>CM071599.1:23498802-25998802 GCA_036435485.1 Saposhnikovia divaricata
CCCATGACAACGATTAGCTCATAATTGAACCGTTCATCGTCATGGGATTTGATGAAAACATGATATAAAACAAGATATGAATAAAAGAAGTAATTATATTAATAAACAAAGAGTTAAGAAAACAAATCTATAATCCAGAATAACACAAAGGCTGAAGTAGATCTAGATCCGTTGCTTGTCACGAGCGTTGAATCCTTCTCTCCTTTTCCCCCTTGCAGATCTAAGCTATGTTACAATAATAATAACTAATAATATGTCTATGTCTATTACAATGGTATGATGTGTTTATATAGGCACTACAAGTCTTGCCCAGCAAGAAAATACAAAACAGAATTATAATAGAATTTCTGCAAGATACGTTTCCTAATTTGATTATGTTTTGTAAGGAAAATTCGAAGTTGACTTTTCTTCAGATTTTCTGGAACGTTTCCCACGTAATTGGACCTCTGGACTATCTTAGAATGATAGGAAATCTCGTTATCTTCGCGTGGACTGCTTACAGGCCTAAAACGGACTTCTAGAACTCAAGATATGGCCAAAACAGTGTAAACTGTGCAACCCTTCTCGAAAATCCGAATTTTAATCAATTAATTCCCAAAAAATTATAAAAGCATCCACCTTAGTCAACATTCTCGTAATCCTGCACAACTAAGCAAAACACATCAAATCTACAACAACTTGAGCCCAAGACAATCAATTTAAGCCGAAATTAAGCGATCCAAGTGGATATAAAATCCACTTATCAGCTACCTGTCGAATCCTATGATTTGCCAAAGAATTTATTTTCCTATTCATTGCCTCAAGCTGAGCTGCTAAAGCTGTGGCTGCATTAACATCAAGAATTCCTGCCACCTTTTGTTGTGGCATTCTATGAGTTGGATTCTGATATTTATTTGATGGCATCATCTCGATAAGATCATAAGCTTCCGCAAAGTTCTTTGCCCATAAAGCTCCACCTGATGCTGCATCTAACAAAGGTCTAGATTGTACTCCCAACCCATTATGGAAACCATTGATAACCATCCAATCAGGCATACCATGATGAGGACACTTCCTAAGCATCTCCTTGTAACATTCCCAAGCTTCACATAAATATTCTCCAAATTGCTGTGCAAATTGAGTAAGAGCGTTCCTGATTGCTGCTGTTTTAGCCATGGGGAAAAATTTAGTGAGAAACTTCTGAGCAAGATCCTCCCATGTAGTAATGGAACCGGCTGGTAAAGAGTGTAACCAGCCCTTAGCTTTATCCCTAAGAGCGAATGGGAAAAGTCTCAATTTCACAGTATCTTCCGACACACCGTTGAACCGGAAAGTCTCACAGATCTCGATGAAATCCCAGATGTGCATATTAGGATCTTCCGTAGGAGCACCCCCAAACTGAACTGAATTTTGTACCATCTGAATCGTGCCAGGATTGATTTCAAAGTTATTAGCTGCAATGGCTGGTCTGACAATACAAGATTGGATGTCATTGACTTTTGGCTGAGAATAGTCCTTCAAAGCCTTAGCTGCTGCTGCTGCTGGATCTCCCATCTCTATTGTTGTTTCACGTTCTTCTTCTGCCAGTTTACGAGATTGAGAACGTGTTCGCATACACGCTCAAGTACCTGAAACACACAGAACAAAGCAAACTAAGTAAGAAAATAATCTGAGTCAGTGAACTTTAATGACCACTGATGACAAGCACATAAACTATATAAAAACAAACACCGAGACCCCGGAAGCAGCGCCAAAAACTTGTTTGCACTAATACACGCAAGCGTACGTGGTCACAAGTAATATATAATGTTAAGTCCAAATTCGTTCCCACAGAGACTGGTTTTGGTTCAATACAGATTTATGCACTTATGCAACAATGTATGATTATTATTCACTGCTAAGACAATATCAAAGATGGATTTTGATTATCTAAATTAACTAAGAAACGAATTAACAAAACTAAGAATTACTTAACTAATGAGAATTAAAATCGAATTAATTATGAGAATTAAAACATGGAATCCTAACTTCATTAAATACTTCGCTTAGAGTTGATGCCTTTAATCAAAGTATGTGATGGTTATGATATCTGATCGAACAATACGAAATAAGTATAGGTTACCTGTCAGTATACGAATACCAAACTACTCATACATCCACAAAAGAGATAGAAGATGGGTAGATACCAATTATTTTTAGACCCTATATGTCTATAAGATTTGAAAACATAACGGTTTAAGCACAAGTTATCCATTAAGATCACATAGGGCAGCATAAGATGGTTAAAATTATGCTACAAATCATGATGTCAAAACATACATAATTCTATGCTAGCATGGCAAGTTCTAAATCTCAAGATCCACTGTCGCTTCACAAGAGATTAACAAGGCAACTTAGATTTTAGCTACGCATCCAAGAAGAATAAGCACAACCATACAAGGATATCAAGAATTCATCAAACACAAATCTTTAAAGCAATCAAACTACTAAACTACATAGATAAATCCGTTAGAATCCCATGACAACGATTAGTTCATAATCGAACCGCTCGTCATCATGGGATCTGATGAAACCATGGTAATAAATAAGATCTAAATAAAAACAATAGTGCTAGAGTAATAAGGTTTAGAAAACAAATCCCCAAAATCCAAAACAACGCCTAATAGAAGGATGAAAAGGTGTAGATCTAGCTCTCAGTTGCTTGTCACGAGCATTACGAATACTTTTCCAAGTCTCTCTCTTCTCCCTCTCTCTAAAAGCGTGCTCCTTATGACGTCTAGATGTTTATATATAGCCCCAGCGTCTTGTCCTCCAAGAAAATACCTAAAAACCATTTTTTAGTTGAATCAGGATTTCTACCAGCCTTCCCTCACGCTCCTGCGCCCTACCACGTGCCACAGTGCCCAAAATTTCTGTCCATGATTGTAGAAAATTTCGTTGTCTCCGCGTGAGTTGTAAGATCATCAGAATCGGACTTGGAGAACTCCAGATATGGCCAAAACAGTGAAGACTGCGCAACCTACCCAGAAAATCTGAATTTTACACAATTTGCTCCTTTCTCCTCCGTTTTCTCTTCCGATTCTTTTACCACTTCCCATTCTTCAGTTCTTGAGCGTGAATCCACCATGAAACATGCAAATGTATCTCCCCACTTCAAGATAGTAACCCTGCACCATTTTTACTAAAAATGAATCAAAAACACGACATACTTGAAGTCAAGACACCAATTTAAGCCGAAATGAAGCGTTCCAAGTGGATATAAAATCCACTTATCAGACCTCAAAACCATTCATTCAACAAGAGCAAAGCACCTGTGAAGCCAAACAAGAATAAATTCAAAACTGGCTATGTGGATAGGTCATTTGTGAGATGTTATAGATGCAATGACCTAGGGCATTTTGCTAGTGAATGCAAGAAGTCTAAAAAGAAGGATAAGGAGTTTCTTGAGCTTGAAACTAAGTATGAGGCCCTTCTAAGAAATCAAACACCAGGCAAGGCCTACATAGCTGAAGGGAAGTGTTGGGATGATACTGACAGTGATGAAGAAGAGCAAGAATTCTGAAACTGTGCCTTGATGGCCAATTCCAAGGAAGAAACATCTTCATCAGACTCTCAGGTACCATCTCTCACTACTATAGACATGTCTGTTTCTGAATACAAGATTATGATTGAACAATTATCTGTTGAGATGTTTAACATTCATACTAGTATGACTGCTGCTAATGAAGAGATTGTGAAATTCTCTGCTATAAATGAACTGTTAAACAAAAGAAATGAGGAACTTGAGCTAACTTCTATGCAAGTAGAAAACCATAAGAAAAAGATTGAATATGTAGAAAATAAGATTCTATGTGCTAGTTAGATTGAGAAGGCTCTTAGGGATGAGTTAGCTGAGAATGAACTCAAACTTAGAACTTTTAAGAACTCCTCTAGCCTATTGCAGTCCTATCATGAGAAACATCAAGAGAATGCAAAGGCTGTTATTGGTTTTGACTATGACACTTTGAAAAAGAGGAAAGGTTGTGTTGTCATTGAAGATGACAAAGTTATTCATGATAATGTGCCTCATGTTTTGAAAAATGCTAAGGCACCTATCTTTAAAGAGTCAATAATTGAAATTGATGAGGAAGACTTACTCATCAAGCAAATGTTGATTGATGAGGATGAAGCACAATCAAATAAACAACCAGCACCCTCTAAGAGTGAATGTGTCAAAGCGACAACCAAGAAGCCTATTGGAGTTGGACCTAAAATTGAGAAATCTGTTAAGTTTGAACCAGCTAGAAAGAATGAATCTGTGAAGAATGTGGCTAAAAAGAAACAAAATAGAAATGGCATACTAGGGATTACAAAGATACCAACTATGCTTATGTGTCAAATGCCCCTAGGAAAACTTGTCAAAACTATTTCAGTACTAATCATTTGACTCATGCTTGTAAGAAATCTTTAGGTAGTGTACCTAAACCTTTCTATTATTGCTCTGTGCCTTTAAGACATAGAGATTCTCCTTTCTATGATAAATTTAACTATATGCCATGCAACATGAATGTTATGACTAGCTGTTTCAATTTGAGAGGGCAATTCATTGATGGTTTTATCAATCACAATTCTCACACACACTATACAAGGTCAAAGTCTTCAAGTCATCCTAAATCTAGGAAGGTACCTCTGTCACCTAAGTCTGAGAACTCAAGTTCTAAGACTCCTAGTTGTGATAAGAAGACTAGCCCTAAGAAAGTTGATAAGCATGTTGTTTATGATAAAAATGTTTCTAAGCTAGGTGGACCCACACTTGTTTGGGTACCAAAGAAGAAGTAATACATTTGTGTTTGCAGGGCAAAGAAAAAGAAAAGAAAGTCATTTGGGTGTTGGACAGTGGAGCTCAAACCACATGACTGGTGATATGGCCCTGCTATCACAGTATGAAGAAAAGGCTGGCCCTTTTGTTACTTTTGGAGATGACAGCATTAGTAACACATTGGGATATATCAAACTGAAAGTTGGTAATGTCATCATTGAAGATGTAGCACTGGTCAGAGGACTCAAGCATAATCTACTGAGTGTTGGTCAGTTTACTAACAGGGGTTTCAAAGTGGATTTTGATAAGGATGAATGTTTGATCACTCACAAGAAGACTGGTGAACTTGCTCTATCTGGAGTAAGGAAAGGAAGCCTGTTTGTAGCCAATATGGATTGTGCAAGAAAGGATAAAATTTGTTGCTTTTACTCAAAGGCATCAAATGAAGATTGGTGGCTGTGGAATAAAAAGTTATCATACATGAACTTTAAAGCCATTAACTCTTTAGACAAAAGAGAGTTAGTGAGAGGCATGCCCACACTTGAATTCTGTCAAGAATGAGTGTATGAGGCTTGTCAAAAATGAAAGATGAAAAG
This sequence comes from Saposhnikovia divaricata, assembly GCA_036435485.1. Taxonomy (NCBI): domain Eukaryota; kingdom Viridiplantae; phylum Streptophyta; class Magnoliopsida; order Apiales; family Apiaceae; genus Saposhnikovia; species Saposhnikovia divaricata. The sequence continues at coordinate 23,504,176 of CM071599.1, forward strand.
GTCAAGCCATAAGTCAAAGACAGTGACATCAATAACCAAGCTCCTGTAACTAATTCATATGGACTTGTTTGGGCCTGTCAATATTATGTCACTTGCAAGAAAGAAGTATGCCTTGGTGATGGTTGATGACTTTAGAAGGTATACATGGGTGGAATTTCTAGCATCAAAGGATGAGGCTCCACAAGTAATCATTGTGCACATAAAGAAAGTTGATAAAGAAGCAAAGGCCAACAATGCAAGTGTGATTGCATTAAGAAGTGACAATGAAATAGAGTTCAGAAATGCCATGCTTGAAGCATTCTGCAAAGAGAATGGTATTTCACAACAATTCTCAGCTCCAAGGAATCCACAACAAAATGGAGTTGTTGAGAGAAAGAATAGAACTCTAATAGAGGCTGCTAGAACAATGTTACTTGATGCAAAAATGCCTACATGTTTTTGGACTGAGGCTATGAGCACTGTATGCTATATTCAGAACAGAACTCTCATAAACAAAAACACTGGAAAGACACCTTACAATTTGATGACTAGAAAGAAGCCTACTCTTAAATATGTTCATGCTTTTAGAAACAAATGCTTTGTGTTAAAGGATAATTCTGTATATGTTAGTAAGTTTGATGCAAAGGCATTTGAAGGAATATTTTTTGGCTAATCATTGGAGAGAACAGCTTACAAGGTTTATGTCATCAGTCAAAAGAAGGTTATGGAAAGCACAGATGTGACTTTCGATGATAATAAACTACCTGGTCTAGAAGAAGCCAATGATGAAGATAAAGATCCATTGAGATTTGAAAATATGGATGATTTTGATGAAGAGATTGAAACTGAAGTTGAGATTTCAGCTCAAAAAACTCCAGTGAATGATGAAGCAAGAGAAGAGTCTGTGCCAATCAACAGTGAAGATACAAGCATCCAAGACACACCTGTGACTGAAATCACCTTCATAGGGGGAGGAAATGAATTTGATCACAACTTGGATGATGAAGCAACATCAAGCTTGAGAAATCAAACTGAGCATTCAAGAAAATGGGATAGATCACATACTGCATATCAAATTATTGAAGATCCAAATATAGGAGTGAGAACAAAGAGGGCAACTCAAAATGAGTAACTCTATGGCTGTTTTCTGTCCCAAGTTGAACCTAAAAATATTGATGATGCACTGTTGGATCCAGATTAGATTATTACCATGCAAGAAGAGCTACATCAATTTGAGAGAAACAAAGTATGGGAATTAGTGCCTGCACCAACAGACAGAACCATTGTGGGAATAAAATGAGTTCTGAGAAATAAGATGGATGAATGTGGTGTAATAGTAAGAAACAAAGCAAGGTTGGTTGAAAAATGTTACTCTCAACAGGAAGGTATTGATTATGATGGGACATTTGCTCCTGTTGCTAGGTTGGAATCCATCCGAATCTTCTTGGCATTTGCTGCACATTCAAATTTCAAAGTTTATCAAATGGATGTCAAGAGTGCATTTCTGAATGGAGAGTTGGAGGAAGAAGTATATGTGCAACAACCACCTGGCTTTGAGGATCCACATTTCCCAAACTTTGTCTACAGATTGCTAAAGGCATTGTATGGACTTAAGCAGGCTTCAAGAGCATGGTACGACACTCTGTCACAATTTCTTCTTGAAAATCAATTCACTAGAGGCACTTTGGACAAGACACTGTTTTACAAGAAACATGGTAATGATATTATCCTAGTTCAAATCTATGTGGATGATATCATATTTGGTTCTACAAATGAGAGGCTGTGTGAGAAATTCTCTAAGCTCATGCAAAGCAGATATGAGATGAGCATTATGGGAGAGTTGATATTCTTTCTTGGGTTGCAAGTTAGTCAAAGTAAGGATGGTATCTTTATCAGTCAAACCAAGTACATCAAAGATCTATTGAAGAAGTTTGATTTGGAAGATAGCTCACCTGCAAAGACACCCATGGCCACTGCCACTAAATTGGATGAAGATGCTAAGGGCAAGAAAGTAGATATTTCAATTTACAGAGGCATGGTTGGTTCTCTACTCTACCTCACTGCAAGTAGGCCAAACATCATGTTTGCTACATGTCTGTGTGCAAGGTTTCAATCAAATCCAAAGGAATCACATATGATTGTTATCAAAAGGATCTTTAGATATCTGAAGGGCACTACAAACTTGGGTTTATGGTATCCTAAGGACACAGGGTTCAATCTGGTTGGTTATTCTAATGCTGATTATGCTAGATGCAGAGTGGATAGGAAAAGCACCTCAGGTAGCTGCCAGTTTCTTGGACAAAGGTTAGTCTCTTGGTATAGCAAGAAACAACAATCTGTGTCAACTTCCACAGTGGAGGCTGAATACATAACTGCTTGAAGTTGTTGTGCTCAAGTGCTTTGGATTAGAAACCAATTTAGAGACTATGGACTTGTGTTGGAAAAGATTCCTATCATGTCTGACAACACAAATGCAATCTCTATAGTTGCAAATCCTGTCAATCATTCTAGAACAAAGCACGTTGACATCAGATATCATTTTATAAGGGAACATGCAACTAATGGAACCATTGAGTTGCATTATGTTTCCACAGATAAACAATTAGCTGATATATTCACTAAGCCATCGGATGAAGCCACCTTCACAAGGTTGGTTAGTGAGATTGGAATGCTGAATTCCTCAAAATCTGGCTAAGTGAAAATATCGACTAAATTGTTGCAGCAGTAAACACTTATTTAATCTAAATGCTCAATATTTTTGAAGTAAGTGTTGGCTGAAATATGATTTACAAATATTTCAACTGTGCTACATATGTTCAAAAATCATATTTTATTAGCTTGAAATTTCTATGAAATTTTAAGAAAATCACTATTTAATTTGTTAGGATATTCTTCATTGAATATTTCTGGTGAATTTTGAAAGATAGTGAAAATTGAATTATATGAGTGAAAAGGATATTTCGATAAGTCAGACTTCTCTAATGATTCAAGTTGTGTTACTGCTCGACTTCTCTAACAAGTCTCTTTAGAGTACCTTTAAGTTCTCGAATAGAGTCTTTTGGAGATATCGAATAGTGAAACACTTGACTTCTCGAATATGCTATTAGAGTTCTCCAATGCTCGAGTTCTCGAATAACATATTTTGAGTTCTCGAATCATTTTAAAATGCTGAATTATCACTGAATTTCAATTTTGGATTTTTATCTAAAACTTTAATTCACTCATAAAAACATATTTTATTCAATTTTAAATTGGATAAACTGCCAGCTGTGGGTTACTACCTGATTGGTTATCGAATAAGCCATTCTTGACATATCGAATAGTTGCTTTACACTTCTCGAATACTTGACTTGTCGATACAAAACATACATCTAATCGACAATTCAAGTGTTTCATACTTATACAATTCCACAACTACTATATTCATTTCACTCGATTTCTCACGCATCTCACTATCAAAATCTCTCAAACCCTAACTGAGTAAAAGCTAAATTTCTTCTTCAAACCTTCATTCTCGTCTCTCCTACTCTGTAAAAATGGCAAATAGCCAACTCACCATACCCAAAAATACCAATTTCATTGCTATGACAAGTGATGTGGAAGCACCAAATGCAAATTACAAGTGCTTTGTTCGATGGATGTCTGAGTCATACATCAAAGATGCGCTCTCAGCCAATCAAACTCTGTATCTAGACATTCTGGAACAGTTTTGGAGGACCGCTACTGTGGAGGTTGTTGCTCTTGAGAATGTTGTAACCTCCTACATAGTGCACTACAAGATTCAAGACAAAGAAGTTACTATCACTACAAAGGACATGAATCGAGCACTGGGATCCATAAAGCAATGTATCACCCTCTAGTATCTGATAATGAGTTAATTGATTTCTTTGAGTTCATCAGATACTCAGATGCAATCAAGATTGGGCTTTTGAACAGAAAGAATCTAAGGAAGGAATGGAGCTATGTGTTTGCCACTTTACTTCATGTGTTCACTGCAAGGAAATTAAGTTTTGATCAGATTAGTGCACCTGCACAGCAGATAGCATTCTCCTTGGCCTATGATAGGAAAATTGATGTCGGGAATCTGATAATGCAAGAGTTGTATGGGAGACTTGGCAAGAACGCAGCCAAGAGAGGTAATGAATTTTTCTTTCCTCGCTTTATTCAATCTGCACTCAATTTTGTAGACAATACTTTGGTTGATTTGCCTAGAATATATAAAAGTAGAATAGTTTATCCTAAATCCATGACCAAACTCATTTTTGGTAATTTGGAAACTAGGAATGATGTGGATGTAAGACTTGTAATAACTCCTCATATGCAGAGGTTATTTGGGGCTTACCCCCACAACATGCCAACATTGCATCAAAAGCTGAGTTAGCACATGCCAAGCTAGTAGTACAAACAGCTAACCCAGGCCCTGCTAACCAACCCCCTCAACCAAACACATTACCAAATAATGAGCAAACTGCATCATCCTCTCAACAGGGTGATGTTAGTAAAATGGAGAAGAAGAGAAAATAGGTTGTTTCTGAACCTTTGAACATCTTAACTGAACCTGCTTTAGCTGTGGAACTAGGCTTAGGAAGTGAGGCACCTGAGTCATCCTTATAGAGGCCAAAGAGGAAGAAATCTAAGAAAACCACCTCTTCAGTCACTCAAATGACTGAAGTTGTAAAATCAGGGGCAAACAGCTCAATAGATGTGCCCTCTCAACAGGGTGCATCTATAGAATCAAGCATTCTCCCCAATGCACCTTCTTGTATAGAGTCTGCACATGGGAGTGATAAGGCTGGAACAACACTGAGTGGAGAGCACATAACACTTGAAACTCCCTCTATTTCTCAGGGGGAGTTGCCAAAATTCATTCTCAAAGACACTTCTCTTTCAGATTCGACAACTCAAATTTCTTTGCAGCCTGCAACTCAAGTAATTGAGGAGCAAGGCATTGATCACCAAGAATTTCCAAAAAAACCCTTCATATGCCTTCATGGCCAGAAAATTTCTAAATATCAGATTCAAGAGAAAACAACCCTTCAAACCTAGACCTCAAAACCATTCATTCAACAAGAGCAAAGCACCTGTGAAGCCAAACAAGAATAAATTCAAAACTGGCTATGTGGATAGGTCATCTGTGAGATGTTATAGATGCAATGACCTAGGGCATTTTGCTAGTGAATACAAGATGCCTAAAAAGAAGGATAAGGAGTTTCTTGAGCTTGAAGCTAAGTCTGAGGCCCTTCTGAGAAAGCAAACACCAGGCAAGGCCTACATAGCTGAAGGGAAGTGTTGGGATGATACTGATAGTGATGAAGAAGAGCAAGAATTGTGCAACTATGCCTTGATGGCCAATTCCAAGGAAGAAACATCTTCATCAGACTCTCAATCACAATCATATTATCATATATTACAAATTGATTTCCATAATATATATTATACAATTATAACCAATTTTAAACAATTTTAATCTAACTCAACTAGAAATCTGAAAAAATCGAATTTGAAATCAGATTTTAAATAACTTATATAAAATCCATACCTTCAAATACTCAATTTTTTTTAAAAACTCAAAAATATATTTATTCATAATTTGTTAATAAAATTAATTAATAAATGCATACAAGCCAACACTACATATATTTTAATTATTTAAGTTATTAAATATACGCTAGAAGAGTATTATAATTAGTTGGTGAAGAAATTACCAACAAAAAATAAAATTATTTTAGAGATAATCATAATTCACTTCTAAATTTTTAATCAATCAATCATATACTAAAATTTTATTATTTACCATGCTTATTCTAATTTACTAATCATGGTTAAATTAAATTTAAATATAGTAATATCTTGATTTAATAAATTCGTATATCACATGGTTTTTTATTTTAAAAAGTCACTACTAACCGTAAATAATATTTTCTATAAATCCACATAATAGAAAATTATATTTGGTTATATATATTTTAGTTATGAATTGTTTTTTAACAATTATTATTATAATACCCGAGTCTACAACGTATTAGCTAACCAATCAGAAGATTGTGAATTATTTTAGCATCAATCAGAGTCTACTAAATGTTAGACCAATTAAACTTAATGTAACATGTTTCTCTATGGTATCTAGATCCTACGTTTCAACCAAGATAAAACTCAACTCAAGTTAAACTCATTAACAATTGATTTTTTTTTATATCAAATAACTAAACATAATAACTATTAACTTTTATTTTAACGATAAACTAATAATAAATTTACATAAAATAAAAATACATCGAATATAAATATCTTACAAACTAAAAATAGAATTATTATATCAGTTTAATCATTACGGGAAATATAAGCTGCTTATCCCATATTCCCCATCAAACCTAGCCAAATTTGATGAACTAAGTGTTTGCATCAATTCACCTTCTACTTAAATAATATCAATTTCAGTTAACGTACTACTTTATATCATTTTAATAAATGACAGACAATACTCGGATAGATTATTATTTTTTATTTCGATTATATATATGTATCGTATGTTTTCTATTTTAATTATCCAATAAAATCAACAGAAAAATGATTTTGACAAAAAAAATAATTGAAAACGATTTAGGTTTTCATCATCCCCATTCCAAATCCTCCCAAGGTTACTTCCTATAGAATATTCAGTGGCCAGCTTCAATAATTCTGTGACTTACTGACTGAATTGTAGAAATCAATCCTTACCACATTACACCGAATTGTTTACATTATTAGACGTGTAGATAAATGGCTTTTTTTTTTTACAAAATTGGGTTGCTAACGTTATCATTCATAACTTACCTGCAATATCATCAAAATATATATTGTATCATTATCCATACATTTAAAAGTAAGATATAATTTTTCTCAAATGGCTTTTCTGGAGGGGTCAATGCCCATATAAGATCAGTTTTTTGATTCTTCTGAAGCAGAATTAGACCCCTATAAGTTGATCCTTGAGAAAAACACACAAGTCACATTTAATGAAAATGCATTCTATAGTTTTTTCTTCAACACATCAATAAAAAATCTCTTTCCTTCGTCAATTTAATTTCTAATGAATTTAGTATTATATATATATATATATATATATATATATATATATATATATATATATATATTACTATTTCACCAACTTAATATTTAAAGGTACATAATAAATGATTATAACCATTCAGAAGACATGTTGAATTCAGAACCCGAATCAATCAATGAGAAAATGTATGGAAATAATCTTAAAATCATTAATTGTCATTTATTTTGAACCATTTTTTAATATAATTATCATTCAAAATCAAACCCATTCATTTTTTCTATAATTATCATTTTGATTATTTGTCCTTAAGTTTGTTTTTTGGTTTCCAATTAATTAAAAAATCCATGAATAAGTCAATTAGTTAGTAAGTCCACATTAAAATTAATATTAATTTAGATGTACTAATAGTTAAATAAACGCTTTATAATTATCTTTCAAAATCAGAACCATCTATTTTTTTTTTCATTATTAGCATTTTAAATATCCATGTTTAAATTTAGTTTGTGGTTTACCATTAATTAAATGAAATCCAGGAATGTAAAGACAATTACTTAGTAAGTTCGCAATAGATATAATATTAAATTAGATGTACAATTAACTAAATATATATAAATTTGATGTGATGCATGTGTAAATAAAATCTTGATTTCTAAGATATATTTATTTTACTATTTCAAAATTTTTTAATTTTTTTATGTCTCATATTTTTCTCCGCTTCTTAACTTTTTCACCTCCATCTTTTACAAGATAATCAAATTGATGTATATGAAATATATGTGTAAACTTGACAAATTAAAATAAGTTGAAACTATATCATTTTCAATTTTTGTTTATGGTATGTTGTGAGACTAACAGACAAATCTACAACAAAAAAATCAGTTTATCTACTTTTTTGAGATTATACCACACCCCGGTGAGCATCCTTATTTCTTCCTCAAACTAAGTATGACTACCGTAGTTGTATATCTATGAAGTGCTTGTATTTGACAATTTAAATTATTAAATTGAGAAAAGTTAATGTTCTAAATTTTATTCAGAAGAAAAAAAATTAAAAATAAATTATGGAACTATACATTTTAGGAGCCTTAAAATGAGTGTCACGCCCCCGTCCCCCAATGTAAACAATTCAGGGGGACAGAGGGACTACAGTATAACTTTTTTATTTAATTAAAATTAATTATTTTAGTCTCTATTAGTGACATAACAAACATATGTATGAGTTTGAAAGTTATATCTATGTTGATATCTGATAAATTATGATAGAAAATTAACTAACTATATGTATGTCTTTTAGGATCTTGACAATCTTGCAGATATATTGAGCCAGGAAGTTAATAGGGTTGATCGGTTAATAGTTAGTTAAGGTCACTGGCAACGAGTTACTTCAATACGATGAAATTTCCGTTTTACTTGACTTTATATGTAAATATTCATTTGTCATGGGTTTAGATGCTTCTAAACTTATAACTTAAGATTTATTATATCACTCACTTAATCAGTTTCTTACTTTTTATTATTTTCCTTAATATAATTTATCCATTGCACAGGGAAAAAATTATTAACAAGCTTTTGAGGTTTTTAAGCATTTAATTTGAGACTTTTCTTGAATTCCAACGAGACTATTTTATGAAATTAAAAAAGTAAAAAACTGAACAAGACCCTTAGAAGCAATTTATGTGCAGTGCAGTTAGGGATACACAACATTTCGATCTAGACCGGTAAATTAGACTGGACCGGGTCTATCAATCCAAGACCCAGACCAGATCGTATATAAGCGGTCCGGTGTCCGGTCCTTCAAATAAAAAAAAATCCAATTTTCCGTCAAGTCCGGTTCAAATCTTGAAAAAATCCGGATAGGACCGAAGTTTGTGAATATAATTATTTTTATATTACTTTACTTCTTAAATTTTATAATATATATTAAATATTTAAATACATCATAAATTGATAAACTAAATTAGTAGATGATAAATTGATGAAATAGTAGAAATCAACATTATAATCTAAATACTTAAATGTCATACTTCATACGATAAGTAATTGGCATTCACATGTTTACAAATTGCAATTATATCAAAAAAAAAAAAAAGATATGGACTTCAATTTTTAACATATATTAACTTGCAAAATAATTTATCTATTTAAACTTTTAATAAACAAATATTATATTATAAAAATTATTTTTTAATATAGAAATTAACTAACTGGTTCAGTCCCAAAACCGAATATAATAGGTCTGGTCTTTGGTCCAAGAAATTGGGAGAATCCGGTGTTCGATCGATCTGTGTCTATCCGATCCGGTCCAGTTTTGGACATTTGTGAAACCCTATGTGTAGTATAACATGACCATTTGGCAGCCTCCAAAGGTCGAATAAGAGGTCCAATTAGTAGTATAACATGTTTATTCAACGACTTCCAAAGAGTTGGCACTTCCTATTCCGTTTGCGTTAATAAAAGAAAAAATGTGTACATTCTTATATTTATATTAATAATTATGTTTTTTGTTTTTTATGCCCGATCATCAATACAAGGTTATATTGAACTGAATTTTTCGTAAAAAGAGCATAAAATGTCATAAAACTATTTGAAAAAAATAAAATAACAAAATAATTTATTTTTTGATACTTATATATATTATTGGTAATTGTTTAATACTTCTATTTTTTTAAAATTGTGCGTTCGATGCGTAACACGGGTAAAATGCTAGTGGAATACTAATCTGCTTGTTCGAAAACTAAAATTGATTTATTTTAAGTTCAATCAGGCAAACAATTTTATCCGTTCAAATAAATTCACGCAATATTCAAAGTAACTAGATAATACCCGTGCATATGCACGATTTTAAAAATAATGAGAAAAATTAAAAAAAATATGAGTTAAGTGATGGGTCAAATAATATTGGGAGAAACATTAAAAAAAAGTGAAAAAATTCAGACAGATTGAATATAAATTTGTAAGTAATATATTTTTGAATACTATTTAAAAAAATTAATATGTTATTATTATTGTATTTAGTAGAATTAATTTTTATATTCGTTAGTTTTTTTTCTTTTGTCAATATATTTATTGAAATTTGAATTAGTTAATTTTGGAGAAAAAATAATGTACATGACTACAAATCTTGTTCATAATAATTAATTTTCATTTATGTTAGTTAGATTTTCGACATTCTAATAAAAATTAATTCAATTGATTAGCTATTATTTTCGGGTCAGGCAAAAACTTTTTTTCTCATATATCATATATAACTTCTTTTTTAGACTATGTTTAGTTACATTTTATATTTTTAGAATGAAATATTAAGTTCTCTTCGATTTATTTTATAAATATAGTATAAGTGGGAAAATAATAACTAAAATAACATTTTACATAATCAAAGTATTTCAACTTATACTAAAACTAGCCAATTTATCCGCGCTTCGCGCGGTTTATAAATTTTTATATAAAAGTATTGTAATAGATAAATTAATTTCTATTATTCTTAAAAATTGATTGGTCTCTTATGAATTTTCTGTAAAAAATTAATTTAAAAATAATTTATATGAATTATTAATTGGAAAAATACTCTCATTATATGCAAAATTTTGATAATCTTAAAAATATCACAAACATATAAAAATAAAAATTACAATATGAACGTAATATTTACGATCAAAAGTTACAAATATTGAATATAATTTAATAACGTTTTTTAAAGCCGACACCCCTCTCATAATATACATGTTCAATAATAGTGTAAGAATTTATTTAATTTGAATATTAATTTATTTTGAAACGATATAATGAAACAATGGGTGTATAATTTTTTTTTATCAATTTAATCTTCCGATAAAGTGGTTGGGTTTGTTCAATTTAATTAGTTTAGTCATAACTCATGTGTAATTTATTTATGTGCATGATTTGTTTACAAATTTTAGATATTAAGTAAAAATCCGTGTACTTCCATAATTTACTACGACTCCACAATCATTGATAATAAAGATTTTTTGAGAAGTTAAGGTTAATAACGTTTTTTAAAGCCGAGACCCCTCTCATAATATACATATACATATTCAATAATAGTGTAAGAATTTGTTTAATTACAATAAAAATTTATTTCGACACAATATAACGAAACAATGGGTGTATAGCTTTTTTATCAATTTTATCTTTCGATAAATGGCTGGATTTGTTAAATTTAATCGATTTGATCATAACTCATGTATTATTTATTCAGGTGCAAAATTAAAAAATCTGTCTGTATTGTTTGCATACAATTCCAGATATTATATAAATATCTTGTACTTCCATAATTTATTACGACTTGCACAATAACGCAATATAAACAATTGTTAGTCGTCATTTTACCTAAAAATAAACATAACTATATATAATTAAAATTTAATATTGAAATAATAACTATAATGTTCAACTAATTTGCTAATTTTTAAACAAATTAAATAGAGTAAATTTAATATATGTTTAATAGGTGTAATTAATGACTAATTAAATTGTCATTAATAGCTATTTAATGCAAGAAAAAAATTTTAATAAAAAAATCAAAAAAACGAAAATTCAAGAAAAATACCTTAAACTGTTCTGGTGCATTTCCAATCTCAAGGCATTATAATATATATATATATATAGATAATATTTTAGAGTATAACACTTTAATTATTTATGTAAATTGTTATATCAAATAAGAAATAATTAATTAAAGACGATTGTCAAAGATTATTTTTTTCAAATATTTCCAGATGCAAACTCAAAAATCTCAATTGCAAATATATAATCAACATTTTAATATAGTACGCCTTCACTCAAGTAATGAATCTCTTCACTAATATATATCATCGGTTTGGTTAAATTTTCTAAATTCAAAACATTCGAAAAAAAGAATGCTTTCCACACATATAATGTTATAGGTAAAATAATTTTTAGAAGTAATCTACATAAACAAAAATATTGATTATTTATATAAAAATGCTATATGATTCAACTAATCATGACAAAAAAAATTATAATATGATGAAAGTTATAAATATACATAAAAAAGTATGAAATACAAATTTGATGGGGATTAAATTTTGTTCAGCTTATACTATTATTTATAAAGAATAATATGATAGAAATAAAAAAATTACAATTGAGAAAAGTGTGATAATTATGAAATGGAACAAATACAAATTTAAATGTAAATACAAATAGAAATAGAAATAATGGATGATAATAGAAAAATGAATGAGATACTTAGGAAGGAAAATAAGAACTGAGAAAAAAAATGTAAAATAATAAATGAATGGAGAGGAGAAAGAGAATGGGAATGAGGTTGGGAAGAAAAGTGGGAAATAAACTAATAATATTTGTGTGTAAAGTGGGAGGAAAGAGAAGACAAGAAAAATAAATATTTGAGAAAGTAAGAGGAGAGAGAGGAGGGAATTTTAGGAGGGAAATTGGGGGTAGGGGATTTTATTTTATTTTTTATTTTTTAATTTTGACAAAACTTACCTTCACGTAGATGAATTGTATCAAAATAAAATATCCACAGTAGGGGTTTCTTTCATTCAAAAAAATTTATCATCTAAAGGGCATGCATGATGTCCCCGGAAATTTAGATAATAAAATCTTAATGTCTGAATCGATAACACCCTTCGGAAAAGAATCGTCCCGTGATCATTGTGGAAGACCTGCAAAACCGAATATCACTAATCTAAGTCAATATGGATATCGATAGTAATATTAAAAAGAATCTTGTAATTTATTCTAGGCCTAACAATGTACATTTGGTTAGGGAGCCCTTTGGTTAGTTACATTGTTTACCACCATTTAATGATAAAACTATTCATTTATTTCTAATTTACCCCTAATGTGTCATGATTAAATAAAGTACAATTAAGAATACAAACTCATAAAGAAATTAATATTTGGTTATTTACTCTTTAAATATTTAAAAAATTACTTTCTTAACTGTCCACTAAAGTTTAGAAACAGAATTGATCTATATAATTTTTGAAAGTTGGAAAAAAACATTTATATATTTCTTCAATTAAAAACTTTTATAATGATATGGATTACAATTGAATTGTGCTATAATTCTTATACCAGAGAAGAAAAGAGAACAAGCTTTTTTAACTTCATCCAGAGAAAATCCTTTCTCCAACGATCTGCTCATCTCCTCAATTTCCAATGGTTGGATTGCAATCAGCATTTTATCTATATTCTCTAAAACAGGTTGCATTGAGGTAAATAAATACTAATAAACCTTAGAAAACGATACCACAAACACTGCTCTAATATTTCTCATAGCAAATGAGATTGAGCCTTCTAATTAATCCCTGATTAGCTTTTAATAACATATAATTGTATACTTAGTACTTACAAAACATTTAAAGAATTTCTTCGATAAATAACAGTAAGCATAGTTCAGTGGTTGTTCACAACAGCCAATACAGGGAATCCAAAATGGGTACTTCAACCCAAAATTCCTACAAATAATTCAAATAATCCCCTCGCACCATCATACAGGACATGGACTTTGTCAGATTGATACATCCTTTATAATTTCTCGAAGCTGATCCATCCGAACCTTGAGATACTTATCCATATTTGCAAGCTCCTCTGAATAAAAGGGCAAGTAATCAGATAGTAAATAACACATAAAAATTACTATAAAACAATTTACTCTTCTTGGAAAGTTGATAAACTTCATGATACATGTGAAAATTAATTTGAAAAAATTAATAGTAATTTTTCAATATCTCTACAATCATTTCCAAAGAAAATGTCATATGCTTCAGCTATCATATGGATAACTGCCTTTAATTCTATATTTACAGGATTAAGGTAAGATTTGTATGAAATCATGATTGGCACTATAGGGTGTCTCAGCTTTTTTGTAGTGATGGGGAGATTTGAGCACATGCAATTTGGTACAGATGGTACAGCTTAGACCAACTTAGTAATCTTGAAAATTAAAATTATGGTATAGGCATAAAAACATTATAAAATTATCAACTTAGTAATCTTGAAAATTAAAATTATAAACATTATAAAATTATAAACATTATAAAATTATGGTACAGCTAGACCAACTTAGTAATCTTGAAAATTAAAATTATGAAATCATGATTGGCACTATAGGGTGTCTCAGCTTTTTTGTAGTGATGGGGAGATTTGAGCACATGCAATTTGGTACAGATGGTACAGCTTAGACCAACTTAGTAATCTTGAAAATTAAAATTATGGTATAGGCATAAAAACATTATAAAATTATCAACTTAGTAATCTTGAAAATTAAAATTATAAACATTATAAAATTATAAACATTATAAAATTATGGTACAGCTAGACCAACTTAGTAATCTTGAAAATTAAAATTATGAAATCATGATTGGCACTATAGGGTGTCTCAGCTTTTTTGTAGTGATGGGGAGATTTGAGCACATGCAATTTGGTACAGATGGTACAGCTTAGACCAACTTAGTAATCTTGAAAATTAAAATTATGGTATAGGCATAAAAACATTATAAAATTATCAACTTAGTAATCTTGAAAATTAAAATTATAAACATTATAAAATTATAAACATTATAAAATTATGGTACAGCTAGACCAACTTAGTAATCTTGAAAATTAAAATTATGAAATCATGATTGGCACTATAGGGTGTCTCAGCTTTTTTGTAGTGATGGGGAGATTTGAGCACATGCAATTTGGTACAGATGGTACAGCTTAGACCAACTTAGTAATCTTGAAAATTAAAATTATGGTATAGGCATAAAAACATTATAAAATTATCAACTTAGTAATCTTGAAAATTAAAATTATAAACATTATAAAATTATAAACATTATAAAATTATGGTACAGCTAGACCAACTTAGTAATCTTGAAAATTAAAATTATGAAATCATGATTGGCACTATAGGGTGTCTCAGCTTTTTTGTAGTGATGGGGAGATTTGAGCACATGCAATTTGGTACAGATGGTACAGCTAGACCAACTTAGTAATCTTGAAAATTAAAATTATGGTATAGGCATAAAGGCACACGATGTTCCTAATCTCTAGCTATTAATTTCACTACACCAAGCCCTCATCACTACCCAGATCCTGGTGTGTTACCGACTTATCGACAGAGTTGTGCTCCGGCTCTTATGGTCACCTAACATTATGCATCTATCAGAAAATTAGAATTCAACTTCTAACAACATTTTTCCTCTACTATTCATGTTATAAATATGTGAAATCATTTTCTAAATATAACGTGATTGTAAAACTACAAAACTATATAGCTATATGTCAAAGTGCTATGCGACATTTTAGATCTACAAGGACAGATCGACTAACAATACTTTAGTTATGAAAGTTTCGAGTAGGAACTTCAATATCTTGGGATTATCAGAATTTCAGATCCTTAACAACAGCAAACGGTGAAAAAATATAAAGAAACATGTTTAGTTGAATTGTGCACTTCTTCTTAAATTTATACATGAATTCTAAATTGCAAGATCAAACTTAACATTTCTTTTAACTCAACTATACTGTCTCCAAAACACTTAACTTCTCTATCTTTATTTAATTAATTTCCTGTACTCTGCCTTAATAACTGGTCACACCCTCTTTGTTTACCAGGTAATTATACTTTGTTCAATTCTGTTAATAGACATGATTTTAAACTCCACAACTTACACAACTTAAGAATTCTGAACTCGAATAAGAAAGAGAACAACCTAATAACCATACCTAGAATTACTATGACATTTGTTCATATATAGCTACCAGGATAAACTGACCAGCATTACTATACTAAAATATTATATATAAGTTTTTTAGTTACCTGAATTACTCTTCTATTCAGTTCTAATTATAAAATCCATTATATTTTTAATCCTAATAACCACAAGGCTTCATAATTAGCTTCCAAAACCTGTTGTTAGTAATGTATACATACCTAAGCCAAATTCCCTGCTCGACGAGAAATTTCTCCCATCCATGATAATTCGCTTTCTAATTGGAGAGCATGTTTAGCTAGATTATGTGCTTCAACATTGAAATTACGACTAACATGGGTAATCATTGCCTCTGTAAAATACGACCACAATTTTTTAATGTCATCAATGAGGAAACCAAACTCATTATGATACTCCCTTGCATTAAGTAAAGCCTGGACCAATGACAAAGAGTCTGATACAATCATCTTTATTGGCAGTCCCACAGTTTGAGCCCAGCGTAAACCCACCAGGAGTGCTAATGCTTCTGCATGTAAAACTGATGGTGTACCTTTTAGTGATTTTGAAAGAGTGGCCTGAACCCTCTTACTAGCTGTTAATATCACTGCACCAAAACCTACCATCTTTGAAGTCATTGATATTGATGCATCCACATAGAGTGACAGATCGTGAATTTCTATCTCCGTTTGACCCTCATTACGTAATTCATTTCCCGCACCCGCTTCACACTCAGTTGCCTGCACCTTCTTTATTTCCTCATAAAACGAAAATAACCAGTTTTTCATTTGTTGTGGGTTCCTGGGCTGTTGTCCATGTGTGTTCTTATTACGTTCAGTCCATAAACCCCACGCCATAATTAACATCTTAGCAAAAGAATCTTTTTCTAAGAGTTCTGTGGCATAGAATAACACATTCTTGAATGAAATCTCTTCCTTATGTCCCACTAAAAATTAGTATTCAAGGAGAGCCCACAAATTCTGCAAAAAAGGACACCAAAAAATTGCATGAGCATTCGAGTCTTCACCAAATCCACACAAGGGGCAATTGCTATGATTGGATACATTCCTATGATTCAAACCTTTTGTTGTGGGCAGTATTTCATGGAAACCTCTTCACCCGAAGATTAAGATTTTCTGTGGAATTTTCAATGCCCAAAAAGCCTTCTACCATGCCGAGAGTACATCAGATGATGAGGAAGGATCAGATTTATCGACACTTACCGCTAAATTGTATCCACTTCGCACAGAATAGATTCCATTTTTAGTATAGTGCCAACACCATGCGTCTGTATGACTAAAAGGACTGAAAGGAATTGTGAAAATAAGTTGGGAGTCCGGACTAAAAAACATTCCTGAATCAAGTCTTCGTTCCATTTTCCCGGTTCTTGCATGAGGTCAGATACTTTCATATTGTCATTTCCTCCTTGCGTTAACACTAAAAAGAATGGTGGTCTTGGTATCCATGGATCTTTAAATGCTAGAGTGTTTTGACCATCACTTATACACATTCTTAATCCATTTATTAGTAAGATTTCCCCCCAACAAATACTCCTCCAAGTCGGTGATTGGCAACTCCCCTCCCTAGATTCCAAGAAACTTGAATTTGAGAAATATCTAGCTTGCAAAACTCGCGAAATAAGAGAAGTAGGATTTATTACTAGTCTCCATGCTTGCTTGGCTAACAATGCTTGATTGTACTGGACAAATTTTCTGAATCCTAGCCCTCCCTCGATTTTTGGTATACTTAACTTCTTCCATGCTCTCCAGTGGATTTTCCTTCTGGACTGGAAAGATCCCCACCAATACCGTGCCAATAATTTCTCAATTTCTTGACATTGTCCCTCTGGTATTCTGAAACAAGACATATAGTACGTTGGCATGGCCTGGATGACAGCTTTTAAGAAAATTTCCTTCCCTGCCTGTGAAAAGAGATTAGAGCGTCAGGAAAGTAACTTTACCCATATTTTATCCTTTATTGAGCCAAATAAGGCTTTCTTGTTTTTACCCCCCATCATAGACAACCCTAAATATGTTTCTATAGCATCTGTTGTTTACATATTCAGAGAAGCAGTAAACACATCACGTACATCTTCTGTTGTATTCGGGGAGAAATATAAAATGGATTTGGTAAAATTAATCCTCTGCAAAAAACACAACCAGTCATCAACCTAGTGAACATAAAATCTCATTAAGTCTTTTTGAAATTAGTTATTAATATTTTAAGCACCAGATCAAATATGCTCAGTTTCTACATACACATTACTATAACTCATTAACTCATTAAAATCATTAACCATCTACCATACCTGTCCTGAGCATTCAGAATAAAGAGAAAAAATATTCTGGATTGATTGTAAGGATCATGTTGAAGCCTTAATAAACAGTAGACTATCATCTGCGAAGAAAAGATGACTGATGGAAGGTGCACTTCTTGCTATTTTTAAGCCCATAATATCTTTTCTACTCTCCGCTTGTCTTAATAAGGCTGAAAAATCCTCCGAACATATAAGGAATAAGTAAGGAGAGAGAGGATCTCCTTGTCGTAGTCCTCTTGACGGAATTACTTTGCCATATATCTGACCATTAATTTGAAAAGAGTAGCGCACTAAGGTGACACAACTCATTATCTTCTTCACCCATTGTCGGGAAAAACCAATCTTCAAAAGCATTTTCTCTATGAATATCCACTCCACCCTATCAGAAGCTTTACTCATGTCCAATTTCATTGCAGCATAACATCTTTTTCCTTCATTAATTTCAGATGATGTAGGCACTCATAGGCAATCAACGCGTTATCTGTTATAAGTCGACCAGGAACAAAAGCACTTTGTATGCCATTAATAATCACTGGTAAGATTGGTTTAAGTCTACTGATTAAAACCTTTGAGATAACCTTGTATAAAAGTAATCAGTTTCCATAGTTTATACTAATATCTATTGAACATACATCAACATCTCTCTATAACCTCTGATTACATATCTCTCATCTGCTAGAATCAACATTAACTAAATGTCCACAATATGAAAGAATGAAATTAACTTTTTTAGATCATTTATACTGAATCTGGATGAACGGTACCTAGGAAATCTAACTTATTCAGCTTACTAGTAATATACATCAATTACATGAATTCTTCTAAACTTAGAGCATCCTGATCCCTTTTACTGAAATTTCGTATTTAAGTTGCAATTATATCATAAACGAAACCAGAAACACTTAACTACAAAGAACAAAATCAGAGTTTTAAAGTGAGCTTCCAAAATTATTCAGCCATTTAACTTATACTATTACCGGAACTTCTCTTCTGTAATACTAAACGTAAACACTTAAGTGTATTCCTTCGAATTTCTTATAACTTAACATTTCTATTTTTGGGACACTTTGACTTTTCAGATTCTATTTTAAATTATTTTCGTACTCTGCCCTTATATCTGGTCACACCCACTTTGTTTAATTATGTTAACAGACATGAATAAAACTTCACAACTTATATAACTTAAAATTTCTTAACTTGCACTTAAAAGGAGAACAACCTAATAAGCCATTCTAATGAGTACATTATGTCTTATTTGGTACACCTTTATCTTCTAATCTCTACAATATTACCCATTCAGTAAAAAGTTACTCCCTCTGTTAAGTCGTTTGACTTTTTGGCACATATTTTCAAGTCTTTTGACTGCATAGTTAAAATCATTATTTTTAAAATTTTCTTTTTCTAAATAAAAGTATGTGATTTATATTATAATTTACAAAAAAAAATTTAAAAATAACAATTTTAATTATGCGGTCAAAAGACTTGAAAATGTGTGCCAAAAAGTCAAAGGACCTATATTTCAAAACGGAGGGAGTACTTTTATTTAATTTATATTCAGTCTACTCAATCTGATATCCTTATTGTAATTGTTTTCAAGACTTTTATTCTTCCTTTAAGTTTCAACATAGTTTTCTTAAAAATTATCCTAGATTAAATAACACTTTTAATACTTAAGTTATACACTTATGTCAGCGCAAACTAACATACCTACATAACACTAACCACTATTCATATAAATCCAAACTAACATACCTCTGCCTTACACAACACTAACCACTATTCATATAAATCTACATATTTAGACGAATGAATAAAAATTACATTGAACCTATTTTGTACCTTTAATAGCATTTATTCTGCTTCTTTTATTGGCAATTTGGTGGAAAATTTTCGTATTATGATCCCCAGCTTTGAGCCATTCAATTCTACAACGTTGTTTCCAGAATATTTCTTCTTTGAGCAGCAAATCATTTAATTTCTGTTCCATGACCCTCAGCTCCCCAATATCATTTAGCTGGTCTTGGATATCATGCACATGTATTATTTGTTGATGAGCTATTCTGATGTCTCTAGCCATAGATCCAAATTTAGATTGATTCCATGAAGCCAAATTGGTGGAACATTGTTTAATATTGTCTATAGTTGAGAGCAAGGCAGATTGATCTAACTGTTAGATTATATTTTATAATCTAATAATAATTATGGGCTTACAAATTAAAGATAATTATATTTAATGTTTATTCTATATTTGGACTAATTAAGTGGTCTTAAATAAAGAGTCCAATAACATCTTATTCGGTATAGGTTTTATAATGTGTAATACCCAATAGTAATCTGATTAGGGTTAATGGGGTCTAATTAGACTACTATATAAAGAACATAATAGGGTCTTGGTCCCCAAGGCTAATTCACAACCTCTACTCCTCTATTCCCATCAGTCAGAGAGAGATACGGCTAGAGGCGAATCAAGTCTGTGGAAGATCATGTCCCATAATCCGTATTCATATCTACAGTCATGGAATCAGGTACGTTTTCGTACTACAGTTATATCGTGTAACCTTGATAATAACGCATAAGATGATTCGTGATTATTTATTTAGATTTAACAATTGGTATCCGAGCCTATCTTATGTTGAATTATTAGGGTTGATCATATATATTATATGATTTTCTTGTGTTTGTTGATCAAACATGTTTTTTTTATATATCGTTTAAATCTCAATTTATTTTTTGGGGTTTTGTAAGTGTGTATATTTATTTATACTATTTTGGCTGATCATCCGGTACGAACTTATGTTTGATATTAATTTGAATTCATGCCATGAATTATAATCTGTGATGATCATTGTTCAGCTTTTGAAATCAGTCGAACCATATCATGCATGTGCCTGTTTTTTTTTTTGTCGATTTACTTCTAGTCCACATGCGTTTTTTTTTAAAAAATAAAACATTAAGACATGTTAAATACATGACCATATGTTTGTTTTTGTGTTATTTTGATCGGATTAGATGAACATAGACTCGGCCAATGATGGCAATTAAGGTTGTTATATCAGATGTTTTCATATCTAAAGTTTAGTACATATTGTGCGCTGGTTGCATGTTTGATTAGTTAATATGGATATGCATGGAATTTTTTTTAAAGTCGAATGCGGGTCCGAGTCCTAGTCCATGTTAATAGGTTATGTTTTTTTATTTGGTTAACATGCGTGAATGACTACTATTTCGATAAATTGTGATTGTAAATAAAATCAGTTCCCCATAGTGTTTTTGGATTTTTGGATAAATTTAAATTTTATTTACAATTATACGGATTTGGGCACATTTTTTTAAGAAATAAATTTTTTCTTGTCCTTTTATTTCGCGAATAAGTGAGTTGAAGCAAAATATTGCCAAAGTGATATTTATGTGTAGATTTATTTATTTTGAAATAATAGGATGTGTATGTTTATTATTTATGCGTTATAATAATCGGCCCAAAGGAAGATTATTTAATGGCCAAATAATGGATGTACGTGCGGGGATAAATATGTAATAATTATAAAATTTTTCATGTGAGTAATAAACCGGCCCAAAGGAAGGTTATTGCTTGACCGAATTTATTATTAATATTTGATTTCTGCGTGGAGAGTACCACTTGCAAGTTAATATTTCTGTCCAAAGACTAAATATTAATGTTGTGCTAGGTATCTTGTTTGAATGGGCCCACACACACTATAGTATTTAAATTCATGTTTTTTTGTGTGCTATTATGTATGCATATGACATGAATTTTTCCATTATTCAAGCTTATATTTTTTTTGTTCTAAATTGCTAGTTAATACATCTGCTACTAATATAACTACCAATATGAACTCCATTCCTGTGCTTAACGGCACAAACTTTAAGAGCTGGAAAGAGAACGTTCTGTTAGTTCTCGGCTGCATGGATTTAGACTATGCTATAAGGAAAGAACAACCTCCTTCTCTTACGGATAAAAGTTCTAATACTGAGAAATTGAACTTTGAGAAGTGGGAGCGTTCGAATCGCTTAAGTCTAATGATGATTAAGCGCAGCATTCCTGAAGCATTCAGGGGCGGTATGTCTAATGACTCCGATGAGGTATCTGTTAAGGATTTCTTTGATGAGCTTGAAAAGCGTTTTGCGAAAAACGAAAAGGCTGAGACAAGTAAGCTTTTGGTTGATCTTGTTCAGATGATATAACGCCTTAGAAATTTCGTATTTATAATCATTATTGTTTAATGTTAAATGTGGATTATATGGTGTGAATTTTTTTTCTTAGGTTAAATATATGTAACATCATGTTTACATGTTTATATGGTGATGTATGTGTGTCGTGTAGGTCCGTGTATTTTTATTTGAATTTTTATGGTTAAAATCTATTTAAATTATGCATTATTGATCTTGAAATTTTTTTTATAAAATCATCGGAGTTATTAAATATCGTGAAATCTTTTGTGTTTTCATCTTTATGAAATTATCTAGTTTTTAAAATTATTGGGTGAATTAATTTGTGTGTTTGCGTATCTTAAAATGATTTTAGGAATTTTATTGTATTTAAAGGATCTTTAAATTATAAAATTCATAATTAATTCATTTTTTTATCTCAAAAACATTTTAAAAATATGTATATGTTCGTAATTTTGTACTTTTTTTAAAAAAAATGAAAAGTTTAATTGTTAACAAATTTTCTATTTTAAATTCGATAAAAAAAAGAGATTGAATTATTATTTTAAATTAGATCTTAGCAAAGTAAAATTTATAAAATTTTCCTCATCTTTTATTTAACAAAAATCGCAGCCCATCCCCATTATCTGGAAGGTTCTCGACATTTCTTGAATGGCAGCTCTGTTAATTGTCTCTCTACCCATCTCTCTTTCATTTTCTCTAATCTCTTCCATATCTTTCTCCCTTCAATTTCTCTCTCACGACCCACTTTCTATCTCTCCCTCGTCCGTGCAAGCTTTAATTATAGTGTGTAAGTATGTATTATGCGCGTGTACATGTATACAACCCCTGTGTATGAGTTTCTTGCAATTTTGTTGAAACCTCCCTGCGAAACTCCTCCTGCTCCTTGTGTGAGTTGAATTCGAGCTGGGTTGTTGATCTTGTTATTAATATTTGTTTGATGTGTCATAGATAGATAAATGGATGCCGTTGTGAAATGGGTGTGTGTGTATTTTTTTGATTTAGTGAAGAGAAATTGACTCGTTAATTGTGGTAAATACTGATTTCGACCGAAACTATGATAGGCAGCTTTATTTCTGATTACAAGTTTTCTTTGCAAAGATTATGAGTGGTAGAGTACTATATGTGTTCTTTTTATAAGTTTTTGTGCGGTATGAGTATGCTGCGGCCTGGTGTAGGTATGTGTGTTATGTAGAGTGGATTAATGAAGGCGATGAGTAGAGGCAGATGGCAGGGGAGGTTGAGAGGGGGGGTAAGGTATGGTGGGGGTGTCGTAGGTGGGTGTGGATTGGTGCTCTCAAGTGGTAAGAATTGGAGGTAACAGGGGAGTCGGAATGGAGATGTTATGTTGCTGGGCGTATTTGGTTCAGCTTGTGTACGGTTTTGTCCGTATATATGGTTACTTGTGTGTGTGTGTTTTGATTATATTCGAACGTGTTTAAGTGGGTGAAGGCAGGAAGTGAGTGAAGATAGGGGATATTGTGTATTTGTATGTGGGTTTAAAGTGGTAAATAGGTAGCAGAAGCAGGGGAAACTAGCGTACTGCAAATGGTTTATGGGTCAAAACAGAGTAAGGGGCTGAGAAAGGTTAGGTGGTGGTGGAAAGTAAATTGATGGGGTTATTATGTTGTGTATTTGGAATGTGGTGTCCGTGTGTGTGTGCTCGTGATTATAAGGTGGTGTGTGTGAGTGTACTAATATGCTATATGTAGTGAGTGTTGGGTTGTATGGAATCGAAGGAGATAGTATGTGTGTGTTTGTGTTCGTGTGGGTGTACATAAGAGTGAAATAAGAGTGAAATGTAAGATTGGGAAGACTGGTGTCCCTGTGGTTGTATTACTATATGCATGTCATCGTATTGAGTCGTTAAGAGAAAAGAAAATAGAAGAAGGGGTGAAGAAAGGATTAATGGGAGTAATTATGTTGAGTATTGTGGGGTGTGTGATGGTTTTATATATGTGGTTTTGTGTTGTTAAAAATAATTTTGGGTTCTAATTCGAAATTTTGGATTTTAGGGTTATGATAATAGAATCTAGAGATTTTAAAGGGGATGATTTAAATTTTTAAGTTGTGGTTCGAGTATGTGATTTGTTTTGTGAAATAATGATTGTAAATGGTATTGAAGCAAGGAATGTTGGACTTTCGATTTGATAAGTTGTATTCTGACAGGTTAGATCATATTTTAGAGGAGGTGTTGTCCAATTTTTTTTAGAATTATTTTGCGACTTGTATAATAATTTGATTAAGATTATTGTAAACCAATGTGATGTACATGTTAAAGAGATATAAGTGTAAATTGATATTACATGCTATGTGCTTACATGATTTTGTGATTATACGTATTATTTTGAACTATATGTGTTAATTGTAAAGCGAAATAGGACACGATTGGGTAGAATAGAATTAGATGGTTAAGGTTATACGCGTACTGAAGTAGTACTTTACCTGTATATAGGTACGCATAGGAAGCTAGCTAAGAGCCAGAGCATGTGGAACTGGAAGGTAGAGGAAGGAAAGAATTATCGGGATTGACAAGTGATAAAGGGAAAATGAATGCGTGATCGAAAAAAGGTCAAGTAGAGACTAATGTAAAGTGAGTAAAGGATCGAGATGTTGGAATTGGAAACTGCATGTATTGAGGCAAGTGTATTATTCCCTGTTTATTGTTCAAGTGGGATAAGTTTGTTTCTGTTATTTATACAACGTTTCTGTCAAATTAGTTTGCAAGTTACTATCCCTCACTTATTGTTCAAGTGACGTGAAATCCTCTTGTATTAATTATCTGTACTTTCAAATTTCTTTCTTGCAAGCATCTATGCCCTCTCTTTTAGTTTCAATAATGAGAATTTGTTCTATTAATTTATGATATTCCTTTTAAATCATTTTTTTAGTGCATATACTCTTTATTTTTATTTCCTGTGACATTCTTCTTCTGTGAATTATAAACATACATTCTTAGATTTTTCTATTATTGTTTATGCTCCTCACCTATCGTTCGGGTGATGATTTCTTTTAAAATCATTTTATTGCAATACTCCTCGTCTATGCTAATATTTTTCAAAGGATGTTTTCTTTCAAATTTATGTAAACTGATTCGAGGTTTATACTGTTGTTGAGGAATGTGTTGCTCAGTGACGGTTAAAACCAAGAATGAATTGAGATCTTCTTAATTATTTAAACTCATATTTGTCATGCCGGTTCTGTCAGCTGAAGCCTATAAGTGCTTAGCTGACAAGAGTGAGACCTTAAGTAATTGAAAATTTCTTAAATCTTCGTTTTAAACTATTCGAATCTCTCATGTTAGCTTAAACTTGGTAACGGATTTTCACCAATGGACCCCTTTAGGAGAGGTTTCTTCAACCTGTCCTACAATTTTATTGTCTTGGAGTTATTTTACAAATGATCATTTTAAAACTACATAATTCGCTTATGTTGATTCAACTTGACAATGTGTTGGTAAATTTTATTAAATGCTTAGCACTTGACTATACCCTTACTTTATCTATAATTACAATTGTTGTTATTCATGTTGCAAGTAAATCATATCACTCAAATGAACCATGCTTTTCGTCACGTGATCATTATATTAATTCGATTTGTCGTTGATATTATTGCTCTTAAATTTTTAGTAAATATGAATAGCTGTTTATCATATTCCCATTCAATGGTGCTGAAATTGTTGTCCCTGTTTCACTGATATATTATGGAATAATACCCTTCTCTATATCGAACTTGTCGATATCTAGGTCAGAATTTTACTCGACCTCATTTCTTCTTGAGATATGAGTTGTTAACCTGGAACGTGAGTTTCCAGGGTGCTTGGCTGGTCGAGGTGGTCGATTGTTCCGACACCTGACGTTCATATTATAGGATTGGACTGTTGTTTTTTTTTTAAATGTGGACCGTAAAGGGTCGGACCAGATTCGTGGTCAGAAGTTATTAAGGCCAATGTGTGTCGTGGATCCATTAAAGGACATTGTTGTGTGCGTTTGTCCGGGGTTAGTGCGTGACTGATCAGCAGCCTAACCTTATTGTTTTTATTAATAAAATGCAAAATAGTCCAATTCTATTCCATTTCCTGAATTAAATAAAATGTTATATCTTTAAAGTACTTGAGCTTCTGTAATTGTGAATTATTCCTTTGAGACAAGTTGGTCAGTGATATGTTCACCAATGAATCATTGTAGTATTATTGTTTCACCATATTGTTCGCTTGCTGAGCATTCTTTGGCTCACTCTTGCTTCATTTTCTCTAATCTTTCAGTTAGGAATAAGGGTGGATGTCTACATTGTACAAGGCATATGAGAGCAATGAGGCAGCCTTTACAGGATAGATCTCGAAACTAGAGCGGGTAAGCACGAATTGGAGTTAAGCTACAGATTAAACGGTATAGTTATTGAAATCAGAATAGTAGAAGAAATTGTAATAATTTGTATGGTTTAGATTCTTGTTTCATACCATAACCTGGAATCGATCCCGGTGAGAAATCGTTGGTGTATTAAGTGTAATTGTTAAATTGGAATTTGGTTTGGGTTGAATTACAGGTGGATAGTCCGATTTATGAATACTTCATGCCGAAATTTTCTAAAATTTCCCTGTATCAATGTCTATTTTATTATAAATTATATATTTTCAGTATTGGGATATCGGGACGTTACAGATGAGGTATAAAGCTAAAGGAAATATTCGTGAGTACATTATGGAGATGTCTAACATCGCTTCAAAACTTAAGGCACTAAATCTTGACTTGCTTGTGCATTTGGTACTTATCTCTCTTCCTGCACAATACGGTCAATTTATAGTGAGTTATAATACTCAGAAGGATAAGTGGACTCTGAATGAGCTCATTTCACATTGTGTGCAAGAGGAAGATAGATTGAAGCGTGAAAAGACTGAAAGTGCTCATGTTGCAACTACCTCAAAGGTTAATCACCGAAAGAGGACTAAAGATAAGGAGACTGCAGTGGGAAAATCACAGCCTAAGAAACAAAAGACTCAGGATCAAGCTGTTACTTGCTTCTTTTGTAAGAAATCTGGGCATGTGAAGAAGGATTGTCCCAAGTACGTCGCATGGCGTATAAAGAAAGGTAGATTTTTCACTTTTGTCTGTTCTGAAGTCAATTTGACTTCTGTGCCTAGTAATACATGGTGGGTAGATTCTGGTGCTACTACTCACACAAGTATTTCTATGCAGGGTTGCATTTGGAGCCGGAAACCAAGTGATGCTGAAAAATTCATCTATGTGGGTGATGGCAATGCAGTTCCAGTTGAAGCTATTGGCACTTTTAGATTGTCTTTTGAGACTGGTCATTTTGTTGAATTAAGAGAGACTTATGTAGTACCGTCATTTAGACGAAATTTGGTTTCTATTTCTGTTTTGGACAAATACGGTTACTCTTGTTCATTTGGAGATAATAAATTTAGTCTATTTCTTAATTCTTCTTTGGTTGCAACTGGTTCTTTGATTGATAATTTATATATGCTAAATACAATTGCTTCACATAATGAATCCTTGCAAACAACATCAAGAGGTACAGAACGAAAATTATCAAGAGAGAATTCCGCTATGTTATGGCATAAGCGCTTAGGACATATCTCTAAAGGGAGACTAGAGAGACTTGTGTCACATGGAATACTTGAATCTCTTGATTATTCAGACCTTAATGTATGCATTGAGTGTATTAAGGGTAAACAGGTAAACATAAGAAAATTAAGTGCAAATAGGAGTAATGGTGTCTTACAGTTGATACATACTGATATATGTGGTCCATTCCCTACAGCTTCTTGGAATGGTCAACAGTATTTTATCACTTTTATAGACGACTATTCTCAATATGGGTACTTATATTTAATTGATGAAAAGTCACAAGCTTTGGACGTGTTTAAAGTCTTCAAAGCCGAAGTTGAAAATCAGCTTCGTGAGAAGATTAAAGTTGTCAGATCTGATCATGGTGGTGAGTACTATGGTCGGTATGACGGATCCGGTGAACAACGTCCTGGACCTTTTGCTAAATTCCTAGAGGAATGCGGAATCGTCCCACAATACACAATGCCTGGGCAACCACGCATGAATGGTGTTACTGAGAGACGAAACAGAACGCTTAAGGACATGGTAAGAAGTATGATTAGTCACTCTTGTTTACCAGAAGCACTCTGGGGAGATGCACTTAAGATTGTAGCCTACATACTAAATAGAGTACCTAGCAAAGTAGTAGCAAAAACCCCTTATGAATTGTGGACTAAGAAACCACTTAGTCTCAATCATTTACATGTGTGGGGTTGTCCAGCTGAGGCAAGGCTTTACAAGCCGCATGAAAATAAACTGGACTCAAGAACTGTTAGTTGCTATTTTGTTGGGTATCCTGAAAAAACAAAGGGTTTCAAGTTTTTTGATCCTTTGACAAAGTCTTTTTTCGAAACGGGAAACGCTAGATTTCTTGAGGATGTTGAGTTTGAGGGGAAAGATAAAGTCAGGGATGTTGTCTTTGAGGAAGAACCAGTTTCTTTGCCTCATGTAGTTCAAGACAACAATGTGGATATACCTGCACAGTTTCCCACTCAAAATCAAGATGATGCTCAAGAAGAGCAAACTCAACAAACTCAAGATGAAGTGCCACTTAGGCGATCCACTAGAGACAGAAGAAGTGCAATTTCGGATGATTATATTGTATTTCTTCAAGAGCATGAGTTTGACATCGGGATTATGGAAGATGATCCTATCAACTTCCAACAAGCCAAACGAAGTGCTAATAGTCAAAAGTGGATTGAAGCCATGAATGATGAGATGAAATCCATGAAGGACAATGGCGTTTGGGATCTTGTCAAGTTGCCTGAAGGTGCGAAAGCAATTGAGTGTAAGTGGATATTTAAAACCAAAAGGGATTCAAATGGCAATATTGAAAGATATAAAGCGCGTCTAGTCGCAAAGGGTTTTACTCAGAGAGAAGGCATTGATTACAAAGAAACTTTCTCTCCAGTATCATCGAAAGATTCTTTTAGGACAATAATGGCACTTGTGGCTCATTTTGATTTAGAGCTACACCAGATGGATGTCAAAACAGCTTTTCTCAATGGTGACATTGATGAAACGATATACATGAAACAACCAGAAAACTTTGAAATTGGTGATCCAAAGTCTATGGTTTGTAAACTTAAACGATCCATCTATGGTACAAAACAAGCTTTCCGTATGTGGAATCGTAAATTTCATCAAACCATTTTCTCATACGGTTTTGAGTCCAATATTGTTGAAAAATGCATATATCACAAGTTCAGTGGGAGTAAATTTATATTCCTTGTGCTTTATGTCGATGATATACTATTGGCTTGTAACGATATAGGCTTATTGCACGAAACCAAAAGATTTCTTGCTTCTCGTTTTGAGATGAAGGATCTTGGTGACGCCTCTTTTGTATTAGGAATTAAGATACATCGAGATCGTTCTCGAGGTATCCTTGGGTTATCACAAAAGAGCTATATTGATAAGGTGCTTACTAAGTTTGGCATGAAAGATTGTGCACAAATAAGTATGATAGAGTGTATTTTGTATATACTCTAGAGGATTTTGTTCCCACATTTATAGTGCTTTTGCGAATAATCGTGAGTATTTAATTAGTTTTTGATGAGTTTATCGCAGGAAATAAAGTATTGCCAAGTTTGAAGGAATTTAACGATTTTACAGTGTTTTTGGCTCCGAACAATGACTTTATGAATTTGTGAGAAGAAGTGATGGAATTGTGGATCGTTGATAAAGATTTGAGGCTTAATAAATTGTTCGCAATGATGCTAAAGCGCAACACGAACTAGGCAACAAAACGCGGAAGTGCCGCCTTTATTTTGTCAAGGAGTGCTCGGCAGATAGCAGTTCGCGCAGCTGCGCCTCTCAGCCGCGCAGCTGCGCCCTTCAAGCACTGGGAGCAGAATTCACCACGTGCAACTGCGCCCGTGCGTGGCTGTGCGGGAATTTTACTGCAGAATTTTGATCCTTTTTCCTATTTGTAATATAATTCTAATTACTTTTAGCTGGGCCTATTTATTTAAGGCAATTACTTAAGTCTTGTAACACTATAAAAACTCATCTAGGTGATTGATTTGGGGATTGAAAAAAAAACATATACACACATTAGAACTTTGTAAACATCTCTGTGGGAGATTTGTGGAGAGCTTTTATTTTCTTTGAAGATTAAAGGTTTTTCTCTTTCTCTTTTCTTTATAATATGATTTGTTCAATTTATAATTCTTGTTTTGTTAATTCAATTATGAGTGAGTAGATAATTAATCTAGGGTTAAGTAGAACCCTAGTTATGATTGATGTGTGAATTTCCAACTTCCCCCAATTTGATTGTTTAATTGCTCTTGCTTATTGAGTTGTTTTAATTAACAATTACAAATCAGACGTGATTATGTGTATTGTTTGAACTATATCTAATTATCAACGAGAGTTGGATTTAGATGGTTGTGATTTATCCAGTAAGAACATGAAATTCTCCATGAGAATAGGTAGAATGGATTGTTAGGAATTTAGGGTGCTGTAATTAATGTCTCTAAACTACATGATACCATGAGAATAGGAATGATTGTAGTTTAAGAGAAGCTATTAATACTCGAGAGAGGTTATTGGTATTTTTAGGGCGCATCTTTCCTTTTGAGTAATATATACGATTGATTTGGGGAGGAAATTCACGATTGCATCAATTCATGCTAGTGGGGATACTTAATTCTGGATGTTTTTAATATTTGATTAATATAAACACAATTCGAATTAGTATAAGTTTAGTTTAATAAATCCTCAATATTTATTGTGTTACTTGCTTAGCCGAATTAAATCAGAAACAACTAGTGATTGATACGTTTGTCTCTGTGGGATCGACTCTGACTTACCCTACTACATAGTTAGAAGGATTTGTTAGAAATTATTATTTAATAGGCACACGACGGCCTTGTCAAATTTTTGGCGCCGCTGCCGGGGACAAAGCAGTGTTAGATTAGTTAATTTTGAATTGATTTAGCTAAGTATTTTAGTTGTGTTGCTTCGGCTATTATTCCCTTGTTAATTGATCATCGTTTCTAGTTCTCTTGTTGCATGCACACTCGAAGTTCAGTTACTAAAGATTTAATTACTATTGATCCTGAAATTGAAGCTACAGCAAGAAAGCAGGCAGGGAAGCGAAGGAAAAACAAAGACAAGGTAGTTATGGGTGATGCACCTGCAGCTAAGGCTCTTAGGGAGCATGGTATGCCAGATGCTACAGGCGTACTCTCAAGCAATGTCAGACCAGCAATCACAGCTACACACTTTGAACTGAAGCCTCAGTTCATCCAATTCATCTCTAATGACTCTTTCGCAGGATTGTCCAATGAAAATCCTGTTGATCATCTTGAGAGTTTTCTGGAAAAGTGTGATACTATAAAGATGACCAATGTAAGTGATGAAGCTGTTAAGCTGCGATTATTTCCATTCTCTCTTCGGGATGCAGCAAAAGATTGGTTGAAGGATGAAGGACCAAATACATTCACTACTTGGGATAGTCTTGCGAAGGCTTTTCTACTTAAATTCTTCAGTCAGAAGAAGACCTCTAAGCTACGGAATGAGATCTCTAATTTTCGTCAAGATGATGACGAATCACTTCATGATGCTTGGAGAAAATTTAAGCGACTTCAAAGACAATGCCCTCACCATGGAATTCCTGACTGGTTGTTAATCCAAACATTCTACAATGGGTTGACACAAGAGTTCCGAAACTTTGTTGATGCTTCTTCTGGTGGTTCTATTATGAAGAAAAGTACTGAAGATGCGAAAGCTTTGTTAGACGAGATGGCATCTAATGACAATTTTCCATACAATGATCGAAATCATCCTAAGAAGGGTGGTAAGTATGATGTTTATGCTCTAACCATGTTGAATACTACTATGCAGGCAATGGTTAAGAAGATTGAGCAATTGGATGCTAGGAGTACTTCATCTACTGTTGCTTCATGTGAGGTATGTGGAGTTGTTGGACACACCAAACTTGCTTGTCAATACAACCCTTCTGGAATGGCAGTTGAACAGGCTAATGCTCTTTACAATCAGAATCCAAGGCCGCAGTATAATCCTTATTCCAACACGTACAATCCAGGGTGGAGAGATCATCCGAATTTCTCATACAGGAACAATCAGGGTCAAGCTCAATCTTCACAAAACAATTTTTCTCAGCCTCCTGGTTTTCAACAAGCTCCGCCACAGAAATCTAACTTGGAGAATCTCATGGAAGGGTTCATTGCTACACAATCAAAGAAGAATGACCATTTTGATTCGAGCATTAACGAGATAAAGGCTCACAACAAAATGATGGAGAACACTATCACTCAGATTTCTCAACAGTTGAGCCAGCTAAATAAATCTTCAGGCCAACTTCCTGGTCAAACTGAGCAACCATCAAGGGGTCATATCAATGCTGTCATGTTAAGGAGTGGTAAAGAATTGAAGGAGCCGGAATTGAACGTGAGCAAAAATGTTGTGAATGCTAAGGGAAGTGAAGAGGAGATTGCAACTGAGAAACTGGTAGCACCAGAGGTCAGGGAGAAAGAAACCAAAGAATCAGAAGCTGTTCTTCCTAAGCCATATGTGCCTCCTGTTCCTTTTCCACAAAGGTTGGCACAATCCAAGCTAGAGAAGAAGTATGGTAAGTTCCTTGAAATTTTGCAGAAGCTACATATCAATATCCCATTCATGGACGCTATCACTGAGATGCCATCTTATGCAAAATTCCTTAAAGATATTTTGTCAAGGAAGAGAAAAATTGAAGAAAGCTCTACCATCTCATTAACAGCAGAGTGCAGTGCCATCTTGCAAAATGATCTTCCAAAGAAGTTAGCGGATCCAGGTAGCTACTCTATTCCTGTTCAGCTTGGGGATGTCGAAATAAAAAAGGCTTTATGTGATCTTGGAGCAAGTGTCAGTTTGATGCCACTATCAATTTGTGAAAAACTTAAGATGGGTGAACTGAAACCCACACGCATCTCTCTACAACTGGCCGACAGAAGTGTGAAATTTCCACTTGGAATTCTTGAAGATGTGCCCCTTAAGGTAGGAAGGTTTTATATTCCATGTGATTTTGTTGTCATGGAAATGGAAGAAGATGCCAATATTCCTATCATTCTTGGGAGGCCTTTCTTAGCAACAGCTGGAGCTATCATTGACATGAAAAATGGAAGAATTTCTTTCGAAGTAGGCGACGAGAAGATGGAATTCAAGCTGCAAAGTACAATGGGACATCCTTCTACGGATGAGTTTGTTAATAGGGTGGATGCACTAGAGGAAGTGATCGACATGAAAACAAAAATTCTTTTATCTGAGGATCCACTTCAAGCCGTTCTCGAGGGTAACGTTGATGAAGAAGATGGAGAGTGTCAGGGTTACGAGAAGCTTATGGATGCAGCACCTACATATAACCATGAACATTCTAATGTGCTACAGCATGAGGAAGTTAAGGAGAGTTCCACGCCTGCTAAGGTAGATCTGAAACCATTACCTGCGTCTTTGAAATATGTGTTTATGGGCCCTAATGAATCATATCCTATCATTGTCAATTCTGAGCTTGATGACATTCAAATTGAGCAATTGCTCACGGTTTTGAGAAAGTATAAAAATGTTATTGGGTATTCCATTGATGATATCAAGGGCATCAATCCATCATTCTGCATGCATAAGATTATTCTGGAAGATGAGCAAGCTTCTTCTATTGAGCATCAACGGAGACTCAATCCTAATATGATGGAGGTGGTCAAAAAGGAGGTTTTAAAACTTCTTGATGCAGGTATAATCTATCCTATCTCTGATAGCAAGTGGGTAAGTCCTGTGCATGTTGTTCCAAAGAAAGGAGGAATGACCGTGGTAAAGAATGATAAGGGTGAGTTGATTTCTACTAGAACTGTTACAGGGTGGCGCATGTGCATTGATTATCGGAAACTGAATAAAGCCACAAGGAAAGATCATTTTCCTCTCCCTTTTATTGATCAAATGCTTGAAAGATTGGCGAGACATTCTTACTTCTGCTTCTTAGATGGATATTCAGGTTTCTTCCAGATTCCTATTCATCCAGATGATCAAGAAAAGACAACTTTTACATGTCCCTATGGTACATTTGCATACCGCAGAATGCCGTTCGGTCTGTGTTGTGCTCCTCCCACATTTCAGCGATGTATGATGGCAATTTTCTCAGATTTCATTGAAGACATTATGGAGGTTTTTATGGATGACTTCTCAGTTGGTGGAACTTCTTTTGACGTATGCTTACGTAACTTGGAGAAGGTGCTTCATAGATGTCAAGAAGTTAATCTCATTCTCAATTGGGAAAAGTGTCACTTTATGGTACAAGAGGGAGTTGTTCTGGGTCATGTTGTTTCGAAAAGAGGCATTGAGGTTGATAGAGCCAAGGTCGAGGTTGTTGAGCGCTTACCACCCCCTACTTCAGTTAAGGGGATAAGGAGTTTTCTTGGTCATGCAGGATTCTATCGTCGTTTCATCAAGGATTTTTCAAAGATTGCTCGACCTCTTACTGAGCTTTTGGGTAAGGAGGTACCATTTGTGTTCACCGAGGCTTGTGTTGAGGCTTTTGAAACATTGAAGAAAGCACTTGTTTCTGCTCCAATTATACAACCACCGGATTGGAGTCTACCATTTGAGATCATGTGTGATGCTAGTGATCAAGCTATTGGTGCAGTCCTAGGCCAAAGGAAAGATGGAAAGCTACATGTTATATACTATACAAGCAAGACCTTGGATGGGGCTCAGATTAATTATGCAACCACGGAGAAAGAATTGCTAGCAGTGGTCTACTCTATGGAAAAATTTCGATCCTATCTCGTTGGTTCAAAAGTTATTGTTCACACGGATCATGCAGCTTTAAGATACTTGATGAGTAAGAAGGATGCTAAACCTCGTCTGATTCGGTGGATTTTGCTTCTTCAAGAATTTGACTTAGAGATTAAGGATAAGAAAGGGGCTGAGAACGTGGTTGCGGATCATCTTTCACGCCTTACTCTTAATATAGATGGTGATGAATCTACTTCGATTGATGATTCTTTTCCTGACGATCGTCTACTTTCTCTTGCAAGTCTAGAGGTTCCTTGGTATGCTGATGAAATAGCCAACTTCTTAGCTAGTGGAACTGTTCCTCATGGTTATTCGTCACAGCAAAAGAAGAAATTTTTCTATGATGTGAGGAAGCATTTTTGGGATGATCCATTTCTCTATAAATCTTGTGCTGATGGAGTTATTAGACGATGTGTTCCGTATAATGAGATTGCTTCTATAATCTCACATTGTCACGATTCGCCAAGTGGTGGTCACGCAAGTACTACGAAAACTGCAGCAAAGGTTCTTCAGTGCGGTTTTTATTGGCCAACTCTTTTTAAAGATGTCCACCAATATGTTCATTCTTGTGATCGTTGCCAGAGAACGGGGAATATTTCAAGACGCAATGAGATGCCTCTCAATAGCATTCTTGAAGTAGAGCTTTTCGATGTGTGGGGAGTAGATTTTATGGGACCTTTCCCTCCATCTTTTACGAATAGATATATCTTGGTAGCTGTGGATTACGTCTCGAAATGGGTTGAAGCCGTTGCATCTCCCACTAATGATGCTCGCG
The DNA here is from genome assembly GCA_036435485.1 of Saposhnikovia divaricata. NCBI lineage: Eukaryota > Viridiplantae > Streptophyta > Magnoliopsida > Apiales > Apiaceae > Saposhnikovia > Saposhnikovia divaricata. The sequence goes on from CM071599.1 coordinate 23,540,045, forward strand.
TTATGAGCAAATTCTTTAAGAAGACGATTTTTCCTAGATTTGGAGTGCCAAGGATTTTAATCAGTGATGGAGGAAAGCATTTTCTCGATAATCGTTTTGAAGCTATGTTGAAGAAATATGGAGTTTATCATAAGGTGGGACTTTCTTATCATCCCCAAACCAGTGGTCAGGTGGAGATCTCTAACCGCGAAATAAAGACTATCTTGGAAAAGACAGTAGCAAAATCAAGGAAAGATTGGTCTATGAAACTTGATGATGCACTTTGGGTGTACAAAACTGCGTTTAAGACACCTATTGGGACAACTCCGTATAGATTGGTTTATGGAAAAGCATGTCATCTTCCCGTTGAGTTGGAGCACCGTGCATTTTGGGCTATCAAAGGTCTGAATTTTGATATGTTAGCAGCGGGTGAGAAGAGACTTCTACAACTTAATGAGCTTGATGAGCTTCGTTTTGAGGCTTATGAGAGTTCTAAGCTTTACAAGGAGAAAACAAAGAAGTGGCATGACAAAGGGCTGTTACGAAGAGAGTTCAAGGAAGGGGAGTTAGTTCTTCTATTCAATTCGAGGTTAAGACTTTTTCCCGGAAAACTCCGTTCTAGGTGGTCGGGTCCGTTCAAGGTACGCAAAGTTTTTCCGTATGGTTCTGTCGAATTGTTGAATTCCAAGGGAGAGTCGTTTAAGGTGAATGGTCAACGAGTGAAACACTATCGAGCTGGTGAACCAATTAACGAGGAGGTGGATATTCGGTTGTCTTCTCCTCTTTCAGAATGATTGACGTGACAATGTCGGGCTAACGACATTAAACAAATGCGCTACTTGGGAGGCAACCCAAGCTTTTGTGTTTTTATTTGTAACAAAAAAAGAACAAAAAAAAACAAAAAAAAATGCAGAACAGAAGCATACTCGCGCAACAGCGCCATTTTTTGCGCAGCAGCGCTGCTGAGCGCCTGGACAGAAACCACCAAGCGCAACTGCGCCTATACTCGCGCAACTGCGCCTGCCCCCTCTAAAAAAAAAAATTTTTTTTACTTAACCCATCTTTCCCCCATTTCTCTAATATCCCCACAAAAATCAAATTTCTCTCAAATCTCAAACCCTAAAAAAACTACCTCCCATCAAATTACAATTCTCCAAACACAAATCCTTTTCAAATCAATCTTTTCTCCTAACCCATCTACACTATATCCATACCTATACACACAAATCCCCTCTCTATTCCAATTCATTCACCCTCCAATAAAGCTTCAAGGGATTCTCTAATTCAAGTTTGGGGGAGTTCTTACAAGGTTATCATCTTCAATGCAAGTGGGTACAATTCTTTCCTTCTAATTTGTTTTGTTTGAATTGAATTATTGGAATTGGGATATTGTGTGTAAAGATTTTTAGGGTTGTTGCATTGTTGATTATTTGTGCTAAGTGTTTGGATTATGGCTCCTAAGAAACAAAGGATTGTGGGTGGTAGTAGTTCGAACCCCTCGACGGAGGAGGAGTTTGATAATGAAATATTTGTTTCTCGACAAGCGCAAGATGAGTTTGATAGTCTAATGATAAGATTGGTAATTAAGGAACGGGGTTTTGCACCCTCGAGTGAGGATGGTGAGTTGGCGGATATGGTAGATGAAAGGGGGTGGACGGATTTTTGTGCCAAGCCGGAGTCGATTCCATTGAGTGTGGTAAAGGAGTTCTATGCTAACGCTAAGATGGAGAAAAATGGGTTAGCTATGGTAAGGGGCAAAATTGTGGATTATGGGCCAGCGGCTATTCGACGTGTTGTGTTTCAGCCGGCTAGACCTAGGGGTGCTGAGAATTGGACATTCAAGACCCGAGCGGACGTTGATTTGGAGGCTATTATTACAGGGATGTGTGTGCCGGGCACGGTTTGGAAATGTAAGGCAGGCACGACTGAGCCGCTTCACTTCCCTGCGGCTGCATTGACTCGATATGCGAGAGCTTGGTTCCTTTTTCTAAGTGCTCGCATAATGCCTTCATCACATGTCACCGAGGTTTCCGTCGAGCGAGCTATCATTTTGTGGACAATTCTAAACGGTCATTACATTGATCTTGGGTCATTAATTCACCAGAATATCCTGAAATACTTGAATGGTGGCACTACCGGAGGGATCCCGCATGCAGTTATTGTTACTAATTTGTGTTATGCTGTGGGTGTCCGCTGGCATATTGATGAGATTCTGCAGCGGCCTACTGCTAATATTGACCACCATGCTATTAACAGGATGACGGAGTGGCCGGGCGGCGTTCCTCATCCTAGAGGTCTTGGTTATGTGATTGATGCTGCTGGAGGTGGTAATCCACCACCTGAGGAGAGAGTTTCTAGACGGGGCGGTACATCGGGCCCTTCTCAGTCACAGCCCAGTCAGGGTGCCGTGGTTTTTAGTGATGCTCAGTTTAGGCGTCTAATGAGGCGGTTGGATACCTCGCATGACATCAATAGTCGATTTGCTGCGGATTTAACTCATGCCTTGGATGGGGTGTATCAACAGCAAGGAGTGCAGGTTACATGGCTTATTTATGGAGCTCACACTGTTTATCCACCTCCAGATACACCACCTGAGGAGGGCGGCTCTGAGGATGATTAGGTATGGTTTCTGTTATTCCTTTTATTGTCTTCACTGCGGACACTGAAGATTTCAAGTTTGGGGGCAATTTTAGGGGTAAGCAGTAGTTATTGTATATTTGTGTTGTATATTGTGTTCTAAAAAAATTTAAAAAAAGTTTTAAAAATTTGAAAAATTGAAAAATACCAAAAATATTTTCAGCCATGTGAAGATTACTTGCGTAAATACACTCATGCATGCTTAGAAATCTTGTGTTTATGGATGATTTTGTTTGAGAAGTGATATGTGATGTTCTTGTGCACACACTTACACTAGCAAGTAGAAACTAGTAGACTTATTAAATGTGCTAAGTGATTAGAATGACATGAATATATGCAAGGAAATTTGGTTTATATGCTTTGAATACAAGTAGATGCGTTAAAGAGACTGTTACTTTGGGATTGATTATGTTTTTGTCACACCAAGTGAGTTTTGAGCTTATATGCATATCTTTTGCATGACTATTCGTTTGCTTGAGTGTCCACTTGTCGTTTACATTGCTAGCACTTGCTTGAAGTCTTTCTTGAGATGCATGACATTAATTGATGATAAGATGATAAAGGCAATTAGGTATAACCTCATATTTCCCATATTTCCAAACCATTTATACATGATCAAATAGTTAACCCTTTGAGATTAATCTTATTCTTTCGGCGACACACCACATTACTTGCCATTATCCTTTTTATTCTATTGGCCTTACATTAAATTTGAACCTAATTGTCAAAGGCTAGTATTGTTTGTAAGGGAGTGATAAGGTGTGCATAAAAAGGGGTTTATATATGATCATAATTTTGGGGGAATATTTGGGGTTTGGTTCATAGCTTGTTAGTCGAAGTTTTAAATCATATTTATGGGATCGTTGTTCTTGCTATTATTTTGCTCTCTTGAAAAAAAAAATAATGAAAAAAAAAATGAAAAAAAAATAAATATGAGAGCATTCTTATCTTTTGTGATCCTACTTTGTCTCGACTAGTCAAGTTGTTTATAAATAAAAGTTCAAGTGTGGGGAAATATTTTTTTTGGTTTTAATAAGTATGGGAATTGTTTGAATTCCATTGTCGGGTACTAGCTTTTGACTTAACCTTCTTTGGCTTTCTTGACATACCTTGTCCCTAGCCCCATTACAACCTTATAAAAGACCTTTTGATTGTCATCAATGATGTATGTTGTGTTAAGAGTTAGATTGATATCAAGGACGAAGCATGTTTATGATATTGTTGGAGTTGAGTGAAACACTTACCCTTTGTTTTGAGTGAATATTTTTGTGAGTGAACGGTGAGTTTTTGCTTTTGGCATAGGAGATCCCAGATTTTGTCTCAAAGATGTGCTCTTGTGTGCTTAGCATGTTTACCAACCTATTCTTACATTTGACATGAATTTCTATTATCTTATGCATCTTCTTTGAGTAGACTATGTGGATACTTGCACTCTATACACCAAGGCATGGCATTTTCATTTTGATTCTTTAGCGGAAGTGGCATGAGAGGACGGGTGTGTGTGATGTTGTGTTGAAGTGTGGTCTTTTGCATGAGTTAGATGAATTTTGTGGGTATATTCACTATAAACCCTCACGAGACCTTACTCGTCCACTAGGGCTACCTAGGGGTTTAAAGGACTTGTTGCATATGTTAAATGCAACCGTGATCACCTACGGAAGTGGTATTAATTAGTTAGTATATTTATTATGTTAGTTTGCACGAGGACGCGCAAAATGCTAAGTGTGGGGATATTTGATAGAGTGTATTTTGTATATACTCTAGAGGATTTTGTTCCCACATTTATAGTGTTTTTGCGAATAATCGTGAGTATTTAATTAGTTTTTGATGAGTTTATCGCAGGAAATAAAGTATTGCCAAGTTTGAAGGGATTTAACGATTTTACGGTGTTTTTGGCTCCGAACAATGACTTTATGAATTTGTGAGAAGAAGTGATGGAATTGTGGATCGTTGATAAAGATTTGAGGCTTAATAAATTGTTCGCAATGATGCTAAAGCGCAACACGAACTAGGCAACAAAACGCGGAAGTGCAGCCTTTATTTTGTCAAGGAGTGCTCGGCAGATAGCAGTTCGCGCAGCTGCGCCTCTCAGCCGCGCAGCTACGCCCTTCAAGCACTGGGAGCAGAATTCACCACGAGCAACTGCGCCCTTCCTCGCGCAGCTGCGCCCGTGCGTGGCTGTGCGGGAATTTTACTGCAGAATTTTGATCCTTTTTCCTATTTGTAATATAATTCTAATTACTTTTAGCTGGGCCTATTTATTTAAGGCAATTACTTAAGTCTTGTAACACTATAAAAACTCATCTAGGTGATTGATTTTGGGATTGAAAAAAAAACATATACACACATTAGAACTTTGTAAACATCTCTGTGGGAGATTTGTGGAGAGCTTTTATTTTCTTTGAAGATTAAAGGTTTTTCTCTTTCTCTTTTCTTTATAATATGATTTGTTCAATTTATAATTCTTGTTTTGTTAATTCAATTATGAGTGAGTAGATAATTAATCTAGGGTTAAGTAGAACCCTAGTTATGATTGATGTGTGAATTTCCAACTTCCCCCAATTTGATTGTTTAATTGCTCTTGCTTATTGAGTTGTTTTAATTAACAATTACAAATCAGACGTGATTATGTGTATTGTTTGAACTATATCTAATTATCAACGAGAGTTGGATTTAGATGGTTGTGATTTATCCAGTAAGAACATGAAATTCTCCATGAGAATAGGTAGAATGGATTGTTAGGAATTTAGGGTGCTGTAATTAATGTCTCTAAACTACATGATACCATGAGAATAGGATTGATTGTAGTTTAAGAGAATCTATTAATACTCGAGAGAGGTTATTGGTATTTTTAGGGCGCATCTTTCCTTTTGAGTAATATATACGATTGATTTGGGGAGGAAATTCACGATTGCATCAATTCATGCTAGTGGGGATACTTAATTCTGGATGTTTTTAATATTTGATTAATATAAACACAATTCGAATTAGTATAAGTTTAGTTTAATAAATCCTCAATATTTATTGTGTTACTTGCTTAGCCGAATTAAATCAGAAACAACTAGTGATTGATACGTTTGTCTCTGTGGGATCGACTCTGACTTACCCTACTACATAGTTAGAAGGATTTGTTAGAAATTATTATTTGATAGGCACACGACGGCCTTGTCAAAGTACTCCTGTTGCTAAGGGAGATAAGTTTAGTCTCAAACAGTGCCCTAAGAATGATCATGAAGGAAAGGAGATGCAGAATATTCCATATTCTTCGGCTATTGGGAGTCTTATGTATGCTCAAGTTTGTACCCGGCCGGATTTGGCATTCATTGTGGGTATGTTAAGCAGATATTCGAGTAACCCTGGAATGGATCATTGGATTGCAATTAAACGGGTTATGAGGTACTTGCAAAGAACAAAAGATTACATGCTTGTTTATCGGAAGTCGGAAAATTTGGAGATCATTGGGTATTCCGATTCTGATCTTGCTGGTTGCATAGATACAAGAAAATCTACTTCTGGTTATGTTTTCATGTTAGCTGGAGGAGCTATATCTTGGATAAGTGCTAAACAGACACTTATAGCTCAATCTACCATGGAAGCAGAGTTTATAGCATGTTATGAGGCAACAAATCATGCTTTATGGTTACGGAATTTTGTTACAAGATTGCGGGTTGTAGATGGAATTGAAAGACCATTAAAAGTTTACTGTGACAATCATTCAGCAACTGAGTTTTCAAATAATAAGGAAGCTCCGCAGCTTCTAGACATATTGATATTAAATATCTAGTTGTCATAGAGAGAGTGCAAAATCAGATAGTGTCTATTGAGCATATAGGAACAAATTTTATGCTAGCAGACCCACTTACTAAAGCTTTGACACCTAAGGTCTTTCTTGGGCATACTGCTCATATGGGTGTTGTCTCATTGGAGGATATTCAGTTTTAGTGGGAGTTTTTTTTTGTTTTGTTCCTGTCTTAGGTACTCAGTTTTGATATTGACATTATGGTAATACATTATGTATATTTGAGTTTCTGCAGAATAAAGTTATTTTTCTTTTATTTTATTCTCTCTATTGTTCTATATGAGCTATCTCTTTCAATTGTGGTTTTGACATAAAGTTTGAAAGAATAAAGATTGATCTCACTAAGGTATTAAGGACCAATTGGAAATAGGCATGATTGAGATCACATTGCATGTAATTTCCAGTTACACATCCATACTTGATCTATGTCATTGAATATATTTATGTGGTGATCATTGAGGATCGAGTTACGACAATGTGACGAAGGTCGCTTTGGTTCCATGTTTATATATGAGATGGACCAGATTGACTAAGGAAGATGTTTTCTAAAGAATAAACAATTTTGTGCGCACTTATGGTTATTGAATGTAATTGTTGTTTGGAACAATTTGTAGCCCAAGTGGGAGATTGTTAGATTATATTTTACAATCTAATAATAATTATGGGCTTACAAATTAAAGACAATTATATTTCATGTTCATTCCATATTTGGACTAATTAAGTGGTCTTAAATAAAGAGTCCAATAACATCTTATTCGGTATGGGCTTTGTAATGTGTAATACCCAATAGTAATCTGATTAGGGTTAATGGGATCTAATTAGACTACTATATAAAGAACATAATAGGGCCTTGGTACCCAAGGCTAATTCACAACCTCTACTCCTCTATTCCCATCAGTCAGAGAGAGATACGGCTAGAGGCGAATCAAGTCTGTGGAAGATCAAGTCCCATAATCCGTATTCATATCTACAGTCATGGAATCAGGTACGTTTTCGTACTACAGTTATATCGTGTAACCTTAATAATATCGCATAAGATGATCCGTGATTATTTATTTAGATTTAACATTGACATCAAACTTGAGGATATAATGTTCCTGCAATCTGGTTCACTTACCCACATACTTTCAAATATGAATCTAGCTCGCTTTCTATTGTTACCAACGAACAAACCACCATCATCATTAAGAGTCAAGAGGAGAGCTCTATGATCCGAGTGAAAATAATCGAGATGCGTCAAAGAATTATTTGGGAACCATTTTAACCAATCCTCATTCACCAATGCTCAATCCAACCTTTCTTTTATACATCCTTCAACCGTATTTCTAAACCATGTGAAGTGGTTACCTTTATAGTCTAAAGGTTGTAATGCACTAACTTCCAACGCATGACGGAAAGCTTCGATTTGTACTTCGCTTCTTAATCCCCCTCCTTCTTTATCTTCTTGACTTAAAATTTCATTGAAATCTCCCATAACTAACCATGGCGCACTAGTTACAGACCTCAGTTTCTGAAGCAAATCCCAAGTATAATGTCTATTTGATACTCTAGGGTCCCCATAGAATCCACAAAAGTGCCATGACATTGGATGGTTATCCCAACGTACAGAACAACTAACATGATTTGGAGATGATGTTAATAAGGTTACTTCCACCTTTTCTTTCCACAACATCATTAACCCTCCTCCAAGGACTTCGAAACCATGTTCAAATCTAAGTCTACTACATAGAGTATTCACTTTTCCTTCTATCAACTTTATTTCCATTAAAAACAATATATCTGGCTTATGATACTTGCTGAGAAGCGTTACTTGTCTCAATGCTTCCCTCGCGTTCAATCCTCTCACGTTCCAACTTACTATAGCCATTCATTAATTTCTTTCACCTTCTTAGCTTATGTAGTCTCTGTTCACTCATGTACCAACTATTTTATCTCTAAGTTTTACTACTCTTTTGCTCCTTATTAAACAAACTTTGAGCCAATCCAGCCCAACTCACCTCCTTAAAATCTCCTTTTACTTATTCCACTAAATAATCCTAGTGTTATGCCCAAATCTGGCATAATGGCTAAATTGATTTAATTAGCTGAATTGATGGTTCGTAATCTATAATGGGCCTGGATGATGAAGATTAGTCACTAAATCCCACTATTGGAATCAGCCCGGCATACCTTGGCAATAATACTTCTATTACAGGAGCACCTCGTGATGCAGCGCCTCGCTGGCGATGCTTGCAGGAGGATCGCTTCGCTTTTGCATCACGTCTATAACTTACAGCGAGATCATTATCTCCTCTTCTCTGGAAGGCTCATGGCCAGACTTAAGGTCGCATGAGTAGCTAGGCACAGGGATCGCTTCGCATGGCCAGGCCTCTCAAGGTCGCATGCAAGGGCCCTGACGGATCTTTCATTCCGAATCTATCCATTCGAGACTATGGGCTTCTACAGCTGGATCATGGATCATGGATAGATTTGATGACTTACTGCCACGTCAGCCCTAAACAAGTGGGCTTGGACTTTGGCTTATCTCATAAAACCCTAGCCCGCCTAGGTAACTTGTTGCCCAAGAACTACGTCAGGCTTGATCCCTATAAATAGGGTACGTAGGCACCTTGATACGGATGAGAAACAGTTTACCTGAAAACACCTATCAAGCTCAGCCACATCCATACACACAAACCCTAATCCTTTGTTCTTCTTTTGTTAGCAAAATATCCGTATTTTGCTCCGATAATCCAGCAAACCTCCAAAATATTGTTATACAATATTCTCCCTATAACATTTGGCGCTAGAAGGAGGGGCAAGTCATTGAATTGGGAGAAGCGATGACTAAATCACACAAAAAGAGGAACGATGGTGAGACCCCGGGATCGCATAAGGTGAACAAGGACGATCCCCTGACGAGAGACCCCTCAGAGGACGAGGCGTCCAAGGACAACTCTAAAACTGGGAACAAGGAGGAGCACACCCCCCAGTACAGAGGGTGACATTGAACAGCGAGGTCATGTCTTTTCTAAAAGGCCTCGGTGAGCAGGTGACCGCTGTGCATGAAAGGGTCGCAAAGGTAGAGAAGCGCTATAGTTCTAGAGGATCGAAGAGGAATGCAAGGACAGGCGGTAGAGCACCAGGGGAAGGAAGCAAACTCCCCCCTAAGAAACTCGTTGATGACTTCGAGGATGTCCTAACAGATCAAACCAACCCTGACTGGAATGAGGGGGAGGACTCGCTCGGACAGAAAGGGGGATCGCATGACAAGGTCGCCTCATCTGAGGGGAGATCGGTCAGTGTTTTTGACCGTCTCGGAAAGAAGCTGACTGAGCATGACCTTCGTCTAAAATTGGAAAAGGTTAATGCGCCTCGTCATGAGTGATCTAAGAACAGAAGTAAGGGCACACATCGACAATTGTCTCCTCGAGATCGCGAGCGGTCATATCGTCGTGATGACAGACCCCCCTCTCCCCGTAGAGAGCGTGAGCGGTCCCATCGTCGCGATGACAGACCCCCCTCTCATCGAGACCAGGAGCGATCTCAATATCTTGAAGAGGATCGTAGAAAGAAGGATCGCAGGAATGACCAGGAGGAGTCCAGTGTCCTAAAAAAGACCCAGTCTCATCATGGAAGTACTGGAGGTAAAAAGGAGGCTGAAAAGGAGGTCAAGGTAGGAGACTATAAGCTGGAGGAGTTGAAGAAGGCCTTGGACGCGATGAACAATGAGAAAGGAATCTTTAGCACTATGGGCTCGTCATCGCCCTTTACTCATGAAATTCGAACCGCTCCGCTTCCTGCAGTGTTTCGAGGCCATCAGCATGATATGACCTATAATGGCGACACTGATCCAGCGGAGTTCGTGATTCGATTTAATAATGAGATGGATGTTTATCAGGTCTCATTACTTGCGAGGTGTAGACTATTTGCGGCCTCACTGAGGGGAAGTGCTCAGCAGTGGTTTTCGAAGCTAGGGGCATTGATTGTCATCGATTCTTGGGAGCAATTTGTGGACATCTTCATCAAACAGTTCCAGTCCTCAATGCTCTACGCACCCCCTGTGTCCACCTTGGCAAACATAAAACAGAAGGAAGGTGAAACCCTTCATGATTACTTCAAGAGGTTCAATGCTGAGGTGCCTCCCGTGCGAGGTGCGAATGATGAAGCTGTAAAAAATTTCCTCATCGCTGGAGTGAGGGAAGGTACGGAATTTTGGAAGAAGCTACAAGAACAAACCCCTAGCACTCTTTCTGAGTTGCACAAGGTCGCTGAGCCTTTCAAGCGTGTTGAGAAGTCACTCGCAGATTTGAAGAAGAATAATGAAAGGAGTGGCAGTTGGAGTAGGAACCGGGGGGTAAAAAGAAAGGACTCCAGGAGTCCAAGGCGAAGACGGGATCGAAGTCGAAGCCCCAGCCCAAAAAGGAGAGACCGCGATCCTTTGAGGCGATCTCCACCGAGATTTCGCCCCGCGAGGGATGAAGACAAGTATATTCCTCTGGTCGCCCCAATTGATCACATTTACGCAGTCAATGAAAACAAGGGGATATTCAGGAAGCCTACACCGATGGGACCGAAGGGGACCGCAAACACTAGCAGGTATTGTGCCTTTCATTAACAAACAGGGCATGATACATCAACCTGCCGAGAGCTGAAGCAGCAAGTGGATCAGTTAATTCGTGAGGGAAAGTTAACTGAGTGGGCGGTTCGCGAGGTGAAGAAGCATAATCCCAAGTCTGGTCTTGGGTATAATCAAGCCCCCCCCACCTGAACAAAACCCAGTCATTAAGGAAAGGGAAGCGCGAGGCGGAAGTATTCACGTGATAATTGGGGGACCCCACATCGGGGGAGATAGCAATAGGGCTATAGAAAGATATGCCCGCGAAGCTAAGGAGCGACCCCTCACCAATATCCATCACTTGCAGGAGCGACCCCCAAAGCTTTTTAAGGGGGAAGATACAAATATCATGTTCACTGAGGAAGATGCGAAGTGGGTCCACTATCCTCATTCGGATGCCCTCGTTGTCCGAGTTCGCATTGGATCGCAGAATGTTCACAGGGTCCTTGTGGATAATGGGAGCGCAGTGAATGTCCTAACCTACGAGGTCTACCAGAAAATGGGGTTCGTAGACAAAGACCTTATCCCTACTGTGGGGCATCTTTATGGTTTTACTGGAGCTTCAGTCAATGTCAAGGGCCTCGTAAGGCTCCCTGTCACTTTAGGGGACGAGCCCTGTATTACCACCCAAATCGCAGATTTTATGGTGGTTGATCAACCTTCAGCCTATAATGCTATCGTGGGGAGGCCGATACTCAAAGAAATGAGGGTGGTTACTTCTATTTACCACCTCTCTATGAAGTTCCCTACCCCAAAGGGAGTTGGATGCATCAGGGGGGCACAACATGAGTCTCGTGAATGTTACAACAGGGCCCTCAAGTCAGCAGACAAGGGGAGTAATTCTATGACAGACCAGATGGAGTGCGAGGAGGAAAGTAGGCCTCGCAAAATGAATTTTGTACCCCTAACAGATTGTAACATGATCTCGATTGAGGAGCTCCCAGCCGATTATTTTGATAACTTGGGGATTCAAGTAGAGCCAGTACCAGGGGCTTTGATGATGGGGACCTCACAGCCAGTTATGACTCTCCAGGAAGGGATCGTGGAAGAGGCTACAGATAGTGACAGCGAGGAGAGCCCGGAGCAGGCCGCTGTGCGAGCCCGAAAGGGAAAATGGGTTCGCAAAGAAACATCCACACTGACAGAGCTGCCAAATGGAATTACACAGACTACAACAGTTGTTAAGGAGTATGGGAACGCTAGTGCAAACCCCTGCGAGGCAGAATCAAGTCAGGCTCGCGAGTATAATCTAGATCTTGATCCTCGCATTCCAGAACATGTGGAGCGAGCCGGGGCAGCTGAAGACACAATTCCTGTTCTCGTTGATGTGCAGGACCCTTCAAAAGTGCTGAAAATAGGGTCGCAACTCAATCCTGATTTAAGAGAAAGGCTGGTTACTTTTCTAAAGGCAAACCTCGATGTATTCGCCTGGTCACATGAAGATATGGTTGGAATCGATCCTAATGTAATGTGCCATAGGCTAAACCTGGATCCGAGCAAGAAGGGGGTCAGACAAAAGAGGCGACCAATAAGTGGAGAACGAGCTGAGGCTTTGAAGGCAGAAGTGGACAGACTCCTCAAGGTAGGGCTTGTTAGGGAATCATTCTACCCTGACTGGCTCGCGAACCCTGTCCTCGTGAAGAAGCCAAATGGAAAGTGGAGAACATGTGTGGACTTTACCGACCTCAACAAACATTGTCCCAAAGATAGTTTTCCGCTACCAAGGATCGACCAGTTAGTGGATGCAACAGCAGGGCATGCACTTCTTTCTTTCATCGATGCTTACTCTGGGTATAATCAGATACCCATGTATGGCCCTGATCAAGAGCACACCTCGTTCATCACAGATAAAGGTCTCTATTGCTACATAGGGATGCCCTTCGGTCTCCTTAATGCCGGGGCTACCTACCAGAGGCTCGTCAATATGATGTTCGAGAAACAAATTGGTAAGACAATGGAGGTCTATGTAGACGACATGTTGGTCAAGTCTAAGGAAGCTGTGGATCACATCTCTCACCTCGCAGAGATGTTTGATATACTAAGGAGGTACAGAATGAAGCTTAACCCCCAGAAGTGTGTCTTTGGGGTCGAATCTGGAAAGTTTTTGGGATTCATTGTCAACCACCGAGGAATTGAAGCGAACCCAGATAAAATAAAGGCTCTAATGGACATGCGATCCCCAAGAAGTGTGAAAGAAGTACAGAGTCTAACAGGAAGGATCGCAGCTCTCAATCGGTTCGTTTCTAAATCATCAGATAAGTGCCATGAGTTCTTTAAGGCCATTAAAAAGGTGGGAAAAAACTTTGAGTGGACATTGGAATGCGAGGAGGCCTTTCAGAAGATAAAGGAACATTTGGGCTCGCCACCACTTCTCTCGAAGCCCCTTAAGGGCGAGGTCCTCATTATCTACCTCGCTGTGTCTGAATACGCGGTCAGTGCAGTATTGGTTCGCGAGGAGGGAAAAATTCAATATCCAGTCTACTATGTCAGTAAAAGAATGTTAGATGCTGAGACTCGATACACAAACATGGAGAAGCTAGCCTATGCCCTGGTCTTGGCCTCGCGAAAGCTAAGACCCTATTTTCAGGCTCCCAGCATTGAGGTTCGCACTGCCTACCCGCTGAGACAGGTAATGCACAAGCCAGAGTCCTCAGGGAGATTGTTAAAATGGACAGTGGAGCTTAGTCAGTTTGACATCGAATTTAAGCCTCGCGGCCCTATAAAGGGACAGGCACTTGCGGATTTTATCATGGAATTTCCTCCCCAATCTGAGGGAGATGATTGGGCCATCATAGCAGCTCCAGAAAAAATAGTTAGCGAGGATAAAAAAGAAAATTCAGCCTCTTGGTGGGAACTATACGTAGATGGGGCATCCAACAAGGAAGGATTTGGGGGCGGCATCGAGTTAGTAACTCCAGAGGGTCGCAAGATACAAAGTGCATTACACTTCGCTTTCGAGGCCACCAATAATGCAGCAGAATACGAGGCCCTCATTATTGGCCTCAAACTGGCACTGGAAATGAAGGTAGAGAATCTCACAGCTTACAGCGATTTCATGCTGGTAACATATCAGCTCTGGAGTGGGTGGCAAGCTAGAGGTGAGCAGATTGAGCTATATCTGCGATGTGCACAAAGGTTGATGAAAAAGTTCAACAATATCAAAGTGGTTCATATTAGAAGAGAAAAGAATCAGGGAGCAGATGCACTGGCAAAGCTGGGGTCGCGTCGCGAGGCCACCCTACTTGGAATTATCCCATTGGAAATCCAGACAAAGCCCAGTGTACCGGAGGAGTTTGTTATGGAGATAGCGATCTCAGGGTCGACCTGGATGACCCCCATATGGGAGTATGTGAAAAACGGAGTCCTGCCTCGAGATAAAAAAGAAGCAAGAAAAATAAAATATCAGGCTGCTCGCTATGTCATCTATGACGAGGTCCTGTATCGAAGAGGGTTCAACACCCCGCTCTTAAGGTGTGTAGATGGAGAAGAATGCAATTACATTCTCAGAGAGGTTCATGAGGGGATATGTGGCAATCACTCGGGGGGTAGTTCTCTGGCCCAAAAGATTCTTCGCCAAGGGTACTACTGGCCTGCTTTGAAAAGAGATGCTTTTGAGTTCGCAAGGAAGTGTGATAATTGCCAAAGGATCGCTAATTATAGCAATGCTCCTGTCTCTCACCTCACCTCGCTAACGAGCCCATGGCCCTTTGCTATGTGGGGCATTGATTTAATTGGGGAGCTGCTTAAAGCTAAAGGAGGTGTCAAGTACGCAGTTGTGGCTGTTGATTATTTCACCAAGTGGGCCGAGGCTGAGCCACTTGCCACTATTACTGCAAAGAAACTCAAGGACTTCGTGTACAGGGCAATTGTGTGTCGCTATGGGATTCCTTATCAGCTCATATCAGATAACGGAAAGCAATTTGACAGCAAGGACATGAAAGAATTTTGTGAGAATTTGGGGATCAAAAAGAGTTTTTCAGCTGTGAGTCACCCCCAGACAAACGGCCAAACTGAGGCCATCAACAAAATCATCAAACATACTTTGAAGGCCAAGTTAGAGGAGAGCAAAGGCAATTGGCCTGAAGAATTACCAAGGGTCTTGTGGTCATACAACACGACCCCAAGGACCACAACTGGAGAGACTCCTTTTTCCCTAACATATGGCTGCGAGGCCATGGTCCCTGTTGAAGTGGGCTCCGGGTCGTTTAGAAGGGAACACTACGATCCCGAAGCAAACGAGGTGAATCATAGATTGTACCTAGACATGATAGAAGAAACAAGAAGCGAGGCTCAGCTTCGCCTCGCGGCTTACCAACAGAGGACAGTGAGGTACTATAATGCAAAGGTCAAAGCAAGTTCTTTAAAGACAGGTGACCTCGTGCTTAGGAGAGTCATGCCTAACACTAAGGTCCCGGGCCATGGTGTCTTTGGTGCTAATTGGGAAGGGCCTTACAAAATCTATGCTACTCTCTCAGAGGGAACTTATTACCTCACAGACATGAAGGATAAGGTCATTCCGCGAGCTTGGAATGCGGAACATTTGCGCAAATACTATCAGTGAAGGCATCGCTCCTGGTAGTTTCTATCTATTTCGCATGAATAAATCCATACAAAATACTGGGGGGTAGTGGTCGTATAGACACCTTCCCTTTATGATGTAATGGCATTGGGCCTCGCCCCACTTACCACTTTTTTGGGCCTCGCCCCACTTATCATTTATTGGGCCTCGCCCCATTTATTATTTATTGGGCCTCGCCTCGCTTGTCAACCTGTTTGGGCTTCGCCCCGTTTATCAATATAAAAGTTCAATTTCTCTATGAATTACTTTTTATTGTGCATTTTACTTGCTTGTTTGTTAACATTAACATACTAAGGTCCAAGCCATCTCAACGATACAAGGATCGCATTTGAAGTTACTGCTACAACAGTCTAAGGAATCTAAGTAAAGGCATGCAAATCTAGCACTATTCAAGACAATTCAACATGCAAAGATGAAAAGTAAAGATATAATTTCGAGGTCAAGGTACTAAACAAGCGAAGCTAAATTACTTGTGCAAATATGTTATGTGCAAAAATAATGAGACAACATTGGATGGAAAAGTAAAGATGGTTTCAATTAATAAATAAAGGGTCGCCATGCGATCCCAGTTCAGTTAAAAAGAATATCAGAGTTAAGGGATGATCAGAGTTAAACAAAATAATATTACAAATCGCGAAGCATTCTAAGGGTGCCCGCATCCCGAGTTTAAAAGACTTCATCAAATATATAACAAAATTAGGAAGCAGGTGGATCTTGATTGGCAGTAGAAGTTTCTTTCAACAGCCTCGCTTCTTCAGCTAGCCGCGCCTCTTCCTCCAGCCTCGCTTCTGCAGCGTCCTCTTCAGCGATCTCCTTTTTGAGCGTTTCAGCATACTCAGCATTACCTGGCCCCAGTTGATCCCAATCAAAGTCAGGGATCGTTCTGATGAACCCCTTCATGAAGGAGACTTGACCCTGGGCCAGAAATGTGTCCTGAGCAGTGGCCAATTCAGCCTTAACAGCATTGAGGTCGCTTGCCAGCTTCGCGTTCTCATTGGCGCTCTTTTTAGCAGCCTCCTCGCTGGATTTCTGCAGCTCTAGAAATGCTTTTTCAAAGTCATTTCTTTCTTTCCTGGCATTCTTGAGGTCGGTGCGAAGCGAGGCGGTTTCAGTAGACAGCTGCTTTTTGAACTCGGCCTGGAGGGATCGTTTGTCTTCTACTTTCTGGAATTCAAGAACCTTGTTCTTTTTGTCCAGCAGAAAGTAGTTTTTAGTATGTGCAGCCTGTCGGATGAATGCTTCAGCGAGGCACTTAGTCAGAGCGTTTGCATTTTCCTCAGGGGGCGCCTTCCACCAGCCGGATGCCTCAACCTCCTCAGTATATTTGCTTCCCAGCGAGGCAAAAAGATGCTGGGCCGCGGTAGCATTTACGGTTCGCGAGGTTGGCTGGGACGATCCGTCAAGTTGCCCATCTTTCCTTGGCCGCTTCAAAGGGCTCTGATCGGGAAAATTTTGAGTTTGATCCCTAGCAGCATTTTGCTGGGGTGAAGGATCGTTGACAGGCTTGGCCATAGGGGGCTTAAGAGGAGGAGGAGGAACCTTTGAGGCAGAGGTCGCCTTTGAAGACGCCTCTCTCTTGTTGCTTTGTAAAAATGGGGGAGGCTGACTCTTTCCACCTCGAGCAGACATATCTGTAGAAAAATGAAGAACAAGTTACAAAACAGTTCAAGTAATACGACATAAAGTAAAACAAGTTATGCATGTGGAGTAAAAAGGAATGCGATGCAATGCATGTTTCGGTCCTAGAAGTACCTTCTTCATCTGTTATCGCGACGTGAGAAGACGAGGCCTCTTCTCTTGTCTTTCTTTTCTTCGAGGCTCGCCTCGCATGTGAAGGCCCCGCCTCAGGGGAAGCATCTATCCCTTCTTTGAGGAACCCGCATTCTATTAGGTTCTTAATGGAAAGGAGAGTCCTAATGTTCTTTTCCTAGCAGTGGATTTCGTTAATACCTCGTCGGCTCGCTGTTTGTCAACACCTCTTAAGACGGTGCGAACTGGAGCGACTGCGATGCCAAAGGAGTTGTCAGTTTGAGAATCAAAGGTAAAAAGTACGATAAAGGATTACTGCCTTGATAGCTTACCCGGGAGGTAGTTGAAGCTTGTTTTCACTCGAGGGACCTCGTGTACGTAGAAGAAAGGCTCCTTCCACGAGCCTGCATTACTTATCCCGCCAGGGAGGAGGCTTTTCTTGTTGAATTCTGGCCATATCGAGAAATAGACGTAGCCGAAATCCTTGACTCCGCATCGCTTCAGCTGAAGGAAGTAGCCCATTGTCTTCGCATCTAAAGGGGGTATCCAAGTTTGTGATAGAGTATGTACAAGGCAATCATGGATCGGTAGCCATTGGTGCTGATTTGGATGGGAGCTAAATAGTATGTCTCGCAAACATCCCTAATGAATGGGTGGAGAGGAGAAGAGACACATATCTTCATTAGAGGGACCGTCAGGACCATTCTGGGCACTCTGCCTCCGTTCTCGTCGTGGTTAAAGCGATAGCATCGCATTTTCTTCTTGGGCAAAATGATCTTGCCTTCAGGGCGGAACCTCTTAACACCCTCTGTGATAGTTTTCACGATCAGTGTTGAGGACATATCGCAACATGCAAGTACGCGAGCTTTACCTGGCTTGACTTTTGAGCCGGGCTCGATGTCATTGGGGTCAGGCCCGTCAACGTAAATAACTCCCTCCAGCTCTGGTTGAGGGGTAGGGACATAAGGATCGGGTGAGGCTTCAGGAACATAATCGTAGTCTTTGAAATTTACAACTCTGGCCGCTTCGTCAAGGCCACCATCATCTGAGGAAGGCTCCTCGTAGTCATCATCATCAGAGTTGGCTTCGTTATCAGCACCTCCCTCGATGTCATAATAGGCATCGCCTAATGAATCTGTTGGAGAATCACTTATGTGAATGGGCGACACGGTTTGTGATGGAGGCATGGTTCGTGGTGGAGGCACTTTGGAGAGAATTTCCGCTGCCCTAGCGCTGAGTTCATCTCCTTTCTTTGTCAAAGTTTCGAGGTCATGTTCGATGTCGGTCATGGTGTGAGGCTCGTTCTCAGTCGGGAGTACATCCAGAGATTGATCCCGCGAGCTTGAAGGGTGTTTTGTTCTCCACGAAATCAGAGGCACTTCACGGGTATATTCTTCGTTAGACCATAAAGGGTCGAAGTATAACTTGAACGAACTTTCGCTAGTGCTCGTAGCTTTTGCGATGTTGGCTGCTGCAGCATCACTGATTTGTATATGAGGCATGGGAGAAGGTGTCCTTGAACTATCGTCTTGAGACATCTGAAAAGGGTGAAATGATTAAGTGTGTGCTCTTACAGAAAGCAAATGAAGGATGAGAAAGGAATAAATAAGCAGAAAGGCTCTATGTGTTTCTAGGGTATCGCATTAAGGTCTTGGGAAGGGATCGCATCTATGTTCCTCTGGAAGAAATTGCATTTCTACCGTAGCGAAGACAGGATCGCGTGTTCAAATTAGCATTACGGGATCGCTATCCAAAGGGATCGCATCGCATGCAATTAAAGCTATCTAATCATGCAATTACAATGAAGAACAGTAATTTAAATGCAAGAAGAGAAAAAAGACTTACTTTTTCTTGAAGAAGGTTGAAGAAATCGGAAGAAATCCGGGATCGCTGGTGATAGAGCCTGAGAATTCTTTGCGTTTGATCTGGGAGCAAACTGACAGCACTTCGACAATGTGTTTGTGAGAATGAAAAAGGTAATGATAGTGACAGGGGTATATATAGCCATCAGGAGAGAGAAGGACATGGGACACGTGTTGAAATCTCGTCCGTTGGACACACATCTCGAGACACAACAGCTATCAAAAACCTTTCAAATTCTTGGGGTCGCGACTACTCCAACGGTTATATCTATTCTTGGGTTCGCTTCACGGTGACAACTCGTATTCTTTGAGTCCACATCGCATCTCCAATGGCAATATGGACTCGGGGGTAGTTGTTATGCCCAAATCTGGCATAATGGCTAAATTGATTTAATTAGCTGAATTGATGGTTCGTAATATATAATGGGCCTGGATGATGAAGATTGGTCACTAAAGCCCACTATTGGAATCAGCCCGGCATACCTTGGCAATAATACTTCTATTACAGGAGCACCTCGCGATGCCTTGCAGGAGGATCGCTTCGCTTTTTCATCACGTCTATAACTTACAGAGAGATCATTATCTCCTCTTCTCTGGAAGGCTCATGGCCAGACTTAAGGTCGCATGAGTAGCTAGGCACAGGGATCGCTTCGCATGGCCAGGCCTCTCAAGGTCGCATGCAAGGGCCCTGACGGATCTTTCATTCCGAATCTATCCATTCGAGACTATGGGCTTCTACAGCTGGATCATGGATCATGGATAGATTTGATGACTTACTGCCACGTCAGCCCTAAACAAGTGGGCTTGGACTTTGGCTTATCTCATAAAACCCTAGCCCGCCTAGGTAACTTGTTGCCCAAGAACTACGTCAGGCTTGATCCCTATAAATAGGGTACGTAGGCACCTTGATACGGATGAGAAACAGTTTACCTTAAAACACCTATCAAGCTCAGCCACATCCATACACACAAACCCTAATCCTTTGTTCTTCTTTTGTTAGCAAAATATCCGTATTTTGCTCCGATAATCCAGCAAACCTCCAAAATATTGTTATACAATATTCTCCCTATAACACCTAGAAAATATTCTTCCTTAATGTACCTAATCTGTTTTAATCCATTAATCCCTTGATTTTATCCTACATTGTAAAATTCAGCCAGAATTTACTATTTCTCCCTGTTTTCCACATCACTATTCTTTCCTTTGGTTATACTAACCTTATTATTATCCTAATATTTTTTGATATATCCTATTTAATAGTTATATATACCTTCTTTACACAACCTTTTATATTTGCTCGTATCCTCATATTTAGAGCTGTCCTATGTTTAACTACCGTTGTAAAACTTTTTTGTATGTTTCTAATTTATACTGAGCGGAGAAGAAAGACATTTTAAAAAGTTACAACATCCTAAGCTTTCCTCTCCATAAGAAATGAAAAAATAACTTCTTTGAAAGGATATATTCCTTTAACGTACATTCCTTCTGTAATACTCACATCCTCATATTTGAAAAGTCGTTGATTATAGCTACCAAATCATCTCATTCTTTACTCATAAATTTGAGTATATATTATATGGAAAATGCTAGAGTCCCCAAATTGGATTCCAAAAAAATTTCCAAATGGCACGTGTGATCTTCGGTCATATTACAATGGGTCCCCCTGGATTCACATCAATCACACCAATTAAAATACTCCACACTACCAAATCACCAATGCCACGTCATTCGGGAACTCTTTTTGGGATCCAATTCGGGATTCCTAACACTACTCATATTATATTATTTCCTAGTTACTCCCAAAACAAAACTCCCTTATTATCTTATCTTTGCTCTTAGTTCCCAAAGTATGTAACTTCCTATTTTTATTTCATTCCATCCATTCACGTGGACTAATGCTGTAGAACTGTTTTGGAGAGGACCATTTCCTGTTTACCAATTCATTAATATGTTTCAGAGTTGGGTTGTCTCGGTTAGCTTTATCTTAGAAGTTCGGTTGTTTCGTTCTCATTTCTCATTTTATTGTCTTCTGTTTTCTAGTTTTGCAGTTTCAGGTAGCTTGGCCAGGTGTCATCCTAGATCTGAGTGTTTTGCAGAGCGGAGTAGTCAATCCCCTGATAGGTAAGCCCCATGTGTTCTAAGCCATGGGCTCAGGTATGTCGAAGAGCCTTTTTCAAATCTTAGATAACCCTTGTGAATATCACACACTATTAGCTTATTGTGCACTTAGCCGGGGGTCTTCACGGAAACAGCCTCCCTACCGTTAAAAGCAGGGGCATGGTCTGCGTACATCTCACCCCCCAGACCCTGCTCTGAGCGGGATATACTGGGTATGTTTGGTTTGGTTTTGGTATGTCGAGATTGTTTTACTTAATTCACACTTGTTACATATATATTTATTATTGTTTTACCATAGTTTTTTCATTATCCACATTATACATACTCTGGTTGAAACTTGGATCTTATATATTCAAGGGAACATGGGCATACTATGTATTCAAAACTTCTTTTTTGTCTTTATTCTAACATAATCCTTCACATCTATATTTCCTTTTTCAAAGAAAAGTGTGCACTACTTGAATATTTTAGCTGACAATACTTAATATATTAGATACTCTTCAGAACATCCTTCAAAATAAACCAGATTATTTATTCCACATTCTTACTCCATTGGAATTTCTCACATTAGGCAAATAACTCTCAACTAAAATATTATGAAATCCAACCTTACAAAGGTTGATTTATTACAACTACAAAGAGAAAATTACACCAGCCTCTTTTCTTCTTAACCCTTTATTTCTTAACTCCATTCTTCCTTGGGTAGGGGATTTTATTTTAGTATAGGATATAGATACACATTTTATTTTTAACATTTACAAACAGTCTTTCAACCCTTCAATTAATGAACAGGTAGAACCACAGAATCAGAACAAATACAAGAAACAAACTGTAACCCCTGACATTCAGTTGACTCCACCAAGGTCCTCTAGCTGCATTTTCCGCAATATCGTGGTGCTGTTGCTAGCGAGCCCTGACATTTATAGCAAGCTGTTGCCCGAAATCGCACATCTGTGGATTGGTGGTCGTAAAATAATAGTTGCCCGGGGAGTTGAGGGTCACTTTCGCAGGACTTTTTTTATACACAGCAATTGCAGACTTACTGGTGTCACAATTTTCATATGCCGACTTGGGCACTAGGGCTACATCATTGAGCTTGTTCACGAACTTAAATACTACATTTTTCACAATTCAAACACATGCAATCATTGTTAACACATATCGATGTATTACATTACTACATGACAAAGATATTCATATAATCATATTAAGCATGTAACCTGATAATGTGTATGTCCTAAGATTTCCTAAGTTGTTTACTTGATATGTTAGCACTGTTATGTTATAAACGAGACTATCTTTCATGATCCGGTGTTTGGCTCATTGAAACTACAATTTGAGTTGAGCTCATTACAAGTGAGGAGAGTTTGAGTATAATTCAATCATTTCATACAAGAGCCAAGTATGACCATGTCAAAACTAAATTCGAACTTAATCAAGGGATCATGATTATGTTTGAATAATCTTAAACTTATTATGTTTTATTTATTTTAATTGTTTTAATAATATGTACGTGTATGCAGTACATGAATGTTGCAGTTTGTTTCCTTAGTAATAGCTGAGGACTAGGACATGTAGTCTGTTTGCTTATTATCAGGTACAGTAGTGGAGTCGTGGTAGGTTTTTAGTAGCTAAGTAATAGGCACCACCTTGTGTCTAGTAGCTATAAATATTGTGTGTACGTTTCATATCAAGAAGAGGAAATATACCAGTTCTTTTGTTTTCTCCATACAGGTGTTTATTTTATATCGTGTGTGTGTGTTCAACATATCTATTTTTTATTCTACACTTGGTAACAGAGCTCGGGGAGGGGGGGTTCAAGGCTTAACAGCCTTCCCTCCGATCCTTGAGGCATAAGAAGGTGGTTGCAGCAGAGAGGCTGTCGAGAGAGATGAGAGCAGTAAGAAAGCAACAGAGCGGCTATGCATGTGTTGATGATGTTTGTCCATGTACAACCAACCGAGAAAGAAGAAATCGGGGAAGAAAGAATGATGGTGCAGGTTGTCAATATGTGTATATATATTACATGTGTGTGTATGGCCTAGGCATAAATTATAGCAGAGAAAAAGAGGGAGAACCTCTCCTTTAGAAGTATGGGTGATTATGTGCACCATGGAGAGAAGTGCTCCAAAAATGTGTTTTTGATGAGAAGTGCATCAACATTGATGGTGGTGAGAAGTGCATCACAAGATGGTGGTGAGAAGTGCATCACAAGATGAAGAGAAGTGCTTCATAATTTTAAGATTATGGGGGTGATTGTTGGAATAATCTTAAACTTATTATTATGTTTTATTTATTTTAATTGTTTTAATAATATGTACGTGTATGCAGTACATGAACGTTGCAGTTTGTTTCTTAGTAATAGCTGAAGACTAGGACATGTAGTCTGTTTGCTTATTATCAGGTACAGTAGTGGAGTCGTGGTAGGTTTTTAGTAGCTAAGTAATAGGCACCACCTTGTGTCTAGTAGCTATAAATATTGTGTGTACGTTTCATATCAAGAAGAGGAAATATACCAGTTCTTTTGTTTTCTCCATACAGGTGTTTACTTTATATCGTGTGTGTGTGTGTTCAATATATCTGTTTTTTATTCTACACTTGGTATCAGAGCTCGGGGAGGGGGGTTCAAGGCTTAACAGCCTTCCCTCCGATCCTTGAGGCATAAGAAGGTGGTTGCAACAGAGAGGCTATCGAGAGAGATGAGAGCAGTAAGAAAGCAACAGAGCGGCTGTGCATGTGTTGATGATGTTTGTCCATGTACAACCAACCGAGAAAGAAGAAATCGGGGAAAAGAGAATGATGGTGCAGGTTGTCAATATGTGTATATATATTACATGTGTGTGTATGGCCTAGGCATAAATTATAGCAGAGAAAAAGAGGGAGAACCTCTCCTTTAGAAGTATGGGTGATTATGTGCACCATGGAGAGAAGTTCTCCAAAAATGTGTTTTTGATGAGAAGTGCATCAACATTGATGGTGATGAGAAGTGCATCACAAGATGAAGAAAAGTGCTTCATAATTTTAAGATTATGGGGGTGATTGTTGGAATAATCTTAAACTTATTATTATGTTTTATTTATTTTAATTGTTTTAATAATATGTACGTGTATGAAGTACATGAACATTGCAGTTTCTTTCCTTAGTAATAGCTGAAGACTAGGACATGTAGTCTGTTTGCTTATTATCACGTACAGTAGTGAGTCGTGGTAGGTTTTTAGTAGCTAAGTAATAGGCACCACCTTGTGTCTAGTAGCTATAAATATTGTGTGTACGTTTCATATCAAGAACAAGAAGAGGAAATATACCAGTTCTTTTGTTTTCTCCATACAGGTGTTTACTTTATATCGTGTGTGTGTGTTCAATATATCTGTTTTTTATTCTACAGATTAACAGTTCCTTTTCTCTTAGCTGTCGCGAGTTGGAAAACATACTAACATAAGCAGTAAAAATTAGCCCTTCTCCTTGTTAACTTATCAGTTACTAATTAACTACTTAATACCAGGCAAAACATTACCTAAGTTTGAAGCTCAATAAACTGGAAGTATTTTTAGACTAAAACATACCTAGAGTGTCCCCAACAAGAAAGGTCCTGTTGGAAGCCCAAGCTTTATAATCAGAGGCACCACCAGACGATGGAGCCCATCCAAATTCATCTCCAACTATATGTGTAGTAACTGCTTCACCGGAAACATCTCCGGCAGAGGAGAGAGGATCCGAAGTAGCTACTGGTGGCCGTGGTGAGTCAGGGACAGTAACAGCCACTTTTTGTCCAATTTCACAATGTCTAGGAACAGTGCATATGTAATAGTGTTTACCAACTGAATCAATAGTAAAAGTTGCAGGACTGGCTGCTTTGATCGATATAATATCTGTTGAATTGCATTTATCGTACCCTTCTTTTGTTACCTCAGCTGCTGTGTGTAATCGTTCCGCAAACACAAAAACTTAAAGGAAAAAAACAGTAATATATCAGGCCTTATTAATCATTTTAGCACAATGTTACAATTCCAGATTTGAGCACATAAATGTAGAGAATAAGGCACATTTCTAATGACTAAAGGATATTTATTTTAGAAAATACTGCATGCACTACATTCTGTGTTCATGAAAAGAAAGGCAATTATGTACATTTAAACAGCCACATACCAATTTTGTCATTAACTGAGAACTTTTGTGTAGAAGACCAGATACTGTAAGGTACAGCTATGCCGGGAATGGAGGTCCATGGTAGGATGTGTGTTCGTTTGTCGAAGCTGGCCACCGGCTTCTGTACCATAAGAATGAGAATCACAGTGATGCTTAAACTCACTTTTCTCGACATTTTCTCAATAGATCGAATCAGAAGTCTAAAGAACAAACTAGTTTCAATCACCCTTATATATACAGAATACTGTTGTTCTGGTATTGACTTTGCGCCAAACTTTCCTGTCAGATAAGTTCAAGAAAGATACAGTCATTCAAAAAACATATATTTCATGTTTCTCTCCTTTGGCATGAAAAGGCTTTCTGACTCGGTGTGTAAGAAGAAAGAGCGGGGATTAACTGCTCTCATTCGGATATTATGAATATTTTTCTGAGTTCGAAAGTTGTAATATGTTCAATAACTTAGTCATGGCCGCTGTCAGTAAATTTAGTCATTTAATTATTAAGTTTTCTTCCCGGACAATTATATATTTCTTACATACTTGGTGAGATGAAAATCATGTTAAGCATGTTCACTAATACGAGAGATTTTTATCGACCACAGAAAGTATTTGTTATTGTCCGAAGACAGCCTATAACGGAAGCAATTTCATCAAACTGGCAGTATACTTTTGACTTCAGATAATAATAATACATAGCTCAAGTCCAATCACTATGGCCATCTTCATATCCTTAACTGCTTCGTGTAGTCGGTTACTCCACTCACTCTCGACATTAGTCAAGCTAGTAATGCTCTCCGTACTCTGTAAAGATTCTGGAGTAGTTTTTTTATTTGTTTTCGAAAGAACTTCTAGAGCATTTGAATCTTTCTTTCTCTGTGTTCTTTTGATTTCTCTGTGTTCTTTTCGTATGCTGATTAGTATTTTTCTTCAGTACCCCCCTCCCCACCTCCCCTGCCCCCACCCTCTTCTTTTCTTCATAAATACCCAATATGAAGGAATTTTAATAGAAAAAGAATTAAAATCTCTTCTTGACTATGACTCTTTAAACTCTTCTGAGAAGCTTCGCGGTGGTTTCTGGTCTGCTACAAAACAAAAGTTTACTACCAATTAAGTGAATACAATGTTTTAGTTCTTATAGAATTGCAGAAATAACTTCATATAGTGCGGTCAGCCTCGCATGCACTTGTAGCTTTCATCAGTGCATCAACAAGGTTACCACTAGTTATACAACAGCCATATCAATATCAAGAAACAGGACACCCACATTTATGTGGCATAGCCAGCACTAGAACTCTGATCTATACTTAATATGTAGTGGCCACTGTCATGGCCCAGGACACAACAGAATGCAAGGTACAAGGAAGGTATTGGTGCAGGTCTCATGTTTTCTAAGATGGAGCTTGCAAAGGCGTAGTAGATACAGAATAGAAGTGTGAGGTTGAAGAGATTTTATCGTTAGCAAAGGGTGGCGCTGCAAGCAATAGCGAGAAATTCTATTACTAATACCAACTTTACTTAAATTTAATAGATTTGAGGCCTTTGATTATTCCAGCATTGATCGCCTATTAAGAGAGCTGTCTCCATGCATACGATCATGGTATGCGTATGTAATGATAATCAGGGGACTAGGATAACTAGGGTAACACAATTCATGACGGGGTGCCTTCATCACTTTATTACCTGCTGTTCTACCTACTAATTTGATTCCAGTAGCCATTCCAGCAGTTCCAGCAGCCCCATTCCAGCCATTCCAGCAGTTCCAGCAGCCCCATTCCAGCAGCCCATGTGCCAATTTGTGAAGTCAAGATTCTACCTATTCCACCTACCATCATTTATTTGCATTTAGGGACCTCATTATTTGCATGTAAGGACCTCTAGTATTAGTATAACTAGGCATGATTAGAGCATTGTAAGATCACCTTGAATTTGAGTAATAAAAGTGAGTTATTTAGAGAATTTTCTCTCTTGTTCCTGAGCCATATTTTGGTATCAGAGCAAGTTTTTAGATCCCGGAGTTGAGTGAAAAAAAAAACAGAAATTCCGGTCACTATTTCTGTCGGAAGTACCGTTCACTATTCACTATTCATTGCCGGAGACGAAGCACTGTTCACGCGGGAGACGAAGGCACTGTTCATACGGTACTGTTCATACGACACTGTTCATACGGTATTATGCATACGATACTGTTCATACGACACTGTTCATATGGTACTGTTCATACGGTACTGTTCATACGGTACTATTCACTGTTCACAAATACTGTACTGTTCACCAAAAAAAATTAAGTTGAAAACGTGCACAGTTTCAACTACTCTCTTCACGCCCAGTGTCAAGAGAGCCACCACTGTTACCTCACTGTGATTGAACCTTCACATCAGAAAATTTATTTTTCAATATGCCTCCACGAAGACAACCTCTGCGAGACGTTGAAATGGCGGACATGCGGAGACAAATTCAGGAACTTCAAGATGCTTTGCAAGCCCAACAAGTCTTATTAAACGAACGTCAACCAGAAGATGAAGAATATTCCAGTGATTCTTCAACACCTAGAAATCGTCGCCCTCAAAGGCCACAAGTCAGACATGATGACATTAAAGTTGACATTCCTAACTTTGAAGGAAGACTTCAACCAGATGATTTCATCGATTGGCTTCAAACAGTCGAAAGGGTGTTTGAATATAAGGATATTCCCGAAGAATGAAAGGTGAAGATTATTGCTGTGAAATTAAGGAAACATGCTTCCATTTGGTGGGAAAATCTTAAAAAAAGGCGAGACCGAGAAGGAAAAAGTAAGATCAAAACATGGGAAAAAATGCGAAAGGAATTAACCCGAATGTTTCTTCCTCCTCACTACTACCAAGACAAGTTTATCCAACTGCAAAATCTTCGTCAGAAGAATTTATCAGTCGAAGAATACACAAGAGAATTTGAGAAGTTGATGATGCATTATGATATGCAAGAAAAAGAGGAGCAAACCATTGCCAGATACCTCGGAGGATTAAATACTGATATTGCTGATCGTGTTGAACTTCAATAATATTGGTCGTTAGAAGATGTTATTCGTCTTGCCACGCGAGTAGAGAAGCAGCTACCAAAAAGATCTACCAATAGAAATTTCTCTCCAGCAAACCAACCACCTTACAATCAAAAGCCACCTACCAACCAAGCCAGCTCTTCCACCCAACCCTCTTCTAAAACCATTTCTACAGAAAACAAAAATAAGGCCATTAAATTCTTTAAATGCCAAGGTTTTGGTCACATTGCTTCAAACTGTCCAAACCGGAGAACTATCACAATTATCAAAGGAGAAGCCTATGAAGTTTCTGAGGAAGAAGAGACTCGAGAAGACACTGAAGGAGAATATTACGCAGATCCAATATACGATGAAGAAATTACTGCTGCTGATGAGGGTGAGTCCTTAGTAATCCGACGAAGC
This sequence comes from Saposhnikovia divaricata, assembly GCA_036435485.1. Lineage (NCBI taxonomy): Eukaryota > Viridiplantae > Streptophyta > Magnoliopsida > Apiales > Apiaceae > Saposhnikovia > Saposhnikovia divaricata. The sequence goes on from CM071599.1 coordinate 23,568,946, forward strand.
CTAAACACAATGGCTAATAAGGAAGAACCGTGGTTGAGACGCAATATTTTTCACACTCGTTGCACTTCTGCAGGAAAAATCTGTGATGTTATCATAGACAATGGGAGTTGCGAAAATGTCGTTTCAAGTTACATGGTAGAAAAATTGGATCTACCAACCCAAATTCATCCACACCCCTACAGTTTGCATTGGCTCAATAAAGGAAGTACAGTCAAAGTTGACAAGCGTTGCCTTGTGACATTCTCTATTGGTCAGAAGTACCAGGATCAAGTATGGTGTGATATTGTGGCTATGGATGCCTGTCATCTTCTCCCAGGTAGGCTATGGAAGTATGATCGTCAAGTACTTTATGACGGTTATGCAAACACCTACTCTTTTATCAAGGATGGAGTAAAAATCAAGCTAGCTACTCTGCCACCGAGTGAGTTTGATAAAAACAAGAAGGAAGCCAAACCATTAGTGTCCCTAGTCACAAAGAAACAACTGGAGGAAGCTATAGAGGAATTCAAACCATGAGCTTATTTCTATTATTCGAATCAAATAAGGAGACTCATCATGTTCCAGTCGAAATTAAACCATTACTTGAAGAGTTTCCCGATGTGGTTCCAGAAGACATTCCATCTGGACTACCCCCCATGCGAGACATCCAACACGCTATTGATTTCAGTCCAGGAGCAACGATTCCAAACCGACCCGCATACAGAATGAGTCCTCAGGAGCATGCTGAAATTCAAAATCAAGTTGAAGGGTTATTAAAAAAGGGATTAATACAGGAAAGTGTTAGTCCTTGTGCGGTTCCTGCCATTCTAGTCCCTAAGAAAGATGGAAGCTGGAGAATGTGTGTTGATAGTCGAGCTGTCAACAAAATTACCATCAAGTATAGATTTCCAATTCCTAGACTTGATGATTTGCTAGATCAGATACATGGTTCCACTATCTTTTCAAAGATTGATCTTCGAAGCGGATACCATCAGATCAGAATTCGACCAGGAGATGAATGGAAGACTGCCTTTAAAACAAGAGATGGTCTTTATGAATGGACAGTTATGCCCTTTGGGTTGTCCAATGCGCCAAGTACATTCATGCGACTTATGAATCATGTCCTTCGACCCTTTATTGGTAAATTTATCATCCTCTATTTTGATGACATTCTGATCTTTAGTAAGGACAAGGAGGAACACTTGGAACATGTCCGACAAGTGTTACAGACTCTTCGTGAACAAAAACTCTATGCCAATTTGAAGAAATGTGCTTTCCTGACAAATGAAGTTACTTTTCTGGGATACATCATCACATCCGAAGGCATACGAGTTGATCCAGAAAAGATAGAAGCAATTAATAGCTGGCCAGTTCCGAAATCAATCCATGAGGTCAGAAGTTTTCATGGATTAGCCTCCTTTTACAGAAGATTCATCAAAAACTTCAACACAGTTGCCGCTCCCCTCACAGATTGTATCAAAGGAGACAAGTTTCAATGGACCGAGGCTGCACAGAAAAGTTTTGAAAAGCTGAAGAAATGTTTAACTGAAGTACCAGTATTAGCCCTTCCCAATTTTGATCAAGTATTTGAAGTTAGCTGTGATGCTTCCCACACTGGAATTGGTACTATTCTAAGTCAAGAAGGTCATCCTATAGCCTTCTTCAATGAAAAGCTTAACAATGCTAAACTTCGATATTCAACATACGACAAGGAGTTTTATGCAATTGTTCGAGCCTTGCAACATTGGAGTCATTACCTATTGAATAAAGAAATCATTCTTTATTCTGATCATGAAGCTTTAAAATATTTGAACTCTCAACAGAAGATTAGCCGTCGACATGCCTCTTGGAGTGAGTTTTTACAGTCCTACCCATTTCTAATCAAGCACAAGGCTGGAATTCAAAATGTTGTTGCAGATGCTCTCAGTAGGCGCCATACTCTACTATCTACACTCCAAACAAAAGTAGTTGGTTTTGAAATGATAAAGGAGTTGTGCCCAGATGATCCTGACTTCCAGAGAATTTGGAATACTACTGAAGTGCAATCCTCCAAAGATTACTACAGGCATGAAGGATTTTTATTCAAAGAGAAGACTTTGTATATTCCTCGATGTTCACTACGAGAAGCCATTATCTGGGAAGCCCATGATGGAGGATTAGCAGGTCACTTTGGCCGAGATAAAACTATGGCCCTGGTAAAGGAAAATTTTTATTGGCCAAGAATGGAAAGAGATATAAATCGGCATATTCGAAGATGCAGAATCTGTCATTTGGCTAAATCCAAACGTCAAAACACTGGTTTATATATGCCACTTCCCGTACCGGAATCACCATGGAAAGATGTTACTATGGATTTCATTTTGGGACTTCCACGAAGTCAACGTCAGAAAGATCCAATTATGGTCGTAGTGGATAGATTTTCAAAGATGGCCCACTTCATTCCTTGTCAAAAGACCAATGATGCTGTTCAAGTTGCTGATTTGTATTTCAAAGATGGTTCGTCTTCATGGAATTCCAAAAATGATCACTTTTGATCGAGATGTAAAGTTTTTAAGCCATTTTTGGAGAACTTTATGGAAGAAGATGGGAACTAAGCTGCAGTTCAATAGTGCGAGCCATCCTCAGACTGATGGACAAACCGAAGCTGTCAACCGACTGTTGGGAAATCTACTTCGAAGTTTTGTTGGTAAAAACTTGAAGCAGTGGAATCTTATTCTGGCTCAAGTTGAATTTGCTTACAATAATTCAACTAATCAGTCCACGGGAAAGTGCCCTTTTGAAGTTGTATATGGCACCCGTCCACTTAGCCCCCATGATTAGACTCCATCGACCAACAAACAACAATTCAGTTCTGATGCAGATAGTCGAGCGAAGGAAATCAAGAAACTGCATGAACAAGTTTGAGAGCAGATACGGAAACAAAATTCCAGATACAAAATTCAGCGAGACAAACATCGGAAGCAACAGATTTTTAAAGTTGGAGATTTGGTCTGGATTCATCTACGAAAAGAGAGATTTCCTAATCAACCAAATGCCAAGTTGTCACCTAGAGCTGATGGACCATTCAAAGTTGTGCAGAAAATCAATGACAATGCTTACAAAGTAGAACTGCCTGGAACATATGGTGTTTCTGCAACTTTTAATGTTGCTGATCTTTCACCTTATTTGGACAATGAAGAATACTAAAACTCGAGGTCGAGTTCTCTCCAACCCGGGGAGTATGATTCCAGTAGCCATTCCAGCAGTTCCAGCAGCCCCATTCCAGCCATTCCAGCAGTTCCAGCAGCCCCATTCCAGCAGCCCATGTGTCAATTTGTGAAGTCAAGATTCTACCTACTCCACCTACCATCATTTATTTGCATTTAGGGATCTCATTATTTACATGTAAGGACCTCTAGTATTAGTATAAATAGGCATGATTAGAGCATTGTAAGATTACCTTGAATTTGAGTAATAAAAGTGAGTTATTTAGAGAATTTTCTCTCTTGTTCCTGAACCATAATTGTATGGATCTAACAAGGTGCAAAGCAATTTTACAGGGTCAAATTGTTGCAAGTTTTGATTACAGTCCATTTGCTGAATGTCTCATATCAACAAATACTGAAGTATAGCACGCCTTGTCAAGTCATTGTTTCTGCAAATTAGTTTGCCAAAGCTGCAAATCAATTTCATCAAAAGAGTAAAAGAAAGGAGTACAATTTTCAAGCGAAATAACAGATCTGCAAGTAGAATTATGAGAAAGGAGCACTGGCAAGATAATTGCTGGACATATCACTTATTCATGATATTACAATAACAGGAAGTCTGCAACCTAAGTCCCGGTCAATGCAAGGAAAGATGAAAGCACTGAAGGACTGACCTAAAAGATGCTAATGGTACAATGTATTCCACATGATACATGTCTCTCTAATACAGCAAAAGTCCGCAACATTGAAATGGCTAATCTATGATATGAATGGTACATAAATTCAGAAATCTATCTTTGATCACAACAATACTAGAGTCATCCAGAGTACTCCACAAGACAGAATGTCAGACTAAAGAGTAAATAAAGCAAGGACGGTTAATCTTTTGTGAATACTCAAGGCTGGATCTCTCCAGCATTGACATAGCTGCCATTCTCTGCTGCTTCTCCCTCAAACTTTGTGTTTTTCACATTAATTTTGTCCTCACCGTCCACAATCTTTTCCTCCGTTGTGATGACCTGTTTCACCTGCTCCCCATATTGAACCTCTTTCTCTGCCTCAACTGGTTTTTGTTCCAGTTCTTCTGGAACCTGTGCTTCCTGCTTGTATTCTTCATCATTGCCTAGCATTTTGGTTGGATTAGGTGCTTCATTTACCATGGGTTCTTTAGAAGTTTCTTTTTCTGCTTCAGCAAATTTGCTCTCTTCAGCATCCTTGGTTACTTTGACATCTTCATCTGGATTAGGTTCTTCCACAGAAGCTTGTGCTGTTTCCCCATCTTTCACATGAATTTCATCTTCAGGTTTCTTACCAACATCCTCTGCAATAACTTTAGTTTCATTTTTTTTATCCACTTGCTCGTCTCCCACTGTTTCCGCAGCAGCATTGTCTTTGGCAACTTCTTCTGCTTTTTGCATTTCAGCATCTTTTACCAGAGTTTCCTCGGGAATAGCTTCTTTCACTTTTCCAGCATTCTTTGAAGCGGAAGATTTTTTGCTCCTCTTGGTTGGGGGGTCACTTTCAGGAGATGGGGTTGCCTTTACCTTCTCACTGATCCTTGCTGATCTTCTAGGTGTGTCACCTGCTCCCCAATCAAACTCTGACATTGCTGGCCCTCCAGGGTGCGACTTCAGGTACTGCTCCAGCTGCTTTCTGGTAGAGATCTCTTCCCCAGTAGGAGCTGTGAATATGATCTCATTCTTCTTAGTTCCACCCTTCTTCAGCAAAACCTGCAGAGTTATCTTATTCAAATTTCCAATAACAACATCCCTAATTTATCCAACTTCATATATATATATATATATACATACATGTGGAATTGAGAATAACACGCTGAAGGGAATTTTGCAGTTGTAGCTGAATATACTCAACTAACCAGAATGGGAAACAAAATAACTCAAACTCATCCTACACAAGTATCTTAGTAAAAGAAAAAGATGAAGAAAATGCAATAATGGAAGACCCAAGTCACAGAACAATGATAAGATTTCGTTCATCACCAATAAGAATATATATAATATTTTATTTGACATGTAGGCAGTACCACCACACTCACATAATTGTGCTTACTTGCGTGTGTGCAAGAGCAGAAGTGTATTTGATTGTATAAGTGAAAGGGTCAGGATAAGTACATGGGTAATGTACATACCTTGAGCATTTATGTCAAAAATATACAGATGAGGTATATTGAAGACCAAAAAGATATAAATCATTCTCGAAAATCTAATATCCAGTTAATAAATCAATTATCATTATTTTACCATAGCTGTTTTAGATGATAAATTATCAACTAAAATAGCTATGGTAAAATACATCCTGAATAATTCCACTTAATAAATTTCGGTCAGTGACTCGGTGCACATCTTCTTTATGGCCGACCAGAAGACAGGATCATGCCATAACATAATCTTAACCGCACATCGTGTTAAAAAAAAGTAAAAACTAGCAATGAATTAACTTCATAGCGACAGTGTATATGAACGGATACGAAGCCAAGCAGAGAGCACAAAACGGCTGTTAGATTCTTAAACAATCGCTGTATCACATCCATAAGCGGGAGATCAGAGACACAAAATTAATGACACGTTTTACTAATTACTCATCTAATTGTTCCCAAATTTAATGGCGCTAGTCTACTAGACAATAAAGTGAGTAAATCCAACACAGCCTGAGTGCTTAGATCTTTTCTGCCTCTCCATTTAACTTGTTAAAATGAGCCTTAACTAATACATAATAATTCAGTTAAAGGAATCTAATACTCCAATCCACAAAGTGCAAATATGGACACTGGATTGCGTGTTCAAATTATCTGAGCATATACGAATACTAAGCACCTATATGAACAAATTAGGGACACTAATTTGTGGGTGACTCTCTCTCTCTCTCTCTCTAATACACACACACACACATTCAATTGTGATCTCTCATCTTATCTTTTCGAAACAACAACGTAAAAGCCTCTATATACAAGGCGTATGGAGCTGGAGATGAATTACAAAATCAGTTAAATTCACACAACAAACCCTAGCTCTAGCAGCATTAAACACGATACCAATCACAGAAACTTACACACATAATTAAAACAATACCAAAACCTAATTCATATCGACAAACAACATATCAACTCAACATAAACGCAAATTCAACAACTAGAAAATAAATTCACAACATAAAAACATATAATACACACACATAGGGAGGGAGAGAGAGAGAGAGAGAGAGAGAGAGAGAGAGAGAGAGAGAGAGAGAGAGAGAGAGAGAGAGAGAGAGAGAGAGAGAGAGAGCGAGAGAGAGAGGGAGGGAGGGAGGGAGAGAGGGAGGGAGGGAGAGAGAGAGAGAGAGAGAGAGAGAGAGAGAGAGAGAGAGAGGACCTTTTTGTTCCAGGCAGGAGGAGCAGGGAGTTCCAAAGCTGCAACTTGTTCTTCTTCCTTGTTCTCTACCACAGAGCTCGCCATTTGAACCACTTATTTCAAAAGTAAATCAACTGTGTATCTATCTATATCTTTTCTATATTTCTCTCCTATATCCACAACACTTCTCTCTCAATTTTAACATATGTATGTATACATATACAGACACGTGTTCACTCAGTGAGGACAAATCGTTTTCTCCCCTCTTTTACTTTCTTTATTATCCACCCCCTTTTTATCTTTTTTCATTTGTTTTTGAGAAGGGGATCGGGACCGTACATGTATAATAAGATTTTTGGAAAAAAAATATAAATTTATTTTTTTACGTATTGTAAAATTTTCATGTATAATTTACTGGAAACGATCGTTAGATGTAGAGCCGTCAATTTCGTACACGATACGAAAACGATACGAAAATTATGGGTTTGGATTGACCTTTACGGTACACGAACATGAAAGTATACGAAAACGAAATTACACGGATGAATTTAGTATCGGTTTCGGGTTTATCTTTGGGTGCACAACCCGAAACGAAAATACATGAAATAAATAAATATTTAAATAATTTTATTAAAATTATATGAATAGATATTTTAAAATGATATTTTATATATAATTTTTACATAAGATAAATACAAAATAGTTTCAAATCTTAGTTTCACAAGACTTAAGCACACTTCATTCCTTATGACATATTGACTTAAGATTGGACTAGTAAAAAATTAATATTTAAATATTTTTATTTTTATTCAAAAATTACACGAAATACGACAAAAAATGTACACGAAATGAAGGTACACGAAACGTAACGAATCCTTAATGGGTCGGTTTTAGATTTAGCATTACGTACACGAAATATGAAAATACACGACACGAAAGTACACGAAACGAACGAATTAACATGTGTAGTTAGATGTGATCGCTGGTCGTTAGGATTGAAGCTACTAGTCAAATATAAATGTTAGAAAACAAGAAAATTAATTAAGTAAATGGGTCGGTAGGTTTTTAATGTTCCAGAATGAGACACGTGTTTCACCGACAACATTGTTTCAGCTGTAAGAGTCGTGCTCAAGGAGAAACGCTCCGCGCTTTTTAGAATTGGATCGGATTGGTATGGGCCAAAATTCCTTTACAATATGAGGATCATTTTATGCTCGCGGATTTGATTGGATCGGATCGAATTGAATTTTTATTCTGTTTTTTTTATTTATATATTAATATTTTTAAATTTATTAAAAATAATACGGATTTTTATCCATTATTTTGTTTATTTATTTATTAATATTTTGAAATTATTAAAAATATTATATACTTTTAGATTTATCTATAAAAAATTGGGTTTTTGTCCAAATTTTTTAAAAAATGTGGGACTTTAAGTGGGTTTTTTGGGCTTCAGACTTTTACCCGGATTTTTTGGATTTTGGACCGAATCAAAGGAAAAATAGAAAATTTGTATAAGGTTCTTAGGTCGGGCCGAATCAGATTGAACTTTTTTCAGATCAATCTTTTTAAATTTTTTTACGAATTTGATTTCGGGCTCTGAACTTTTTGAAGCATATCCACTTGTGCTCGTTAATTTACTTAATTTAGTAGTAGTACTTTATAAAAATCAATTCTAATTTTATAATTATTTTCCAATTTTCTTCTCTTAAATAATAATTAACGAAAGTGACCTTTACTTTGCACGTGTCAAAAGTCACGGCAAGTCGGCAACCTTTATTTTAGGAAGAGGAAGTACTAGTAAGATCAACCATTTCATTCAAGCACAAATACATGGGAAGAATATAATATAAATACAGATGCAAACTAATTATTCAAAATGAAGAAATTAACTAACTGAATTATTAAATTTAAAATTGCACGCTCTTTACATAAATTAAAGTAATTAAAATGTAGCTAAAAACAAGATCAAATACCATATCATTGTGACAGATTATTCAAGTACTTCTAGACGCATTCTATAGACTACAGAGTACAAGCACAAGTTGACAATGATTAATGTAAACCCACATGATAAAAATGGAACACACGGTTGTTGCCAAACATACATAACACTGTCTGTAAAGACAGTAAAAACTGTTTAAAAATCAAGATAACAAACTTGGCCATAACACGATATTCCCGCTAAAACTTCTGTCAAAATTTATTCCTAATAGAAGAAAAAACTAAATTACAACACTTGTCATATCAATAAGGAATGAGAAATTGGATCCTTCCCAACTAATTTGAATGAAACCCTACTGTTTCTCTCAGATCCAAAACTGAACTTGATATCTGATGCCATGTCGTCCGTAGAGGAGTTGCTTGTAGAAGGGAAAGAGGAAAAATCATGGCGAGGAGAAGAACGCTTGGCACCGAAAGTATAAGAAGGTAATGCAGAATCTTCTGCAGCCTGAGACATGTCGCCGGATGAAAAGGATGGAAATATTGATGGAGTAGGAGGCTCTGATAGTATGCCGGGTGCAGAAACTGGGAAAGTGAACCCCAGGCCACCCTTCTTGTCGACAGAAATTGACTTCAAGGTCCGTTTTCCAGCTGAGAAATTATATGGCTGCTTATCTAGCAACTTGGATCCTTCTGCATGGTTTGTCTTCGGCATGATATCCTGCCCATTGACTTGCTTATGGAAAGGCCAAGAATTTAGGTCTTGATCTTGCCTTTTAGCATCCATGAAAGCATTCTGCCAAACAAATAATATACATATGAGTTTCTTAAGTCCAATCCCTACACATGTACAGTCAGTACACATGACATCTTTCAACTTAATTAACACATTTGCAAACAGTCGGCGCATCCAACATTCACAAAGATAGCATCTCACAATGGACACAGAATTTGAATATTGTAGCAAATTTAGAACCAAATTAAACCTAACTAGAATATTTAGTTTAAGCTAGATAAGTCCACACAGGCCATTTTTAACCAAGTTTTCCAAAACCTGCAGTGTTACCCTTAATCACTCATTTTAGAAAACACTGTATTCATCTCACATTAATTTTATTTTTTTTTTCTTGTGTTATTTCAGATAGTATACTAACTGTTTCCAGACTCAATCAAGTAAAACAGAAGAATATATATATATATATATATATATATATATATATATATATATATATATATATATATATATATATATATATATAGAGAGAGAGAGAGAGAGAGAGAGAGAGAGAGAGAGAGGAAGGTTCAATGGGTAACTAATAAAATTGGGTAACCTAGTAACTACACTGTACCCGTTTGATTAATAACTAATCGTTATGCTTAGAGTTTTACACGTGTAAGCAAACAGAGGAGCACAGTTTCACAATTTTGAATATACACGGGATGACTAACCAAGAATTAATGATAACTGTCAACAATCAATTTTTTTTTACAGAACAGGTACGTGCTTTATATTTATTTTATAGAAATTACGCTGTAATATTATTTTATTTATAAAAAAATTTGTGTTCTCTTAATTTTTCTACAGAACTAGAAATATGTAATTCTTTTAACAAATGCACAATTTATATTTATTTTTAATATGCTTGTGTACATAAATCGTTAGTAAGTGTTGTTTTATTTACAGAACATTTAATATTTTTCTAATTACAAAACAAATATAAAAAACATAAAATTAGTAAAATTACAAATATAATTACATAACAGAAGAAAGTTACAATACACAAAAATACAGAAAATAAAATTAATATATAAAAGAAAATTAAAAAATTAGAAATAGAAAATGACAAATACAAATAAAATTTATCGATTATGAGAATTTTACAAAAAGTTATAATACAGATAATAGAAAATATATAGAATATGGTTAATATATAGAAAATAAAGTGAATATATAAAACAAAAAAATTAGAAAAAAAGAAAAAAAAATTACAGAACACAATATATTTATATATTTAGGGAACACTAAAATACACAATATAAAAATATACAACATAATATATGTTATGAGTTCTTTAAATTATTTTTATGTGCTGTATTTTGCTTATATTCTGAATTTTATGTTCATTCATTTTCTATGTTATGTATTCTTTTTACGTTGAATTTATAGTATTCTATCAATTCTCTATGTTCTGTATTTTGTGTTTAATGTTCTGTACAATATTTTTTTTTGTGTTCTGTAATTTTTGTAATATGTTATATGTTCTATAAATTAAAATACTAATATATTAAAGTAACATAAATCTTAGAAATTTTCAAAGGAAGTGGTTATGTTATATTCACTTTTCTTAGTAAACGAACGGTTATGTAAGTTACCATAGTTGGTTACTTTTTAATCCTGTACAATACATGTTAAACTGATTGATGGTTTGGTAAGTGTACGGTATAGATTGAGTTCCTAAGTTATCCGATTAAATTGGTTCCCCAAGGAGCCTTCCCATATATTATATATATATAGAGAGAGAGAGAGAGAGTTGCACTCCATAACAAACACCTTATATAACAAACAATAAGAACACCTCATATCTAATATAATTTAAGAGTTCCGTCATAACACCCAATACAAAAAGTTGTTATTTTTTTACCCTCTAGCAAACCAGCAAAAAAAAATTTTTGAAAACTTACTGTTCATTGATGACGTCATCAGTGACGTCATCAGTGAACAGTAATTTTCAAAAAAAATTTTTGCAGACTTGATAGAGGGTAAAAAAAAATAACAACTTTTTGTATTGGGTGCCCCTGGCGGGGCCAAAGGATCTAATAGATCTAAGGTGTTCTTTGTTGTTTGTTATATAAGAGTGTTCTATATGGAGCAAAGGCCTATATATATATATATATATACATGTATATATATATCATCAATGTACTATTTTAAACATACCTCATGTGTACTTTTGATTTGAAACTCAGAAACTTTTTTGATGCCAAATAAAGGCTCCACGCTGGTATGACCGGCAACATTACCACCACCATTTACTATAGACTTCATGGTAATCGCATTGAGAGCATCACTCTCCTCAGATTTTTCTCTATTTGTCAGATATTCTCCATCATTAGAACCTTTGGCAGAAAATTTGAGGGAACTCCCATTCTTCTGCAAGTCAACACTCCCCCTTAATTGGGTTGAACTAGTAAACTCACTTTGGAACACATCATTGTTTTTAGAAGGGGAATTTTTCCATGCAGATACAAATTTTACTTCAGTTGCTAGCTCATTAGGTGTAGGTTTGTTTACAAGGTGTTCCAATATTCCTCTAGCAACTGGACTAGATTGTGGGCTTGATGTTGGTAGACCCTCCTTAGAGCCATATTCCACAGATTCTACTGGCTGATTGTTCGCAGTCCCACTGGTTCCAATTAGTTCCATATTCTTTTCTTTTGGAAAAAATACTTTTGAAGCATTGGATTCTTTCACCTGTGAAGGACCATTCTGCAGTGAATACAGAGAAGCAGATCCTCTGCCTGGAGTTTCTGAAGCAAACTTACTCCGTGTGCGACGAATAGCCCCCCCAGTTCCATATCCACTATCATCATCAGTTCTTAATTTAACCTGTATTTTCAAGGTGACAAGGTATATAATCATCTCAATTCTCAATTCTCAAGAATTCCAGTGGCAAAAATATTAAGATACAGAAACAAGATGCAACCGAAATAAAATTAGCACGACTCGTTCTATCAATTTCACAACTAAGTTACATCATTATGTTCCCCACATCCAATAATCTCAAATTAACTAATAATCTTACCCCAGTAAGCTAACATACAGACTACAATTAGCGAGCAAAATCATTCATCTACAGAACATAATAAACAAATTCAAAAAGTAGTTTAGAACAATCATTAAATGGAATTTCTTAGCCAACATATTGTAGTAAGTCCAGTTATTTAAACGAAAATAGCGACAGAAACTAAACAAGACATGAATTTAAATTATCACTTCCATTATTTCAGACATGTTTTTACTTCTTAGACTAGTGTCCTTTAAATAGAAAATCTACTATTGTGCCTAAAAATAAAGTCAACCGCCATCTTTACCATAGTTTGAAATACAAAAATTCAAAGGTCAGCACAAAGTAAAAAACCTAGCATTTAATTAAGTTAATGAGGGTTGTCCTTCAAGGAGCATCCAGTCTCACTGATACGTGGAAATTGAGCCAAATGATAACCCTCACATTAACTATTCAGCTCCTTCAATTCATTAAAGCCACTGCAGAATTGCAATCACACATCATAGGAGTTTTGTATAATCGCCACTTTTTGTCATATGGAGTGCTTACACAATCACAAAAAATACATCTTAGAGATACTGATGCCATTAACATTAGCGCCTCTTCTTAAGGTAGAACTTGGATGTTTTAGTTTGTAAAATGTATCTATGTAGCTCATGCAAGTAGTAGATATATGCTGCTGAACATTACTACAGTATTTCAGTGACTTCTGTCAAATATATGATGGGAAACATCAAGAAATCAGATGTACCTTTCCGAAAATGGGAGTTCGAGAATGAGCAAAAATGGGAGTTCGAGACTGCTGAAAGGGACTTGGTGAAATATTAAGAGGCCTTTGATCTTTCTGTACATGTGTCAGCTGACAATATATAGACAGAGAATTATTTTCCACAAGAAACAATGCATATAGTGCAAATAGAATTAATTTTAGGCATTACCTTGGATCTAGACTGCGAACTGGAATAGACAGTTCTGGAATATGGTGTTCTTGGAAATTTCTGAAGCCCAAATGAACCTCTTTGACCTAACGGGGTTGCATAACCATGCTGATCCTGTGCCATGGGTCCCGGACCGCAAGTGGATAGCCTGGATAAAGGCTGTGGTCCTTGTGGATTAGAGGGGTTTGGCTGTGTGTCATCACCTCGGTATAGAGCTCTCTCAGACTTAGACATGGTGCTATAAGCACTAGGGACCAATTCCGAAGTATGACTTCTCATGTAGGCTTTTGCAATATCGATTGGGGAAGCATTTACATTGTTTTGAATCTGGCAATTAAAAAAATAGCATACAAACTTTAGTGACAACCGTACAAGATATAAATAGAGTCTGGAAACAAATGGCTATACAATATCTTAATACATTGAATAATCTACATTTCAAAATAATCATTTATGCGTAAAAATGGACAAAAAGGCATTTAAAAGAAATGCTAAGAAATTAACCAAATAAAAACCCTGAACTGAGCAGATAGATGCCACAAACCAATATCAATACTCTCACATTTGATTCTACACCAGAAGATGGGACCCGCTAAGAAAATGTCATGGTAGCTAGTTGTGTGTTCTGTGTTACTATTAGTATTGGCCTGTGTATGCCTTAGTAGTGTGTTCTGTGTTTAGTAAGGGCAGATGTGTCTTTTTTACTTTAAAGTTAGTTACTACTGTGTAGTCTATAAATACTCCCTCCGTCCCAAATTGTAAGAGTTGGTTTGACTTTCACGGAGAATAAGAAAATTCTGTTTGACTTGCTAGGTGGCAACATGTGATTGGTTGGTTGTGAAAGTGGGTGTATAAAAAATAGGGTTGTTCACGAACCGAACCGAGCCGAGCTTTGACCAAAACGAGCCGAGCTTTGACCTTAACGAACCGAGCCGAGCTTTGACCGAACCGAGCCGAACTCGAGTTGTTCACGAACAGCCTCGAGCCGGGCCGAGTTCGATCCGAGCTCGAGCTGTTCGCGAACAATTAATTTGTTTGGAGATCTTAATAAACATTTAAATTGCAAGTGCACAATTTCATCGTTTTAATATTTGAGATATTGATCCATAGAGACTATATATTTTTCGCGTTTCCATAATTTCTAATTTAGGCGAATTAGACCAAAGATTTCGAGGTGAGATTTTATTTGAACTAATTAACAATTATTTAAAACAAAATTAAAACAATTATTTAAAATAAAATTAAAATAATTTTACCGGACATAAAGAACTACTGCGATTTATGAAGCAAACAGATGTATCACTACTATTCTAACTAGTACTAGTAACAAGTACTTTGTCACGAATTGTTGTTTCTATTTTTTAAAAAATATTTCTCGACGATCCAACCGTACCGATGTCAAGATATATCTAATTTAGTGATATTCCCAAATTTTCAAAAAATAAAAAATTAATTTGGTTGGAGATCTTAGTAGATCACTACTATTTTAACTAGTACTAGTAACTAGTGCTTTGTCACGGATTGTTGTTTCTATTTTTTAAAAAATATTTCTCGACGATCCAACCGTACGGATGTCAAGATATATCTAATTTAGTGATATTCCCAAAATTTCAAAAAATAAAAAATTAATTTGGTTAGAGATCTTAGTAGATCACTACTATTTTAACTAGTACTAGTAACTAGTGCTCGATCTCGAGTCGAACGAGCTCGAGCCGAACTCGAGCCGAGCTCGAGTCGAGCTCACTAATAACTCGGTTCGAGCTCGTTTTGTTATCGAACATTTTTCAGTGTTCGAGCTCGACTCGAGTTCTTAACGCACCGAGCCGATTCGAGCTCTTAACGAGTCGAGCTCGAGCTTGTTCACGAACAGCTCGGTTCGTGAACAGCCCTAATAAAAAATGGGTAAAGTAGGAAAGTAGTTGGTGTAATAGTATTTATTTAATAAAAAAGGAGTATAAAATAGAGAAGTAGTGGGTGTAATAGTGAAAAGTAGTATTCAAAAATAGTAAGTTTAGTAAATTCATTCTTTTTGGGACGTCCCAAAAAGGAATAAGGGTCATATAAAATGGGACGGAGGGAGTACATGTGAGAGTCCTGTATTTCACATTATGAATGATATGATTTGAATTCTGTTTTCCCTCTCAATATTCTCTCTCTAAACTACTTTCTCTCTCCTAGGGTTTTCTAACTCAAATCTCTCTCTAAACTCTGTCTCTCTCTCTCTTTTCTGATCTGAATCTCTCTGTTTCTCTCTTGATTCTCTTCTGTTTCTCTCCAATCTCTGCTCTAATCTCTAGATCTATCTGTTATCTTACCTAATATGCATCTATTAACCAGAAAATACCAAAAATATATGAAAAACTCACTGAAAATGTGTCAAACCATGACAAATTGGTACCAGAGCTCTGAATTTCATCCAGCCACTGCTTCGAACATGTTGTGCAGCTCAATCCGAGTGGTGCGAGCCTAGGGTCTCTGTAATTCACTGTGATGCCATTTGGCCTCACTAATGCCCCAGCAACCTTTCAAAATCTGATGAATGAAGTTTTTAGACCTCATCTCAGAAAATTCACCTTGGTCTTCTTTGATGATATACTTGTCTACTCCAAGACTGCTGCAGAGCATTTACAACATCTACAGCAGGTTTTCAGGCTTATGAGGCAGCATAAACTTTTTGCTAAGAAGTCTAAGTGTGAGTTCATGATAGCACAAGTTGCTTATTTAGGCCACATAATTTCAAGACAAGGGGTAGCTGTGGATCAATCCAAGGTTGCTGATATGCTAGCATGGCCTATTCCACAAAATCTTAAGGCTTTAAGAGGATTTCTAGGTTTGAGTGGCTATTATAGGAAGTTTGTTAAAGGATATGGTATAATAGCCAAACCTTTAACAAATCTGTTGCAGAAGGATAACTTCCACTGGGATGAGGAGTCTACTAATGCTTTTCTAGCTCTCAAATAGCCTATGTCCAGTACTCTTGTTCTAAGGTTACCAGATTTTACTAAAGAATTTACTGTGGAATCAGATGCTTGCAATACAGGTATTGGTGCTGTTTTGACTCAAGAAGGGCAACCATTGGCCTATTTCAGTAAGGCATTGGGTGTGAGGGGGCGGGCAATGTCTACTTATGAAAAAGAGTTGATGGCAGTGGTAGCAGCTGTTAAGGAATGGTCCTCTTATCTTATGGATAAGCATTTTTACATCAAGACTGATCATTGGGCTTTGAAATTTCTGGCTGAGCAAAAGATCAGTAACCTCTTGCAGCAGAAGTGGATAAGCAAACTTATGGGCTACAACTATACAATCCTTTACAGGAAAGGAAAAGAGAACACTGTTGCTGATGCTTTGTCAAGGATGTATGAAGATTCAGCTGATCAAGAGTTGCCACAGGAAGAAAAAGTCCACGAGGACATGGACTAGATTAAGGGGGGAGGGTTGTCATGGTAGCTAGTTGTGTGTTTTGTGTTACTATTAGTATTGGCATGTGTATGCCTTAGTAGTGTGTTCTGTGTTTAGTAAGGGCAGATGTGTCTTTTAACTTTAAAGTTAGTTACTACTGTGGAGTCTATAAATACATGTGAGAGTCCTGTATTTCACATTATGAATGATATGATTTGAATTCTGTTTTCCCTCTCAATATTCTCTCTCTAAACTACTTTCTCTCTCCTAGGGTTTTCTAACTCAAATCTCTCTCTAAACTCTGTCTCTCTCTCTCTCTTTTCTGATCTGAATCTCTCTGTTTCTCTCTTGATTCTCTTCTGTTTCTCTCCAATCTCTGCTCTAATCTCTAGATTTATCTGTTATCTTACCTAATCTGCATCTATTAACCAGAAAATACCAAAAATATATGAAAAACTCACTGAAAATGTGTCAAACCATGACAGAAAACAATAAAACAAAAAACCTAAACAGAGCTGAAAGATGCCAGAAACCAATATTATTACACTCACATTTGATTCTATACGAGGAGATGAGACCCTCAAAACATTTCTGTTGACATCTTTTTCAATTTCGGTTGTAATCATGCGATATTCTGGTGCAAAAGAAACCTTCATTTTAGCTTCACCCTCAGCAGTCAAACTTGGCTGATTTGTTTCCCGTTCACCATCAGAAGCGACGTTAGAATTCAATATGTCCGTCAGTCTATGGATTTCATCCCTGCATAAATATAAAGAAAGTATAAAATACAAAACTTCAAAATAAGATCTCCGCTCAAATTGTAATACAGAAAAGTGATCACTGTGTGCGGGGCTACCTGGCCAACGCATGGGGTGAGACAATGAAAAGAAAAAAAACAAAGGTAGCCCAGAATACTTCAGCTTGTGCACTTTAAAATAATAAAATTGGTAAAGAATTGAAGGGGTATTATCTACGCTGATTAACAGAAAAGGAAAAAAAAAAAAAAAGACGAATAGTTGGTGCAACTTCTGATGAGAAATATGTTCTTTCACCACTTCTATGTTTAGAGGTTTGCCTCACTACTTACTAACTCCAGCACTTGCCTCACCTATTTGATAGTTTTCTTATTTGATAAAATTGCAATATGGGCAGAACATATTTACCCGAGGGGTGCGATGCAAAACTATAAACATAATATACATGACAACTTCTAAATATGCATAAAGTATATTATAAAAAGCACAAGAGTTGTCTGAAAGAGTCGAGAAAACATGACTAGCTTTAAAAGTCTCTCTGTGTATATAAGGATTTCTGGTTTAGATATATAAAATAAGTAATTACTTCTCAAAACAAGTACCAAAACATGTACTTTTTCTGAGAAATAAGCACTTGCTTTTTATTAAGAAAAAACTAAAACAAACACCCTCATAGTCTCACAAGCTTCGCAGAACCCCTACGATTTTTCTTTCTCGTTTTTTCTATGGAGTACAATGCAAAAGGCAGAGAAAATAACTCCAGCTAAAAATCCTAGTTGAAAACATAAATCTACATAATCACAATATATTTCCAAAACTAGATAGAGGTTATAAATAAATGAGTAATTACCTAGAAAACAATTTTCCTTTTATTATCTGCTCAATCTTATGTAACTCGGAATCTTCGGAAGACTTCTTCCTCTTATCTTGTTCAAGCTCCAACGCATTTGTCTCCGGACTATCTGCATGCTTGCTAGGGCCAGCTTCATTGCCAGACCTGTAAATCTCAGGCTGCATATATGCAAGAAACCCAGTCATTATAACATACTTAGAAGTGGGGAGGAGAAGAGGGTATTCTTACATAGTACATTTCTCCAAAGTCAAGCATAAAACAACATGTATTAAAAGTGAAGAGTTGTGAAGCACTGTTATATCTTATAACAAAAATGGAAACACATTATTAGCTGTTCTTTGTAGTCATGTAGAACCACATAATTAGCTGTGCTTTGGGGCAACGACCTACTCTAGTATTCTGCCTTTGAACAATATCGAAGAAAAAATAAATGTTTGAATGGTTAATTGATGCACTTTAAAGTGGAATACCTCATTAGGCCATTACCAATAATCAATCTTCAATACTGCTAATGGTTTCATACATTGAAAGTCCATTTGGATTGTTAACACTCACTGTTACGCACCAGCTTGCGGAGGAGCTGCAAGTCCAGCCATGATGAACAGTTTAAATGGCTAATACCTTCATTTCCACTATTACCCACTATGCGGCATGCCAAAATCAGAATCATGTACATTTGTTTCTTTAATAGTTCAAAGTATTAAGCCCATTTAAAAGCATATAACTAACACTTAATAAACAACTAAATTGATACAAAAGTTGTTCTTTATATAATTCATTAAAAGCACTCGTAACTTAAAAGTCTAAAAAACTAAAACAATCGCAACAAACCATAACAGCTTACGTCAGGAGAATGGAACTCATCACTTTCGGGATTTGCCACGAATTCTGTCTCATCATTACCTGTCCAAATAACAACTTTGAACATTACAAAAGTAACACCAACCCAATAAAACATTACTAATCAGCTAAGTTAAGCGGAAAATAAATAAGACAAACAAAACACAACATATCAACGTCACAGCTCGACAAAACATAAAACACCTAAATTCTACAGAATCTTAACCAAAAAATCAATTCACCTCTAAACCAACAAACTAAGTACATCATAATCGCAATAAGCTGCCAAATCATCATATCCACTCAATCATACACATAACAACTTTAAACATAACTGAAAAGCATAACTAATCAGCTATTTTAAGCGGAAAATAAATAAGACATACCAAAACACAGTATATCAACGTCACACCTTGACAAAACACAAAACACCTAAATTCTACAGAATCTAAACTAATAAATCAATTCACCTCTCAACTAACAAACTAAGTACGTCGTAATCGCAATTGGCAATAAGCTGCCAAATCATCATATCCACTCAATTATACACATAACAACTTTAAACATTACTGAAAAGCAGCTAAGTTAAGCCGAAAATAAATAAGATATAACAAAACACAATATATCAACGTCACACCTCAACCAAACATAAAACACCTAAATTCTACACAATCTAAATTAATAAATCAATTCACCTCTCGACTAACAAACTACGAACATCTCGCAATAAGCTGCCAAGTCATCAAATCGAATCAATTATACACATACACACTGTAAATCATATCAACACTGAGCTGCCAATCATAATATCGAATCAACAATTAACACACACACACACCGTAAATCACATTAACACTGAGCTTCCATATCATCATATCGAATCCGAAACAAATACATAAACACACATATAATGTGAAGTTAAATCAATAATTATAAACTGATCACTTACCTACAAAACCCTAGCAATTACACAATTGATTAATACACCAATATCAATATCGATATCTCCATGTAAAACTCACCGTGATCTGACGTGTCAGCGACGGAATTAGAGAAAAACGCCGGAATTATTTTATTAACGCCGCGAGAAATTAGGTCATGAGCGGGACTAACAAGCTTCGATAACCAGCCACGTGGCTGCTCGCCGGTCGATTGATTTAATTTCGGCCGATCGTAAGGAGTGGACGGCGGCTTTCTCGCCGGAGGCTTTCGAAACTTGCCGCCGGCGCCTCCGCCGTAAGTCTTCGCCGGTCCACTTTCCATGATTTAAAAAAACACCTTTTCTTTTTAGTTACGTATAATATAAGCCCTAAATTATTATTTTCGCTTGTTAATGTGTTCTTTTTTATGAATTTATTTCATAAATAATATAATATTTGAATTAAAGGGTTTTTTTTATTCAAAAATGTTACTCCCTCCGTCTCACAATTCTTTTCTCCTTTAATATGTCGGGACTGTTCATAACATGAGACAAATTACTAATTTACGTCTAATCTATAAGTCCAAATATAGTCATGAATGATCTTGTTGGATTCGTATTTATGAGTACTTTAATACAGTGAAGTTTTTATATTTAAAACTAATACGAAATTAAAGATATTAACGATCAAAAGTGTGCGTTGGCAAACGTGATAAAGGTAAACAGGAAAAGTTTTAAGAGACAGAGGGAGTATGTAATTGGAAGGTTATTTTCGGATGTTTAAACGATAAAATTTTAATTTTTGAACGGAAATTATTCAATTGAAAAATTAGAAATAAATTTAAGTATTAAAATAAGATAAGGCACAATGGAACTTCAAAATTTACAAATACTGTACATATATATTGTCGACTAGCTTATAATCTGTGTAATGCATGGCTCATTTTCTAATATCTATAATTATATTAATTTTTTTTAAATCTTTATTTGTTATTAGTTTATATATCAAATTTTTGTTAAAAAATTGATATATATAAATTTTACACGTTCAATTTACTAGGTGTTTTATATTGAATTCTTTAAACTTGATTTGGACGGTTTTACAATTCACTTGAAATTAAAAAAATAATTTTTAATTTAGTGATGGTTTAACAACTACCAAGAAACAAAAGAGAGAAGAAATTGATAATTTTTTACGTTGAAAATTCTATTCAATTTAGGAAATCTACTTATATATCATTTTGATTATCAAAATAACATTCTTATTTGTACTAAAAAAATAACTCGATCTGGGAAGAATAGGAGACCCTAGCTAAACTATGAGCACCCATATTAACAGATCGTTTGACAAATAACAATTGAACATTGCTTTGACAAAGAAAAAGCACACGACATAGTTCAATAACCACACCCACCTGCGAGACCATAGCAACCTTACTCTTGATTGCCTGAATCATTGCAAGACAATCAGACTCGACTTCAAACGCTTGCCCCGGTTGTGTCTTTGTCCAACTTAAAGCTTCTTTTATAATATAGTTTTAATAATTAGTGTAAAAGGGATTTTGTACAAAATTTTGTTTGTCGGTAGTTTGGTCCTCAGTACGACAACGTAAATAAGAACCGTTCGATCTTAAAATAAATAGATGAAAAACAGTTGGATCTAATTTAAAAAAATACTTTATATTTTAACATGTAAACTAAAACATGTATTTATATTGAAATACGAAAAAGTGACTGTAAATGATTTAAATCATATATAATTAGGTTTTTTACATTAAATAGGATTATCAATGTAGGTCTTTTGGATAA
This sequence comes from Saposhnikovia divaricata, assembly GCA_036435485.1. Taxonomy (NCBI): domain Eukaryota; kingdom Viridiplantae; phylum Streptophyta; class Magnoliopsida; order Apiales; family Apiaceae; genus Saposhnikovia; species Saposhnikovia divaricata. The sequence continues at coordinate 23,590,702 of CM071599.1, forward strand.
ATGTAAACATTTGTAATTATATTTTATGTTGAGATTCTGAGTGTTTTCATTTGGATAATAATTGTTAAATCATCACTAAATTAAAGATAATTTTGTGTGCTTCGTGGGTTGTAAAATCATCCAAATCTGATTTCTAGATCTCGAGATAAAGCCCAAATTGGAAATATGAACTTTTTTTTAATATTAATAAAAAATGAATAAAATTCAATTCTAATACAACCTTTTTTAATTACATCTTTTTCATATTATAATTTTATTTTTAAAATTCAATTTTAATACAACCTTTTTTAATTATATCCTTTTTTAATTTTCTCGAGGGATAGTAATATGAGTGGGAAGTAGTCCCAAGTTTTCAAGTCATTTCTTCCCTATATGAGGCAGTTTGTAATTATTATTCCCACCATTTTTCAGTATCCCCGTCATACAATTCATCAAAAATAACCAAACATAATTCAATGTCGAGTAACCTCTTTGTAAGCTTTAACCACTGCATGGACTAACTGACAGACCATTAATTGTGCTTTTTCATGGTGCAATCCTTGTATTATTCGGAAAAAATCAATATTGTTGATGTTTAATTTCGGACTATTAGCGAGCTGATTTTCTAGAGTAATATGGAACTCATCTGATTGTGCAGCCTTGACAAAATCATGATCGTTATCCTTTATATGAGACCTTGCATTGTCTTGTTGAATGATCATATGCTTGTTAAAATCACACATTGTTTAATCACAATCTTATTGATATTTTCGATAGGCTTGACTTCCAAAAACCTTTAACTCTATTCTTACTTGACTTAATCGCTGGTCCTTCTATAGTAAAAGGTAATACTCCTATTTTTCTATACCGAGGCCTAGCTACTGCACTCATGAACATAACTTTAGTTATGAATCTCTTTGACTTACATGTTCGATGTGGTTTTGGTTCGCTTGGTAGGAGGTAATTTTTTGAGTTTGTCTTGTCATATAGAACCATTTCTCGTCTATGTGAATTACAAGAAACTTACCAACATATGTGGGATTTGTGTGGAGGGTTGAATTCTCAATGTGGTTTAAAACAAACTTAACTCTTGCTTCCAAAGTTTTAAAGAAGTTAAAAATGATTTCAATGCATTTGATGTGATCTAATATATCCTTTTTGAACAAGTCTGTTGATAGTAGATTTATGTTGTTTTACAATAATACAATCAAAATATTGTAGAAGGGGGGTTGGATACAATCTTGATAACTTTTTGATTTTTGTAGTTTTTCAAGTAAAACAATGTATATTAACAAAATGAAACAACAATTGTGTAACATAAAATAATGACTCCACAATATTTAAAATTTCAGGTGAAGTTGTATGATACATCTGAGATATATATTGAAGAAGTAATCTGCGATATTTTCTCAAATACACAGCTGCAGTTTTCAGTGCTTTGCTTTTACAAGAAACTCTAACAATTCTAAGCAAATGCACTTGTGTTTCTTACTTACAAAGACACTGCTACACTTGGTTATATAGCCAAGTTTACAACACCTACTAGAAACAAAATATTTCTATTATCTAGGTCCAGTAGGCATGTTACTTCACTCCTTTTCTTCATGTGAGTCAAACTGGATGCTTGTCTTTAACTGAGTCTTCATTGAAAATACCATCCAATTTGCTTATATAGAAAATGAATGTTTCTTTCTCGTCGAGGTTTCCATTTTCTGGCTTCCATGTACTTTAAGATTCCATCATATGAATTGTCAGTCTTGCCAAGTCACAATCAACTGCTAAGCTTGAGTAGAGATGTTATCCGTTGATGTAGTATACTTGTCATCCGTTGGAGACTAATATCCGTTGAGGGTTGATTGTCTTGTTATCCGTTGATGCAGATTGTTTATCCGTTCAGATATCATTTTCACTTATACAGAATTACAAAGCTCGAGCATAAAAGCGTATCAACTATTTTGTCAATTGATAACTGGAAATGTTTAGTACATGTTACAAAAAATCTTATCCGTTGATAAGTTACCTCTTCAACGAATGCTGTAGAACATGCCATCCATTAAAAATCTACATGATATTACTTATACAAATTATGTTTAAGTGTTTTGAATTATTATCAAGAACAACATAATTCCTAACAATTTACTTGCCTTTAACTGATGTGCCAATGTTCTAATATTGGTTCTGAGATGAAGAGGAATTTGTCTTACATTTTCCAAGTCCAAAGCATGTCTTTCATTCCGATCCTTGTATTTTATGTCAACATTAGGAAGTACACCTTCTTTGATTGCTTTAAGTACAACTTTCCATATCTTAGATATTGATATTCTACTCACTCCAAAATTATTCCTGAGTTTCTTGATTAACCCGCATTTAAGTTTGCTGTTGGTATAGTGTATTGATAGTAAATGAGCTATCTATTTCTTTTCTGAAATTTTTAATCTTTTTCGCTTTGCAGTGACAACATTGGAGGCTGAATTTATGGTGGGTGCAGTGGTATTAAGGCTCCTATAAATTCATATGCCATCTTTTGTTGCCTATTAAGGTGAATAAGACAAAAGAAACACCTTTGCTGGAGCTTTTATAAAGTAGAACTTTTATAAAGTGTGTTTTTGTATAAAGGCTGTGTATGTTAGTTGGATGTACTTTAATGTAAATAAAAGGAGCCAAACCCAATGTAATCAAATTTTTATTTGGGCGGGTGTTGTTAGCAGTTTCCCACCAATATTAATCAGTGTCCTTTTCATCTTTATTTTATCAACTTGACTTGTTATATAACAAGCATTATTTATTCATTGTCTTGGACTCCGTGTCCAACTCATTTGATAACAAATGGGTGGGACGGAGGGAATCTATTATCTATCTATCTATTATATATATAATACCACAACATGTCACATTTTATTCAATATAATACCACAACATGTCACATTTTATTCAATGTAATTTACGTTTATGCCCCTTATAATGATATGTTATAAAAAAAAAACTTAGAATACTTAGGCTGAGGATTGAACCCATGACATATCAATTCAAATTCAAATGTCATTAAGTTGTCCACTATAACCATTGAGCTACACATGTATTAGGTTAAATAGTAGAATTCATTATTTATATCCATAAGTGTTTTTTTCATTAATTTAATTTTTTTTATTCAAGATGTAATGAATGTTTCACTTCTCATGTTGTTTTTTATTGATTTTGTTAATTTATGTCTCTGTATATACATCAATTTACATGTCTACTTTATTAATAACTTGTTATTTTATTTCATATTTTTATTCAAGATGTAATAAATGTTTCATTTCTCATGCTATTCTTTATTGATTTTGTTAATTTATGTCTCTGTATATACATCAATTTACATATCTACTCTATTAATAACATGATTTTATTTCATATAAAATGCTTAAAATTTCACATATTTTCTTAACTCGTGTGTCTTACTCAAGTACTGATTATTCAGCAAAATCAAATACAATAAATTACTTGATTCTAAGTAATTGTGGAATTTTTTGTTTGAGAAAGTTTAATTAAAAGGCTCACCCAAAATCTATTACCTAATGAGAATCTAGGAAGTGGGACAAACTAAACATCATTTGAGAAAAAATGCGACACATTAAATTTTGCAATTTATAGTTTATATGGGTGCATGTATTTAGAATAAATTTTTTCGATAAATTAGTATATGTGTATAATAAAATATGAATAATAATTATACAGATACTCATAAAATTTTAGAATAAGGACTAACTTATTGGGTTCTCGATTAAGAATTTAAGTAGAAAATTAGGAATTAGCGAGAATAATAATCAGATTTATTTTAGTAATAAAATTATTTGATAAATTAGTCGTAACTATCTGTTATATATATATAATATACAACATATCACATTTTATTCTTTGCAAAATTACTATTTAGCCCTTCATATATTTAATATACATCATTTAACAATCTTATATTCAATATGTTTATTTAATATCTACTTAAATATTATGTAATTAATTACAACAAACTAATAATAGACATTAATTTTCGCAATTAATAATTTATATTGGTACATATATTTAGATTAAAATTATTTTTGTAAATTAATATATAATTACGCCAATATATGAATAATAACTGTATAGAAATAATCATAAAATTCGAGAATCAAAACTAATCGATTAGGTTCACGATTAGAGATTAAGCATGGGAATAACAAGAACAATAAACATATATATATATATATATATATATATATATATATATATATATATATATATATATATATATATATATATATATATATATATATATATATATATATATATCTGCTAAAATGATAAATCGTTTCATTGATATAAAATCAGATGATACATCTCAAGAGTTAATAAAAGCTCATTATCTAACCAAAAGGTATGCTTAGCCAATCCATGGATCGCAGGATCCATAGGAAAGAGATTCCCCCGGAAGCTTTGATAATAAAAACCTTTATATCCACCAAATAAGGCCTTGTTAAAAACCCCACAAGAGCAAAACCCTATGGAAAAAAAACTCAAGGGGGAAGAAAAGAGTGCCCTACTAAAATATGAGTACATCATAATACAAATGCCTAATAATCCAACGACTAGAAACTTCTTGATTCTTCCGCTTGATACATCCGCTATAGAAATCGTAGTTCCCGCCTTCATCCTTCCCACCTAAATAAGTCTGAAAAATCACCAAAACTAAGTGAAATAGATATTCAACGAATATTTGTCAACAGCTTTGCTCCAAAGAAAATTGGTTGATGTCCATTCTCCCCCGTCTAAATAAATGCTTTACTGGAATTTTAATAACAAAACAAAAATCAAAATTCGTTTATAGCAACATTAATTAGAGTTCCGAAAGTAACTCAACGCTATACTAAAGTGCCAACCAAAGGGAATACCTTTGGTTAGACATACAATTAGTTTACCAAGTTCCTTTTAATAATGAGAAAAAAACGAAGTATATAGCATCTTTTACTATAAAAACAAAAAATTAATTACACTACTAAATTTAGCTTCAAATCAAACAATGAAAACTCATTTTTAAAATACTAAAATATATTAAGAAAGAATTAATACATAATAATATACCTGAAAATTAATTTAAGACACTACCTATAATATAGATATATGTATGTGTATATATATATATAACTATAGTAACAATCTTTCTGTTAGAACCAGTGGCCTTCCAGAAGCCATTTGCAGTAGCTCTGTTAGGCCTCCCTCCACTTCCATGATTTGTGTCCCTTTCCCAATCTTTGCCAACTCTGCAATATGCATGTAAGTTACAACTATAGTCAGTCATAGATACTTCAACCAACATAAGGCATGATTAACTAACTTTTAACAAAAGCAAGAAAATATTGACATGCATAAACTAAACACACCTACCAAGTACCAAGGATCATAACCATAGATATTGAGAACACCAGTGACATCATAGTACAGTTTATTCCCATAAATGGTGTTTTTGAGATCATGTCGGAAGGCAAAGGCAGATATAAATTGGTTTGACCAAAAGATATAGGAGGTCTGCAGCACCCTTGCTCAAATTCGGACTTCTAGCAGTTCTTGCCAAAGTACAAAGCTCTTGTACATACAATGTCTTAAAAATAGCTCTTGTACAAACCTCTTCTACTGATATAAATAGCTCCTGATATAAAATTTATCACCATGACATTCTAAAATGTCTTAAAAATTGTATGCGACATAGCAAAAGTAGCAAATTATTTGGCACCAAACTCAACCATGCAAAGCTTACTAAGATGACATAACAAATAAACTTCTTCCTCAAATTTTAAAGTTCTTACTAAGATGACATAAAAAGTTTTAAGCTTACTATGATGACACAATTTTTAAGACATGAACTACTACCCCAGCTTCTTCTCTGTGTTAAATTTGACACTTTCCAACCATATCAGTTCCTTTATATCTTCTTTATTTAAATGAAAGGAGATTCGCAGGTTGGCTCCTCGTTGATCTCATGTAGACTTGATAAAAATGGATGCTCTAATGCTTCCTCAACTATACAATCATCACGATAAAAGCAACAAAAAGAATACTCATTAGCTTGATATTAATATGCAATTTTAAGTGTTACCAGATAAATATTGCAAATATTGTTCTTGAATGCCAAGAGGCACATTACCGGTTATGCATTTTGACGGATCGAATACTAACATTTTCTGTGCAAGATCGATGGCCACTGGTGATACATCTGGGAACTTCTCCGTAAAATATTTCTCTGGGACATGACGGAGTTGCTTAATGCACTTTTTTGTATTATTATTCCTAAGAAATCCAAGATCAGAATCCTCCGGAGAGCCTAGAAGCTGCTTCGAGAAAAACCACTATATTATTTCACAACTCGCCATCATAATATTAGCTCAATAATTAATTTAAGAATTTATGTGATGAATTTTTGGAAAATTTAAGGCTTTATGTATTGCATGATTGTAAAATCTGCACATAATTGAGGTGATTCCTGAAAAATAACGCTATCAAGGAAGCTGAAACACAATGATTACCTCAGTGATGAGAATTAGTTGCTCAACGTAATCTTTACTCGGAAAGAGAGGTTTCTACTTGATTATCTCCATTAGAATGCAACCAACTGACCAGATGTCAATGGCTACAGTATATGCTGAAAAATTGAGTAACAATTCTGGGGTCCCGTACCACCTGGTTACTACATATTCTGTCATAAAATTCGTCTCAACTTTTGAGGTCACAATTTGAATTGAGAACCAAGTTGCATGGTTTCAAATAATAAGTTATAAAGATACTTTATTAACAAATAGTAGTGACTTGATAGCATAGGCTACTACATGTATTTGCTTGTTAAGCATGAATATTCATTTGCTAGCACAGGCGACTGCAATATGTTTTACCTCTGGTTCTCCATGGACCAAGACATCAATATCAAGATCCTCCTGTAGCTTGACAACCTTGTTGATTTCCTCTGTAATGACATTAACATATTCTTCTTCTGAAATCCTAAAAAGATGAAGAAAAAAAATTGTCAGAATTATACGATATTGAAACTAATGTATATAGAGCAGAACAGATGACAAAAACCACTAACTTCTTTACCTTGTATTCATGATGCACTATTCTGAGTTTAACAGTTTGAGGGAAAAACCAAATGGTAGTTGTCGGGAGGATTGGAAGATTAAGCTTCTTTTGTTGTGCGTCAAGTCTTGCACTAACATTGGTAACACAACGGTGGTCAGAACCCTTTAAGGCGGAAGCCTGGGAAACAACAGGTCACAGATAAGTAAATCTAAATCCCCCATAATATAGCCACCCGAGCTTGATATAGAAAACTGAAAAAATCACTTACAGCCTTCTGAACGGCTTCATTGGTAACCCTTAGAGAGGACTTTCTTGAAGCTTGAGCTGAAGCATTGGATGAGAAGAATGCCTGAAAAATAAAGTAAGATCAGAATCGTGTTAATAGAATAAGTAAAACAAATGAATATAGCTAAACTGTATAATTGCATCTCTTAACAATTTAACTTAATGTGACTAAACATTATGCCCTCTTGAAACTGTCAACTCCAAAAAAGAGTAATATATAGGTAATCAACAGAAACATATACCTCATTCTTTTTACCAGACGGTGCTTTGGCCAATGCATTAACTTCAACATTATTATAATTGTATTTTTAATTTTTTGTAAAAAGAAAATAAAATCATTTGTTAATATGGAAGAAATGATCCTATAGATTAATATCAATAATTTAAATAAAAAATATGGCAAGATATTTTATTGAACGTAAGATAAATATTAGTTATTCAATAAGACAATATATCAAACATGTATGGAGCATTGTAAAAATGCCAACCAGAACGAATACCTAACTTATGTTCAACATAGATCCACATTGAACAATGATTTAACAAACGTAATAATAAATAAATCAAACATATAAAATCAAAATAACATTATTATCCACAAAATTACAGCTGAATAAAAAAATAAAATTTCTATAGGATAATTTGGTGACATTAATTTGAATAAAAGAAATTACCTTCAAATCTTTTCAAATGAAAAATGAGTGATGCTACTCCGTATCGCGAAAGCTATGCTCCTGAAATCACAATACTCAAATCAAATCCATATATTAAAAATGAATCAAATATCCAAATACATATAATTACACAACAAACACGTACACACATATACATACATATCTATGCACACATATGTATAATACAAAACATATATGCTTAGAAAGAGAAAATAAAATCAAAATGGAGAACATAACGATATTAAAGAAAGAACAAAGGAATTGATAAAGAAAAACCGAGCATGAAAAAAACACTATTTCTAACACTAAAATCACAAAAAAAAAAAATTATAAAAAATGGTGTTGTATCTCCATACCTGGATTAACAATTTCTGTAAGCAATTATTTAAAGATTCATCAACCCATCATCGTCTACTGCAAAAACCAAAACAGATATAAGTAAACAACAAATATAAGTAAAAAACAAACGTATATAAACACAAACATATATACTCGGCACAAAGATCAATACTAAAATAACGAAAATGAAAGATATAAGAGACGAAGATAAAGAAAAATCGGGAAGAAAGAAGAGAGAAGAATTATAGAAAGATAAGATATTGAAATCGTATAATCGTATAATAAGATAAAGAAAGATAAGATATTGAAATCGTATAATAATCAATCAATTATTAATTTGAATTTTTAAAACAAAGAACTCCAATCATGGCACAAAATTTGAAGTCAAAATTTAGGCAAGACAATCAATGCTTACCAAGACAATCGGTAAGACAATCAGAAATTGTCTTGTTTAATTAAAAACTCGGTTAAAATGATTGAATTTGTAAACAATATTCTGCTGTCTAAACGAAGCCCAGTCACAGGATAGAAGGGTGTGACACACGCGTGGCTTTTTCTTCTACTTTTCCAAGCGCGTGAGGTTCACGCGCGCCACAGGCGCGTTTAACCTGGTCCGACAGAAACATGCAGGCATGACAGGTGAGTTTTTTTATTTTTTCTTTTGATTCCTTTTGTTTTCCCTGCATGCACCCTGTCTTTCTTCTTTTAGTTTTTTTTTGCTTCTCTTTTGGTCGACCACACCATGTGAACATCCTGCAACTCTTATTTTATTTTTTATTTCTTTTCCTTTTCTTTTGATTTTTCTTTTCTTTATCTATTGTATTTAATTTAATTAACTTGATTAATCAATTAATCATTTAAATGAATAATGATTAATTAATTAATAAACTAATTAATTAAATCTAATAGATTAATATATTAATTCAAAATTTAATTAACATGATAATTAATTTAATAAATAAATTAATTCAGAATGAATTAATTTATTAAATTAAATCAATTACATAATTATATTAATTAAAGGAGAATTAATATAATTCTTTTGACAGCTCAAATATTTTTCTTGAACCACTGAAAGTAATAAAGAATTACCATCGAATTTTCGTTGACGCTCAATGCACGGTCTGGTTCATGAGTGACTAACTCCAACGGCTTTTCTTTATTATTGACTTTATGATTTGGTTCCTTTCTTCTCTTAACATACCAGTCTTGATAGCTTGAACCACTGAAGTTAATGATGAACAACCACTGTTTAATGTTGACACTCGATGTACTGTCTGGTTCATGAGTGACTAACCGCAATGACTGTTCTTCATATTTTGACTTTAGAATCTGGTTCCTTTTCTTTTTTCCTCTCTCTATTAATTCTTCTGTACTGTCTCTGTCACTGTCGAAATCTCTATCACTTTAAATGAATCCACTTCTTTAACGAATACTTCACTGAGGCTTGATCAGATGTCTGAACTTCTTTCAATGTAGTAATTCCTCAAGTCTGTAGATTGACCTTGATCTTTTTCTTCTGACAGATAATACAATCTGAGATTCCTTGTGACAGTCTATATACTATTTACTAATACAATCTTGTTTAAGTTGAGCTGTATCCTCGAAATACAAATAGGCTACATCATATGCCTTTCAATCTCCCCCTATTTGTTTGTTAGACAATAACAAGCAAATACCTAGAGGATAACTCAACTACCTCACTTAAACAAGAAAAAGATAAAACTTTTAAGAATTAAGTAAATAATACAAAAAAAAAAATTTTGGTTTATATTTAACAATTCCAGAATCTTCAGTTGATGAAATGATAGATGATTGTTCCTCTAGCACTGAACTGATCTTCAATAGATAACTCATCTTCATTTCTGATTCTTCATATCTCTGCAGCTTTTCTCACTAAAGAAAAACAGTTGTTCCTACTATGTAGACAATGGTGAATCAATACCATTTCTATAACTTCTAGTGAATTTACTACTCTTCCACTTAGCCTTTATACATAGTACATTGAAAGACTAATAGAATAGTATTGTGATGTAATTCTCCTTATATCTCCACTTTCATAACAAATGAAAGTTCTTTTGCTTCTTCATCTAAGGCTCCCCCTTAGTAACTAGACTTGCTTCTCATCCTAAGCACAGTCTTTACTGCTCCCCCTTTCTAACTCACTCCACTTATCCTTTACTTGTACCCCATACTTCTCCCCCTTAGTTGAGTATATCATACTAAGGTAAGCTTTAAGCTTGAATATATCTTTTTCAATATATCTCTCCCCCTTAGTTGAGGAATCCTCCATTCAACTAATTGACAAAGTAGTTGATACCAAATTGTTACCAATTTATATCAATCGTTAGAGTACATTGAAATCAATTGATAAAGCTTTGTTAGAAAGGAAGTTTCATTTTCTTCCTCACTGTGAATGTGTGATAGTGTTTAGTGTACCTCACAAGTGTTTCACTCTTCTCTCCACTCATTTGTGTTGAGTGTCTCACTTCTCTCTATGTTTACACTCTTGCTCACTAGTGTTTCACTCATATCACTCATAGCTCCAACATCCGTTAGTGTACCTGCAAGTAAAAATCACCATAGCCCCTTCTAGAGAGGTCAGTGGTGGTGCAATGGGAGTTCGCAAATCCCAAATCCTCGTTGGACTCGTCAGATGAATCTGAGTCATAATCTACAAGTTGCTAGTTTTCCCTTTTTAGGGTTTTCAGATTTGAATTCTGAGAAGGTAGACAATGATCTATAAAATTTAGCATTGAGATCAAAGTTCCCTTCAAATGTCTGTGAAGACACTTGATTCATTAAAGAACCTTTAACTTATAATCATAACCGTAAAATGGTTGGATTACAAGTTTCCGTCAATTCATCCTTGGTGTGTGCAATCTCACTTTGTGCATATGAAATATTTTGGATAGTGTATAAGGTAGTGACTCTCCAACTGAATATCCCACACATCCTTGTTTGCTGCATCAAGTGCAGTTACTCCCTGGTGACCTCTAGTCTGATAGGTTACTTCCATTTAGGGGGTAAGATAGAATGTGTTTGAGTTTGATTGTAGTCTGGGACAAAAGTTGTTGGGTTTACAACCTTATGACTAAACATGTGAGAATACAAAATTTCATGTAGATGAACCTGCATCACAGAATATGAGCAACATAGAGATAGAATGCATTTTTAACATTGAAAAGTTTTCTGAGAAAATATTGCATTTATCTTAAGAGAAATGATGTACAGTTGTGATTTCAAAAGGTTTACAATGTAAGCAATCACAGCTGTAGAAAGAGATTTTGAATTTAGGAAGATATAGATCTTAAGCCGGTTTTACAAAACAAGAACATAGGCAAAAATCCAATTAATAAATATTAATCGAATCAATGTATGTTAATGTTTAAACCAATACAAACAAAACTATTTTATCATGTTTTAGGTCCTGTAAGATAGATACCAACTATTAGAAATTGTTAGCACTTGATAGCTCTTGTCTTCCAATTGTTAGATCCTGAAAATCAAACATTAGTTCCTAACCAATTGTATAGACACATACCAATTTGATACCAACATTGGTTAATTGTTAAGTCCTTAACACGAAGATCTGTTAATAGCAATCACAAAACAAAAATTTATACTTAAACTGCAGGTTTTGTGTGTGTTAATAAGAAGAACAACAAAAGAACCAAGTACAGTGACCTATTTGTAAGTTTTGCAAATATAGTGACTAAACTGTAAAAACTATACAAACTATTTATATACACATGAAAAAGAATATACAAAAATAAGAAATAATATATATAATAATTATACAAAATAAAAACTATAAGAAAAGAAAATTCAAATAAAACTAAACAAAGAAGAAAAATTTTGAATTAACATAAAAATAATAAAACTATACATAAATTAATAATTTACAAAACTTAAACTATAAACGAACATACGACTAAAATAAAAAGACAAACACTGCAAAACATGTTAAATAAGATTAACATTTAAAAATTACAATACATGTACAAAAACATTAAGTATATACAAGAGTATTTATAATAGGTTAGCAAATCCATATATTTTCTGACAAAACAACTTTCTACTAGAAAATTATTTAGAGAGAAAATATGATTTAATAAACTATCATAAATATGGCAGCTATTTTAAAATAATAAAATTTTCAACAAAAATAGCTTCCTCAAAAATTCTAACTAGAGAATTAGAGAAAAATATTTTTAGAGAAAATTATTATTCTAAAATAAAGAAACATGGATTAAAACATTAGAATGATTATGACAATTCTTTTTAGAAAGATGACAAGATAGAATTCGAAAAGAATGTCATACCAGTTACTTAGCGCTCAAACCTTGGCACCAACTTCCACGTTTCTTGTTGTTCTAGATTCACAATTGCTTTCTCAGATTCCTTAGATTCTATACCTTGATTCTGAGAGGCCCTTTTTGTTCTTACTCCAACATCTGGATCACCAATGATCAGTTCTATTCCAAACAGACTGTTTGAGAAGGTTGGATCTTGATGAATCGCCTTGTTCTTCATTGTGATGTTGTGTTTGACTAGTGAATCCTTTGTTTACTTCCCTCGAGTTGTTGCCAGAATGACTTGATGATTATTTTCCAGTGACATTGGTATCTCCAATAACAAAATTGTTTCCACCACTATCACTTGGATAATTATCATCATTATCATTTTAAACTTATGACTTCAAGACAACTCCTCGATAACAACAATTATTAACTCCTAATAACTGTTTGTTGATAGACAATCTTGGTTCTTAAAAATAAAACTTGATTACCAAGACTGTCTTGTCTACAATCTTAGAAATAATATTCTAAGTCCAATACACCTTGATCCATAGTATAAAACATTTATTATCAAAGTGATTTGAAGCCTGCAAATAAGCATAAAAATAATTCAATGTAATTGAACTATGGTGACTTTAGATATTTCAATATCCATAGTTCTACTTAGATTATTTTCACACCATGTATAATAATATGAGTGAATTGTAAAAGATATAAAAATTATTACTTAGAGGAGTTCTAAGTAATTTCACACATACCAATACATCTCACAATTAGTTAGTAAATAGAATTCTAACTAAATATCATTAACTGATATAAGTCAAAATTTCAATACAACCAATTGTTAGAATCATGATATTAATTATAGTGATTTTCTGAAAATGGAGCATTGATAAAATTCACTAGAATTAACATCTCACAACTAATTGAAGACCAATACAGATTAGGTCCAAATTAGTTATGTTGTTTATTTATTTTAATAAATATAAGGTACAGAGCAAATACTAAATTGAATTGCTTCAAGTCCGTAACCCATATAAATCAAAATAAATAATTAAATAATTAAATACTAAATCTCTATGAGTTAGATTTTAGCATTTAAGTATTTAAATTATCCTTAAATAATCACCACTAAAATATATTGCAATTATACACATGGCAATCATTCAACAGATAATTTTCATTGTGAGGTCTGGATGTAAATAAGTTCACAAGTCCTTTCAATACAGACAATTGAAAACTTGTGAGCTTATTTAAGAATTACTTAACAGATGGGATTTACAATCATATAGCATTAATAAAATCCCAAGTTCACAAACCAATCTTGAAAAATTAATTTCATCAAGTGATTGAGCAAACGTGTCTGCAAGTTATACTTAACTAAAGACATGCTCTCAAAAGAATTGATACCTTATGGAAGTTGCTTAGTCCTTGAGTGTTCCACAGAGTTGTTGGAGATGAAATTGATTCCTTGTGTTCTCCTGCTTTCGTACAACTCATTTGATCTGTCTCTATGTAGCAAAACATGTCAGAACTGATGTCTCTAGGGTACCATCTCCGTAGATTTGGGTCCAACTTAAGACATCTGAAAATCAAGTGTAATAACTACAAGAATAGATTCTCAAGAATCCACTTGTGGCCTTGCACATTTGCATGTTGAGAATAAAATATATGTGTAAGTGATCTATTAGCAATTGAATAAGATAATGAGCTGATGATTCCTCTATAGCCTGATTAGGTCCTAATTAGTAGATACTGAACTTGTTGGGTCAAATATCTCTAGAATACCATTTCCTCATATCCGGGTCCATCTTAAGATTTTTGATAACCAACTTGTTAGATCCAAACTAACGGGTCAAAAGCCAGCTATAGTGAGGTGTTGGCATGTAGTCTTGACAGGTCTAGAATCTTCTGAATAGAAACAAAAGATCCTTGACTTATTTTTATTGTCATCGTTCTTTTGGCTTACTGAAGTAAATCAAAAGAATTGCAACTTTACCAACATCAAAACAGCAAATATCTTGATACCAGTTTATAGCTAGTAGACTAACATATAATATAATCAAGATATCATTGCACATATATATCATTTATGTTTATGCCTAAAGATGTAGAGAGTTCTATAAATATGACACCAATTGTTAAAAGATACCAACTGTTAAAGATTGATACCAAATATTAAATTATAGTTAGGGTGTCATACCATGTCTTCCATGCTTGCTTGAGTGATGATACCAGTTTATACTAACCTGTAGAGATCTTTAACTATCTCACAAACCAGGAGTGCACTTGTTCACATTCCTCTAGCATCCAGATTCAGTAGGTCTAGATGTCCATTATAATCTTGAATGTGCAGCAGGTGCCTGATATCCACAAGTCTTGTCACTGGTGCTTCTTGTCAAATATACTGTTTGATCAAATTATAACCTAGCATCCAGTTTGGCTTTGTCCCTCGTAACAATGCCTTGACATCATCCAGGTAGACTTCTGGTTATCCTTGTACCAAATACAGCCTTGTTGTTTGGTCTAGATACCATCTTCCCTTCAATCTATCTTTTGTACTGATTGAGATCATCTTGCATTGTAATCACTCAACCTGGATCTTTCAGAGCTTTTGTAGCTTTCTTAGTTTCTTCTAAAAGAAGACTAAAGAAATAATCACTAGTACTTAAAGCTCTGTTAGTCTTTTACTTCCACCATTAGAAACACTAAGAACTAGAACAAAGAGTTAATTGAGTCAACACTCTTTGTCTTGGCAGACATGTTCTCATAGTGTCCTTTGACTTTCAGTGTGGTGTTGAGGTGACTAGATGATCCTTCTTTTGCTCCCCCTAAGCTGTTGTTGGGTTTACATGAAGATTCTCAATGTTGACATTGCTTGGATCTGAATCATCATTACCATTGACAGCTGGGAGCTAGAAGTCGTTGAACGTCACTAAGACTTTCAATCACCTTCTGTTGATTAATAACAATCACCTTGTAGGCTGTTGACTCCACCAAGTAACCAAGGAAATTATCCTATTGAGCATTAGCAGATTGCTAGGATGCTCACTTTCATTTATCATTGCAAAACAATTTTCTTCTTAACTTGTGGGGTCTTCCTATATTTCTTACTGATCAGGGTTTAATCATGTCAGTAGCAAACTATCGACTGCTTCAGCATTAATACTCTTGAAGGTGCAGAAATCATCCAGAACACTAATTGATAGGTCCTGTAATCTGGTCTCCAAGTTGTCATAGTCAATTTTGCTTCCTGACACTCTTCTAGATATGATCAATAACCATCAGTGATGTCTTGTCTTCAGATTGTTTGAACAACAACTTGTTTGTGGAGAGAAGTCATCAGTCATCACCACTAAAGTATATTTTTCTTTGATGTAGAACTTCTGTGTGATTCGTTTTGACTTCCCTTTATGACATGCCTCATAATTTTATTTTACTTTAATTCCAGATGAGGCAGTCTCCTTTACTGATTCGATTTCCAGGAAAGAATCTCTTGATATGACATTCAGGTGAGAGAGCTCCTTATGTCATAGCTGAACTCCTGTCTGATGAAGCTTTAGATTTGACCTTGTTGACTTCACCTTTGACTGAGATTCCATGTCAGCTACAGATAAGTTCTCTTTCCTTAATCCTCGAACAGTAGGCTCTTCATCTTGTAAAAGATGCTTTATTACTGACAACATTCCTTGGCTATTGAATAGCCTTGACTCTAGGTCATACCCTTGCTGTTGTCTCCAAGGGATAAACCACTTGGCCAGATACCGTCACCATTCTTGATAGCAGGGCTCTATCTTCGGTCATATGCCTTGAACATCCACTGTCCAGAATCCACATAACACGATGTACCTGTTACACACCCTGCAATGCCAAAACAATTAAACCCTTTTTGGGACCCAAATTTGATTGGGTCCGGAATACTTGAAGTATTGGCCTTTGTCAGGCAACACAACATTCTTAATCTTCATAACAACATTTTTCAAGGGGACTGGACATTTAACCCTATAACAGCTTTGACAATCTTTGATTTCATCTTGGGTATCCATGTCTTTTTAACAGCAATAACATTTGTTTCACTGACTGGACATTTGACCTTGTAAACATCCTTAGTAAAACTTTGTTTAGGCTTTGGTACAAATGTCTCTCTCCTAACATGAGGAGGACTAGCAGTCTTTGATCTAACATTTTTATTTCTGTTCATATGTTGTCGAGGAGCAGTCTTATTATCACATGCATGATTACCATTAAAGTAAGCAGACATCACATTAAAAGCACAAGACATACAGTTGATAACACCACATGCTTTATGATTAGAATCAATGATAGGCATGTTACTCATGTTAGACATGTTATTGTTCTGCTTCAACTTATTACCACCTAATCCAGTCTTAGAAGAACTAGTTGTTTCAACAACCTTGACTGGCACTTTAGGTACATCTTTCTTGGATGAAACATTTTCTGGATTAGTGTCCTCAACAGATTTAGCCTTAACAAAGACTGTGACATCTTTCTTGGATGAAACATTCTTTGGATTAGCGTCCTTAACAGATTTATCCTTAACAACGACTGTGCCATTTGCACTGTCCTCATTTCTCATTTCTTCGTGGATAACCATAGAAAGAATATCTGGTGGTCCAGCATCAGATTTTTTAAATAGAGGTTCTTTAACATTCTTGAGTACATGTGGTATTCCCCTTTCTTTAGCACTAACAGGGTTAGGGGAATTTATGCCCAATGATCCAACAGCTTCATTGTAGCCATACCCTATACCTGTTGTTCGTTCTACAACTTGATTGTTAAAAAACTCTTTGGAAACTTTAACAGAATTATAACAAGCCCTGACTTGTGTTTCAAGTTTAGTAATTCTAGCCATTTGTTTGCCTACAACTTCTAGAATAGCTTTCTCCTTTTTATGAAGCATTGTTATTTCATCTCTTTGTTGATCTTGATTAATATGCACCTTTTTCAATTCTGACACTTCATTGCCAAGTTTAGTGCTTAGCAGATCTAGTCTTCTATAATCAGTTTTTGCATTATCTAAGGAATTATAAAGACTACGAATCAACTCAGTGTCAGTAAGAGTTACCGGTTTGATATGATGATCAGATGCTCCATCATTTGCCATCAGCGCAAGATTTCCAACTTCTTCATCTTCACTGTCTGTATCATCCCAGCTTTTGCCTTGTACCACATAGGCCGTGTCTGTGTTCTTCTTGCCAGATGCATACTCTCTCCTTGCATCTTGTTGAGGTTGATGACACTCAGTCGCAAAGTGTCCAAGTTCATTACATTTAAAGCACCTAATCCTGCTTCTGTCTACCATTCCAGTTTGGTAGCCACCCCTTGTGCTTCCTCCTAAATCTGAAGTTACTGAATTGCCTCACCATCATAGCCATTGACTCATCTTCCAACTGATCCAGCTCTTTCAATGAGTAGAAATCTCCACCATCCTGACTGACAGGTGTATGACCAATCTCAACTTCAACTTGTTCCTTGTCAGAACTGCAAGGTTGAACAACCTTAGCTTCCACTTCCTTTGGAGTCTCAACCACTAGAGTTGTAGAAGAACTTGGAACCCTACCTTCACCATGATTTTCTTTCTGTTGAACTTGTTCCAACTCATAGGTTTTCAAAATGCCGAAGAGCCTTTCAAGAGTAATTTGATTCATGTCTCTGGCTTCTCTAATGGCAGTTATCCTATGTTCTAGGTGAGTAGGCATGGTCAGTAGAAACTTCATGTTAATCTCCTTTTGTGTATATTGCTTGCCATGGATTTGCAAGTTGTTGATTATTTTGTTATACCTTTCAAACACTTCCTGAATGCCTTCATTAGGGCCAGCTCTAAAGTGTTCATACTCAGAGATTAAAATTTGAAGTCTGTTTTTCCTGACTTCATCAGTTCCTTCATTAATAGTCTCAATAGTTTCCCACATGTGCTTTGCAGTTTTACAATTCATTACATGACTGTACATCACAGCATCTAGGGAATCTAATAGTATGAGTCTCAAATTCTTGTCTAGTCCCGCATCCTCTTTTTCATCAGGAGTATAAGACGCAGGGTCTTTTTCATGGGTTCTAGCAGGTGTTGTAACAACTCCATCAGTAACAACTTTTTGTTCAATGACCATAGGAATTTTAGGTCCATTTTTCAGAACATCCAAATATTTAGAATTTGTAACATCAAGAAACAGCTCCATTTTATTTTTCCACATATCATAATTATCTTTATTAAAGATAGGAATCTTAACAAGGACTTTTGAAGACATGATGAATTTTTAAGTGAGTTAAAAATTCGAAATGGATTTTTGACTGAATAAAAATAGGATCTTGATTTGTGTATCAATCAATAGGCTCTGATACCAATTGTTAGGTCCAATATGTTTGTAGAAGGGGGGTTGAATACAAACAGTACTGTTTAATCGAAATTTGTCCGGATAAATTTAATTTATATTTTGACAAATTTGAGCGGAATTAAATGAAATAAAATTCAAGTTGAATATAAAATTATATTAACTTGAGGGGTTTGTTACAAATACAGTACAGAAATTATATCTAGTTAATAAAAACAAATTAGAAAATTCGACATGAATTTTTCTAGATTTGTTAATAAAAATTGAGATATAGATTAGGAGTAAAAACTCGCTAATAGTACAAGAGTATCAAGTAAACAAGTTCTATCGGATCAGATATTAAAAATAAGATGAACTTGAATTTATACAAATTTATTTTTCTTGCTGTATTGTTCTTAAATGAGAGAGAATGGCTGTTCTTGAACGAAGATGATATGTTCTGTGTGTGTGTGTGTTTTGATCTGGCCGCCTGTCTTGAATTATTATAGTCCTCTGCCTCTTTTCTTTTTCATTTGTACTGGCAAGACAATCTACTCTTCCAAGACAATTAATTTTGTACTGCCAAGACAATCGGCAAGACAATCCAAAACCTCCAAGATAATCAACTTGTACTGCCAAGACAATAGGCAAGACAATCAATGCTTACCAAGACAATCGGTAAGACAATCAGAAATTTACTTGTTTAATTAAAAACACGGTTAAAATGATTGAATTTGTAAACAATATTCTGCTGTCTAAACGAAGCCCAGTCACAGGATAGAAGGGTGTGACACACGCGTGGCTTTTTCTTCTACTTTTCCAGGCGCGTGAGGTTCACGCGCGCCACAGGCGCGTTTAACCTGGTCCGACAGAAACATGCAGGCATGACAGGTGAGTTTTTTTATTTTTTCTTTTGATTCCTTTTGTTTTCCCTGCATGCACCCTGTCTTTCTTCTTTTAGTTTTTTTTTGCTTCTCTTTTGGTCGACCACACCATGTGAACATCCTGCAACTCTTATTTTATTTTTTATTTCTTTTCCTTTTCTTTTGATTTTTCTTTTCTTTATCTATTGTATTTAATTTAATTAACTTGATTAATCAATTAATCATTTAAATGAATAATGATTAATTAATTAATAAACTAATTAATTAAATCTAATAGATTAATATATTAATTCAAAATTTAATTAACATGATAATAAATTTAATAAGAATGAATTAATTTATTTAAATTAAATCAATTACATAATTATATTAATTAAAGGAGAATTAATATAAATCTTTTGACAGCTCAAATATTTTTCTTGAACCACTGAAAGTAATAAAGAATTACCATCGAATTTTCGTTGACGCTCAATGCACGGTCTGGTTCATGAGCGACTAACTCCAACAGCTTTTCTTTATTATTGACTTTATGATTTGGTTCCTTTCTTCTCTTAACATACCAGTCTTGATAGCTTGAACCACTGAAGTTAATGATAAACAACCACTGTTTAATGTTGACACTCGATGTACTGTCTGGTTCATGAGTGACTAACCGCAATGACTGTTCTTCATATTTTGACTTTAGAATTTGGTTCCTTTTCTTTTCTCCTCTCTCTATTAATTCTTCTGTACTGTCTCTGTCACTGTCGAAATCTCTGTCACTTTAAATGAATCCACTTCTTTAACGAATACTTCACTGAGGCTTGATCAGATGTCTGAACTTCTTTCAATGTAGTAATTCCTCAAGTCTGTAGATTGACCTTGATCTTTTTCTTCTGACAGATAATACAATCTGAGATTCCTTGTGACAGTCTATATACTATTTACTAATACAATCTTGTTTAAGTTGAGTTGTATCCTCGAAATACAAATAGGCTACATCATATGCCTTTCAACATCATCAGTAACAATCTTTCTGTTAGAACCAGTGGCCTTCCAGAAGCCATTTGCAGTAGCTCTGTTAGGCCTCCCTCCACTTCCATGATTTGTGTCCCTTTCCCAATCTTTGCCAACTCTGCAATATGCATGTAAGTTACAACTATAGTCAGTCACAGATACTTCAACCAACATAAGGCATGATTAACTAATTTTTAACAAAAGCAAGAAAATGTTGACATGCATAAACAAAACACACCTACCAAGTACCAAGGAGCATAACCATAGATGTTGAGAACACCAATGACATCATAGTACAGTTTATTCATATAAATGGAGTTTCTGAGATCATGTCGGAAGGCAAAGGCAGATATAAATTGGTTTGACCAAAAGATATAGGAGGTCTACAGCACCCTTGCTCAAATTCGGACTTCTAGCAGTTCTTGCCAAAGTACAAAGCTCTTGTACATACAATGTCTTAAAAATAGCTCTTGTACAAACCTCTTCTACTGATATAAATAGCTCCTGATATAAAATTTATCACCATGACATTCTAAAATGTCTTAAAAATTGTATGCGACATAGCAAAAGTAGCAAATTATTTGGCACCAAACTCAACCTTACAAAGCTTACTAAGATGACATAACAAATAAACTTCTTCCTCAAATTTTAAAGTTCTTACTAAGATGACATAAAAAGTTTTAAGCTTACTAAGATGACACAATTTTTAAGACATGAACTACTACCCCAGCTTCTTCTCTGTGTTAAATTTGACACTTTCCAACCATATCAGTTCCTTTATATCTTCTTTATTTAAATGAAGGGAGATTCGCAGGTTGGCTCCTCGTTGATCTCATGTAGACTTGATAAAAATGGATGCTCTAATGCTTCCTCAACTATACAATCATCACGATAAAAGCAACAAAAAGAATACTCATTAGCTTGATATTAATATGCAATTTTAAGTGTTACCAGATAAATATTGCAAATATTGTTCTTGAATGCCAAGAGGCACATTACCGGTTATGCATTTTGACGGATCGAATACTAACATTTTCTGTGCAAGATCGATGGCCACTGGTGATACATCTGGGAACTTCTCCGTAAAAGATTTCTCTGGGACATGACGGAGTTGCTTAATGCACTTTTTTGTATTATAATTCCTAAGAAATCCAAGATCAGAATCCTCCGGAGAGCCTAGAAGCTGCTTCGAGAAAAAACACTATATTATTTCACAACTCGCCATCATAATATTAGCTCAATAATTAATTTAAGAATTTATGTGATGAATTTTTGGAAAATTTAAGGCTTTATGTATTGCATGATTGTAAAATCTGCACATAATTGAGGTGATTCCTGAAAAATAACGCTATCAAGGAAGCTGAAACACAATGATTACCTCAGTGATGAGAATTAGTTGCTCAACGTAATCTTTACTCGGAAAGAGAGGTTTCTAGTTGATTATCTCCATTAGAATGCAACCAACTGACCAGATGTCAATGGCTACAGTATATGCTGAAAAATTGAGTAACAATTCTTGGGTCCCGTACCACCTGGTTACTACATATTCTGTCATAAAATTCGTCTCAACTTTTGAGGTCACAATTTGAATTGAGAACCAAGTTGCATGGTTTCAAATAATAAGTTATAAAGATACTTTATTAACAAATAGTAGTGACTTGATAGCATAGGCTACTACATGTATTTGCTTGTTAAGCATGAATATTCATTTGCTAGCATAGGCGACTGCAATATGTTTTACCTCTGGTTCTCCATGGACCAAGACATCAATATCAAGATCCTCCTGTAGCTTGACAACCTTGTTGATTTCCTCTGTAATGACATTAACATATTCTTCTTCTGAAATCCTAAAAAGATGAAGAAAAAAAAGTTGTCAGAATTATACGATATTGAAACTAATGTATATAGAGCAGAACAGATGACAAAAACCACTAACTTCTTTACCTTGTATTCATGATGCACTATTCTGAGTTCAACAGTTTGAGGGAAAAACCAAATGGTAGTTGTCGGGAGGATTGGAAGATTAAGCTTCTTTTGTTGTGCGTCAAGTCTTGCACTAACATTGGTAACACAACGGTGGTCAGAACCCTTTAAGGCGGAAGCCTGGGAAACAACAGGTCATAGATAAGTAAATCTAAATCCCCCATAATATAGCCACCCGAGCTTGATATAGAAAATTGAAAAAATCACTTAAACGGCTTCATTGGTAACCCTTAGAGAGGACTTTCTTGAAGCTTGAGCTGAAGCATTGGATGAGAAGAATGCCTGAAAAATAAAGTAAGATCAGAATCGTGTTAATAGAATAAGTAAAACAAATGAATATTGCTAAACTGTATAATTGCATCTCTTAACAATTTAACTTAATGTGACTAAACATTATGCCCTCTTGAAACTGTCAACTCCAAAAAAGAGTAATATATAGGTAATCAACAGAAACATATACCTCATTCTTTTTACCAGACGGTGCTTTGGCCAATGCATTAACTTCAACATTATTATAATTGTATTTTTAATTTTTTGTAAAAAGAAAAAAAAATCATTTGTTAATATGGAAGAAATGATCCTATAGATTAATATCAATAATTTAAATAAAAAATATGGCAAGATATTTTATTGAACGTAAGATAAATATTAGTTATTCAATAAGACAATATATCAAACATGTATGGAGCATTGTAAAAATGCCAACCAGAACGAATACCTAACTTATGTTCAACATAGATCCACATTGAACAATGATTTAACAAATGTAATAATAAATAAATTAAACATATAAAATCAAAATAACATTATTATCCACAAAATTACAGCTGAATAAAAAAAATAAAATTTCTATAGGATAATTTGGTGACATTAATTTGAATAAAAGAAATTACCTTCAAATCTTTTCAAATGAAAAATGAGTGATGCTACTCCGTATTTCGGTCGCGAAAGCTATGCTCCTGAAATCACAATACTCAAATCAAATCCATATATTAAAAATGAATCAAATATCCAAATACATATAATTACACAACAAACACGTACACACATATACATACATATCTATGCACACATATGTATAATACAAAACATATATGCTTAGAAAGAGAAAATAAAATCAAAATGGAGAACATAACGATATTAAAGAAAGAACAAAGGAATTGATAAAGAAAAACCGAGCATGAAAAAAACACTATTTCTAACACTAAAATCACAAAAAAAAAAATTATAAAAAATGGTGTTGTATCTCCATACCTGGATTAACAGTTTCTGTAAGCAATTATTTAAAGATTCATCAACCCATCATCGTCTACTGCAAAAACCAAAACAGATATAAGTAAACAACAAATATAAGTAAACAACAAACGTATATAAACACAAACATATATACTCGGCACAAAGATCAATACTAAAATAACGAAAATGAAAGATATAAGAGACGAAGATAAAGAAAAATCGGGAAGAAAGAAAAGAGAAGAATTATAGAAAGATAAGATATTGAAATCGTATAATCGTATAATAAGATAAAGAAAGATAAGATATTGAAATCGTATAATAATCAATCAATTATTAATTTGAATTTTTAAAACAAAGAACTCCAATCATGGCACAAAATTTGAAGTCAAAATTTAGTTGCTTGTTTACCAGTAAAATGCAAGATTTGTGGGATTAATCGTTGTTTACAAATATTGCAAATTAGTGTGAATTTGGCCCAAACCCAAAAGATAATCTTGGATCCATAGATATTGTGGGAAGATTGTGTTTAATTTTAAATAAATATTAGTAAATGGGTCTTAATATTGGTATTAATAATTTGGATCAATTAGAAAATCAATTCAAATTTTGAATGAGTCAATATTTCCATAGAGTAGTAATTTGAATTTCAAATTAATTAGGAATGAACTGATAATTAAGAATTTGAATGAGCAAAAGTTTCCATAGATAAGTAATTTAAAATTCAAAATTGATTGCAAAATATTAAATAAGTCATACTTTCCTTATAAAACTGATTTAAATTTGAAAATGAGTTGGAAGTTGGATTTTAAATGGGTCATAAAATGGATAGTCCATGGGTTTTTAAAAAATAAATGGGAAGGTAGTGTTACAAAATATCCATTGGGTAAATTTTTTACCCAATGGTTAAATTTAAGAATATTCCCAAAGATGCCTTAGTACACTTTAAGAATATATAGATTATAACAATACTAATATTATATTATATTATATTGTAAAGAGATATTAAGAAGTGATGGAGAAGAAAGACTTGTATTGTTTGAAGTCAGTTTAAGTAACAGCCCCAAATCCGGGGTAAGGGATTTAGAGTAGTCACGATCCATTGACTTCCTTGCCTTACCTGTATTACTCACAATGTACACAATTCAACAGCTTATGACCCCACAATATATATCAGACACACATACACAGGTTGAGTCTCAGAAACGACACAATGCAATAACTGCGGAATAAATAACTTTTATTACAATACCAAAATGTCTTTTGAATCTGTTACTGATACAACTTCTGAGTAATGGTACGTCACCATCTAAGTCTTATGATGATTACAATCTTCTCCTACCCTTCACGTTTATACATAAGATGAATACAAAAGGCTGCAGTCTGATCCGGCTGGTTCGTACTTCTTTCGGGATCACTGATATAAACTGTTTATGAAATCTCCTTATGGGGTATGTGCCGTCCCGTTGACATTCTGCTTCGCTGCTATATAATATATATAAAACAATAGCAAGAATGAGCGATAACTCAGCAAGGTAATGAAAGTATGGCATAATTCTGCCTTTAATTTAAACCCAGAATATATAGCGGGTACAAGACAATAATTGTCCAAAATATCTTGATCTTGAAATTATTCCCTTAACGGAAAATATTCAAAATCAGTACTATCATAGTACTTCAAATATCATTTTCATAATATCTCTGCAAACTTTTGTTATTCATACTATGAACAAAGTTCTAGTATAATATAAACGATGAAGTTACAAGGTAATTGGATATAACCTTTCCGTAAAATATCTGTTATAAAAATTATAAGCAGAATATCAAAATATAACTTAAAAGATGAAGTTATAAGGTGATTCAATATAAACAACCTCCTTATCATACCTCATGTTATGTAAGGTATCAACAGAGTCATCAAAAAAACAGATAAAAGATGAAGTTACAAGGTGATTTATTGTAACTTTAGTTTTGAACACTTTTCAAACCCTGCCAACACTTATCGGTCACCCAGCCGTAGCTTTCCGATCGGGGTGCTCTCGATAATGTTGCAGAAATATCCAAATTGGATGATGAACTAATACTGGAGTATTCACCACTCCCGCTGTTCCAATCCTTACGATGATCAGTCGCCGATTGTACAACTCAAATTGGTTTTACTACCGGTAGAAGGAAGAACTGACGGATTTACTTGTCTACCGCCCTTTTAGATCTCCCTGGCCAACGGTTGGGCCTTTGGGATGGACCGGCGCTACTCGGCCTCTTACACGACTCCTAGTTCGAATAGAATCCATGACTCTGAAACGTAAAACTCATCCTCCTTTCCCTTAGTATAATACTTGTTGATAAGACTCCACAAAGTAGTCGTATCTAATTGGAAAGGAAAATTCACCAATATTTTTCAAGCTGTTGCTTGTTAATGTATATCGACTTGTTCCATCAATTTTACCCCTCGAGTGTTGAGGAAGTAACAAAAAGACTCATTTTGATGAATAACAACCAAGTTGCGAATGGAAAGAATAGTTTCAAAGATTTATGACCGGGCAGTCACACAAAATAAATAACAACTCTCAAGTAAGGTTTCCTTATATTTTGAAAGATAGATTCGAATGGAAAATGGAGTTTTGAGAACCTTCCTTGATAAAATAATAATAATAAAACTCAGAAATAATTTACATAGTATTTGGAGATCAAAGATAATTCTTGAATAAGATAAGTCATTTTTAAAACTAGTTAAAAGAATTGAATAAATATTCAAAGAATATTTATTAAACCATTAATATTTACGAATAATCTCAAAATAAAATATTGCTCATAAATAACCCTCAAATGAATATATAAAAATATTCACTAAATAAATAAATACTTGAACGAATATTAAAAAAAATATTCATTAACCAAATAAAACTCAAATGAATATTCGAAATAATATTCTTTACAGAAATAATGGAAAAACATTTATCTAAGATTTTCCTCAGAAAATAATCACAATATATACAGAAATATCGACTCCCGGTCTATATTTGAAGAATGAAAATCATATGCCATTCACTAAGGGTCATAACTAATATATCTCATATCTAACTTATAAGCCAATATCAAATCATATAATCAAGTGCCTGTTTGGCTTAACTTTTTTAAAGGGCTTATGGACTTATTTTCGGGTAAAAATTTTATATTTTGATAGCTTCTTTTCATACAAGTATTTAATGTATGTTTAAGATTCAATAAGTTGAAAAAATAAGTTGGAAAGTTAGGAATCTCTAACTTTGTCTTAAAATAAGTTGACTTATTCTGGAAAAAAGTTCCCCCAAACACTCCCCAAGTATCACAATATACTTTCGAAAATAGTTATGCCTTCCAATAGCATATTTAACAGAAATAATATTCATATAGTATTTCTCAACCGAGATAATACTCAAATAACATTCCTCGAAAGATATAGTAAGCAAATATCATTCCTCGAACGATATCATATTCAAATAACCGTCCTCGAATGGTTTCCAAGTAATTAATACTTTATGGAAATATAATTAACGTTTATAAATAACATTACTCAAAATAAATAATAATCTGCCATTGGAATCCCTCCAGATTTCCACGACTATCTCTATATCTCAAAATATAGACTCCCAGTTTAGAGTCGAAAACAATGAATATGCACTTATCTCTAGAGCTACAAGGTATACCGGTTTATAACTACTTATCTAAGGGCTAGTATATAAACCAAAATCAAATTCAAAGTCAACACGATATAACATTTATCGCAAAACAGTATAATACTATATATGGCAAAAAGTAGTATTATACAACAATACTTCAAAAGTACAAGTTTAGAAAACTTGCCTGATGCTCGAGAAGTGATATGGCTCGTGACGATGTCGGGCAATCTAGACAAAGTCAAAAACATACGGTTAATTCCCTAGACGATCCACTTATAACTCAATGCTTAAACACGTAAGCTAATCACAATCAAAGCACTTAGTGGCTTAATCTAGACTCGTACTAAGTCCATGTTAGTCAAAAATTACTTAAGTCATAAGTTTGGCTCGAAATCAATCCTCGAATTCAAGTTATACTTAACCATTTGGAACATTGGTTTCTAAGTCGCGTTCTTAGTGGTTTTCACTTGCGCAACCTCTGCTGTTTTATTTTTATAAAATCGTAAAATAATCCTTTGGACTCGAAACCACTTCTCATACTTTCCTAACTGACCTTAGTATTTATCCTCAAAATATCACATTCAAATCCCATTTTTAAGGGTCTCAAACGTAACCTCAAAGTTGATACATTTCTGTGACATGGTTTCTCGAATCGCTTTCACTAAAATGGTCATTACTCACAAACCGTAAACTCTTTTGACAAAATTCTTGCGGCTACATAAACTAGACTCCAAAACCTACCCAATGTGGTCAGTGGTTACAGTTTAAACATGCTTAAGGACTTGGGTAGCTACTGTCAACATGGTTCAAGAAATTTTAGCATTACGACGGCTCTAAATCGAACATTACCGTTTTGTCACAACATAACCAAGCCAGACCGGGCATACCTTACATCCATAACATCAACCAACATTAATTTTACACTTCTAAGGGCAGTGGTAACATTCAAATCCAATACCCAACCCTTTTACACATCAAACAATCATAAAACTCCATAACATGCACTTATCTCTACATATCATCAAAACTATACTAAAAACTCATATAAACTCAAAGGGTGGGTTAGGGTTTTACCTTCCTTGACACTCTAGGAACACTAGCAGAGCTTGTCACACCTTGGTATGGTCTTGGATAGTTTCAACAAAGCCTAAAAGCTATGAACAAAACATGAAACAATCTTAAAACACTATTCATCATCACTTTTGTAAAAATCATAGAAAATCGAAAAATAAGAGTTTGGCTCTCAAATTTTTACCACATCTTGTCCTCTTCATAAGATTTCTTTTGAGTCCTAGCTCAGAAAATTTGAAGCTTCCTAGCTAGGGTTTTGAGCCCCATATTTCCGCTGGACAGAAACTGTGAAGGCAAGGGAGGTTCGGTTCGTCAACTTGGGGAGGATATTTGACTAGGCTACACTCCTTTTTTTGCCACCAAACTTTAGGCGTGTGTTCTACATATTATGGGGGAGATATGGTTAAAATTTGGTGATTTTTGAAGCTCTATATCTTGAGATAAGAAGTTTTCTTTGAGTTTGGTTCATGGTGGCAGTTTTGGAGAGATTGGTTGTTCTTGATCTTTTCTTTTGCTAAATGACCAAGTCCACTCACTTTTGATCTTTTATTTTGATAAGGGCCAGCTGGTGGGTTGCTTTGGGGCAAGAGCCTTGATGTTTGGATGAGTACAAAGCAAGCTTGATTGATTTTAGAAATGTTTTAAGTGATTTAAATCACTTAATTCACTATTTGTTTTTGATAATTCCTTTGTTTAAATCCTTAAATCCACTTGATATAATTCTCTTGATGATTATGTAGGATATTTAATCTTGTCATAATCTCAATCCTTAATCCATAATTCGTTCGATTGATCGCTTAATCTCGTTGTAAAGTTTCAGCGGTTTCTAGAACGTTCGTTTCACTATCTCAGTAGTTTTCGTTATAAATTCTCAAATCAAATATAATAAAATTCCAAAATATTAAATCCTCAATTCCTCAAATTTAATATCTCATTTATTGAATATAATAATATAAAATTCACTTCCCGGTCAAATATCACACCAAAATAGAAATTGGAATTTCTGAATTCCGATCGTCTTTACATACACTCATTTCCTCTGTGGATTACTAATATGACTTCGAAACATCCATACCACATCCCGTACATAGAGTGACGTGAAAAGTTTTCCAACTTACAAAATCACTATTCCTCCATTCAAATTACTATTCACGTATGAAAAACACTATTCATCAAAAAGGGAAAAATTCTCTCAAATCCAGAAATTAGGGTTATTACACTAACTCACTTTCCATCTCCCCTCTAGGGTCCATTAGCTCATTTCTTGGACGATAGATTATTCTTATCTATGTCCTCAACCATTGAATTACTCTATTCTAAAAATACAAATATGTATCGGGATCATTATCCAAAGCAATATCCATTCATCACAACCACGGCTCGTTGAAATCATTATTCACTAATGCATTTAATCATAATAAGAAAAGTTTTAATTCTACCGAAAATCTGGGTTATTACAGTTTACAAGTACAAGTTTGTTGTCTATTTATAGATATAATACAAAGAGGTTACAAGGTACTTAAAAAGTCAAAATCCCATGGTTACAAGAATATGAAACACGGACTTCCATTCACAACCCTATCTAAGAAAAAATTCAATGGGAAAAAATTCTAATAAAGGAAAAAGAGTACATCAATATTGAAAAATTATTTTGAATTCTTGAGCCGGCGTATTCCAATGTATTCCAATCATATGTAACAACTTTTCAAATATTGTCGGGGGTAATGATTTTGTAAAAAATCTGCAAGATTGTCACTCGAACGAATTTATCGAATTTCAATCTCTCCATTTTCTTGAAGATCGTGTGTTAAAAAGAAAATTGGAGAAATATGTTTAGTTTTATCGCCTTTAATATAATCTCCCTTTAACTGTTCAATACATGTCGTGTTGTCATCATGCATGCCATATGTTTAGGTTTAAAGTGGTAGTACACAAAATGCACTTTATTCTGTAAACTAATCATCTTCCTCCTGTTCCTCATCATTTTCATCATCCTCAACTTGCTCTCATATATAAATTACACACTTATATATAACTATATATAATTAGATAAACTAATCATCATCCTCCTCTTCTTTCTCAACTTCAACTTGCTCAACTTCAACTTGTTCTTCAGGTTCTTTCTTTAGTTTGAGCAACTCTTCAAGCTCTTCTTCCAACTCATCGACCAAGTCTTGAAGCTCGTTGACCTTCTTCAATTTAACAGTAGAATTGATCGATCTCAACTCGCTCAATTGTCTCATCAACCGAGATTTTGCATCAACTAGCTTGTTGTTCACCACAACAATGCTTCTATCCATAACTTTCTTTTCTTGCTTAACTTTTCTTTTCTTTTTGTCAAACTGCTATACAAGATGTTTTGCCAACTACAGATGTTAAATAGACTTAATAACATCAAAAATATTAATATATGAAAGAAATCATGTTTTAATATATGCATGTAGCAGGATGAAATTACCTCTCTGCATGGTTGAGAAAAGCTGGATGTTGATATGCTAGCCTATATCTACTATAATTAAAACTGAAATAAATAGCCTTTTTTCTCACAATTTGAGGATCAAAAATCTAAAAAATCACCATCCAAATTAATGGTAAGTTTAATTGCATCTATAACTTTTTACAAAAGACTCAACCAAGTTCAAGTCGTACATCACAAATCTCATTAAGTAATAGAGTCCAATATATAATTACAGGATTTATAAAAAATGTGAAAAAGAATATCAAAAAGTGGGACATTATTTAAAACAACCTCCACAATCTATAACCATACAGTTAACGTAGGTTGGGAATTTAAAAGCAACCATGTGCACAAAGGTATAACCGTATATGAAACAAAGGATTAATAACAAGTAGCATTACCTTACTCCTGGTGACTGGTCTATTTCCAGCACCTTCAGAGTGATTACGAGAAACGGACTGAGACATATTATGATCAAGACTATATTCAGTTGACTATATTTAACTATATTCAGTTAAATAGGCTGTAATAACATCAAATATTAATATGTTAGAGACCATGTTTTAAGTTATGCGTGTAGCAGATTTTACAGCACAAACCCTCGTTGCATGGCCAAATAGGGAGATTGCATGGGCAAATAGGGAGAAGGAAGTTGATATGCTAGCCTAATATGTAAGTAGTCATTTTCACTCATTAAAAATTACGGTGTAATTACATCAAAAGGTTTGGACCTTATTTGGAGAACTTTCAATCTATAAACACAAAGATTTTCTCAATTATGTGTGAGTATGATAAACAAGTTTTTTTTTGAATAATTAGAGTTATATGCCTTACAAATATTTTTCAATTAAATCACTTAACATGATATTTGATATTTCTTTTTTTGACTCAAAATAATAGCTTTAATTCATAGACAAAGCATTCGAAATACATTTTTTAACTTCAATGAGAATATCACTCCCATTGAAAGTTACTGTTACATTTATATATAAATATGTTCAGTCATATCGGAAAAATTAATTGAATTAGTTGTTGTGGAATAAAAATTAGGGTTGTTAAATTGCGGCTAAGGTTCATGAGCTTCGTGCTTTAATGGCTGCGCTTGTATTGTCGTGACCTAATTCGGGTCCTCACAAGATGCCTACGTATCTCAGAGTTGAGAATCAAGCCAAGACGTAGTTCTGAGATGAGGGGTCTGGCCCTTATATAGGCTGTGGGAGCCTTAGAATCGTAATAGGGTTTGGAGATTTGATGGACAAGTCACCGTCATTGAGGAAGGTTCTGACTCCTTCCTTGTGGGAGTTAGTTTCCATGTCGAATTAGGTGCCTTGGAGGCCACATAATATCCCAGGGATATTCTAGAACGTTCCTTGTTTCTAGAACATTCCCGGTTTTTATGGATCAGGCCCATGTTAGAAACAAGCTTATACCGGGCATCCCCGGTTTGGACTGTTCTTTGGGCTTAATCATTAATTAAGAATTTAATTCCCAACTAGGGTTTTGGGCCTTATTTATGAGCCAATAAATATTATATTAATTATGTCTTTAGGGATTATTTTTCACCCATATCATTTGCCCCCAACTTCTAGGAAAACTTGATTTCATAGAAGTTTAAGGTCACACCGGCCCTACCAGGGTATCGTCTTACAGTGAAGTGTGGAGCGACCTACACATTCACAATGACTAAAATTCTCTCCCAAGTTAATACTTAAGAAAGTTAAACGTTCCTTGGCCTCTCGAACCTTTTTCTTAAGATTTCTGGGCTTTTCGGGAATAGGATTAGTGCCTTTTGGAGCTCGTAGACACTAATCCAAGTGCAATTCGTGCATAGGATCCTTTATCATAAATTCATTATTGTTTTATTTCCCTTAACTTATCTAAGTTAGGGTTAATATCAGGCAGTCATCGCTCATAAGCCTTAGTAAAGGCTAATTCTTGAGCGAAAGACGCTATCTTGGCCCTAATCGGAGCTAAACAACCCTAAACGGGGCTATAAAGGCCTTGATCGAGGCTAACTAATTCGTACTTAATGTAATTACTACTAGGATATCCACCCTTAACCTTGAGATAGGTTAATTTTAGAGTGGAAGTCCTTAAACGTCGATAATCGAGGTTAATCACCCCCTAATTGCGATTAGTGAAACCCTAACCCCAAATTTTGGAGTCAAGACAATCTAGTAGAGATTCTTATAACCTCATGGTTGTAGAAAGAATCACATGAAAATTCTCATTTTTGAGTTGTTTAGGCAAGGAATACGGTCCCCTGGACTAGGTGTTTTAAACACCTTCAGGGTCTTTCAACACCCTCACGGTTTCTGAACACCCCTGGCATTTTGAAGGTAGTATTTTTCGTAAGTTCGTTCACAGGGAAGGACTCTCAATATTGATTTCAAGTAGATTATTTCTTACAATCTAGAAGTATGGACAAAGGGGGTTTTGAGTTTGTTGAGGTGTTTTATCAAACACCTTGCATACGATAAATAAATTGCTATAGAAATACAACTAAGTTAAGGGCAATCATCCAATTTTGCCAACACAAAAACACAATGGATGAATAAGCAAGATTTAGGGATATTTGACCCAAGGATAATGGCAACTCAAGCACTTCAACCCAACAAGCAAACAAAATATATCCAACTCTACCTAACCAAGATAATTGGTGAAGCACACAATTACTTATTTCTCTTCTAAAAACACTAATTTAGTGAAGCACATAAATTAGCTCTCTTGACACTAGCAACCAATAATGAAGCACTATCAATTTAACCAAGTCAAGGAATTAAACAAAGAGAGGCTAGGACAAACCCAAGGATGAGAAGCTCAACCTAGGTATTTGCACTTGAATTTTGTGGATTTAGGTACACTAAATCTTGTGCTACTATAATGAATGAACTAACGATTACGTATTAGAACAAACAATTAGCAATTGACGATACAAGAAGAGTAAGGTGAAGCAACTTACAAATCTTCAAGCAAAATCATAAGCAATACAACACAAATATTCAAGATAGAGTGAAATAGATCTTACTTAAAATGGAGTGGGTTTAGTACAAGAATTGCTTCCTTGAGCCAAATGAATGGAGTTAGTTACTCATAATCAATGCTAGATTACGAGTAATTGATGTTTCTCTATAGCTAAGATGAAGATGAAGATGAAGTTAGATGTTAAGATATGAAGATAAGATGTTGTTTTTGTTGGGTTTTACTTCTTTTAGTACATAGCAAGTGCTGCACAGCCTGTTGCACGGCCGTGCAGCAGCCCGTGAGAAAAACTGCCCAATCTGCACTACTTGTAACACTCTGCACGGCCTGTTGCACGGCCGTGCAGTGGCCCGTCCGAGACAAAATACTCAAGATTATACAATAAAAACCTCCCGGAAACGCGAGCTTGCATCTTCTAACTTCCCTCTTGAATAATCTTTGCTTTCATGCCCGAAATAAGTCATCTTTTCAACAATTAAGCACGAGGCATTGAAAGATGAAAAACATAATTAATATCGATAAAACTACATTCGAAACTAACAAAAATGTAAGAGAATAAAAGACGAAACGTGTATAAAATACACATTATCAAATCTTCCCCCACTTGAACTTTGCTAGTCCCGAGCAAACTACTCTTAACATAACCATATACTCCTAACTAGTACCACTTCCGTAGGTGATCACAGTTGCATTTGGCATATGCAACAAGCCCTTGGAACCCCTAGGTAGCCCTAGTGGACGAGTGAGGTCTCGTGAGGGTTTATAGAAGATAACCCACAAAATCTATAAAATTTACTAACAAACAAGAAGATAACAATACCTAATAATTAAGATAACTACTACATTCACATGTCCGAGTCGTCTACTTGTAACTAAAATCAAACATATAGAGCTATTCACCTTGTCATCCACTATAACGAGCTAACAACCAATTCAAGAATCAAGATAACACACCTTGTGCAAAATGTAACCAAGACATTAAAGATAGAATGAATGCACTTCAGTCGCGAACACTAGACAAGATTATCACAAAGCATACACGGCTTCACATTAAGAAGATGAAATTATATGGTGAAAAATCTCACATCTGTCAATTATGCATCACACAAGTATGGGCTAGAGATTTCACTCAACTCCAAGTCTAAATTGTAATTCCACACCTAGAGGGGGGGTGAATAGGTGTTATGGCCAACTATATCCAATTTTAAAGATTATCGAACAATAAAACTGCTGACTAGTCAGCTTGCTGATTGGAATATAAAACAGTCTGTCAGCTAGCTAAGATGCAGTAAAACGTGACTGTGAGCAAGCTAAGATGATAAAATGCAGTGCAGAAATATAAAGACAGAAATTAAACAACACACGAGTTTTAGCCAGGTTCGACCCCTATCCTCTATGGTCTACTTCCTGGTCCCTTACCAACTGGTAAGAGAATATATTATTGATCAATGAAAAATACCAATTACAAGATCAACTAATATATCTCCCTTTCTCACCCTTGCTGGCAGCTAGCTAACTGGAACCCCTGTTCTTGAACTAAATGCTCTCTAAGACCTATACTTCCCAAGTACACTCTTCTCTAGCAAACTAGTTCCCAACCCTTGTTACCACGTTAGCTCAGCTATCAACAACACTTTACACTTGAACAAATAAAGCAATGTTTGTGTTTACAACTCAATTAAAGAGACTCTCTCTATATACTCTCGGTAATGAACATGAGCTCTCTTTGAAATCTGGAAATGAAGTGCACGAGTTGAGCTTGTGTATTCTCTTGTAGTGTGTTATCTTCTTTTGCAGATAGCTCATGAATATATATAGAACCAAGCAGCTCCTTCATTTCTTCACACTCCCACGTTCATGCCATCATGGATTGATCAGATTTGCTAAGATTCCTTTAGTGCCGTTGCTAAGAACTTTGCAGAGCATGTTTTGAACATCTTCTAGTGGCTGAGCACAAGTGAAATGTTAAAAGAGATTGTAATGGTTTACTTGTGTGAATAGCCGAAGCATGTGCTTACAATATTCCTAGACAATGTGTAATGGTGTAACATGTTTTCTAATGATCTATTTAATTGAAGGACAACGGTTATTAAGGAGTAAAACAAAGACCATGAATAGAATATTCTCATGCTAGACAAGATATAATGGAGCACATGGGTGCTTAATTGTTTAATCAATATTTTGTCAAAAGCAATCCTTATTATAAGATAACATACCATGAAATATTCTTTGTGTTTTAGAACAAGTAAATGAACAATAGAAATGATGTGAATATGCTCTAACACGTTTTAAGTAATTTTATGCAATTAATAACCAAGATGAAAAAACTTGACAAGCAGTTTGTTTTTCTGGACTCCCAGGCAGCTAGCTAATGAGCACAAATTCTATCAACTCAGCTTGCTTATATAACACTTAAGCTATATAACAAACATCTCAAGCTTGCTGTAACATCCTGTTCGAGTAGACTTAGCTTGCTGTCTTACTCTGTTTATATTGTTTTAGCTTGCTGATAAGATATTATTCAGCCCTTAAATGTAATCCTGCAAAACAAAGTTAGAGCACAACCAAACAGCTAGCTATAACATTCGGTTACAAGCTTATTAGCTTGCTGACAGAGTGATCATCAAAACTATAAGGCTATCAATCTCCCCCTTTTTGATGATTACTCAATAATTTATAGGAGAGTAAAACTCCCCCTAAATCCATGCTTCCTGTAAAACAAGATTAGATAATAAAGCATGAAATATTCACGAACAACATTTGTATTCATCATCAAAACATCGAGCTAACAATCTCCCCCTTTTTGATGATGACATACTAGAAAACATCGGAGAGACTATGTTTCTCCCCCTAAAACAAAGATCTCCCTGATTAACAAAATATCTCAACATATAGACATGTAATCAGGTTAACATATATCGACATATGCAATACGATATAAACATAACTCATCCTTGCATAGTTGATAAATCCCAAACATGTATAAATATAACATTATAGCCCTTTTATCACATGTATTCATATTCTTCTCCCCCTATGACATCATCAGAAAAGGGGTTAACAAGATAAGTATGTAAGCATAAAACATGTGGTAAATCAATTAACAAATAATATGCTGATTATTGTATAAATAAAGTTGAATTAATCAAACCAGCATGCTGAAAGCACATTTTTGAGCTTTCTTCCATAGCAATTCTTCTAGTGGATTGCATAATAGCTTGCTAATTAGGCAGTACACATTCTTAATGATCATGAATGTGACTTCATCTCATAGTTTTCTCATTTTCCATTTTCTGCACAATACAATACATATACATATATTTGTCCCATCTATATACTAGAGGAATTTCATTAGTACCACAATAATAATATACTAATATTCAAGGAAATGTAAACGGACAAATAACATACTTACTACTTGGATACCCAAATTTGGTTGGATCCACCATGGTCAGTAGATAGAACATAAAGAACATGTAGATCAGACTTCTTGACCCACTTTTGAATTACTTTTGGAGCTTGATTCTTTGTTCTCTTTATTCTATTAGCTTGCTGTCGGTAAGCTGTCTGTCTGTTCCAGCTTGCTAGGTTTGCATTCTGAATTTTGCAATATTTTGACAAATGACCCTTCTTTCCACATTTGTTGCAGATTCTCCAAGGCATATCATAATCATAAGGAATTCCATACTTCCCATCATATTTAAGAGCCTTATCCGTCGAAGTTGAAGCGATTCCAAGTTCTTCCTTTTCCAATGGAACTTTGGTTTGCTTCATCATAGATATGAGTATTTCCTCTCCTTGGACAGACTTTCCCATTCCCTTTTGAAAATTCTTTATCTCCTGTTCCAGCTCTTTTATTCTTATAGCTTGCTGAGATACCGTTTCAGCTTGCTGAGATACCATTTCAGCTTGCTGAGATACCATTTCAGCTTGCTGAGATGATTCTTTTATTGCAGATTCCTTATGTTTGAATGTCTCAATTTTTGCTTTCAAGGATTTTATTGTGTCTGAAGATTCATTTGAAGTTGATTCCTCAATCTTGAATGTCTCAAGACATACATCTCTTGCTTCGATATCTGATCTTAGCTCGCTGATTTCCTTTTGTAGAATATCATTTCTTTTGAGAATAACCTTATTCAATCCTTCTAGTTGGGTAACCTTGGCCTTAAGGTCAGAAACTTCACCAAGTGTATTTTCTGGGACATATTCAGTCATAAGATCAGAAACCACCTTTTTAAGATGGGCATTCTTCTCTTTCAGCTTGCTATTTTCAGCTTTAAGTGCTAGAAATTCCTCCATAGGCACATTACTATGTTCCTGCACGGTTAGTGTTTCCAATATAGGAATACTAGTAGATAAATCATAGTTAAATGAATTTACCTCACTACTAATGCTCTCCGAATCCAAGACATCAGTTTCGATAAGTACTTCTTCCGTGTATCCTTGTGTGATATCTTCATCATCAATTCCAACAAGTGCAAGATTTATCATTTCATCACTTGACTCATCATCAAAAGCTATTTCCTCATCATCACTCCATGACAAAAATGCTTTAGATTTTTCTTTGTCCCTTGAGGCAGCTTGCTTGTTCGGCTTGTTTTTAAGCTTATAACAATTTCTTTTGTAGTGGCCCGTCTTGCCACATTCAAAACATGTTTGATCATTGCTTTCTCTGGAGAGCTTTTTGTTGTTGGAGAGTATCTTCTCCTTCTTCATCTTATTTCTGAGATTAATCATTTTATTGATCTTCCTTGTTATGATAGCAAGCTCTTCATCAGATTCATCATCTGATTCTAGCTTGCTGACAGAATCAGCATGAAGTGCCAAATTCCTCATTTGAGAATTTGATGCATGAGTAGAGCTTTTCTTACTTTCCAGAATTTTGTTTTCAAACTGCTCCAATTCAGCAAACACAGATAATTGATCCATAGTATCAATTATTGGTGATGATTCCAAAGCCGTCACCTTAGGTTCAAAGATAAATGGCACCGCACTCAAAATCTTCATATTGATCTCTTCTTGAGGAATGTTCTTTCCGAGTTGCTTTAATGCATTCATGTTTGTCTGGAACCTAGCTTGACTCTCCCGAATAGTTTCGCCTTCCTTGAGTTTGAAGTTTCCAAACTCATTCATTAGCTTGCTTAGTTTCATCTTCTTTAATCCTTTGGAGCCTTCATGACATAATTCCAAGGTGTCCCAAATTTCTTTAGCGGTCTTGCATGATGAGATTTTGTCGCATTCAGTTGAACACAATCCATTCATGAGGGAGTTCCTGGCCTTTCCATTATAACTATACTTGATAAGCTCCGCATCAGTAAGCTCATCAACATCCTTTAGTTTCGCTTTTGCATCAAAGAATTGAAATGGCCCCTTTTGAACGACTCTTAGCATAAGTGGTTCTCTGGATAAATATATCTCCATCCTATTTTTCCACCAATTGTAATTTTTGGTACCAAGCAATAGAGGAGCCCGAAAATCCGATGTTCCTTCGGGATATCTGTCAGCCATTAGATCGATACTTTTCCTGTTACAGAAATGTTAGTATACCAAGCTTTGATACCAATTGTAATTCCACACCTAGAGGGGGGTGAATAGGTGTTATGGCCAACTATATCCAATTTTAAAGATTATCGAACAATAAAACTGCTGACTAGTCAGCTTGCTGATTGGAATATAAAACAGTCTGTCAGCTAGCTAAGATGCAGTAAAACGTGACTGTGAGCAAGCTTAGATGATAAAATGCAGTGCAGAAATATAAAGACAGAAATTAAACAACACACGAGTTTTAGCCAGGTTCGACCCCTATCCTCTATGGTCTACTTCCTGGTCCCTTACCAACTGGTAAGAGAATATATTATTGATCAATGAAAAATACCAATTACAAGATCAACTAATATATCTCCCTTTCTCACCCTTGCTGGCAGCTAGCTAACTGGAACCCCTGTTCTTGAACTAAATGCTCTCT
Organism: Saposhnikovia divaricata; assembly: GCA_036435485.1. NCBI lineage: Eukaryota > Viridiplantae > Streptophyta > Magnoliopsida > Apiales > Apiaceae > Saposhnikovia > Saposhnikovia divaricata. Next base: position 23,630,929 of record CM071599.1, read on the forward strand.
AAGACCTATACTTCCCAAGTACACTCTTCTCTAGCAAACTAGTTCCCAACCCTTGTTACCACGTTAGCTCAGCTATCAACAACACTTTACACTTGAACAAATAAAGCAATGTTTGTGTTTACAACTCAATTAAAGAGACTCTCTCTATATACTCTCGGTAATTAACATGAGCTCTCTTTGAAATCTGGAAATGAAGTGCAGGAGTTGAGCTTGTGTATTCTCTTGTAGTGTGTTATCTTCTTTTGCAGATAGCTCATGAATATATATAGAACCACGCAGCTCCTTCATTTCTTCACACTCCCACGTTCATGCCATCATGGATTGATCAGATTTGCTAAGATTCCTTTAGCGCCGTTGCTAAGAACTTTGCAGAGCATGTTTTGAACATCTTCTAGTGGCTGAGCACAAGTGAAATGTTAAAAGAGATTGTAATGGTTTACTTGTGTGAATAGCCGAAGCATGTGCTTACAATATTCCTAGACAATGTGTAATGGTGTAACATGCTTTCTAATTATCTATTTAATTGAAGGACAACGGTTATTAAGGAGTAAAACAAAGACCATGAATAGAATATTCTCATGCTAGACAAGATATAATGGAGCACATGGGTGCTTAATTGTTTAATCAATATTTTGTCAAAAGCAATCCTTATTATAAGATAACATACCATGAAATATTCTTTGTGTTTTAGAACAAGTAAATGAACAATAGAAATGATGTGAATATGCTCTAACACGTTTTAAGTAATTTTATGCAATTAATAACCAAGATGAAAAAACTTGACAAGCAGTTTGTTTTTCTGGACTCCCAGGCAGCTAGCTAATGAGCACAAATTCTATCAACTCAGCTTGCTTATATAACACTTAAGCTATATAACAAACATCTCAAGCTTGCTGTAACATCCTGTTCGAGTAGACTTAGCTTGCTGTCTTACTCTGTTTATATTGTTTTATCTTGCTGATAAGATATTATTCAGCCCTTAAATGTAATCCTGCAAAACAAAGTTAGAGCACAACCAAACAGCTAGCTATAACATTCGGTTACAAGCTTATTAGCTTGCTGACAGAGTGATCATCAAAACTATAAGGCTATCAATCTCCCCCTTTTTGATGATTACTCAATAATTTATAGGAGAGTAAAACTCCCCCTAAATCCATGCTTCCTGTAAAACAAGATTAGATAATTAAGCATGAAATATTCACGAACAACATTTGTATTCATCATCAAAACATCGAGCTAACAATCTCCCCCTTTTTGATGATGACATACTAGAAAACATCGGAGAGACTATGTTTCTCCCCCTAAAACAAAGATCTCCCTGATTAACAAAATATCTCAACATATAGACATGTAATCAGGTTAACATATATCGACATATGCAATACGATATAAACATAACTCATCCTTGCATAGTTGATAAATCCCAAACATGTATAAATATAACATTATAGCCCTTTTATCACATGTATTCATATTCTTCTCCCCCTATGACATCATCAGAAAAGGGGTTAACAAGATAAGTATGTAAGCATAAAACATGTGGTAAATCAATTAACAAATAATATGCTGATTATTGTATAAATAAAGTTGAATTAATCAAACCAGCATGCTGAAAGCACATTTTTTAGCTTTCTTCCATAGCAATTCTTCTAGTGGATTGCATAATAGCTTGCTAATTAGGCAGTACACATTCTTAATGATCATGAATGTGACTTCATCTCATAGTTTTCTCATTTTCCATTTTCTGCACAATACAATACATATACATATATTTGTCCCATCTATATACTAGAGGAATTTCATTAGTACCACAATAATAATATACTAATATTCAAGGAAATGTAAACGGACAAATAACATACTTACTACTTGGATACCCAAATTTGGTTGGATCCACCATGGTCAGTAGATAGAACATAAAGAACATGTAGATCAGACTTCTTGACCCACTTTTGAATTACTTTTGGAGCTTGATTCTTTGTTCGAGTAGACTTAGCTTGCTGTCTTACTCTGTTTATATTGTTTTAGCTTGCTGATAAGATATTATTCAGCCCTTAAATGTAATCCTGCAAAACAAAGTTAGAGCACAACCAAACAGCTAGCTATAACATTCGGTTACAAGCTTATTAGCTTGCTGACAGAGTGATCATCAAAACTATAAGGCTATCATAAATGCATGCGCTCTACTTGACCTTGCATGTCCACCTAAATTCCGGATTGCACCAAAAACAAGGAATTCATAAAATGGGTTGTAATGAGGCTTGGGTGAAGGTGTGAAAATTTAAGTTCAAGGAAGGTGTAAAAGTCTCGCTAGTTGAGTCAAAATGACGCTTGCTCGCTTCATCCACCAAATTCTCAAACTAAAGAATGTCTTCACTCATTTACAATTACAAAACACAACCACATTTACCAAGAAAATTGAAACAAAATAAAGTACAAAGATTTATTACTTTTTTTTTCTATTTCTTTTTTTTTTACATCCCCTTTATTATTATTATTTTAGCAAAGGGAATGCATAACATAAATAAATACTACAAAGAACTTTGAACCACATCTAGATATACACATCAAACTAGTTCCCACTTACAATAATTAGAATTCTTCCTCTTCACAACTTCTCCAAATTCACATGCTCATCAATCAATTCTTTCCAAGACTCAACTAGCTCAACTAGGTCGAGAGTGAATTATTTGGCTTTGACTCATGTATAAAAGGAGAAAGTGACGAATAAAAATATGGATATATGCTTCAAAGGGGTAACTAGGGATTATTTTCATGGTTCACAAGCTAAAAAGGTCAAAAAGGTTATCCTAAATAGAATTTCCTTATTATGGTGCATCCATGAATGAAGGTTTAATGCAAGTCCTAGAGCAACAAACATACATAAAGACGGAGAAACACACAAGTAAAAGAAATCATCGTTCAAGACCTCACAAGGTTTAAATTTTAATAACATCTTCTCGATTTGATTCTATGCATTCTGTTGTGGAATAAAAACGAGGGTTTGTATGTATTAAATACAAGGGATCGTGAGCTTCGAGCTTTAATGGCTGTTCTTGCGTTCGAGACTGATCGGTCCTCACAAGATGCCTACGTATCTCTGTATTGCTAGAGAATCAAGCCAACGTAGTTCTGAGAATGAGGGGTCAGGCCCTTTATATAGGCTGAGAAGCCTTAGAATTAAGGTAGGAGTTGGAGACTTAATAGATAAGTCACCTCCTTGAGGAAAGTTCTAGACTCCTTCCTTGTAGGAGTCTGTTGCCATATCGAATTGGATGCCTTGGAGGCTAAGTCTTGTAGAGATAATGTCCTTATCTGACACTTATTGCTGAGCTGTTTATTACCCCTAATATTAATTACGAAATTAATATTAAAGATAGGACTTTGGACCCTGTTGGTGGGCCCCACGTTCGGACCATACCGGGTCTAATTAATGCAACACTAAATGTGTCTTTAGGGCTTATTTTTAGCCCATATCATTTGCCCCCCAACTTCTAGGAAAACTGATCAGGTTTTCCTTGAAGTTTTAACGGTCCTTTCCAAGACTCGGGTCAGGGTTCATCTTTATACACTAGTGTTTCACGAGTATTGTCTTTATGTAAAGCGTGGAGCGACCGACGCGTTTACGACAATGTTAATTCGATGCTAATTGGCACTAATCAGCCTTAACGACATTTAAACAATGTTTAAACGACGTTGAACGGCATAAAACGGCACTAAACGGTACTAACTAGCCTTAAACGACACTTAAATTAAGTGACGCCAACCGGCATTAAACGACACTGAACGGTGCTTATCGGCACTAACGGTGCTAATCGGCATTTAATCGGTGCTTATCGGCACTAACGGTGCTATCGGCACTTAATCGGTGCTATCGGCACTAACGGTGCTAAACGGCACTAGCGGGGTCCGGGGGCGGCAGCCCCCGGGCGGGGTCCAAGGGGCGGCAGCCCCTGGTGGGGTCCAAGGGGCGGCAGCCCCTGGCGGGGTCCAAGGGGCGGCAGCCCCTGGCGGGGTCCAAGGGCTAGTACTATTCAGAAATTATCATTTCGGCTCAAATTTCTGAATTTTAATCACAAAATTCGAGCTCAATTTCGAGCTCAAACTGCCTCCAGATCGCAGCCATTTTTCTTGTTTCCTAAGTCATTTTCGACCTGGAAATTTCGAGGAGAAATCAGTGTATTTTCGAGCTCAATTTCGAGCTCAAACCGGGGCCAAGTCGTGGCTGTTTTACAGGTTTTTTAGTTCATTTTCGAACTAATTCATACGACCTCATTCGGTATGGAAACGACCTCGAGTTTTCACCCAGGTCGTGACCTTCTCCCCGGCTTTTCTAGTCATTTTCGACCTCGTGCTGGCGACCTCAAACCAAGGGGAAACGACCTCAAAGTGGTTCCAGGTCGCACAGATTTTTCACACTTTCTAGTATAATTACGACCAGAATTTACCAATCTCATTGTAGTATAAATCCGACCTCAACACAACACATAGACGACCTCAAGTTAGGCCTAGGTCGTGTGGGTTTTTCATATTTTTCAATTCAAATTCGAGCTGGAGTTTGCGATCTCAAACCACGCCTCAAATGGACATGTTTTAATTGATTTTCTGGTTATTTGAATGAGCTCAAAATCCTATTGCAAAGCGAGGTCGTAGGTGCCGACCTCATACCACCTTGTTGGAATGTTGATTCAGTTACTCATTCTTGAGTTGTTCACGAATCTCTTGATCCAAGGTTGGATCTGATAGCTTTGTTGGCCTTCTAAGGCTTCAACTTAGTTCCTTAGCCCTTGATTTATAACACAAGGCCTCTTGTCAGGTTCGTTTGGAGGCAGATAACCTTGTTGGCCATCAAGGCTTGAATTTTTAGATTTGAAGTTCAAGACCTCAAGTGTGGAACTGTAAAGGACCTCTTATCTCAACACTCTCATTAACAGTTTCTGTACCTTCAAGGCTTACATCAACTGAAGGATAGACCCTAAAGCTCATCTTGAGACTGGTGCTACCAATTTCAAATTGATGGTGGGGGTCTTCAGGACTTGGAAGTAGACGCTCCCAGAATGGGTCTCGACCCTTGAATTGAGATAAGGCATCGACCTTTGTATTCTCCTCCCTTGGGATATACCTGGCACTCATCTAACTGGGCTATCGCAGCTTTCACAATCCTCAAGTATTTGGCCATATTCTTTTCTCTAACCTCAAACTCTCCATTGACTTGTGAGACTACCAACTTTGAGTCTCCACAGACTTTCAGGTTCTTGACCCTCAGGGCTCTTGTCAGTCTAGGTCGGCTATCAGAGCTTCATACTCCGCCTCGTTGTAGGTTATTTGGAAGTCCAACTTCAAGGCATACTCGAGTGTGAACCCATCGGGGCTTTGCAGAACTTAACCTGCACCACTGGTTTTTGTTTTAGATGCCCCATGAAAATAGAGCTTTTTGTTTTTGATGCCCATGCCCCATCAAAATAGAGCATCCAATATTCCTTCTTCTCTTCCAGGGGTTTCTCACCTTGCTGACCTTCCTGGTCTATTACCTCCTGCCCCCCGACTTCTTGGTTGTCAATGGTATATTCAACCAAGAAGTCAGCTAGAGCCTGAGCTTTGATGGCTGTCCTAGGCTTGTACTTAACATCGAATTCTCCTAGTTTGATTGCCCACTTGATGAGCCTTCCATTGGCTTTCGGGCTATGCAATATGTTTCTTCAGCGGGTGTTCCATCAGGACTTCAACGTTTGTCTTTATCCATGGTCCTTCAAGGACTTAAACTCTTATCTGCTGTAACCTAACTCTACCATTCGGGGTATGCATTCGTTTGTTTTCATTCGTGTATTCTTTTATTTTCGGTACTTGGTCTTCTTTGACTCACACATCAGGTGCTTGGCACATAAATAAAATCACAATCAATGAATGGAAAACAAACTTGCATTAATAACTTGGAAATGGGTTCAACCCTTACATAGAGTACTACTGTCCTACTCGGAGCAACATGCTCTGCAATGGTTTTAATGAACCTTATTTCTACTTCTACTATATAAATATGAAGCTAAGTCCTACTAGGATAACTTAAGCCCAATCGAGCCTTTGCAAGACTAGGTCTGCACCACTTGATTTTGTTTTTTGGTGCTCCATCAAAATAGGGCACCCACCACTCCTTCTAGTCTCCTCATTCTTATTATGAAGTTCACTTCCTGCTTGGGGTACTACCTCCTGCCCCCCGACTTCTTGGTTGCCAATGGTACACTCAACCACAAAGTCAGTTAACGCCTTATCCTCAATGGCTGTCCGAGGCTTCTGTGTGATGTCCTCTGCTGACCTTTCTTTGTGTTCCTTACCACTGTGGACTTCCATGTCTTCAACCGGAAGGACCTGCCCCCCGACTCCATCAGGCCTTAACGAGGCTACATAACAGCTTCGTGCCATCTTCTGATCACCTTTATGTTCTCCAACACCATTCCTGGTAGGGAACTTGATCTTCACATGATAGGTTGAGGCAACAGCCTTGAATGCATGAAGTCCAGTCCTTCCAAGGATAGCGTTGTACGTTGAATCCACCTTGATTACCAGGAAGTTCAACATCTGAGTGGCCTCCTTGGGCTCTTGCCCGATAGTTACAGGCAGCTGAATAGTCCCTTCAACTTTGGATTTTACTCCATTAAATCCGTATATAGGCATGTTATTGGGGGTCAACTGAGAATCAGTGTATCCCATCTTCACAAACGCATCATGAAACAGAATGTCAACGGAAGCTCCATTGTCTATCAAGACTCGCTTCACCTCCGAGTTTCCAATCACATGAGTTATGACCAACGGGTCGTCATGGGGGAACTTTACCCCTTCCAAGTCTGAGTCATCAAAACTAATCGCTACCTCAGTTTTTGCAAGCTTCGGGGCCTCTCCCACGATGTGCAACACCTCTCGGGCATAAGCCTTTCGAGAGTTCCTAGTTGTCCCGGCCGCAGTTGGGCCTCCTGAGATCATGTTGATTACTGGCCCTCGGGGCTGTGGGTTGCGATCTTGATCGTCATCCCTTCTATTATAGTCTCTTCTCTGATTAGCACGGTCTTCACCCTTAGTGAAGTGCCTCAGCTTCCCTCTACGGATCAAAAACTCAATCTCATCTTTGAGTTGCTTACAATCGTTAGTGTCATGCCCCACGTCTCTATGGAATCTGGAATACTTATTCTGGTTTCTCTTTGCGGGATCACCCCTGAGTGGCTTCGGCCATCTGAAATCCTTATCATTCTCAATGTCCAACAAGATTCGACTCCTAGGAGTATTCAACCTTGCATACTCAGTGAACCTTGACCCTTGGTTCTTCTTAGGGGCAGAGTCGGAGTCCTCGCTAGTTCGGGGATACTTGTCCCTAGCATCATACTCTTGATCATCATAGTCCTGGTCTTGCTTTCGCTTCTTGGAGTCATTGTTACCTCCTCATCCACCTACGGTGGTTTCTTTCTTCAAGCTATCCTCAGCTTTAATATACTTATCAGCCCTTCGTTGGAGCTCAGCCATATTTTCTGGGGGATGCTTCGCTAATGACCTTTTAAAGAAGAGGTCAGTGGTTCCGTGCTCCAGGGCTACCATGGCCACCTTATTCTCCAAGTCAGTGATATTTAGAGTCTCCTTAGTGAATCGCTTATGGTAATCCCTTAGATTTTCATTCTTTCCTTGTACCACATACATAAGAGACGCAGAGCTCTTCTCATGAACTCTTCCACTAATGAATTGGCTGATAAAAGCAGTGCTCAATTCCTTAAAAGATCCAATCGAATTTGCAGGCAAACGGCTGTACCACCTTTGAGCCATACCCGACAGGGTTTGAGGGAACGCCCTACACTTGAGAGCGTCACTAGCAGGCTGCAACAGCAGTGCGTTCGAGAATGTTCTCACATGGTTTGCGGGATCACCCGTTCCATCATAAGCCTTTATTTTAGGCATCTTAAACTTCCTAGAGATGTGAGCATTCATCACTTCCTCGGTGAACGGGGGTGTTGGATCATCAGGATCTCCGAGAGGCATCAGATCTTTGGGGTTTCCCTTGGGAATTTCCATCCTTGTGGTTGTTCTTCCGAATGAGGCATCAGCCCTTCTTCGTCTCCTTGAAGACCTCTCCAAATCAATGATGGGAATCGTTCCTGAGGTTGGAGGAGGTCGAGTTTGATTCTGTCTTGCTTGCTCCATTGCTATGTCATCCTTCAGCCTTTGGATCTCAGCCTCGTGAGCCTTAATCCTCTCCTCAACCGTTGGTGGAGGTCCATCATGGATCCCTTGAGTCCTTCCTTGAGGCTCTCTTCTAGCACGTTGCCTCCTCGGGGCTTCATCACGATCATCATCCTCAGACGATGAATCATCAGTATAAGGGCCGGAGTAGTCATCATAATCTCGGTCCCGGATTTGTAAGGCATGACCACTTGGTCCTGAGCCTTGAGTCATCGGGGGGTAGTTGGGTAGACCGTGCCTGGGATTAGTGTACAAGGGGAGATCCGTAGTATGGATCTGTACCCCTGGTGGCGGGTTGTTCGGATCAACAATCTGGAGAGAGTTGGTCGCTTGTCCTGCCTGATTGGACAGAGGCAACGTACTCTCAGCATGGGGGATCACCCCTGGTTGCTGAGAAACTTGAGAGTGGATAATGACAGCTGATGCTGGGGGAGCCTGTTGAATGATCGTCCCTGATGCTGGGGGAGTCTGCTCGGTGAGAGGTGGGGCAGAGCTAATTGGCACGGCCTCAGTTACAACTGGTGTTGTTCTTCATGTTTGAACCATGGTTGATGTTGTCTTCCCACAGACGGCGCCAAATGTTGTGGAATAAAAACGAGGGTTTGTATGTATTAAATACAAGGGATGGTGAGCTTCGAGCTTTAATGGCTGTTCTTGCGTTCGAGACTGATCGGTCCTCACAAGATGCCTACGTATCTCTGTATTGCTAGAGAATCAAGCCAACGTAGTTCTGAGAATGAGGGGTCAGGCCCTTTATATAGGCTGAGAAGCCTTAGAATTAAGGTAGGAGTTGGAGACTTAATAGATAAGTCACCTCCTTGAGGAAAGTTCTAGACTCCTTCCTTGTAGGAGTCTGTTGCCATATCGAATTGGATGCCTTGGAGGCTAAGTCTTGTAGAGATAATGTCCTTATCTGACACTTATTGCTGAGCTGTTTATTACCCCTAATATTAATTACGAAATTAATATTAAAGATAGGACTTTGGACCCTGTTGGTGGGCCCCACGTTCGGACCATACCGGGTCTAATTAATGCAACACTAAATGTGTCTTTAGGGCTTATTTTTAGCCCATATCACATTCTAAGAGATAATCGTCATGTTCACAATTTAATTACAACAATCTATACTTTTCATGCCATTTTAAGTGTGTGTGCGCAATAAGGTGCATCAAACTTATAGATTCACATCAAATTGATAATGCTAGACACGTAATAGGAGAAAACAAGGCTACAAGCTCACAATGTCATAAATTTCATAAACAAGTAAACACGCTCATGACTAAACTTATTTCCCAAATGCAAACGAAACGGACATCAAAATAAACAATCCAAAATAAACAATCCTTCCCCCACTTAAAACATGGCATGTCCTCATGCATGCCAAATAAAAAAAATGAAGTAGAAACAAAAGTGAAAGAAACTCCCCTTAAAATGAACAAGGACCGGGAGCATCACTCATATTTGCCAAAATCCAACTCCGATATTGCAAGCCATGAATTAAATCAATGCCACCAACTACAATCATCCCAACGAAAATAACCAACAAGCCAAATCCACACCCTACAAAGCCACTTCAAAACACTAATTAAGGATATATAAATAATTAAAATTTTGATTTTTTTTAAAAAAAATAAAAAAAATAAAATAAAATGTAAAAAAATCACTAATCAAAAATCAAAATAAATTAAATTTAAATTGCTTCCTGAATTTATAAAAAATTTATTTTAGAAAATTAAAATCTTAAAATCAAAATTAAAATGAAAGAAGTAGTGAATAAAAATAAATAAAACAAAAAAAAACTAATCAATTAATAATAAAATTAAAAATCAAATTTAAAGTAAATATAAATTAATTCTTAAATTTATAAAAAAATAAAATTAAAAATAAATTCAAAATTTTAAAAAAAAAAGAGTGAATAAAAGTAAACAAAATAAAAATTAAACAAAACATAAAAAAAGAAAACAAAACTAAACCAAAAAAAACAAAAAAAAAAAAAAACAAAAAGGGGGGGCTGTAACTGTTTAGTTTAGAAACAGAGTGGGGAATTGGGGGAGAGGAGAAAGGGGTGAGAGATGAGAGGAGGGTCGTGGAAGGGAGATGGTGGCTGCGAACGAAGGCATGAAGGGGATGGAGGAGTGAAGATGTGGCTGGTGCTGGTTTTCAGGTGAGGCGGGGGTGAAATGGTGGTGAGGTGGGAATTAGAAGAACGGAGAATGAAAGAAGGTGAAGGGAAGGAGATGGCATCAGATTGAGAGTGAACGGACATGAAGAAGAATTGCTGTGTTGGTGGTGGATGCGAAGTTGGACAGTGTGGGTTCGATGTGAAGCGGTGTTGATGGTTGCGTATGAACGGTGAACGACGGAGAGGCGGATGGGTGTTGGAAAGGGGAGTGACAGAGGAGGGGCAGTGATGGTGTGTGGTTGTGTAGGAGATAGGGAGGAGGCTGGATTGGGTGGGTTGTGTTGGAATGAATCGAAAGTGGCAGGAGGAACAGAGGGTGGTGAGGAATGAAGTGAACGAAGAAGAAGGCGGGGAGATGGTATGTGGCGGCAGATAAGAAGAGCGGAGGAGGAGTGGTTGGAGTAAGAGGGCTGGAAAAATGGGGGCTGGGTGAACTGTTGGTGAAACCTTGAAGGAGAGAAGAAGGGTCTGGGCGAAAATGAAGGCGGAGAGAAGGTAGGGGATGGGTTGAAATGGAGGTCGAAGGAATGGAAGCAGGTGTGGTTGAACTGGGCGGGAGGAGAAAAGGATGTTGTTGGGTGTTGGGGAAATGATGGAGGGCTGTTGATTGTATGGCATTGAATTAAAGGCGCTGAGGTGGGAGATTGCACAGCAGTGAAAAATGTGCATAGGCGAAAGATTGAAGTGTTTTTTTTATACAGAATGGACATGAAATCTCATGGTTTGCTATAGAGGCTGATGCACGCCCGTGCGCTCCTGACTGGTTTTGATTGTTTAATGCAGAATGGCTGTAAAAACTCACGGTCTGTTGCACGATCCACTGAATGCCCGTACAATTCCAAATTTGCAAAAAAATTATACAAACTCCTTTTTTTTTTCAAATAACACTCACATAAATCCTTTAAAACTCGAATAAAATATGAAATCCTGAAAACATGAACAAACACATCAAGGTAAGTGTGGAATAAATATAAAAATTATAAAAATAGGAATTAACGATACTAAATATTATTAAGTGGGGAATTATTATTACAATTTATTTTTGAAAATCTATTATAAAATACATTAATCACACCACAAAAATACATAATATTTTTTTTGGGTTATTTTCTTAGAATTAAAATAGATGAAAAATGGAATTCCCACTCACTAATATTTAGATCAATCTTCAAATTCACAATAGCATAACACCCTACATAAATGCAAGCGAGGAACAAATTCTAACACACGCATAAAAATATAAAAATACATGCGTACCTTGGGTTGCCTCCCAAAAAGCGCTTTGTTTATTATCGTTGGCTCGACTTATTTATACAAGTATTATAACTAATGAGGTGAAAAAGCAAATAAATGCACATACCTACGAATCAATAATAAAAACAAGGTGTGCAAATATACCTTTGATCCATAAAAATATAAAAATATTTTTATGATCTTCTCATCTTTAAGAGACTTTGAAAAAGAAAAGTAGTTAGAAAAATTGTCAGAATAATCATTATAACTACGACTCAAAAATTGTTCCCAAATTGGATCCTTATGTACCCAAGCAAAAATTTCAATCTCATCAATCTTAAGCTCAAATTCTTTCTCAATTTCAATTGGACATTCATCAATTTTTATCGCATCTACCAATTCATTAAGCACAAAAGTATTTTCTAAATTTGGTAGATGCTCAACTACATCCAATTTATCAATGTCAAGCTTAGGGCAATCTTCAACTAAACAAACAAATTCATCATGCACAACATTTTCATCAATAACTAAACAAGAATCATGATCAGTAGGAGAATTGACCTCCGCTAATCGATTCACGGTTTCGGCTAGTTGACTCATTTGCTTTTCCAAGTTGGATATGCTTTGAGAAATGTTCTTTTCCATTTGAGAAGTGCTCTTTTCCAAGTTGGATATACTTTGAAAAGTGATGTTTTGAAATTGGAGGTTATTTGCCGCCATTTGCTTCATCATTTCTACAAGTGATGACAATGTAGATGAAGAAGACCCTTGATGACCATGGGAATTATATTGTGGATCATAACATTGATTTTCAAAAGCATATGAATAATCGATGCTAGGAGGGTAAGGAGCATAACATGAGTTTGTAGAATAGAAAGAATTCACCTGATATGCATTTAAATTATGAAAAGAATTAAAATCTTGATATCGTTCTTGATCGTGGGTGAAATCTTGAGCGTTATTCCAACCACAATAATTATCCATCGTCTCCTGAAAGAGTTAGTTCATGTCTATATCCAATAAACATGAAGACACACCAATAAAAAAAACAAAGAAAGAAAGAAGAAATTATATACAAAGATAAAATCTAAAATATAAGAAACAATAAACTCAAAGTTAATATTGTTGCCTTCCCCGGCAGCGGCGCCAATTTGAAGGTAGTGTTTTTCGTAAGTTCGTTCACAGGGAAGGACTCTCAATATTGATTTCAAGTAGATTATTTCTTACAATCTAGAAGTATGGACAAAGGGGGGTTTTGAGTTTGTTGAGGTATTTTATCAAACACCTTGCATACGATAAATAAATTGCTATAGAAATACAACTAAGTTAAGGGCAATCATCCAATTTTGCCAACACAAGAACACAATGGATGAATAAGCAAGATTTATGGATATTTGACCCAAGGATAATGGCAACTCAAGCACTTCAACCCAGCAAGCAAGCAAAATATATCTAACTTTACCTAACCAAGATAATTGGTGAAGCACACAATTACTTATTTCTCTTCTAAAAACACTAATTTAGTGAAGCACATAAATTAGCTCTCTTGACACTAGCAACCAATAATGAAGCACTATCAATTTAACCAAGTAAAGGAATTAAACAAAGAGAGGCTAGGACAAACCCAAGGATGAGAAGCTCAACCTAGGTATTTGTACTTGAATTTTGTGGATTTAGGTACACTAAATCTTGTGCTACTATAATGAATGAACTAACGATTACGTATTAGAACAAACAATTAGCAATTGACGATACAAGAAGAGTAAGGTGAAGCAACTTACAAATCTTCAAGCAAAATCATAAGCAATACAACACAAATATTCAAGATAGAGTGAAATAGATCTTACTTAAAATGGAGTGGGTTTAGTACAAGAATTGCTTCCTTGAGCCAAATGAATGGAGTTAGTTACTCATAATCAATGCTAGATTATGAGTAATTGATGTTTCTCTATAGCTAAGATGAAGATGAAGATGAAGTTAGATGTTAAGATATGAAGATAAGATGTTGTTTTTGTTAGGTTTTACTTCTTTTAGTACACAGCAAGTGCTGCACAGCCTGTTGCATGGTCGTGCAGCATCCCGTGAGAAAAACTGCCCAATCTGCACTACTTGTAACACTCTACACAGCCTGTTGCACGGCCGTGCAGTAGCCCGTGCGAGACAAAATCTTCAAGATTATATAATAAAAACCTCCTGGAAACGCGAGCTTGCATCTTCTAACTTCCCTCTTGAATAATCTTTGCTTTCATGCCCGAAATAAACCATCTTTTCAACAATTAGGCACGATGCACTAAAAGATGAAAAACATAATTAATATCGATAAAACTACATTCGAAACTAACAAAAATGTAAGAGAATAAAAGACCAAACATGTATAAAATACACGTTATCACATTTCTAAACCCAAATTTTGAAGTTGAGTTTATATGATAGGGATTCTTATAATCTCCTGGTATGAGGAAGAATCACATGAAAATATGCATTTTTGAACGTTTTGGAGGCGAAATACCTCATTTTAAGCTGGTTTTCAAACCAGACCTTGTTTCAAACAAGGTCATTTTTTAAACTTCTTGAAATCACTAGGGAACCTGCATAGGCTTGTAAAGGACCTTATAAGGTTCATGAATCTCAAATTTGAGCTCAAACGGAGCATTTTTTAGCGTTCTGGGGCCAAACGAATCAGCTAGGGGTCCAGGTGTTTGCAACACCCGGACCCATTTTTCCTCCTCATTGCTCTGGTCGGCTAGGTCTGGTCGGCCATTCGGCCAAGGGTGCCTGGTCGGCTGGGCCACATCAAATATTTTTTTTAATTTTGGCCAAATTTTGGCTATTTGACTTTGACCTTTGACTTTGACTTTTGACCTTGACCTTGACTTTGACCAAAGCCAAATCTTGTTTTGAACTCCCCTCCTCGTTTCTAGAGTAAGTTTACAACACCATGGTTGGTTTTGTGATCCTTGATCTCAAACAACCTACTTCTTAGTTTTCAGGACCTTCCGGGTCTTAACTTGTTCTTGAACTCTTGGTTTCAAATAACCTTGGGTTAAACTATGACCCTTGGCTTCCAAACATCCTTGCATACTTACAATAGGGTGTTTCAAACAACCTTGGCCTTGCCCCCTTATCACGGAGGTCTTTGCTTCTTTAATTGTTCGTATAGGGATTTCTTTTGTTTTCAACACCTGACTTCAGGTCTAGGATACCGTGGTCAATTTTTATCCTTGATTTTATACTTAAGGACTTTAAATCTCCTACCTTGTTTGTAGGACCATGCCTTAGCTTGATTTTATTTGATGGTTCCTGACTTTCAGGCCTTGAATTCAATCAACCAGCTTAATCTGGGGCAAACAACCTTGTTGGCCATCTGGGCTTATATTTTTGCAGAAATTCAAAACCCCTACTATGTATTTTAGAGTGTATCCCCCAAAATTCCTTAAAGTATTAGTTTTTAACTAATCTTGCTGTTTAGTGCCTTAACCGTGGATTTTTGGCTTAATTCTCTATTTAGGCTTAATAAGCATGAGTCAGCAGAACCTCCTAGGTTGCTAACTATGTTGTTGCTCCAGCCTGCATTTCCATTCATTTCTTTCGCTTATTCTTACGAATTAGATCATTTATTCGACTCAATTTCGAGTTCATAAGGCCTTTTTCCTGCTATTTTCAGCTATTTAACCTGTAAACGCGGGTCGTCGGAAAAATGACCTGCTATGGAGGGTCGCCCTTTTCCTTATAAAAGAGTGTGGGTGGAAGTCATTCTTCACACTTCTTTCTTCTCTCAAAGAAAATTTCTCTCTGAAGAGCTCTCAAGCTTCAAGTGTTTCTTTCAATTTCAGACAAGTCTGATGGCAAGTGAGGGTGGTCAGAGCACCGTGGTTCCTTTTAAGGGCCTTCTCCAAGCAATCAACAGGAGGACCAAAGACAACAATAGGAAAGGTAAGGTCTTTCCTCCTCATTATCAGTTAACTTTACCCCAGCTCTTAGACGAGCCCGGGGACGTGTTTCCAAACAACGCATAATTCGATTCTTTCATATTCCCTAGCACTTTAGATGTAGGAGATATTAAAGACTTACTTTAATATGAATTTCCTTCTGGTTTGAAACTCAGAATCCCCACACCAGGAGATAGAACTTGTAATTGGCATCCTGAGAATTTATTTGTATACAAAGGTGCTATTACAGTTGGCCTTAGGTTTCCAGTTCACCCTTGGGTTGTTAGGTTGCTAGCTGAGGTTAAAATCAACCCTTGCCAATGATATCCAAACTCCTAGAAATTTATCTTCATTTTTATGGTTGAATGCATCAAAGGAGGCATCCGCTTTAACATTCCATTGTTTAGACATTTATTCGCTTTCAAGAATAGCCCTATTAATAGAAAAGGATGGGTAAGCATCCAACATCGTACAAAGTCCAGAATGATTATCAACGCTGCCTCCGTGCCTGATTCATACCACAATTGGAGGCACGAATTTTTCATCCTTAGATGGAAAGGGGGAGACTAGGGTGACTTTTTCAGGTATAAATTCAATCACGTGAATGATGAGGGTGTTAGTGAGCTTCAACTCACAGGTGAAGAAATAACTCAGCGGGACTGGCTTGTTTCAATCTTCCAAAATGCTCACTATCGTGAAGTCGTGACTGAACGCGCCTAGATAGAGGCCGGGCTTAGTAGTATCCCTCTCGAGGGTAATCCTTACTTTAACTTCTTTATTTTCATCATACTTGTTCTTATTCCAACATTGTTTCTTTACCTTTATTTGCAGTTGCTGAGGAGATTGATAGCCAGCCAAGTCGCGCTCCTCAAATTACTAAAAGGATGATTAAGAAGGCTGAGAAAGAGGCCAACCTTGATGACGTACCGGTTCCTGAATTCCTTCAGCATTGCTCAAAAGCTGGAAAAAGAATCAGGAGTTCAGATGGGAGTATGAAAACATCGTTTATGCCTGAGTGGGGAATATGTGAGCAAGATACTATCAGAGACAGCCACCTTCTTGCCCAAGAATGGTCTCAGAATGCCATAGCCCCGGCTGATAAGGTTCATTTTGCAACAGCAACGGACCTTGGAGAAAATGAGAGTTGGGGTGCATTTCACGCCTATAATGTAAGCTCATCTCCCCCTCTTTTTCATTGCTCTTGTTAGGTATTCACCATCATGGCTTAACACATTTCCTTATGGTGTTTCATTCTTGTAGCTGAACGCTCATTTCCAGAACGCTGTCTGTTTGCACTAATACACGCAAGCGTACATGGTCACAAGTAATATAGATATAAGTCAAGTTCGTTCCCACAGAGATCTGGTTTAGGTTTTATTTCAGTTAATGTACCTATGCAACAATGTATGGTTTTTATTCACTTCTAAGACAAATAACAATTTAGGGTTTTGATTAACTAAGTTTAACTGAAAAGCAATTTAATAAACTAAGAATTACTTAACTAATGAGAATTGAATTTGAATTACTTATGAGAATAAAAACATGGGATCCTAACTTCATTAAATTCTTCGCTTAGAGTTGATGCCGTTAATCAAAGTATGTGATGGTTATGATATCTGATCAGACAACACGAAACAAGTATAGGCTACTTCTCAGTATACGAATACCAAACTACTCATACATCCACAAAAGAGATTGAAGATGGGTAGACACCAATTATGCTTAGACCCTATATCTCTATAGAATTTGAAAACATAACGGTTGAAGAACAAGTTGTCCATTAAGATCACATAGGGCAGCATAATATTTCTCAATTTAAGCTATAAATCATGATGTCACACATACATCAACTTATCCTATGCTAGCATGACAAGTTCTAAATCTCAAGATCCACTCTCACTTCACAAGAGATTAACAATCTAGATGTAAGCTACGCATCTAAAAACATTAAGCACAACCATACGAGGATATCATGAATTCATCACACACAAATCTTTAAAGCAATCAAACTACTAAACTACGTACATAGATAAATCTGTTAGAATCCCAAGACAACGATTAGTTCATAATCGAACTGCTCGTCATCATGGGATCTAATGAAACCATGGTGAATAACAAATTATGAACGAATACAAATAAACTAGAATGAAGAGTTAAGAAAACAAATCCGAAATCCAGAATATCCTAATAGAAGAAAACAAAAGATGAAGTAGATCTAGATCTCCGTTGCTTGTCACGAGCTTCGTAAAATCCTTCTCCAACTTGTCTCCCTTATTTCTCTGATAAAAACATTGGTTTCTATTGTCTACATGTGTTTATATAGCCCCCATGTCTTGCCCAACAAGAAATTCCCCAAAACAGAATTAAAATAGAATTTCTGCAGTTCGGCACAAAACACATTTCCTAAAATAGAATTTCTGCAGTTCGGCACAAAACACATTTCCTAAACTGATTCTGTTTTGAAAGAAAATTCGTAACTGACTTTTCTTCAGTATTTTTGGACCGTTCTAGTTGTATTTAGTCATCTGGACCACTTGAGAATGAAAGAGAATTCCGTTATCTTTGCGTGGACTGTAAGATCGTCTAAAACGGACTTGTAGAACTCAAGATATGATCCAAACAGTAAATCAGAAATTCTGCCAGCCTACTGCAGCGCTGACTGCGCCGTAGTAGCGCTGACTGTGCCCAAACTTTCTGTCCAAGATTGTAGAAAATTTCGTTGTCTTCGCGTGAGCTGTAAGATAGCTGAATTTGGACTTCTAGAACTCCAGATATGGCCAAAACAGTGAAGACCACGCAAATTACCTGGAAAATCCGAATTTTAATCAATTTAACCTCCAACTCTTAGTTCTGCAAAACTCAATGAAAACGCATTAAACACACCACATACTTGAGGTCAATTAATCAATTTAAGCCGATACTAGGCATTCCAAGTGGATATAAAATCCAGTTATCACACCCCCAAACTTAAACTGATGCTTGTCCTCAAGCATAAACAAATATAACTATATACAACTAACTAGTACCACTTCCGTAGGTGATCACGGTTGCATTTGGCATATGCAACAAGCCCTTTAAACCCCTAGGCAGCCCTAGTGGATGAGTATGGTCTCGTGAGGGCCTATAGCGAATGTACCCACAAAATCCATCTAACTAAACAATGCAATGCATGAATGCAACGAATATGAAAATGCAGCGATCCCCTCAAACTAACCAAAACCAACTAGCAAGCAAATATCTCAAAGAATGCAACTAAATCCAAATAGAGCTAACAATACATGACAGAAACGTGCGTGTGTACGATGCTCATCAGATATACTCCTAACACTATGTCCAAATCATACCCATTTTTCGCCAAGACAATCACAAGTTTATAAATAGAATAGACTGTAAACACTTCATAACCTAGGAACACCTCCATCCTCATCTGAGTTAGACAGGAATTCATGCTTTATTACTACAACTATGACACATAATACTATACACAACAACGCATGCTTATTTAACCGTGCAATGGATGAGACCCCAAAAGACTTATACAATAATACCCATGTAGCGAGCGTTAGGTTAGTGGATCCCAGACTGTAAAAGCCTTAGGTCACTAGGCACAAAGTCCCCTAGAACTTAATTGCTCGAGTATTAAAGAGCTCACCCATAGTCAATTTTGCAATAAAACTATTTACATGACTCTTTTTTTTTTCTTTTTTTCTTTTTTTGTAATTTTTTTTTCACACCTCTAATTTGGAATGAGTGCGTTTCGCTCCATCTCATCCAACCCTAGACTACTCATAAAATATGAGCCGGCTACTAGCCATTTGACACCTAACTTTTATTGACAACTAGCATGAAATCCCTGGTTTCCCCCAAACTTAGACTTTAGTGCTCCTACGCTATCAAGGGAATAACGAAAATTCTAAATATAAACAAGTAATTAAATCTCAAAAAACTAAACAAGCATAACCTCAACCTAGCCCAAAGCAAACGACGAGACTGTGTAAAAATTTGTTTATGAAACATGCAAGTCAATTCCTAGGAACTATAAATCAACCCTCTATTCATCAATAATCACACTCAATTAAACATCGACCTACCAATCAAAATTAGCTCATTCTAAGGGATCATGAAATATGCATGCTATGCAAATGCAATTATTATGGACTCACATGGTTTACGAAAACAAAATAACAGAATGTCCTATATGAAACAAACATGCAAGAATACGAACAACAATGAATGAATTACTACTAATATGCAAAACATGATATCCATATGAACACAATGACACACAAATAACTACTATACACTACTTATCCCCCAAACCACCCCCAAACTTAAAATATTCAATGTCCGCATTGAATGGAAGGTAATAAAAGGGATAGTAGGAAACATACCTAATCGTCGAAACACGTGGGTTGCCTCCCACGAAGCGCCTTTGTTTAAAGTCTTTAGCTAGACATGGCAATGGCTTTTCTCTTGAAAATTTCTACACCGTATCTCTATATGGCCATTTAATTATCTTTTCCGGTGCTACATCCTTGATGACAAGTTTCAACCTTCTTTGCTCCTCAAAAGTGTCAATAACATTGTTCTCTTCACTACCTGACAAGTTAGCAACAATAATAATAAGCAAAGTAAATGATTGACCCAAATATGCATACCTCAGGTGATCTGGTGGTTTAAGCTCGAGTTTGGAAGCTTCTTCAACATGACGATTTTCATTATTAACTACCAAAGACTGATCAAGAGGGGAAATAGACGGATTAGGAACAGAAGTGGGTGGTTCACCAACAGACTTCTTAACAACAGACTTAGGATCAAAAGAACTATCCTCAAGTTGAATTTCATGCTTAGAACAATTGACCTTCAATTCTTCTAACATCTCATCAGAAGTAAAATTCTTGTATAACTCATGAAGATCTTTATAACCCTTATACTCGAACAAAACATCTTTTTCAAGAAAAGACTCAATTGCACTATCCTCAAGATTCGACCATGGAACAACCTCATCAATAAGCACCTTAGAATCCAAGAGATCATCCAAGCCTAGTGACTCACACTCTTCCTCCTCATCACTATCCACCACAGGTTCTGACAAAACAGAATGTTCTTCTTTTTCTGTAGGGTCCTGATCATGAATTTCTTCTTCATCCTCAATTGTTGAATTCTGATCGTTCGTGACTTTTCCAGATCTGAGTGTTATGGCATTAACATGCTTCATGCCATCTTATTCTCCTGGATTTACCTCTGTGTCACTAGGAAGAACTCCCTGCGGCCTGTTGAGTAAGGCACTTGCAAGTTGTCCTATCTAATTCTTCAACGTCTTGAGAGATGCTGCCTGACTTTTATACATCAATCTCAACTCTTCCAATTCAGATTTTTCCTCAGACGACAGACCAGCATCCCCATGAAACTGTTGATGGAATCATGGTGACTGAAACTATTGCCTTGGGGCATACTGCTGATGAAACTATTGCCCCTGCTGCTGCTGAAAACCTAATGGATTGAACGGTTTAGCTCCAAATTGTTGCCCTTGAAACGGCTGATAAGGCTGCTGTAGCTATTGAAAACCACCTTGATTGTTGCTCCAGCTGAAATTAGGATGATAGATGTTTGGAGCTGGCTACTGCGATCTCTGAAAATTGCTCACAAACTGCACCGATTCAATAGATATGGCACATTGAGTCGTCTCATGTGCGCCCGCACATAGCTCACAAACACTAGCAACTTGAGGCACCCCATGCTTTGACATAGAATCCAATTTCTTATTAAGTGCCTCTAGTTGAGCTGCTAGAGCTGTGACTGTATTAACTTCCAGAATTCCTGCTATTTTGCCTTGTGATAATCTATGAGTTTGATTCTGGTATTCATTCGCAGCCATCATCTCAATCAACTCATAAGCTTCCTCATAGCTCTTAGCCCATAGAGCTCCACATGATGCTGCATCTAGCATGGGTCTTGACTGTGCACCCAAGCCATTATAAAAGCAGTTAATCACCATCCAATCAGGCATCCCATGATGTGGACACTTCCTTAGCATCTCCTTATATCGCTCTCAAACCTCGCACAAAGATTCTCCAGACTGTTGTGAAAATTGAGTTAAAGCATTCCTGATTGCTGTTGTTTTGGCCATGGGAAAGAATTTAGTAAGAAACTTCTGAGTAAGATCCTCCCATGTGGTAATGGAACTGGCTGGTAGAGAGTGTAACCAGCCCTTAGCTTTATCCCTCAAAGAGAATGAGAAAAGTCTCAATTTGATAGCATCTTCCGACACACCATTGAACTTGAAAGTGTCGTAGATCTCAATGAAATTCTGGATGTGCATGTTAGGATCTTCCGTAGGAGCACCCCCAAACTGAACTGAGTTCTGTACCATCTGAATTATGCTAGGCTTGATCTCGAAACTGTTAGCTGCAATAGCTGGCCTGCCAGTGCTAAACTGAATATCATTGATTTTCAGCAGAGAATACTCCTTCAGAGCTCTTGCTGGATCTCCGATGTCTACGGTTGTTTCAAGTTCCTCAAGTACCTGAAACACACAGAACTAAACACGATAGATGAGAAAAATAAATCTGAGTCAGTGAAATCTAACGACCATTGATGAAAAGCACATAAACTAAAATTAAAACACCGATGATCCCCGGCAGCGGCGCCAAAAACTTGTTTGCACTAATACACGCAAGCGTACGTGGTCACAAGTATATAGATATAAGTTAAGTTCGTTCCCACAGAGATCTGGTTTAGGTTTTAATTCAGTTAATGTACCTATGCAACAATGTATGGTTTTTATTCACTGCTAAGACAAATAACAATTTAGGGTTTTGATTAACTAAGTTTAACTGAAAAGCAATTTAATAAACTAAGAATTACTTAACTAATGAGATTTGAATTCGAATTACTTATGAGAATAAAAACATGGGATCCTAACTTCATTAAATACTTCGCTTAGAGTCGATGCCGTTAATCAAAGTATGTGATGGTTATGATATCTGATCAGACAACACGAAACAAGTATAGGCTACTTCTCAGTATACGAATACCAAACTACTCATACATCCACAAAAGAGATAGAAGATGGGTAGACACCAATTATGCTTAAACCCTATATCTCTATAGAATTTGAAAACATAACGGTTGAAGAACAAGTTGTCCATTAAGATCACATAGGGCAGCATAATATTTCTCAATTTATGCTACAAATCATGATGTCACACATACATCTACTTATCGTATGCTAGCATGGCAAGTTCTAAATCTCAAGATCCACTCTCGCTTCACAAGAGATTAACAATCTAGATGTTAGTTACGCATCTAAAAACATTAAGCATAACCATACGAGGATATCATGAATTCATATCAAACTACTAAACTACATAGATAAATCCGTTAGAATCCAATGACAACGATTAGTTCATAATCGAACTGCTCGTCATCATGGGATCTGTTGAAACCATGGTGAATAACAAATTATGAACGAATACAAATAAACTAGAATGAAGAGTTAAGAAAACAAATCCGAAATCCAGAATATCCTAATAGAAGAAAACAAAAGATGAAGTAAATCTAGATCTCCGTTGCTTGTCACGAGCTTCGTAAAATCCTTCTCCAACTTGTCTCCCTTGTTTCTCTGATAAAACATTGGTTTCTATTGTCTACATATATTTATATATCCCCCATGTCTTGTCCAACAAGAAATTCCCCAAAACAAAATTAAAATAGAATTTTTGCAGTTCGGCACAAAATACGTTTCCTAAACTGATTCTGTTTTGAAGGAAAATTCGTAACTGACTTTTTTTCAGTATTTCTGGTCCATTCCAGTTGTATTTGGACATCTGGACCACTTGAGAATGAAAGAGAATTCCGTTATCTTCGCGTGGACTGTAAGATCGTCCAAAACGGACTTGTAGAACTCAAGATATGACCCAAACAGTAAATCAGAAATTCTGCCAGCCGACTGCAGTGCTGACTGCGCTGTAGTAGCTCAGATACATTCCTTGCCTTCATTGATGATCATGACAGGGAGGTCCAATCGGATAGCATGACTATAGGTTGGGAGAAAGCTGTGAACAAGATTAGTCATGATCATAAAGGGGTCGTTTTTCCTTCCTTTTACCCAAGTCCCTGGAAGGTGACTGATGCTGATGATTTTGTTGAGGGTGTTGGAACTACCTCTCATGTGAACAGGCGCATTTCTGGCTCTGGGACTAAGGCCACTCCCCAATATTCAGGATCTAGTTCCGGGAAACACCCTTCAAAATCCCATGAGAAGGGTCAAAGTGGAAGTTCAGAATGCCCTTTAGCTAACCAAGTTCGTGAACCCAGATCAGTGAGTGTTAGTGGTTCATCGACTTCAACTTCCAGGATCAAGGAATAAGGTGAGAAGGAATCATCCAGTGAAGAAGAAGTCCTTGTTCAGGTTGCTCCTCCCAAAACCAAGAAATGGTTGGTGAAGACTGCTTCTGTTAAGAAGTGATTATCCTTTGAGCTTTGCATGGCCTATGTTAGCCTCATGTGGCTTTTATCCAGTTCTTATTATATCCTGACTTTGGTTGTGGTCCTTCATGGACTTGTATTTTTATTCGGTGTGTTTGTAACTTATGACTTGAATTTTGCCCCTTAGGGGTATTTTATTTACGTGCTTGTTTAATTCATACGTTCTTTTATTTACGGTACTTGGTCATCTTAGACTCACACACATCAGGTGCTTGGCACATTACTAAAATCACATAATCGTAGAATAGAAAACAAGCTTGTATTAATAATGTGAAACAGGCTCAGCCCTTACATAGAATACTACGCCCTACGAGGAGCAACATGCTCTGTAATGGTTTCATATGAACCTTATTTCTACTTCTATTAGATAGGCAAAAAGCTAAGTCCTTACTAGGAGAGCTTAAACATAATAAATCTTAAGATTCGAGGCGTGCCAAGTGCGAGGCACCTCGTTTCCATCCAAGGTTTCCAGCTTGTAAGAACCTTTTCCCAACGTCTCGCTGACTCTATACGGCCCCTCCCAATTAGGGGCCAACTTTCCTGTCTGTCCAACTCCAGATGCTTCTATCTTTCTTAAAACCAAGTCGCCTTGTTTAAAGAACCTTTCTTTAACCCTATGGTTGTAATAAAAGGATGCCCTCTTCTGGTGCTCAACATTGCGGGCGTTCGCTTCATCCCTGGCCTCATCAATTAGATCAAAGGCATGCCTCATGCCTTCCTCATTGGTTTCTTGTTCATATGCTTCCAGCCTTGGAGACACATGAGAAATTTCCAAGGGCACAACTGCCTCTGCTCCATAAGCTAGCAAAAACGGGGTAGCTCCTGTTGTCACTTTGCAGGTGGTACGATATGCCCATAGTATAGGCAGCAACTCGTCCACCCACGTGTTTCTTGAACGTTCGACCCTTTTCTTGAGTCCATCAAGGATAATCCGGTTTGATACCTCAGCTTGCCCATTAGCCTGAGGGTGAGCCACTGAAGTGAAACGAAGTTCGATGGCGTTCTCCTCACAATACTTCTTAAACTCCTCATTGTTGAATTGGCACCCATTATCTGTCACAAGGATTCGTGGGATACCGTATCTGCAGATTACGTTCTCCCAAAAGAACTGGGCAACTTGTTGGGTGGTTATCTTAGCTAATGGCTTAGCTTCAATCCACTTGGTAAAATAATCGATGGCCACTATCAAGAACTTCCTTTGTGCTAAAGCCACAGGAAAAGGACCAAGAATGTCCATCCCCCACATGGCAAACGGAATAGGAGAGTTAATCGATGTTAACATCTCTGGTGGTTGCCTAACAATCGGGGTGTGTTTCTGACACTTGTCACACTTCTTGACATAACTTTGTGCATCAGCCAACATCCCTGGCCAATAGAATCCTAGATGGGTGATCTTATAGGCTAGGGCTCTACCCCCCAAGTGCTGCCCACAGATCCCTTCATGAACTTCCTTTAACGCTTCTTCTGCCTCTTGGGGCCTCAAACACTTCAAGTATAGGATAACAAAAGTCCTCTTATAAAGGATGCCTTCAATCAAGGCATATCTCAATGCTCTCACTGACAGTTTCCGTGCCTCTGAGGCATCTTCAAGAAGCCATCCAGTTTCCAAATGAGCCTTGATAGGATCTATCCAACAGCTTCTTACATCAATTGGTGCCACCAATTTTGAATTGATGGTAGGGCCTTCAGGACCTGGAAGTAAACACTCCCTGCATAATTCTCTATCTCAGAAGAGGCGAACTTTGATAGGGCATCAGCCTTGACGTTCTCAAAATTTCGTGCCCAGTCGTGGCATCTATTAGCGTGTCGATCCTTGGTAGAGGGAAACAATCCTTAGGGCACGCGTCATTCAAATCGGTGAAGTCTATGCACATCGTCCACTTACCGTTGGATTTCTTGACCATCATGGGGTTAGCCAACCATTCAGGGAATTGAATCTCCTGAATTAAACCAGCTTCCAAGAGCTTATCCACCTCTTGCTTAATGGCCTCTTGCCTTTCAGGAGCAAAATTCCTCTTCTTCTATTATATTGCCTTCCGCTTAGGGTCGACATTCAACCTGTGAGTTATGAGTTGGGGGTCAATCCCTGGCATATCAGCTATTGTCCAAGCGAACACATCCCTGTTTCCTTGTAGGAATTCAATCAGTTTGCCCTTCAAGGGTTCTTTTAAAGAAGCTCCAATATACGTAACTTTTTCAGGGTCTCTATAGTCCAGGGGTATAGGAACCAAATCCTCTGCTGGTTTCCCCCGGTATTCATCATCACCTCAGACATCCATGTCTTCAATCGGGAGGACCTGCCCCCCGACTCCATCAGCTCTTAATGCGGCCACATAACAACTTCTGGCCATCTTCTGATCACCCTTCTGTTCTCCAACACCGTTCCTGGTTGGAAACTTGACTTTCATATGGTAGCTGGAGGCAACGGCCTTAAACGTGTGGAGTCCAGTCCTTCCAAGGATCGCATTATATGTGGAGGCTGCCTTGATTACCAGGTAGTTCAACATCTGAGTGGCCTCCTTGGGCTCCTATCCAATAGTAACTAGCAGCTGGATAGTCCCTTCAACACTAGATTGAACTCCATTTAACCCATATATAGGCATGTTGTTTGGGGTCAACTGTGAATCATTGTATCCCATCTTCACAAATGCATCATGAAACAAAAAATCGACGGAAGCACCATTGTCTATCAAGACTCGTTTCACCTCAGAATTTCCAATTACAGGAGTTATGACCAAGGGGTCGTCATGGGGGAACTTCACCCCCTCCAAATCTGAGTCATCAAAACCAATCACTAC
Organism: Saposhnikovia divaricata; assembly: GCA_036435485.1. Classification (NCBI taxonomy): domain Eukaryota; kingdom Viridiplantae; phylum Streptophyta; class Magnoliopsida; order Apiales; family Apiaceae; genus Saposhnikovia; species Saposhnikovia divaricata. The sequence goes on from CM071599.1 coordinate 23,657,778, forward strand.
TTCAGTCTTTGCACGTTTCAGGGCCTCTTCCACGATGTGCATCACTTCCCTGGCGTATGCCTTTCGAGAGTTACTTGTTGTGTCGGCCACAGTCGGGCCTCCCCAAATCATGTTGATAATTGGCTTTCGTGGCTGTGGGTTACGATCACAATCGTTGTCCCTTCTATCATTATCCCTTCTATCATAGTCTCTCCTTTGATTTCCACAATCTTTGCCCTTTGTGAATCTGCTCAGCTTCCCTTTTCGGATCAAGAATTAAATCTCGTCCTTGAGTTGTCTGCAATCATCAGTGTCATGTCCTATATCCTTGTGGAACCTACAGTATTGATCCTTGTTTCTCTTTGCGGGATCACCCCTGAGTGGCTTCGGCCATCGGAAATCCTTGTCTTTCTCAATATCCATCAGGATCTGACTCCTAGGGGTATTCAACCTTGTGTATTCAGAGAACCTTGGCCCCAAAATTTTCTTATGGGCAGAATCGGAGTCCTTGCTAGTTCGGGGATATTTGTCCCTAGCATCATACTCCTGCTCTTGCTTTCGCTTCCGGGAGTTTCCGTTTCCTCCATTCGTGGTGGTAGCTTCTGCCTTTCTCATGCTCTCTTCTACCTTTATGTATTTACTCGCCCTTCTTTGGAGCTCAGTCATGCTCTCAGGGGGATGTTTTGCCAATGACATCTGAAAGTAGGGGTTCGTTGTTCCATTCTCCAAGGCTATCATAGCTACCTTGTTCTCCAGATCTGGGACGTTTAACGTTTCCTTGGTGAAGCGCTTGAGATAATCCCTTAGGTTCTCATTCTTTCCTTGTTTCACTTGCATGAGAGATGCAGAGCTTTTTTCGTGGACCTTTCCACTAACAAATTGGTTGATAAAACCAGTGCTCAACTCCTTGAACGAGCCAATCGAGTTTGCGGGCAATCGACTATACCATCTTTTAGCCATGCCTGCCAGGGTTTGAGGGAACGCCCTACACTTAAGAGCGTCACTAGCGGGTTGTAACAGCAGTGCGTTTGAGAACGTCCTGACGTGGTTCGAAGGATCACCCGTTCCATCGTATGCTTTTATCATGGGCGTCTTAAACTTTCAGGAAACATGAACGTTCATCACCTCCTCAGTGAATGGGGGTGTGGGATCGTCAGGATCTCCAAGTGGCATCAGGTCTTTGGGATCACCCCTGGGGGTTTACACCCTCATAGCTCCTCTAGTTGGGGCATCAGCCCTTCTCTGTCTCCTTGAAGACCTTTTCAAATCAACGAAGGGAATCTCCCTTGAAGTTGGAGGAGGCCTATTCTGGTTCTGCCTTGCTTGCTCTCTGGCTATATCGTCCTTCAGCTTTTGGATCTCGGCCTCATAAGCCTTGATTCTCTCAACAGCTGTTGGAGGGGGTCCATCATGGATCCTTTGAGTCCTTCTCATAGGCTCCTTGCTTGCACGTCGCCTCCTTGGGGCTTCATCGCGATCATCATCCTTAGATGATGAATCATTAGTATAAGGTCCGGAGTAATCATAATATCCTTGCTCAGGGGGGCTATACCCCTAATATAGGGTGGTTGACACGACTCAGGTATCTGGCGTGACCGCTTGGTCCAGGATCCCTTCGATTTGGGGGATAGTTAGGCAACCTGTATACCGGATTGGTACTTACGGGGAGTGTAGTGGTGGAGATCTGAACTCCTAAGAGCGGGGGACGGCTAGTTAATGGAGAGACCACCATCTGAAGCTGATTAGTCTCCCGTCCCGGGTGGACGTCCACTGGTAGGGTTCTCTCAACATGGAGATTCGTCCCTATAGGTTGAGAAACTTGAGGTTGAGTGGTTGTTTCTGTTGATGGAGGTACATACCCTTGTTCCGTAACAACGGGTGGAGCAGAGGAGATGACCGATGGATCGGAAGTAACAGGAGCATTCTCGGTTGTTGTTCTTTGTGTGTTAACCATGGTTGTGGAATAAAAATTAGGGTTGTTAAATTGCGGCTAGGGTTCGTGAGCTTCGTGCTTTAATGGTTGCGCTTGCGTTGTCGTGACCTAATTCGGGTCCTCACAAGATGCCTACATATCTCAGAGTTTAGAATCAAGCCAAGACGTAGTTCTGAAATGAGGGGTCTGGCCCTTATATAGGCTGTGGGAGCCTTAGAATCGTAATAGGGTTTGGAGACTTGGTGGACAAGTCACCGTCATTGAGGAAAGTTCTGACTCTTTCCTTGTGGGAGTTAGTTTCCATGTCGAATTAGGTGCCTTGGAGGCTACATAATATCCCAGGGATATTCTAGAATGTTCCTTGTTTCTAGAACGTTCCCGATTTGTGGATCAGGCCCATGTTAGAAACAAGCTTATACCGGGCGTTCCCGGTTTGGGCTGTTCTTTGGGCTTAATCATTAATTACGAATTTAATGCCCAACTAGGGTTTCGGGCCTTATTTATGAACCAATAAATATTATATTAATTATGTCTTTAGGGATTATTTTTTACCCATATCATTAGTATTGTTAAATTTTTCATGTAATGTATTTAAAATAATTATTACAAAAATTTTATTTTTGACTTAGATTTGAAACACTCAAAGTAATTTCTATTTAACTTTTTTCATTTCGAGAATAAAATTTTAATACCTAAACTTGAATGTTATTAGAAAAACATTAAGTTTATATAAGAAAAATAACTATTATATACTTCGTGATTCAAAAATTTACTTAAGTAAATATGATAATCTTTGTTACTTTTACTTAACTACTTCAATATTTCTAATATCTTTTATTCTCTCACTTTCTGCATAATTGCATGTTTACTTTTAAAATATTTGACAATTAGTAAGCATGATAATTCTTGTTACATTTTCTTAACTATTTCAATATTTATATTATGTAATTTTTTTTGATGTTTCACGGACTTTGTTCTGGAATGATCTACTTAAACTCAATAAAATACAAGGGAACCATTTTTATGTGAGTAAAAAAGGAGAATGTAAAATTATGCTTTTGATTGGAGAGTAAACGACGTAAAAATATTATAATATTCATATGCTTCAGTTTACAACGGAAAAAATGGTGATGAAATAGTACATATTTTATTTTTACAAATATTTTAGGTTTGTTGTTAAAAATGCTTAAATATAAGGTTTTTTTAGGAACTTATTTCATGTTAATGTAGATTGTTTATCCGTTAAGGTATCATTCTTACTTATGCAAAATTACAAAGTAAAACCTATTTACAATTAGTTAAACTATTCGGCATATTCATATATTTGTTAGATAGTCAACATGACTTGTAAAATCTATTAACTACACTCTCAACTGATAACTTGAGTCTCTTGGTTATATGTTACAAAATGACTTATCCATTGATAAGTTTCCTCTTCAACGGATGCTGAATAACTACAAACTTACTAATACAAAATATATTTTAGGTTTTTTGAATTATCATAAAAAACAACATAATTCCTAACATTGTACTAACTGCTACAATCAAGCAAACAATGAATGATATCAATTATTACAACCACGAGTTTGTTAATTTCACTTTCATTAATTGATAAATCAGTGAAATTCAAGTCAATCATCATTATTTCTATATATTTATTTTGAAGGATGGCTACACCCAATATGACATTGAAGGACGTCTTCAGAACTTATGTATATTAACTTGTATAGTGCAATCTATGTTATGGTAAAATATAAATTTAAAATATAATTAGTCCAAAATTTAGTATAAATATCATTATAGTTAACATGAATGTACTTTTTGTAATTTTGTTATTCACATTTTACTTTTTATTAATTCATTGACGAAGTTATTCTCTTTTCATGGTTTCCAAGACTCTAATTATAGATGCTTGTCGACGTTGGTCAGAATTATATTTTGCTACGAAGGTAATATTTTAGATACCGTATCAGATTTTATGACAATTTTGTGTGTTTTTTTAGGTTTGTGTTATAATAGAGCAATGAGCCCCAAGTTCTATCGCTTGAATCGATCACTGCATAAATAATTGTCTTGCGAAAGTAAATAATTATCTGTAAATGCTTTTGATTGTTGTCATTGCATGTTGTGAGAATTTATTATAATATTTAACACACACACACACACACACACACACACACATATATATATATATATATATATATATATATATATATATATATATATATATATCAACAAATAAGAAATAAGAGAAATGATTTGATCAGGAATATGATCTCTGGAGATATCATCAAGTATTTGACTAAAAAGTTCACTTGGAAAAAGATGTTAAAACTCAAGATTAGACTTGTTATCCTAGTGTGTCTAACATGCAAGGAACATTACAACCATCTCCTTTCACACAATCATCTCATCCCTACACAACTCTATCCTACTGAGTTGGATGTAGCCAATACTCGAAATTCTGTATATAAAATCACAACCATCTTCTTTCACACAACTTCCTTCTTAAACTCTGAACAAGGCATGTCATCAATTATAAGTATACTTCTTTGGTTCACAATGACGAGCATTGTCACCAGAATGCACAAGAGAACATTCAGTCCGAAAATGGGGATAACCCTTGGACTGAGATTTAAGCTTAAAAACTATACAATCTAAAATTATCAGTTTCAGACAATTCAACATTAATATCCGAAAAAGCCACAACAATGTGATACTTTTTTTTTCCTCAACAACTTACTCAATATATGCATTATCTTTTTCAGACTCACAACATGTAAGCAAAATTCTAATAACTTAATTCACGAGAAAAAAAAATCAATGAATGATTAGATTGCAAAATGTCACCAAAATTTTACGTAAAATCATTGGGGAAAAGTTACATCTAAGTACAAGGTTCATGCAAAATGACTATATGAGTTCGTAGGCGATCTTCTCACAAGTTATATGATAATCGAAGTTTGATTTGTCGGTGATTACGACAAATATGGTAGATTCATATAGTTTGTCTTCGATTAAAAAAACACAATGATTCGCAATGAAACAAACATAAAAGATGACGTAATGGCAGCATATCTGATATTGTATAGAGAGTTGAGTAAAACTGAATTTCAATCGAAATTTGCATCGAAATTTTATCGGAGATGGTGGTTAGTAGGGAGGGATAGTAGTTGGAAAATATGGTGAGAATGATACATACATATATACATGTATGTATTTTAATTGAATGGTTAATCTTAAAACAAAAAAATGATTGAAATTATATGAAATTAAATTTCATATTTCGTGTTAGTGGGAGTTCTCGTGTGAATACAAACTTATATATATATATATATAGAGAGAGAGAGAGAGAGAGAGAGAGAGAGAGAGAGAGAGAGTCTAGCTCTATGGAGTACTCATTTAATTGGAGTACTTGGAGTACATATACATTTTGCATTCAAAATCTTGCAAACTTTATTAATTTGCAAATCTTATTACATGAACATCACTATTTCATCGAAAATCTTGAAAATTTTGTATGTTTTGCTAACAAAATATTGCAAAATAAATTGTTCTGCGAAACACATTTGGGTTGCAAAACATATATGCTCTGATTGCAAAACATAAAGGATTTTCAAGATGAACATATTGCAAAATATACATGATTTTCAAAATTATCAATGAAATTATGATATTCATATAACAAGGTTTGCAAAATAATAAATTTTAAATTATTTTAAATGCAGAACGCATATGTACTCCAACGTACTCTAAATAAACAGTACTCCATAGAACTTTTCTATATATATATATATATATATATATATATATATATATATATATAATTGCACTCCATAACAAACACCTTATATAACAAACAATAAAGAACACCTCATATCTAATCTAATATAAGAGTTCCGTCATATCACCCAATACAAAAAGTTGTTATTTTTTTACCCTCTATCCATCCAGCAAAAAAAATAAAAAAAAATTTTAAAAAATTTACTGTTCATGATGACGTCACTGATGACGTCAGCATGACGTCATCATGAACAGTAAATTTTTTTTTTAATTTTTTTTATTGTTTTTTGCTGGATGGCTAGAGGGTAAAAAAATAACAACTTTTTGTATTGGATGCCCCTGGCGGAGCCATTGGATCTATTAGAACTAAGGTGTTCTTTATTGTTTGTTATATAAGGGTGTTCTGTATGGAGCAATGACATATATATATATATATATATGGGGTTCAATCCACAGCCAAGGGTGTATACAATTTTTACACAACCAACAAATCACAGCCATTTATTGTAGAAAGGAACGGAGGAGATTAATCACTTCAGCAATGAACCATTGAGGAAGTCCCCTGAAGATAAAATGTCAGATTTACCCTTAGTACCTCCCGCAATAAAACATTGCTGAAGTCTTTATATTTTTTACTAATTAATGATATTTTGATTTTCTCAACATTTTATATACTTATGCTTCCATAACTTTAGGGATTAGAAAAGTGATCAGTTGATTACAGGACTTATGATATTATTTCAATTAATCAAATATCAAAAGTCCATAAAAGTTGCAATACTACACATTTTTTATTGAAATGTTTAAAAAGTAAACGACCAGCAGACAATGATTACAATGAATTTATGGCTTCCTCAATGAAACATTGCTGCAATGGTGGCTTCCTCAATGAAACATTGCTGCAATGGCCCACCGGGCCACAACTATCATAATGGTGGACAACTAAACAATTGCTGGAATTTTATGAATCCATGCCGGTTCTATGTTTAACGTTACTTTTCCCATAGTACCCATGTTTGTATTCAACTTCCTAGAATACCCACCATTATAATCTCTCTCCTCCAGCTTGCAAGCATGTTATTATAACTTTGGACATGCATGCTATTATAACTTTTTTATTATACTTAAATATTGTTAATGTGATTATTTGTACATAAAATTAAAACAAAATACCTAATATCGAAAATAAAATGCATCACATAATTAAAATACAAATCATTACTTAAATTCAAATACTAATGACCATGTCCTGGACATTTTGAACTACGTTTTGTATGCCCTTCTTGCCCACATCGTCCACAAACGATCACTTTTTTAGGATTGTCCATTTCAGTACGAATGCGTGAGCTTTGGCCCTTTTGTCCACGCTTATTTTTTTTCCTTTTAGTGGCTTCATCAGCAATAAGAACTCCGTACCTCTCTCAGTTATTTGCTAGTGGAAATGTCCAATACGCTTGATTAGAGATGGGATTAAATTCATACTTCCACATTTCACAAAGCGTTGATAGATTATGACACAGTTCAATGTAGTGCTTCCAATCTAGATTACATGTCAAACAACCTGCCACAATATGTGAACATGGAAAATGATACCGGCTCCATTTTCCAAAAGAACAGAAACCTCTACATAGATCAACATTATGTTTGTTACCACCTTTCCAAGATCCATTCTTGGTTCTGTATTGTGCAGTAATGATTTCAAAGACCCCTCTTTGTTCATTGTAGGGAATGACTCTGTGCGCCGATGCTTTTTGCTCAATAGTTTCAAATAACTCCCTTGAATTTTTGCAATAAGTGTGACCATTTTGAAGGTCCTCTAAAGTCTGAGTTCGTCTTCGGTGAAGGCTATTTATAGAAAAATATAATCTAATGCAATAATAAGCAAGTTGGAGGAGAGAGATTATAAAAGGTGGGTATTCAAGGAAGTTGAACAAAAACACGGGTACCATGGGAAAAGCAACAAAAATGTTGGGTACAACCGGCATGGATTCGAATTTTATGGCTGCAATGGCCCACCGTGTTGGACTTTTACGGCTTTCTCAATGAAACATTGCTGCAATGGCCCACCGGGCCACCACTGGTGGATAGCCAACCAACAACTTGAATTTTATATAAGTAGAGTTTTTTATGGCTTCCTCAATGAAACAATGCTGCAATGGTTATTTTTTTATATATGTAATTTCTATATTTTTAAAAATATTTCTCAACGATCCAACCGTACGGATGTCAAGATATATCTAATTAAATGATATTCCCAAATTTTAAAAAATTAAAAAAATTAATTTGGTTGAAGATCTTAATAGAACATTACTATATTGTATAGTACTCGTAACTAGTGCTTCGTCCCAGACTATTGTTTCTATATTTTTAAAAATATTTCTCGACGATCCAACCGTACGGATGTCAAGATATATCTAATTAAATGATATTCCCAAATTTTAAAAAAATAAAAAATTAATTTGGTTGGAGATCTTAGTAAAACATTACTATATTGTCTAGTACTCGTAACTAGTCTTCGTCCCAGACTATTGTTTCTATATTTTTAAAATTATTTCTCGACGATCCAACCGTACGGATGTCAAGATATATCTAATTAAATGATATTCCCAAATTTAAAAAAAAATAAAAAATTAATTTGGTTGGAGATCTTAGTAAAACATTACTATATTGTCTAGTACTCGTAACTAGTGCTTCGTCCCAGACTATTCTTTCTATATTTTTTAAAATATTTATCGACGATCCAGCCGTACGGATGTCAAAATATATCTAATTAAATGATATTCCCAAATTTAAAAAAAAATAAAAAATTAATTTGGTTAGAGATCTTAGTAGAACATTACTATATTGTCTAGTACTCGTAACTAGTGCTTCGTCCCAGACTATTGTTTCTATATAAATTAAAAATATTGTATGCCTTATCGGTTAAATTAAATTTCAAGAATAAGGATCCTAATATTAGGGGTGTTCGCGGTGCGGGCGGTGCGGTTTTTTCCTCAAACCGCAAATCAAACCGCGCATGCGGTTTGAACAAATTTCCAAACCGCGACCGCACCACGTAACACAAAAACCACAAAAACCGCACCACAAAAAAGCGGTGCGGTGCGGTGCGGTTTGTGCGGTTTATACATTTAAAAATTAATTATATTAGTTATTATATAAAATAAATATTTTTTTTGATAATGTACATTGTTTGTTCATCTAGTTAATCTTAAGCCAATCATATCAGTCTATAATTAACAATAAAAACATGCATGTAATCCATAATACTAAATTTGTAATAATAAAGTTAGATTTTTGTATAAAATGAAAGTCAATAAAGGATGAATTAATATGTATATAATGTAATAAATACGTCACTGTGAGGTATTAACCTAATTAACTTTTTAGTATTATTAATAAGTTTGGACTGAACATGTTAATTTAAATGGACTGATCGCTAATAGACTTATAAAATATATAAAATAGATATAATATATGTTTATATATATAAATATAATTTATTAAATATTGCGGTGCGGTGCGGTTTGAACCGCGTGACTGAAATTCGAAACCGCAACCCGCACCGCATCGCGCGGTTTGTCAAAATTTTAAACCGCAACCGCACCACGAAAAATAAAAACCACGCTTCGCGGTGCGGTGTGGTGCGGTGCGGGCGGTTTTTGCGGTTTGTGCGGTTTGATGAACACCCCTACCTAATATACACACCAGGATACTTTTCCTTTTTTAGAGATAATAAGTGCATTTTACTGATTAGCTAATTACTTTTCTGAATTATTACAATGCAAAATATATGATAATTAAATATTTGAGAATAAATGATTAAATGCATTAGTTTACATGTAAATAATGTGATTTCGGAAAAAAATAAATTTAAATTTGATATAAAAAAGATTAAATTTTTTATATTTAGATCAATCTAAAATGATAATTATTTGTGTTTCAACAATAACAATTAGAAAATTTTTATTGTGATGCCTTGTTTAATGAAAGGAAAATGCTAAAAATCCCAATTTTTTTTAAATGCTAACGTGTCACATATATATTAATAAAAAATTAGAATTTGGTAAAAAATCAAAATTTTCCCAGTGGTAGACGGTTTGTATATATGCACTTCATGTTTCTTTATGGTCCCAGTGGTAATAATCAAATTTATAAAGCTTGACTTTGTGGGATTAAATTGCGGTTGTTAGATTAGAAAAAGTTGTTTTAAAAAAAATTTAGAAAAAGTTTGGGCCTCAATTAATATAAATACTGTAGTAAATATGTTTCTGATTTTTTTATTTGATAACTAATTAATAAATAAATATGCTTAATAAGAGAAATATTAATCATTGATTAAGGGTAATTTTGCCATTAAATTTTAATATTGCTGCAGCAATGTTTCTTTGGGAAAACGCAACAATGTTTCATTGAGGAAATGACCTGTAGCAAGGAAGCTTGGCTCCCATCCAAGCTTGGATGCTGACCTGTTGCCTATATATATATATATATATATATATATATATATATATATAGGCTAGCGTTCAAATAGAAACCAACCTTAGAATAGAAACTAGAAACCTACACTAAATAAATTATATTTCATTTATTTTAATGGCCCCGCTAGGGGCACCTTCACAAAAAACGTTTAAAATTCTTGGCTCTATTCAACAAAATATAAAAAAAATTTCAAAAAAAAGTTACTGTTCACGTGCCACGTCATCACGTGAACAGTAACTTTTTTTTAATTTTTTTTAATTTTTTATATTTTTGTTGAATAGAGACAATAATTTTAAACGTTTTTTGTATTGGAGTACCCCTAATTTGGTCATTAGATTAGCTTGAAATATTTAATTTAGGTTTAGTTTCTAGTTTCTATTCTAAGTTAGTTTCTATTAGAACAAGACCCTATATATATATATATATATATATATATACGATTATGTATATATATAAGCTATGGATGGTTAAAGTGCAAGATGACCACTGAGATTTACCAAATTATACAAGTAACTTCATAACAAATAAGATTCCGGTTTTTGAATAAAATAGGATCATACGAACATTAATTTACTATTCCCTCCGTCCCAGTTTTATTGTCCACATTGCTTTTTGCACTCATTTTAAGGTGCAAATTAAACATAACTCCATTATTATTTTTTCAAATTTTCTTTTTCTGAATAAAAAATCAGTATCTAAATTTTTATTCAGAAAAAGAAATTTTTAAAAAAAATATATGGAACTATGTTTAATTTGCACCTTAAAATGCGTGTAAAAAGTAAAGTGGACAATAAAACTGGAACGGAGGGAGTAATTTACTTAGTTGACATACATAAATTGCATCTAATCAATAATTTAATCACATAAGAGTATTTTCAATGCCAATAACTATAGTGATTGGCTAAAAAACTTTACATTAGGAAATAGTTCAAATTTTACATAAGGGGAACGACTGGAACTCCAATAATCTTAACTAAAATGACAATTATGTATAATTTTTGATAAGAACGATCTTCGTTCGACATAAACAACATATTAAATTTAATTGATACTATCAAGTCTAAATATAGAAACAAAAGTTCATGGTTCATATTTCATCAATTACATATTAAAATCTCATAAAAATAGATAAAAATATTATACATGTATGGCTCTAAAGACACTAAAAAAGATTTAGAATTCTATAATATATACTAAAATGTAATGTTGATATCATTTAAACTAAATATAGTAAAAAATGTTAAGAGTTAGAGTATTGAAAGAGGACATGACAGTTATATCGATATGCTTAATTTATCTTTAGATTTTAGGATAAGGAGAGGAGCAATTTTTTTGCATGAAATGGAGCATAAAAAACTAAATAAAATGATTACATGATACGGATCAGCTATTGTGCATGATTCTATGAATGCCACACAAATCCTTTCAATTATTATTCTCTCTGTCACCCAACTCTCTCGTCCACATTTTGTCCGTTTGCTAAAATTAAATTAAAATCATATATTTCACTCTAAGGGAAGTATTTAAATTTTACAAAATAATAATAAAGACGTTATTTTCATAAAAATTCCGATAAATTAAAAATATAAATTCATTAATTACTTGAATTCGGATGCTCCCTCTTTTGCAAAAAACACGCAATAATAATTAGAAAAATGAATAGATTTTTGAGCCATCTATATTTGGAGGAGTAAACTAAAGAGAAAATAAGCATGTCAACCTAAAAAATTAATGGTGATAATTGATAAACAGGAGGAAAGAATCAAATTCCGTTAAGAGCCTATACTATAGGCTACCCTATACACATAATAGTACACTTAGCAATTTCATCTTTATGTCACTTACCACTCACCGGGGACAAAGGAAGGCATCTTCAGTCAGTTTCCCCATTGGATGGTTGAGTGAATTAACATATATTAACATTGTTGTCAAGAATATAAATTAATAAGACCGGATTTAAATGAAAACGATACTCAAAAAGAGAATCAGAGAACCAAATGCTTTACCTTTTTTTTTTTTCTACGTACCATTTTATATTTTGTGTTTGAGTCGTAGTCGTCCGATCTAATTTGAACGTGACCCTATACATATACACATTTAGAAAGTGATGTTCATTAAGAGTTTTCAAAGTGTACTAATTTCCTCTTTTCTAAATCTCAATCAATACAGTTAAACCTCGATAAATGAATACGCTCGGGACCGGAAAATTTTATTCATTAATCGAGATTATTCATTTATCGAGGTCAAAAATACACTGTCTTTATTATGTCGGGACTGGAAAAAATTATTAATATGATGAGGTTATTCGTTTATCGAATATTCATTTATCCAGGTTCCACTGTAATATGTCATAGGTATTAGGCATTCCACTTCCATTTTAACTTGGAGTGGAGTGTGTGCAGATGATGATATCAAATGGACAATTACTGGTAGTAGCACATTGCACATAATCACCTACAATCCTCCCAGTATAGTAAGTAATGTGTTTCTTTTTCTGGATGGTGGGATATTTTAATACTGGACTGCACTGGTTTTGTACTCTCATGGATAAAAGAAACAAGAAAAACACAGCATAATCATCTTGTAAAGTAGGGTATCAGTAGCAATTAATGGAAAAAAGATCAAAAGGAAATCAGAATATATGAGACAGATATAAGTAAACAGAAGCTACACAGGACCAAAATGCCTCATGCTTTGATTCTGCTCCGTCCGAAACTGATGATTCCTGCATTATTCGGTTAAACTTCGGCCACGACAGTTGTGTACCAGTAAGTAGGAAAAAAGAAACACAGCGGAGAAAAGAAAGGAGGGTATTTCTAGTGTAGCCCATCCATTCAAGTCCCTACAAAGAACATTTTTCCCTGGTGAACTGAGCCAGAGTGATTCTATATTCAACCCCATCAATCTAATCCAAAACTAGAATCTAAAACAAGCATATCTACTTCAGGTTTCAGCTTCCTGCTCCTTTTAGTCTACTCGACTGGGGCCACTATCTACTTGTCATGCAACTGAGGTTAACTAGCTAGCTATATAGTAGTACTATTAGCTTGTTTTTTTATATAAAACGAAAAAAGAAAAAGAAATAGCATTTACATAAATCATATCAGAATGTCCTTCTCACCTAAGCTTTATAATGGCACAAATCCTAGTGACACCTTAAAGGCCTGAAAGAGTGGAAAGCTAAGAAATAATGGAGCAGGGGAAGAACACCGAAGTTCAAACTGAATCAAGAGATGTCTACAAAATTGCGTACGTTATCCATTTTTTACTTGGTGCAGGAAATTTAATTCCTTGGAATGCTTTAATTACTGCCATCGATTATTTTGGCTCTATTTATCCAACAAGACACGTAGAAAAGGTTTTCTCAGTAGCTTATATGACTTCATCTGTACTCGTCTTAGTGGCGATGATAAGTTGGGGAAGTAATCTGAGCAGAAAACTGACTTTCAGATTGCGGATGAACGTGGGATTTTCCATGTTCATTCTATCTATATTGGTAAGTCCAACTATAGACTGGGCTTGGTTCAGCAAGGAATCGAGAATGAGATCAACTACCGATTTCAATTTAGTGGTCGCAGCAGTCATATTCTGTGGTTTGGCTGATGGCTTAATAGGAGGAAGTCTGATAGGATCCTCGGGAAATTTACCAAAACAATACATGCAGGCAGTTTTTGCTGGAACAGCTTCTTCAGGTATCCTAATTTAGCTAATCTTTTGGCTTTTATTCCTTTTCTTTTTTACTATATACAGAAAAAAAGGACAGTGCTTAGAACTAAGAAAGATAAATGCAAAGACAGAGACTAATCTTACAAATATTAAACAAAGAGTTACTTTTTTATGCAAGATACATATTGTAAAGATTTACCTTTGTCAATGACTCATGCAGTGTTTGTTTGTATATATTTTGAAAGATCATAGTATGAAATAAAGTAAAACTTAATTTACTCACATAAAGTAACAAAAAAAATTAAACTTTAAGAAGCTAATTTGCAGTGTTCTCAAAACCGGACCGGACATCGAACCGGAAGCCCTACTGGTTACTGGTTCGATTGGTTCAACCGGTTCGACCAGTGGTTCAACCGGATGACGTCATAATTATGTAATATATAATTATAAATATATATTTAATTATATATATATATATATAATTATATAAATATATAATATAATCTGAAAAATTATGAATAATCTGCATTTTACTTAGAGTTAATATATAATATAATATATAATATTATGAAAAATTATAAATATATAATATAAATTCAAATATAAAAATTTTACCCGAACCGGTTTTTTTCTAATAAGCCGGTTTTTTTCTCATTAACCGGTTTTTTTCTCATAAGCCGGTTTTTTCAGACCTCATAAACCGATTTTTTTTCAAAAAACCGGCCGCCGGTCCGGTTCGGTACCGGTTTTCACTGGTTTTTAGCCGGTTCTGAGCGGTTCTTAACAGGAAAACCGGGAGACCGGTTTTAGGGGTGAACCGAACCGGACCTGCCACCGGTCAGCGGTTGGACCGGTTGAACCGGCCGGTCCGGTCCGGTTTTAATAACACAGCTAATTTGTACTCACCAATAGCATGTCTACTTTCATGTCAACCAATATGTCCAAAAATGTATTGGTGAAGCACTTGGGAGTTTTTTTCACCTGTTTCTATAAAGCATCTGATATACTTGTTTCCGCTAAAAATCCATTATCTGTTCAGGTGTCCTGGTATCAATCCTGAGGATTTTAACAAAGGCATCAGTACCACATACTCCGCAAGGTCTTAGGACAAGCTCCCACTTCTACTTCATATTTAGCGCGGTTATATTGTTGACCTGCCTTGTGTGTTGCAACCTGCTGCACAAATTGCCAATTATGCAACAGCACTACAAATTCCTACATGAGAATCTGCCATCTTCAAGCCCAAAATTCTGGGATATACTGAGAGTAATAAGGTGGCCAGCTTTCGGAATTTTTATGATTTACACAGTTACCTTGTCAATCTTTCCAGGATTTTTAGCAGAAAATGTTCAATCCGACATTCTTGGAGATTGGTATCCGCTTCTGCTAATTACTGCATACAACATTTCAGATTTAGTAGGAAAATCTTTCACTGCCATTTATGTGCTCAAGGGTATCAAGAAAGCAACATGGGCTTCAATAAGCAGGCTGTTATTTTATCCTCTATTTACTGTGTGCCTGCATGGGTCTAAGTGGATGAAAACTGAGGTGCCAGTAGTATTTCTGACATTTATGCTCGGACTAACAAACGGTTATCTGACAAGTGTCATCATGATACAGGCTCCTAAATCAGTGTCACCTTCAGAAGCTGAAGTAGCTGCAGTTGTCATGGCTCTGTTCTTGGGATTGGGATTAGTCGCTGGTTCTGTTCTTGGCTGGTTATGGATCATTTGAACCTAATTGATAGGTTGTCATTCATTATGTTAATCCCAGGACTCCACGAGAACTGAATCACCTACAGAAAGTCAAGAACTACAATTTCTCTGTATTGTCAATTTTCTTGTGCTCTAGTAAAAACATTAATATTGTTCTCTCCTCACAACACCAAAAGTCCATCAAAGCTAAAAAAGAACTTTTAAAACTTAAATAATTTACCATTACATGTTTTACTGCTGGTAGCACTAACAAAGCAGATTAGATTTATAGCAGATGTTTTACCTCTAGTATGATAATTAGTTTCAGACAAATTTATAGCAGATGTTTTACCTCAAGTATGATAACTGTCACAGGAATCTCAGGAGGTACTATCTGTCAGAAGAAAAACCCTAAAGTCAATCTATAGTTTTGATGTTTTACACTGGAAGAAGTTCAGATTGCTGATCAAGCCTCAGTATAGCATCAAAGAAGTGGATTTATTTCTAAGACAGAGATTTCTAGAGTGACAGGTTCAGACAGTATACAGTGAAGTACAAGAAGGAGAAAGAGATGAGAAGAAAAATGAATCACATTATTAATGTGAAAATTAAAGGACAGTCATTGAGGTTAGTCGTTCATGAACCAGACAGTACATGGAACGTCAACAAAATATTCAGTGGTATTCCTTTATTACTTTCAGTGATTCAGAAAAGAATTAAGACAATCCAAGGATATATAATTATTCTTGTTTAATTAATTTTAAATCAAGTAGTCAATTTAATTAATTAATTAATTCATCTTGAATTAATTCTTTAATTAAATTAATTATTAGATTAATTAAATCAGATTAATTATTTAAGTAAGAATAAATTAAAATGATTATTTATTAATCAATTTTAATTTAATTCTGAAAAATGAACTAGCAAGACAATCCCTGATTGTCTTGCCGATTGTCTTGAAGGTTAAATTCAGAACAGCAAGACAATAGGAGATTGTCTTGCCGATTGTATTGGAGAAGAAATCATTAAAGCAAGACAATTCCTGATTGTCTTGCCGATTGTCTTGATAATGATAATGTCTGAATAGCTTTTAAAAAGTAGAATAAAAATCTAATTTGATTGTCTTGACGATTGTCTTGGCAGTTCAATTTGATTGTCTTGATAATGATCAAAAAGAAAAAGCTTCAGACAGAATGATAAATTTGATAAAGCAAGACAAAGATATCTGAATTTGATTGTCTTGACGATTGTCTTGGAAGAACCTGATTGTCTTGACGATTGTATTGCCTATTGTCTTGGCAGTACAAAACTGGTTGTCTTGGAAGAAGAAATTGTATTGAAGATTGTCTTGGCAGTTATAATTGAAGATAAAGTTGCAGAGATTTATATATATCAAGACATCTCGACAGAAGCAATCAGTAAGAAAAAGAACACAGAAAATATTACATTTCAAGAACTGAATTCTCTCTTCTCTCTCATCAAGAACACAGCACAAGAAGCAGAAAATTATTTAGAAAATCAAGTTCATCTTATTTTTAATATCTGATCCGATAGAACTGATTTCCTTGATACTCTTGTACTATTAGCGAGTTTTTACTCCTAATCTATATCTTGATTTTTATTAACAAATCTAGAAAAATTCATGTTGAATTTTCTAATTTGTTTTTATTAACTAGATATAAATTCTGTACTGTATTTGTAACAAACCCCTCAAGTTAATATAATTTTATATTCAACTTGAATTTTGTTTCATTTAATTCCGCTCAAATTTGTCAAAATATAAATTAAATTATCCGGACAAATTTCGATAAAACAGTACTGTTTGTATTCAACCCCCCCTTCTACAAACAGATTGGACCTAACAATTGGTATCCGAGCAGGTTGGTTGATACACAAACCAAAGATTCCATTTTACTCGATTAAAAATCATCCCCGAATTTTTTAACTCTCTTAAAAAATTCATCATGTCTTCTAAAGTCGGAACTGTGAAAATTCCCATATATGACAAAAACAGTTATGATATGTGGAAGAATAAAATGTTAATGTTCCTCGAGGTTGAAAATCCTAAATACATGAAAGTCTTATCAGAAGGACCAATAATACCTTTTGGATTAACTCCTGAAGTTGTTACTGATGGAAAAGTTGTTACCCCTGCAAAGCTTGTACAAAAAGATTCTTCTGAATTCACTCTTGCTGAAAGAGAGGAAGCTGGACTTGACATTAATTTAAGACTGATTTTAATAGATTCTCTAGACTCTGTGATGTACAGTCATGTGATTAACTGCAAGACAGCAAAGCACATGTGGGAAACCATTGAAACTGTGAATGAAGGAACAGAGGAAGTTAGGGAGAATCGACTGGAAATTCTGACATCTGAGTATGAACACTTTCGATCAGCATACAATGAAAGTATTCAAGATGTGTTTGAAAGATATAACAAACTTGTCAACAATTTACAGATGCATGGCAAGTACTACACTCAGAAAGAGATCAACAGAAAATTTCTACTATCAATGCCTGTTCATCTAGAACATAGAATTACAGCTATCAGAGAGTCAAGGAATCTAAGTGAAATAACTGTAGAAAGACTCTTTGGTGTTTTAAAAACCTATGAACTGGAACAATCTCAACAAAAGGAGATTTATGGAAAATGAAGAATTGCTAATACTTCTACAGCTCTTATTGTTGAGAACAAACAGGAAGTGGAAGATAAGGTTATTCAACCTTGTAGTGTTGACAGTGGCAAGCTGGAAGTTGAAGTTGGTCAAACGAATGCTAGTCCAGATGAAGGTGACTTCTATTCATTAGAAGAACTAGATCAGTTGGAAGATGAGTCCATGGCTTTGTTGGTAAGGAAATTCAGTAACTTCAGATTCAAGAAGAATCCCAAGTTCAGGTACAAATCTAACTATAACAGGTTCCAGAGAGGAGGTTCTTCATCCTCAAGTAACAGAGGAGGTTACAAAACTGGAACAGTTGAAAGAAGTAAAATTAGATGCTACAACTGTAATGAACTTGGACATTTCGCTACTGAATGTCAGAAGCCAAAACAAAACCAAAGAAAAGACTTTGGATCTGAGAAGAAGAAGACAGGAAGAGCCTATGTGGCTGCTGGAAAGAGTTGGGATGATACAGACTCTGAAGATGAAGAGTATGGCAATCTTGCCCTGATGGCAAAATCTGATAACTCCAGTGGTACATCATCTGAGGTATCATGTACTGAAAGTCAATATATTTATCAACTTACTGATACACTAGGTAATGCTAATAGAGAGATTGAAAGGCTAAATTTGTTAAATACAGATCTTAGTAATCAATTATCAGAATTACATGATGTACAAAATTGCCATGTTATACAAAAATCAGAAATAAGAATGCTAAAAGAACTTGAGAGGTCTCTAGCAGAGATAGTGGTTCAACAACGTGAAACAATAGCTGAACTAGAAATAAGGGTTAGTGCTACTTCTAATTCTTGTAAAGTGGCTAAAGAGTTGTTTAACCAACAAGCGATTAATCAAACCGTAGGAATTGGGTTTGATTATAATGAAGCTATTGGACGAAAAAGCATTAATACCCCTAATCGTGTCAGTGCTGTAGATAGGGGTATACCATTAGTGCTTAAGAGTGTCAGTAACCCACTCTTTAAGAAATCCATAGCAGAACCTTTGGATACAACATCTTTAATCATTAAGGAAGAGATGCGCATTGAGGATGTAGCTAATGGCGTAATCTTAGAAAGTAATCAAGTTGTTAAAAATGTTAAAGATAGAAAGACTGTGTTTGTAAAAGCAGAAAGAGTTGGTGAGTCTACTAGTTCATTGAAAACTAGTAGCAGAAGTAACAACATGAATAAATGCAACAACAAATCTACCATGCATGCTATTCCTGTTATTGATACTGCTCATAAGAAATGTGATGTTGTTAATTGCATGTCTTGTGCTTTTAATATAATGTCTGCTTACTTTAACGGTAATCATGCATGTGTTGATAAGAATGCTCCTAGACAGCAAATGAGCAGAAATAAACATGTAAGATCCAGGACTGTAACATCACCTAATTCTAAGATTAGGACCCCAAGTCCTTCTCAGGATATGGTGAAGACATGGTTACCCAAGCTGAAACCAAAACAAGTTAAAGCTGTTTACAGGGTTAAATGTCCAGTACCTAAAGAAAATGTTGTTAAAATAAAAGGTGTTGCTTTGCCTGATAAAGGTCAATTCTTTAAGTACTCCGGACCCAATCAAATTTGGGTTCCGAAGAAAGTCTAACCAATTTGTCATTGCAGGGTTTGAAACAGGTTGAACGAGTCATGTGGATTCTGGACAGTGGATGTTCAAGGCATATGATCGGAGATAAAGCCCTGCTGACAAATGTGGTGGAGAAGGCTGGCCCAGTCGTTACCTTTGGAGATAACAGCAAAGGTAAAACTGATGGATATGGCAGATTAGAAGCTGGAAATGTTATCGTTGAAGATGTCTCTTTTGTGAACGGCCTTGAGCACAATTTGCTCAGTATTAGTCAATTCTGTGACAGAGGTTATGAAGTGCATTTCAACAAGAATAATTGTCTAATATCACACAAGAGAAATGAAAGGCCGTAGTTGACTGGAGTAAGAAAAGGAAACTTGTACATAGCCAATATGAACTCTGGAAGCACAGAAGAAATTAGATGTTTTTATTCAAAGGCATCTACTGATGAAAGTTGGTTATGGCACAAGAAACTTTCTCACCTAAACTTCAAAACAATGAATTCTCTAGTGAAAAGAGAGTTGGTGAGAGGTTTACCGTCGATTGAATTTACTCAGGAAGGTCTATGTGATGCTTGTCAAAAAGGGAAGTTAAAAAGGGCAACTCACAGGAGCACTAACATATCATCAATAACTGAACCATTACAACTTCTCCATATGGATTTGTTTGGTCCAGTTAGTGTGATGTCTATGTCAAGAAAAAGATATGCTCTAGTGATTGTTGATGATTTCTCAAAATTCACATGGGTACTATTTCTGAACTCAAAAGATGAAACTCCACAACTGGTAGTTGATCACATTAAGTTAATTGAGCTGGATTCTAATCGTCCAGTAAGAGCTATAAGGTCAGACAACGGAACTGAATTCAAGAATGCAGTTCTGAATGACTTTTGCACTGAAAAGGGTATAACTAGACAGTACTCGGCTCCCAGAACTCCTCAGCAAAATGGGGTAGTTGAAAGAAAGAATAGAACCTTGATTGAAGCTGCACGTACTATGCTAAGTGAATCAAGGCTTCCATTGAGCTTTTGGGCTGAAGCTGTCAACACTGCATGCTATACCCAGAATCGTACACTTATCAATAAAGACTTAATGAAGACACCATATGAAGCTCTACATGACAAGAAACCAACTCTCAAGTACTTCCATGTATTTGGGACAAAATGCTTTGTGTTGAAAGAAGGAGAAGATCAAGGTGGTAAATTTGAAGAAAAAGCACATGAAGCAATATTTATCGGTTATACTAGAAGAGCCTACAAGGTGTATCTTATTGATCAACAGAAAACTATGGAAAGTGTCAATGTTACATTTGATGACACACAACTCCCAAGTATCCAAAATGAAGATCCATCTGAAAAGCTTAAGTTTGATGACATGTCAGACTCAGATTCAGATGATGACAATCAACCTGAAGTTGTTGCTAACAATAATAATCCAAATGTTGGTGGTAATGATCAAGGTGATGCTGGTGAAAACAATAATAACTTTCAAGACACCACTAATACTCTTGAACCATCAACAAGTCAAACTGGCAACAACTCAGGGGGAGATAATGAAGGGTCAACAAGTCATACTCAACATCATACTGAAGAACAAGGCGAATCGTCAAGATCAATTCTTCCCAGACAAACTGTTTGGAATAGAGCTCATCCTTTTGAGCTGATTCTTGGTGATCCAGATGTTGGTGTGAAGACAAGAAGAGCTTATCAGAATCAATGTAACTATTCTGGGTTCCTGTCTGTCATGGAACCTAAGAAAGTAGAAGAAGCTCTATCTGATCCTGATTGGGTGATTGCTATGCAAGATGAACTCAATCAATTTAAGCAACTAGAAGTATGGAAGCTGGTGCCCAGACCTAAAGATAGAAAAGTGGTGGACACAAGATGGGTATTCAGAAACAAACTAGATGAAGATGGCACTGTGATAAGAAACAAAGCAAGACTGGTAGCTAAAGGTTATTCTCAAGCTGAAGGCATTGATTATGACGAGACCTATGCTCCAGTGGCAAGACTTGAGGCCATCAGAATATTCTTGGCATATGCATCCTATTCAAGATTCAAAGTTTATCAAATGGATGCCAAGAGTGCCTTTCTGAATGGTAAGCTAGATGAAGAAGTGTATGTAGAACAGCCTCCTGGTTTTGAAGATCAAGATCATCTGGACTATGTTTACTTTCTTTACAAAGCTATCTATGGTCTTAAGCAAGCCCCAAGAAAATGGTATGACACTCTTTCTGAATTTCTAATAGAAAATGGTTTTATAAGAGGTGTCATAGACAAAACTCTCTTCACTAAAAGACATAAGAATGATATAATACTAGTCCAAGTCTATGTGGACGATATTATATTTGGGTCTACTAATGAGCTTCTATGCAAGAAGTTTTCTAAGTTAATGCAGGGTAGGTTTGAAATGAGCATGATGGGAGAACTGAAATTCTTTCTTGGATTACAAATAAGTCAGAGACAAGATGGAATATTTATTTGTCAATCTAAGTACATCAAGGAACTCCTCAAGAAATATCACATGGAGGAGTGCTCATCAGCAAAGACACCATCAACTATAGCTG
Source organism: Saposhnikovia divaricata (assembly GCA_036435485.1). Classification (NCBI taxonomy): domain Eukaryota; kingdom Viridiplantae; phylum Streptophyta; class Magnoliopsida; order Apiales; family Apiaceae; genus Saposhnikovia; species Saposhnikovia divaricata. The sequence continues at coordinate 23,680,124 of CM071599.1, forward strand.
TCAAAATTGGTTTATGTGAAAGTTCTGCCAAGGTAGATATCACAGGCTATAGAGGTATGATTGGCTCTTTGCTTTACCTAACTGCTAGTAGACCAGATATAATGTTTGCCACATGCTTGTGTGCAAGGTTTCAAGCGAACCCTAAAGAAATACATCTCACTGCTGTCAAAAGAATCTTAAGATATCTAAAGGGTATGCCTAATTTAGGCATCTGGTACCCTAATGAATCTGGTTTTACTTTAATTGGATATACAGATTCTGACTATGCAGGAAGTGTTGTAGACAGGAAAAGTACATCTGGGAGTTGCCAATACCTAGGTGGAAGACTGGTATCTTGGTTCAGTAAGAAACAGCAAACAGTTTCCAACTCTACAGCCGAAGCTGAATATATAGCTGCTGGAAGCTGTTGTGCTCAGATCTTATGGATTAGGAATCAATTAATGGACTATGGCATTGTATTGGAAAATATCCCTATTTTATGTGATAATACAAGTGCCATAGCAATCGCCAGCAATCCTGTGCAGCACTCAAGGACAAAGCACATTGACATAAGGTATCATTTTATAAGAGAGCATGTAATGAATGGTACAGTGGAACTACTATTTGTAGGCTCTGGAGATCAAACTGCAGATATTTTTACAAAGTCGCTTAATGAATCCTCATTCACTAGAATTGTTAGTGAATTGGGTATGTTAAACAGTCCTAGTAATTAATACTGTTAATATCTGAAATTTGATCTTTAATAATTTTGCAAGTGATTATTCTGTGAATATTTGTTGTTTGAAATCACTTGTATAATTATTTTACCAACTAATTTTCTTGCTTGTTTAGTTATTTTTCACTTTGTTTATTCATATTATTTAATACTCCATATTTCTATATTTTTAGAATATTTGTAGATATTTATTTCTATTTTAATAATTATTTTATTAAATGTTTTGTAATGTTTGTCCTTTTGTTATTTAAATTTGTTCTCGTAAAAAGATTAATCCATGTTTCTGTAAAATATTTATTTTTAGTATTTTTAATAATATTAGAGTGTATTTTAATTGGATTAATTTGTATTTTATTAGCAATTTAATTAGCAGTTTAATTAATTGTCATGATTGTGATTATCACATCAAGACAATCGCCAAGACAATCCACAGATTGTCTTGGAAGGTTATTTTGTTGATAATAAAACATTTTTCAGATTTTTATTCTGTTTTTTTATTTTGTTTTACTCAAAATAAACGATTGTCTTGATAGTTTTGAACTACCAAGACAATCGGCAAGACAATCAACTGATTGTCTTGGAGTGTTTTTCTTTATTTTCAAAATTTAAAAAAAAAATGTGTGTTAATTTGTTGTTTATTCAGTTAAATAATTGATTGTCTTGATAGTATTTATACTACCAAGACAATCGGCAAGACAATCAAACCGATTGTCTTGTAGTGTTAGCTTGTGTTTTAATAATATTAAAAAAAAAAAATATTCGTTTTCATTTTATTTTATTCAGAATTGTAAACGATTGTCTTGATAGTATTTATACTACCAAGACAATCGGCAAGACAATCAAACCGATTGTCTTGTAGTATAGTTTTGTACTTTAAAAAAAAAAAACAGATCTCAAAAGCAATACAATCAGTTCTTTCTCTCGTGTATTTACACAGAGCCTTGATACATATACATACAATACACACGGTTCTTTTAAACGAATTGCTGTCAAAATTTCCTCAACCAAACTAAAAAACAAGACCAGATTTAAGTAGATCGTTCAATTATCTTTCATTTGAACCGATTATTTTCAAGTTTGGTTAAGTTTTTGAAAATCAAATTTTTCAAAAAGTAGAATCGGGTCTTGACTGTTTTGAGAATTCTAGATTTTTTCTGTGAATTCTAAAAATAGATTGAGACTCCCAGTGATCAAGAGAACATCATATAAATTTTTGGGATTTTTCTGACAACTTTGAATTAATTCGAATTTTTAATTAATTTTAATTAATTATTAATTCTGAAAATTTTCGAATTGTTTTAATTTTCTTAAAATTAAAGTGTGTTTTTGTATTTAAAAATGGCTGATAATTTTGAGATAATGAAACATAATTTGGTTGGCTATTTTAATCCGAACGATTGTCCCTACGATCGATTTAGGCCATGGATACGATTTTTGAATGACGATTCAATTATCCGAACTGCCATTTCGATTGAAGCCCCAATTAAGATAGGACCACTGAGATTGATTTGCACAGAATCTGTGGTGTCTGAAGACTTGACCTCATTCTTTTTTGATTTTGATGGTACACACCACGTCGTGACAGAATCAACCCTAACTACTGTTTTGGGTCTCCCGGCGGATAATTATGATCCATTTCCAACCAGTGAGCAACTCTATCAATTCTTCATTGATATTAATTATCATGGAGTAATTGATATGAACAACCTGAGCAAAAGGAATCTGGTTCAACCATGGGATGCATTCTTCGACACGATCTCCAAGGTATTTGCTAATTCAGCCAGAGGTAATTTTCACTTACTCACCTCTATGTTACAAACTATTGGTTATGCTGTTGCTAACAACCGTAGAATCAATATTGGTAACCTACTTTGGAATACTATTATTAACAGGATTGTTAAGGCCAGAAAGGATTTTGATGAGGGTAAGAAAGTTCTATGTTATTATCCTAGATTTTTAACTCTGTTATTTAATCATCTTATTCCTGTTGGTCAACAAACAGTTTTTAGGAATGACAACCCTATGGTATCAGGCAGGCAAACCAAGAAAATATTCACTAGCCTTGATGCACATAGAAAGTTGATAAATGTACCAGTGTATATTACACCATATTTGTCTAACTTCATAAATCTACCTGTCATTCCTCGACTTTTGAATGCACCTGAACCTGAACCTCAAGATGTACCTGTCCCTGAACATCAACATCAAATGGAACAATCTATTCCTTCAGGTACAGCTACTGCATCAATGGAGCAGGTATTACCTTCTATCTCTCAAACTGTTTCTGGAGCCCAAGTGGCTGATAGGTCAGACCAAGAGGTTGTAGAACCACAGCCTCTATCCCAGGTCTTAGAGCCAAACACTGTGTCTAACCAAATCTCTAAACCTAAAGCCAGAAGCAAGTTGATGACAAAAAGAGCTGATAGAAGAAGTGATGATGTGAGTGATCCCACAGCTCTGCCTCCACCAAAGAAGAGAAGAAACCTACTACTTGAGGCATCTGTTAGCCCCATCCATTTCCTCCCAACAGGATTTGGACATTGAAATGGCCGATGAACTGTTACTAATTTCATCCTCTCAACAGGATGCAATTATTGAAATTCGCCAAAGGGCCGTGGCACCTTGTACAGAGTCAAGCACACCTCTATTACTCACAATGGGGGAAAACATTAACTTAGAATCTGATGTTGCTAAGGACACTGAGCAAGGAGTGCACGATAGGATTGTTACTGTGCCTACCATTGTTACGGTAGAAGAGCCTTCACAGGCTTCAGAGGGAAATCTTGACTCTCTGCCAAGCATAATAGAGTCATCATCTCCCCTCCCAGGAGGAACATTCCTGGCTCCCTCAAGGGATTCTTCACTCGCAGATTTATCTGGTGAAAGTGAAAGGCAACTTGGTCATCCTATCACTGAAGAAATTCAGTTATCAAATCCAAATGAATTGATAGAGATGACTGAGGATTGGGAATTGCGAACTCCCATTGCACCACCACTGACCTCTCCAGAAGAGGCTAGGGTGATTTCTTATGCAGGTACAGCTCAAGGAAAGGAGCTAGTGTTGAGTGATGTGAGGACCACCTTAAATATGAGTGAAACACATGCACGAAAGGAGAGTGACATATCCTTGAGTGAACATCAGGTGAGCGCACACACTGACACAAACACTTTGTCTCTAATGGCTCAAATCAAAGAACTGCAAAAGAAATTGATGGAAACTGAGGCTGAAAAACAAGTTTTGAAAGCACAAGTGGATGAACGGTCTTCTTCTTCCACCTCTGTCAACAATCAGCTCATGATCATTCGTGACGATGTCCACAATATAAAGACTACACTCACTCCAGCAATCAATACATTGATACAATCTAACTCCCAGGCATCTACAGAAAGAACAGACATTCTAAATGCTATTGACAGACTCTCTAATAGGGTGGATGAACTTCAAGTGGAAATGCATGAATCTGCTCAATCATATGCTACAACCTTTGCAAATCTTGAAGAGAAGTATGATTACATGTTTGAAGGACTTGATCATCTATACAAAATTGTTAAACCTACTCATAATATCACACCAGAACAAAGAGCATACTTTGAAGACTATGATGATAATAATGAGGGGGATAATGATGCAAATAGGGAGCTTGACAGTCAACGGAAGTCTGTAGAGGATTCCTCAACTAAGGGGGAGAAGTCTGGAGATGGAGCAGGTAAGTCTGGAGAAGCAGGAGGTAGTAAGTCAGGAGGACAAGGGAGGCATAAGGAGAAGTCTACCAAGGGAAAAGAAAAAGCTGCTCAAGCTGCTCATGATCAGGATGCATTTGAGTTTGATTTTGATCTCAGGAATAGTAAGTTTGAAGTACATCAATTAAATGATATCGAAGAAGATCTTTCAAACTGGCAAGATGATCCTGTGTTTGAGAAGGAACTGCAAGAGGAGAAAGCTGATCGTCTGATGAGACAAGCTAAGCTTGAGAAGACCAGACAGGTAGTGAATGAAAGATTGAAGCTGAAGCAAGCTGAAGATGCAGAGAAACAAAAGCTACATGCAATCAGTGTACAGGAAAGGAAAAGAGATATTCAGTTGAAGATTGGTCCAAAGTGGGATAGAGCAAGAGAGATTTTTGATTCTATTCAGAACACTGCTAATGATGATGAACGTTTACTCCAACCACTTCAACAGTTTCAATAGACCAATCCAGATTACTTGCAATATATGGATGCACTGATGCTGGAAATTTCAAGGATAGTTGCTGGATTTGATAGATGTGCAGATCAACTGATAATTCAGATTGACTCTCGTACAATGGGTTCTCTCTATGTGTCACTTCAAATCTTTCAACAAAGAAGCTTGATGGAACTGTGAATTATGTCTACAAAGGTAAAAAGGTTTTCTGAACCGAATATTTTACTTCATGAAAGACTTTTGGAGTTTGCTCAAAGGAATAGTCCACAAGTTATTCAAACTCCACATCATGTTAAGTTTCTCAAGGGTAATACACTACACTCTTGTTTTCTTGATTCTAAGTCGATGAAGTTATACACTGCATCTCATCTGGTATGGTTAGAACATATGCTGAGGACCACAGGATTCGAAGATAAAGAAAGTATCTTTGTTGCTGACATTATTCGATCATATGCTTTAACTGGATTTGAAAAGAAATATTACATTCTTCGGAATCGGCTTTGGGGTAACCTTGGAATCTTGCCTAAGAAACCTAAAGGTCTTGTGTCAGATTATGAACGTGTACTTGACAAGGATTTGATCAAAACCTTGGATGATCAAGAACGTTTTGACACAGAGAATATCAGAAGATTCCTAGAGCAAGAAGATGAAGTTGAACCTGGAGAGATAAGGGTTGAAGAAACTTCAAAGTGAAGATCAGCTCTACATGTAATATCTTTAGAGCTTAGATAGGTCAAGATAGAAAAATGTATTATATGATCAGTCTATAGGATCATCTATCTTGTATTTATCTTTTATGTTTGAATCTGGAAAATGTTAAATATAAACCAGAACTTTTAGTTTATTTACTTTGTGTTTAAAGTTTTATCTTTTACTAAGTTAAGTTGAGTTAGTTGAGTAATCCTCTAGGAATTTGCTTGTTATCGTCTAACAAACAAATAGGGGGAGATTGAAAGGCATATGACATAGCCTATTTGTAGTTCGAGGACTCAACTCAACTTAAGCTTAGTTTGTAATAAGTAAATAACTTTAACTGTCACAGGAATCTCAGGAGGTACTATCTGTCAGAAGAAAAACCCTAAAGTCAATCTATAGTTTTGATGTTTTACACTGGAAGAAGTTCAGATTGCTGATCAAGCCTCAGTATAGCATCAAAGAAGTGGATTTATTTCTAAGACAGAGATTTCTAGAGTGACAGGTTCAGACAGTATACAGTGAAGTACAAGAAGGAGAAAGAGATGAGAAGAAAAATGAATCACATTATTAATGTGAAAATTAAAGGACAGTCATTGAGGTTAGTCGTTCATGAACCAGACAGTACATGGAACGTCAACAAAATATTCAGTGGTATTTCTTTATTACTTTCAGTGATTCAGAAAAGAATTAAGACAATCCAAGGATATATAATTATTCTTGTTTAATTAATTTTAAATCAAGTAGTCAATTTAATTAATTAATTAATTCATCTTGAATTAATTCTTTAATTAAATTAATTATTAGATTAATTAAATCAGATTAATTATTTAAGTAAGAATAAATTAAAATGATTATTTATTAATCAATTTTAATTTAATTCTGAAAAATGAACTAGCAAGACAATCCCTGATTGTCTTGCCGATTGTCTTGAAGGTTAAATTCAGAACAGCAAGACAATAGGAGATTGTCTTGCCGATTGTATTGGAGAAGAAATCATTAAAGCAAGACAATTCCTGATTGTCTTGCCGATTGTCTTGATAATGATAATGTCTGAATAGCTTTTAAAAAGTAGAATAAAAATCTAATTTGATTGTCTTGACGATTGTCTTGGCAGTTCAATTTGATTGTCTTGATAATGATCAAAAAGAAAAAGCTTCAGACAGAATGATAAATTTGATAAAGCAAGACAAAGATATCTGAATTTGATTGTCTTGACGATTGTCTTGGAAGAACCTGATTGTCTTGACGATTGTATTGCCTATTGTCTTGGCAGTACAAAACTGGTTGTCTTGGAAGAAGAAATTGTATTGAAGATTGTCTTGGCAGTTATAATTGAAGATAAAGTTGCAGAGATTTATATATATCAAGACATCTCGACAGAAGCAATCAGTAAGAAAAAGAACACAGAAAATATTACATTTCAAGAACTGAATTCTCTCTTCTCTCTCATCAAGAACACAGCACAAGAAGCAGAAAATTATTTAGAAAATCAAGTTCATCTTATTTTTAATATCTGATCCGATAGAACTGATTTCCTTGATACTCTTGTACTATTAGCGAGTTTTTACTCCTAATCTATATCTTGATTTTTATTAACAAATCTAGAAAAATTTATGTTGAATTTTCTAATTTGTTTTTATTAACTAGATATAAATTCTGTACTGTATTTGTAACAAACCCCTCAAGTTAATATAATTTTATATTCAACTTGAATTTTGTTTCATTTAATTCCGCTCAAATTTGTCAAAATATAAATTAAATTATTCGGACAAATTTCGATAAAACAGTACTGTTTGTATTCAACCCCCTTCTACAAACAGATTGGACCTAACACCTACTCAACCTGCTCAATCAAGTTCCGCGCCTTCAATTAAAAACCTCTGTCCATACAAAGATATATTTAGCCATTCTCATTATCTTACTAGGTAAAGGAAACAAGTTACTTCTCGGGAGCTAACTGCCTGGTTGTCTAGGCGACGTACAGACATAACATACACAACGCCCTGACAAATATGCCGCCCTTCCCTCTTCCCTCTAACAAAAAAGTTCACTTATTCATTCATAGATTGTAATCTAGGACTGCCTATTGTCATTTCAAAATCCGCTGGACCGGATCGAGACATGCTCGTAGATTGTAATCTAGGACTGTAATTAATCAAGTTCCTCCACACTCCACAGGGATGCACAATGAAACTGTATTATACAAGTGTACAAAAGAGGAACCAATCAATGAGGTTTGATCCATGATATTTTCATGTAATTAGCTGTTTAATTCTAAACTATAAGTGATTCGATTTGCCATTACTTGCCCTAGTTTAACAAATTCTCTCTACCAATGTACTATTTTCTATAAACTGATTACAAGAATTACAATGCAAAGACTATATATAAAGTGCAACGCTCAGCAACATGCAAACAATATGATTGAATTAACACAACCAAAAACTAAGATTAATTCATAGAAACTTACCAGTCAATTAGCAGCCGTTGAGTAATAGTCGCTCTTTAACAATCTATACTCTTTATTAATGTAAAAAAATCATGAATAGTTCAAAAATACCAAATTATCAAATTTGGTTATCATTAAACAAGATTCATTTAATTTACTTTTTTTTTTAACTTCACTTCGGGTTCAATTTCTAAAAAATAGAAAATTATAAAAATTTATTTACTTTAATTTTTTTAGCTTTCTCTCGGATTCGATTTTCTATAACTACATAAATTAATAGTGTTTATTAATTTATTAATATTAATATTTTAATCTCGGTTCGTGTTCATTCTGTTCCCATGATTCGCACAAATTATCATGTGTTCCCATAATTCGCAAGGATTATTAGCTAATAATACAGTAAAACCTCTATAAATTAATATAGAAGGGACCGCATAATTCTATTAATTTAAAGAGATATTAATTTAAAGAGGTATTAATTAATTGATAAATTTATAATTATTAATTTATAGAGAATTTTGGACATCAAACAAATTTAATGTTTAAATATATAAATTTAAAAAGAATCAATTGAACAATTTATGTTTACACTTGATTCAGTTAATTTAATATACGATAGTTTACAAATTCAATGGGTATTTGCGAATTCAATGTAAAGATTCGTGTATATTTATATGATATTAAAGACATTACAATATTTTGTGAAGTCCGTTGCACGTTAAAAAGCAATCAAGACATCAAAAATATTGATTAATAATTTTGTGATGCTTTTCGAAACTGTATCATCCGAACTTTTGGATGCAACAAAGAAGGTTAATGATGAGTTTCATGCATAATTAAATTTTAAGAACCCTAGAATCATATTTTATAAAAATATAAAATATATTCCTATATTTTAATGATTATAAAGGAATTATTAATTTATAATATTATTGGGACCAAATATTTATATAGAATTTTTAAAAAAAAAGTTATTATCTTATTATCTTATCGAAATTAATCATTTTTTGAATTGGTCCAAGTTGAGACTAAAGAAAATTATTAATTTATCGAATATTAATTTATCAAAATTTTACCGTATTAGGTAATTAATGCAAGCCAGGATAAATTTAAATTTGTTAGAAATTCATTGGAACTCAAGCCTCAAGAGTAGACATTTGGACTGCTTGACAAACCTTAAATTAAGTCCTTATGGACTTATTTTCGCGTAAAATTTTCATATTTCGATAAAAAAAATTTATGAATGTATTTAATATATGTTTTAGATTCTATAAGTTGCAAAAAAAATAATTAATTTTTTCAGAAAAAAGTTAACTTTGTCTTAAAATAAGTTGACTTATTCTGGAAAAAAGTTTCCCCAAATAACCCCATTGTTTTTGGTGAACAAAAACTCTCTGAATTCATGAATTCAAGATTTTTGTCGACAAATTTAGACTTATATCCAAATATTTATTTAATTTTATAAAAAGTTCAATTTTTTGATGAAAAATATATGATGTGTTCAATTTAACAGATCGAATCAAATCAAACCAGAATTTTTCCGAAAAGAAATTTTCCAAATTTTCTCCGAAACGAATTGAACAAACACTTTTTTTTAAAAAAAATCCTCTCATAGTCTCTATCAAGATAAAGTAGCATAAATGAAGATGTGAAATTAAATATCTTCACTTTGACTCACTTTTTTCCGTAGAAACTTTTTACACCTCATATTTAAAGGAAAAAATAACAGCATCTTTACAATCTGAGGCTGTGTCGGTAGTGACTTTCGCAAACGCTCACCATTCACAACAGAAGATTGTTCATATTTTGAGTACTTTGGTTCCTCCTATTTCAATTTTTGCAATTAAAAGTTCTGAACATTGGACTACAACTATCATTGGTGTGAAGGTCAATTGTGTTACTACTGCTTTCAGGGTTGGTGTAGATTGGATGGTTCGGAATGTCATTGTAATCTATCTTAGTTCAAAGAATATTGTTATTCTGTTTGTTAAACGATCTGGAAACAAAACGGCTATTTGTTTAGTTCGTTTTTTTGTTTTTAAACCAGATTGTATTACCAGTTTGGGGGTTTGTCCCGACCGTGTTCCAATTATTTTTTAATGAAATGCTATCTACTTCGAGTCAAAAAATAATACTCACCTGTTAGAGCATCTCCAAGAGACTCCTACATTCACTCTTAAAAATAATATAAATAAATGGCTCCTAGCAAGTTATTACATTGGTTTATGTGTCAAACTCCAACAATACTCTTTATATTAGCTCTTTATCTATAATTTATTCATAAATCAACCCCACTATAACCAAAAGTTGTGCAAGAATTGGTGGATATAAATAGTTTATTATTAAAATATAAGTTAAGAGCTACTAGTGGCTCTTAGGGCATCTCCAATAGAGGTTGCCAATATAGTTGTCAACTTCTACCACATCATCATATATATTACTTTTTTATTTCTTCTCTCCTCCATTTCATTGTTGGCAACTTTTGTTACAAATCTACTCCAATAGATGGCAACTTTAAAAGTTGCCAATGTGGTCCCATACATTAAATTTGTATTGTCTTATAAATACATTTAAAATATGGGAGATATAAAAAAGGATAAAGTTAAATACATTTTTGAGGAGTTGTATGTGTTTTAACTAAATATGGAAGTTGCCAACTTTTGGCAGCTTTGGTGGGCAACTTCTTGCAACATTGACACTTCAATAGGTGGGCAACCAAGGGTGCCATGCCACATAGGACTTGGCAACCTCTATTGGAGATGCTCTTAGAAATGAGGAGAGAGAAGACACTCTTAGTGTTTTTAAGAGTCACTAAGAGTCTCTTGGAACAACATTTTCATTCTTTCTCCTCAGTTTTTGAGTTAAGAGCTCAAATAAAAAGCCTCTTTCTTAACCCACAAATCCCAATCTAGTGGTAAAAATTGAGATTATTGATGAAATTCGATTTTCTCTTTCTTTTATAATTTGTACTCACTCCGTGCCATAATGTTTTTCTCGTTTGAAATGTCGGCACTGTTCATAACATGAGACAAATTACTAATTTACGTCTAATCTATAAAACCAAATATAATCATGAGTGATCTTGTTGGATTCGTATTTATGAGTATTTTAATACTAATACGAAATTAGAGATATTAACAATTAAAAGTGTACGTTGGCAAACGTGTCTGGCCAAAATGGAATTTTTTGGAACATAGGGAGTACCTGGTTCGTTTGGATAAAAAATAAATAAAAATACTCACATGTTAAATGTAAAATTAACAGTATATATACATTTCGTCAATCAAGCTGAGCTGCACCTGAGTTTGTTAGCTTTCCGATCAGACTGCCGGAGCTCCGTTCTCCGATCATCTCTCTTCATTCTCAGGTCAATTTCTCTTCGCGATTCTTCTCTACTAACTATCCACGCTTTAATTTCCCCAATTATATACATACATATTGTATTTGCACTTTGAATTGAAGTGATTAATCATTGTTTAATCATTTATGTACTGTGATTACACTTTATATACACAATTTGTATGCGTGTTGAGTTATTTATGTTAGATTGTTGTGTGATTAGCTTATTTTGATCGAAAATTGAAGAAACGAGGTGGACTGTGTTAGATGAGAGTTTGTTAGAATGAATAAGGGAACGAGAAAAGTAGGGAAGTATGAAGTCGGTCGAACGATTGGCGAAGGAACTTTTGCGAAAGTTAAGTTTGCTAAAAATTCGGAGACTGGTGAGGGTGTTGCTGTTAAAGTTATGACGAAGAGTACAATACTCAAACATAAGATGGTTAATCAGGTTATACTACTTTCCTTGACTTGCGATTTCTAAATTTGAGTTTTCGTGTGTGTAGCTTTTAAATTAATGATGCTGAATTTGATAATTATATTGCCAGTAAATTAGCTCTTTATGGAGATTTTTAATGATTTGCGATGATCTTGAAGTTCTGATTCGGTTAAAGTGATGTATGCAATTTAACCATTATGCCTTCAAGAATGTGAAACCTGCTGACTAGGATTTGTCAATAAAATTCCTTCAACTAGAAAAAATTGACTTCATAAATAAACTCGGTTTTTAGCCTTTCTTCTTTTTTGAATATATGTATGTAGGCTTTGGTTCAGATGAGAACCGTTCCTAGAACTACCGAGCACTATTGTAATTAAAAAAATAATATCTAAAAATCAGTTACAAAATAGATCTAAACTGCTTATGTCATCATAATATGGCTTATACCGGAGTTACTAGAGTTCTTAGTTTACTTGGTTCTCTACTGAAGCCTATTTTGTATGTGTGTTTATATTGACAAATTTAATTTCATATGGGGAGAAGTAGTGTCCCTTGCCTGATTTAACTCTCTTGAACTGATTTTGCTCCTCTATTTTGGTGCTGTAACTTCAACTATTGTAGTAATGCTCGCTATTGTGGCTTGTTACCTCGTCTCTAAACTTTGTGGCTTCTCTCTGGCAGAAGAATTTTCCTTAAATGAGTTTGCATAATTATCTTACTAGCTGCAGCTACTTACCTTTAAAAAGTTAAAATAGAACTATTAAGACATGTTAATGAAACGATTACATTATGTATACCATTAAATAGCTTAGTAGAATATTTTTTTCCACAAGCTAACTTGCATCTGTTTGAGTTGGTTTTCAGATCAAGAGAGAGATATCTATAATGAAAATCGTAAGGCATCCTAACATCGTCAGGCTAAATGAGGTATATTTTAATGTTCCGTACTGTACTTTATACTTATGATGCTTTTCTTAAAATATTACTTGCTTGGTGCTAAGGCATCTTATTGCAATTCGCAAGGAGGCTTTATTGATAATTTGTTCCTTTGCTAAAATTGTCTTGTGCCATTTATTATTATAGGTTTTGGCCAGTCAGACAAAAATCTATATTATACTGGAGTTTGTGACTGGAGGAGAGCTTTTTGATAAAATAGTGAGTCTCGCGTTCATACTTTTTTGACCATTTCTAAGTAGTTCATCTGACACAATTACGCAACGCAGATGTATTAAATTGCGGAGTTCACGTCTTTGATGACTACACCTCATGGGATAGGCAGATCTTTTGGTAATGTTAAAGAAAATGACAGGGAAAGATGATGTTTCTGTAGTGACATAATATTAATTTGCCTTGCTTGGATTACCACGTAGGTTGTCACGAGCAATCAGTGATGCATGTGTAAAATTGTCCAAGTACCCCGAACTGATACGTAACATGAGAATGAAAGTAGGGTTTTTTAAGAAAAGAGGGGTGATGTATATCTGCATGTCAACTTTGTGAAATACATTGTAACCGATGCATGTGGTCTTGTTATGAAGGGGCTATGCACATACTTTAACAATTATTATAAAAAAACTTACAGAGCTAAAAGGAGCAGTGACAATATGAAATCAGAAATGGTTGTTTCATTTGTTTTTTGTAGTATGTCATGTAAAACTTTCAGCATCTCTTACTTTCAAGGATGAAGTAAGGGGGACTGGTTAATCACAGAGCATCAGTGAAGTATGAACTTATTAGCTTATTGCATCTTATATGGCAGGTTAATCAAAAAAGGCTTTCTGAAAAGGAATCTAGGCAATACTTTCAACAGCTTATAGATGCAGTAGCACATTGCCATAGTAAGGGTGTGTACCACAGAGATTTAAAGGTGCAAAAGAAAAATTAGGTAATCTTAATTTTAAGTAAGAAGTTTTGAGAGTTATATCCTTAAGTTTGAATTTTATTACTTTCTTTTAGCCTGAAAATCTTCTTCTTGGCTCCGATGGAAACTTGAAGGTCTCTGATTTTGGACTAAGTGCTTTGCCACAACAAGTATGCATAGTTTTTTTTTTTTTTCTTAAACAAAGTATGGCACATAATTATGTAATACGCCTATAGTTATAAACTTTGCTGAATCATGCTCTCTTTTTTACTTGTGAAACCAGAAGTTGTTTTTACCCATGGTTCGTTGTGGTATTTGTTTGATATAATTGCAGGGTGTTGAACTTCTGCATACAACTTGTGGAACTCCAAATTATATTGCACCCGAGGTAAATTTTTTCATGTCCATGACATTGACTGGTCGCAAGCATAATTCATTCATGGTTCTTACTGCCACTTCATATGCATCTCTATGTTGACTGAACCTGCCAGTGGTGGAACTGGTGAAATATAGTACTACTTGGACTTAATTAATATACTTTAAATGGTTAATACAGTATAATTTTCAAATTACAATGCTGTCTGCTCTTTGTGATAAATTTAAAACAATGTATCACTTACAATACTAGTATTGGGGTCAACATGTGATGTGTCTCTTTGTGTTCCATAACTGGATTAATATATATATATATATATATATATATATATATATATATATATGGGGCACGTTCCACAGCCCCCGTTGGATATCCCCTGATTTGTCTACCCGTCATGAAACATGGCGGGCGCCCCGGATACCCTCCATGATTTTTTTAACTTTCCAGTCTTTTGTTCCAACTTTCCAGCCTTTTTTTTCCCCAAACTACACAGTTTTTCAGCTTCTTTTTTCATCTTTGGAGAGCAAAAAAATAAGGTTAGAATTTTCATGGCCTCTTATTTATTTAATTATGATTCTAACTCCCCTCCATGATCTTCATAAATTTCCAATCTTTTGTTCCAACTTGCCAGCCTTTTTTTTTTTCAAACTGCACAGTTTTTTCAGCTTCTTTTTTCATCTTTGGAGAGCAAAAAAATAAGGTTAGAATTTTCATGGCCTCTTATTTATTTAATTATGATTCTAACTCTTCTAGTGATCATAACGAGTTTAATTATGTAACTCCTGTTCGAAGTAAAAGAGTTTATCGTAAACTTTTTGATGAAAATGGTGTTGAAATTCATGAAACAATAGATGTTGATGATATTAATGATAATGTTGGTAAAAACTTTGGTGATGCTTCTAATTTGAAGGGTAAAGAAAAAATAATTATTGATAGTGATGAAGATGTTAATAATGGAAAAAAGGATGATATTGATGGTCATGACAATGATAAAGCTAATATTGGAGAAGAATATATTGGATCTTTTTTTGCAAATATGAATGATGAAGTGCCTTGTGTTGGTATGCAATTTGATTCTTTACAAGAAGCGGAATTATTTTATAAAAATTATGGTCGTAAGGTGGGGTTTGAGATAATTATTAGGAGCACTCATAAACATAAAGATGTTGATGATCTTGCATCGCGGATGTATATTTGTCGGAAGGGTGGGAGACGAGGTCCGAACACACCGGGTGATATGGATAAAGGGAAGCGGACAGAGATTTTATTAGTCGAACTAATTGTGAAGCTCGGATGTGTGTCACTCATAAAGTGAATTTGAACAAATGGGAAGTAACTTCGGTCAACTTAGAACACAATCATGGCATGGTTACACCGGATAAATTACAATTCATACGAAGGTCGCATAACATAGATTCGTTTATCCGATCGATTATTGAGTTGTTTCACAAATCGGGGATCCAGACCGTGGAAATAATGAAATTTCTTAGTGAGGCATGTGGTGGTATTCAAAATCTTGGTTATTCTAGTCAAGACATACGTAATGTCCTACGCGACATTCGACAACGGGTGTTTGATTCCGGTGATGCGGATTGTGGTTTGGCTTTGCTACAAGAATTGAAAGAAGCTTGTGGTGGTCATTTTTTTTATCGAGTGGATGTGGACGAGGTGAATCGTGTTAGGGGTTTGGTGTGGGTAGATTCTCGGTCGCTTAATGCTTACAAGAATTTTGGAGACGTGATAACCTTCGACTCGACTTATCGGACTAATGGGTATTGCATGCCTTTTATACCTATTACGGGTGTGAACCACCACTACCAAAACATTTTGTTTGGATTTGCACTTGTAAGGGACGAGAAAGAAACATCTTACAAATGGGTTTTGGAAACATGGTTGGAAGCCGTTGACAACAAACATCCCGTTACGATTATTACCGATCAAGACATTGCTTTGTCAAATGCTATTGCCGCGGTCATGCCACAAACAAATCATACATATTGTATGTGGCATATAAGTCAAAAGTTTCCCGAGAAGTTGTCTTCTTTGTATACTCAATTTCCGGATTTTAAGAAAGATTTTAACTCATGTGTGTACAAGTCTTTGTCACCTACCGAATTTGAAGGTAGTTGGGAGGTATTTGTTGAAAAGTACGATCTCGGGAATCATGTTTGGCTAAATGAGATGTATGCAATTAGAAGAAAATGGATTCGTGCTTACACCAAGCAATTTTTTTCCGCCGGAATGACTACCACTTCAAGAAGCGAGTCCATGAATTCTTTTTTTGATGAGTATGTTAAAGCATCAACCGGTTTGAAAGAATTCATTGAGAACTCACAAAAGGCTTTGGAGAAACAATATCTCAACGAGGTTGGAGCCGACCGCGAGACCGAGTACAGGGAAAGGGGACTATTATACAATTCTTCTTTGGAGGCTCATGCATCCATGATTTACACAAAAGAGATGTTTAAACAATTTCAAAATGAGCTTCTAAAAAGTGGATCTTTTATTGTTAAGAGCGTAAAACATGATGGAAGATATTTTCCTAGGAATGTACTTGGTAGAAAAGTCCACGGTGCCGGAGAATTGTAGAAAAATTTATACTCTATGCGTTGCGATAGACGGGAAAATTTCATGTGCTTGTAAGAAATTTGAAAATTCCGGGATGATTTGTAGACACATGATCCGTTACCTTTAAGAAACAAAAAACGCAAATCCCCGAAGATTGTATCAAAGTGAGGTGGACAATGAATGGCAACAAAGCCTCGGGAACTTTACCTTATGCCCATCCCGTGCATGTCAATGTATTTGAATCACAAACGGCAAGGTATAGTTCATTATGCCATGCCTTTCAAAGTTTAGGTGTTATTAGTAGTGTTAGTGTCCCGCGGTACCATTACTTGATGGATAGAATTGAGAAAGAGAAGGTGTACATCAATGAGTCTTTTCCAGAAGAGAAACACAATGTAAGAATGAACGAGTCGTTTCACCATGAAGGCGAAGATGATCACATATTGGATCCTCCAATGTCACAAACTAAAGGAAGAAAGAAAGCGGGAAGACACAAAAGTGGTATTGAGACGTCGACTTCGAAGAAGAAATCACGGAAGTGTGGAAAATGTGGATTGGAAGGAGCGAATCATGATAGGAGAAATTGTCCAAGCAAACTGGCCTAGATGCAATGGAGTACCTCCAATTTTCATGTAATCTTGTCAATGTAAAGGATTATTATATAATGAAGTAGTTTTTGTTGTTTATTTATGGATTATCAATATCCACAATGAAAATGTAATGTTTAAAATAAAAAATTAAAAAAAAACTTTCTTTTTTGGGAAAAATAGAAAAGAGGCAGAAGGTTTGGTGTAAAAATATTAAACTTTGATTTAAATTTGAAAGAAATCAAACTGCAGTGACTAAACTGCGAAAACAGAAAATTCCAGAACGCCCGCCATGTTTCATGGCGGACGCCCTCCATGAAACATGGCGGGCGCCTTGAAAAAAATTCTACTTTCTGTCTGTTTTAGTCATGCCCAGGATAAACTGTTTTAAACCAGTTTTCTAACCAAACATTCCCAAAATTCAAACCTGCCAAATCCAATCAAAATTCTAACAATACCAACCTACATTCAAACCAAAAACATACTACAACAAACCAAAATCATATCCAACCATATACTACAACTAAAAATTCAAAAAATTAACTAACATCTGAAATCTAACAAGCAGAAATAATCTAATTTTTGCTGCAATGCTAAATGCACTCCATGGGATTTAAAATTTACAATGTTTGATACACAAATAATTTGTATATGTAATATTTTTAGGATCCCATATGTTCAGTCTTCTGTATTACAAATGTGTATTGCTTATGTGCATCACGGATATATGCGAATCAAGCTCACCTTTTAGATTAAAGGAAACCAGCTTTCTAGCATGTCACGACTCACAACTATAATGCAGGCTTAGTCCATTATATATTTATAGTTATATGAGCAAAAATATGAAAAAACATATTCAACTCTCTACAATATGTTTATTCTTATCTTAATAATTACTAAGTACAACTCCTGTAAAAGTTTTTATAACTCTTAGATGATATGGAAATGTGAGATAAAAACTGTTGCGTCTTGCTAAATACTTTACCCCTTTAAATTTTCGTGTCATAGTTCTGAGTATCTAAGGTAAAAACTTAACAATTGGTACCTCGCGTGTACGTTTATGGCCAAGAACGGGGGCCTGTTGTGAAGAATTAGGAGCACTGGGATCGATGTCCATCTCTCGAGGCTGCTCGGGTACATGAGGGGGAGAGCGGGGCTGCTCATCCTTTAGGAATGAAGGTCTGCTCCATGCAAGACCCTTCCATTCAGTGAAGGCCCGATCATAACGTGACAAGAAATTCGGGAGCATTTTATAGAACCAGTCACCAGGATTCTGCCTGTGGACCTCATATGCAAGCTTCATACCACTCTCTGCCTACAAACAACATTAAAAACAATACATTAAAAGAAATAACCCTACAACTACAAATAAGTAAACAATGCAACTACTAAAAGCGAAGACTACAAACAAGTAAAAACTACGATTGAAGAATTGAAAATGAAAGAATTAATGCAAAAGAAACACTAACATACCGCACTAGCCATATACTGCTGGTTATACCAATCACGCGGCAATATCTTCTCGTCATTAGGATCCACAATTGGAGCAATCCTCAACTTGCTGACACGCATAAACCATTGGTTATACTCCTCAACCGATACATGCTCCTCATGCTCTGTAACGATGCCCTCCGCCGTATCCTGATAATGATACCACTCCACAAAAGCCTGAAATATCAGTGTATGATTTAACCTCTGAAACTCTGATGCCCTCTCCGACCGCAGGTGACTCATATCATATGGCTCCTCCGGTATGTGCTGCATCATACCAAACTGTCTCATGACCCGATCCGACATCTGTAACTCAATGATCTCAAAATGGATCAGCGGGATACGACATAGAGCCATATGAAGGGAATGCCGCATGTCATCATCCTCATCAGCCCCCTCCATCTCATAAAAGCTGGAATACGGGGTCCAGTTCAGCCAATAAGCCTAAAATCTGTCAATATCTCCCCGATAACCTCCCGTGTGGTGGTGGGGGTTAACCCTCCGGGGCTCCACCGGCTCTGCCCATGCTACTGACCTCGGCCATGTAAGCTCCTGGAACGGTGCAATTTGCGGCTGTCCGACTAAAACTCTCTCATGAGCCCATAACTGAAGAAGCATGGCACACCCAGTAAACGTTGAGCTCGACTTGTCCGTAGATTTACCCAAGTATCCATCAACGTTTACTGGGCGTGCCATGCTTCTTCAGTTATGGGCTTATGAGAGTTTTAGTCGGACAGTCGCAGATTGCACCGTTCCAGGAGCTTACATGGCCGAGGTCAGTAGCATGGGCAGAGCCGGTGGAGCCCCGGAGGGTTAACCCCCACCACCACACGGGAGGTTATCGGGGAGATATAGACAGATTTTAGGCTTATTGGCTGAACTGGACACCGTATTCCAGCTTTTATGAGATGGAGGGGGCTGATGAGGATGATGACATGTGGCATTCCCTTCATATGGCTCTATGTCGTATCCCGCTGATCCATTTTGAGATCATTGAGTTACAGATGTCGGATCGGGTCATGAGACAGTTTGGTATGATGCAGCACATACCGGAGGAGCCATATGATATGAGTCACCTACGGTCGGAGAGGGCATCCGAGTTTCAGAGGTTAAATCATACACTGATATTTCAGGCTTTTGTGGAGGTGTGGTATCATTATCAGGATACGGCGGAGGGCATCGTTACAGAGCATGAGGAGCATGTATCGGTTGAGGAGTATAACCAATGGTTTATGCGTGTCAGCAAGTTGAGGATTGCTCCATTTGTGGATCCTAACGACGAGAAGATATTGCCGCGTGATTGGTATAACCAGCAGTATATGGCTAGTGCGGTATGTTAGTGTTTCTTTTGCATTAATTCTTTCATTTTCAATTCTTCAATCGTAGTTTTTACTTGTTTGTAGTCTTCGCTTTTAGTAGTTGCATTGTTTACTTATTTGTAGTTGTAGGGTTATTTCTTTTAATGTATTGTTTTTAATGTTGTTTGTAGGCAGAGAGTGGTATGAAGCTTGCATATGAGGTCCACAGGCAGAATCCTGGTGACTGGTTCTATAAAATGCTCCCGAATTTCTTGTCACGTTATGATCGGGCCTTCACTGAATGGAAGGGTCTTGCATGGAGCAGACCTTCATTCCTAAAGGATGAGCAGCCCCGCTCTCCCCCTCATGTGTACCCGAGCAGCCTCGAGAGATGGACATCGATCCCAGTGCTCCTAATTCTTCACAGCAGGCCCCCGTTCTTGGCCATAAACGTACACGCGAGGTACCAATTGTTAAGTTTTTACCTTAGATACTCAGAACTATGACACGAAAATTTAAAGGGGTAAAGTATTTAGCAAGACGCAGCAGTTTTTATCTCACATTTCCATATCATCTAAGAGTTATAAAAACTTTTACAGGAGTTGTACTTAGTAATTATTAAGATGAGAATAAACATATTGTAGAGAGGTTATCACGTCTCCAAAATTCTTGTAAGCATTAAGCGACCAAGAATCAACCCACACCAAACCCCTAACACGATTCACCTCGTCCACATCCACTCGATAAAAGAAATGACGACCACGCTTCTTTCAATTCTTGTAGCAAAGCCAAACCACAATCCGCATCACCGGAATCAAACACCCGTTGTCGAATGTCGCGTAGGACATTATGATGTAGGACAATATGTAACAAACACTTGTATTAAGAGAAGATTACAATTACAGAAAATCAAGCAAAGAGTTATACAATATCCCAAGAATAATGTTAATATTATTCTCAAGAATTTATGTATATCAAGTCCCCTACAATGGTTGATAAAACTCAGCATATATAGCTGAATTAATCAGCTGTAGTGGCCTACACACAAAGCTGGAAAGTAAACTAATAATGCCTTAAAACAAGGGCACCACTCAATACAATAATTACACACAATAGAATAATTAAAGATACAATAATTGACACACAATACAATAATTAAAAAGATAATGACAGCTGATCCCTATCAACTCTCTCCGGCTAAGAAAAGTTCGGCTCTGTCGAACTGAACTCCGTATAACTCGCAAAAAGATCAGGGGCAAGTCGGCGAAACTCTGAGGTGCTAATCCAAGTACGCTCATCCTCTGATCTACCACTCCAATGAACCAAGTACTGTCGATAACCACCACCACGTCGAGTTGGCACAATCCTCTCATCCAGAACGTCAATAGGCACATCAACTGGCTGCGGTGAAGAAACATAAGGGGGTATAGGAGGCACCAGTACCGGTGGGGTAGAGATAGGCTCAATGGGGTCAGAAGGAACTGATGTAGTGACAGGTGGTAAAGATGAAGGTATATCAGGTAAAGAAAGTGAAGAAGATGTATAAATATCAGTTGGTTCATGAAAAGGAGTAAGATCTTCTACATTAAATACAGGGCCAATAGACATACCACTAGGAAGATCCAACTCATAAGCATTAGTACCAATTCTTTTTCGAATTCGAAATGGTCCCGTCCTCTTAGCATGCACTTTCTTCCAAGCACCAGGAGGTAACCTCTCAGTGCGGTGTCGCAACATAACCTGATCACCTTCATTATATTCCCGAAACCTGCGATGAACATCTGCAGCAGACTTATAATTTTCATTGCTTAAATTAATTTTCTGTCGTATCTCAGCATGCAAATCATGAATGTGACGTGCAAAAGACTCGGCAGACTCGCTAGATCTATAAGCAGGTGGAAGGGGAACCAAATCTATGGGTTTCCTAGGCTGATGACCAATGTAAGCCTCAAAAGGACTGACTCCTGTAGACCTATTAACAGAACTGTTATAGGCAAACTCAGCTGTGGACAGAACCCTATCCCAACTAGACACATGTTCTCCTACAAGACACCTAAGCAAATCACCTAGACTCCTATTAACGACCTCAGTCTGTCCGTCGGTCTGTGGGTGATAGGCGGTAGAGAACTTGAGACTAGTCCCAAGTAACTTCCAAAGAGTCCTCCAAAAGTAGCTCACAAACTTGACATCTCTGTCAGAAACAATAGTCAATGGGACACCATGTATCCTAACTACCTCACGAAAGAAGATGAAGGCAATGAGCAGCATTATCAGTCTTACTACAAGGAATGAAGTGAACCATCTTAGTAAAACGATCCACTACAACGAAGACTGAATCATGCCCACTACGTGTCCTAGGCAACCCTAATACAAAATCCATACTAAGGTCCTCCCAAGGAGCATGAGGAACCGGAAGAGGAGTGTATAAACCCGTATTCTATTTCCTACCCTTGGCCGTCTGACAAGTACGGCACCCTGCAACTATACGAGCGACATCCCTCTTCAAGCTAGGCCAATAAAACCTATCCTCAACAATGGCAATGGTCTTATCTCGACCAAAATGACCAGCTAACCCTCCCGCATGCAACTCTCTCACAAGATGATCCCTCAAAGACGTACTAGGGATGCACAAGCGAACCCCTCGAAACAAGTATCCATCATGAACACAATACTCTCTCGAAGGTGGAGAGCTAGGATCTTGAAAGCTAGCATAGATCTCTCCAAAATCTCGACATAACGGATAATCCTGGATCATATGTGTAAATCCGACTACCTCTACACTCAAAGTGTTAAGGAGAATGGATACCCTACTCAGTGCATCAGCGACTTTGTTCTCGCTACCTTTGCAATGCCTAAGCACAAAGGTATACTCCTGAACAAACTCAAACCACTTAGCATGTCGATGATTAAGCTTCTTTTGGGCGTTAATATACTGTAACGCTTGGTGATCGGAATAGAGTACAAACTCTTTAGGCAACAAATAATGTCGCCAATACCTAAGCGCCTGCACTACAGCATAAAACTCCCTCTCATAGGTGGTATATCTCTTTTTGGCCTCGTTAAGCTTTTCACTGAAGAAAGCTATGGGATGGCCCTCCTGACTCAATACTCCACCTATACCTACGCCTGAGGCATCACATGCTACCTCAAAAACCTTACCAAAATCTGGCAAAGCGAGGACTGGAGCATGTGTCAGCTTATCCTTCACCTCAGTAAAGGCCCTCGCAGCTGATTTAGAC
Organism: Saposhnikovia divaricata; assembly: GCA_036435485.1. Taxonomy (NCBI): domain Eukaryota; kingdom Viridiplantae; phylum Streptophyta; class Magnoliopsida; order Apiales; family Apiaceae; genus Saposhnikovia; species Saposhnikovia divaricata. The sequence continues at coordinate 23,703,362 of CM071599.1, forward strand.
CAAACAAACTCCCCTTTCTTCATGCTATCAGTAATAGGAGCCATAATGGTACTAAAGCCTCTGATAAATCTCCTATAGAAGGTAGCTAATCCATGGAAACTACGCACCTCATGGATATTAGAAGGTTCTGGCCACTCTGCAATGGCTTTTACCTTCTCAGGGTCTGCAGAAACCCCATCTTTGGAAACGATAAATCCAAGGAATATCACGGAGTCACGCACAAAAGAGCACTTCTTCAGGTTCACATACAACTTCTCACGTAAAAGAGCTGCCAGAACCTGTCGCAAGTGAGATAAGTGTTCCCCACGCGTGGGGCTATAGATGAGTATGTCATCGAAATATACGACAACAAACCTACCAATAAATGGACGAAGCACCTGGTTCATGACCCTGATGAACGTGCTCGGGGCGTTGGATAGTCCAAACGGTAGGACTAACCACTCGTAAAGCCCATCCGCTGTCTTAAAGGCAGTCTTCCACTCATCTCCCTCCCGGATACGAATCTGATGGTATCCACTCCGTAAGTCAATCTTTGTGAAAAATTGAGCTCCAACAATCATATCTAGCATGTCATCAAGTCTGGGTATAGGGAACCTATACTTGACGGTGATCTTGTTGATAGCTCGACTATCACAACACATCCTCAAACTGCCATCAGCCTTTGGTGTGAACAAGGCTGGTACAGCACAAGGGCTAAGACTCTCTCTCACAAATCCCTTGCTCAACAACTCCTCAACCTGTCGCCTCATCTCTTTCTGTTCAGTAGGATTCATCCTATAATGTGGTAAGTTAGGTAACGAAGATCCAGGGGCCAAGTCTATCGCGTGCTGGATATCCCTAAGAGGTGGCAACCTCTGGGGTAGCTCATCGGGCATGACATCTGTAAACTCATCCAGAATCCGCGGAACATCTGTAGGAAGCTCACTACCCTTCTCTACAGGAGCATCTCTCATCTCTCTAGCAACTAGCATATACACAACCTTAGACTCTAAGGCTCATCTCTCAAACTCGCTCTTCTTCAAGATATGGAGAGATTTAGTTGGTTGTGTAGGGACGCTGTTGACCTTCACCTCACTACTGGGAATCTCACGGGGCCTACTGGGGCACAAAGTGACCTTCTGCCCGTTGTGCATGAACACATAAGTGTTCTGCCTCCCATAGTGAATCACACTGTGATCAAATATCCATGGTCGTCCTAAGAGAATATGAGCAACATCCATAGGAAGGACATCACACCATACGCTCTCCTCATAACCCTCAAGGTGTATAGGTACAAGACATCTGTGAGTCACAGGAATAGATGTCTTATTGACCCAAGCGACACTATAGGGATGTGGATGTGGCTCAGTTTTTAGCTTCAACCGTGCAACTGCGATCTCAACCACCACATTCAAACAACTCCCCCCGTCAATAATGACCTTAGAGGACACTCCAACTCTGCTGTAGATATGGAAGATAGAAGTCCTCCTCCAATCGTCCTCCCTCACTTGAGTATACATGCATCGCATGACACCCAATTGACGGTCTACCTGCTGCAGGCTTTGCTCAGCCTCATCGTCCAATGGGTCATGAGGATTATACAACTCATCATCTATAGGGATGTCATCCTCTACCTCTCCTTCTATAACTCCACCAATAAAGTTCATGCTCTTCTTCTTCGGGCACTCAAATGACCTATGCCCTGGTTCATGACAGTAAAAACACTTCATGGTGGAAGTACCTACGGATTGTTTCGTGGAGGTACTCACAGTGTTACTAGCCCTAGAAGTCCCCTGAGAGGCAGAAACTGTCCGACTCTGGGGTATAACTCGACTCAATGGCTGACTCTGATATGAAGAACTCCTCCGCTGAAAGTTGTCCTTCAACCGATACTCATGCTCTAGTGCAACTTGAAAAATGTCCTCTAAGGTGTTCATCTGATTAATAAGCACATGTTGCTTGATCTCTGGACGCAGTTTGTTGTGAAACTTAATGAGGGTCATACGAGCCTCCTCCTTAAGATCGCATCTGTGGACAAGCTCCCTAAATTTGCTGATGTACTCAGCCACAGACATGGTACCCTGATAGAGGTTATCAAACTGCTCCATCAATCTATCCTTATGCCCCCTCGGTAGGTAGTATCGAGACAGGCGCATCTTCATCTCGGTCCAATGCCTAATAGGCGGTTCTCCCACACGCTCTAGATCTCTCTCAACACTACTCCAGGAAATGTTAGCTTGCTTCACAAGCTTCATCTTCGCGAATCTAACCCTACGCCCATCATCCATATCATGCCAATCAAAGAACTTCTCCATGCTGGCTAACCAGTCAGAGAACGCATTAGGGTCAAATCTCCCGTCAAACTCTGGGGCATCTACCTTAATCTTCGACACATCGTTTTGCCTCTGGTCAAACCTATTATGGTCCCTGTAATTACGGTAACCCTCCTCGTAATCATACAAGTCTACCCTAGGTTCTCCACCACGTCCTCCCCTTGCCCCTCGCTCTTGACGTTGAGGTTGAACGACAGCCTCTTCGTCTCTATCCTCCACATTGATGACAGGCCTCCTAACCTCTAAAGCGTCTATCCTCTCATGTACCTCACCCAACTTAGTGTTCATTACCCGAGTAAGATTATTAATGCTCTCCATAAGCTGAGCCATAGTCGGCTCAGTAGGTGGGTCAGGGGTAGTGTTGGTACCGCTACGTGTTCCTACCATGATTATTTTAAATGCAAAGCCGAGATATGATAGAAATTAATTAACAACTAAATCATGATTCGACTACAGATATTATCACTAATCTCGAGAGAAAATAATAAAAATGACAGATAATATGCAACTAAGATGGAATAATAATGCAACTAAGAAAACAACTCCACACGAATTAGCTAAGAGAATTAATTACTTCTACTACGAATTAAATAATCTAATAATATGGGGAATGGTCCTAATATTTAAAATAGAATTTTTTTTAATAATGAACCAAACTAATACTTAAGTAAAACAGATGGGGCTCAAAAGTATTACTCGAGGCTGATTAAAATGTGGGATCTGGTGTAAAATGAAATAAAACGTGGAACCTGATGTATATATATATGAGATAGAGATAGATACGGGTTACCCTTTTGTTTCTTACGCACAAACCAGAAGGATGCACAAACTGATGGTTGGAGAAGAGGCAGTGAAGAACTCGTCGGACTGAGATGGTGCCAGCAGTAGCTTCGGTGGCGGCAGCGAACTCCGGTGACGTCTCTGAACTCCGGCGAACCTGTCCAAGCGCGAATTCTGCTCTTCCCTCGATCTGATCTTCTTCCTTTTCCTCCTTTGGATTTCCTGATTGTTGGGTCTTGGGTTATTAGGAATCTGATTTGGGAATTAGGATTTACAGCGGGGTTTTGGTGGGTGAACAACGGCGATATTGGGACTGTAGGCTGCTGGTTTTATAAGCAGTAAAACCAGTGATGAACAGTAACAGTGAACAGTAATACAGTGATGAACAGTAACAGAAACTGGTGGATGAAAAGTAAACAGCGAACAAAACAGTGAACAGTACTAAGGCGGTGAGCGTCACAACGGTGAGCGGCCGTAGCAGTTCCAGCAGCGGTGTTGGGTTGGTTCCGGCGACTGTTGTAAATTTAGGAATTAGGGCAGCGGAAGTTCTGGTGGTGTATGGTAGCAGCAGCAACAGCAGAGAACAGTTCTGGTGCAGAACTCCGAGATGAACAGTAAATGGGTGTGAACAGTAAAAAAAAATTTGACAGAAACAAAAAATAATCCCAGATTCAGCTCTGATGCCAATTTGATGTAGGACAATATGTAACAAACACTTGTATTAATAGAAGATTACAATTACAGAAAATCAAGCAAAGAGTTATACAATATCCCAAGAATAATGTTAATATTATTCTCAAGAATTTATGTATATCAAGTCCCCTACAATGGTTGATAAAACTCAGCATATATAGCTGAATTAATCAGCTGTAGTGGCCTACACACAAAGCTGGAAAGTAAACTAATAATGCCTTAAAACAAGGGCACCACTCAATACAATAATTACACACAATAGAATAATTAAAGATACATAATTGACACACAATACAATAATTAAAAAGATAATGACAGCTGATCCCTATCACATTACGTATGTCTTGACTAGAATAACCAAGATTTTGAATACCACCACATGCCTCACTAAGAAATTTCATTATTTTCACGGTCTCGATCCCCGATTTGTGAAACAACTCAATAATCGATCGGGTAAACGAATCTATGTTATGCGACCTTCGTATGAATTGTACTTTATCCGGTGTAACCATGCCATGATTGTGTTCTAAGTTGACCGAAGTTACTTCCCATTTGTTCAAATTCACTTTATGAGTGACACACATCCGAGCTTCACAATTAGTTCGACTAATAAAATCTCTTGTCCGCTTCCCTTTATCCATATCACCCGGTGTGTTCGGTCCTCGTCTCCCACCTTCCGACAAATATACATCCGCGATGCAAGATCATCAACATCTTTATGTTTATGAGTGCTCCTAATAATTATCTCAAACCCCACCTTACGACCATAATTTTTATAAAATAATTTCGCTTATTGTAAAGAATCAAATTGCATACCAACACAAGGCACTTCATCATTCATATTTGCAAAAAAAGATCCAATATTTTCTTCTCCAATATTAGCTTTATCATTGTCATGACCATCAATATCATCCTTTTTTCCATTATTAACATCTTCATCACTATCAATAATTATTTTTTCTTTACCCTTCAAATTAGAAGCATCACCAAAGTTTTTACCAACATTATCATCAATATCATCAACATCTATTGTTTCATGAATTTCAACACCATTTTCATCAAAAAGTTTACGATAAACTCTTTTACTTCGAACGGGAGTTACATAATTAAACTCGTTATGATCACTAGAAGAGTTAGAATCATAATTAAATAAATAAGAGGCCATGAAAATTCTAACCTTATTTTTTTGTTGAAGTTGAAAAAACTGTGCAGTTTGAAAAAAAAAGGCTGGCAAGTTGGAACAAAAGACTGGAAATTTATGAAGATCATGGAGGGGAGTTAGAATCATAATTAAATAAATAAGAGGCCATGAAAATTCTAACCTTATTTTTTTGCTCTCCAAAGATGAAAAAAGAAGCTGAAAAACTGTGTAGTTTGGAAAAAAAAATGCTGAAAAGTTGGAACAAAAGACTGGAAAGTTAAAAAAAATCATGGAGGGTATCCGGGGCGCCCGCCATGTTTCATGGCGGGTAGACAGATCAGGGGGATATCCAACGGGGGTTGTGGAACGTGCCCCTATATATATATATATAAATTGCGTAACTATTGACAACTTATAGAGAGTACATGTGAACACTCTGGAAGACATCCACAATCTGCTCATTTTAGTACTGTAACTCACTTTTGCAAAAAAAAAAAAAAGAAGAAGAAAAAAACTTCAGAATCCGATAAATAACAACACTGTTTGAATTCAGCATTGCATGGATCTTCGGAACACCAGATAGAACCAATAAAAAAAAAAAAAGAAACACAGTTACAGTCTGTACTCTTCACATGATGTTTCCAGCAATATAGAGTTGGCTATCTTCTTTTGTTCCTTTCCACTTTTTTTTTCATTGTTCATGAGATGGTACACTAGGTATAATTAGGTTGAGAGAAATACTTATTTATGGAGGTTTTTAATTTCTATCTAATTTTGCATGTAAAAGATAGGGCAAGAAGAGAGGTTTTAGTCATGCTAGAAGTGTGCGTCATTCTCCTTGCTAAATTATCTTCTATATTATAGTTGCCCCAGTTTCACTTCTATCTAATCTTTATATAGTTCATTGTCTCTGATAGTATAATCCTCACATCGTATGTACCTGTGTAAAAGTGTACTGTTTTTTATTAGCTTCCTTTAAATGGCTGTCAGGTGCTAAGCAACCGAGGTTATGATGGTGCTGCTGCTGATATCTGGTCTTGTGGAGTTATACTGTATGTTTTAATGGCAGGATATCTCCCTTTTAATGAGATAGATCTTCCAACCTTGTATAAAAAGGTTAGTCGGTTTTGACTATAAGATTGGGATAATCACGCTGACAATTGCATTCTATTATCATTATCATAAATCAAAAATCTGAAATGTTGATACGATACCTGCAAAAGAGTGTGCATCCAGTTTTTCTTTTTAATTGAAAACAACACAGCTGTCAGGTTCTAAAAACTGGATATCTATTGGTTGCGAATGATGACATACATATCCTTCTGTTTGTTGAAAGAATAGTTTTTAATGAGGGTAAACTTCAAGGGGAGATCAAGGGAAAACCTAGGTGATAAATTTTTACCTACATATCTAGCATCTTCACCTAAAGATTCTTGATATGTAAGTCAAAATCCTGGACTTTTTGCTCTTCTTTGTTTTCAGGAGGTTTTTTTTTACTCAAGTCAGGAATTGCATTTAAAAATTTTGGGTTATATTAAGCCTGGTACTAGAGTTCCACTGCTGGTATCTGCATATCTAATGCAAAAATTTATGTCCAGTCATGTCTGTGGAACCCTACTTAACTCGGATGCTATATAAACTTGTAGGGTCCGCATTTTCTCAAGTTTCTTTAAAACAAATTAATACTTCTGTGTAGGTCAGTTCTGCAGATTTTTCTTGTCCGCATTGGTTCTCTGCTGGTGCAAAATCGCTGATAAACAAAATACTTGATCCTAATCCTAAAACTGTAAGTGACGAATATTATGTTCTTTCTTTATCAAGCAATTATGAAACTTTGCTAGATGATACATAATATACTTGCTTAAAATATAGATTCTATTCTTGAATCCACTGCATATATTTGAAAGTGCATCTAGATAAATATCCTTTGTGCTGGCCTAAAATTGTACGTGTAAGTCTCAGTTGATCGCATGCTATGAAATAGTGAAATGTAAGCCAAAGAAAAGACTACAAATTAAAAGGTTTTATAATTTATGAGTTTTTATTATTTAACTTGTCATAATCACTATGCAACCCACAATGCTTGTTAAATGTGCATAACTTATCTAGTAGTGGAACTCTTGAAGTCAGTTTAATTTTCGTTATGTTATGTATTGAATTATAATTTTTTAGTAAAATTCTTTGTTATTCTCTATTGAATCAATCAGGCAATCTAGTTTCTGACAAGCAGTCTCCTTGATCCTTGTACCTAAAATCGTCTCATGTATGATCTTAAACATTTTAGAATCATTTCTGGCTCAAGTGCTATGACATTCTAGACACATAAACAACATATAATCTCAGATGACATCTCGTTCTATTTGTCCAATCAAACTGTTGCAAGTGGTGGCAGATTTTCAAGGTTTTAATCTTCAGTAAGCCAGCAAATTCCTGATGCCTTTTTGACTAATTTGTCAGAAACAAACTCCCTATCAGCAGTATGATAATAAGAATGTAAATCAACAAATTCCCGATGCCTTAATGACTGATTTTGTCAGTAACAAACTTCCAATCAGCATCATGATAATAAGCATGTAATTACATTTGATGTGCAACACATTGTTTTTTTATTTGCTAAATTGTGCAACACATTGTTGGACTGATCCTAGAGTTGCGAAACGGCCCTATTTTTTTCTAGCAAACCTTCTTGGAACTTTGCTCTTATGCTTTTCATTGTTCAGTACTCTGTTCATCTAGAGGTTACATGTCCCACTCTCCTTCCTTTAGTATTAACAAAAAGGTGAATGGTAGCCTGCTATGAGTGAGTTATGGAAAATAAGTTGTTTATACCACCTTTTCTCCTGTATTTTTTTTGCAGCGTATTCAAATTGATGGGATTAAAAATCATCCATGGTTCCAGAAGAACTATGTGTCTGTAAAGCTTGCAGAAGATGAAGAAGTCAGTTTAGATGATGTTTGTGCAGTTTTTGATGACATTGAGGTTGGCCTAGTTTTCTGTTTACTTGTTTAACTGTTTAAGATATCAGATATCTCCTGCTGAATGACCAGTTTTTTCCATTATGCAGGATAAATATGTAACGGAGCAATCCGGAAATGCTCAGAATGGCCCTTTAGTTATGAATGCCTTTGAGATGATTACTCTGTCTCAAGGGTTGAACCTTTCAGCCCTGTTTGACAGGCGACAGGTAAATTAAATTATTTGCACCTTTGTTGTAGTTGTGTATCATGTGGAATGCCTTATTCAAGGAACAATAGAGACTGAGTTGGGTTTGAGATCAAAGATAGGGTCCCAACTCCCAAGAGCTCTACAATAATTAACATTATCCTGATTCTGTCTGTTTTTTGCATTTCAAGATGGCCAGATTTTTGCTGCACAAGCTAAGCTCTGTGGTTTAATATCACAATCAATCTAATAATAATGTTTGGATTTGGTAGTCTTTACTTTTGTGTGTATTGCAGATAAACAAATATATAATTATAGTGTGAGTATCAGGATTTTGGATCAGTTAATTCTGCTGTTTGGATCATAATCCAGAGTTTAACGTACTTTTAGTTGATTTACATGCATTCAAACTTGATATGTTCCTATTACAGGATCATGTCAAGCGTCAAACCCGTTTTGTTTCCCGTCAACCAGCTGAAGTCATAATTTCAACGATTGAATCAGTTGCAGTATCAATGTCCCTTAAGGTTCATACGCGCAACTACAAGGTATTCTACCTTTACTCTTCTCCTGCAAGCGGTAATATTAGTGGTCCGTTTGGGCTTTTCAAACTAATATTTACATGCTATCGCAGATTCTAGGCGGTGCACAGCTACTTTCCTAGGGATCATCATACTCTTAATGCTATGTGGTGGAGATACTTGCTCATGTTATCTTAAATTATTTTTTATCATCCTAAATACATTTGATTTTCAAAAAAATAAACAATAAATCATCTTTTTTGATTTGGGGTTTTTGCTTTATTGCTTTATGTTTGCCTCAAATAAACTATGCAACAGTTGGAAGAAACTACTATATAACTTACACATACTGCCAGTCTGGAGAACTTACAAGCACTGCCGGTCTGTTTATGTTAACAAGTTATTCACTTTACCCAGTGGATAATTCAGATAACACTATCTGAGAATTTGATTGACCTTAGTGTTTTTGGTTGGTTAGTTTTTTGTATTTCCCGACCTGAACCTTTTTGGTGTCTTTGCTAACATGTCTTCTTTTTAGTTTTACTATGTATTCCCCATTATTCATTTAAAGTGATTGAATATGAATAGAGTAGGTTATGAAGTTTTATGTTTTTCAAATTTAAACAACACTTGTTTGTTTGAGTCGGATTTTAAGCACTCTTTTGTCTGACAGACGAGGCTTGAAGGAAGATCTCCCGATATAAATGGACAATTCGCTGTTGTATTGGAGGTAATATCTATAGCTTGTTTACTTCTTATATAGGCATTGGTTACTGGTGCACATTCCTCCCCTCATAGAATACTTGTTTAAAGGTTTATGAAGTGGCGCCATCTCTTTTCATGGTGGATGTTCGAAAAGCAACTGGAGATACACTCGAGTATCACAAGGTTAGCTTCTTATTGTAAATTCTTTAATGTTATTGTTGTGTGTGCATCAATGTGTCATTTTTTGCTCTCGAAACACAGACGTTTACAACTTCAACTCAGAAGTACCCAATAACCTTTTTAACATTTACTAGTCTTTTTTCCTTAATCTTTATACAAGGTCTTAGCCTTTCGGAGTTGAACATGTATCTCCGATTTTTTTCTGTGCAATCTTTTTTAGTTAAGTATCGCATGATATAAAAGCCTTCTGTTCCTAAAAGGTACATCTGTTGTGTGAAGTAAACTTTACAAGAGCAAACTATTTTACTGTCCTCTAGGTGCTACATGTGTTGCTTCTGTGATTAATTCTTTCAAATACTTCTTTGATTGAATCATTTAACTGAACTTATAGTTCTGATTAACACCTAACAGAAACTGTATATTGTCTTGTTGCAGTTCTACAAGAGCTTCTGTGCTAAACTTGATCATATCATTTGGAAACCAAAATAAGGGACTGTCAATTTGTCATGCTTATAACACTGACTTGTTGATCCAGTGCCATGGATGTGAAGCAAATCATCAAGCAGATAATTGCAGTGGTGCAATTTCTCAAACAATTGGAGAGTTGTAGATATCTATATTGCTTGTTTTAGGTGAACTGTTAGTTTACGATGTATGATATATTTTGTTGTTTCTTCAGCCCGCCTAATATGGCTACCCAGTACTACATTTCAATGTGCTGAATTTGTAAGTGGTAGGAAGTTGATGAACACAGCAGTCATGAAGTTGTCTGAAAGACACTAAGATAAGATCTTATTAGCAAATATATAAGGTTACGAATTTCTTGAACTTTGGTTACACAGGTTGTACCTATAAAAGGCGGCAACCGCTTGTTTCCTTGTCTGATCAGCTGCACCTGTAATAATTTGAAAGAGTAGTGATTCTTATTCTCCACTTTCTTCACCTTAGTATGGATCATTTCTTCATTTAGGACCACAAGAAAGGATCCATACGAAGTTGGCCATTCTTCGACATTACTACACCAGAGAAAAGATTATATGCCGTCTAATGGTTGCTACCCTAGTATGTCTTTAATAAATCAATTGACAATCCTCAGTTTTATAATTGTGCGCCACCATATCACAAAGGTATAGTCTCTGTGTAATATCTACTAGTTAATTTATTCTCATTTAGCTGGGGACTTGGCACCTTTAAAAAACTGAAGGTGTCTATATTCACTGGGCAAAGTGTGCGTGATACATAGTAATTACTAAACTTAGATAAGGAAACATTAACTTATAAACTGAAGCAACAATGCGCAATACAATCCATTCATTACTGATCACAACTGACCATTTTACCAGCAGCAAGACGCACATGGAAATAGGACTAGATATCCTATAAAAAAACAAGGACTTGGTACAAAAAAACAACCATAGAAGGTTGTGACGGCAACAAGAGGACTTGCTGCCATCTCCAAAGCCCGTGAAACTGAACCCCGTGCTGGTAGTAATGGCCAGAAGCAACTGCAAAGACACGTACAAGAACCCCAGACCTGACCTCAGTCAGGCTGTGATCCAGTAAAAACAAAGACTAGACTTATACTGCATATTCTTCAGTACCACCAGTTGAGACCTCAAACTACGGCAGGGTGAAGATGTTCTCTAAAAACTATGGCCATGAAAAGTGTGAGCCTCTCATTGAGAGGGACTAACAAAGTTGAAAGAGACATTCCTTTTAGCAAGGAAGCCTACAAAAATTTGATGACAAAAACAATCTGCCACAGTCTTCTTTTAAACAACTGAACCACCGAGGTATTAAGAATCTCACTGATGATTTCTGTAGACTACCACAAAGTTTTACTGCTATCCTGTGCTCTAACTGTACTGTTTTATGTGCCTGTCACCTTCTTCCGTAACACCATCATCCATCATATGAGCACAGGGGAATTAACTCCGTAGAGGATATCACACCTCCACAAAGTTTCCAAAAGCAGCTCAATTGCACTGCTGCTAATTAAATTGCATTGCTGAATATTCAACCCTACAAGTGTCTTGCCTAGCTCTCCAAGGGAAATCATACTCTTGTTTGATATATTAAAACAACCAGACAAGGAAAGGACCTGCAGATTATGTTGCACACCACTGGATAAAGCAGCAACTCCAGCATCAGTGATTGAACACTTCGATACGTCAAGATCATTGAGCAACGAGCAGTTATCTGCAATGGATGCCAAGCTCAAATCAGTAACCTTTCTGCACCCCGTAATATTCAGCACTTCGAGGGTTTCGCCATGTAACCTAGCCAAAGATGCAACCACTTTGTCTGTCAAATTGAGACAGTCACTCAGATTTACCTTCACAAGTCCATCTTCACAGCTCTCCAGCAATGGTAGAAGGCCGTCATCTGTTATTGCACAAAGCCCGCTTAAGTCTAAGTGATGTAGCTGAGGACACAATTTCCCCACAACAGCCAAACTAGCACTACCGAAACCCAAGCAATTCTGGATGGTCAAGGATCGAAGAGATTCACAAGGAGAGAGAACGGGAGTTTCTAGAGCTAAATCCTTAATCCCCATGCACTTCAGTAAAGCTAGAGATTTTAAGTTTGATACACAGTTTGAAAGTACACCTAATATGCCAAATTGCGTAATTCTGTTGCACTCCTCCAAATGCAAGCTCTTAAGAGATCCTGCTACTTTCACAAACGCTACCAACCCGTTATCTGATACAAAGCAACACTTCTTAAGGGACATCTGTTTCAGATTTGGGCAACCTTTTCCAATAGCTTCAAGACTCACATCTGTCATTCCTCGACATGAAGCAATCAGCAAGGATTCAAGAGACTGCAGGCCCCCAGCACTACCCAATGCCCAAAAACCCTTCTGATTCACACCCTGAAGTCCACTAAGAACAAGATTGCTAATGGCCTTTCCATAGTGCCCGATTACAGCAAGAGAGAAATCTGTGATACTCAAAGCCTGAAACTTGACCTTCGACAAAACAGCTGAGGCTGAGGACAAAAGACTAGCAACTCCCTGATCCCCTACAAGAGGGCAATTTTTGACTGTGATTGACTGCAGATTAGGACAGCACCGTCCAATAGCCATGAGACTCTCATTCCCTATTTTTGGACATGATTCAATAGTAATTGCAGTCAAATTGGGACAGTTTTCTGCAACTGCAATCAAACCCTTGTTGGAAACTGAAGGACATTCGCAAAGATCAAGCTTCTCTAGTAGGTGGCATTCCTTAGCTATCTTTAGTAAACCCTCATCCCCGGTGAAAGGGACATTCCACAATGAAAGAACTCTAAGTGAAGGGCACCCGTGTGCAATTGCTGAGAGCCCTAGGTCAGTAACTCCTCGAGCACAGTTGCTTCCTCGGACTGAAAGCTTGCCAAGTCCCCCACGAGTGGCTGTTCCCACTGCAATAGCAGCGAGTCTCACATCTGTTGCCTTCTTTCCTTCAATGCATCTAGTAAGATAACCATCACAACTATCTTCTTTAGTTTCATCAGCGGAAATCATTTCAATATCTTGACTAGCCTTGCACACTTCTTGCTCTGTTTGAGTACTCTTGCCATCGTAAATTTCAGAATTCCTGATGCTGCTCAGGATCATGAGCCAATGCTTTGAGACACAAGCGGCAGCACTCCTCTCCTGGCCTCCTGGCAGGTGTCTGAAGATCTCAAACAGGCATTCATCAGGAAGAATTTCGATAGAAGATTTCTTCTTCTCAAACATATAGCCATCGAAACCAAATAGGCTGCTGATTCGTGCCCTCTTCCGGGATGGTCCGTAAACATCCACATTAGAACCACTAGAGTAGAAAAGAGCTGAATCAGCAGAACACGCTGACCCGGCAGAATAGAACTCATTATCCCCTGATAACCAATCAAAAACAAAATTAATCAGGAAACTAGTTCATGCAAATACTTCTAAAAAGCACAAACAGAGGCACTTTACATATACATGCTTCTGAACACAAGATTCATAGATAATCTATTTTTACATAAATTCAAGAATCTAAAATCGTGATTAAACAAACTAGCACAATCTTTATATACCCCTGTAGTTGATGAGAGTAGGCATAGCTGATTTATAAAACAGAACTCTTGAAGTACACCCAAGAAAATGATAAGATTAAACAAAGCACAGAATTTGTCTTTAACTTCAAACACCAATTGCATCAGAAAAAACCCACAGGGAAAAAAGAGAGAGTAGAGAAGAAAGTAGAAAAACAAAGATCCTTTGGTGGCGTGTTTTAAAAATTTGGCATATGCATCAAGGTATATATATTTATGTAATAATATTATTATATTTGAGACAACATAAGTAGATGCATGTACCTGTACAACATGTATATTAGAAAAGAGACTCTGTAATGAGTAATCTGTAAATGTATGTAGAGTATGTAGCTATGTATGCATGTATACACACAGGTGTCAGAGTGTTTAAACACTTGCAGGAAGCTCTCCCTGCTTGTGTGGTACATACATGCACACACAAATTCAATGTATCCTCTCATTTTCTTGCCCGTTTTTCTCTGTTCCTACCACATATGTCACATTCTTTATTCTATATCATTCTTTGATTTTTTCTCAAGTCTTAATCCGGTTTGCTCTTATAAATCAATGTCTTTCCTTATCATTCACCTTCCGGTTTTTCTACGTTTTTATCATTTTATGTGGCTGATGTGTACTTTCATCCATGTAAGATTGTACTCGTACCAAGTTGAGCTGAGCCGGTTATTCACTAAACGAGTTGTGTACTTTATCCGTAATAACAACAAGACCAACTCTCTTCGAAATCTGTTTTACAAGTCTTAAAAAGGGTGTAAGAATTTTCCAAGTAGCTTTGTTTGTACAACTAAACAAATTTTGAGTAATAAACGCGTTAAAAGACTTGGTTGACATAAGTAATGATCCAACAAGAGTCAATGTGTGTATCTTTACAAACAGGGGGGAAGTTTATGGTTTTGACTATAGAATTTAGCGAACGCAGTACCATAAAGCTTAAAGATCAAAAGTAGGCCAGCAAATTTTGCACCAACTTGAACTTGGACGTGGTCTTATTTCAGAAATGCATTGAACTTGGGAGGTTAAATAAGAACATTCTAAAGATACATTTGGGTGAGTTTTTTTCTAATGTATTCATTTGTAATGCGCAAGTCAGTAATTTTTTAAAGTTGCACAAATCTTCGTATCATCCTATTCTAACACTCGCTCTCACTCGTATATTAATCATAATAAGAATCTCAATTCTTGTGTCCGTGTTTAGATTTGTAATTTGGTTGGATGGAACTCATTCGATAAATCACACCGGCCCTTCGCCGCTTGAAATACCAAATCATTCCCATTATCATCGGCCCCAAAACGTTACCATTTTACTTCTTGTTTGCTCTTTTTTCTTTAATGATGAACTTTTTATCTACTTACTTTTACTTTACTGCATTCCTCTCGTTCAGATTACTTTTCCTTGTTTTGTGCATCAAGTTTGGATGGATTTTTGACGAATATACCACGCTTATCTTGTTGCAAAATAGTAGAGAAGTGAAAGATAACTTGGCATGAAGTCCAATGTATCTGCGTGAACACGTACATTACGTGCAGAATAGCCATTAGAATCAATGCAATGTATCATCTGGCTATCCCTTAACCACATATCGAGGGAGAAAAACTGATCGAGGATTAATAATATATGGGGCCTCAGAAGATCTCCTCTTTGAATAATCTCGCCATGTTCAACAACCTCTTGTTAGGCAGCCATAACATCTTTGCCAAACTTCCACCTACCTTCACCAACCCCCTCCCCACCTACTACATATTTCCTACTATAAATACCCCCTCCCCCTCATTAGTTAATTACACCTCTCTCTTTTCTCTCTTCTCTCATTAGCTGCTAGATAGTCCGTCTAGTAGGAAAGCCGGTTTAGCCCGCTTTCAGGAAGTGTCGGGATAGAAGGTCCTCGTGCCTAAACTATTCCTTAGGGTACTTGGGTCTGACTGCAGCCATCGGAGGTGGTTCCGCTGCAGGGGTCTTTCTATCAGGTTGTGTGGTACTGTCCGGGTTGAGAGAGGGAGAGAAGGAAAGGTTGTCGGGAAACAGTGATAGGGGGAGGTTTTGAGATAAACACTTCAGTGAGTTGGGGATATACATAATAGGTATCGTAGGGTTGAATTTGTGTATAAAATTCAGGGGCCGAATACCCGGATATTGTAATCTCTTTTATCTAGTGTGAAGTTGTTACTCCTGTGGATGTAGGCTGGGCCGAACCACGTTAAATCTCTTGTCTCTTTTACTGTATTGTTGATTTGTTGCTTTATTACTATCACGTATATTTGTGGGATCTAAGCACACATATTTACCAAATCGCTTCCGCATTCGCCGGGAATCGGGCAGATTCCTAACAGTTGGTATCAGAGCTAGTTGTGTCTAAATTATTGGTGCCGAAGGAAAGTCGTTAAGAAAAGTGGTTGTCTAATAAGGCGCCGTTTTGACGGAAGTGCTCCCATTGTTTCTTACACTTACCTGGCCAATTGATTTAGTTGTTTGGATTGGTTTGTGTGTGCAAACGGAGATCATGGCAAGTATTGGATGATTCAAGGTGACTCCATATGATGGTAAAGGAAGTTTTACTCTTTGGCAGAGAAGGGTAAAAGATATCCTAACCCAACAGAAGCTAGCAAGGGCTTTGAAGGGGAAGGAGGGAAAACCAACAAAGATGGTTGATGTAAAATTGGAGGAAGAAGATAAGGCCCTTATTCTTCTTACTTCGCTTCCGGAGTCATTCGATCATTTGGTCACAACCATTTTGTACGGAAAGGACACGTTAAAAATGGAGGAGGTTCAGTCAGCACTTTTGTCAAATGCTGGAAGGAAGAACCGGGATGGTGACAAGGACGGAATGACAGTTTTGGCTTTGCGTAGTCAAAATAATAGAGGAAGGGGTGCTGTGAGAGGATCTACCAATAGCAGGGGTAAATCCAGATATAGTGAAAAGGGCATGCAGTGCTTTGGTTGCAAGGAGTGGGGTCATATTAGGTCGAATTGTCCGCTTAATAAGAAGGATCCAGATGCATCATTGGTTGTGGTTACTCTCGATTGTGAAGATGTTTGCACCATCTTCAATCGAGGCACTAGTTCTCCAGGAGAATGGATATTAGACTCAGGGTCATCTTACCATGTATGTTCCGAGAGGGGGCATTTTGACAAATTCCAAGATACAAAGAATGAAACAGTTTCTTTGGCTGATGGATCTACTTGTGAGATCAAGGGGATTGGAATTGTGAAAATCAAAATGTTCGATGGAATGGTTCGCAGCTTGAATGGGGTAAGATATGTGCCTAAGCTGAGGAAGAATCTAATATCTATCGGTCGGTTAGCTTCAGAAGGCTACAGATGCTCTGTAGTAGGGGGAGCTATGAATATCAAAAGAGGCCGTGTGGTTCGGATGAAGGGAGAGCTACGTGGGGGAATATATCGTCTGATTAGTACGTGGCCAGAACGTACTGGAACTTCGAAAATCTGGTTATCTCGTGCACGAGGGAAGAGTGACTTGAAGGATACTGCTGCGGTTGTATTGCCTTCCAGTCTAGACGATGGTGCAAAGACTGCTGGGATGGATGCTTGGTCGAAGGGCTTCCACGACATCAACGAGTAGTTGGTGTATTGCAGCTGCATATGGGCATCGATCAACACAAATCAAGTGAGCAGTGAACCATGCAACAGATTGATTTGTTTGATATGCAGTTGGGGAGTAAATGAAAGATCGATGGTCACACTTGTGTGTGTGATGGTCACAGTTGCGTGTGCGATAGACTACATATGGGATTGGCCGACGTGAATCAAGTGAGTATGTGTGTATACAACAGATTGCTTCACATGTATGTAGTTGGACAAATAGAGGTCAATGGTACACTTGTGTGTATAGCAAGTGGGCATTCGAGAATGAATGTGCAAACTAGGGTATAGTTTGGAGTCTTGGACTCGGGGGGAGCTTTGTCGTAGGGAATGATTTAGATCGAGGAAAAGTTGGAGTTGTGCCAACAGGGCGCAGGTATGGAATGCAAGTGAAGAGCTGTGAGTTTGGAAAGAGGGGGAGATTGTTAGGCAGCCATAACATCTTTGCCAAACTTCCACCTACCTTCACCAACCCCCTCCCCACCTACTACATATTTCCTACTATAAATACCCCCTCCCCCTCATTAGTTAATTACACCTCTCTCTTTTCTCTCTTCTCTCATTAGCTGCTAGATAGTCCGTCTAGTAGGAAAGCCGGTTTAGCCCGCTTTCAGGAAGTGTCGGGATAGAAGGTCCTCGTGCCTAAACTATTCCTTAGGGTACTTGGGTCTGACTGCAGCCATCGGAGGTGGTCCCGCTGCAGGGGTCTTTCTATCAGGTTGTGTGGCACTGTCTGGGTTGGGAGAGGGAGAGAAGGAAAGGTTGTCGGGAAACAGTGATAGGGGGAGGTTTTGAGATAAACACTTCAGTGAGTTGGGGATATACTGTTCGCACTTATTCACGCAAGAGAACGTGGTCAACAAGTAATATAGAGTAAATAGGATTCGTTCCCACAGAGACTCAAATTGTTTGTTATGTTCACTTATGCATCAGCTTATGATTTACACTCACTGCTAAGACAATCACAATTTTGGTTTTGATTTACTAAAGATTAATTACCAACTAAGCCAATTACGAGGAAATAACTTAACTTTAACTTTATAATAAACAAACATGGAATTTCAATTTCATTTACTACTTCATCTAGAATCTTATGCCCTTTAGCCTAGCATGTGACAGAGTTGATTACTGATTAGATGCACTAAACTGATACACACCAACGTTCATTGTGCATATACCATCCTACTGATCATCCACAATCGATAGAAGTCAAGTAGTCACCAAATATGTGTAGTCCCTATATGTCTATAGCAATTGAACACATACCGGTTGAAAATCAAGCACCCATTAAACCACATAGTCGATGCAAGACGGTTAGAATTACATCACAAATTAATACATGTTCTTCACATGCAAAAACCAATGCTAGCATGAATTGTTCTAAACCCTAGATCCACTTTCGCATTCACTAGGATTAAACAAACAATTACAAGTGTTCGCGACTCACTTATAACGAATAAGCATAAACATACCAGGCAATCAATACAATCAATCACACACCAAGGCATAAATAACACTCAATTTCTAGAATCCATAGAAAAATCCATTAAAACCCCATGATAACGAATTAGCCCATAATTGACCTAATTGCCATCATGGGTTCTATGGAAAACATAATTCTAAAATAAACAAGTAATTATGGAAGAAGAAATAAGGTTTAGAAATAAATCCCCAAAATAGAAGAGTACAAAGGTTCCAAAGAATAATCCTTGCTTGTTACTAGCTTGGAGAATTTCCTTGAAAATGTTCTTGAAATCTAGATGAAAAAATGTGATAGATGCTAAGAAAAACCAAGAACAACGATAGATATGTTTTTTTAGGTCTCCAATAATACATATAAACATGCCCTAATAATAGGCCCAAAACCAACTTGACCCGATACAAGGCAACAGAAACTGCTCACACCCACATCAAAGCGCCATGGCGCCTAAACCAAGCGCAGCAGCGCTCCACAAGCCCTGGAATTCTTTCCCCGCGCGCGCTATAGCGCTAAAACTCGAGCAACGGCTCCCAGCCTCGCGCAACTGCGCCCTGCGCCCCAAATCTCCTGGACAACACCCTTTTTCCACCCTGCGCGCGCAATGGCGCCCAACACCTGTGCAATGGCGCCCAACGGTTCCTGGAATGCCTGTGCTCCTAGACCTCTCCTTGTTTTGTATTAGCTCTCCCACTTAGCAACAATCATTCCACGATTCTTGCACTTTGAATCACTTTTCTTCACACATCTAAAAATTCATTTCACGCCACCCAAATCACCATTTTAGCACCATAATAACTTCAGGACACAACCTACACAATTTACACAAAAACGTATCAAATGACAACGAAACTCGAGAACTTGCAACCGTTTTAAGTCCGAACGGAAGACAATTAGTGGATATAAAATCCACTTATCAAACCCCCAAACTTAAACCGTTGCTTGTCCTCAAGCAATGCAAACTCAACCTAACATGATGAATGAATGCAACTAATAACTAAATGTCATGATAATGCGAACGTGTCCTAATGCAATGATCCCACACAAAGTATCCGAAACCAACTCAACAAGCAAACGTCTCAACGAATGCAACAACTCCAAACAGAGCTCGACTAAGGCCCCGTATACTAACAATACATGCTCGGAAACGTGGTGTGTGCATTTCCCACTAGATATACCCTTTAAACTAGATAAAAGGCATAACCAACTCTTCGCCAAGACAATCACATGTTTATAAACAGAATGAACTTTAGACACTCCATGACTCAAAGACACCGCCATCATCATTTAAGGTATACAAGGATTCATGCTTTACTATACAAAACAACACAAAACAAAAAAAACACACATGCTTTTGACCGTGCAATGGGTGAGACCCCTAAAGGCTTATACAATAGCACCCTTGTAGCGAGCGTTAGGTTAGTGGATCCCAGACCGGAAAAGTCTTAGGTCACTAGGCATTAAAATCCCCTAGAACTTACTTTCTCGAGTACAAAAGAGCCCACCCTAGCCAATTCGCATACACACACTCTCACAATCACTCAAATTTATTTTTTTTTAAATACTTACAACTCTCTTTTTTTTTTCTTTTTTTTTTTTTATTTTTTTTTTTTCACACATGGGTGCTCTATCTCACCCCCCTAGACTACTCATATTAAATATGAGCGGCTACTAGCCATTTGACGCCTAGCCATTTTTTTTATACTACACGACACGACACAACACTTAGCATGAAATCCCTGTTTTCCCCCAAACTTATATTTAAGCGCTCCTATGCCATCAAGGGAATAACGAAAATTCTAGATATAAATAGGTGATTAAATCCCAACAACCAAACCAGGTATGACTCAATCTAGTCCAAGAGCAAACAGTGAGACCGTGAAAAGATTGTGTTCCCGACACACGCAAGTCAATCTCATAAGTACTTAAATCAACCCTCTATTCATTGTCAACACACTCAAATTAACGTCTACCTATCGAGCCAGAAACAGACACTCATATGGGATCATGTGATATGCATGAACAAAATGATATTACACTCCTAAATAAATCTATATGACATGGCATCTTAAATGCAACTAAATGACATGGCAAAACTACATGCAAAATTACTAACATGAACTATCAAACTATAATGAATATGCAGCTATATGCCATGCAATGACTCTTGATACCCTAAAATCACCCCCAAACTTATTAATTTCAATGTCCTCATTGAAGGTAAATTAAAAGGGTACAAGAGATACTCCCCTACTCGTCGTCATATTCACCCTCCTCGGGTGGTGTGTCAGGTGGCGGATAGACATGGTGAGCGCCGAAAATGGGCCATGTAACCTGAATACCCTGCTGTTGGTACACTCCGTCCAATGCCTGAGTCAAATCTGTAGAAAATCTGTGTAGCATGGCATTCGTAGTATCCTGACGCCTCAACAAGCTTCTGAACTGTGCATCACTAAAAACCACAGTACCCTGACTCGTCTGTGCCTGAGAAGGTCCCGCTCTGTCTAGGCGTGGCTGTGGAGGTACCTGCTCAACCGGTGGTGGAACACCACCCCCCTCAAAAATCTCAACATAACCAAGACCCCTCGGGTGAGGAACACCACCCGACCACTCCGCCATCTTATTAATAGCCGCGTGCTTGATAGAACCCCTCGGCCTGAGCAACGTCTCATCACTATGCCAACGAACACCCACATGAACACATAACTCTGCAATAATGACTGCATGTGGGATCCCGCCTGTCGTACCACCCTTCAAGAACTTCAAGATATTCTGATAGATTAGTTCCCCGAGATCAATATACTCGTCAAAGCAGCTGCCGGAAACGTACTCGGCGTGGTAGAACCTGCCTTATACTTCCAAACCGTACCCGGGATACACATCCCCGCCATGATAGCATTTAGGTCAACATCATCCCTAGTTTTCTGCCCCCAATCCTCAACATTCCTAGGCTTGGGTGATTGAGACAAAACACGCCGGATATACCCAGGCTTATAAGCAACTGCCTACCCCCTAACCATAGTGATTCCATTCTTGTCATCCTTGGCATTGGCATAAAATTCCCTAACAATGCTCAAGGGAACTGCCACCGGCTTAGCACAAAACATCACCCAACCTAACTCCCTAACCATATCTCTCAATTCACCATCCTCACCCGAAGGCTCAAAACCCCTCTCCTGAACAACAGCCTTTGTCAATAAATTTTCGAACTCATCTTGAGCCGCCTTAGAAACAAATTTATCCACATCATAATTTGCCTCCACCTCCTCCTCCGAACTACTACTACTCTGCACACGTACTCTTTTGGGAGCCATACCACTCTTTGACAAACACAAGGTCAACACACACCCAAAAATCCACAATATATCTCCACACACAATATCCCACTTTCAACAATTCAATTCACTAAATAATGAAATTAAGAGAGAATATTACCACTTGAATTGAAGATGAGAATTTGGAAAGCACTCCCCCAAACTTGAATTAGAGAAATCTTGAAGCTTGTATGGAAGTTTAATGATTTGGAATAAAGAGGGAATATGTGTGTATAGGTGATTATGTAGAGATAATTAGTGGGATAGGATTTGAGATGGGTTTGGAAGATGTAGGATTTGAATTTAAGAGAAGGGATGAGGTATAGAGTTTGGGTAGAGAGAATTTTAGGGTTAGGAGTATAAAAGATATGGGTGTATGTATGTATGGTTTCGGCTAGGTCTTTTGTTAACAACAGATTTTTTTTTTTTTTTTATGCAGGGGACGCGCAGCTGCGCAATAGGAAGGCGCCATTGCGCTCACAACCTCCTGGAATCAGCCTTGGCCGGGCGCTATTGCGCATAAGAGTAGCGCTGTTGCGCGCGTTGGCTCCTGGAAAGACAGTTGCGCTAGGCGCTGCTGCGCTATGGAGAGCGCTGCTGCGCTTGGCAGCCCCTGTTTTTTTTTTTTTTTTTTTTTTAAGAAAGATAGGAATACCAAAACGTGGGTTGCCTCCCACGGAGCGCTTGTTTTACGTCATTAGCTTGACGTGACTTCCATGATTCACTCAGTAATTGCAAGAACCGCGGTTTCAGCCCCACGATTCGATACCTCGCCAAAGTACGGTTTCAATCTCTGACCATTGACTTTGAATGACTGATCCGGTGATTTCTCAAAAATCTCAACCGCTCCATGCGGAAATACGGTTTTGACAACAAACGGCCCTGACCATCTTGACTTAAGCTTCCCTGGAAACAAACGAAGGCGAGAATTGAATAACAACACGGTTTGGCCCGGAACAAATACCTTGTTGACTAGACGACTATCATGCCATCTCTTCACTTTTTCTTTGTAGAGTTTATTGTTCTCATAGGCTTGCAAGCGAAACTCGTCCATCTCATTGAGTTGCACCATTCTATTCTCACCCGCGGCTTTAAGATCAAAGTTTAGCTTCTTCAAAGCCCAATAAGCCTTGTGCTCCAATTCCGCCGGCAAATGACAAGCTTTCCCGTAGACAAGCTGATACGGTGACATTCCCAAAGGTGTTTTATATGCCGTTCGGTAAGCCCAGGCGGCTTCATCGAGTTTCAGAGACCAATCCTTTCTAGAAGGACTCACCACCTTTTCTAGAATACGCTTGATTTCCCGATTAGACACTTCAGCTTGGCCATTGGTCTGGGGATGATATGTTGTGGCTACCCGATGATTGATATTGTATCTGGCCATAAGATTAGTGAACTTGCGATTGCAAAAATGAGTGCCTTCATCACTAATAATGACTCGAGGAGTACCAAATCTGGTGAAGATGTTCTTCTGAAGGAAATTAAGCACGACTTGGGCATCATTTGTCGGAAGTGCTTTGACCTCAACCCATTTAGAGACGTAATCAACTGCTAGCAAGATATATTGATTGTTGCATGAAGAGATAAAGGGTCCCATGAAGTCAATTCCCCAAGCATCGAAAATTTCCACTTCCAACATTACATTAAGGGGCATCTCATCCCTCCTCGATATGTTACCAACACGCTGACAACGATCACACCTTAAAACGTACTGATGAGCATCCTGAAAAAGAGAAGGCCAATAGAACCCCGCTTGAAGAATCCGAGTAGCAGTCTTTTCACCTCCATAGTGGCCCCCATATGTCGTGGCGTGATAATCCCTCAGAATAGCCTCTGTTTCACTATACGGCACACATCTTCTAAGAATCTGATCAGCTCCCTGTTTAAACAGATATGGTTCGTCCCAACGATACCATTTGACTTCATGCAAGAACTTCTTCCTTTGTGCATAAGAAAATTCGGATGGAATAACTTGACTAACCAGAAAGTTCACAATGTCTGCGTACCATGGCTCCTCTTCTTGCACCCTAAACAATTGCTCATCCGGGAAGAATTCATTAATGATGGTACCGTCTCGAGAAGATTTACCAAAGTCCTCCAGACGAGAAAGATGGTCAGCTACTTGATTCTCTGTCCCTTTCCTGTCCATAATCTCCACATCAAATTCTTGTAACAGAAGTACCCAACGAATTAAACGAGGTTTGGAGTCCTTTTTAGAGAGCAGATATCTAATAGCCGCGTGATCCGTGTACACCATTACCTTTGTACCTAGCAAGTAAGAACGGAATTTTTCGAAACCATAGACTATGGCCAACAGCTCCTTTTCAGTAGTAGTGTAGTTCAACTGAGCATCATTAAGAGTCTTGCTTGCATAATAGATCACATGAAACACTTTATCTTTCTTTTGACCGAGGACAGCCCCCACTGCAAAATCGCTAGCATCGCACATCATAGCGAAAGGTTCACTCCAATCGGGAGCAATGATCACTGGTGTTGAAACCAATTTCTTTTTCAGAGTCTCGAAAGCGGTCAAACATTCTTCATCAAAATTAAAAGGAACATCCTTTTCCAAGAGCTTACACAACGGTTTGGAGATTTTTGAGAAATCTTTGATAAAACGCCTGTAGAAACCTGCGTGACCAAGGAAACCGCGAATCCCTCTCACTGAATTAGGTGGTGGAAGCTTTTCAATTGTCTCTATTTTTGCCCTGTCCACCTCTAGACCTCTCCGTGACACCTTGTGCCCAAGAATAGTTCCCTCCTGAACCATGAAGTGGCATTTCTTCTAGTTAAGCACTAGATTAGTCTCCACACATCTTTTCAGAACCGCACCCAGATTATTCAAACATTCATCGAAGGAGAGACCGATTACAGAAAAGTCATCCATGAAAACTTCTACGGTCTTGCCAATCATGTCTGAAAATATAGCCATCATACACCTTTGAAAAGTGGCAGGTGCACCACACAAACCAAAAGAGACTCGCCGAAAAGCAAATGTACCAAATGGACATGTGAAAGTCGTCTTCTCCTGATCTTCAGGGGCAATACAGATTTGATTATACCCAGAATATCCATCCAATAGGCAATAGTACTCCTGACCTGCAAGTCTGTCCAGCATCTGATCGATAAAGGGCAAAGGAAAATGATCCTTCCTAGTGGCCTTGTTCAATTTCCGGTAGTCCATACAGATTCTCCAACCAGTGACCGTGCGAGTAGAGATAAGTTCATTCTTCTCATTGGTGATTACTGTCATGCCACCTTTCTTTGGCACACATTGAACTGGACTTACCCATGAACTATCAGAAATGGGATAGATAATCCCTGCATCCAACCACTTGATGATTTCTTTCTTCACAACTTCTTTCATGATCGGATTTAGTCGCCTCTGATGTTCCACTGTTGGTTTACTCCCTTCTTCTAATGGAATTTTGTGTTGACAATAAGCCGGACTAATCCCCTTGATGTCTGCTATGGTCCATCCAATAGCTGATTTGAATTCTCTAAGAACTCTCAAGAGCTTGTCTTCCTCAGAATCTGACAAGTTAGCAGCAATAATCACAGGTAAAGTAGATGATTCACCAAGAGAGGCATACCTTAAATGATCAGGTAGTGGTTTGAGCTCTAGAGTTGGAGCTTCTTCAATGGAAGGTTTCAACCGCTGATGTGACCCCTTCAATTCAGATAGACCTAAAGGTTCCACTGGTCTCTCAAATTTCCTTTGCCATGGAGTAGCATCAAGAAATAGCAGTTGTTCATCTACCTCATCTTCTTCCAAATGAAAATCCCCAATCAGTGCTTTTTCTAATGTGTCATTCATGAGCAGATGCTCAATTTTTGATTGCACTGCCGACTCAACCATGTCTATCTTCAAACAATGCTCTTCTTCCGTTGGAAACTTCATAGCCTTAAAAACATTGAAGGTGACATTTTGATCATGCACCCTCATGGTGAGTTCCCCCTTCTGCACGTCAATCAAGGTCTGACCTGTAGCCAAGAATGGTCTCCCTAGAATGATAGGGATTTTCTTATCTTCTTCAAAATCAAGTATGACGAAATCCGCCGGAAAGATGAGTTTGTCCACCTTCACTAGAACATCTTCTACAATTCCTCGAGGGTAGGTAATTGAGCGATCAGCTAACTGGAGTGACATGTTGGTAGGCTTAGGCTCCGGAAGACCAAGTTGCAAGAAAACCGAATATGGCATGAGGTTGATGCTTGCCCCTAAATCACACAAACACTTGTCAAAAGACAAATTTCCAATGATGCACGGTATGGTAAAACTCCCCGGATCCTTCAGCTTAGGTGGCAACTTTTGTTGCAAAACAGCACTGCACTCCTCCGTCAAAGCGACGGTCTCTAACTCCTCGAGTTTCAATTTCCTCGAAAGTATGCCCTTCATGAACTTGGCATAACTTGGCATTTGTTCAAGTGCTTCAGCAAATGGTAGATTTATGTGCAACTTTTTGAACACTTCTAAGAACTTTGCGAATTGCTTATCAAACTTCTGTTTCTGAAGCCTTTTAGGGAATGGCGGAGGCGGATAAACTTCTTTGCTAGCTTCCGTAATTTCTGAACCTGTTTTCCCATCTGACTTCTCCTTTCCTTCCTCACCTGATGCCTTCTGAATGACCGGAAGAGCAGAATTTGAAGACCGGATAGACCCCTCAGGCGCGCCCGCGCCCAAATCACTGTTCACAGCATTTTCAAGTTCTTCGTTAAACTGCCTTTTGACTCCCAGATTGTTTGTAACCTTTCCAGAACGTAACGTAACAGCATGAATCTGTTCCTTGACCTCCTTTTTACCCGGATTTGCTTCCGTGTCACTAGGTAATTGCCCTTGAGGTCTGTTCAAAAGAGCATTAGCCAGTTGGCCCATTTGATTTTCAAGAGTTTTCAGAGATGCTGCTTGACTCTTGTACATCATTCGCAATTCTTCCATTTCTGACTTCTCATTCGATTGCACATGACTTCCTGGTTGTTGTTGATGAAATCCAGGTGGATTGTATGGTGGCCTTTGGGCATAAGGTTGTTGATAACCTGAATTGTTGAACTGCTTCGAACCATACTGCTGACCCTGAGATGGTTGTTGCATAGCATTCTGATTGTTGCTCCAACTGAAGTTAGGATGATTCCTATTGTTGGGATGATATGTATTAGGAGCAGGTTGTGAAGGCCTTTGATAATTGCTGACAAACTGTGCCGACTCACTGGAAATTGCACATTGATTAGTGTCATGAGCCCCCGTACACAATTCACAGACCATGGCGACTTGTTGAACCCCCACCTTAGCCAATGAGTCCACTTTCATGGTTAGAGCCTGTAGCTGGGCTGCTATAGCTGTTGTGGCATCCATTTCAAGTACACCTGCAACCTTACCTTGTGGAATGCGCTGTGTCGGATTCTGATACTCGTTTGCAGCCATCATTTCAATCAAGTCATAGGCCTCTTCATAGCTTTTGGCCCACAGAGCTCCTCCAGATGCCGCATCAAGCATTGCTCGAGAATGACTTAACCCATTGTAGAAGCTATTGATGACCATCCAATTGGGCATCCCATGATGAGGACATTTCCGGAGCATCTCCTTGTACCTTTCCCAAGCTTCACACAGTGATTCACCAGAATGCTGACTAAATTGTGTAAGAGCATTCCTCATGGCAGCAGTCTTTGCCATAGGAAAGAATTTAGTCAAGAACTTTTGTGCCAGATCTTCCCATGTAGTGATGGAACCTGCTGGAAGTGAATGCAACCAGCTTTTTGCTTTGTCTCTCAATGAGAATGGAAACAACCTTAGCTTGATAGCGTCCTCAGAAACTCCGTTGGTTTTGAACGTGTCACAGATCTCAATGAAGTCCCTGATATGCATGTTGGGATCCTCGACAGATGAACCCCCAAACTGGACTGAGTTCTGGACCATTTGGATCGTGCCCGGCTTGATCTCAAAATTATTTGCAGCAATAGCCGGCCGCACAATACTCGACTGAATATCATCAATCTTGGGCTGAGAATATTCCTTCAGCGCCTTGTTATCTGCCATTTCTCCAGTAACTTCAAACTCCTCTTCAACTTCTTCCACTAATACCTCTTCTTGCTCTTTTTCTTCCATATTCTCTTTACGAACTTGAGATCGAGTACGCATACACGCTCAAGTTAGTACCTGAGAAACCCAAAAGTAAATGAGTGAGAAAAACGTCCGAGTCAATGAATTTAATCCAAATTGATGACAAGATCATAAACTAAACAAACAATGAACCGAGTCCCCGGCAGCGGCGCCAAAAACTTGTTCGCACTTATTCACGCAAGAGAACGTGGTCAACAAGTAATATAGAGTAAATAGGATTCGTTCCCACAGAGACTCAAATTGTTTGTTATGTTCACTTATGCATCAGCTTATGATTTACACTCACTGCTAAGACAATCACAATTTTGGTTTTGATTTACTAAAGATTAATTACCAACTAAGCCAATTACGAGGAAATAACTTAACTTTAACTTTATAATAAACAAACATGGAATTTCAATTTCATTTACTACTTCATCTAGAATCTTATGCCCTTTAGCCTAGCATGTGACAGAGTTGATTACTGATTAGATGCACTAAACTGATACACACCAACGTTCATTGTGCATATACCATCCTACTGATCATCCACAATCGATAGAAGTCAAGTAGTCACCAAATATGTGTAGTCCCTATATGTCTATAGCAATTGAACACATACCGGTTGAAAATCAAGCACCCATTAAACCACATAGTCGATGCAAGACGGTTAGAATTACATCACAAATTAATACATGTTCTTCACATGCAAAAACCAATGCTAGCATGAATTGTTCTAAACCCTAGATCCACTTTCGCATTCACTAGGATTAAACAAACAATTACAAGTGTTCGCGACTCACTTATAACGAATAAGCATAAACATACCAGGCAATCAATACAATCAATCACACACCAAGGCATAAATAACACTCAATTTCTAGAATCCATAGAAAAATCCATTAAAACCCCATGATAACGAATTAGCCCATAATTGACCTAATTGCCATCATGGGTTCTATGGAAAACATAATTCTAAAATAAACAAGTAATTATGGAAGAAGAAATAAGGTTTAGAAATAAATCCCCAAAATAGAAGAGTACAAAGGTTCCAAAGAATAATCCTTGCTTGTTACTAGCTTGGAGAATTTCCTTGAAAATGTTCTTGAAATCTAGATGAAAAAATGTGATAGATGCTAAGAAAAACCAAGAACAACGATAGATATGTTTTTTTAGGTCTCCAATAATACATATAAACATGCCCTAATAATAGGCCCAAAACCAACTTGACCCGATACAAGGCAACAGAAACTGCTCACACCCACATCAAAGCGCCATGGCGCCTAAACCAAGCGCAGCAGCGCTCCACAAGCCCTGGAATTCTTTCCCCGCGCGCGCTATAGCGCTAAAACTCGAGCAACGGCTCCCAGCCTCGCGCAACTGCGCCCTGCGCCCCAAATCTCCTGGACAACACCCTTTTTCCACCCTGCGCGCGCAATGGCGCCCAACACCTGTGCAATGGCGCCCAACGGTTCCTGGAATGCCTGTGCTCCTAGACCTCTCCTTGTTTTGTATTAGCTCTCCCACTTAGCAACAATCATTCCACGATTCTTGCACTTTGAATCACTTTTCTTCACACATCTAAAAATTCATTTCACGCCACCCAAATCACCATTTTAGCACCATAATAACTTCAGGACACAACCTACACAATTTACACAAAAACGTATCAAATGACAATGAAACTCGAGAACTTGCAACCGTTTTAAGTCCGAACGGAAGACAATTATTGGATATAAAATCCACTTATCATATACATAATCGGTATCGTAGGGCTGAATTTGTGTATAAAATTCAGGGGCCGGATACCCGGATATTGTAATCTCTTTTATCTAGTGTGAAGTTGTTACTCTTGTGGATGTAGGCTGGGCCGAACCACGTTAAATCTCTTGTCTCTTTTACTGTATTGTTGGTTTGTTGCTTTATTACTATCACGTATATTTGTGGGATCTAAGCACACATATTTACCAAATCGCTTCCGCATTCGCCGGGAATCGGGCAGATTCCTAACACCTCTATCTAACATCTTATCTTGCACATGTTTTCCGTGTGCCACAATTTTTGTTGATCATCTACGTTAAATTTACTGGATGTTTCGGGTTCAAATTCTTGATCTTGAACATACAATCAGATGTATATAATTTTCATTCAATACTGTTAGTTTGACTTGAATTGGGCGGCGGCCGCCAGCGTCGTCACTGTAGCCGCCGGATTTGACCACACCTAACCGACCTACCCCTTAGATTGTGCCTATAAATATATATGCATGTAAGGATTGTAAAAACATATGAAAACCTCTATAATCTGTTTATCCTCTCAGATCTATAAAATTATTTCTCTTCTACATATAATCTTTCTTGCTTCCGTTATAACAAATTGATATCAGAGCCAGGGTCGAAACTGCTGCAAAAATTTGCGCCGGATTTTTTTAAGCTCGCCGGAGTTACTGTTCATCGCCGGAGAAGATGACACTGTTCAGGCGGAGTTACTGTTCATCGCCGGAGAAGACGACACTGGTCATCATCGTAGAAGACGACACTGTTCATACGGACTGTTCATACGGTACTATTTATACGGCACTGTTCATACGGTACTATTCATACGTCACTGTTCACGGGTACTGTTCACGGGTATTGTTCACAGGTACTGTTCACAGGCACTATTCACGTATACGGTTCTGGGAGAAAGATGTCGGGTGGTATTAACGATAAGGTCGACAAATTTACTGGGAGAAATAGTTTCAGTCTGTGGCAAATCAAGATGCGTGCCTTGTTAAAGCAACAGGGGCTCTGGGCGCCGTTGAACACAAAAACGGCTGCTTCTGGAAGCGCTGAGATGGCCAGTCTAGAAGAAAAGGCACACTCAACAATTTTGTTGTGCCTTGCAGATGATATTATTACTGAAATCGCGGTGGAGGATACCGCGTCTGGTCTGTGGTTGAAGCTTGAAAGTCTCTACGTGACGAAGTCTTTAACAAACAAGTTGTTGCTGAAGCAACGTCTGTTTAGTCTGCGAATGCAGGAAGGTATGCCTCTTTGAGATCACTTAGATCAATTAAACACAATTTTATTAGAATTGCGTAATATTGATGTTAAAGTTGAAGATGAGGATGCTGCTTTGATTCTGTTAGTTTCTTTACCATTATCGTATGAGAACTTTGTGCAATCATTTATTGTTGGTAAAGATACTATTTCTCTAGAGGAGGTTAGATCTGCTCTTCATTCTAGAGAGCTGCGCCATAAGGCGGCTGGTACAAGTGCAGATAATCATGCTGCTGGGTTGGTAGCTAGCGGGAGTAATGGACATGGAAAGTCGGGGAAGAAATCAATTCCTAAGGGACCAAAACCTAATGATATCTGTAATTACTGTAAAGAGAAGGGACACTGG
The DNA here is from genome assembly GCA_036435485.1 of Saposhnikovia divaricata. Classification (NCBI taxonomy): domain Eukaryota; kingdom Viridiplantae; phylum Streptophyta; class Magnoliopsida; order Apiales; family Apiaceae; genus Saposhnikovia; species Saposhnikovia divaricata. The sequence continues at coordinate 23,734,795 of CM071599.1, forward strand.
AAATCTGACTATCCCAAGAAAAAGAAGCAACAGGATAATTTGACAGATACTGCTGCTGTAGCTGATGCTACTTCTGAAGAAGATATTGCTCTAGTTGCTGTCAAGGACACGCATCACTCTGATGTGTGGATTCTTGATAGTGGAGCGTCTTATCATATATGTCCGCGCAGGGAGTGGTTTACAACCTACAAGCAAGTAGACGGTGGCAAGATTTCTATGGCTAACAGTTTTGCTTGTGAGACGGGTGGAATAGGCTCGATTAAAATTCGGACAGATGATGGTAAATTCTGCACATTGAATGATGTTAGGCATGTTCCACTTATGACAAAGAATCTGATATCTTTGAGTATGTTAGACAGCAAGGGTTTCAGTTTTCAAGGTGAAGGTGGAGTCCTACATGTCTGCAAGGGTTCTAATGTGGTTTTGAAAGGTGTTAAATGTGGTACCTTGTATCTTCTTCAAGGTTCTACGTTATCAGGTTCTGTTGCTGTCACGTCCTCGGAGAAGATTAAGAGGCTGCGAACAGATAATGGCCTGGAATTTTGCTCGTCCGAGTTTGCAGATTTCTGCAAGAATGAGGGGATTGCTAGGCATCATACAGTCAGGGATATACCACATCAGAATGGTGTAGCAGAGCGTATGAATCAGACACTTCTGGAGAGAGCTAGGTGCATGCTCTCTAATGCTGGACTAACTAGAAGATTCTGGGCAGAAGTAGTTAGTACAGCATGTTATCTGATAAATCGTGGACCTTATACAGAAAGTGGTGGTGTTGAGAAACAGGTGGAGCAGGAAGTCACTCAAGATGAGAGTGAACCACAACAAGAAGTTCAACAACCACAGTCAGAATCAGAATCATCAGTACCAGTAGTAAATCAGCACAGTTTGGTCAGACACACTTCCATCAGGGTGCTACTAGCGATAGTTGCACATCAGAATCTGGAGTTTGAACAACTCGATGCAGAGAACAAGTCTGATATTCAGAAGTTGAAAGGTCTCCTCAGTGCTGAGTTTGAAATAAAAGATTTGGGTGCGGCTCGGAAAATTCTGGGAATGGAGATTTATAGGGATAGAAACAAAAGAAAACTCTTCTTGTCACAGAAGGGATACATTCAGAAGATTTTGTCAAGGTTTGGCATGTCTACAGCAAAGCCTATAGATAACCCTAGTGCTGCAAATGCACATCTGTCTGTTGCTTTTGCACCTAAGTCTGCTGAGGAAAAAGAGTACATGTCTCGAGTTCCCTATGCTAGTGCAGTAGGAAGCTTGATGTATGCAATGATCTGCACTAGACCCGATCTTGCACAGTCTGTCAGTGTTGTTAGTAGGTTCATGGGTGATCCAGGCAAGGAGCATTGGCAAGCTGTGAAGAGGATTTTTCGGTACTTAAAAGGTACATCTGATGTTGGTTTCATTTATGGAGGTGATACTGAGTGTTTGGTGACAGGGTTTTCAGACTCTGATTATGCTGGAGATGTTGACAGTAGAAGGTCTATGACTGGTTATGCTTTCACTCTGGGTGGTTCGATTGTCAGTTGGAAAGCTACTCTGCAACCTACAGTGACTTTGTCTACTACAGAAGCAGAGTACATGGCATTGACAGAAGCCGCAAAAGAAGGAATCTGGTTGAAAGGATTGATCAGTGATCTAGGTCTACATCATGATCAGGCTACAGTATTTTGTGACAGTCTCAGTGCAATCTGTTTAGCCAAGGATCAAGTCCATCATGAGCGGACTAAGCACATAGATATAAGATATCATTTTCTAAGAAGTGAGACGAGAATTAAGGTGAGAAAAGTGGGTACTGCTGATAACCCAGCTGATATGCTCACCAAGCCGGTTCCACATAGCAAGTTTCAACATTGTTTGAACTTGCTAAATGTTCGGAGTTGTTGACTGCCCTTTTGAGGGCAAAATCTGAGGCAGAAAAGTTTTATCTGGTACATCTGGCATTATTATGATGCGTCTGGTACATCTGTTATCTGTTTTTGTGAGAAGATTCAAGTAAAGGTGGAGTCTGTTATCTGGTACATCTGGCATTATTATGATGCATCTGGTACATCTGTTTTTGTGAGAGGATTCAAGTCAAGGTGGAGATTTGTTAGTTTGACTTGAATTGGGCGGTGGCCGCCGACGGCGGCCGCCGGCGGCGTCACTGTAGCCGCCGGATTTGACCACACCTAACCCACCTACCACCACCTACCCCTTAGATTGTGCCTATAAATAGATATGCATGTAAGGATTATAAAAACATCTGAAAACCTCTGTAATCTGTTTATCCTCTCAGATCTATAAAATTATTTCTCTTCTGCATATAATCTTTCTTGCTTCCGTTATAACAAATACATTTGTACAACTCGAACACAACTCAAAACTCCAGAAAATATTTTTAAATCAATCAAACAGTTCAATCAGTGAAAGTGAGAACATTTCATATAAAGCAATAAATTTAATTATTCTAAGGGAGGTAGGGTGATTGTTAACGTATATTATTATTATTATTGTTAAAAGATATTTATATCTATACTATTATATAAAAGTCGAAATATTAAAAGTTTGGTTGGTTGGTCGGTACGGTACGTGTTGATTTTACTTATTTACTCATATTCAATTACAAATAAAATCCATCCTACTAACTAATCAATTTTCTTTTTCAGGGTAAACATATTATTTTTTCTATTTTTCAATAACTAAATAATTTCCTTTTTCAGGTAAAATACAATATTTTCATTTTCAGGTAAAATACAATATCTTTTACATTTTATCTAACTAAAATTTCTCCCTTTTTTTAAACCGTGGGAACCTTTTTTTAAAAATACTACGAGCAATTTTGTTTACTAAAATAACATAAATATATTATAATTACTATTAACTAATCAATTACCTTTTTCATCCAAAACAAGTTACCTTTTCTTTTTTCTCTTACTAAAACCTCTCTTTTTCATTTAGCAAAAAAAAAAAACCCTCTATTTTTCCAATTATATCACAGACGTTTCTATTTAATAAAAATAAAATAATAATTTTATAATACTAATAATTAACCAATTACCTTTTTAGCTAAAACATATCATCTTTTCAATTTTTTCTAATTAAGTTTCCTTTTTTCCAAGAAAATATCACGAGCAACAATAATTTCTCATTTTCTAAAAACACTGTGAGCAATTTTATTTAGTAAAATAACATAATTAAATTATAATTTCTATAAACTAATCAATTACCCTTTTTCACATAAAATCATGTCACCTCTTTAATTTTCACGTTACCATTCCATTTTCTCTGACTAAAATCTCTCTTTTTCAAATTATATCACGGGCGGTCCTGTTTAATACATTACACTAATAATATTATAATATTAATAATTAACCGATTACCTTTTTCAGCTAAAACGTATCATCTTTTCTATATTTTCTAACTAAAATCTCTCATTTTTTTAGAAATATCACCGATAACATTATATAATTATTATCAAATCATCTCATATAAAAATTTTAGACTCCAAAATTCATGTTTTAAAAAAATTAATTTAAAATAATGAAAAAAATTCATGTAATATTAAAAAAAATCCGTGCATCGCACGGGTTTTAAGATAATATTATATATTCTAGGATATTGAAATGTTGTTTTTTTTAATCAAAAAGCACTTGCATATATTAAAATTCATCCAATGCAAGGTTACAAATAATAAACTCGGGAGTAGTACTATCATATATGATTGATATATGGAATTTCCTTTCGAGTGTTTGGAGTTACTTGATATGATATGTCTTGTGCTAAGTTGAAAGGCATATGACTCAGCCTATTTGTAGTTAGAGGATCCTAATTCAATTAAACTAGATTGTAATAAGTAAATAATATTATCTGTCACAGGAATCTCAGAAGATGCTATCTGTCAGAAGAAAAATCAACATGTCAATCTATAGTTTTGATGTCTTACACTGGAAGAAGTTCAGTCTACTGATCAAGCCTCAGTGTAGCATTCAAAGTTATGGATTTATTTTTAAAAGGACAGAGATTTCTATCAGTGACAATGAAACAGTTTCAGTACAAATGTATTTGAAGAAAAGTCAAGAAAAGAAAAAGACCACAGCTTAAAGTCAAGATGAAGAACATATTTTGGAGTTAGTCGTTCATGAACCAGACAGTACATCGAGCGTCAACATCGAACCAGTGTATGTTCTTTATTAAATTACGTGGTACTAAGTGAAGTGTTATCTACTAAAGGATATGTATTAATTCTTCTTTAATTAATTAAATCAAATAATTAATTTAACTAAATAAATTAATTCTATTCGAATTAATATATTTGTTAAAGTAATTATTAAATTAATTAAATCAGAATTAATATGTAAAAGAAATAATTATTTAAATGATTGTTGCAAATCATTTGATTAATTATAAGCTGAAAATATATGATAATTTATATTCAGTTAATGTTGGACAGTCATACACAGTTCAAGTTGGACAGTCATATTCAGTGCAAGTTTGATAGTCATATCCAGTTCAAGTGTGACTGTCATATTTAGTTCAAACTGGACAGTCATATTTAGTTCAAACTGGACAGTCATATTTAGTACAAACTGAGACAGTCATATCTAGTTCATACTGGATAGTTATACCGAAAGTTATATTGGATGGATTGTTATATTCAGTTCAAACGGACAGTCATATTACTTGCAAAGGGATAGTCATACCGATTGTTATATCAGCCAGCAGATAGTTATATCAAGCTCAACGAATAGTCATATTTAACTACAATATGACTATGATTAAACAAGTGATCAGTTGGCTATATAAAGAGACAGAAGCATCAGACTTGAAAACAACACAGACACACGAAAACTCACAGGAAGAAAAAGGAGACCCAAAAACATATCATTTCTTTCATCTTCAAGCAATTAAATTGCCATAAATTCTTGAGTTCCTTGTAACAAAAATTGTATCCATTGGAACTTAATTATTTGTGACTTGTGTACTACTAGCGAATTAAGTTTCCTAGTTCTTGACTTGATATCTTGATTTTTATTAACTAAATTAGAAAAGTTCATGTCGAATTTTCTAATTAGTTATTAATTACTTGATAATCATTTGTATTGATTTTGTAACACCCATCAAGTTAATATATTGTTATATTCAACTTGAAATTTGTGTTATTTATATTCCGCACAAATTTGTTTGAATTAAATTTTATTCATAAGACAAATTTTAAGAAAATGATATAGATTATATTCAACCCCCCCTTCTACAATCTTATTGGACCTAACAATTGGTATCAGAGCCGATTGATTGATACACAAATCAAGATCCTATTTTTACTCAATCAAAAATCAAGCTCGAATTTTTAACTCTCTTAAAAATTCATCATGTCAACCAAAGGCATTGTTAAAATTCCTATCTTTAATAAAGATAACTATGACATGTGGAAAAATAAAATGGAATTGTTTCTTGATGTTACAAATCCAAATTATTTGTGGGTTTTGAAAAATGGACCAAAAACTCCTATGCAACATGATGTTGAAATCGTTACAAATGGAGTAGTAACAACACCTGCTAAATTCTATCCAAAGGACCCTAAGAACTTTACTGCTGAAGATAAAGAGGAAGCTGGACTGGATAAAAATTTGAGACTCATTTTAATAGATTCCCTCGATGTTGTAATGTATAGCCATGTGATGAATTGTAAAACCGCTAAGCACATCTGGGAAACTATTGAAACCATCAATGAAGGAACTGATGAAGTCAGGGAAAACATACTTTAAATTTTGACCTCTGAATATGAACACTTTAGAGCTGGCCCTAACGAAGGTATTCAGGAAGTGTTCGAAAGGTATAACAAAATAATCAACAAATTGCAAGTTCATGGCAAGCAATATACTCAGAGAGAGATCAACATGAAGTTTTTACTGACTATGCCTACTCACTTGGAGCATAGAATAACTGCCATCAGAGAATCCAGAGATTTAAACAAGATTGCTCTTGACAGGCTGTTTGGTGTTCTGAAAACATATGAATTAGAACAAGTACAGCAGAAGGAGTTCTCTGGCAAAGGCAGAATTGCAAGTTCTTCTACAGCTCTGGTAGCTGAGGTTCCTAAGGAAGTCGAAGCTAAAGTTGTTCAATCTCACAGCTTCAACAAGGAACAAACTGAAGTTGAACATGGCCAAACACCAGCTACTCAGGATGGTAGTGAATTCTATTCACTAGAAGAGCTGGATCAATTAGAAGATGAATCTATGGCGATGTTGGTGAGACAATTCAGTAAATTCAGATTTAGAAGAAATCCAAAGTTCAGGTTTAAGTCAAATAACATATTTCAGAGAGGAGGTTCTTCGTCCTCTAGTAACAGGGGAGGTTACAAAACTGGAACTGTTGACAGAAGCAAGATTCGTTGCTTCAACTGTAATGAGTTGGGACACTTTGCTACTGAGTGTCAGAAACCCAAGCAAGCACAGAAGAAAGATTATGCTTCTGAAAAGAAGAAGACTGGAAGAGCTTATGTAGCTGCTGGTAAAAGCTGGGATGACACAGACAGTGAAAATGAAGATTATGGAAACTTTGCGCTGGTGGCAAATGCTGAATCATCAACTTATTACACCATACTGGTAACTCTTACTGATGATGAGTTAATTCATGGCTTACGTAATTGCTTGACTAATGCACAAAAAGGGTACGAGAGAATAAGTCTTGTTAACACTAAACTTGAAAATGAAGTGTTAGATTTAAAAAAGGTGCAGATTAATCAAGATAAGAATATAGAAGAAATAGCTAGACTTAACTGCAGAGATAAGTCGCTAGGAGAATACATGGTAAAACAAGTTGATAGGATTGCTGAACAAGACATCAGGATTAAAGAACTTGAAACACAGATTAGAGCTTGTTATAATACTGTTAAAGTTTCTAAAGAGTTCTTCAACAAACAAGCAGTAGAACGAACTGTAGGAATAGGGTTTGATTACAATCAAGCTGTTGGTTCTTTGAGCAATCATTCTCCTAATCCTATTTCAGCTAAAGAAAGAGGTATACCACACATTCTCAAGAATGTTTAAAAACCAATGTTTAAAAAATCTGTTGCTGAACCACCCAATATGCTTTCTATTGTCATTCAGGAAGAAATGAAAAATGAGGACAGTGCTAATGGCATAGTCCTTGATAATGACAAATCTGCTAAGGAACAAGTTAAGGTTGTTGAGTTAACTAGTTCTTCTCAAATTGGGTTAAGTGACAACAAGTTGAAAAAGAACAATAACAAGTTTGACATGCATGCTATGCCTATTATTGATTCTTCTCATAAAGCATGTGGTTTTGTCAATTGTATGTCTTGTGCTTTTAATGTCATGTCTGCTTACTTTTCTGGTAATCATGCATGTGCTGATAAGACTGCCCCTAGACAACATATGAACAGAAACAAAAATGTCAGATCAATGACTACTAGTCCTCCTTATGTTAGGAGAGAAACATTTGTACCTAAGCCTAAACAAAGTTCTACTAAGGCTGTTTACAAGGTCAAATGTCCAATCAATGAAACAAGTGTTATTGTTGCTAAAGAAACGTGGATACCTAGAATAAAACAGAAGCTTGTCAAATCTGTTTATAAAGTGAAATGTTTGTTAAATAAGGGTAAAGCTGTTGTTAAAGTGAAGAATGTTGTTTTGCCTGACAAAGGCCAATTCTTTAAGTATTCTAGACCCAATCAAATTTGGGTTCCGAAGAAGGTTTAATCCGTTTGTCATTGCAGGGTGTTGAGCAGGTTGAACGAGTGACCTGGATCTTGGACAATGGATGTTCGAGGCATATGACTGGTGACAGAACCCTGCTAACAAATGTGGTGGAGAAGGCCGGCCAATGGTTACCTTTGGAGATAACAGCAAAGGTAGAACTGATGGATATGGCAGACTTGAAGCTGGAAATGTTATCATTGATGAAGTCTCTTTTGTGAAGGGACTTGAGCATAATTTGCTCAGTGTCAGTCAATTCTGTGATAAAGGTTATGAAGTTCATTTCAACAAGAAGAATTGTCTAATTTAACACAAGAGACATGAAAAGCCACAACTGACAGGAGTTAGAAAAGGCAACATGTACGTAGCCAACATGAACTTAGGAAGCACTGAAGAAATCACTTGCTTCTACACCAAAGCATCTAATGATGAGAGTTGGCTATTGCACAAGAAACTTTCTCATCTCAATTTCAAGACAATGAATTCTCTAGTTAAAAGAGAGTTGGTGAGAGGTTTGCCTTCAATGGAATTCACTCAAGAAGGACTGTGTGATGCATGTCAAAAAGGCAAGCTAAAAAGGGCAAGTCACAGGAGCACTGACACATCTTCAATAACTGAACCATTACAATTACTTCATATGGATTTGTTTGGTCCAGTTAATGTGATGTCTATGTCAAGGAAGAGATATGCTTTAGTGATTGTTGATTATTTTTCAAAATACACATGGGTCCTGTTTTTGAATTCTAAAGATGAGACTCCACAACTGGTGATTGATCACATCAAGTTAATTGAGCGAGATTCTACATATCCAGTGAGAGCTATAAGATCAGACAATGGAACTGAATTCAAGAATGCAGTTCTAAATGACTTTTGCACTGAGAAGGGTATAACTAGACAATACTCAGCTCCAAGAACTCCTCAGCAAAATGGGGTAGTGGAAAGAAAGAATAGAACCTTGATTGAAGCTGCACGTACTATGTTAAGTGAATCAAGGCTTCCATTGTACTTTTGGGCTGAAGCTGTCAACACTGCGTGCCATACCCAGAATCGAACTCTAATCAATAAAGACCAAATGAAGACACCCTATGAAATTATGGCTGATAAGAAACCATTCAAACCATCACTCAAACACTTTCATGTATTTGGGGCAAAATTCTTTGTGCTTAAAGAAGGTGATGATCAAGGTGGTAAATTCGATACCAAAGCATTTGAAGCAATTTTTATTGGTTATTCAATGAGGGCATACAGGGTGTATGTGATTGATGAACAGAAGATGATGGAAAGTGTCTGTTATTCCCAGATTACACACTTGTATAATTGTAGAAGGGGGGGTTGAATACAATTATTGATATTTATAAATTTCTGATAAGAACTTCAGAAACTTATGAAGAGATAATTGCAATGTAAGAATTAAACACAAACACATATAAAATCAGGTGGTTAATATGTACCACCTGAAGCTTTTATTTGAAGAAAACTCTGTGATACAAAATGTACACAGCTGCCGTTTTACAACTCTTTGCTTCTAAAGATATTCAAGAAACCCTAAGCAAATATGTCTGTTTTCTTAACCTTCAAAGAGTTGCTACACTTGGTTATATATCCCAAGTTTTACAAGTACTACTGGAATAAGATAATACTAATCTAATTCTAGTTGACTTGTTACTACACTCCAAATACACATGTAGCCGAAAGGTTGTCCTTGTGTTCAGACATGTCTCCTGCACCTTTCTTGTATTCATAGTGTAAATGGAATGCTTCTTTCTTCTGTGTTTCCAAAGTATGGCTGCCATACTGCTTTTTGTATCTACTTTCAACTCATGTGATCTGTCAGTCAAACATGTCCTTATCAACTGCTAATCTCCAGCTAATCATAGAAATCAGTGTCAATGATTATCCGTTGATGATGTACACTGACATCCGTTGATGATGTATACTGACATCCGTTGATGATGTATAGAGCAGTATCCGTTGATATTGGGACTTGAGCTGTATCCGTTGATAGAGTGGATTTGAGTTGTATCCGTTGATAGAGTTTAGTCTTCATCCGTTGATACACTTTCACTTAGACAGAATTACATAGCATAGCTTATTTACAATTGGCTACCCTATTCTGCCTATCCGTTGATAGTCAACATGACTGTGGATAAAAACACTATCAACTGATAACATAGAGATACTGCAGTGTGCTACAAAACCTCATCCGTTGATGAGCTACCTGTCAACGGATAGAGTTATAAATCCTCATCCGTTGACAGCTACAAAACCTTAAACAATTTGATTGATTGTGAAGTTATCATCAAGTACAACATATTCCTAACAATCTCCCCCAATTTATACTTGATGGCAATAAAGCATAAATTCAGGACCTTGATGATAACAAAACATTCCTAAAGATATATAAAGAACAATACATAAATTGTTTTAAGCTACAATAATTAAAAACTGAAAGTTTGAGAAATTTACAGAGAAGTGCTCCTCTAGACTGAGCAGATTAGGACTGTTTCTTTCCTCTTGTTGGCATCACCCTTGATTTTCCTTCCTTGGCAGAGTTGGACTCAATCTGTATTTGGAGTTGCCTATAGAAGGCATCTTCTTCATCTACCTTTGGATTTAGCTTCTGTTGTAGCCATCTCAGGTATTGAGAACTAGCCTTTGGTAGTTGGTCTTCTAACCTGAAGAATCTCCTGTTACCATCTTCATCCCTGAACTCCATCATCCAGAAAGGTTGGAGGTGGATTTTCTGTCCATTGTATGGGATCTTCATTTTCCTTGGTAGACTTGATGGTGAGTTCCAATCCCTCCTTATTTGTTCTATTTTGTCCAGTATCTCCCCTTTTGCTATCTTGGAGAACCCTGTGTATCTCTTGATTGCAGAGAACACTTTGGTTAAGGTATGATAATTTTCTCCAAGAACCCTTTGTAGTGGCCATGTCCTTTCCGTTCCTCCCTTGTATACAAAGACCAATCTTTCAGGCAAATGTTTATATTTGTCAATTCCTCTTACTTCTGACAATTCATCCAGATAAAGATTCATGTCAGAGTATTCTTCAATATCTGCCTGATAGATAAAATCATCCTTGTTTTCCAAGATTGGCTGCCTGACAATTGCAGGTACCCTAGCAACTTGAATTGGTTCCTTTGAAGGTTGCTTCCTTGGTTTCCTTTTCTTCTGTGTAGGCTTCTGTTGAGGCTTCAGCAAGAATGAAGGAACCTCAATGGAGTCAAGATTCATTGGTTCCTCTTTAGGTACTATAGGCTCACCATGGAAATTTACATCTGGGTTGAATACTTTTACATCAATAGATTGTGATGAACCAACTGTCTCTTTGTTTTCAGTTTCTGGAGAGACAGGCCTCCTTGCATGTGATTTTAATCTCTTGGATTTGGGGACTGATTTCCCTTTCTTTTTGAATTTGGGGACTTCCTCAGGTTCCCTCAATTCATCCTCTACCTCATCCAATAACTCTTGAGCCAGCCTTGCTTGCTTCTCATCTGAGTTTTCATATTGATATTCAGTGCTTGGTTGAGATTCTCTTAGCAGCCTTGAAGTCTCTTCTCTCTTGGCTTCAACAAATCTAGGATGGCTGTTGGATATGTTTAGAACTTTTCCATTCCTTATGATTACAGCCATCCATTCTCTTACACAACTGTTAGTCTTCTCCTTGAATTCCTTGATTGCCTTACCCATCAACTTCTCTTCATCATCCTTGGGAAATGGAAAGTCCAGTTGTAACTTGTTCTTCCCATTTTCTTTTGGTGGTGAGAAGGGTCTTGATTTGATGTAGGGTTCAAATTCCTTAACATGAGAAGGCTCAGCATCATAGAATGTAGGAGCCACAATTGCTGGAGTGAGCACCTTCAGAATTGTTGTAGATATTGTTGGAGCTGAGGTTTGGCTAGAGAACAGATTTGATGCAATAGATTGATTGATCAATCTTTCTGTCCTCATTATCCTTTCATAGTTTTCTTCTTTCATCTTTTGGAGAGCTTTAATTTTGGCTAGCTTTTCTTCTTCTGTCAAGTTTGAAAGATCAAACTCTTCAGGTAGAGGTTTGGATTTGCTGGGGGAAGCTGTGACAATGAATTCTTGTGGATTGACCACTATGGTAGGCTGCTGCTCCCCCTCACTTGCTGCTTCCCTTCTTTCAGAAATTGAGATTTGACTTGTAGTTGCCACAGCCTCTTCCACTTTCTCCCCCTTTTTGTTAGCATCAAGGGTTTGACTAGAAGTTGGGGCTGCAACTAACCTTTCTAGCAGTTGGGTTTGCAGTTTCTGGTGTTGAAGAAATTGCTCCATCTGGGATTCCATCTTTTCCACTCTTGAAGTGAGAAGTTGCACAGATTTAGCCAGGTTGTCTTCTTTGAGAAACCTTTGTTGCAACACCCTCTGAGTGGCTGTAGGAGCTAGGTGCTCTAGCTTGGAATCCACAGAGATCTTCACATCCTTGATTTCTTGTTTGACCTCCTCTAAATTGGATCTCTGAATCACCATTTGCATCTTTTGTAACTTTAGGGAGTCAATTGCCTGTTGAAGAACAACCTTTCTCTGTGGATCTGCTTCTGGGTGCTCAGCCAGGGCAGATTTATATTGCCTTATGATTTCCATATCAAGTTGATGATAGGTGTAGTTTTGAGCAAATGCAAAATCATGAATACTGCTACCACCTTCATCTTCAGAGCTCTGGCTGTCTTCATCTTCAGAATTGTCAAATTCATCACTCTCAGCAGTGGTTGGCAGAGCTGTTATAGATTCCTTAGCTCTAAGTAGAGATTGTGAGGTGTGCACTAGGTGCATTGCCTTCTCTGCTTCCACATTGCCCTGTTGTGCCAGAATTTGATAGGCAGGAACAGGGTGAGTAAAGGTTTCAGCATCCAAAGAAATGGAGTCAATCATGGACTGATATTCTCTTTGAAATTCCATTTCCTTGGATGCATCCTCAACCCCCATTGACTCACTAGCAATGGCTGCTTCTTCCATCCTTATCTCTCCTGTAGTCCCTTCTCTCCCCTCATCTCTCTTTTCTTGCATCAAGGGCTCCCCTTGGCTCACACCTCTCACACCCTCACCTTCACCTACTAAGGTGGAACTCTCAAACTCTCCTTTTGCCTGACCGGAAGAAATGGCCAGCCTCTCATTATTTATCTCTCCTTTTGCCTGCTCACAAGGCAGCCTCTCACTCCCTTCCCTCAAACCTAAAAGTGTTTCAACTACTGAGAACTCCTCTACACTTGACACTGGAATGTCAGATATAGCAGTGGTAGAGTGAGTTATCAACGGATAAGGAATATCCGTTGATGGAGTAGTTATAGTTGTCAACGGATGGCTAGATAGAGGCGCATCCGTTGATGGAGAAACACTTGTCAACGGATGAAGGATATCCGTTGAGGAAGGAATAATTCTATCCGTTGAAGAGAAAACCAACACTGAATCTGTGGAGATTGATTTTAAGTTCGAGGCCACAGTCTGTGTTGAGAATTCTGGAAGGGAAGATTGATGGTCCAACAAATCATCTAAAAGATGATGACCAACAATTACAGAGTGGGGCTTCTCCAAGAATCTTAAAGATGGAGAATCAGGAATTGATGTAGATATCATATCCACATCCAGAGAAGGAGTTGGTGATGGTGGATTGTAATGTGTGTCGATTTGAAGATTAAGATCAAGGGGCTGTGACTCCACATTTATTGAAGCCACATCAAACTGAGTTTGAGAAGGTACAGTTTCCTGTACAGTGTGTGCACCCTGTGATTCCCCTGTGGTTTTAGATTTCACTCTTCTTCCATAGGTTTTTGAGATTGGGCTATATGTGTCCCTAACCCTCTTGTGCAGTGTTCCTTGTGGGGAACTTGATTTAGTAGTCACACTCTTTTGGGAGAGTGTAACTAGAATTTGGCCTGTAGTTACATTAACAGTCTTTTGAGAGACTGAAATGGTGGTTGCACTCATCTCTCCTTCCTTATCCTTAGGGCTTCTTTGATGTTCACCCTGTCCCTCACCACTCACTACCACCTTCACACTCCCCTCAAGAGGTTTGGTAGTTTTTACAACAGGTGTCTTTTGAGAGACACTTGAGGTTTGCCTTTTAGAATGTGGTTTTGGAACTTTGGATTTGGTCACTTTGGTAGGAGCCTGTTTGGTCACAACTACAGACTCCATTGTGACACTAGAAGGCAAAGAAATTTGGGGGTTGGAGATAGGGGATTCAGAGTTAGAGATAGTTACCTGAACAATTGGTAGATATACCAACTGTACTCCTGCATTGAGGTTCATTCGAATCAGGTCACTTAAGACTCTCTTCTCCTGAACAAAACATTGGAACTTGCTATCCGGGTTAGCAATGGATAGCTTATTTCTCAGACACATGCAGTGCTAAGAGCATTAAAAATCTAGCAAAGTAGATATTCTTGCTCCTAGTTTCCTTTTTACCCAACTTTGCAGCTATCTCATACATAACTAATGTGCCAAAATTATAGAATTTATCATTTAAAAGCATACACATCATTGTTAGCATGGACTGGGTAACAGCATCAAAATTACTAATTTTTCCTGAAAAAGTTTTAATGAAGGCATCACATAAGTAGCTCCATTCTTTAACCATTCCTTTTCTAGCAATTTTCCCTAAGTTTTCAGTACTAAGGGCATAATTAATAGAATTAAGCATGGCAACAATTTCAGCATCAGTAGGTACTTTCAGACAGTTATTCTCAGGCAATTTTAAACAAGCAGTTATTACATCAGAATTAACCACATAGTTTTTACCCTTTAAAGAAAAAGCAATTGTACCGTCTGTGCCATTGTACTCAGCAGATGTCCACATTTCTTCAATTACCTCGTGGATTAAGGGAGTGGTAGCCGTCATAGCATATGACAGTTTGCATTTCTTCACGAAACTCATCAAGGTGTGGTAAGCTTCTGGAGCATTCACTGTGTCAACAAAGGCCGCGAAATTGCTCTTCTCATAGGTAAACCCAGTGGAGGACATCATATTAACAATAGGCGCCATTGAAGTGATTGAACTTTGGTTACAGAGAGTTTTAGGGAAGAAGATGCAGTTAACTTTTGATATGCTTGAAAATGAATAAAAGTGAGATGTGAGAGTACAAGTTCGCCTTTTATATTTTTCAAGAATTAAAAATGAAATAATTAAAAGTAATTACTCCATTGGTCAAAAGTAACTGTCAGATAATAAATAAAAAAAGAATAAGTACAGCCATGATTAGATATACACGGTTACCAACGGTTAAAAAAAAATGTATGTCAACGGATATAGAATGAACGGTTGAGATACAGTTTATCCGTTGATGACGTGGATAGTCTGTTACCCGTTGACATGCAAAAATCTAGTAATGTGTTTATACTATCAACGGATAAAAGGATATCCGTTGATAAGCTAATTTTGCCTTAGGCAAAATTTCTGCAGAAAATTTTTCTGAAAGTTTTAACTTTCAAGTAAATCAAAACACATTTCCAGCTTCAATTCATTGAAATCAAATATCACTAGAAATTATGACAAGTTAAGCATACCTAGCTCACCTACCAATCTTGTGAATGTGGATTCATCAAGAGGCTTGGTGAAGATATCTGCAAGCTGCATTTCACTTGGCACAAAGTGCATTTCTACTGTACCATTCATCACATGTTCTCTAATGAAGTGGTATTTGATGTCAATGTGCTTGGTTCTCGAATGTTGCACTGGATTCCCTGTGATGGCAATAGCACTTGTGTTGTCACAGAAAATTGGAATCTTCTCAACTTTTAAACCATAGTCAATGAGTTGGTTTCTCATCCATAGAATCTGTGCACAACAGCTTCCAGCCGCAATGTACTCAGCTTCAGCTGTAGAAGTGGAGACTGAATTTTGTTTCTTACTGAACCATGACACAAGCCTGTTTCCTAGAAATTGACAGGAACCTGTAGTACTTTTCCTATCAACTCTGCAACCTGCATAATCTGCATCTGAATAGCCAGTTAGATCAAAACCAGATTCTCTTGGGTACCAAATGCCAAGGTTTGGTGTTCCCTTGAGATACCTGAAAATTCTTTTAATAGCTATTAAGTGAGACTCTCTAGGATCAGCTTGAAATCTAGCACAAAGACAAGTAGAAAACATTATATCAGGTCTACTAGCTGTTAGGTATAAAAGTGAACCTACCATGCCTCTATAACTTGAGATGTCCACAGACTTTTCCTTAGTATTCAACTCAAGCTTAGTTGCAGTGGCCATAGGTGTTTTAGCAGATGTACAATCCATTAAGTCAAATTTCTTTAAGAGATCATAAATATATTTTGTTTGACTTGTGAAAATGCCCTCATTAACTTGCTTTACTTGTAGGCCAAGAAAGTAAGTTAATTCACCCATCATACTCATTTCATACCTACTTTGCATAAGTTTGGCAAACTTTTTGCAAAGCTTCTCATCTGTAGACCCAAAAATAATATCATCTACATAGATTTGAACAAGTATTGAAGAGCCATTAATATCCCTATGAAATAAGGTTTTATCTACTGTACCTCTAGTGAAGTGGTTCTCCAAAAGAAATTGAGATAAAGTGTCATACCAGGCTCTTGGTGCTTGCTTCAAACCATAAAGTGCTTTCATGAGAAGATATACATATTCTGGAAATTCTGGATCCTCAAAACCAGGAGGTTGGTGGACATAGACCTCTTCTTCCAGTTCCCCATTTAGAAAGGCACTTTTGACATCCATCTGATAGACTTTGAAATTGGCATGTGCTGCATTGGCTAGAAAGATTCTTATTGCCTCAAGTCTTGCTACTGGAGCAAAAGTTTCATCAAAATCTATTCCTTCTTCTTGAGAATAGCCCTTTGCCACTAATCTAGCTTTATTCCTCACAATTATGCCATTTTCATCTGTCTTATTCTTGAGAACCCATTTAGTACCTATGACACTTCTATCATCAGGTTTGGGCACAAGTTTCCATACTTTATTTCTTTCAAATTGGTTTAGCTCTTCTTGCATTGCTAACACCCAATCTGGATCTAGAAGGGCATCTTCCACTTTCTTAGGTTCCTCTTGAGACAGGAAGCTACTGTATAGACATTCTGCTTGAGTGGCCCTTCTAGTTTGGACTCTTGAATTTGATTCACCAATGATTAACTCAAATGGATGATTTCTAGTCCATTTTCTTGCAGGTGGAAGATTTGATCTTGATGAGGTTGCTTCATTTCCATGATCATGTTGATTTAGCATTGAACTTTGACCATGAGAAACTCCCCCTGAGTTTGTTGTCCTTGCTGAGTTATGAAGTTGACTGTCAATGGATGCATCATTTTGCCTGTCGACGGATGCTTGAGAATTTTTGTCAACGGATGCATCTCTAATAGTGTCAACGGATGTTGCAGAATGACTGTCAACGGATGCTCCAGAATGACTATCAACGGATGCTTCATTTTCAGTGTAAGCATCACTTCTAGTTGGTATAACAGCTCTAGGTGGATCTCTGTGGTCATGATCTTCATTCTCCTCATCATCATCATAGTACATTCTTCCTTCACCTTCATTCTCAAATTCCAACTTTTCATGGTAGCCTTCATCATTTAGGCCTAGAATCTTTTGATCATCAAACACAACATGTACAGATTCCATAACAATGTTGGTTCTTAGATTGTAGACCTTGTAGGCTTTCCCTGCTGCATATCCAACAAAAATAGCTTCATCTGCCTTTGCTTCAAATTTGCCTAAATTATCTCCAGGATTCCTTAGCACAAAACACTTACATCCAAAGACATGTAGAAAAGCTAAAGTTGGTTTCTTGTTGGTTAATAACTGATAAGGAGTCATTCCTCTAGCTTGATTGACCAAGGAAATATTCTGAGTAAAGCATGCAGTGTTGACAGCTTCAGCCCAGAAATATGTTGGTAATCTTGATTCACTTAACATTGTTCTAGCTGCTTCAATGAGAGTTCTGTTTTTCCTTTCAACAACCCCATTTTGTTGAGGTGTTCTGGCAGCAGAAAACTCATGGACAATTCCATTCTCTTCACAGAAAATCTTCATTGTGGAATTCTTGAATTCAGTACCATTGTCACTCCTGATCCTTTGTACTCTGTCTTCAGAACCATTGTTTAGCATTCTGAGGTGATTGATAATGATTTCACTTGCACAATCCTTGGAGTGCAGGAAGAAAGTCCATGTGAACTTAGAAAAATCATCTACAATCACCAGACAGTATTTCTTCTTTGAAATAGACATGACATTTACTGGACCAAATAAATCCATATGCAGCAATTGAAGAGGCTTAACAATGGATGACTCGGTCTTGCTTTTGAAAGATGATTTCTTTTGTTTCCCTAATTGGCAGGCATCACATAGCCCATCTTTGACAAACTCCAAATGAGGGATTCCTCTAGCAAGATCCTTTCTTACCAAATCATTCATAACTTTAAAATTCAAATGTGACAGCTTCTTATGCCATAGCCAACTCTCATCCTTACTTGCTTTGCTGAAGAGACAAGTAATGGATTCTGAGCATGCTGAATTGAAGTCAGCTATGTAAACATTTCCTTTTCTAAAGCCTGTCAATACCACATTGTTGTCTTCCTTGGCAGAAACAACACAGGCTTCTTTTGTGAACTTTACTTCATAGTCTTTGTCACAAATCTGACTGATACTCAGCAAATTGTGCTTTAAACCTTCAACTAAAGCCACTTCTTCAATGATGACATTGTCTTTTGAAATCAGGCCATATCCCTTAGTATATCCTTTGCTGTCATCTCCAAAGGTAATTCTAGGGCCAGCTCCTTCCTTGAACTCTGTGAGCAGGGTTGAATCTCCTGTCATGTGCCTAGAACATCCACTGTCTAGGTACCATAGATTCCTTCTGTTTCCCTGCACACATTTCAAAAACAAATCAAGTTGATTTTGGTACCCAAGCTTCCTTGGGTCCTTTCTTGTTAGCCTTTGACTTTGCACTCTTAGCATTCTTCATTTTAGGTGTAGATGCTTGAGTAATGGGGTCTGACAAATGCTCATTTGCATGAATATTGGATGCATGCATGTGTGGAAAATTAGCATACATATTATTCATGTTAGGTAGGTTCCATGACATTTGTGGCACATTCATAGATTGAAAATATGGATTAGACACATATGGCATGTTCACATATGGATTTGAAAAACTAGCATTTTGATACAAACCAGGCATAACAGGCATTGCAGGCATACATTGTATTGGTTGAGGTACATGAACAGGAGCCTTGTTAACAATCTTGCAATTAGAAGATAAATGATTGACACTATTACAATTACTACAAGTTTTCCTAGGAGCAAACTTGTCAGGAGAGTAATTGTTTTTCTTGTTGATGCCTATCTTACCATTTCTGTTCTTTTTCTTTTTGCCCTCAATTTCTACCTTTTCATTGTCTGATTTACTAACAGCCTTTTTGTTGTGTAAATCACCTGTCTTAGCCTTCCCACTGGATTTGGTTTTGCTGCACTCACCACTAACAAAATTCTTGTTTACTGGACCATACTTGATGTCCAGTTTCCTAAGTTCCTTCTTACTAACAGACTTTTTGTTAGTCGACGGATACCTCTCATCCGTTGACGGTTCATCTGTCAACGGATGATCACTATCCGTTGATTCACAAATAGTCTCTAGATCCTCAAGGCCAGGTTCTAGCTCCTTTTTCCTTTGAGTCCAGGTATCCTTCACAAATGATTCTATTCCCTAAACTTCTATTATGTTTTGAGAAATATTCCTACAACTTTGAAATTTGGCAATTATCCCTTGTTCTTTTTCAAGCTGGTCTTTTAAAATCAGTTCTCTTTTTAACACAGCTTCAAGTTCAATTTTAGCATTATTGCAATCAACTCTCATTTTCTCAAATTCTAGAAATTGAGATTCTAGAGCAGCATTTCTATCACTTAAAAACAGATTAGACTCTTTAATTCTATTGTTCTCTTTAGTAAGTGATTTAAGAGTAACACTTAAGTGATATAGTTCAGTAGACATTTCATCTATAACACTATTGCATTCCTCTTTAGTGAGCTCAGAGAGATTAGTAGAAAATACCTGATTGCTAGCTGAACTTGCTTCCTGCTCTCCAGAATCAGCCATTAAAGCAAGGTTGACTAACTCAGCATCATCATCAGAATGATTGTCATCAACAGCCCAGTCATACTCTTGGGTCAAGAATGCCTTTCCTTTCTGCCTGAGAAGATCAAAATATTTCTTCTTATAGTCAACAACCTCAGTTGGCTTTCCCTTGTTCTCAGATCTAGGTTTCCTGCATTCACTTATCATATGACCAGCAATCCCACAATTGTAGCATTTAATTTTGGATTTATCCACATAGTTGTTTGTGGAAAAATCCTTGTTAAATGGCTTGGCCATCCCAGAGTTTCTCTTGAATTTCAGCTTAGAGAATCTCCTAGATAGAAAAGCTAAGTGCTCATCTATCTCATCCAATTCATCCTGCTGAAGGGCATTCAATTCCTCAGACACCTTTTCCTTGCTCCTGCTTGATTCTGCTCTACCTTTACAAACCTCCCTGTTTGGTGTAGAACTAGCAGTTTCTGTCCTTTCCTCCTTTTGCTCCAAATTGGCAACGAGTGCAACTGACCCACTTTTCTTTTGAGACTTCTCAATCTCTTCATCCTGCTCCATTTCCAGCTCATAGGTCTTTAAAGTTCCATAGAGCCTTTCAAGAGTAAATGTCTTGTACTCTTGAGTGTTTCTTAGAGAAACAGTCATTGGCTTCCATTCCTTGGGCAGTGATCTCAGAAATTTGAGATTAGAGTCTTTAACTTGATAGACTCTTCCATACAGTTTCAAACCATTTAGTAGCTTTTGAAATCTACTAAATGTATCATTCAATGTTTCTCCACTCTTAAAGTGAAAATGTTCATACTGTTGGATTAGTAGTTGCATCTTGTTTTCCCTTACCTGTTCTGTTCCTTCACACAGGGTTTGAACAATGTCCCATACTTCCTTGGCGGTAGTGCAGTTAATAACATTGTCAACCATGTCTGTTTCTAGACCATTGAACAGAATATTCATGGCCTTTTTGTCTTTGTGGACTTCTGCAATATCTTCAAGACTCCACTCAGAAACAGGTTTGGGAATGAAAGTGTCAGGCACATCATCAGCCAGGCCAACTCTTGTTGCCGTCTTCATTGGAACATGAGGACCCTTGTCAATGCAATCCACAAAACCCTCATCAATAGACGAGAGATGTAGACGCATTTTTACTTTCCAGTGAAAGTAATTTTCTCTATCAAGAACTGGAATCTTCACTCCATAATCCTTCTTAGACATGTTGGAAGTGTGTTGATCTTTAAACTTCAAATATGTTAGAAGCTTGCTCTGATACCAATTGTTATTCCCAGATTACACACTTGTATAATTGTAGAAGGGGGGGTTGAATACAATTATTGATATTTATAAATTTCTGATAAGAACTTCAGAAACTTATGAAGAGATAATTGCAATGTAAGAATTAAACACAAACACATATAAAATCAGGTGGTTAATATGTACCACCTGAAGCTTTTATTTGAAGAAAACTCTGTGATACAAAATGTACACAGCTGCCGTTTTACAACTCTTTGCTTCTAAAGATATTCAAGAAACCCTAAGCAAATATGTCTGTTTTCTTAACCTTCAAAGAGTTGCTACACTTGGTTATATATCCCAAGTTTTACAAGTACTACTGGAATAAGATAATACTAATCTAATTCTAGTTGACTTGCTACTACACTCCAAATACACATGTAGCCGAAAGGTTGTCCTTGTGTTCAGACATGTCTCCTGCACCTTTCTTGTATTCATAGTGTAAATGGAATGCTTCTTTCTTCTGTGTTTCCAAAGTATGGCTGCCATACTGCTTTTTGTATCTACTTTCAACTCATGTGATCTGTCAGTCAAACATGTCCTTATCAACTGCTAATCTCCAGCTAATCATAGAAATCAGTGTCAATGATTATCCGTTGATGATGTACACTGACATCCGTTGATGATGTATACTGACATCCGTTGATGATGTATAGAGCAGTATCCGTTGATATTGGGACTTGAGCTGTATCCGTTGATAGAGTGGATTTGAGTTGTATCCGTTGATAGAGTTTAGTCTTCATCCGTTGATACACTTTCACTTAGACAGAATTACATAGCATAGCTTATTTACAATTGGCTACCCTATTCTGCCTATCCGTTGATAGTCAACATGACTGTGGATAAAAACACTATCAACTGATAACATAGAGATACTGCAGTGTGCTACAAAACCTCATCCGTTGATGAGCTACCTGTCAACGGATAGAGTTATAAATCCTCATCCGTTGACAGCTACAAAACCTTAAACAATTTGATTGATTGTGAAGTTATCATCAAGTACAACATATTCCTAACAGTGTCAATGTTACATTTGATGACACTAAACTCCCTAGTATCCAAACTGAGGATCCATCTGAAAAGCTATCTTTCGATGACATGACAGATACAGATTCAGATGATGACAATGCACCTGAGATTTTTGTTGATGCTAATGACAATGATGATGATCAGGTAATGGTGATGAAAACAATGATAATAATCAAAATTCCCCTGACTCTTCTAAACAATCATCATCTAGTCAACCTGGCAACAACTCAGGGGGAGACAATGAAGGGTCAACTGGTCACACACAACATCACAATGAAGAACAAGGCAAATCATCAAGATCTAATCTTCCCAGACAGACTATTTGGAATAAAGCTCATCCTTTTGAGCTAATCATTGGTGATCCAGTTGTTGGTGTGAAGACTAGAAGAGCTTTTCAGAATCAATGTAATTATTCAGGGTTTCTGCCTGAAATGGAACCTAAGAAAACTGAAGAAGCTCTGTCTGATCCTGATTGGGTGATTGCTATGCAAGATGAACTCAATCAATTTAAACAACAAGAAGTTTGGAAGCTGGTACCCAGACCTACAGACAGACCAGTGGTTGGCACTAGGTGGGTATTCAGAAACAAACTTGATGAAGATGGCACATGACGAGAAATAAAGCAAGACTGGTAGCAAAGGGTTACTCCCAATCTGAAGGCATTGACTATGATGAGACCTATGCTCCAGTGGCTAGACTTGAGGCCATAAGAATATTCTTGGCATTCGCAGCATTCTCAAACTTTAAAGTTTATCAAATGGATGTCAAGAGTGCTTTCTTGAATGGCAAGCTAGATGAAGAGGTTTATGTAGAATAGCCCCCTGGCTTTGAAGATCCAGATCTAATTGACTATGTCTACTTCCTTTTCAAGGCTGTCTATGGTCTTAAGCAAGCACCAAGGAAATGGTATGACACTCTCTCTGAATTTTTAATTGAAAATGGTTTTGTTAGAGGTGTCATAGACAAAACTCTCTTTACAAAGAAACATAAGAATGATACAATTCTAGTCCAAGTCTATGTGGACGATATAATATTCGGGTCTACTAATGATCTTCTTTGCAAGAAATTTGCTAAGTTAATTTAGGGTAAGTTTGAAATGAGCATGATGGGTGAGCTGAAGTTCTTTCTTGGATTGCAAGTAAGTCAAAAGACAGATGGAATATTTATCTGTCAATCCAAGTATGTCAAAGAGCTTCTCAAGAAATATTAAATGGAGGACTCATCTTCAGCAAGAACACCATCATCCACAGCGGTCAAATTTGGAGCATGTGAAAATTCTGCCAAGGTAGATATCACAAGCTACAGAGGTATGATAGGCTCATTACTTTACCTTACTGCAAGTAGACCTGATATTATGCATGCTACGTGCTTGTGTGCAAGGTTCCAATCGGATCCTAGAGATGTTCATCTCATTGCTGTTAAACGAATCCTGAGATATCTTAAGGGTACGCCTAACTTAGGCATCTGGTACCTTAAAGATTCTGGTTTTAATCTTGTTGGATATACAGATTCAGATTATGCAGGAAGTGTTGTGGATAGAAAAAGCACATCTGGGAGTTGTCAATTCCTAGGTGGTAGACTGGTTTCCTGGTACAGCAAGAAACAACAAACAGTTTCCAACTCAACAGCTGAAGCTGAATATATAGCTGCTGGAAGCTGTTGCGCACAGATTTTGTGGATCAGGAATCAGCTGAGAGACTATGGCTTTGTACTTAATAAAATCCCTATTTTATGTGACAATACAAGTGCCATAGCAATCTCTAACAATCCTGTGCAGCACACAAGGACAAAGCATATTGACATCAGGTATCATTTTATTCGAGAGCATGTCATGAATGGTACCGTGGAGTTACTTTTTGTACCTACGGAAGAACAAACAACAGATATTTTTACTAAGTCTCTTGACGAATCCACATTTACCAAAATTGTTGGTGAACTGGGTATGTTAAATAGTCCTAGTAATTAAACTGGTTAATATCTGAGGTTTGATCTTTAATAATTTACAAGTGATTGATGTGTTAATATTTGTTATTAAAATCACTTGTATAATTATTTTATCAACTTATACTTTTGCTTGTTTCTTCTTAAATCATTGTTATTATCTTCTCTATATATTTTTAATTACTTCTTGTGATTTTAGAATAATTCATTTTCTTTAAAAATATTTTTCTCGAATTTTACAAGCTGTAATTTATGAGAAATCTATTTTTCTTGAAAATGTTATTATCTTAAATTCAGTTTAATTATTTTTGTTGTTTAAATAAATTATAGTTTCTTTTTGAATAATTTTCTATATGGAAATTATTTTATTAGAAAATTTATAGATTTATTAATTCATCAGAAATAATTATGTAAATATTTAGTATGTTATTTTATTATATTTTATTTGATTTGTAGTGTTTGTCCTTTTGTTATTAACGTTTGATTTCGTAAAAAGGACTACCTATGATCGTTTTAATATTTTTTATTAGGTCTGCTAATGTTAGTGTAAATTAATGTGTTATTTATAATATATTATTTAATAATTAAGTTGTTTTATTATTAGAATTTATTACTTGTAAAAATTCTGTTAATATTGGTATTTTAGGATAGTTATATTAATTATTTTGTTAGATATAACAATCGGTATAACAATCCATCTGATTGTTATATTCGAATTTGTCATAGTTATATTAATTAAAATTAGTGTAATATAACTTAGTAATAAGATAGTTATAATATTGTTTTCTGTAAATATAACTGTTATTAATTAATAGTTATATTGTATGTTTTACTCGAAATATGACTATCGGTATAACTATTTATTCGATTGTCATATTATTTGTTTTTCGGTAGTTATTTTAGCAAACAATATGCAATATAACTCTGTACAGGTTAGTTATATTTCGGTTTGTTCGCAATATAACTATCGGTATGACTATCAACCGATAGTTATGTTAGGAACGTTTTATATATAAACTGATAGTTATATTGGATAGTCATATTATTTCACTGTTCTTGTAACTCGCGTGTTAAGTCACCGAGTCTCTCTCTTGCGATACATACATATACTCGCATATATTGTTCGAATTGCTGCCCGATTTTTGACTCGATTAACACTGATATCACGTTTATAAGATCAACAATCGATTACCCAGTTGATAATCATCATTTCAACAGTTTAAATGTGAGAATTGATCGATTTTTGTGTTCTTGAGTTTCAAAACTTCGATTTTTCGATCTAAAATTCTAAACGATTGGTTGTGTTTTTCCAAAAACTAAAAATATACTTGTGTTTGTACTGATATCAAGATCATTGCCTCAAATTTTCAGAATTTTTGGTGAAGATTTCAAGTTTTCGAATTTTTAATTGTTTATTAATTCGAATTTTGTGGTTTAATTGGGTTAATTGTTGAATTTTGCAGATCCCTTAATTTTAATCCCTGATTTGGAATGGCTGGTGCTTATAATAATTTTGAGGTTGTTAATCACAATTTTATTGGATATTTTAATCCCGAGGATTGCTCGGTTGATCGGTTCAAGCCATGGATAACGTTTCTGAACGAACAAAATATCTGTAGCTATGTTATAACTGCAAATATTCCCATGAAATATGGCCCTCTTAAACTAATGTGTACTACAGCTGTGGTGGCCCCAGATGGAAGCTCGTTTTCTTTTGATTTTAATGATAAGACATATACAGTGGATGAATCTGTCTTCAATGCAGCGCTGGGACTTCTAACTGAACAGTTTGCTGAATTGCCGTCAAGTGATGAGCTGACTCAATTCTTTACAAATCTAAACTATCAAGGTCAAATGGATCTCAACCGACCACTCAAAAGCAACCTTGTTCAAGAGTGGAACATCTTCTTCGAGATCATAGCAAAGGTATTTGCCAACTCTACCAAGAGTAACAATACTGTCATCACAGGTATGTTACAGTCAATTGGTTTCTCAATTGCTCACAACAAAAGAATCAACATTGGCAGCTTGATATGGCCTATTTTGTTAAAATGTGTGAAGAAGGCTAGAAAGAACTTTGGGAAAGGTAAAATGGTTAAGTGTCATTATCCTCGATTTTTGACATTAATGTTTAATCATCTTATGCCTAAGGATCAACCTGCTCCTTTTCCAAATGATCGAATTCAATGGTCTGGTAAACCAAACAAGAAGTTCTACACTAGGTTGGATACTTCTAAGGTTTTGTTGCATGTTCCAGTGGTCATAACACCACATATGTCCACATTCATAAATTTGCAAAATGTTATGCCTCAACCAGTTGATGGGTTACTTGCAATTGTACAAGCTCCAGAACATGAAGCTAAACAAGCTCCGGAACATCAACCTGATCCAGAATCATTAACTGCTGTTAGGAATATGTTGTACTTGATGATAACTTCACAATCAATCAAATTGCATAAGGTTTTGTAGCTGTCAACGGATGAGGATTTATAACTCTATCCGTTGACAGGTAGCTCATCAACGGATGAGGTGTTGTAGCATACTGCAGTATCTCTATGTTATCAGTTGATAGTGTTTTTATCCACAGTCATGTTGACCATCAACGGATAGGCAAAATAGGGTAGCCAATTGTAAATAAGCTATGCTATGTAATTCTGTCTAAGTGAAAGTGTATCAACAGATGAAGACAAAACTCTATCAACGGATACAACTCAAATCCACTCTATCAACGGATACAGCTCAAGTCTCAATATCAACGGATACCACTCAATACATCATCAACGGATGTCAGTGTACAATATCAACGGATAATCATTGACACTGTCTTCTATGATTAGCTGGGGATTAGCAGTTGATAAGGACATGTTTGACTGACAGATCACATGGGTTGATAGTAGATACAAAAAGCAGTATGGCAGCCATACTTTGGAAACACAGAAGAAAGAAGCATTCCATTTACAATATGAATACAAGAAAGGTGCAGGAGACATGTCTGAACACAAGGACAACCTTTCGGCTACATGTGTATTTGGAGTGTAGTAGCAAGTCAACTAGAATTAGATTAATATTATCTTATTCCAATAGTACTTGTAAAACTTGGGATTTATAACCAAGTGTAGCAACTCTTTGTAGGTGAAGAAAACAGATACATTTTGCTTAGGGTTTTATTGAATATTCTTAGAAAGCAAAGAGTTGTAAAACAGAAGCTGTGTACATTTGTATCACAGAGTTTTCTTCGAATAAAAGCTTCAGGTGGTGCATTTAACCACCTGATTTTTATGTGTTTGTGCATTAATCTTTTTACAAGCGATTATCTAAGTATAGATTTCTGGAGTTCTTATCAGAAATTTATAAATATCAAGAATTGTATTCAACCCCCCCTTCTACAATTATACAAGTGTGTAATCTGGGAATAACAACTGCGTCTGAACCTCAACTTCAAGTGGATCAACCCACTCAGAATGAAGATGATGTACCTATTAATGATCAGGTATTTGACTCAACTACTTTGCAATCTGAATATCTTTCTGATAGTCAATTAATTGTGAGAAGTGACCAAGGGGCTGTAGAACCACAACCCTTAACCCAGGTCAATGCACCAAACACCGATCCTAAATTCTCCAAACACTATCGCAGAAAGAAATTGTCAGTCAAAAGAGCTAACCCTAGTAGTGATGTCTTGAGTGAAACAGATTTGCCTTTACAAAAGAGAAGTAAAACTATGTCAGAGGCAACCTTAAACCCCTTCATTTCTTCAAGCACACCCCTGTTACTCACAATGGGGGAAGATATTTTCTCACATGAAGCTGAAAACATTGTTATGCAAGAAGAGCAAGTTACAATGCCTGCCATTGTTACGGCAGAAGAACCCTCACAGGTTGATCGGGATTTGCGAACTCCCATTGCACCACCACTGACCTTCCAAGAGGAGGCTATGGTGATTTTAAATGCAGGTACAATGGATGCAGCTCAGGAATATGAGGGGAGTGATGTAAGGATTACCTCAAATCTGAGTGAAACACTAGCACGTGAGGTGAGTGATACTCAGAGAGCTCTTGAGGTGAGTGCACAAAATGACACAAACACTCTTTCTCTCATGGCACAAATTGATCAAATGAAACAAAGACTTGCTAAATCTGAAGCTGAGAACAAAGACCTAAGGCATGACATGGACAACATGCGAACTATTTTCAACAACAAAATCAATGCACTCCAACTCTCTCAACACCAAGCAGACATAGACTCTGGAGATGTGACAGTGGCTCAAGATCTCATTTTTTCTTCAATGTCTAATCAAATTGAAGATCTTCAGAAAGACATAAATGAGAATCACTTATCCACTGAACATCGACTCAGTCAAATTGAAAGGCAGAGTGCTCATCAAGCAAAGGGGTTGAGACACTTGTATAACATCATTAGCAGAACTCACTCTCCTACAGCAGAAGAAGTGAAATTCTTTGAAGGTGATGGTGAAGATGACCCGAGTCAAAGAACTGTAGAGGATTCCTCAACTAAGGGGGAGAAATCTAGAGGGGGAGCAAGTGCAAGTAAAGAAAAATCTGACAAACAAGTTGAAGATATGAGTGCTAAAGGTGACAAAGGGAAGAAAGCTCAAGCAGCACAGCATGATGACACTGTAGAAGGTTATTACTATACAGGTGAACCTGATAACGTTGATATTTTTGCTGATTTGGAGTTTTCAGATGATGGTGAAGAGTTTGGTGAACCTGATCTCAGTTTCTGGGATGATGAAGAGACTGTAGTTCCTGATCCTGCTGAAATGCAAAGGATGAACATTGAAGCTAATAAAGAACTTGAACTAAATGAAGCTAATCTGTCTATGAGAGAAGAAAGACTCAAGAAGACACTCGAACAGTTAGCCCATAATGAAAGACTTCAAAAGGCTGAACAGAAAGCACTTCAAAAGCAACATGCTCAAAAGCTGGAAGCAAGGAAGATGTACATCAAGTACAAAAATGGTGATAAATGGGAACGTGCTCAAAAGGTAATAAACTCACCACAAACTTCTGACTATGATGATCGTCGGATGATTGCTATTTTTGAAAGCTTTAAAAAGAAGAACCCTGTACATGACATGTACTTAAAAGCTTTGAAGACAGAAATTGTGAGAATAACTACTGCATCTGATCCTAAGAATGGTGAGCTACTAATCTTTGTTGAATGTCATAAGCTTGGATCTCACAAAGTATCTCTTCAGTTCTTCTATGATAGATCTCTGTCAGAGCTTTGGGTGCTGAGACCAAAAGTAAGAACATCTTCTGAGCTAGGTATACTACTTCATGAAAAATTTCAAGAATTTGCTGAAAGAGCTGGTCCTGAAGTTATAGATAACCCTCCACAAGTTAAAATTCTTAAGGGAGAAGTTATTCACACTGTTAATCTTCAGACAGAAGAATTATATACACATCTTGCCAGACATTTGGTGTATGTTGAATATGCTCTTCGAAATCATGGTTTTGCATCTCAAGAAAAAATTGAAGCTGCAGATCATATCGATCCTATGCTCAGACCAACATGAAGAAGTATAAGCAGTATCAAGGTGAGTTGAGAAAGAAACTTGGAATACCACTGGTTTATCCTACAGATGTGTCATCCAGAAGGGAATTACTTGTTGACTCTGAATTGATCACGAATCTACCTAATATGGATGAACAAGAAGAAGGAGAAATCAACGAGGAAGAAGGTGGTAAATGAAGAATAGCTCTACAAGTTATATCATTAGAGCTTTGATAGAACAAGATAGGATAATTGTCTTATATGATCAGTCTAGAGGATCATCTATCTTGTATTTATCTTTTCTGTTTGAATCTGGATAATGTCAAATATGAACCAGAACTTTTCCATTATTTACTTAGCATTTAAAGTTTTTTCCTTTACTAGTTTAATTGGTATTAGTTGAAGAATCCTCTAGATATTTGCTTGTTATTGTCTAACAAACAAATAGGGGGAGATTGAAAGGCATATGACTCAGCCTATTTGTAGTTAGAGGATCCTAATTCAATTAAACTAGATTGTAATAAGTAAATAATATTATCTGTCACAGGAATCTCAGAAGATGCTATCTGTCAGAAGAAAAATCAACATGTCAATCTATAGTTTTGATGTCTTACACTGGAAGAAGTTCAGTCTACTGATCAAGCCTCAGTGTAGCATTTAAAGTGATGGATTTATTTTTAAAAGGACAGAGATTTCTATCAGTGACAATGAAACAGTTTCAGTACAAATGTATTTGAAGAAAAGTCAAGAAAAGAAAAAGACCACAGCTTAAAGTCAAGATGAAGAACATATTTTGGAGTTAGTCGTTTATGAACCAGACAGTACATCGAGCGTCAACATCGAACCAGTGTATGTTCTTTATTAAATTACGTGGTACTAAGTGAAGTGTTGTCTACTAAAGGATATGTATTAATTCTTCTTTAATTAATTAAATCAAATAATTAATTTAACTAAATAAATTAATTCTATTCGAATTAATATATTTGTTAAAGTAATTATTAAATTAATTAAATCGGAATTAATATGTAAAAGAAATAATTATTTAAATGATTGTTGCAAATCATTTGATTAATTATAAGCTGAAAATATATGATAATATAACTATCAAAGGATAGTTATTTTCAGTTAATGTTGGACAGTCATACACAGTTCAAGTTGGACAGTCATATTCAGTGCAAGTTTGATAGTCATATTCAGTTCAAGTATGACAGTCATATTCAGTTCAAACTGGATAGTCATATTTAGTTCAAACTGGACAGTCATATTTAGTACAAACTGAGACAGTCATATCTAGTTCAAACTGGATAGTTATACCGAAAGTTATATTGAATGGATTGTTATATTCAGGTCAAACGGACAGTCATATTACTTGCAAAGGGATAGTCATACCGATTGTTATATCAGCCAGCAGATAATTATATCAAGCTCAACGGATAGTCATATTTAACTACAATATGACTATGATTAAACAAGTGATCAGTTGGCTATATAAAGAGACAGAAGCATCAGACTTGAAAACAACACAGACACACGAAAACTCACAGGAAGAAAAAGGAGACCCAAAAACATATCATTTCTTTCATCTTCAAGCAATTAAATTGCCATAAATTCTTGAGTTCCTTGTAACAAAAATTGTATCCATTGGAACTTAATTATTTGTGACTTGTGTACTACTAGCGAATTAAGTTTCCTAGTTCTTGACTTGATATCTTGATTTTTATTAACTAAATTAGAAAAGTTCATGTCGAATTTTCTAATTAGTTATTAATTACTTGATAATCATTTGTATTGATTTTGTAACACCCATCAAGTTAATATATTGTTATATTCAACTTGAAATTTGTGTTATTTATATTCCGCACAAATTTGTTTGAATTAAATTTTATTCATAAGACAAATTTGGAGAAAATGATATAGATTGTATTCAACTCCCCCTTCTACAATCTTATTGGACCTAACATAAGTTAAACTTTACGTATCCAAGTTAAATTTTATGTATTTAAGTATTGATTTGACGAATGAATAAAACATAACCTTGAGAGCATATTTATATTTATCAGTGATGGTAAAGGGCTCCTCAACTTGTTCACTGTAGATCATAAATGCCATGAATGCATTATTGCATTGTTCCATTTGGCCACTTGCTCTGTCCATCCATCCTCTTTCAGTGTACTATATTCTTTTATTTCATATATTATCT
The DNA here is from genome assembly GCA_036435485.1 of Saposhnikovia divaricata. Classification (NCBI taxonomy): domain Eukaryota; kingdom Viridiplantae; phylum Streptophyta; class Magnoliopsida; order Apiales; family Apiaceae; genus Saposhnikovia; species Saposhnikovia divaricata. The sequence goes on from CM071599.1 coordinate 23,766,553, forward strand.
ATAAAATGATCTAAACTTTCAAATAAATATTATAAGAAGATGTAAATATAACTATAATGAATGTTACATCTAAATCATAGTATAATACTAGTAGATTATTTTAGTAGAGTGCCCATAAGGAAGATGAAGAAATAAACAAGCAACTCCATAGTTTATCAGAAGATACATTGCATACCGTGTTGGCTTTGGTAGGATTGTATGAAAAGTAATGTAAGTAGGTCCTGCCTCATCCTCATGCCTTTTCTCTACTACTCCCTCGTCCCATTAATATTGACCGTATGCTTTTTGTCACGTATTTTTAGGTGTAAATAAATTATAATTTAAAAAAAATTCAAATTTTTTTCTTCAAAATAGAAATCGGAAAGAAATTGGAAAGGACATGGCCAATATTAGTGGGACGGAGGGAGTACTTCATACTTGTTATATAAATCAACATTGACTCTCATGAGAGATACAGATGGCTAGAATCAATGGATCTCTGTGATGTTAACTCCATGTCTCTGTAAACTTATCAACATCATCATCGATTAGTTTTCTCGAAAATTTGGCACTACCTACCAGTTTTTAATACCATACATTGTTCATTCGAACTACATTGTTCGTTTTGAATTGTCTCGCTCTCTGTTATTTTCCCTGCGGATGCGGTTGCAATTGCACAACTTGTTCTGATAATAAATGTATAAAGTTAAGTACGTGCATCATCTTTTCATCTCCAGATAGAGGACTCAAGGACAAGAAACTCTTCCTGAAAATCCAGATTTTATGCTTATAACACGAAACAAGAGTGCTGAAGTTTAACATCAAGAATGAAAATGATCTTGATTCGTATATCATTCAGTACTCCCCTACAAAATAATAAACTACGGAATATGGTTACTCGTTTTTTTAATATAGTAATTGCATCATTTATCGAAAAATCTCCTGTGTTTAAAAAAATTTCTCATCACTTGTGTACATGTTTGCTCGATACTTTAATATGCTTGAAGACTTTCAGATAAATAAACAATCCAGCAACCTCAACTACAAGAACACGATAAATTAGACCATTAACTGAAAATATGAACCCCCTTCTTAAACAAATTAGTATGTAATGTAATAAGTAAATAAAAGGCTTGCATTAGCAATGGTTGAAATCCGGCAACAGCACAACAGAAACATCTACAACCGCTTCAAGGCTTTACTTGGGTCCTGGGACATTTTCCTTTTGTCCAATTAAGCCTCGTCTCGTTCCAGAAAAGAAGTCCTGCATTCAAATTTTCTGAATTATTTACACAAAGAAATAGAAAATATAGAAATGGTAATGCTCAATATATACAAGTAAATATACTCAACATATAGCCGCAGAAAATCCATTAATTAAAGTGAGTGTATGATATAAGATAGAACGTTAAACTTGCCATGATTTGCAGATTCCGAATGATTTAAAGTTTCTTGTTTTTTACTCGAGTCCTGAGACATTTTGCCTACAATCCAATTACGCCTCGTCTCGTTCCAGAAAAGAAGTCCTGCATTCAAATTTTCTGAATTATTTACACCAAGAAATAGAAAATATAGAAATGGTAATGCTCAATATATACAAGTAAATATACTCAACATATAGCCGCAGAAAATCCATTAATTAACGCGAGTGTATGATATAAGATAGAACGTTAAACTTGCCATGATTTTCAGATTCCGATTGATTGCTACTGCTTCCAGGGTGACTGTCTTGAATGTCATGATTTACAACTTCCGGATGCTTGCTACTGCTTCCGGGCTGACTGTCTTGATTATTAGAAATACTAACAGGTGATGCAAGTCCCTGGGAAGGAAATGTTGTGTTGTCCACATGAGTGGTGCTACAAAAAGTTTCTTGTTTTTTACTTGAGTCCTGAGACATTTTGCCTTCAATCCAATTACGCCTCGTCTGGTTCCAGAAAAGAAGTCCTGCATTCAAATTTTCTGAATTATTTACACAAAGAAATAGAAAATATAGAAATGGTAATGCTCAATATATACAAGTAAATAAACTCAACATATAGCCGCATAAAATCCATTAATTAACGTGAGTGTATGATATAAGATAGAACGTTAAACTTGCCATGATTTGCAGATTCCGAATGATTTAAAGTTTCTTGTTTTTTACTCGAGTCCTGAGACATTTTGCCTACAATCCAATTACGCCTCGTCTCGTTCCAGAAAAGAAGTCCTGCATTCAAATTTTCTGAATTATTTACACCAAGAAATAGAAAATATAGAAATGGTAATGCTCAATATATACAAGTAAATATACTCAACATATAGCCGCAGAAAATCCATTAATTAACGCGAGTGTATGATATAAGATAGAACGTTAAACTTGCCATGATTTGCAGATTCCGAATGATTGCTACTGCTTCCAGGGTGACTGTCTTGAATGCCATGATTTACAACTTCCGAATCCTTGCTACTGCTTCCGGGCTGACTGTCTTGATTATTAGAAATACTGACAGGTGATGCAAGTCCCTGGGAAGGAAATGTTGTGTTGTCCATATGAGTGGTGCTACAGAAAGTTTCTTGTTTTTTACTTGAGTCCTGAGACATTTTGCCTTCAATCCAATTACGCCTCGTCTGGTTCCAGAAAAGAAGTCGTGCATTCAAATTTTCTGAATTATTTACACAAAGAAATAGAAAATATAGAAATGGTAATGCTCAATATATACAAGGAAGTTTATTGCTTTTTTATTTCCGAGAAACATATCTGCAGAATGCAGATTTCCATGTTAGTTATCGCGTAAATTATAATTTAGCATGACCACTAATTAACTTTGTAGCTATCTCTAGTTGTTTTTTTTTTTTTTTTTTTTGAAACGTAGTTGTTTTTAGTACTCGTCTCAAAACGTCATAAGTTACTAACCAAGGAATAAGTTCAAATCTAAAAGTACCTAACCAATACAAATCCTTGTATCCAGAACCAGAATCATAATTAAATAGTGTTATAACAGAAGCAAGAAAGATTATATGCAGAAGAGAAATAAGTTTATAGATCTGAGAGGATAAACAGATTACAAGGTTTTTCAGATGATATTTACAATCCTTACAAGCATATCTATTTATAGACAAAATTTAAGGGGTAGGTGTGGTAGGTGGGTCAAATCCGGCGGCTTCTAGATTCAAGGCATCTAACAAATCTCCACCTTGACTTGAATCTTCTCACAAAAAACAGATAACAGATGTACCAGATGCATCATAATAATGCCAGATGTACCAGATAACAGATCTCCACCTTGACTTGAATCCTCTCACAAAAACAGATAACAGATGTACCGGATGCATCGTAATAATGTCAGATGTACCAGATATATTATAACAGATGTACCAGACGCATTATAATAATGCCAGATGTACCAGATAAAAAAAAAACTCTTCTGCCTCAGATTTTGCCCTAAAAGGGCAATCAGTAACTCCGAACATTTAGCAAATCCAAACAATGTTGAAACTTGCTATGTGGAACCGGCTTGGTGAGCATATCAGCTGGGTTATCAGCAGTACCCACTTTGCTCACCTTAATTCTCGTCTCACTTCTTAGAAAATGATATCTCACATCTATGTGCTTAGTCCGCTCATGATGGACTTGATCCTTGGCTAAACAGATTGCACTGAGACTGTCACAAAATACTATAGCCTGATCATGATGTAGACCCAGATCACTGACCAATCCTTTCAACCAGATTCCTTCTTTTGCGGCTTCTGTCAATGCCATGTACTCTGCTTCTGTAGTAGACAAAGTCACTGTAGGTTGCAGAGTAGCTTTCCAACTGACAATCGAACCACCCAGAGTGAAAGTATAACCAGTCATCGACCTTCTACTGTCAACATCTCCAGCATAATCAGAGTCTGAAAACCCTATCACCAAACACTCAGTATCACCTCCATAAATGAGGCCAACATCAGACGTACCTTTTAAGTACCGAAATACCCTCTTCACAGCTTGCCAGTGCTCCTTGCCTGGATCACCCATGAACCTACTAACAACACTGACAGACTGTGCAAGATCGGGTCTAGTGCAGACCATTGCATACATCAAGCTCCCTACTGCACTAGCATAGGGAACTCGAGACATGTACTCTTTTTCCTCAGCAGACTTAGGTGCAAAAGCAACAGACAGATGTGCATTTGCAGCACTAGGAGTATCTATGGGCTTTGCTGTAGACATGCCAAACCTTGACAAAATCTTCTGAATGTATCCCTTCTGTGACAAAAAGAGCTTTCTCTCGTTTCTATCCCTATAAATCTCCATTCCCAGAATTTTCCGAGCCGCACCCAAATCTTTCATTTCAAACTCAGCACTGAGGAGACCTTTCAACTTCTGAATATCAGACTTGTTCTCTGCAGCTATCAACATATCATCTACATACAGGACCAGATAAATGAAAGAATCATTTGCTGTCTTACTGTGATAAACACAACAATCATACGGACTCCTGGTGTAGCCAATACCTATCATATAGCTATCAAATTTCTTGTACCATTGCCTCGGAGACTGCTTTAGCCCATACAAGGACTTCAATAACTTGCACACATAGTCTTCTTTGCCAGGAACCTGAAAACCATCTGGCTGAGTCATGTATATCTCCTCCTCCAGCTCTCCATGCAGAAAAGCTGTCTTCACATCGAGTTGTTCAAGCTCCAGATTCTGATGTGCAACTATTGCTAGTAGCACCCTGATGGAAGTGTGTCTGACCACTGGTGAAAAAATCTCATTGTAATCTACTCCCTCTTTCTGAGTGAACCCTCGAGCTACTAACCGAGCTTTATACTTGATACCCTCAACCGATGTTTCTCCTTCCTTCTTCTTGTAGACCCATTTACAAGTAACAATCTTTCTGTCTCGAGGCTGCTTGACTAATTCCCAAGTCTTATTCTTCTGAAGTGACTCCATTTCATCTCCCATAGCAGCAAACCATTTTGTAGATTCAGTACATGTCACTGCTTCATTGTAAGTGGATGGCTCTTCAGAGCTAGGGTCCACTTCTTCAGCTACCTGTAGTGCATATGCCACCATATCTTCAAAACCATATTTCTTTGGAGGCACTCCATACTTAGCTCTCCTCGATCGATCAAGAGCTAAACTGTGCTGATTTACTACTGGTACTGATGATTCTGATTCTGACTGTGGTTGTTGAACTTCTTGTTGTGGTTCACTCTCAGCTTGAGTGACTTCCTGCTCCACCTGTTTCTCAACACCACCACTTTCTGAACCAATCGTAGACTTCACAGTAGGGTTAAACATAGAATTTTCATCAAAAACTACATTTCTACTCAGTATAACCCTATTTTCAGACGGAGACCAGATTCTATAACCTTTAACCCCATCCCCATAGCCAACAAATACTCCCTTTTTAGCTCGTGGCTCCAATTTACCCTCATTTACATGATAATAAACAGTACAACCAAAAACTCTTAAATTGGAGTAATCAGCAGGCTTACCAGACCATTTCTCAACAGGAGTTTTGAGATGGATACCTGTGTGAGGTCCACGATTAATCAAGTAACACGCTGTACTAACCGCCTCTGCCCAGAATCTTCTAGTTAGTCCAGCGTTAGAAAGCATACACCTAGCTCTCTCCAGAAGTGTCTGATTCATACGCTCTGCTACACCATTCTGCTGTGGTGTATCCCTGACTGTATGATGCCTAGCAATCCCTTCATTCTTGCAGAAATCTGCAAACTCGGACGAGCAAAATTCCAGGCCATTATCTGTTCGCAGCCTCTTAATCTTCTTCCCTGTTTGATTCTCCACTAGCACATTCCACTGCTTGAAAACCTTGAAGGCTTCACTTTTGTGCTTTATGATGAACAGCCAAGTCATTCTTGAGAAATCATCGATCATTGACACAAAATATCTGTGACCCCCTAAAGACTCCACCCGGGAAGGTCCCCAACAATCAGAATGGATGTAATCAAGTGTGCCTTTTGTTCTGTGTGTTGCTTTAGGAAACTTGCTGCGATGTAACTTTCCAAAAACACAATGTTCACAGAACTCAAGACCTGTGACCTTATGACCACAAAGAAGATCAGCTTTTGACAGAATTTGCATCCCCCTTTCACTCATATGACCGAGCCTCATGTGCCACAACCTGGTCATGTTTTCTTTTTCAATTTCCGAAGACACAACAGCTACAGAACCTGTTAACGTAGAACCTTGAAGAAGATACAAGGTACCACGTTTAACACCTTTCAGAATCACATCAGAACCTTTGCAGACATGTAAAACTCCACCTTCACCTTGAAAACTGAAACCCTTGTTGTCTAACATACTCAAAGATATCAGATTCTTTGTCATAAGTGGAACATGCCTAACATCATTCAATGTGCAGAATTTACCATCATGTGTCCGAATTTTAATCGAGCCTATTCCAACCGTCTCACAAGTAAAACTGTTAGCCATAGAAATCTTGCCACCGTCTACTCGCTCGTAGGTTGTAAACCACTCCCTGCGCGGACATATATGATAAGACGCTCCAGAATCAAGAATCCACACATCAGAGTGATGCGTGTCCTTGACAGCAACTAGAGCAATATCTTCTTCAGAAGTAGCATCAGCTACAGCAGCAGTATCTGCAGCAGCATCATGTTGCTTCTTTTTCTTGGGACAGTCGGATTTCCAGTGTCCCTTCTCTTTACAGTAATTGCAGACATCATTAGCTCTCGAACCCTTAAAAGCTGGTTTCTTGGATTTATACTTCCCCGACTTTCCATGTCCGGTACTCCCGCTAGCTACCAACCCAGCAGCATGATTATCTGCACCTGTACCAGCCGCCTTATGGCGCAGTTCTCTAGAATGAAGAGAAGATCTAACCTCCTCTAGAGAAATAGTATCTTTACCAACAATAAACGATTGCACAAAGTTCTCGTACGATAATGGTAAAGAAACTAACAGAATCAAAGCAGCATCCTCATCTTCAACTTTAACATCAATATTACGCAATTCTAATAAAATTGTGTTTAATTGATCTAAGTGATCTCGAAGAGGCATACCTTCCTGCATTCGCAGACTAAACAGACGTTGCTTCAGCAACAACTTGTTTGTTAAAGACTTCGTCATGTAGAGACTTTCAAGCTTCAACCACAGACCAGACGCGGTATCCTCCTCCGCGATTTCAGTAATAATATCATCTGCAAGGCACAACAAAATTGTTGAGTGTGCCTTTTCTTCTAGACTGGCCATCTCAGCGCTTCCAGAAGCAGCCGTTTTTGTGTTCAACGGCGCCCAGAGCCCCTGTTGCTTTAACAAGGCACGCATCTTGATTTGCCACAGACTGAAACTATTTCTCCCAGTAAATTTGTCGACCTTAACGTTAATACCACCAGACATCTTCTCCCAGAACCGTATATGCGAACAGTGCCCGTGAATAGTGCCTGTGAACAGTGCCCGTGAACAGTACCCGTGAACAGTACCTGTGAACAGTGCCGTATGAACAGTACCGTATGAATAGTACCGTATGAACATTTCCGTATGACCAGTACCGTATGAACAGTGTCGTCTTCTCCGATGATGAACAGTGTCGTCTTCTCCGGCGATGAACAGTAACTCCGCCTGAACAGTGTCGTCTTCTCCGGCGATGAACAGTAACTCGGCGAGCTTAAAAAATCCGGCGAAAAATTTTGCAGCAGTTTCGACCAAAGCTCTGATACCAATTTGTTATAACGGAAGCAAGAAAGATTATATGCAGAAGAGAAATAAGTTTATAGATCTGAGAGGATAAACAGATTACAAGGTTTTTCAGATGATATTTACAATCCTTACAAGCATATCTATTTATAGACAAAATTTAAGGGGTAGGTGTGGTAGGTGGGTCAAATCCGGCGGCTACAGTGGCATCTAACAAATAGTTTATACCTACATCACTACATGCTGATCTCACTCAAAAATTGTCACAGCAAAACAATGAGAGGAGAAATATATCGTACCCTATAATACGAGTATATGTCTATGTTAGGTGGTGTTAACCCAAGTACCACATTAAGGAGGAGATAAGATAAAGTTTTTGAGTTCTTAAAATTGAACAAGCAAAAATAGTCGCAAGTCACACTAAATCAGAAGACTAGCTAATGCTAACATCGAACTGGCCTCATTATTCAAGGGTTCCTGACTTCCGGTAGAATGTAGCTACAAATAACCAATCTTACTATTTAAACACGCCTGACGAACCTACTTTAGCAGTGAAATAATATACAAGCATGAAACCTAAAATACAATGATAATAATAAAACAAGGTGCGGGTTAATAAACAACTTACACAATGGAACACACAAAAAAGAAAAACAGAGTGAGACAATCAGTAAATCAAAGGTGCAGAAACACAAAAAAAATATTGCATGATGTGTAGAATTGTTACTGCAACCGATAGATACATGACATGCATGTTGTGATATAGTAGAGCCTAGAGAGGATCGACTGACCTGATTGTTGCTGATTGTTGCTGCACGTCGACTGAGCTGGAGATTTTATAGGATTTCAAAATTTGGTCCTATTCAATTTGAATTCAACGAAAATTTTAAATAAGTTTTAAAAGTTTGATGATATTTAATTCAAATTATAAAAAAAAATTGAATATTCAAATATATACGATCAAACATTATTCAAACACAAGATAAAATTTTGATCATGCTATAAACAACACACACAATTAAGCAAACATGCTTGCAGGTAAAGGAGTTGCACTTAAAACGGGTTAGCTATTATTTGGATATAAAAGAATAAAGAACGTACCTTAACCAGAGAATTTATGTGCGACTGCTTTTGTTGTCTGAAAAGGTTCTTATATAGGCATACAAATTTTAAATTAAATTACTATTCTAACTTTGAAATATAATTACCTTCTTTACAATAAAATCAAATCTTATTCTTATTCGAAATAACTTGTACAAGAAAAATTTCTAGAATGTTTTAATTGATTTAATTATCTAAATAAAATTAATGTAATAATAGTAATAATACTCTCATTAAATTAAATTATTATTCTAACTTGAAATATTACCTTCTTTATAATAAAATCAGATCTTATTCTTATTCAAAATAACTTATATAAGAAAAATTTCTAGAATGTTTTAATTGATTTAATTATCTATACAAATTAATTTAATAATAATAATAATAATAATAATAATAATAATAACAATAATAATAGTCTCTTTAAATTAAATTACTATTCCTACTTGAAATATTACCTTACCTTCTTTATAATAAAATCGAATCGTATTCTTATTCGAAATAACTTATACAAGAAAAATTTTAGAATCTTCTAATTGATTAAAATATCTAAATAATATTTTGAAATATAGAGTCATTCAATTGGAATTATAAACAATTTATTAAAATTTTGCACAATAAGAATTTTAAAAATTTGTAAATTTTGTTGAATTAAATTATATTTTTTTGAAATTTTTTGAAATCAATTTTATCACAATTGCAAATTAAAAAGCACATTGGGCCAAATTTTAAGACGATATTACTAGATGAGTGTGGGTAGCTTTCACCGTATTTTATGATAAATTAAAGGATGAGTGTGGGTAGCTTTTACCGTATTTTTCTGATAAATTAAAGGGCCTCCTTTCAGAATGTTCCATATTATATAAACTTCAACAAATTTTTAAGTGACAAATTTATATTCCAACAATTTATAAGGGAATTGATTCTTCAATGTTGTGCAAAAATCAAGATTTTACCAACTGAGCTAGAGTTAGTCGGTAGATTTCAGGTTCTTTTAAATCATTATTAATTTCTAAATTATAATGCATTAACCAAGTTTACAAAATAAGTATAAATTTAATTTTAATATTATTATTTTGTCATATTTTATCTATAAAACAAACACGGCAAACAATTTAACAAAGAAAGGAAAAGAGTATAATATTATAAGATTATTTTAATAGAGTGCCATAAGAACATGGATGGTCCTGATCCAATGTAAGATGTGCAATCGTAATAGGTACACAGGAATCCAAAAAAATTACAAAAGTTCTTTATATTTATACACAAGTGAAATTGATAATGCATTCACTGAGATTGATTATGCATTCTTCTTTAACTTAATATATCTCTAATTCTCTATTTACATTGTGGTTGATTGAGAAAAAAAAATATTATTAAGTTTTAGACCTTGCTACGGAAATTTAAGTAAATTACATCTTTTATAGAAAGTCGCATACTAGTATTACTTTATTCAACTTCTAAAAACTTTAAAATGGAGTGGTGGTTGATATTGTAATAGAACTCCCATGAGCGTCAACCGCCTCATCAATCTACAATTTTCTCTACCATCTCCATTCTCTCATCAATTTTCATCCGTCTCAACTCATATTCTAAATCCCTCTTTCTTGTTTTTGGTTCTTTTCCTTCAATAAATCGAGCTTTAAGTCCTGAAAATTTCTTTCGAAGTCACAGATCTACTTCGGATTAGAGCTTGTTTTTGCAAATAAACACAATTCTTAGACTCAAAATCTCTTGCTTAACATTATATCAAAATTTGGTGTAAATTCGAGATCTTTGACTTTTTGAATTTGTATCGCTTTGAGGCGAAGTAACGCATTATGCGTCGTGTGTTGTCCGTTTTATTGTTAGTTGTATCGCTCTGTGCGAGTGCTCTCTTTGCTACGTTATTGAAAATGAATTATATGGTTTATTGGGAGATCTGGATTTACCGCATCATTGACAATTTTGGCATGTCTGGTTTCCGGCATGTAGATAGATGGGGTAAGTTCGAGACGGTGGTGAAAATCGCATGTGCTCACCTTTCACGACAAAAGTTTGTTCATAATATGAGGCATTTGCTACCTCTAAGCTCAGTTTCTGTAAGCTCAGTTTCTGGAACTGAGTCCTCTGAACACTGCTATATCCATGGAATTATTGTAACAATTAAACATGATTAACATATAGCCGCAGAAAATCCACTTTATAACGTGAGTATGATATAAGATAGAACGTTAAACTTGCCATGATTTACAGATTCCGAATGATTGCTACTGCTTCGGGGGTGACAATCTTGACTGTAAAAGTACTGATAGATGATGCATGTCCCTTGTATTTATTGTGTTGTCCATATGATTGGAGCTGCAAAAAATTTCTGATATACTAATCTTCTGCGTGTCCTTGATTGACAGTTTATTCAGCGAATGCAACCAAATTAACCTACACACAGGCAAAAAAAAAAAAATACATCAACCTATGCTCAGTAAACGGTTTTTTATTTCTGAGTAACATATTTGCAGAATACAGATTTCCATGTTAGTTATCACGTAAATTATAATTTAGCAAGACCGCTAATTTTGTAGCTATCTCTAATTGTTATTTGTACTTGACTCAAAACGCCATAAAACACTAACCAATGAATAAGTTCAAATCTAAAAGTACCAATCCAAAACAAATCCTTGTATAGAACCAGAATGCTTATCTCATTCAAAAATTGTCAGAGCAAAACAATGCGAGGAAACATATTGATAAGTGGATTTTATATCTACTTAGAACGTCTTATGTCGGCTTGAATTGATAGTTTTGGCCTCAAGTATGTCGTGTTTTGATTAGTTTCTAGTGAAAATGTGCAGGATTTTTATCTCAGGATCGGAGTTATTAATTGAAGATGTTATGTTGAATATAGGCCCAAGGTGTTTGCTTAAGAAGGTTTCCAGAAGAGCGAGGGAAAACGAAGCAAGGAACGACAATTACCATGAAAATCAGAAATTCCAGGAAGTTGTCTGGGCGGGCGCTCAAGATCCCAGGCGGCCGCTCAGGGGGAATTGTCCAGGCGGCCGCTCAAGATTTCAGGCGGCCGCTCAGCCTGAATTCTGGAAAATTTTACAGTTTTGCCCTTTTCGAATGTTAATGCAATTCTGAGTTGTTTCCTTGTATGATCTGGTTTTTAGGGCCTATAAAAACTCTGGTTATCATTGTAATCAGTACAGAGGGTTTTATTTTGTTAACATTAAGGAGTGAACGATCAATTGTTCGTGACAAGCAACGGATCAAGATCTACCTATCTTTTGTAACTTGGCATTCTTCGGATTTGTTCCTAAACCCTTATTAATTAATATTATTCTTTTCTTCATTCTAGTCATGTTTATTAGCATATTTTCATCGAACCCCATGATGATGAACGGTTCAACTATGAACTAATCACCGTCATGGGGTCCTAACGAATTTACTTACGGAATTTAGATGTTGATTGCCTAACTTGATATATGTGTGGTGAATTTACGATATCCTTGCATGGTTGTATTTAATTCATATAGATGCGTAGCTAACATCTATCTTGTTAATCTTAAGTGAAGCGACAGTGAATCTTTTGATTTATAACTTGCCATGCTAGCATAAGTCCATGAATGTTATTCATGTTTGTGGTGTGTTTCTAACCGTCTCATGCTACCTTATGTAATCTTATGGATACTTGATCTTCAACCATTATGCTTTCAAATTCTATAGACATATAGGGTCTAAGCATAACTGGTGCCTGCAGGATTTCTATCTTTTGTGGATATTGTGTAGATTGGTGTGCGTGTACTGAAAGGTAGCGTATATTTATTTCGTGTTGTCCGATTAGTTATTGTAACCACCACATGTGTTGATAAAAGGGCATGATCTCTAAAGGAAGTTTGTATTGAAGTTAGGATCTCATGTTTTCCATCTCATAAGTAATTTGAAATCAATTAGCTATTAATTTAGTTGTTAATTAATTCTTATTAGTTAATTTTAGATAATCAAAACCAATTTGCTTATTGTCTTAGCATTGAACGATAATCATACATTGATGCTTAGGTACAAGAACTAAATTATACAATCTCTGTGGGAACGAACTCTACTTCATTCTATATTACTTGTGAACACGTACGCTTGCGTGATTTTGTGCGAACACATATATTGTACCCTATAATAAGGGTATATGTCTATGTTGGATAGTGTCAATCCAAGTACCGAGGCAAGAGAAAGTTACAAATAAAAAAGGTGTAGAAACATAAACAAATAACTGTATGATGTGCAGAATAGATACATAACATGCATGTTACGTTATAGTATAGTATAGAGGGATCGACTGACCTGATTTTTGCTGCACGTCAAGGGCTTACCAGGTGGTAACGAACAGTTATCTATCTATTTATATAATTTTTTGGATTTCAAAATTTGACTGTATTCAATTTGAATTTTATAAATTTCAATTTCGATTTTAAAAAAATTTGTATATTCAATCTGATTTCAAGTAATTTTTTTTGAAATATAAGGGTTAGATGCAATATAAAATGTTATTTTAAGTTAGACGTTAAAATTGTAAGAAATGTAGATAAAACCAATGAAAGAAATTAATATTTTGGGGATTCCGGTAATATTGTGAACAAACTTTTTGAGTGCTTTTTCTTATTGGAGTAAACCACAATTTATAGGCTGCATCAATATAGCTCCATCCCAAAAAGTAACTGCCCCTTTAATTATAAGAGCATCTCCAACCCTTACCACCTGTTAGCAAAAAATCCCACGTGGCTTACATTTATACCTAATATGTAAAAAATGGGCTTCTCCAACGCACCCAGATATTAGGAATAATTTTAGATAACAAGCTACATGTCTTCTACATTTATCGATCCATTCATAGTCATCTATAATTTTCCACGTCATCATCAATCACTGTTTTTCCTTCCAGCTAGTACATCTATACATTTATTTCAATTAACTTCATCCTAAATTAGAGATGATACGGTTATGAGGGATAAGGGGAATCGTAACGGAGTTGGGCGGGAGGATCAACAGGGAATAATTCAAAATAGATATGATGATAATGAGGCGATATTACAGGAAACAACTTTAACAGATACTATTGAATTTACGGATCCAAAAAGACGTCGTACAGATGAGCCCATTGGAGACAAGCCCATAGTTAATTCAGATGGGGTGGATAATATGGAATTATTAGAAAATGGAGTGGGCCAAAAAAACTTGGAAGTGGCGGGTCTTGCGTTGCAAGCCCGCCAGTCATCATGAGTGTCCTAAGCTGGAACTGCCGAGGTGTTGGGCTACCTTGGAATATACAGTTCCTAACAGACGTTATTCGTCAAAAAAAGCCCACGTTCATATTTTTATGTGAGACAGTAGGTAGACGTAGTAAAATGGAATGGATTCAGAGAAGACTAGGGTATGCGGGTCTGTTCGTGGTAGAACCTATAGGTTGTAGTGGCGGTTTAGCTTTGTTGTGGAAGGAGAAGGAGCAGGCAACACTTATTAGCTATTCAAAGAACCATATTGATGTGAGTGTTAGTGTGGAGGATATACAGGAGTGGAGGTTGACGGGATTCTATGGAGAACCAAAGAGAGCTCAACGTAGACAAACCTGGGACCTGTTACGTAATCTGTCAAGGGACGCTAATTTACCTTGGTGTGTCATTGGTGACTTAAATAAAGTAGTTGCTCAGGAGGATAAAAAAGGCGGTGCGCCATACCCTAACTGGCTAATCGAGGGTTTTAACCAAGTTTTAATGGACACGGGCTTGAAGGATCTAGATTTGGTGGGACATTAATACACTTGGGAGAGGGGAAGAGGGACGATGGAGTGGACAGAGGTTCGTATTGATAGAGCTATGGTTTCACAAAGTTGGTTGGATGCGTTTATTTTGGCAAAATTGTACAATTTGGAGGACTCGTTGACTTCTTCAGACCATAGTCCCATCTTTTTAGAGCCAAAACCAGTGGTGTACAGGAGTGTTAAACGGTCGTTTAAGTTTAAAAATGCGTGGTTATTTGAACCAATTTGCGCACAGATTATAAAAGATAACTGGACAGGTTATAATGAGCTGGGCATCATGGATAAAATTCAAATTTGTGGTGACAATCTTGGTGAGTGGGGGGACAATGCATTAAAACAGCTTCGAGGTAGGAGGGACAATGCATCAGTGGAGCGATTTAATGAAGTGAAGAAACAACTGTTTAAAATCTTTGATCAGCAAGAAATCTTTTGGAGGCAGCGATCGAAGCAACTATGGTTGAAATCTGGAGTTCGAAACAATAAATATTTTCACGCAATGGCTATTGCAAGGAAAAGGAATAATCAAATTCAGAGACTCAAGAATGATGCTGGAGAGTGGATAGAATGGAATCATGGGTTACAGGAGCTGATCTCGGGATACTTTAGAAAAATTTATTCTTCTGATATGCCAGAGTGGGATGAAGTTATTGATCAGATTCCATGCACAATTACTGAGTCTCAGAACATAGAGCATGTGAGGCCAATATCGAATGAGGAGGTTAAGAATGCACTCTTTCAAATGCACCCGGATAAAGCTCCGGGCCCCGACGGGATGACTCCGGCATTCTTTCAGAAAAATTGGCATATGGTAGGGAATGATGTGATTAAGGTTGTCAGACAGTTTTTTAGGGATGGAACAGGTTTGCAGGAGATGAACCGTACTAACGTGGTTTTATTACCTAAGAAGAAGGACCCTATGAAAATTACTGATAGGTATGCAATGTTGTGAGCAAGATTGTCACTAAAGTAATGGCGAACAGATTGAAGGTACTGTTGGGTAACGTGGTAAGTGATACGCAGAGTGCATTTATACCGGGGCGCTTATCTCAGACAATATAATGGTGTCATATGAAGTGATGCATTATTTAAAAAGGAAAAGGCGCGGAAAAGATGGATATATGGCACTTAAACTCGACATGAGCAAGGCCTATGATAGAGTGGAATGGGGTTACCTCAGGGCGATTATGAGTAAGATGGGGTTCAGTTCGTGGTGGGTTGAGTTGGTCATGAGGTGTGTGGAATCAGTGAAATACGACATCAGCCATGGAGGGTATGATATGGAGACGATTTTACCTGGGCGTGGGCTTCGACAAGGGGATCCGTTATCCCCGTATTTGTTTATCTTATGCACGGAGGGATTGTCAGCTATTATTCGGAAGTATGAGGCCAGTAAGTGGATTCGGGGAATTAGTGTTTGTCGTAGAGCTCCGGTTATTTCTCATATGTTGTTCGCTGATGACAACTATGTGTATAAAGCATCTACAGGGGAAGCATGGAGGATTATTGAGCTGTTGGGATTGAAAGGGCCTCGGGACAGAAGGTAAATTTGCAAAAATCTACGGTGTTCTTCAGCTCAAACACAATAGGCTACAACAGGGAGGAAATATGTGGTATTCTTCAAATGAGTGCAGCTACGGAGCAAAGTACATATCTTGGTCTCCCTAACATTCTTGGTAAAAATAAATAGTCTGTTCTGGGTTTTCTTAGAGAAAGAGTTCGAAAAAGCATACAGAGCTGGGATGGTACGATTCTATCACGAGGAGGGAAAGAGGTTCTTTTGAAGACAGTGGTACAGGCCCTTCCCACATTTACGATGAGTGTGTTTTTGCTTCCTGGGGGAATTGTCAAGGATATGGAAAATCTGATGAATAGGTTCTGGTGGCAATCATCGAATAATCAGCACAAAGGCATTCATTCGATGGAATGGAGAAGATTAACAGTTCATAAATCGGCGGGTGGAATGAGTTTTAAGGACTTACATGATTACAATTTAAGTATGTTAGGAAAACAAGGGTGGAGGCTTCTTACTAATCAGTCTAGCTTGGCTAGTCGGGTCTACAAGGCTAGATACTATCCAAATGGTGATTTTTTAAATGCGCCACTTGGCAATAATCCAAGTTTTGTATGGAGGAGCATCTGGGCGGCTCAAGGTTTAATCAAATCTGGTGCAAGGTGGATTGTGGGTGCAGGTAGGAGTATCGATATCCTTGACCAACCTTGGTTAGTGGATGATAGTAATCCTTATGTCACGAGTAGGATGCAGGTTCTAGAAGAGAATAGGGTGGAGTCTCTGATGCAGGTTAATAATAGAGTCTGGGATGAAGAGATTTTGGAGGATTTGTTTAACAGTCGGGATATGCAGTGTATTTTACAGGTGCCGTTGAGTCCGAATAGGGACGAGGATTGTTTGTACTGGAAGGAGGAGATGAGTGGGACGCACATAGTTCGGTCTGCATACAAACTGCTTCAAGTTCAGAAGGGTAGATGGAATGTTTTAGATCAATCTGGTCTGTGGAGTAAGTTCTGGAAAATTAAGGTGCCATCCAAAGTAGCTCATGTTTGCTGGAGAGCCATCACAGGCTGTCTTCCTACTTTGTCTCAGCTGTACGCACGCTATGTACCTGTGCAAACTACCTGTCCAATCTGAAACTTTGGGGAAGAATCTATCATTCATGCATTTGTCTCGTGTAGTTTTGCAGCTTCGTGTTGGCAAAAGGTTTTAGGTACCAGTGCTCTTGTTAATAGGTCGACGTTCAAGGACTGGTTTGAACATGTGCTATCCAGTTATAGTAGTGACAGATGGGCGGAAGTGGTTATGCTTTGTTGGTCAGTATGGAACGCTCGTAATGAGTTGGTATGGCAACAAAAAAGAGTTAGAGTCGATAGTGTAGTTTATTCAGCCAAAAATTATCTTGTGCAATTGGAAAATACTTAAACGACTGGTATTATTACTCTATTCCCAGGAGACAATGATAGGGATGGAGGAACACGTTGGGTTAAGCCACAGGAGAGTATAATCAAGGTATCGGTTGATGCAGCTACGTTTTCATCTTATGGAGCTTTTGGTGTTGGCCTGGTTGCTAGAAATTCGGCTGGAGAACTGGTTCATGCGCAGACATGGAGGTTCTGGGGTACGAGCCCGGCAGAATTTGCAGAGGCTATAGCCATAAAGGAAGCTTTGAGTTGGTGTAATTTGCAGGGGGGTCGGATTATGGAGGTGGAGTCCGAATGTCTGGTGGTCATCCAGGCGATTAGAAGCAAGGTGCCAATGGTTTCACCAGTTGGTCGTATCATCGAGGAGTGTCGTGAACTTCTTCTCGGTTTAAACAACGTTAGTTTGTTCTTTGTGAAACGGTCAGCTAATATGGTTGTTCACAGCTTAGCTAGAGCATCATATTCTTTTCCTGATCGAACCTTTAATGGGAGTGATGTTCCTGTTGAGGTTAGGAATTGTATTTCGTATGATTTGAGTATTAAATAAAAGCTCTACTTTAAGTCAAAAAAAACTTCATCCTAAATTATTTTAATTATTAAAACTATTTTATTTAATCAAATAACATATATCCTTGTATAAAAATTTTTATTTTATTGAATTTAAAAATAGTAAAATAACATATTTTTAAATAATAAAATTATTTAAATTAATTATTTAATATACATATTTATACAAAACTTTTATTTTACTAAATTTAGAAAAAGTTTAGTTATGAGTTTTATCCACAATAAATAAATAATATCTAAAAATATAATCGTTAGAATTTGAAAAATAGTTAAATAACATATTTTTAAATATAACTAACCGTTATAGCTAATACCGCTGGAGCACACAGGCTTACAGGTTCAGCAAATTTAACATAATCATCTATTTTTCTGATTTTAGCTAACAGTTATAGCTATCTCCCTTGGAGATGTTCTAATTAAATGTCATTAACCAAATATGCATGTAACTTACATATTTAATATTCATATAATCAATCCTTTTGTAACTTACAAAAATTACTTAATGTAATAAGTCTTATAATATATTTGACAAGAGAAGTCAAATATAACATCTCCCACTTGACTTTTCTTCGTCAAATATTTTTCGCGACTTCCACCTTTTAAAAATTTACATAAACCAACAGGTTTGACAAATAACAATAATATCACTAGTGAAATGTATATCACATTCTCATTTTCCTTTCTTGCATCACACACACATATATATACACTATCCCAACTTTACCTCCACCAAAAATTAAATAGGTGTCCTAAAGTTGAATCATTATTACCATTATCACCTCGATACTTATATCGCAACAAACAATAACTCTAGGCACGTCTACCTGATTCATCAATTTGTTATACAAAATGCTCGTTAAGTACATGATCATGATCCTCTTTACAACCTCTCACTAGGCTCAATAAAAATTATTTCACTATCCACTCACAAGGATAACTACACATGCCAAGTCAATTCAATCGACCACATAACGTAAAATACATCGAAATTTCGACTATTTGCACATATAATACATTTAGTGATTCCATTCCCGCATTAATTTTTCTTCTCTAACAATGGTGTTCACACTGAACTGCAATTCTACATCCTAAAATGATTAAACATCATTCACACTTCATAATTCAAACTCAATGTTCCTTTTTATCCCACATAAACCGGATTCTTGGAACATATGAAATTTCTCGAATATCTTTCATAACAAATTTTTAAATGAGTTCTCACAATTTAACATTTCCTTCTCATTTTTCGCTAACAACTTATCATCAAGATATTCGATATAATTGTAAACGAACTCCCGCTTTCAAAATTACTGACACAACTTTTTAATTCTTTATCGATATAAAATTTCCAATTTTTCAGTATAAATTTTCTTCACCGATCATGCCTCAAAATTTATAAATACACCAGCAACTTTATTTTCTTTTTCAAAATTCATTTACAACCAATGAATTTTCTATATTACGGTGGATCTTACAACTCCGACTTTTATTTCAATTCCAATAACTAAAATTCTTTCGATTTCATTTAGAAAATTCTAATTTTATACTCACCATTCTGAGTGTCACAAAAAAAATATATCTTTTTCTTTTCACTCTCTGTTCTAAGAGTCACAATAATTTCTTCTATAACAGTGTCGTCTTTTTCAACAACGATTACAAATTATCTTAATACCACGTATAACAACAGATTCCAACTAAACAAATTATTTCGAACAAGAACACACATTTTCTAGTTCACTAAATGTAGCAACTTAACTACACCTTGCTGGCGTCATTTTTCAAAATACCTTTTAAAGTTCTTTAACTCCTTAGTTCAACAAGACCAACAAATTCCTGTTTATTAAATTCTGGGCACTTGTCCAAATTTTCTTGTAAATTCAATAAGTAACTTATTTCAAAAATTTCTCTTTTCATTTCAATATACTCTTTATTCCGAGTATCATAAAAATATTTCTTACAAAATATTATTTGATAAATTTTTTGATTGTCTCCAAACAATCTATATTCCCCTTTTTCTTTCGACTCTATTAATAAAAATACAAAACACAATTATTTTGATACATTTTCTTTTCCTTGTCGCTCTTCATTTTGAGAGCCACACAATTTTTCTTAAACACAGTATCTTCTATTTAAATGATAAATCATTCTTACAAAGCTCCCACTTTCAAAGTATAGACACAATCGTCTAATTCATTCTTGACAAAAATATTTTCGATAAACCTTAAATCCAAAATAATCGCATTGATCAAAAATTTTCTTCCTTCAATTCACTTACAACATGTGAATCTCCTATCATTAGGACGAATACACAACTCCCACATTTTTATTCATTCCATGAACTCAAATTCATTTTTCATGACTTCCATGAGTCAAATTCTTTGCGTCCTTATTGTTAAAAAATACATTTATGTATCTGATATGGGCTGAAAATAAGCCCTAAAGACACATTTAATGTGGCATTAATTAGACCAAGAATGACCCAAACGTGGGGCCCACCATATGGATCCAAAACCCTAATTATAATATTAATTTCGTAATTAATATTGGGGGAAATAAACAGCTCAGCAATAAGAGTTGGATAAGGATATTATCTCCATCAGACTTAGCCACCAAGGCATCCAATCCAATATGGAAACTGATTCCTACAAGGAATAGATCTAGAATCTTCCTCAAAGACTTGTCCACCAAGTCTCTGACTCCTACCATAATTTTAAGGCTTCTCAGCCTATAAAAAGGGCCAGACCCCTCATCCTAGAACTACGTTTTTTGGCTTGATCTTTGATATTCATCAAAGTACGTAGGCATCTTGTGAAGGCAGAGTCAGCCACGAGCACAAGAGCAGCCATTAAAGCACGAAGCTCACACACCTTAGCATTAAATACACAAACCCTAGCTGCAATACTCGTAACCTAGTTTTTATTCCACAACATTTGGCACCGTCTGTGGGAAGACAACATCAATCATGGTTCAAACACGAAGAACAACATCAACCGAGGCCGTACCCCTTAACTCTGCTCCACCAGCCACTTCTGATCCGCTTATCGCTACTGAGGAAGGACAAATACTCCCATCAACAGGGGCAGTCATTTAACCTCTGCCCACTCAGCCCCCAGGGACGACTCCCCATGTAGAGGGGACCCTCCCAGTGATTGTCCATCAAAGCCAAGAAACTAACCCTCTCCAGATGGTGGTTTCTCCTCTTGGTAACGTTGATCGCACGTTACCCCCGGGGGTACAGATTCATACTACGGATCTCCCTTTGAATACCAACCCGATGTATGGGCTGCCTAATTACCCCCCCCCCCCCCGACGAAGGGAACCTGGACCAAGCGGTCACGCCTTACAGATCCGGGATCGAGAATATGATGACTACTCTGGTCCCTATACTGATGATGATCGAGATGAAGCCCCGAGGAGGCGACGTGCTAGCAAAGAACCTCTAAGAAGGACACGAAGAATCCATGATGGACTCCCCTTGACAACTGCTGAGAAAAAATCAAGGCTTATGAGGCAGAGATCTTAAAATTGAAGGACGATATTGCAAGAGAACAAGATAGATTGAATCAAACTCAGCCTCCTCCAACTGCAGAGAGGATTCCCATTATAAATTTGGAGAGGCCTTCAAGAAGGCAAAGAAGGGTTGATACCCGAACCGAAAAATCGACAAGGGTGGAGACCCCCAGAAGCAACCCCAAAGATCTAATGCCACTCGGGGACCCTGACGACCCCACACCTCCGTTTACTGAGGAGGTAATGAATGCCCATATCTCAAGGAAATTTAAGATGCCGACTATTAAGGCCTATGATGGAACGGGCGATCCCGCTAACCATGTCAAGACATTCTCAAACGCACTGCTGCTGCAGCCTGTTAGCGACGCCTTAAAGTGTAGGGCGTTCCCTCAAACTCTGTCGGGCATGGCTCAAAGATGGTATAGCCGCCTACCTGCAAACTCAATTGGCTCTTTTAAGGAGTTGAGCGCTGCCTTTATCAGCCAATTCATTAGTGGGAGAATTCATGAGAAAAGTTCTGCATCCCTTATGTATGTGGTGCAAGGAAAGAATGAGAACTTGAGGGATTATCTCAAGCGATTCACCAAAGAGACGTTGAATATCACCGATCTGGAAAATAAGGTGGCCATGGTAGCCCTGGAACACGGAACCACTGACCTCTTCTTTAAAAGGTCCTTGGCAAAACACCCTCCTGAAAACATGGCCGAGCTCCAGAGAAGAGCCGATAAATATATCAAGACTGAGGACAGCATGAAGAAAGAAACCACGGGAGGCAATGGCAAGGGTTCTAATGACTCAAAGAAACGAAATCTAGAGCAAGAGTACGACGCTAGGGACAAATATCCCCGAGCTGGCAAGGATTCAGAGTCATCACCAAAGAAGGGTTTTAGACTGAGATTTTTCTAATTATGCAAGGCTGAACGCTCCTAGGAGTCAAATTTTGCTGGATATTGAGAAGGATAAAGACTTTCGGTGGCCTAAGCCACTCAGGGGTGACCCCGAAAAGAGAAACAAAGATCTGTATTGTAGATTCCACAGGGATGTGGGACATGATACAGATGACTGCAGACAGTTGAAGGATGAAATTGAATTTTTAATCCGGAAATGAAAGTTAAACAAGTTCACCAAGGGTGAAGATCGTGGAACCCAGAAAAGGGATTATGATAGAAGAGACAATGATAGGAGGGATAACGATCGTGATCGTAACCCACAGCCTCGAGGGCCAGTAATCAATATGATTTGGGGAGGACCAACAGCGGCCGGCACTACCCGAAACTCTCGAAAGGCCTATGCCAGAGAAGTGATGCACATCGTAGGAGAAGCCCCGAAGCGTGCTAAGACCGAGATATTAGTTGGTTTTGATGATTCGGACCTTGAAGGGGTGAAATTCCCCCATGACGACCCGTTGGTCATAACTCCTGTAATTGGAAACTCAGAAGTGAAGCGGGTCCTAATAGACAATGGAGCTTCTATTGATATCTTGTTTCATGACGCTTTTGTGAAGATGGGGTACACTGACTCTCAATTGACCCCGACTAACATGCCTATCTACGGGTTTAACGGAGTTGAGTCCAAGGTTGAAGGAACCATTCAGCTGCCCATGACAATAGGGCAAGAACCTAAGGAAGCCACCCAGATGTTGAATTTTCTAGTGATTAAGGCCACCTCAACGTACAATGCAATCTTGGGGAGGACCGGACTTCATGCGTTCATGGCTGTTGCCTCTACCTATCACATGAAGGTCAAATTTCCAACCAGGAATGGTGTTGGGGAACAGAAAGGAGATCAAAAAATGGCCAGGAGTTGATATGTGGCTGCTTTGAGAGCTGATGGAACCGGGGGGCAGGTACTCCCTATTGAAGACATGGATGTACGTGGTGATGATGAACACCGAGGAAAGCCAGCAGAGGACTTAATACCTATCCCTCTAGAGCTAGGCGACCCTGAGAAGGTGACTTATATAGGAGCCTCTTTGAAAGAACCCCTGAAGGGCAAGTTGATAGCATTCTTACAAGAAAATAATGATGTGTTTTCCTGGACAGCAGCTGATATGCCAGGGATTGATCCCCAACTCATAACTCATAGATTGAATGTCGACCCTAATCGGAAGATAATACAGCAGAAGAAGAGGAATTTTGCTCCAGAAAGGCAAGAGGCCATTAAGCAAGAGGTAGACAAACTCTTGGAAGCTGGGTTTATTGAAGAGATTCAGTTTACAGAATGGTTGGCTAACCCTGTGATGGTCAAGAAAGCCAACGGTAAGTGGAGGATGTGTATAGACTTCACCGACTTGAATGACGCATGCCCTAAGGATTGCTTCCCTTTACCAAGGATAGACATGTTAATAGATGCCCCAGCAGGACATGAGATGTTGAGCTTCATGGATGGGTTCAGCGGCTACAATCAAATTAAGATGCACAAGGATGACATCCCAAAGGTATCTTTCATAACTGACTTTGGTGTTTTCTGTTATCTTGTTATGGCATTTGGTCTAAAGAATGCAGGAGCTACTTACCAACGATTGGTGAATAAGATATTCGCCCACCTAATTGGAAAAACCATGGAGGTCTATGTCGATGATATGCTGGTTAAAAGCTTGGTCAAGGCGGACCATATTAAACACCTCAGAGAGGCATTCGAAGTGCTGAGGCACCACAAAATGATGTTGAATCCAGCCAAGTGTGCCTTTGGCGTTGGATCAGGCAAATTTTTGGGTCTGATGGTTTCCAAGAGAGGCATAGAGGCCAACCCTGACAAGATCAAGGCGGTCTTAGATATGGAGCCCCCACGCTCTATAAGAGATGTGCAGAAGTTGACAGGCCGGGTAGCGGCTTTAGGAAGATTCATCTCCAAGTCTGGTGACAAATGCTTGCCATTCTTTCAAGCATTGAAGAAGGTGAAAAATTTTGAGTGGACACCTGAGAGCCAGGAGGCCTTTGAGCAACTGAAGAAGTACGTGGTTGAAGCCCCGTTATTGACCAAACCGAGCCCTGGGGAGACTCTTTGTCTATACCTAGCGGTATCTGAACAAGCCCTGAGTGCTGTCCTCATTCGGGAAGAGGAGAAAGTCCAGAAACCTATCTACTATGTGAGCAAAGTGTTGCATGGGGCTTAGTTGAATTACTCACCCATAGAAAAGTTTGCTTTGGCATTAGTAACTGCATCGAGGAAGTTGAGGCCTTACTTCCAGGCACATAAGATTCAAGTTCTGACAAACCAACAGTTGAGAAACATATTGCATAGCCCTAAGGCCAGTGGAAGGCTAATCAAGTGGGCGATTGAGTTAGGAGAGTTTGATATCACATACAAGCCTCGGACAGCCATCAAGGCTCAGGCATTGGATGACTTCGTGGTTGAATGCACTATTAACAACCAAGAAGTCGGGGGGCAAAAGATAGTGACTACCCCTGGGCAAAAGAGAAAAGAAGAGGAACTTATACCTGATCTGAAGGAGTATTGGGTGCTCTATTTTGATGGAGCATCAAAAACAAAGTCTAGTGGTGCAGATTTGGTTCTGCAAAGCCCCGATGGGTTCACAGTTGAGTATGCTTTAAAGTTGGATTTTCATACTACCACCAATGAGGCGGAGTATGAAGCATTAATAGCTGGTTTGGGTTTGGCTAGAATCATGAGGGTCAAAAATCTCAAAGTTTGTGGAGATTCAAGGCTTGTGGTATCACAAGTAAATGGTGAATTCGAAGCTAAGGACGAGACTATGGCGAAATACCTGAGAGTCGTAAAGGCCGTTATGGCTCAGTTTGAGGAGTGCTATGTTGAGCACATTCCGAGAGAAGAAAACATTAAGGCCGATGCCCTGTCTAAGTTCGCTTCTTCCGAGATAGAAAATTATGCTGGGAGTGTCTACTTTCAGGTCTTGAAGGCCCCGACCGTTAACTCAAAATTAGTACCACCAATTGATATAAGGGGCTCTTGGATAGATCCTATCAAGGCACACCTTGAGACCGGGTGGCTCCCTGACAATGCCTTGGAGGCACGAAAACTTTCAGTAAGAGCATTGAGATACACTTTGATTGAGGGCATTCTGTACAAAAGGTCGTTCGTCATCCCATACTTGAAGTGTTTAAGGCCTCAAGAGGCAAGAGAAGCATTGGAGGAAGTTCATGAAGGGATCTGTGGACAACACTTGGGGGGCAGAGCCTTAGCTCACAAGATCATTCGTTTAGGGTTCTATTAGCCGGAGATGTTGGCTGATGCACAGGACTATGTCAAGAGATGTGAGAGATGCCAGAAACATGCTCCAATTGTAAGGCAACCGCCTGAGATGTTAACTTCAATTAACTCTCCCATTCCATTTGCGATGTGGGGGATGGATATACTTGGACCTTTTCCCATGGCTTCAGCACAAAGGAAATTCCTGATAGTGGCCATTGATTACTTCACTAAGTGGATTGAGGCTAAACCTCTGGCCAAGATAACCACCAAACAAGTTTCCCAGTTCTTTTGGGAGAACATAATTTGCAGGTATGGAATCCCACGAATCCTTGTAACAGACAATGGGACACAGTTCAATAATGAAGAGTTCTAGAAGTATTGTGAAGAGAATGCGATTGAGCTCCGTTTTACCTCAGTGGCACATCCACAAGGCAATGGGCAAGCCGAGGTAGCTAATCGGATTATCCTTGATGGACTGAAAAAGAGGGTCGAACGCTCTAGGAACACTTGGGTAGATGAATTACTGCCCATACTTTGGGCATATCGTACCACTTGTAAGGTGACAACTGGAGCAACCCCATTTTTGCTGGCTTATGGAGCTGAGGCAGTTGTGCCTTTAGAGATCATGCAAGCATCACCTCGAGTTGAGGCATATGAGCCAGAAACTAATGAAGAAGGGATGAGACTTGCCCTTGACTTAATTGACGAGGTCAGAGATGAAGCTAATGCTAGGAATGCTGAATATCAAAAGAGAGCCTCTTTTCACTACAACCAGAGAGTTAAGGAAAGATTCTTTCGACAAGGCGACATGGTTCTAAGGAAGATTGAAGCCACAGGAGTTGGCCAGAAAGGAAAGTTAGCACCAAACTAGGAAGGACCGTATCTAGTCAGAAAGGTGTTAGGACGAGGATCCTACAAGTTAGAAACCTTGGACGGGTTGAGGTGCCCCAAACTTGGCATGCTGTGAACCTCAAAGTTTATTATGTTTAAATTCTTTTGACAAAGGCTTGGACTTTTATCTATTTATTAGGAATAAGGTTCGAATGAAACCATTATAGAGCATGTTGCTCCCAGTAGGAGATACAGTATCTATGTAAGGGTTGAACCCATCTTATTGATGTCCTTTGACAGCATAATGGAATTTATTCTGTTTTCTCTATGAGTTATTCTTCCTTGTTAAAATAAACACGAAAGACGAATGTTGAACCAACTTGTGAGTTTAGTACCAGCCAGGGGGCCAAGTACTCGAAAAATTCTAAAGTTTAACGAACTATGAGCAAAGACAAGAAAAATGAACAACAGAAACTAACTGCATAAATAGTTAAGTTAAAAGTTACACAAATAAAGGCCCGAAGGCTATCAAGTCAAATGGCAGAAACCAAGAGTTCAAATAAACAAAAGATAAATAAATAAAGCCTAAGGGGCCTTAGGGGCCTCCTTAGCAGGAGAATCATCCTCAGAGCTAGTGTCAGTAGTGGATCCATCCTCAGCAGAGTTAGCAGCACCAGACCGAACTAGAGGAAGCTTAGGATCCAAGGCTGAAGTGGTAGCGGTAGCATGCTCTTTGACCAAAGCATCACCCTCCCCGAATAGCTCTTCACTGGATCCAGGCTCGTTAATTAATAACGGGGCAGGAAGATGAGGGCTCACGAAGTCTGAAGGCTGGAATAAGCCAGGATGGCTCCTCAGAACTGCCTCAATGGCCTTGTTCCAACCCTCAGAAAACTGGCCAGGAAATAACAGCTCATCATGCTGATCCATGAGGGACTTGTACTCATCAGAATCCAGATAGTCATCGATGATCTTCTCCCTGTCATCTTTCAAAGCTACCAACTCTGCCCGAGCACTGGCCAGCTCCTCATCCTTATCCTTGAGCTTCTCCTCTAGATGGTTGATAGTGAGGGTTTTCTTTTGAGATTCAGACTCATACCCCTTGGCCTTCTCCTTCCAAGCTTTGGCATGGTAGAGAGAACTCTGGAAGTGAACGTTGGCCTGTGCACAGAAACAATAATCATGTTGGAATAAAGTAAATAAGCACGAAATTTAAAGAATGCGAGGTGTTAGTCTTACCACAGCTAAAGCCTGAGAACCAAGTGCCTCTGATTCCCCGATGCCTCCATTGACAACCAAGTCTTTATAGTCAGGAAGGGTGATCGAGTTAAGAGACCAGTCCATGGTGTGCTTCGTCGAACCCACAACGGAGTCCCGCTTCCTAAAGCCCCAGGATGGCCTAAAAACGGAAGATTGAACGTTCACCTGAGAGCTCCCCTCTAAGTCTGCTATATCACCAAATTTAAGGTCCACCTTTTGGACCTTATGGGCGTGCAGGAAAGCAGGCTCAGTTCCTTTCTCTCGAGGTTTCATTGTCTGGATCCGGGGAAGCTTCCACAAGCATCTTAGCAACTGAAATGGCATGAATGGAAACACAAATGAATAAGTCAAGTATGAAAATAAAGAAAAACAAAGGCAAGAAAGGAAGTTACCCCGTTCTGAAACTTGTGAGAGGCCTACTGCCCTCAGAGATTCTTCATTTATGAGGCTTTGGCAGGTTATAGACATACCATCACCTCTGGTCAAAGTTTCAAAAGCAGCCTGATCCTCGGTGCTAAGGGTGATTCCGTTAGCATTTCCATCTGAAACCCTCGAAAAGGTTTTCCTAAAGAGGGTACCCCAATCACCACCCTCCCATTCAAGATAGGCAAATTCTTTTTTCCAACCAGGATTGTTGTCTGGTACTGATTTAATATTGAAGATAGGAGGGACTTTGGGGTGATGTTTGATATATACCCAACCAGAATACGAAGCAGGGCTGTTGTAAACTTGGAAAATTTTGCGAAAAAGGGCAACAGATAAAGGAAGGTTTTGCCTTAGACACAAAACCATAAAACAAAGAATTGTTCTCCACGCATTTGGGGGCAATTGGCAAGGGTTACACTGAATGTTAGCTAAAAGGCGGGGGATAAATTCATGAAAAGGAAAACGGAGGCCCGCTACTAAACATTCCCTATAGATACACAAGGCATTGGGCCTCCAATGACAAGGCCTGTCACCTGGCCCAGCTGGAACGAGTTTATAAGGTTTTTTAATTTTATACAACTTGTTATATCTACCAATCTCATCTGTATCATGATATGTATTACAGCAATCATACGCATCTAACTCGGCTAAAGAAGGATATTCATCTGCTCTTTCATTTAAAATATCTAAAAGAGAGGTGTAGGGAGATCGAATTTGGATGGTACCTTTGGAAGAGGCTGAGTTCATTTTCAGAAGGCGAGCTTGAGCTTTGTCCGCCATTGATGACAGCTTGAGGTCTTGAAAAACGAAGAAGATGACCGGAGACGAAGGCCGGAATTAGCCGAGAAAAACTCCGAACGGAATTTGAGAGAGAAACTTCTTAGCTAAAAGTTGAGAGCTCAAAGATGAAAAGGTGAAGAGAAAAGTGGGAGTGTGAGAAATGAACTCTCAACTCTCACTCTTATATAGGAGTGAGCAACCGGTTGAAATACTCTCAAACGGTCAGAAAACCTACAATGACCGGTCAAAATTCCAAAGTTGACCTACTAAAGGCCCATGAAACCGGCCCAAATTGAAGCCCAGTTCTGGAACGTTCCTAGAAAAATATCTTGAAAAAATATCTAAGATATTTTGAAGAAATGTTTGAGATATTTTGAAAAAATATCTAAGATATTTTGAAGAAATATCAAACTCAAACCCTAACAAAAAGTTAGGAATTTGAACAGGCCCATTATGACCATAAGGTCAGGCCCAAAGAAAGAAGGTATTTTTAATAAAATACACGCTTTAGACATGTAAAGCCTCGAAGGCCCAAAGGTAGAAAGGCCCATCAAGAAAAAGCCCGAAAATTTTGAGTCTAATTCGACCAGAATCCTGGTCAAAAGGACTAGGAATCTTGGTCGAAAAAGTGTTCGACTAGAGAAAATTTGGATGCTTAATTCGACCAGAATCCTGGTCGAAATGACTAGGAATCTTGGTCGAAAAAGTGTTCGACAAGGAGAAATTTAAAAGCTTAATTCGACCAGAATCCTGGTCGAAATGACTAGGAATCTTGGTCGAAAAAGTGTTCGACAAGAGGAAATTTAGATGCTTAATTCGACCAGAATCCTGGTCGAAACGATCAGGAATCCTGGTCGAAAAAGCTTTCGACCAAGAAAAAATTGAACGCTTAATTCGACCAGAATCCTGGTCGAAACGACCAGGAATCCTGGTCGAAAATCCCTTCGATCAGGATTTGTTGAAACCCTTATTTTGACCAGAATTTTGGTCGAATTCCTGGTCGAAAAACTTTAGTTTTGTTCGAAAATTGCTATGAAAAATTGATTTGTGGACATCGAATCTTTGTGGACATGGAATTTTTAAGAGAGAAATACCTGCGGGTACTATATAACTCTAAGATATATTTACGATACGAGATGTACTATGGATGATTCCTTCATATTGAATAGACAAAAAATCCAGTAACAGAAGTTACTTGGAAATAATTATTTAGCCTCGAATAGGGCAAATCGTCGTAAATGTGTAGGTCGCTCCACTCTTTACGTTAAGACGATACTTGTGAAACACTAGTGTACAATTATGAACCCTGACCCAAGTCTCGGAAAAGACCATTAAAACTTCAAGGAAAACCCGATCAGTTTTCCTAGAAGTTGGGGGGCAAATGATATGGGCTGAAAATAAGCCCTAAAGACACATTTAATGTGGCATTAATTAGACCAAGAATGGCCCAAATGTGGGCCCCACCATATGGACCCAAAACCCCAATTATAATATTAATTTCGTAATTAATATTGGGGGAAATAAACAGCTCAGCAATAAGAGTTGGATAAGGATATTATCTCCATCAGACTTAGCCACCAAGGCATCCAATCCAATATGGAAACTGATTCCTACAAGGAATAGATCTAGAATCTTCCTCAAAGACTTGTCCACCAAGTCTCTGACTCCTACCATAATTCTAAGGCTTCTCAGCCTATAAAAAGGGCCAGACCCCTCATCCTAGAACTACGTTTTTTGGCTTGATCTTTGATATTCATCAAAGTACGTAGGCATCTTGTGAAGGCAGAGTCAGCCACGAGCACAAGAGCAGCCATTAAAGCACGAAGCTCACATACCTTAGCATTAAATACACAAACCCTAGCTGCAATACTCGTAACCTAGTTTTTATTCCACAACAGTATCTATAAATAAATGTGATACATCATTATTCACAACTAGCTTCAAATCCCGTGCAAGGCACGGGATTATTCTATTTTATAATTGGTATTGCAGTTTTTCTCGTTACGTTTTGATATTAATATTAGTAATTGATATTGTGATGATTAAAATTCTTTTTAGTTTAGCGCTTTCTTTTTTAGCCAACGTTTATTTTGTCCCCATTTCAAGATCTCGCATTTTTGTTAAAACATTCAAATGTACCCTTTATTTTTCCAAAGTGCTTAGAGTCATGTATTTCTTGTATTTGATATTACAGAATGTCAAGTATTGCACCAGAGCCAAGAAAGTATAAAAAAAATATTATATTAGATACATTTCTATAAAGTATAAATACTAAATTACAGTATTATATTAGATTGCTAATTATGTAGTTAGCAATCTAAGTTAATGTTCCAATATTATTTCTTCAATAATGTTAGATCATTTATAATGTCCAAGGCTTCTATACTCGTGCGAGGCACAAACTTCTTCGAATGCTTAGTTAATTGCAATGTAACGAAAGTGTTATAATTTACTCCCTCCGTCCCTTTTTAGTTGGCACATTTGCAAAAAAAAATTGTTCCTAAATAGTTGTTACATTCCTTGTTCCAACACAAATTTTTACCAATTTTTCCATATAAACCCCTTTATTTCTAATACCAATGTTTGACTTTATATTTAATATACACTCTCATAACTCATCATTTAATGTTAAGATTAAGGGCAAACATGAAAACAAATTATATAATTAAATCTTTCTTAATATGTATGTTTTTTTGCAAATGTTCCAACTAAAAAGGGACGGAGAGAGTAGTAGATAGTATTAAATAAACATAATAAATACAAATTTTAATTGATGTATATTAATGAATGCACATATTAAATACGAATTTTAATTGATGTGTATTAATGAATGTAGAGGGTCAAAATAGTAATTTAAAATGGATTAAAATGATACATGTTGTGGTATTATATATATAATAAATCTAAAAATCTCAAAGGTTAATTTCCAATACTTACATCCGATTTACTATTTTTCATTGGATCTAATTTAACACATGTCTCAAAAATATAGACATAAAAAAAATTTTGATCTCCCCATTTCCTCAACAAGATATAATGAGAAATCAATCAACAACTTAAGAAATTAATACTAAAGACAAAAAAATACAAGAAATTATTAAACATGAAAAACAAATATTTACCTCTAAAACAAGAAACAATCCACAAACTATACATGTGGATCGAATAAATAAATAAACATATAAACAACTTTCAGATGTAAACTAGGCAGATAGATCATGCAAAAAAATTATAAATATCATCCGAAATCTCGACGCAAAAAAAAGGGTTAAAATTGACAAAAGAAAATTGCTAGACATAGATTGTTAGCAACACATCAGTAGAAAAGCTGCACAAACAACGAAAAAAAATGATAATTCCTAGTAAAGAAAAGCAGGTTGGAGAAAAAAAAATCATATATAAGCAGGTTGTAGCAAGCAGTCAAGTACTAAAGTAAGAAACAAACTTGTTATAACTCATAAAACATCTGTAACAATACCTAGTAACATGCCAAAAAAACTAGAACCTTATTTAAAATATCATAAATTAATAGAAGTGGGGTCTAAATATAAAAGAAAACACTTAGAGCACCCCAGCGCTGCATGGCCACTTGCTCCATTTTAGTAAACTTTGTCAAGCCACGTGGAAACATTGGCCATGACAAATGAAGTGGGCAAGCTCGTTCAACGCAACTGCCCGGTTACCACAGTTTACAGGGCCCTTTTTACTCATGTTATATTATATTTTAAGTTAAATAGTATTTTATAATGTAATTTTAATTTAATTAAATGATATTTAAATTCTAATATTCCAAATTAAAGTGATTAATTATTAAAAAACTAATATTAAAATAAAAGACATGTAACCGTAATTAAAGTACATTCAACTAATTAAAAACATTAAATTAAAAACATCACACGAGGTAACATTAAATTTAAAATGGTACAATATAAAAAAATCAACGATTATTATGGAACTGCGAGATGTGCTCAACCAAATCATTTTGTAGTTAACGATGTGTCCGTTTATCACGCATTTGTAACGTATTTTGAATATACGTTTCATACGAGATAAATGGTTCTTCACCTAAATTTGGTTCTGATAAACCATTTGTTGCATCATCATAGATTGGTAAAGGGCCAAATTGTGTGGCGTAAGTGTCCCTCTCGTCTTCAACAATCATATTATGCATTATGATGCATACTCTCATAATTTTTCCAAGATCTGCTTTATCCCAAAAGCGTGCAGGACCACGTACAATTGCGAAACGAGACTGTAACATACCAAATGCTCGTTCAGCATCTTTTCGCTGGCTTTCTTGATATTTCGAAAATAGTTTTCTTTTTTTACTTTGTGGACGTGGAATTGTTTTAACGAATGTTGACCATTAAGGATTCATCTTTTAAGCTAATTTTTTTTAGAATTGAGGAGTATGAATAATAAGAGTGTGAAAGTTATGTATATATAGTGTTATTCCCAGATTACACACTTGTATAATTGTAGAAGGGGGGGTTGAATACAATTCTTGATATTTATAAATTTCTGATAAGAACTCCAGAAATTTATACTTAGATAATTGATGTAGAAAGATTAATGCACAAACACATAAAAAATCAGGTGGTTAAATGCACCACCTGAAGCTTTTTTTCGAAGAAAACTCTGTGATACAAAAGTACACAGCTTCTGTTTTTACAACTCTTTGCTTTTTAAGGATATTCAATAAAAACCCTAAGCAAATGTATATGTTTTCTTAGTCTTCAAAGAGTTGCTACACTTGGTTATAAATCCCAAGTTTTACAAGTACTACTGGAATAAGATAATATTAATCTAATTCTAGTTGACTTGCTACTACACTCCAAATACACATGTAGCCGAAAGGTTGTCCTTGTGAACAGACATGTCTCCTGCACCTTTCTTGTATTCATAGTGTAAACGGAATGCTTCTTTCTTCTGTGTTTCCAAAGTATGGCTGCCATACTGCTTTTTGTATCCACTATCAACCCATGTGATCTGTCAGTCAAACCTGTCCTTATCAACTGCTAATCCCCAGCTTAGCATAGAAGACAGTGTCAATGATTATCCGTTGATATTGTACACTGACATCCGTTGATGATGTATTGAGCTGTATCCGTTGATATTGAGACTTGAGCTGTATCCGTTGATAGTAGGGCTGAGCATTCGGTCGGTTCGGTTAAAAACCGAACCGAATTATGAAAACCGAATAACCGAATTTCTGTTTTTACAAAACCGAACCGAACCGATTAACATGCAAAACCGAACCGAACCGAAATAGAATGGATCGGTTTTTTCGGTTCGGTTTACCGAAAAACCGAAATTTTAAAAACCTGCAGCCTGTGCTATACTTTACATTCACTGATTCACAAATGAGTCTAATGACAAATACATTAAAATGTGAATAATCAAAAGTACCAAATGAGATTACAAGTCCATGTTGCAGTTGCTACTACAATAGTCAATATTAGTAATTAGACTAAAATTAACAATTACAATGTAAATGACATAAACTAAATTTAAAATTCCAAATTTCCAATGTGATCATTTCCATCCATCTACTTGCAGTCTTGCACAAAACTATTTCTCAACTCCACCAAAGAGGTAACCCAACGAAGATTCACCGCCAGGGGCTGCATGGACAAAGAGGTGAATCAAGGAGTGGATTGTAGTCGTAGCTTCCAAATGCTCCAGACCTTATAAACTCTTTGGCTTCTTCAAATCTAGGATCTGGTTTAAACTGCATAATCATCAACAGAACACAATTATAAGACAGTGAACTGAAACAAAATGTACAGAGAAGAACAAGCACTATCAGATGGACATGAGAAAAAGACAGGGAAATGGAGACACAAGGGGAATGGTAATCCTGTATTGAAAAGAAGGCAAAAACAAGGATTGATAATTAGACCTTGTTAGTTGTTGAGTTTCTCTAATAAATTCAGGTAAGCAACTCAGTAATCGCTGATCTAGCCCGCTATGATTAAATTGTAAACCATCCAATCCCTTTGTAGATGGTTGTCACTGATTGATGTTTGACGTATTCAATATAAGTACTTAGATCCTAATTCTCTGGAACCTTGTGATTACTCTGTTTTAGGAAAACATGACCAATAGTAACTAACCTTTTTAATTGCCACATAAACGAAAAAGTGCTCATATTGGTTCCATGCGGCAAAGTTAGTGAACCAATAGAACAGCTATATTGGCAAGCCTTTTTAATTGAACAAAATAAAATAAGGAGACCTGGGGATATTATGAATGTGGAGGAGTGGGGGAATTACGCTGCTGCCCTAATAGTCAGATAAATGAATGGTTCTGGAGCGAGAGTTAACATTGTAGAGCCTGGAGCACGGAATCCCTGTAAGTAAATTCAAGTCAGAAAATTAAGATCAGGAGAGTCTTTGCATATTAATGAAAATAACTGAGCATTGCAGTCTTGCAGAGCAGGAATAGTAAAGGAAAATAAAAGTTAATTATTTTTTTGTGCAAGTTCCAATTTTGATCAATGTAGTGAGCCGTGATACACATATAATTAATCTTTTGTATTGAAGTCCAAGTGTCCGTGGTGATATTAACTCTTTGACCCGACATTTTAAAATATGTAGTCAACCTTTTCTTTTCATCCAAATAAATTTGATAACAATCTCGTGCTACGGTAAAACGAGAAGGCATCTTAAAAAGTGGTTGAGTACTTTGCATGAAATCAATAAACCCCTCACCCTCAACAAATCTAAACGGAAGTTCATCAATTATAATCATGGCAGCTAATTTCTCTCTAGATATTTTTTGGTTAAAAAACCATTTCTTAAGAGTGCTACTGCTCTCCTCATTTCCTTTTACTGATTGCAAAGATAACTGTGTTTGCTTCGAATC
Organism: Saposhnikovia divaricata; assembly: GCA_036435485.1. Taxonomy (NCBI): domain Eukaryota; kingdom Viridiplantae; phylum Streptophyta; class Magnoliopsida; order Apiales; family Apiaceae; genus Saposhnikovia; species Saposhnikovia divaricata. The sequence continues at coordinate 23,802,426 of CM071599.1, forward strand.
ACCACTAAGTGGAAGTTTTTTACAAACTTTTAGGTGACTATTGAGTGCAGAAGTGCCATTTAGACTACTATCGGAAGCATATACCTTATCACAGTACTTGCACCTCGATTTTACGGAGCCATCGGTGTCTGTAAACTTGTTAAAATGATCCCACACCATAGACCTTGCTCTCATTGGCTTTCGTTTCCTTTTCACACAGCTTGCTTGAGTATTAGCATCATTTGAATCTTTCATCTCAGTCTCCGGAATCTCGGGATTAGATTATGACATAGTTTAAACTTTAACCTGCACAAAAAAATCGAATATATTAGGTAAAGTAAAGCAGTTATTCAGCAGGTGCCTTAACATAGTTAATGTCTTAATGAAGTAAAAAAAAACTGTGATGCCATTTGTCTTGTATTAAGTGACAATGTGTATTCTACATTATTCAACGGAATTAATTTTTCGATATCTATCTGGATTGAGTTGTTGAGATTAGTGTTTTTGTTTATTAAGGCTTCCTGTATTTTCACCCTCCCCTGGGACCTTTAGTTTTATTAAAGGACTGGAGAAGACATGAATTCAGAATTCCTCTCTCAATATACTCTTGAAATAAGTAACACAAAAAAGAAAAATAGCAAAGAGGTGCACTGGTTGGTGCGCCAAATTGAGCTGAGCCTCACAGTCATCACTTCTAAGGCTAACTTCATTCATCAAACCGAGGTTCATCTCGTGTAAATAAGATTAATTAAACATAGTAGATGCAAAATCGACTTTAATTAAACATAGTTAATGAAGATTGAAACCTAATTACAAGATTACCTAATTAGAACTTTAGAAGATTGAAGTATGGAACTCGAAGAATATAAGATACCTAATTCGAAGATTAGTAGATTACCTAATTCGAACTTCGAAGATTGAATCGAATTAAAGAACTCGAAGGACGATGATTGAAATTGAATCTTATCGTCGTCGTGGCCGCGTGAAGATTGAGTTGAGTGTGTGAGTGTGAGTCTGTGAGTGACGATTGACGAATCGATTGTCCGTTACTCCGTTGTCGAGGACTCGAGTAGTCGAGTGAGCAGTAGTGCGGCGCCGCAGCGATGTGAGTGAGTGACTAGTCTGAGTCTGACCTAATTACTAATTACCTAAATGAGTATAGACAGTGTAGCATGTATATTGAATATAATTATATAAATATATAATATATAATTTAGAAATAGATGTATATATATATATATATTTCGGTTAATTCGGTTTTTAACCGAACCGAATTTCTGCAAACCGAACCAAACCGATATTTTTCCGGTTTAAACCGAAAAACCGAATTAACCGAAATTTTCAGAAAAATGCAATCCAAACCGAACCGAAATTATTCGGTTCGGTTCGGTTTTTCGGTTTCGGTTCGGTTTTGCTCAGCCCTAGTTGATAGAGTGGATTTGAGTTGTATCCGTTGATAGAGTTTTGTCTTCATCTGTTGATACACTTTCACTTAGACAGAATTACATAGCATAGCTTATTTACAATTGGCTACCCTATTCTGCCTATTCGTTGATGGTCAACATGACTGTGGATAAAAACACTATCAACTGATAACATAGAGATACTGCAGTATGCTACAAAACCTCATCCGTTGATGAGCTACCTGTCAACGGATAGAGTTATAAATCCTCATCCGTTGACAGCTACAAAACCTTATACAATTTGATTGATTGTGAAGTTATCATCAAGTACAACATATTCCTAACAATCTCCCCCAATTTATACTTGATGGCAATAAAGCATAAATTCAGGACCTTGATGATAACAAAACATTCCTAAAGATATATATATATATATATATATATATATATATATATATATATATATATATATATATATAACAATGTAAAAATTGTATTAAGCTACAAAAATTAAAAACTGAAAGTTTGAGAAATTTACAGAGAAGTGCTCCTCTAGACTGAGCAGATTAAGACTGTTTCTTTTCTCTTGTTGGCATCACCCTTGATTTTCCTTCTTTGGCAGAGTTGGACTCAATCTGCATTTGGAGTTGCCTATAGAAGGCATCTTCTTCATCAACCTTTGGATTTAGCTTTTGTTGTAACCATCTCAGGTATTGAGAACTAGCCTTTGATAGTTGGTCTTCTAACCTAAAGAATCTCCTGTTACCATCTTCATCCCTGAACTCCATCATCCAGAAGGGTTGAAGGTGGATTTTCTATCCATTGTATGGGATCTTCATCTTCCTTGGTAGACTTGATGGTGAGTTCCATTCCCTCCTTATCTGTTCTATTCTGTCCAGTATCTCCCCTTTTGCTATCTTGGAGAACCCTGTGTATCTCTTGATTGCAGAGAACACTTTGGTTAAGGTCGGATAATTTTCTCCAAGAACCCTCTGTAGTGGCCATGTCCTTTCTTTTCCTCCCTTGTATACAAAGACTAATCTCTCAGGCAAATGTTTATATTTTTCAATTCCTTTTACTTCTGACAATTCATCCAGATACAGATTCATGCCAGAGTATTCTTCAATATCTGCCTGATAGATAAAATCATCCTTGTTTTCCAAGATTGGCTGCCTGACAATAGCAGGTACCCTAGCAACTTGAATTGGTTCATTTGAAGGTTGCTTCCTTGGTATCCTTTTCTTCTGTATAGGCTTCTGTTGAGGCTTCAGCAAGAATGAAGGAACCTCAATGGAGTCAAGATTCATTGGTTCCTCTTTAGGTACTACAGGATCACCATGGAAATTCACAGCTGGGTTGAATACTTTTACAGAAACAGGTTGTGATGAGCCAACTGTATCCTTTCTTTCAATTTCTGGAGAGACAGGCCTTCTTGCCTTTGATTTCACTCTCTTAGATTTGGATTTGGGGACTGATTTCACTTTCTTTTTGGATTTGGGGACTTCCTCAGGTTCCCTCATTTCATCCTCTACCTCATCCATTAACTCCTGAGCTAGCCTGGCTTGCTTCTCATCTGAATTTTCATATTGATTTTCTTCACTTGGATGAGCTTCCTTGAGAAGTCTGGAGGTCTCCTCTCTTTTTGCTTCAACAAATCTAGGATGGCTATTGGATATATTTAAGACTTTTCCATTCCTTATAATTACAGCCATCCATTCTCTTACACTCCTATTGGCATTTTCCTTGAACTCCTTAATTTGCTTTCCCATTAGCTTCCCTTCATCATCCTTGGGAAATGGAAAGTCCAATTGTAACTTATTCTTCCCATTTGCCTTTGGTGGAGAGTAGGCTCTGGTTTTTATGTATGGTTCAAATTCTTTGACATAGGATGGTTCAGCATCATAGAATGTAGGAGCTACAATCTCTGGAGTGAGCACCTTCAGAATTGTAGTTGATATTGTTGGAGCTGAGGACTGAGTAGAGAACAGATTTGATACAATTGATTCATTGATCATCCTTTCTGTTCTCATCATTCTTTCATTTGCATCCTTGTTGCTCTTTTCTAAGGCCTCTATTCTGGCTTGCCTTTCACCATCTGAGATTTCTGATAAGTCAGGAATCACAGGCAAAGCCTTTTGTTTCTTCACAGGGGAAGCCTCTATAGTAAATTCTTTTGGATTGACCACTATCATTGGTTGTTGCTCCCCCTCAATTTGTGCTATCTTGCTACTGGAAGCTGGAATATGACTAGAAGTAGCTGCAACTTTTCTCCCCCTTTTTGTTAGCATCAAGGGCTGGAGGTGAGGCTGCAAGCAGCCTTTCCAGTAGCTCAGTCTGTTTGGCTTGATTTGCAATGACTGTCTGCATTTGAGATTCCATACTATCCACTCTGGAGGAGAGATGCTGAACAGATTTGGCCAGGCTATCTTCCTCCAATAATTTGCTAGTCAGCACCTTCTGAGTAGTAGTAGGGGCTAGTGCCTCAATCCTGGCATCTAGTTCCACTTTCATTTCTCTAATTGCAGTTTGGACCTCCTCTTGTTGTGTTCTTTGAATGACCATGTGCATTTTGTGAAGTTTCAGGGAGTCCATTAATTGCTGAAGGACAGCCTTTCTCTGTGGATCTGCAAGTTGGTGCTCAGCCCTAGCAGATTGATATTGCTTCACAATCTCCACATTGAAGTCACCAGCCACAGTGGCAGTAGAAAATAGCCAGTCTGGAGTATCTGCCACATTGACTGCTTCATCATTTGCTGTGCTGTCACTGTCATCACTGCCAAACTCTTCACTGTCAGCATCTGAAAGCAGAGTTGTCAAAGCTTCCTTTGCTCTTTGTAGAGATTGTGAGGTGTGCACTAGGTGCATTGCCTCTTCTGCTTCCACATTGCCCTGTTGTGCCATGACTTGATAGGCAGAAACAGGGTGAGTAAAGGTTTCAGGATCCAAAGAGATGGAGTCAATAATTGCCTGATATTCTTGTCGAAATTCCATCTCTTTAGTGATGGGTTTCGAGCATAAAAAAAACGCAGCGGAAAATTAAAACAAAACAATAATTATCGAAACCCTACCGCAGGATCCATGCAAAAACATGATATTTAATTCGGAGATTGATGATTTACCTTAAAGAAGCTTTACGATTGTATGTCTAATGGAGATCCAAGCTTTCACGATCGTTGAGTGCTCCTCTTCGAAGCCTCCTCTACGGTATCCACACGAACACTCCAAGAACGATTCTTGATTGGAAGGGAGGTACTAGCCTCCAATGAAAATATGAGATCTTCTTTTTAGGTTTTGGTTCAAGCGGCTGGGGATAATTTTTGTCGTACAAAATTAATTACCTTCTTTACCTATCATCATATATTTATATGATAGTGTAAGGTAAAAGCCCAACTAAAAACCTAGCCCAAGTTTGATTAATTAAATAATAGAATCAAATCCTATTATTTAAATAAATAATAATTAAGTCATACTTAATTATTAAAATCATATCTCATTTGTATTTTATTATATCTTAATTAAGTCCCACTTAATTAATATAATAAAATACAACTAATCATTTAATTAATTTAAATTCATAATTTAAATTAATTCTTCCTTAAAATGTTCTATGTGTGTGACCCTGTAGGCTATCATTTAATTGGCAATAATTTTATTCTCTAATAAAATTATAAACAATGAGCGGCATCTAGTAATACATCATTCCTACCCAATTAAATAATAATTAAATCGTGATTCGATAAAACCTTTTGTGATTAATGTTCCCGTGTAATATAATCCCTTTAACCAAATATTATAGATTAAACTCGAGGCATGTTTCATGTCATCCTCTTCATAATTTAATCCGGGTTTACTTGATCCATGAGTAGACTATTAAAAACAAATCATTATTTGAGCACGGCCATGCATTTTATAGTCTCACTCAATCAAGAGGCCAATAATATCTCCCCTAATAATAAGAGGGTTAAATCCTTTATCTATCATTCATATTTCTCATACGATTCACAATATACCCGATGTCCACTTTTATCATTACCCGGTCAAAGGTAACTTTTAATGTAGTCAAAGTATATTATCCTCGTATAGAAATATAATGATCTCAAGTCAAAGGATCATTACACCATTATCACTGTGAGTCTTTCTTATGACTTAATTAACATGAAGAATCTCACGTTGGGTCTGTCCAGTACCATGTACTCTACATGTACCTATGTATTGACTTTAGTATCTCCATACTTATAACCAATGAGATGTGGTTATCAGTCAAAAACATACTAGTCTATTTATGTATTATTATTGTCCTGTATAATAATACTCGACTAGGGACCTTTAAGAATATGATATTATATAATCTCAAATTCAAGTTGTAAACTTAAACTATATAATGTGTATCATTATTCTAAGGACATTTATTATGCTAACAAATATCGCAGTAATTAGAGTCATAATAAATACATTTATTTAATAATCAAATGACATAAGGTTTATTTAAGAAACAATGTATTGCCTCTAGGGCACCTACACTAACAATCTCCCACTTGCACTAGAGCCAATCACCCATGTATCTAATACCCATGGAACTAGTGTGACCGTCGTGCTTCTGCTGCGACAGGCCTTTGGTCAGTGGATCTGCAATGTTATCATTTGTATGCACTTTACATATATGTATTTCACCCCTTTCATTAATCTCTCGTATGAGGTGATATCTTCTGAGTATATGTTTGGATCGGAAGTGCGATCTAGGCTCTCTAGCCTGTGCGATGGCCCCATTATTATCGCAGTATAGATCAATGGGATCTGCAATCGATGGAACCACTTCCAAATCAGAAATGAATTTTCGAATCCAAACAGCCTCCTTAGCCGCTTCACAAGCTGCAATGTACTCAGCCTCCATTGTAGAATCAGCTACTGTTTCTTGCTTTGAACTCTTCCAGCTTACAGCACCTCCATTTAGACAAAATACAAAACCAGACTGTGATACAGTATCATCCCTGTCTGTTTGGAAACTTGCATCGGTGTAACCTTTTACAACCAGCTTCTCCTCTCCTCCATACATTAAGAATGAATCTTTAGTCCTTTTCAGGTACTTTAGAATATTCTTGACTGCCGTCCAGTGACCTTCACCTGGATTAGACTGGTATCTGCTCGTCATGCTCAAAGCATACGAAACATCTGGTCGAGTACATACCATTGCATACATGATAGATCCAGTTGTTGATGCATATGGAACTTTATTCATGTGGTCCTTCTCATCTAATGATTTCGGACACTGGTCTTTAGAAATCGTTATTCCTTGAGACATAGGGACATATCCCCTTTTAGCATTTTGCATACCAAAACGATGCAAAACCTTATCAATGTATGTACTCTGACTTAGACCGATCATCCTTTTAGATCTATCTCTATAGATCCTCATTCCTAGAATGTAGGTTGCCTCTCCTAAATCTTTCATAGAGAAATTGCTCCCTAACCAAGTCTTAACAGCCTTTAGAGAAGGTATGTCATTCCCCATTAGTAGTATGTCATCAACATACAGTACTATGAATGCCACATGGCTCCCACTAACCTTCTTGTAAACACAAGGTTCATCCTCGTTTTGAATAAAGCCATACTCCTTGACTGTTTCATCAAAACGAATATTCCATCTCCTAGAGGCTTGCTTCAATCCATAAATGGATCGACGTAATTTACATACCTTGCCAACATTCCTTGGATCGACAAAACCTTCTGGTTGTGTCATGTACACATCCTCTTCAAGGCTCCCATTAAGGAAAGCTGTTTTGACATCCATTTGCCAGATTTCGTAATCATGGAATGCTGCAATTGCAAGCAAAATCCGTATGGACTTGACCATGGCAACTGGTGATAAAGTTTCATCATAGTCAATACCATGAATTTGTTTGAACCCTTTCGCAACCAGTCTTGCTTTATAGGTCTGAACATTTCCTTCCATGTCAGTTTTCTTCTTGAAAACCCACTTGCACCCTACGGGTTTTACCCCTTCAGGTGGATCAACCAAATCCCAAACTTGGTTTTCGTACATGGAATCCATCTCGGATTTCATGGCTTCAAGCCATCTCTTAGAGTCTGGACTGTTCATAGCATCTTGGTATGTGAGAGGCTCATCCTCATCTATGAGCATCAAATCCCCACATTGAGTCAAAAGAAATCCATATCTCTCTGGCTCATGGCAAATTCTACCAGATCTACGAACAACCTGTGTTTCTTGAGCATTATCATTATTCTGCTCTTGTTCCACCTCAGGTTCAATGCTATTTTGTGGTTCTCGATCTTCATCGAGATCTATAGTTCTCCTACTGTCCCTTTTGGAAACAAAATCCTTTTCCATGAAGACAGCATCTCGAGCAATGAACACTTTCTGCTCAGAAGGACTATAAAAATAATACGCCTTTGTTTCTTTAGGGTATCCCACAAAATTGCACTCTTCGGATTTAGGTCCAAGCTTGTCAGATACTTGACGTTTTACAAACGCCTTGCATCCCCAAACTTTCATAAAGTTCATGCTTGACCGTTTCTCCTCCCATATCTCATATGGAGTCTTTTGAACCTTCTTGGTTGGAACACGATTAAGTGTGAAAGCCGCTGTTTCTAGAGCATAACCCCAGAAACTTATTGGAAGATCTGCATGACTCATCATCGATCGTACCATGTCCAACAAGGTGCGATTTCTCCTCTCTGAAACTCCATTCCATTGAGGTGTACCTGGCGGAGTGAGTTGTGATACAATACCACACTCTTTTAAATACTCTTTAAATTCGGTGCTTAAGTATTCACCCCCACGATCGGATCGTAAGATCTTAATACTTGCACCTCCGCCTATTTGCTTCTCTACTTCAGCCTTGTATTCTTTGAATTTTTCAAAAGAATCGGATTTGTTCTTCATAAGATATACATATCCATATCTACTGAAGTCATCAGTAAATGTTATGAAGTAGTAGTAGCCTCCTCTAGCCATCACACGCATTGGGCCACATACATCACTATGTATTAGCTCCAAACGTTCAGTGGCCCTTTGACCCTTACCAGTAAAAGGGGCTTTAGTCATCTTACCAAGCAAACAAGATTCGCATTTTTCGTATGATTCAAAATCAAACTTATCCAAGTATCCATCTTTATGTAATTTGGAAATGCGTTTCTCATTTATATGGCCTAGACGACAATGCCAGAGGTATGTTTGATTTGAGTCATTTACTTTAAGTCGTTTGTTTTCTATGTTACAGATAGGATTATCCAAATCAAGAACATATAAACCATTAAATAAACGCGCAACACCATAGGTTAAATCATTCAAAGCAAAAGAGCAACTGTTGTTCTTTATTGTAAACGAAAAACCTTTCTTGTCCAAACAAGAAACAGAAATAATGTTTCTGCGAATCGCAGGCACGTAATAACAGTCATTTAGTTCTAAAATAAGCCCAGAGGGCAAAGATAAATAATAAGTTCCTACGGCTAAAGCAGCAACTCTTGCTCCATTGCCTACTCGTAGGTCCACTTCTCCCTTAGCCAAAGTCCTACTTCTCTGCAGTTCCTGCACATTTATACAAATGTGAGAAGCACATCCAGTATCCAATACCCAAGATGTAGAAATAGACAGATTGACTTCTATAACATAAATACCTGATCCAGAAATCTGAACACCCTTCAATTTCTTCAGATCCTCCAAGTAAGCATGACAGTTTCTCTTCCAGTGACCAGGCTTGTGACAATAGTGACAATCACCTTTGTCAGCCTTTGCGACATCTCCCTTCGGCTTTTTAGCCTTTTTGAAAGAGGGCTTAGAAGGACCAAGATCTTTCGGTGTAACCTTTTTCTTGCCCTTCCATTTCCCCTTTCCCTTAGCACCTTTCTTGCCCACCATCATTATGGGAGCTTTCTCAGGTGCCTTGACCATATTTGCTTCAGTGGTCCTCAGCATGGCCAACAATTCCATAGGAGTCTTATCTTGCTCAGTCATATTGAAAGTCATTATGAACTGAGCATAGTCGCTGTTCAAAGATTGCAAGATTATATCGACTTGAGCCTCTCGCTGAAGCGGGAAACCCAAACGAGCAAGGAAATCACAATACCCAATCATCTTTAGAACATGTGGTCTGACTGGTCCATTGCCCTGCTTACACGAGAAGAGTGCTTTGCTTGTGTTGAACTTTTCAACACGAGCCTTTGATTGAAACATCGTTGAAAGATGTTCAAACATAGTATAAGCATTCATATCAAAATGCTGCTTCTGGAGCTCAGCATCCATAGTAGCAAGCATAAGACAAGCCACATCAGTTGCATCATCAATATGCTTCTGATAAGCATTTCGTTGAGCAGCAGTGGCATTGTTAGCAGGGGCTTCTGGTGGAGGAATATCAAACACATAAGATTTCTTTTCCTGCATGAGAACAATTCTCAAATTCCTAGACCAGTCAAGGAAGTTCGATCCTGTCAGCTTGTCCTTCTCAAGGACTGATCGCACAGAGAAAGTGTTGTTTGTATTTTGTGCCATTTGTTTTCTACAATGATAAAATGCATAAGATAAGTTAGATTGTTACATTAATTATGTTCAAGTGATTATGACATATTCATAACATATCTCCCACTATTTTTTATCAAATTAATAGCCCTTACTATTAAATCGGAAAGAATATCCCATAAATCTTTCTAGTGAGCCAAGATCCATATTTCATCACATCCTAAGTCAACCACTGGTAGTCCTTAAAACATGATTATTTAGGTAGACAACAGTTGTCAATTATATCATATATAATTCTTGGATAGTTTGGTGAACAACAATTGTTCTTGTTTATCTAATAGACTTTGAACCAAACTCTATGCTTCTAAGTTCAAAATAATTGAATATAACCGTTTATTTTCACCTTATTATGACGACTCAGTTAAGTTAAACCCAATGATACAACGATCGAATATAACCGCTTATATTCGTCACATCTCACCACGATAGACAGGAGTCCCCTGCCACTGGCAGTCATTCCCCTTATCGATCTAGGATTCAATGAGTGTTCATTCATTGGAAAGCATCCGATTAAAACTTAATATTTTGTTAAGGGGTTTTGATTTAAAACGACCATGATCCCATCATAAAGAGATTCCCAATTTTTCCTTGAATTAAATACTTCAAATCAATATTCATCAATAGTTTGATTTCCAGGTTGTTGGAGGAGTCACAAGTGGCCTCACTTAATACCCAACTTCCTTACAGGTAAAACCCGTTTTTGACAAAATCTACCCATATCTAAATCATTGAAAATTTGTATTTAATTCCGTGTTTCATAAACACAGAAATCTCATGATCGTTTGTTCATTTTAAAATCTCGAATCGTTACAGATTTTATCTTGTTTAGCATGGCAAGCATGGTATGGGTGACGTATCTAATACATGCATACATCATTAATCTAGTTAAAACATGCATACATTTTTCTACTCTACACATGCATCATATGTAAAGTGCATCACATAAATTAATATGCTATGGTTATGGCCCAATCCTATGCGATTTTTCCAAGCTAATGGAAAAATCAAGGTCAATCTATGGTGGTAATAACTAATTATTACATAATCTCTTGCTGCGCTTCCAAGGCTGCCTTGATTGCCTCCAAGCTCCTCTTGAAACATTTTACAAAAGAACTCGAGTTTCATTCGAGATAAAATAATTACAAAAAGAAAAACGACATGCAAGTCGTATTTAGAAACCAAACCATAAACAAAAACCTCTATCCTATGGGTCTCAAGGCCATAACCATCCACCATGCTCTAGTAACAATTAAATAACATGTCATATTATCTAATCATGTTATACCATATCATATTTCAGATGATCCAATCAAATAAATCATATAACGCAAAATTCAGAAAATCAGAATCAAATTCTGAAAACAATAAATCGCGTTTTTAATGTACTAAACGGTGTCAAACGCCTTACAGACGAGTCGGTGATACCTATGGTATCAGTTTTGTTCAGACGCTCGTTTCCAGTCAGAAAACACATATCGTTTGCGAAAATCGGACACTGGACACAGATTTCACCAGATCTGCGCAGCGTATACAGAAATCGTATCGTATACAATCCCCATATCATGAACAAACAAAAATTATGTATATATCAATATACATATAGATTATATAGATTATATGATCATCATATGATCATCCCAATCATCATTAACATACAGTTTATACATATATATCAAAATCAACGCATCATACATGACAATCATCAAACATGCTCGTATATATATCAAAACTGTAACATATAACCGAATTAAAACGTTTTTGCAAGTAGCTCTGATGCCATTGATGGGTTTCGAGCATAAAAAAACGCAGCGGAAAATTAAAACAAAACAATAATTATCGAAACCCTACCGCAGGATCCATGCAAAAACATGATATTTAATTCGGAGATTGATGATTTACCTTAAAGAAGCTTTACGATTGTATGTCTAATGGAGATCCAAGCTTTCACGATCGTTGAGTGCTCCTCTTCGAAGCCTCCTCTACGGTATCCACACGAACACTCCAAGAACGATTCTTGATTGGAAGGGAGGTACTAGCCTCCAATGAAAATATGAGATCTTCTTTTTAGGTTTTGGTTCAAGCGGCTGGGGATAATTTTTGTCGTACAAAATTAATTACCTTCTTTACCTATCATCATATATTTATATGATAGTGTAAGGTAAAAGTCCAACTAAAAACCTAGCCCAAGTTTGATTAATTAAATAATAGAATCAAATCCTATTATTTAAATAAATAATAATTAAGTCATACTTAATTATTAAAATCATATCTCATTTGTATTTTATTATATCTTAATTAAGTCCCACTTAATTAATATAATAAAATACAACTAATCATTTAATTAATTTAAATTCATAATTTAAATTAATTCTTCCTTAAAATGTTCTATGTGTGTGACCCTGTAGGCTATCATTTAATTGGCAATAATTTTATTCTCTAATAAAATTATAAACAATGAGCGGCATCTAGTAATACATCATTCCTACCCAATTAAATAATAATTAAATCGTGATTCGATAAAACCTTTTGTGATTAATGTTCCCGTGTAATATAATCCCTTTAACCAAATATTATAGATTAAACTCGAGACATGTTTCATGTCATCCTCTTCATAATTTAATCCGGGTTTACTTGATCCATGAGTAGACTATTAAAAACAAATCATTATTTGAGCACGGCCATGCATTTTATAGTCTCACTCAATCAAGAGGCCAATAATATCTCTCCTAATAATAGGAGGGTTAAATCCTTTATCTATCATTCATATTTCTCATACGATTCACAATATACCCGATGTCCACTTTTATCATTACCCGGTCAAAGGTAACTTTTAATGTAGTCAAAGTATATTATCCTCGTATAGAAATATAATGATCTCAAGTTAAAGGATCATTACACCATTATCACTGTGAGTCTTTCTTATGACTTAATTAACATGAAGAATCTCACGTTGGGTCTGTCCAGTACCATGTACTCTACATGTACCTATGTATTGACTTTAGTATCTCCATACTTATAACCAATGAGATGTGGTTATCAGTCAAAAACATACTAGTCTATTTATGTATTATTATTGTCCTGTATAATAATACTCGACTAGGGACCTTTAAGAATATGATATTATATAATCTCAAATTCAAGTTGTAAACTTAAACTATATAATGTGTATCATTATTCTAAGGACATTTATTATGCTAACAAATATCGCAGTAATTAGAGTCATAATAAATACATTTATTTAATAATCAAATGACATAAGGTTTATTTAAGAAACAATGTATTGCCTCTAGGGCACCTACACTAACATTTAGAAGCTTCATTAACCTCCATTAACTCACTTGCAATGGCTGGATCTTCCTGCCTTATTTCTCCTGTAGTCCCTTCTCTCATCTCATCTCTCTTTTCTTGCATCAGGGGCTCCCCCTGGCTCACACCTCTCACACCCTCACCTTCACCTACTAAGGTGGAACTCTCTTGCTCTCCTTTTGCCTGACCTGAAGAAATGGTCAGCCTCTCATTATTTGCCTCTCCTTTTGCCTGCTCACAAGGTAGCCTCTCACTCCCTTCCCTCAATCCTAAAAGTGTTTCAACTACTGAGAACTCCTCCACACTTGACACAGGAATGTCAGATATAGCAGTGGTAGAGTGAGTTATCAACGGATAAGGGATATCCGTTGATGGAGTAGTTAAAGCTGTCAACGGATGGCTAGACAGAGGCGCATCCATTGATGGAGAAACACTTGTCAACGGATGAAGGATATCCGTTGATGAAGGAATGATAATATCCGTTGAAGTGAAAACCAACACTGAATCTATGGAGATTGATTTTAAAGATGAGGCCACAGATGTTGTTGTGAATTCAGGAATGGAAGGTTGATGGCCCAACAAATCATCTAAAAGATGATGACCACCAATTGTACAATGGGGCTTCTCCAAGAATCTTAAAGATGGAGAATCAGGAATTGATGTCAATATCATATCCACATCCAGAGATGGAGTTGGTGATGTTGGATTGTAATGTGTATCGATTTGAAGGTTAAGATCAAGGGGCTGTGACACCACATTTATTGAAGTAACATCAAACTGAATTTGAGAAGGTACAGTTTGATGTACTGTGTGTGCACCCTGTGCTTCCCCTATGGTTTTAGATTTTACTCTTCTTTCATAGGTTTTTGAGAGAGGGCTAGTGTCCCTTACCCTTTTGAGCAAAGTTGCTGTAGAACTAGTAATCACACCCTGTTGAGAGGATGTAACTTGGGCTTGGCTATTTGGTGCACTTTCCTCACCCACCTTATTCTTAGGGCTTGCACCCTATCCCTCACCACTCACTACCTCCTTCACACTCCCCTCAAGAGTTGTGGTAGTTTTTGCAACAGGTGCTTTTTGAGAAACACCTGAGGTTTGTCTCTTAGATTTTGGTTTGGAAACTTTTGTTTTAGTCACTTGGGTAGGAGCCTGTTTGGTCACTACTACAGACTCCATTGTGACTGAGGAAGGCAAAGAAATTTGGGGGTTAGAGATAGGAGTTTCAAGGTTAGAAAGAGTTACCTGAACAATTGGTAGATATACCAATTGTACTTCTGCATTGGAGTTCATTCGAATTAAATCACTTAAGACTCCCTTCTCCTGAACAAAACATGTGAACTTGCTATCCGGGTTAGCAATGGATAGCTTATTCTCAGATACATGCAGTGCTAAGAGCATCAAAAATCTAGCAAAATAGATATTCTTGCCCCTAGTTTCCTTTTTACCTAATTTTGCTGCTATCTCATACATGACTAGTGTGCCAAAGTTAGAGAATTTATCAGTTAGAAGCATACACAGCATAACTAGCATGGAATGGGTAACAGCATCAAAGTTATTAATTTTGCCTAAAAAAGTTTTAATGAAGGCATCACAAAAATAACTCCATTCTTTAACCATCCCTTTCCTAGCAATTTTTCCTAAATTATCGGTACTAAGGGGATAATTTATGGAATTAAGCATGGCAACTATTTCAGCATCACTGGGTACTTTCAGACAGTTATTCTCAGGCAATTTTAAACAAGCAGTTATCACATCAGAGTTAACTACATAGTTTTTACCCTTTAGAGAAAAAGCAATTGTACCGTCTGTGCCATTGTACTCAGCAGATGCCCACACCTCTTCGATTACTTCATGGATTAGAGGAGTGGTGGCAGTCATAACATACGAAAGTTTACAGTTCTTCACAAAATTCATCATGGTGTGATAAGCTTCTGGGGCATTCACTGTAACGACATAGGCCGCGAAATTGTTCTTCTCATAGGTGAACCCAGTGGAAGACATCATCTAAACAATAGGCGCCATTGAAGAGTTTGAACTTTTGTTGCAGAGAGTTTTTGTGAAGAAGATTCAGTTTACTTAAGAGAATCTTGAAAGTCGATAAAAGTGAGATGTGAGAGCACAAGACAGCCTTTTATACTTTTCAAGAATTGAAAATGAAATAATTAAAAGTAATTACCCATTGGTCAAAAGTAACTGTCAAATAATAAAAGAAAATAAATATAACCAGTACTATATAGATACACGTTTACCAACGGTTATATTTAGAAGAAAATATGTATATCAACGAATATGGAATGAACGGTTGAGAAACAGTTTATCCGTTGATGACGTGGATAAGATGTTATCCGTTGATATACAAAAATCTAGGAATGTGTTTATGCTATCAACGGGTAAAAGGATATCCGTTGATAAGATAATATTGCCTTGGACAAAATTTCTAAAGAAAAATTTTCTGAGAGTTTTTAATTCTCAAGTAAATCAAAACACATTCCTAGCTGCAATGCAGTGAAATCAAATATCACTAGGAATTATGACAAGTTAAGCATACCTAGCTCACCTACCAATCTTGTGAATGTGGATTCATCAAGAGGCTTGGTGAAGATATCTGCAAGCTGCATTTCACTTGGCACAAAGTGCATTTCTACTGTAACATTCATCACATGTTCTCTAATGAAGTGTTATTTGATGTCAATGTGCTTGGTTCTCGAATGTTGCACTGGATTCCCTGTTATGGCAATAGCACTTGTGTTGTCACAGAAAATTGGAATCTTCTCAACTTTTAGACCATAGTCAATGAGTTGATTTCATATCCATAGAATCTGTGCACAACAGCTTCCAGCAGCAATGTACTCAGCTTCAGCTGTAGAAGTGGAGACTGAGTTCTGTTTCTTACTGAACCATGAAACAAGCCTGTTTCCTAGAAATTGACAGGAACCTGTAGTACTTTTCCTATCAACTCTGCAACCTGCATAATCTGCATCTGAATAGCCAGTTAGATCAAAACCACATTCTCTTGGGTACCAAATGCCAAGGTTTGGTGTTCCCTTGAGATACCTGAAAATTCTTTTAATAGCTATTAAGTGAGACTCTCTAGGTTCAGCTTGAAATCTAGCACAAAGACAAGTAGAAAACATTATATCAGGTCTACTAGCTATTAGGTATAGAAGTGAACCTACCATGCCTCTATAGCTTGAGATGTCCACAGACTTTTCCTTAGTATTCAACTCAAGCTTAGTTGCAGTGGCCATAGGTGTTTTTGCAGAGGTACAATCCATTAAGTCAAATTTCTTTAAGAGATCATAAATATATTTTGTTTGACTTATGAAAATGCCCTGATTAACTTGCTTTACTTGTAGGCCAAGAAAGTAAGTTAATTCACCCATCATGCTCATTTCATACCTACTTTGCATAAGTTTGGCAAACCTTTTGCAAAGCTTCTCATCAGTAGACCCAAAAATAATATCATCTACATAGATTTGAACAAGTATTGAAGAGCCATTGATATTCCTATGAAATAAGGTTTTATCTACTTTACCTCTAGTGAAGTGGTTCTCCAAAAGAAATTGAGATAAAGTGTCATACCAGGCTCTTGGTGCTTGCTTCAAACCATAAAGTGCTTTCATGAGAAGATATACATATTCTGGAAATTCTGGATCCTCAAATCCAGGAGGTTGATGGACATAGACCTCTTCTTCCAGTTCCTCATTTAGAAAGGCACTTTTGACATCCATCTGATAGACTTTGAAATTGGCATGTGCTGCATAGGCTAGAAAGATTCTTATTGCCTCAAGTCTTGCCACTGGAGAAAAAGTTTCATCAAAATCTATTCCTTCTTCTTGAGAGTAGCCTTTTGCCACTAATCTAGCTTTATTCCTCACAATTATGCCATTTTCATCTTTCTTATTCTTGAGAACCCATTTAGTACCTATGACACTTCTATCATCAGGTTTGGGCACAAGTTTCCATACTTTATTTCTTTCAAATTGGTTTAGCTCTTCTTGCATTGCTAAGACCCAATCTGGATCTAGAAGGGCATCTTCCACTCTCTTAGGTTCCTCTTGAGACAGGAAGCTACTGTATAGACATTCTGCTTGAGTGGCCCTTCTAGTTTTGACTCTTGAATTTGATTCACCAATGATTAACTCAAATGGATGATCTCTAGTCCATTTTCTTGCAGGTGGAAGGTTTGATCTTGATGAGGTTGCTTCATTTTCATGAGCATGATCATGTTGATTTAGCATTGAATTTCCATTTTTTGTTGCTCGCAGTCATACAACTGAAAGTTGAGAAAAAAAATGAAAATTCAACTTTCAGTTTTCAATTTGCAGTTATGCAACCACATATGCAACATATATAAATTTAACTTCCATTTACAAATAAGATGGTATTTTTGCAAATTTGGGGTTGATTCTCGTTTTTCTCAACGTCCTTCTTCCTCAAGACGCCACCGCCATCGCCGGTCAATCGTCACCCCGCGTTGGTCTCCCTTCTCCTTCCATCAACACACTATCACTATTTCCCTTCCCCTTCATTCAGAAATCGAACCCCCCAACACGATTTTCCTCTCTTAAAATTCAAACCCCCAAATCAATTTCCCAAACCTTAATTTCTTTCCTCCAATTATTTTCTCTCTCCCCGTAATGTTTTCTGTGTGTTTGTGTTTAGTCTAAATGGGCTTGGCCTAATTCTCAACACTTAATTCGCTCTTATTCAATGTCTTCTGATTCACCACGACGCTCCATTTATCTCGGTATTGATGTTGGCACCGGTAGCGCCCGTGAAGATATATATGGTGTCGGCGTACACGATGACGAGGGAATTTGAGATTCAAATTTGATATTTTGATGAACTCGAGGTAAGTCCAGGTAAGTCCCGTGTATAATGTCACGGGCTAAGGTATTGTTCCAAACATCACATTTTTATGTACTATGCACTAAGCCAGGGGTTTGCACGAAGACAGGCTCTAGAGCCGGCAATTTCGTACACGACACGAAAACACGACACGAAAACGACACGAAAATGACGGGTTTGGGTTGACCTTTACGGTACACGAACACGAAAGTATACGAACACGAAATTACACGGATGAATTTAGTGTCGGTTTTGGGTTTACCCTTGGGTACACGACACGAAACGAAAATACACGAAATAAATAAATATTTAAATAATTTTATTAAAATTATATGAATACATATTTTTAAATGATATTTTATATATATTTTTTACATAAGATAAATACAAAATAGTTTCAAATCTTAGTTTCACAAGACTTATGCACACTTCATTCCTTATGACATATTGACTTAAGACTGGACTAGTAAAAAATTAATATTTAAATATTTTTATTTTTATTCAAAAATTACACGAAATACGACACGAAACGTACACGAAATGAAGGTACACGAACACGAAACGAAACGAATCCTTAACGGGTCGGTTTTGGATTTAGCATTACGTACACGAAACACGAAAGTACACGACACGAAAGTACACGAAACGAACGAATTGCCAGGTCTAACAGGCTCTCTATTTTCAGGGTAGGGGCAGGGTCTGCGTACAATCTTCCCTCCCCAGATCCCGTTCAACGGGATATACTGAGTATGTTTGGTTTGGTTTGATTTATGATATTTTTGCAAATTATTATTTTTAAAAAAAATATTTTTACAAAAAAATTCTAGACAAAAATATTTATGAAAAAACCCAAAATAATTTCCAAATAATCTTCCAAATGACATGACACTGATGTTCATTCATGTCAATACATTTACTTTTCATACGGTAATCAAGCTTACTTATATTAATGATAAAAATTGATTTGAAAGGAAAGTTTTACATATCAGATCATTTGGATTATTATTTGGGAAGAAATTTCGGATTCTCTAAAAATTTTCTTAATCGATTCGGCCATAATTAATATCTAAACCCATTACTTCCAATTTCCAATCTTATAACCATGTCGATAAATAAATAATTCCAAAAATCATATTATCTCAGTAGCTTAAAATTTCAAAAATTATACGAAAATATGTAGATCAATCTAGAAAGAGCATAAGCCAAGAAATGCTAAAAGTAAACTTAACTCGGTGAGGTCATGGGGAAGACTAGATCAATCTAGAATCAGTTAATTAATTAATGATTGTTGTTTCTTTTTTTATTAACGTAGTTAGTAAGTTGATGTCTGCGTCATTTGAAGCAGCTATTGAATATTGATTGGACAATTGTGCAATTTAGATCACGTAACTTGCCTACCCTGCTTTTCTTGTGTAAAGTCTGGTAGGGATGGGCGTCGGGGCATTTCGGGGCCGGGGAGTGCTATCCCCGCCCCCATCCCCGAATTCAAACCCGATCCCCGTCCGCGGCCCGTTCCCCGTCGGGGAATATTTTTCATTCCCCGTCCCCGGCCCAAACGGGTAACGGGGATCCCCGCGGGTAATCGGAGAATTTTATTTAAAACAAAAAATAATATTAAATAATTTTTAAACACTAACTAGTGAGCTCAAATGCACTAAATTGAGATAAAAAAATGTTATTTAAAGAAACAATTATAAATATGGAAATGAAGTTATTTAACTATTAGAAAGATAAACATATAAAATTAAAACATCATTTTGTTTCCATTATGAAGCATTGAAAATTCGTTTATATTAATATATGATTATTAATATATATATATATATATATATATATATATATATATATATATATATATATATATATATATTAAAGTGTGGTGAAATCGAGTCGGGATTAAAAATCGGGCCGGGTAGAGAAAATCGGGACGGGGGTCGGGGATCGGGCCGGGGACAGATAAAAACCCGGCCCCGGCCCGCTTCCCGATTTTTTTTGAAAATTGTCCCCGCTCCCCGGCCCGTACCCGAAAAAATCCCCGAATCCCCGCCCCGTTCGGTGCGGGGATCGGATCGGGATCGAGCGGGCCGGGATGAATGCCCATCCCTAAAGTCTTGGGTATCCTAAAACATTCACCAAATTTTTTATCAAATAACGTGTCATGATATTTGTCAAATTCTAATATATGGACATATATATGTATGCATGCGGTGTCTTATTTTATTATTAGAAATTACCAAATACATGTATGACACGTCAGCATTTTAGGAAAGTTTTGGAAAAAATTTTGAAGTCTTCATATTTTCCAATGCCATCACCATTCACTAACATTTTACAATCGCCGTGGTTCAGTTAGAATAACCAAATTCAATTATAATTTTCAATTAAACTGTTCCCACCAAGTCTTTTTCTAAAGTTGGTACACTTTAATTTTGGCTGATCAAGCAAGACCGATAACTTATTGAAAACCAAAGTGCTAAAGCAACAATGGCATAACACTTTGAGGGTTGTTCATGTTAAATAGCATAAGATCTTGTCGGGATCTTCTTATAACATTTCAAGGTTTTAAAACGACTGATTACTTAACAGTTCAAAGTGTTAAAAGCAACGATGCACAAATAGATAGTTGCGACCGTCGCATATCAGGTACCATTTTTACGGAAATACGGATAGGGAACGGATGAGGTGAGTTGTTGCAATGGTAAAGGCCTTAGGTTTGTCTCACAAGCACATTGATGCTCCCTAAATGAACGGTGGTTGTACAAATTGTACTGACTAATAACTAATCCATTGTTGATTTGACATTAAGTTTGTATTACAACCTAATTACAGGCCCTAATACTTGAGTTTAACTCCAACCATAAAATATAAAGTGTCCTTCTGTAGCGAATGTGATTGGAAAGAGAGGGAACGCAGGAAAGTATGATCACATGGAGTGACTGGCTGGCTTTGTTGCAAAATAATAAGTAGAAACCAAGTTGGAGGGTATAGAGTTAAGACAGCGTAAAGACAGGCCACGGAATTAAGGCAAGACAACTTGCCAATCATGTCAATCCAGGCTAACTCACGCTCCGGTCTCGACTGATCTCGTAAAAATAATTAAAATTTTAAAAAACTATTTAATAATGCTTGTTAATTTTCTTCAACTAATTTAGTCTCCGATCATTTATATTTAAATTCTGGTTCCGACATTGACAAAGAACAAACACAAGTCATTCGGTATGTCATATTTTTAACGTTATGCGCGGGCATAACAATAAGAAATAATCCGTCTTATCTGAAGCAAATTCATGGAGGTTCGAGTAAGCAACAAAGTAAACAACTAACGGCTAAATGGTTGATTCTAGAAAAGTACTTGTATAATGTGTACATGTTGACGACATGTGCCTGCCTGCACAGCTGATAAAAAATTGCAAAAACGATTGGGTCTTATTGAACCAGTACTGGTCCTGATAGGAGGGCGAAAAATTGAGCCCACATGGATATTCAACTGAAATTGTATCTAAATAATATTTATTGCTTGCCACCATCAAACGTTTTATCTAAATAATATTTATTGCTTGCCATCATCAAACATTTTTTTGCGACAAATCATACTGCAGAAAATTTCTACAATACGTAAAGAGATGGAATCTCCTGTTTTCACACCAAAAACCCTATTGTACACGTATCACATAAAGTATTTGCGGTACATATTTCACCGTTTGCCATGACCAACCCCTTGTTGATTTTGTTGCAAATAGAATCAGTTGCGGAACCAGGATTGCACATTCAGATTAGTGTCGATTAAAATAAAAATATCTACTGAATTAAAAAGACGAAATGAAATGAGACTTAAAGATCAAACAAATTTACAAATTTTCCCGGTTTAACCGAAATATTTTCCACGATAGAATCATTTCATGAATGATGATCTGCAAAAAGAAAGTAATCTACACAAAAACTTGAAAATAATCAGTGTTGTTAAAAACTGATCCCTTCATTACTTGATCATCTCTGATCAATCAGGGAATACAGAATACTAGTACTAACAACACACAAGCTGCATAAATGAGGGGTCAATAATTATTTACAATCAAGAGATGCAGATGTTGTACAAGAACTATCAATACGAGGAATATGCAGTGCGGTGAAGAACACGGTCTTGGAGAATACCATTATAGAGAGCCATTCTGTTAGCCTGCAATTCTCTTCCCTTGTTACTACTACTGCTACTGCTGCTGCTGCTCCTACATCTATTTCGTTGTCGTCGTCTAAATTCTTCACTATTTCCAACTGGATCAACTACGTCTTCCGCAAACTGCACCCTCTTCTTCTTTTTATCCCTCTTTTTCGTATCTAACAAATAATTTGTACAAGTATTTAACATGGAGATCATAAAATAAGTATTGAACAAATGAATTTGAAAACTTCCTATTAAATACGAAAACATCGAACTAAACTAAGTTGACCATATTAAGGGTGATGAGATAGCCTAGACTATAAAAGTTATAGTATGTTTGTGCCAGATTTTGAGTTCGATTCTTGCTCACTCCAGAATTGCGAAAAGTAAGAAAATATATAGTACCTGAAGTAGAGATGGTGGATGAGGATGTGGGGAGGTGAAATTTGTGTAGGCCTAGAGCAAGAACAATGACGGTGCCAGAGACAGCAGCCATGGCTGTTGCCAACACAACCGTACTAGTACTAGAATTCGTGTTCAACATCGATGAAGCCATAGCCCAACAACAACTTGGTCCTTGAAGAAAAAAGTGTTTGGTGTTTGCTCAATGAAGGAAACAACAGTTACATTATTTATATATGGAATCAAATTGCATTATTAAACATTTTTCTTGGTTGAGAGTTTGTTTGTTTGGGAGATATAAAAAGAGGATGGCTATTTGGAACATGGAAGAGAAGGGTGGACTTGTGAGTTTGCCAACCTTTGGAACCAAAAAAAGGAGTGGCTCATTTTTGAATTTTTATATATTTGTGTAAACTCGTGATACATTACGCATTCGTGGCCCCTCTTTCACGCCCAACTCATTCACACCATAAGATTATTTGACCAGAAAACATATACGGAGTATTGGTTTACGATCAGCCGTGAGTACTGAATATACAAGGACGATACAAATTATAAAGGGGAGGAAAAATCGAACATGTGATCTATGATTATGACCTCGTCCGCGGAAAATATTTAAGTGTTTCGGAGTTTTTTGTAATTTTTATGCGCATTCTATCTTATAACTGCCAAAAATATTTTAGAAACAGAATGAGAATTATATTCTGTTTTATTCTAGTTTCTGTGTAGGATGATGAATATGTTAGTTATAGTCGTCATTAACGTATTTCTGTACGTCTTTAAATGCAATCACGGAACGTATGCAAGAAAATGAGTAAATGTGTGGAGGTGTTGCCAAGCATGGGCTGTTGCTTTGGTCATTTCTCACACGGATCTTACAAAGATTGGCTCCATCATCTGCATAAAAAGTGAAAAGATTGGAGTAGCTTGATTACTCATGCAATGATGTAATGTATTTGGGAACTGGAAGTTATGTGAAATTTACTTCATTTATTCAGAAAAAAAAAATTCATCATGTTTCGAGAATCGAATACAGAAACCTGTTATCGAATTTAGAATCCAGAATTTTAGTTCCGGTATCTGCGAAGTACTGAGCCTCAGGTAACTGGTCTGGTAGCTCGGTTACCTCTTCATTTGAGGCAACTCCATAAAAGATGGTAAAAAATAGAAAGTGAGTCGAAAAAAATTAAAATGGTGTGAGTAGGATATAAAAGAATTGGTCTAGGAATTAGGATACTAAAGAGGTTCTAAAATTTTTATTTGTTGTGTTTGCTACGGTGGTAGAAGAGAGAACTATTTACCCTTTTGGGTAGTTTTAGACAACAAGATACTTCGTTGCATAGACGGAACCAGAATTTCAATACACTGTCGGGGGGTTAAAATGAAAATTGTTACCAAATGATTTGGTATTGTTTTGATTGGTTATAATTGTAATGGACCCGCCAGGGTCATCCAATTAAAACATCCCAAAATGCCAAGTAATTAGTGTCATGTTATTTGGTAACAAATTTTGGTACCCAATTTGGTACCTCCAGCACTACTCTAAAATGAGATATCATCAATATTCAATATTTTGATGTTAGCCGGGGCTTATTAAAAAAATTCTACTAATTTTTAACTAAAAATCAAGATATGAAAAAAAAAAAAAAATCCCCCCTTACTTCGCTTTTACAAAAAATGCTTAAAGACAATTCTTCCCAAGTGCAAAGCGCCTATATCTTCTTCTATATTGTCCCTTGAAAACCAAGAGAAAGAACTTCCCAGCAATTACTGTATCATCGATTATGTTTTTTTTTGCTCTATGAAATACATGGATATATCCTGAATGCTTCAGTCGATAATATTATCATTGCCACTGATCAGACATGCCCTGTTGCATTTGGAAGCATCTGGTAATCTGAAAGCTACTTCACCATCAAAGTGTCAAAACAACTGCACATCCCATGCATCATACTCTTGTGTGGCAATTTAAGTGTAGACAGTACTTTAAGAACATACCCAAGTTTACTCAACTGAAATAGCACTTTCCAAGCTTTTTATTAATAGCACCATTAACATTGGGCTGATTGATACATGGACTTATGGTGCTTAGAGTATGAAAAATGCTGTGCAAAGGAGCATCATATCCCATCACAATAAAACTCAAAATCCACCTATCATCTCCAATTCTCCATTATGTATTTTACTGTCAAGTGTCAACAACAACCACCTTTGTTGATGAGTAAAAATGGTAGACATTGCCAAGCCTTGAAATCGCTTGGATTATGCGGCCACTGAACACTGATAACTTTATGTTCTGAAAGTAAAATTTTGATCCTTGCTATGAGTTGTCTTCAATCCATCCTGATCACCAAAGAAGATGCAGAATCCTCACACCCTTCTTTCCATCCTATTTACCACCTTGTTATAAAGTACATTGAGGGCCTATGATAAAGATTGTGCAGAATTTAGCCTACCACGTCAATTAGTAATAAAGTGTATATTAAAGTTTATAAGGTTAGTTGGCAAAGAAACAAAGTTTATAATGTTGATATTTGATTCAATAATTACGCAACTATTCTATCTGTTTTTGTACTACTTGATTTAGTGCCAACAACTCTTTCTTCTTTGTGATAAAATCATGTTCATTATTTACGTGTAGAAGATGGGAGGTGGGAATCGAACTTTAGAACTTTATTTTTGGTGCTATTATCAATTCGACTTGGTCTATAAGCTTTGACGCTCACAATATAAGCTTTGACTTGATCTATTCGTAATTATATTTATGGGACCTTCCCTAGCTGCAAGATGTAAATGTAACTCACAACTGCCCAGGAAAATGTCGCCTTAGAGCATCTCTTAGCTAAAAATGATTGGCTAAATTACATAAAATATTGATTATGTAAAATTTGTTGAACCTGTAAGACATTGTGTTCCGATGGTATTGGCTATAATGATTGGCTATATTTAAAAAATGGTATGTTATTAATATTTCAAGTTGTTATTAATGGAATATATAATTTTAATATAGAAATAAGTCATGTGGCAATTCACTACTGGTCTCTATAGGTTCGACAAATATAACCAACATTAAGAGATTATCTATAATTATAAACAACTATTTTATCCCATTGGAATGCAAATTTTTTTACACATTCTTTATAATTCTTATTTATAGTAGGATCATTTGTCGCGAGCCATTTATAAATGTGTCCTGTCCAACATATAATCTTCTGACACCAGTCTGAACTATAGGATCCAACATCCATGGTTCCACCAAAGAAATACAGAGGCGTAAGGCAACGTCATTGGGGCTCTTGGGTATCTGAGATCCGCCACCCAATTATGTAAGAAATTTTTTTATATTTATTCATGATAGCATGAATGCATCACGAACAATTTGTAGTTGATTATTATCTGCGATATACTGATGTTTAACTGTATGGTTTCATGATATGCGTGCACAGGAAGAAAAGGGTTTGGCTAGGTACATTTGACACACCCGAAGAAGCAGCTAAAGCCTATGACCATGCTGCTATTTTGATGAGTGGCAGGACTGCAAAAACAAACTTCTCTGTCGATGTTCCTGATGAGGTCGACGACAATACTTGTGGAGCTGGAGCCTCCCCTGGTCCTCCTGACCGCAATCATGAAGATTGTGGATCAGCAAAAAAGGGTAGCTTGGCGGAAACAGTTATAAAAGAAAAGCTTAAAAAATGGAGTGAAAGAAGAGCTTCTCCATCGCTCATTTGTTTAATGCTGGATACTAAGAACTCTCATATTGGTGTTTGGCAAAAACGGGCAGGAAGTGTGTATTCGCATTCGGATTGGATCATCAAGTTTGATCTACACAACAATCCCGATTTCACAAATTGTCACACTTCTAGCATCAAAAGAGAAACTGAAGATGAAGAGGACAGAATTGCATTGCAAATGATTGAAGAACTACTTAATTAGCTAGCAAGCAAGCAACCAAGATATGTGCTATTGTGCATGATTCTCCCATTCTACCAAGTCATGACGATACTGGAGACGTGAATTTTTACTGGATTTATACGTCGAATTCATTATATGTATACTTTATATGCTACATATACCATAATTTCTTTGACTTGTGAAAATTGAAGGTAAGGATGTATAGATATAGTTATACCATTTCATGTATTACGAGTAAGAATTTATCAATTTTGCAGAAGATTGAAGCCAAATAGTGTTTTTTTAACTAAATTAGTCTGTCCAAAATTTTAAACATACGCAAAAAAAATCGTCTAGTGCAAATGAATTGATCTTTTCCTTCTTCGTCTAATGCAAATAAACTACAATAGTTGACTTCTCGAATTAACTTCAATGAGGTTCCTGCCTTCCTGGGAATCAACATGCTGCAGTGAACTCATCTAAGTACTTCGATGTAGTTAAACTACTAGGGCGGTAGAGCCCATAAACTGATAATAGGCCATACGTTGTTCAACTACAAAAGGCCCATAATATCAACATATTACAACCAGTGAGCCAAGAATGAAAAGATTGGAATGTCAATCATCATCCATGAGATAAAAACAAAAGCAAGATAAAAAGCTGAGAAAAGAAGATGGAATTTTGAAAAATGGCAAGAAGACAAAATCAAGATAAAAAGCTGGGAAAAAGAAGATGATTTGTATCAGTGATTATTTTTCAAAAAATTTACATACAGTAAGAATGTAAATACAAGTATCAAATATGAAGTAGGCTTAATGACCTTTTCGCCCTTCAAGTTTGCACATTTATACCCATAAAACTCTACAGTTTTAAAGCGTTCCTTTTCGCCCCTCCAACTTCAGAAATGTACCTTTTTGCCACAAACCGTCGTCTATTCGTTCTAAAAAACGACGATTTTGTGTCAAAAAGACAACGATTTTGTGGCTAAAAGATACATTTTTGAAGTTGGAGGGGCGAAAAGAAACGCTTTAAAACTGTAGGACTTTACGGGTATAACTGTGCAAACTTGAAAGACCAAAACGTCATTAAGCCTATGAAGTATTCAAGTAGTAATGTAAGTTGATGGATGGTAGGTACATTTTGGGTAAGGGGTCGAGGGATATTGAAGAGGTGTAGGGCAATTCATTCCGTGGCCTCTAAAATTAAATATTGATGGTAATGTGACCTTAATTTCATCTTAATGCAAGACAGGATTGATCGTAGATTAATGTACCTTTCAGCCCCCCACCTTCCTAAGGGGTTGGTTTATCATCAATGTCCTAAGTAAATACCTTTTCCGAGTTCGCCACATTGAAAGAAATGTACATAGATCTCGAGAGCCTAGCCGAGTTTTCGAGTTTTTTATTTTAACTCGCTTCTACAGGAACAGTAAAATGTTTTATGCAACTGATAAAAATTTTGTTATGTACAAAAATGTCAATGCGGGACCCCTTACTTTATAGGTAACATTTCTTATAACCTTAGGAAAGATCCTGAAGTTATTCTCAGACCAAATTTTCTCTAAAATCGAAATGGAAAACGAAATCATAAAAATCGTAACTATGAAATGTTCTTCTTTTGAAGCCCAAATTTTGCCTCCCTAGTCGCTAGCAAATCTGTGATGTATATGTTTGGGCCCAACAAACGAACAAAACAAGCATAAAAACCTAGCGTAGAACTAGTAAAAGCCCAAATTAAAAGTTGTTGACATGTACAAACACGTTTAGCCCAAATTTGTGTAAATTAACAGTTTCAGTAATAGAACTGGAAGTGAAATAGTGAAATCTAACACGTTTAGCCAAGCAGTTAAGGTGGACTCCGAATTGGTTCCCAGAAAAATTGTTAGGAGCATAGCTAAAAGCTTTATCTCCAAACTAAAATAAATTTTGCGTTCAATTTTTGTATTAATTTATTTTAATTTTAGGTTCTAACATGAGGTCATACCCGGCCATATGAAACCCTCTTCATTAGTGATTCCTTTTTTTATTATCCTTCCATAAATGTATATCTAATTCCGTTCTGAAGAAAATATATATCTCAATTCTCTAATTCTTTCGATTTAATTCGGTTCAAAGCTTATCATTACAGTCTTACACTTGTTACAAGCACACGTGTTATTTTGCTGGAAAATTAATTGAATAGCCATTTAGTCGGTTGTGTTTCTTTATTCAAATTTTGGAAGGGAAAAAAATAACATTTAGATTTGATTTTTTAAATGGTAGAAGATTCTTTTACTTTATTTTACTTCTAACAATTTAAATAGAGTACACTGTACAAGCCCCCAAATTTACAAAAAAAATGCTCCAGTACTCATCATGTTTTTTTGTCACAAGTATCGTCATAATAAATTTAGACTTGCTCTTTTATCATTTCAAATTTTCTCCTAATTTCATTATACTTTTTAAAATTTATTGATTTCATTATATTTAAATTATTTTAATTTTCCATAAAAATTATTTAAATAGTAATGGCACTATGCTTTCATTGCATTAACTTGTCTTAATAAATTTAAAAAACACACATTTAAGAATATCTCCAATGATGTAAAATCCTTAATTAAAAAATCTATGTAACATCTAGATGGAACCTTTAGAAATTATGTAAAAACTTTTTCACTCAACATGAATCCCTTAACAAAAAATATACTCAAGCATGTTTGGTAGTAGGCCATATTTGTTAAATCACAAAAATTTTACATTATCATAATAATAGATAGTAACATCATTCGAATACATATCTTCACACTTAGCAAAAATTTTACTGTTATGGACAATCATTATAACCAAGTATACCTATTGTCATTGAGGATGTTCTAACAGTCATATTTTTTTCTATTTCTCAACATCTCGACTCTTATTCTTAAAGAAATTTTAAACGAATTTGGGTTTGAGCGGTTGAAAATCAAAATGTTCGACTTTAACTCGTTAAAAAAAGTTAAATTTAGTTCATTTGTTTCAAATTCGGTTAGACATTAATAAAACAAAAAAAATATTAAATAATATTTATAAATATTATTTAATTATTTTTTTGTTTTATTTTTCAATATCAATTTTCTTTCCTAAAAATTGTTACAAATTATATTTTGATGTGAATATTCACGTTTAACTTTAAATAAAACTAAATGCTAATAATATATTTTTGAAATGTCATTTGAGGTATTACATAACTTTTACGTCATTAAATTTTATTAACTAATTATCTATCTATTATTTTATTATTTATCAAATTTTATATGTTAAATTTATTGACAAATATTTATTAATATTTTATAATAAAAAATTAATAATTTATATCTATCTATTGACAATTAAGTTTGTTTTAGACACAAATACGAGGAAATAGAGAATTGCTTACTACATCCCTTTTTCTTCTTATCTATACTATTATATTAAAGCCGAAACATTAAAAGTTTTGGTTTTCGATTTGGTTATCCTATTTATTAAAATAAATAATTAAATTACAAAAATAGCCCAAAATGCTAATTACTAATGTTAACGTAATTATATTCCGATTAAAATTCTTTCATCCACATTGAGCTTCTACTTGGACTCTTTTTTCTGCTCCAACAACTCAATTACCCATTTTTTCTAATGATTTTACTTCTAATTAAAACACTTTACCATTTAATTTAAAACTAATATTACAATAATTAATATATTGATGCGGTATATTTTTATGTTCGTTCACAGGGAGACAGGTTTTATCGATTTTAATTTAATTGTCACGAATTATTTCTAAAATAAAAATAATTATTTAGAATTTTTGTATAGGTAAATAACGCAAATAAATGTGTTTTAAAATTGATTAACTAAAAGTCTAGGGCGACCGGGTTCACCATGTTTACACCGAAACAAATTATACGGATGTAGTTAATTTAACGGATTTAAATAATTAGAGCATGTGTTAATCTCTCTCAAGCATTAACGCTCTTGGAAATCCAATTATGCTCTCGCACTAAAATTCAATTCCGCTAATCGTATGTATGCCTCTAGTGAATAAAATCTCTCGATCTATTATTCCTATTTGCAAATAATTAATTAATGATACCGGCCGATAACAAAAATTAAATTTTATAACATATCGATTAGAATTATTTTATATCCGTTAAACAACTAATAAGATTAAAGCATTATTGTGGTGTAAACATGGCTCCCCCGTGCACCCTAGAAATAAACTACTCACTCATGCTATTAAAAAAAATTAAACAAGACATATAAAATATATATTAACAAGCAAAATAAAATTAAGAAGTACCTCAAATTTGCAATAAAATGGAGAATTTAAATCAAGGTGTACATAAAAGAGAAGAAAACCAAGCCCCTAATTCCTCCAAAAATACTCAGCCGAAGATGAATGTGTTGTATTGTGGTGTTTTTAATTATGAAAGATGTAATGTGTTGTTTATGTGTATGTCTAATGGTCTATGCCGTCTGTTTTCTTCCTCCTGCAAGCCATCCATTTATAGCCTTCATTCCTTCTCCAATTTGCATAATAAAATACCTCCATCATTACCTTTCATCATTAATATTCTTCCACCTTGCCAACCATTCTTTTTTTAATTTTTCTTTTCTAATCCAACCACTCCACTTCACCACTTTCGGCTGAAATTTATTCTTACAAAAGGCCCATCAATCAATACACACACTTTACAAAATATATTACAATAAAATTCCAAAAGTAAAAAGATTTTTTTTACTAAAATTCGGAACTGAATTTTCTCCTCAGATTTCGAGCTGCTCCAATCGGATTTTTGATTATTTAATCCCTCTGAATTGTAGATAATTTTCTAAGCTTCGCGTGGACTGTAAGATCGTCCAAATCTGACTTCTACAACTCCAGATATGAAATAAATACCGTAGAAAGCGGGTGTAGCTCAATAAATCCGAATTTTCTTCATTTTTAGCTCCAAAATAGCTCTTTAATTCCAAATTCAGGAATTCTTATTTTCTACAATAAAACATTAAGATTTTATTAAATAAATATCCAAATTAATGCAAAATGCAATTAAATACGGGAATAAAATCATCTAAAATATATATAAAAATATATCATATCAAACATCCCCACACTAAGCATTTGCACGTCCTCGGGCAAATAAGCGAAATAAAAACTAAATCCTAACTAATATCACTTTCGTAGATGACACGATTGCATTGAGCTTATGCAACAAGCCGTTAAACCCCTAGGCAGCCCTAGTAGGACGAGTGTTGTCTCGTGAGGGTTTATAGTGAATTTACCCACAAAATCCGATTTTTTTCTGCCAAGTCTCAAGTATGCAACATATCATAGTACTCCATGATAGTATTTTGTCCTAAACCCAATCATGTGTGATGGGTTAGGAAAAACTTTCATGTAATCTTATTTGATTTTATTTATATTAATAAAAGACTTGTTGTTTTTATTACGGGCTTTATCTATTTAAAGTGTTTAAATAAGAAGTTCCATAGTTTAGAGTAAAGCTTCTAGAATTATAATGAGATTATAATAATGAGATCTAGAAGATGATAACACTAAACTTAAATAGTTCCCGATCGTAGCATAACTAATTGGGAGTTAGTCAATCCGTAAAGATCGGTACATACTATGCTTGCTTCCTCGGAAGGATGTCTGTTCTCATAGACATTCGTGTGGTGACACTATAGCTAGTATGTAGGTGCTTATTGGAGAATAAGTTCACTGGACGTGACTTGATCTAATGAACGACTAATGGAGTTTACTCACGTGTTAATAGTTGTTCATAAGTTGATGGTGGTACAAGTGTCCTTAGACTTGAGACCGTTAAAGTAATCTTATATACAATGAACTATGTTTTGGTTTAGTTCTAAGTCCTCAAGGGACAATCATTAGTTCTATTCCGGGTATAGGAATTTGTATATGAAGATAGTTAACGATCGATAAAGAATCTACCCCTTTCAGTAAAAGAAAGTGAATATCCTATGATGTTCTTACTATGTTAGTTCTGGAATCTCTGGCCAGAGTAATTGAAGTTAGAAAGAGTTTCTAATTCAAATGAACTAGACATAATGTATAAGAAATTATATGATTAAATTAAATAGGCTTGACACGCGATCCATGCCTTGTATTTAATCGGGATATTGTCGGGTAGAAGGAATTGATTGTACGGTAACCATTTGCTGAATAGGTTTTATATATTCTAACCAATGAATTCATATTATCCGGATAGTCGCGATATATTCAAAAGTATCACTCACGATGTAGAATAAATATTAATTACTTATGTAATTATATTTAACGAATTAATTAGTAATTCGTATAAGTAATAATAAATAGTTTATTATTATTTATTTCTACTACCGGCTTAATATTGAACCTAAAGGGTCACACCATAAAAAGGTTAAATATTTATAGATGACGAGAATAATTAATAATGGCTATGAATTATTTATTTATTGAATAAAAAATTAATTAACAATTATTTATAATTTATTAAATGAGATTTAATAGATTATAAATAAATTAAGAAAAGTTCTTAATAATTATTAATTACAAAATTTAGTTTGAGAAATTAAATTTTATGAGAGAATTATTTTCAGAATGGGATTAATAATTAAAAGGGTTTTAATTATTAAATGATTATTTAATTAGATAAAGTAAAGACTTTATTTCTTTAAATATCAAACATATCCAGGAGTTGGAAACACATCACAAACACATAACACAAAACATCCCAGGAGGTTTAGAAGATCATGGAGAGCTTTTGAAGTTCATCAAAATCATTCCAAACCATTTAATTAATTTTCTCAATTGTTCTTAATCTAATATATGATATTTGATCTTGGTGGATACCATTAGAGCACTCCACACTTGCGGGGTGATTGCTGGAAATAATAGACACATTCATAACAATCCCAGGAAAGCTATCAAGGTATTTTTCTTGTGTTCATACAATTTTTAAATCTATATACATGATTAATTAGGTTTTTATGCAAGTAAATGTGATTTACACTTCCGCTACGGTCATAAATTCCTTCAATGGTATCAGAGCATAGGTTGCATGTATATAGATCCCAGAAAAAATTTCGGAATTTTTCAAGCTTGTATCAATTAGTTATGAATTTTTTAAGTTCTAGGAGGCTATAATCAAATTAATTACGAATTAATTAATAAATTATTTTTTAAAATAATTTTGATCACTGATATATTTTCTACAAATGTTGTAGAAGTCCCAGAAAAAGTTTCATAATTTTCCCATGGATAGATTATTTATTATTGATTTTTAAAGAGTTTAGAAATTAATAAATAATAATCTGTTTATAAATATATATATTATTTATAAAAATATCTAGATGGGTAGTATTATTGGGGGCCCAAAATATTGTATTATTGGGCTAGTGGGCTGGAAAGTAATGGACTGGTCGACTGTAATTTTTATTAAATATTAAATAGTATATGTATATTATATATTTAAAATTGTTTCTGTCGACTAAACAGAGTTCAGTGCGCGCGTCTGCGTCCCGCGCGTGGGCGGCCGCGCGTGCAGCGCACGCGCCGGGTCGGGTCAGCCATGGGTCGGGTCGGGTCAAAAATCGGGTCGGGTCACGGGTCGGGCGAATGCTGACGTCAGCATGACGTCATCACTGTGTAACGCGTCTGTTGAATGCGTTACACCAGTGATATGCTAATTTTGGCTTGTAACGCATTCTGGTAATGCGTTACAGGGTCAAAAGGTGACAGTAATGGCCTGATTCGTATTTTGACTTTTCCCGTTGATCCGTAACTCCGTTTGAGGCGTATAATATATCGTTGGATTCGTTTTTTCGAGACGGATCTAATGGAGTGATCAAATAAATTTTAAAAATTAATTTTAAAATGGTTATAGCTTCCGGAAGTGTTTTAAAGCCCGTTTTAATTGTGTTAAAATACTTTAAAATACTAATATTGTTTCATATAGATGTTTAACAATGTTTAACATGATATAACATGTTTGTCTATATATATGTGTGCATAGAAATGCCATGAGATAATATATATAGTTTTATATATCGTATATAAAATGCATGTTTGACTTTAGGTTTTAACGAAAACGTTTCGTAACCTAAATAATATAAAATCCCTCGTTATTTAATATCAAGTAATAAAATGGCCAATGTCACAACGGGCTTGTGTCGGTCATAACCTTCGAACATGGTAGAAAGTGATTCTTAGTTTTGAGCTTTGTCGTTTCGTGCTACAGCCGAGGGCTTCGTTTTCAAAAATAGGAATTACTTGTCTATTTACATGAGATGCGTATAATTAATTAGAATCCAATTGTCGTTACGTGCTACAGCCGTGGGCTATTGAGATCTTATTAATTTAACGAGATGTTGGGTCTCACTTAACTTAGAATATTGAATTTAGACGTGCTACAGCCGTGATTCAATGATTCAAGAGGCTAAATGGAATTAGGGAATAACATGAGATGTAATTGATAAAGAGTTATCTTCCTATGGAACATTACATAGCGTTTCGTGCTACAGCCGAGGTTATATAATGGAAAGTAGGATCCCTATTCTCACATGCATTGAGAATGCTTAAGTTATACATTTGAGGGTTGTATAATTTTAATAAAACTGTGGGAGCCACCTATGAATAAAGACCCGATTCATAAGGTGTTATAATAAAATTGGATATCTACTAATGTTGTTATGTGTTCACAAATTTCAGATTTATAGATCATGTCTTCTGCTCTATCACTCCGTAGCATACTTGATGCGAACAAATTGACTGGTCCCAATTATGCTGATTGGCTTCGAAACCTGAGAATCGTTCTCAGGGCTGAGAAGAAGGATTATGTGCTTGACTCGCCTTTACCTGTACCTCCTTCTGATGATGCACTTTTCCATGAACGAGAAGTGTATGATGAATGGTTAGATGCTGCTAATGTTGCTCAATGTGTCATGCTAGCATCCATGACACCTGAGTTACAGAAGCAACATGAGAAAATGGATGCTCCAACCATTCTGATACATCTACAGGAGCTTTATGATGTACAAGGGAGAACCACTCGATATGATATATCGAAAGAGCTATTCCAATGTAGAATGGCTGAAGGGTCGTCTGTGAATGACCATGTACTTAAGATGATCAATCTGATTGAGCATCTTGGGCAGTTAGGTTTTGTCATGGATGGGGAGTTATGCCAAGATTTAGTCTTGCAGTCACTCCCGGATTCGTTCTCGCAGTTCGTTATGAACTTTCACATGAACAAGCTGGATGCCAGCTTAGCTGAGCTCCACAACATGCTGAAAACTGCTGAGGCGAATTTTCCCTCCAAAAGGGGTTCTGTTCTTATGATCGGTGCCAGTACCTCTACTAAGAGGAAGAGGAACTGGAAGCCGAAGAATAAGAAAAAGGGTGAGAATAAGCCTGTTCCACCAAAGGCTGACCCGAAAAGCAAAGGAATTTGCTTCCACTGTAACAAGGTGGGACACTGGAAGAGGAACTGCAAGGTTTACCTTGCAGAGTTAAAGAATAAGAAGGGCAATGAGATTACCGCTTCTGATCCAGGTATGTTCATGATTGAACTAAATATGTCTTTAAGTCAGATTTCTACTTGGGTATTTGATACTGCTTGTGGGTCTCATATTTGCAATTCGTTGCAGGGACTAAAGCAAAGTAGACCTCTGGGGGAAGATGAAGTGATTCTATTGATGGGCAATGGAGCAAGAGTTGCTGCTGCAGCTGTAGGATCATTTCCTTTGCATATGCCTACGGGCAAAACTATCGTGTTGAATAAATGTTATTATGTACCATCTATTGTAAGAAATATTGTTTCTATTCCTGTACTTGATTCGGATGGTTTTACATTTATTGTTGAGAATAATAAATGTTTAATTAAGAGAAATAATATTACTTATGGATACGGTACATTACATAATGGTTTGTATATATGTGACTTAGAACATAATTTGTTTCAAATTGAACAACCTAATAATAAAAGAAAAAGAGATAATAAAAATCCAACTTATTTATGGCACTGCAGACTAGGTCATATTAGTGAGAACAGACTTCGCACATTACATAAGGATAAGTTACTAGAACATTTTGATTTTGAATCATATCCTACATGCGAGTCTTGTCTCATGGGTAAAATGACTAAATCTCCATTTACTGGACATGGAGAGAGAGCTGCGGGGTTGTTAGACTTGGTACACACAGATGTATGTGGACCAATGTCAACAAGTGCTAGAGGAGGATTTTCATACTTCATTACTTTTACGGATGATCGATCCAGGTTAGGATATGTATATCTTATGAAATACAAATCCGAAGCTTTTGAAAAGTTCAAGGAATATAGAAATGAAGTAGAAAAACAAACCGCACGTAGTATAAAAGTTCTTCGATCAGATCGAGGAGGTGAGTACTTAAGCGGAGAGTTTTTAGGTTATCTTAAAGAAAATGGTATAGTTTCTCAATGGACCCCTCCCTATACTCCACAATTAAATGGAGTATCTGAGAGAAGGAATCGCACTCTATTAGATATGGTGAGGTCCATGATGAGCTTTACTGATCTTCCAGTATCACTATGGGGTTATGCTTTAGAGACGTCAGCGTATTTACTGAACAAGGTGCCTTCTAAATCGGTTCTCACGACCCCACATGAGATGTGGAGTGGGAAGAAACCAGGTCTTAAACATGTTAAGGTTTGGGGGTGTCCAGCTTATGTCAAGAAAGTTGAACATGATAAGTTGGAACCTAGATCCGTGAAATGTAGTTTTGTGGGATATCCTAAAGAAGGTCATGGATATTATTTCTATGATCCTTCTGATCAAAGGATATTTGTTTCTAGACACGCACACTTCTTAGAGGAACAGTTCCTCCTTGATAGAAACAGTGGGAGAAATATTGAACTTGATGAAGTTCAAGAACCACAAAATGCAACGATTAGAGAAGAAGTACCTGTTCAGAAAGAACAACCTTCTGTAGAACAACCTTTACGTAGGTCAGAGAGAGTGTCCCGCCCAATCGAAAGATATTACGGGCTTGTCATTGAAAATGATGATGCTTTGTCATTTGTTGATGATGAGGACCCTATGACTTATGAAGAGGCTGTGAGTTGTAATGACTCAGAAAAATGGCAGGATGCCATGAAATCCGAAATGGACTCGATGTATATAAACCAAGTGTGGACTTTGGTTGAGGCACCTGAAGGAATTAAACCCATTGGGTGCAAATGGGTATACAAACGAAAGTTAGGAGCAGATGGCCAGGTGGAGACCTATAAGGCCAGGCTTGTGGCAAAAGGATTCAAACAAAGACAAGGGATTGACTTTGATGAAACCTTTTCGCCTGTAGCCTTGCTCAAATCCATTAGGATTTTGCTTGCGATTGCAGCCTACTATGATTACGAGATCTGGCAAATGGACGTAAAGACGGCCTTCCTCAATGGGAAACTTGAAGAGGAAGTGTATATGACACAGCCAGAGGGTTTTGTTTCCAATGGAAATGAAAATCTAATATGTAGACTGCTTCGATCCATATATGGTTTGAAGCAAGCTTCTCGAAGATGGAACATCCGTTTTGATGAGACAATCAAAGAGTTTGATTTTATCAAAAACTTAGATGAACCATGTGTTTACAAGAAGGTTAGTGGGAGCGCGGTAACATTTCTTATATTGTATGTGGATGACATACTTATAATAGGAAATGATATACCGATGTTACAATCAGTCAAGGTCTGGCTATCAAAGAACTTCACTATGAAGGACTTGGGAGAGGCATCCTATATTTTAGGGATGAAGATCTATAGAGATAGATCTAATCGAACGATTGGCCTATCCCAAGGTACATACATCGATAAAGTGCTAAAATGGTTTAGCATGGAGAACTCGAAAAGAGGTCTCATTCCTATTAGTCATGGGATTACTCTTTCCGAGAAGATGTCTCCAAAGACATATGAGGAAAGGGTGCGCATGAGTAGGATTCCTTATGCCTCGGCAATAGGATCCATCATGTATGCGATGTTATGTACTAGAGCTGATGTTGCTCATTCACTTAGTGTGACGAGCAGATATCAGTCTAACCCAGGTGAAGAACACTGGAAAGCAGTGAAGAACATATTGAAGTACTTGAGAAGGACTAAAGATGTTTTTCTTGTTTTTGGTGGATCTGAATTGAAAATTGAGGGTTATACTGACTCTAGTTTTCAATCAGAAGGCGATGGTAGCAGATCCCAGTCAGGGTATGTATTTACTCTAAATGGGGGAGCGATTAGTTGGAAGAGTTCCAAACAGCCTACAACGGTTGACTCCACAGCGGAAGCGGAATATATAGCTGCATGTGAAGCTGCAAAGGAAGCTGTCTGGATGAGGAAATTTGTTTCTGATTTGGGAGTAGTTCCTAGCATTGAGGATCCTATAGTGTTGTATTGTGATAACAACGCTGCGATAGCTCAAGCTAAGGAACCAAGATCCCATAAGAATTCCAAACACGTGTTACGGCGCTTTCATCTGATTCGAGAGATCATAGAAAGAGGGGATGTCAACATCGTAAGAATTGACACACATAACAACATAGCGGACCAATTTACTAAGGCATTGTCTCAGGCTCACTTTGATCGACATAGAGATAAGATGGGTATAAGATACCAGAGTGATTGGCTTTAGTACAAGTGGGAGTTTGATAGTATTTTGTCCTAAACCCAATCATGTGTGATGGGTTAGGAAAAACTTTCATGTAATCTTATTTGATTTTATTTATATTAATAAAAGACTTGTTGTTTTTATTACGGGCTTTATCTATTTAAAGTGTTTAAATAAGAAGTTCCATAGTTTAGAGTAAAGCTTCTAGAATTATAATGAGATTATAATAATGAGATCTAGAAGATGATAACACTAAACTTAAATAGTTCCCGATCGTAGGATAACTAATTGGGAGTTAGTCAATCCGTAAAGATCGGTACATACTATGCTTGCTTCCTCGGAAGGATGTCTGTTCTCATAGACATTCGTGTGGTGACACTATAGCTAGTATGTAGGTGCTTATTGGAGAATAAGTTCACTGAACGTGACTTGATCTAATGAACGACTAATGGAGTTTACTCACGTGTTAATAGTTGTTCATAAGTTGATGGTGGTACAAGTGTCTTTAGACTTGAGACCGTTAAAGTAATCTTATATACAATGAACTATGTTTTGGTTTAGTTCTAAGTCCTCAAGGGACAATCATTAGTTCTATTCCGGGTATAGGAATTTGTATATGAAGATAGTTAACGATCGATAAAGAATCTACCCCTTTCAGTAAAAGAAAGTGAATATCCTATGATGTTCTTACTATGTTAGTTCTGGAATCTCTGGCCAGAGTAATTGAAGTTAGAAAGAGTTTCTAATTCAAATGAACTAGACATAATGTATAAGAAATTATATGATTAAATTAAATAGGCTTGACACACGATCCATGCCTTGTATTTAATCGGGATATTGTCGGGTAGAAGGAATTGATTGTACGGTAACCATTTGCTGAATAGGTTTTATATATTCTAAGCAATGAATTCATATTATCCGGATAGTCGCGATATATTCAAAAGTATCACTCACGATGTAGAATAAATTTTAATTACTTATGTAATTATATTTAACGAATTAATTAGTAATTCGTATAAGTAATAATAAATAGTTTATTATTATTTATTTCTACTACCGGCTTAATATTGAACCTAAAGGGTCACACCATAAAAAGGTTAAATATTTATAGATGATGAGAATAATTAATAATGGCTATAAATTATTTATTTATTGAATAAATAATTAATTAGCAATTATTTATAATTTATTAAATGAGATTTAATAGATTATAAATAAATTAAGAAAAGTTCTTAATAATTATTAATTACAAAATTTAGTTTGAGAAATTAAATTTTATGAGAGAATTATTTTCAGAATGGGATTAATAATTAAAAGGGTTTTAATTATTAAATGATTATTTAATTAGATAAAGTAAAGACTTTATTTCTTTAAATATCAAACATATCCAAGAGTTGGAAACACATCACAAACACATAACACAAAACATCCCAGGAGGTTTAGAAGATCATGGAGAGCTTTTGAAGTTCATCAAAATCATTCCAAACCATTTAATTAATTTTCTCAATTGTTCTTAATCTAATATATGATATTTGATCTTGGTGGATACCATTAGAGCACTCCACACTTGAGGGGTGATTGCTGGAAATAATAGACACATTCATAACAATCCCAGGAAAGCTATCAAGGTATTTTTCTTGTGTTCATACAATTTTTAAATCTATATACATGATTAATTAGGTTTTTATGCAAGTAAATGTGATTTACACTTCCGCTACGGTCATAAATTCCTTCACTCCACACATGCAAAACTTAATTACATAATATAGAAAAGACAAGTCTTTCAATTTACGCATCATTTGAACAAGACTATCCAAGTATGCACACAGTCTAGATAGACAAAAAGATCATGAAATATATATATCAATGCCGCATTCAGTGAGTAACATGCTATGGATATAAATGAAGCTCACAAAAATCTCAAATCACACAAGTGTATAGGTGAAGTGTATTCGCTCAAGTTCAATCAATAAAGTAATGTGCTACCATATGCTTGGTTGTCCACCAAATCTCCACTACTTTGTATACATGCATGCACAAATCAAAAGGTCTTTGTTAAAGGTTGTAACGTGGCTAAGGTGAAGGGTAGGGAATCAAGAAAAAGGCTAACAAGTGGCTAACTCGACAAACTAATAGAGCACAAGGTTCATTTCTAATTAAAGCACTCAACATGAAATTTCGATTATGTAAAAGCTGATCAGACTCTCACATGCATTAAACCCTAAGCACATATTACCATGTACTTTTTCACTTTCATATTGCACAAACCAATGAACACAACTATACTTAATCCTTTTTTTCTTTTTTTTTTCTTTTTTTTTAATTCCCACCAAATTTTCACACTTTAACAAAGAAATCCCCACACTATGCACTCACCAACCTCCAAATGAATCAAAATGCTCTACTAGTAAATCAAGAGAAGAATAAAAAAGTAGGCTCAAGAATTTAGATTGGTGATATACGAAAAGAACGGATAAAAAGCTCAAAGGGGTTCACTAAGGATATATGCTTCAAGGGTACTGTTTGGATAAATACGGTTAATCCTAGTGCCTTTATCATTTTCATGCATACAGATATCATGTAATCTCAAAATGGTTTGAAACAAGTTCTAGAGCGACATACTTAATGATGAACAACACATAGCAATAAAAATTTGATCGATATAAAATGTACCAATCACAAATTAGGCTCATGATCTCACAAGGTGAAAGCATGCTTCAGTACTCACTAAATTTGACAAAGATGTATCTCACGTTTTAAAATTTTTCGCAAGCACGAACAAGGAATCATCAAGTAACAAATGATTTTCTAGAGATATGACATGTCAAATAATCATGCAAAATAAGTTCAAAAGATGTGTACATATCCTTGTTAACACACTACGAGACGAGGCAATTAATTTTCTAATTTTTTAATTTTTTTTATTTTATTAATCATCGAGAACTCATCCCCACACTTAAGTGGTTCATTGTCCTCAATGAACAATTATATAAAAGAAAAGTAAGAAATACTCCCCTAATAGCCTGCTCAAACCATTGGGTTGCCTCCCAATAAGCGCTCTTTTACCGTCATTAGCTTGACTTCTGCCTTCGAATCAAGGTTCCATGGAGAGATTGTCGAGCCGAATCGTCTCCATTTTTCCAACAAATGCGCCGTCCACATATAATTTAAGGCGTTGACCGTTTACCTTAAATTTTTCTCCATCTTGCCCCATGATTTCAATAGCACCATGAAATTTAACTCCAGTTACAGTGAAAGGTCCAGACCATCTAGATTTAAGCTTCCCAGGAAAGAGTCGGAGCCTTGAGTTAAATAACAATACCTTGTCACCAACTTGAAAATCTCTTCGCTGGATCATCTTATCATGCATTTTCTTCGTTCTCTCTTTGTAAATCCGGGAATTATCATAAGCATCAAATCGAAGCTCATCTAATTCATTTAATTGAAGAAGTCTTGCTTGTCCCGCGGCCTTTAAATCCATGTTGAGTTCTTTTATAGCCCACAAAGCACGATGTTCCAACTCAACTGGCAAGTGGCATGCCTTGCCATATACTAACCGATATGGGGTAGTTCCAATAGGGGTCTTATATGCTGTCCGATAAGCCCACAAAGCATCATCTAGCTTCAAGTACCAATCTTTTCTAGATTTTGCAACCACCTTCTCTAGAATGCTTTTAATTTGACGATTTGAAACCTCCACTTGGCCACTTGTTTGAGGATGATAAGCAAGACCAACCTTGTGAGTGACACCATACTTCTTCAACAAAGTTTCAAATTGTCGGTGGTGAAAATGAGAACCACCATCACTTATCACGGTTCTTGGAACTCCAAAGCGCGGGAAGATGATTTTCTTGAAGAGATTCATAACAACTTTAGAATCATTGGTGCGTGATCCAATTGCTTCAACCCATTTGGAAACATAATCAACTGCAACTAAGATGTATTTCATCCCACAAGAAGTTGGGAACTGTCCCATAAAATCAATACCCCATACATCAAATATCTCGACCTCAAGAATACCGGTCTGAGGCATCTCATTGCGTTTAGAAATATTACCCGTTCTTTGACATGCATCACAAGCCAAACAGAAAGTACGAGCATCTTTAAATAGAGAAGGCCAAAAGAAACCGGATTGAAGTACCTTAGCAGCAGTTTTAGAAGGACCATGGTGCCCTCCACATGCAAGAGAATGACAATGCTTGAGAATGTCATTAACTTCAAATTCAGGGACACATTTACGAAAGATCCCATCAGCACACTTTCGATACAAGAAAGGGTCATCCCAAAAATATTGTTTAGCATCATGATGGAACCGCTTTCGTTGTTGATAGGTCAAGTCTGGAGGATGAGAGCCACTTACACAAAAATTTGCAAAGTCTGCATACCATGGAGTTTTAGTGGCAACAGCAAATAAATGATCATCAGGAAAAGAGTCGTCAATAGGAGTATCAGATGCAACATCTGATGTGAAACGCAGTCGTGAAAGATGATCTGCAACCACGTTCTCAGCACCCTTTTTGTCTTTGATTTCCAAGTCAAATTCCTGGAGTAACAGAATCCAACGAATAAGCCTTGGTTTTGCTTCTTTCTTGGCCAACAGATATTTCAGTGCTGAATGATCTGTGTGAACAATGACTTTGGAGCCAATGAGATATGCCCGAAACTTGTCAAGAGCATAGACCACAGCTAGAAGCTCCTTCTCAGTAGTAGCATAATTGACCTGAGCTTCATCCAAGGTTTTACTTGCATAGTAGATGGCATGCAATACCTTATCTTTCCTTTGACCGAGAACGGCTCCCACAGCATAATCACTTGCATCACACATGATTTCGAATGGAAGGCTCCAATCTGGCGGCTGTATGATTGGTGCACTAATCAAAGCTTCCTTGATCATGTTAAAAGACTCCAAACAAGCGTCAGTAAACACAAAGGTGGCATCCTTAAGCAACAATTG
This sequence comes from Saposhnikovia divaricata, assembly GCA_036435485.1. Classification (NCBI taxonomy): domain Eukaryota; kingdom Viridiplantae; phylum Streptophyta; class Magnoliopsida; order Apiales; family Apiaceae; genus Saposhnikovia; species Saposhnikovia divaricata. The sequence goes on from CM071599.1 coordinate 23,846,527, forward strand.
AGTGAGGGGTTTTGCAATTTTTGAAAAATCTTTTATAAAACGACGATAAAAACCCGCATGACCAAGAAAACTCCTCACTCCCTTGACATTAACAGGAGGGGGAAGCTTCTCAATCACCTCAATTTTTGCTTTGTCAACCTGGATGCCACGTTCAGAAATCAAGTGACCAAGTACCACTCCTTCATTTACCATTAAGTGGCACTTTTCCCAATTCAAAACCAAATTCACCTTTTCACAACGTTTAAGCACTTTAGAAAGATTATGCAGACATACATCAAAATCAGACCCATAAACACTGAAATCATCCATAAATACTTCCATGATAGACTCTATGAAATCAGAAAATATAGCAGTCATGCAACGCTGAAAAGTAGCAGGGGCTTTGCACAATCCAAAAGGCACTCTACTATATGCAAAAGTACCATATGGGCAAGTAAATGTAGTCTTTTCTTGGTCATCAGGATGTATAGGGATCTGAAAGAACCCTGAATATCCATCTAAATAGCAAAAGTACTTATGCTTAGCAAGTCTTTCAAGCATCTGATCAATGAATGGGAGAGGGTAATGATCTTTTCTAGTAGCAGTGTTTAACTTACGGTAATCAATGCACATTCGCCAATCGGTGACAATTCGAGTGGGAATTAATTCATCTTTATCATTCTTAATTACCGTTGTTCCTCCTTTCTTAGGAACTACCTGAACTGGGCTTACCCATTTAGAATCGGAAATCGGGTAAATGATGCCCGCATCTAACAGCTTCAAAACTTCTTTTTTAACAACCTCTTGCATGTTAGGGTTCAAGCGACGTTGTCCCTGTATGCAAGGCTTATGGTCATCATCTAAGTGAATTCTATGCATGCAAAAGTCTGGGCTAATTCCTGTAAGATCATCAATACTATACCCAATAGCTTTTCTATGCACACGCAAAACAGTAAGAAGCTTAAAAACCTGGTTATCATCAAGACTAGAGCTAACAATCACAGGACAAGTCTTTTCATCATCAAGAAACACATATTTAAGATTAGATGGCAAAGGCTTTAACTCTAACTTTTTTACCTGAGGTTGACCACAAGAAGTGTTGGTTACCTCACAATTCGGATCAGCTACACCATCCAACTCAAGAATCAATTAATCAACTTCAGCATGTCCTTCTCCTTCGTATGCTTCAAGCATGAGCACTGCTTCCAATGCATCATTCAATAGAATCTGAGGCGTCTCATCTTGGACAATTTCATCTATAACATCAATCCTGCAGCAAGTATTCTCAAGCAAAGGGGATTTAAGAGCAGAGGTTAGAGTAAAAGTAATTTTATCATCACCAACGCTCAAAGTGAGAGTCCCACTTTTAACATCAATTACAGCACCTGCAGTACAGAGAAATGGTCTACCTAAAATAATAGGTATTTGGCTATCCTCTTCCATATCCAGAACTACAAAGTCTACAGGAATATAGAATTTTCCAACCCTAACAGGCACATCCTCTAAAATTCCAAGAGGATATTTTATCGAACGGTCTGCCATTTGCAAAGTCATCTGTGTACATTTTAATTCTCCCATGTTTAATTTTTGAAAAATCGAGAGAGGCATGACTGAGACGCTAGCGCCTAAATCACATAAAGCTTTATCAATAAACAATGCACCTAAATGACACGGGATCGAAAAACTACCAGGATCTTTCAGCTTAGGTGGAGACTTATTCTGTAAAACAGCACTACACTCCTCAGTAAAAGCTACTGTCTCTACCTCACCAAAGAACCTTTTCTTAGTTAGAATATCCTTGAGAAACTTTGCATATGATGGAACTTGAGAAATTAAATCAGTGAAAGGAACTGTTACCTCAAGGTTCTTGACAAGTGTCATGAACTTACCAAACTGCCGGTCCACCTTAGTTCTGTTCATCCTGCTAGGGAATGGGAGCTTTGGCACAAATGGTGGAGGGGTGACTACAATCTTTTCTTTGTCCTTTTCCTTGCTTTCCTCAGTTTCACATTCGTTTGTGTCTTCAACAACTTTCTCTACCTTGTCTTCCTCAGAATTCTCTTTTTCTTTCTTAGTAGGAACATCGTCAGTAGGCATTGGAGGAGCATCATATGTATAACCACTCCTAAGAGTAATGGCATTCACATTTTCCTTTGGCTGAGTTGGTTGCTCTGGTAGAGAGCCTTGTTGTCTTGTAGATGAAGAACTAGCCATTTGAGCAATCTGATGTTCTAGCATCTTATTATGAATCTCCATCTAGTTCATCTTCCTATTGGTATCCTCCATATTCTTTTGCATTTGCAACAATATCTTCATCATATCACCTTGATTATCAGCCTGTGCAGCTTGATTGGCTTGAGGAGCATAATTCTGATAGGGCTTCTGAAATCCAGGGGGATTCATAGGTCCTTGCGGGGGCCTATACTGCTGCTGTGGAGGAGGCAGATACGACTGCTGATATTGCTGCTGCTGATTAGGAACATTTGAATTCTGAGCGTTATTGTTCCTATATGAGAAGTTCGGATGATCTTTCCAACCAGGATTGTAAGTGTTGGAATACGGATTGTACTGCTGCCTCTGTTGGAAAACATTTGCTTGCTCCATCTGGAAATTTTGTGAATTTTGAGCATTGTATTGGCAATCGTTACCATAGTGGCCTTGGATGCCACAGACTTCACAAACAGGATAGTTCATAGGAGCCATGGATGACAATGCATTGATACTCATAGGTGGAGTAGAGGGTTGAGATGTCTTCAATGAGTGGATCTCCTGAGTCAATGCAGCGAGTTGAGATGATAATAGAGAATATGCATCCACTTCAAGTTTACCCCCTTTCTTGGCTGCTCTCGGGTTACTGAAGTGATTGGCAGCCAAATTTGAAAGAAAAGCATGTGCATCATCAACTCCTTTGTCTAAAAACACGCCACCTGCAGCGTTATCAATTGTACCTTTTGTTTCAGGATCAAGACCATTGTAGAAGCGTTTAAGCAGAAACCACTTCTCAAGACCATGGTGAGGGCATGCACGTTGATAATCCTTGAATCTGTCCCAAGCATCCCGTAGAGATTCGCCATAATCTTGCTTAAAACCCATCATCTTGTCGATCAAATCGTCGGTTCTGTTAGGAGGGAAGAACTCAGTTAAGAAAGCCTGAGCAATCTCATCCCACTCGGTCAAGTCAATATCATTCAACCATTTTTGAGCTTTGTCACGAAGAGAGAAACCGAACAACATGACTTTCAACTGGTCTGGAGTGACTCCCTGATGTTTAATGGTAGAACAGAGCTGTTGAAATCTTTGCAGATGAAGTGTAGGGTCTTCGGATGGAAGACCAGCAAACTGATTATGTTGGATCATACTGAGTAACGCCAGTTTGATCTCAAAGTTTGCTGCTTGAATAGCTGGCATAGCGAGACCAACTGGTACCCCACTCGGAGAAGGCTGTGAATAGTTCTTAAAAGATTTAACAGGAGGGTTGGCCATTTTAATCTCTGAGAAATGGATCTTTCGCTGCGTTTTATTTCTCTGTTTATCGATATATTGTTGCAGAGGTTCTCCGGAATCAAGATTCCGCGTAGAATCAGGAGTTATAAATGCGTCTTCTGTAGACCTGTGCATCAACAACAAAAACAAGAAAAGCAGTAAAACCGATCTCACTTGGAACTAAAGTTCCAATGAGACAATGGAAAAATAGACGAAAAAAATCTAACACAAAATTTAACAAATTAAACAAAGTATAAAATACCTATTTTTTTATTTTTTTTTATTTTTTTTTATTTTTTTTTATTTTTTTTTACTACCTAAATTAAATAATTTTATTTACAGAGAATTTTAATAAAATTTTGGCATGACTCGTTCGTTAATTTTTTATTTTTTTTTCAATTCAGCACTATCAACAACTCGCAGAACCAACACAATAACATATATACTTAAATTTCAGTGATAAAAACGAGCAAACCAACGATCCAGCTTAACGACACCAACATAAAAACTCAAAATCTAAACCAACAGTCAAAACTCGACTACACATAGAACTCGGAAGCGAACAAACAAACAGCTCGGACAACTCTAATTACAAACATCCCTGCGAATTTGACGGACTCAACTGCAAACTCAGCAGTTGACTATGGAACCAGAAACACAACTCGAAACTAACAGCAAACCGTCACGCAGCAATTAAATCACCAAAACCAGCAATAAACGAGAATTATAACAATGGCAAACAGACGAGACAAGAATGCAGAACTCGGTAGGACTCGGTGATCGCAAAATCAAATGAAATCAACAACAAACGACACAAGAAGGGGCTTGGGATCAAAACTCTGTAATGATTTCTACGCGCAACGAACATTCCTACAATAACTCGGAAACTCAAGAAAAACTCGGAGATCTTCTGCAAACAACAGCGCCAAAAATGACTCAACAACACTCGGCAAAACCGAGTGAACTCAGACAGCAATTTAACAAACTCGGCTCAGCAACTTTAACAAAAGAAACACAAAACCCAGTAAATACAATCAACCAGCGTAAATGAAGCCAAATCAAAGCAATGAAACGCGACACAAGAGGACCAGAAATTCACAGAACACAACCGGATTCGGAAAATCAGCAAACACAGGACACTGAACTCAGCACACACTCGCAAAAACGCAACATCGACTCATCAGCAGCACAGAACATAACACAGACATACGACTCAGTGAACTCGCAGCAGCGAAACTCAAACAGCTCGGACTCAAAACTCAATACAACATATACCCACTCGCAAACTTAGTTATACCGGTCGAAACACAAGCCGATTGAGATTGAGGACCAAAGCTAAAACGAAAATTAAAACGGAGAAACGGTGGTGTTGGGATTTCTCGGAAGTGGAGGTGAGGGAGGAATGGCAGTGTGGTGGGTTGAGATGGGAGGCGGAGATGAAGACAGCGGGTGTGGGTGGAGATTTGGCGTGGAGAAAATGCGGTGAGAAGAGGGAGAAAAGGTTATTTTTGGTTTTAGGGAGAAGAAAGAAACGAGGGAGAGAGAGGATGGGAAAGAGAGAGGTGAAGCTGGGTTTGTAATCTAAAACAGGGGAGACTAATATGTAATAAGAAGAAGAACAAAAAACAAATAAAAGGGATGGGTTTGTTCAGCTGGGTTCAAAACAGAACAGGGGAATTTTATGCTTTCGACTTAACACTAAACAAACGAACAGAAAAAAAAAATATGTACTGAATAAAACTAATAATTTTTTTTACGCTAACACATAAAATATAAAAATTAAATCTACAAAAAAAAAATTATGAAACCCGGACAATAAAACTAAAATTTATAAAATCTAACCGCCTCCCCGGCAGCGGCGCCAAAATTGATGCGGTATATTTTTATGTTCGTTCACAGGGAGACAGGTTTTATCGATTTTAATTTAATTGTCACGAATTATTTCTAAAATAAAAATAATTATTTAGAATTTTTGTATAGGAAAATAACGCAAATAAATGTGTTTTAAAATCGATTAACTAAAAGTCTAGGGCGACCGAGTTCACCATGTTTACACCGAAACAAATTATACGGATGTAGTTAATTTAACGGATTTAAATAATTAGAGCATGTGTTAATCTCTCTCAAGCATTAACGCTCTCGAAAATCCAATTATGCTCTCGCACTAAAATTCAATTCCGCTAATCGTATGTATGCTTCTAGTGAATAAAATCTCTCGATCTATTACTCCTATTTGCAAATAATTAATTAATGATACCGGCCGATAACAAAAATTAAATTTCATAACATATCGATTAGAATTATTTTATATCCGTTAAACAACTAATAAGATTAAAGCATTATTGTGGTGTAAACATGGCTCCCCCGTGCACCCTAGAAATAAACTACTCACTCATGCTATTAAAAACAATTAAACAAGACATATAAAATATATATTAACAAGCAAAATAAAATTAAGGAGTACCTCAAATTTGCAATAAAATGGAGAATTTAAATCAAGGTGTACATAAAAGAGAAGAAAACCAAGCCCCTAATTCCTCCAAAAATACTCAGCCGAAGATGAATGTGCTGTATTGTGGTGTTTTTAATTATGAAAGATGTAATGTGTTGTTTATGTGTATGTCTAATGGTCTATGCCGTCTGTTTTCTTCCTCCTGCAAGTCATCCATTTATAGCCTTCATTCCTTCTCCAATTTGCATAATAAAATACCTCCATCATTACCTTTCATCATTAATATTCTTCCACCTTGCCAACCATTCTTTTTTTAATTTTTCTTTTCTAATCCAACCACTCCACTTCACCACTTTCGGCTGAAATTTATTCATACAAAAGGCCCATCAATCAATACACACACTTTACAAAATATATTACAATAAAATTCCAAAAGTAAAAAGATTTTTTTTACTAAAATTCGGAACTGAATTTTCTCCTCAGACGAGCTGCTCCAATCGGATTTTTGCTTATTTAATCCCTCTGAATTGTAGATAATTTTCTAAGCTTCGCGTGGACTGTAAGATCGTCCAAATCTGACTTCTACAACTCCAGATATGAAATAAATACCGTAGAAAGCGGGTGTAGCTCAATAAATCCGAATTTTCTTCATTTTTAGCTCCAAAATAGCTCTTTAATTCCAAATTCAGGAATTCTTATTTTCTACAATAAAACATTAAGATTTATTAAATAAATATCCAAATTAATGCAAAATGCAATTAAATACGGGAATAAAATCATCTAAAATATATATAAAAATTTATCCTATCATATATATCTACTATTATATTAAAGCTGAAACATTGAAAGTTTTGGTAATTAAAACACTTTACCATTTAATTTAAAACTAATATTACAATAATTAATATATATCCAAAATATCACACCATATCTTTCCGTAATTATTAGTAGTAATTTTTGTAATTAAAACAAGTTACTTTTTAATTTAAAATTAATCTTGCGATCACTAATATACACCCAAAAATATCAGAAAAAATGCCCTTAATATCATCTTTTTAGAGTTGAATTGACCAAATTGACATTTGTCGAGAATGTTGCCCTTTCTACCCAAACATATACGCACAGCTCATATGCGTATGCAAACATTAATTCAAACCCCCTGGTATTAAAGCCGAAACATTGAAAGTTTTGAAAGTTTTGGTTTTCGATTTGGTTATTCTAATTATTAAAATAAATAATCAAATTACAAAAACAACTCAAAAAACTAATTACTAATGTTAACGTAATTATATTCCAATTAAAATTCCTTCATCCACATTGAGCTTCTACTTGGACTCTTTTTTTTGCTCCAACAACTCAATTACCCATTTTTTCTAAATATTTTACTTCTAATTAAAACATTTTACCATTTAATTTAAAACTAATATTACAATAATTAATATATATCCAAAATATCACACCATATCTTTCCGTAATTATTTTTAGTAGTAATTTTTGTAATGAAAACACGTTACTTTTTAATTTAAAATTAATCTTTCGATCACTAATATACACCTAAAAATATCTCACCATATATTCAAATCATTATTTTTAGTAATAAGTAAGAATCGTTAGATCTATAATAAGATATATTATATGATTAAATTAATTTACTAAAAATTCAAAGTTCGAACCCGTCAACGACATTTTTAAGTTAGAATTTTACAAAATAAATTTTAAACCATGCATATCATTATATAAATTTATATTAAATTAAAATTAAAAAATTATTTAAAATAAGGATTGCACAAAAACATAATTATAATGTTAAATAAATTATATAACCTATCAAAAGAAACCCGTGCTTCGTACGGGTTATAAGCTAGTATATATAACAACTGAAATTGATGATACGTATTTTATTAACATAAATTTAAAAAATTTCATTGTATAATTTGTATGCAATTTATATTTTTATAATAACGAAATCATTTAATTGTTTTAAATATCTTACATATTTTTTTCACTCAATAATATTTCTATTTATAAATAATTATTTTTAAATTTTATCTCTAAAATTGATTTCTTAAAATTTTTTAGCAACTCTAATACTCTATCCATTTTTGTTATATAACATTTGAAATGCAATCTAAATATTTTTTTAAAAACAGTCAGTTGATTATTGGATCATTTTAAATTTTTACATTTTTTAGATCAACCTAATATGTGTTTAGTTATGTATTTAGTTATTGTAGAGTAACACGTGTTTTAAGTGATGTGTGATTTTGGACGATCACACTTTATCATACCACATTACCTCTTTTATTCAATTTATATATAAATATATAATTAAAATGTTTTATAACTATTAAATTTTTTTATTAATTATTATTGGTACATACTCACCTAGTATTCATCAACACCGCATCTATATTTATACCATTTATATCTATACAATTATATTAAAATCGAAATATTGAAATTTTATCGGTTTGGTTTCGGTTTGGTTATCCTAATTATTAAAATAAATAATGACATAATATAATTAATTGTAATTATACATTGTCATTTTCACATTTACTTTTAGTTGAAGATATTACCTTTTAAATTAGCAAAAAAAAAGATATTACCTTTTATAAAAACATCAGTCGTACCATATCTTCAAATCATTAATATTTTCTTTCTAATTAAAATACGTTACCTTTTTTTATTTAAAACTAATCTTACAATCATTAATATATACCCAAAAATATCACACCATATTTTTAATTATTAATAAAATATATAAAATTCCATATACGTTGTTTATAATAAGGAAACATTAGTATAATTCGTAAATATGAGTATATTAAATTATATAAAATTAAAATAAAAAATTATTAAAATGATAATTATATAAAAACATAATTGTAATATTAAATAAAATTTAATAAATACCTAAAATATCGTATCTTTCAATCGATTTAAAAGACGTTTACTTTTAATTGAACATATTACCCTTTATACACACCTAAAATATCGTATCTTCCAATCATTAATATTTATTTTCTAATTAAAACACGTTACCTTTTAATTTAAAACATAATTTTGCAATCATAATATTCCAATCATTAATATTTCTTTTCTAATTAAAACATGTTACCTTTTAATTTAAAACATAATCTTGCAATTATTAATATATACCCAAAATTACCACACCATATCTTTCAATCACTAATAAAAATATATAATAGAAATCCGTATATAGCGAATAATTACCGTTAGATTTTTAGCAAAAAAATTAAAACCGTTAGATCTGATGATTAAATGTTTTCTATGATTAAGTTACTTTACAAACTATTCAAGATTCGAATTTTGTCAACGACGTATTTAATGTAAAATTTCAAAATATAAGTTTTAAACCATGTATGTCATTAATTAAATTTTTATATATTATTTAAATTTAAAATAAAATAATTATAAAAAATAATAATTATATAAAAATATAATTGTAACATAAAATAAATTTATTTCATATATATATACATATATACATATAGATAGATAAATATAATTATTATCAAATAATATAATTTAAAATGTAACATACAAATTCATATCTTAAAAAATTAATTCAAATTATTTAAAAAATCATATAATATCAAAGAAAATCCGTGCATCGCACGAGTTTTAAGTTAGTTATTATACTATAATAAGCGAAATGGTATAATTTGTAGTTTGATTAACCCCTTTTTGATTATTCCTCATTTTGGTTAATCTCTCATTCACAACATCAACTCAAATAGAACATGATCATTAGATATAACAATACTAAAAATTCTTATATACAGATTTTTAAGGTTCAATTCCTGTCAAATAATATATTAATTTATATTTAATACTAAAATTATTATAGATAAAGATGTAACGTTCGAATTCTTCCAATAACATATTAAAATTAATATTTATAATATTATATTATAAAAAAATTAAAAATAACACATATTTGGTAAGAATTATAAGCTAGTACTATTTGTTAAGTTTTATAAAAAAACCGAAAAGAAAGATAGAGTGACGGAGGACCACCACTCCAGCACAGCACCGAATATTTGTTGAGATTGCATTAATTAATCCGAAGGAAATGAATACAAAATGGAATATGCCATTTGTGTTAGCTCATATGTTTATCTAATCTACACACTTGTTTAGCTAAACGCCTAAATTTGACCACCTCCGATTTTAATTGTGTCCCCCAATAACATTGGAGGAAATTGGGAATAAATTAACGTTTCTTCAACTTTTTAAGTAGGGTATATTTTCCTTTCAAAAAAAAAAAGTAGGGTATATTTTCACGTATATACGAATCTCCTCCACATTTGAAAAGCCAGACAAAAATCTGTTAATACACGTTCTTTAATCAGACAAAAAGTTTAAACTGACTCATTGTTAAAAACTCTCTGCTCTCTCTTTTCTCAATGAGAGTCGGCCGCCCGACTCTTTAAACTCTGATCCTCCTCTATCCTCCTCTTTCTCCAACCAAACATTCACCCGCCTTCATAATCCCCCTTCATTTTCATCCATAAATCGGAATTTTTTCCTAAAAATTTCGAAAAACCCATTCGAGTTCTTTTCAGATTTGTTTTGATTTAGAACTCGAAATATCAAATAAACACATTTCTTAGACTCAAAATCTCATGTTTAACATCATATCAAAATTTGGTAGCAATCCGAGATTTTTGATTTTTCGAAGTGATTTTCTCTACCCATTTTTTGGGTTGTTGTCCCCAATTGTTTGGGGTTTTATGTTTATCCCCAATTTTTTGGGGTTTATGTTTTGGTTGTTTGGTTTGTTTGGTTTGATGAAGGTCTATGAGATCTGGAAAGTCTGCATCGAATCTAGGATGCTGACGATTATTGCAAGAGCTCACAACTCACAATCAAAGATTGTTATTTACCTGTGGGGAGTCTTCACTTTCGGCATGTCTATAGCTGGTATCCGGCATGTAGATAGCTGGGGTATTGATCATCCTTTGAGGGTTTCCTTTTTCGGCATGTCTATAGCTGGTATCCGGCACGTAGATAGCTGGAGTGCCGTTCCTTTAACCATAGTTTATTCAATTGAGACCTCTGAACACTTGGTTCGGAATTTGCTTGAGGGTTGGAGGAAAGATCAGGTTGGAGCGAGCTGTTGTCAAGAAGCCATTTCTTGGACAAAATCACTAAAGCACAATTATCAAGTGCTAATAGTTCGATTATCAGTCTGCGAATTGTGTGGTTTTTTTGCTTGCAAATGCTGCATAAATTCTATGTCAGGCTATGGAGAGTGGTCTGTCACTCCTCCTGCTTTTTTAATCATGTACTCGAAAGTGATAATTTTTAAGTAATGCAAGTACGATTTGTTTCAAAAAAAAAAACAAAGTGCCTGCCTAGTTAACGGCACGAGGTGGATAGATTAGGCGGGAACAAATTCACAAAAATAAATCTATCTATACTATAATATTATAAACAAACTAGAGTATATTTGGTTGTCGGTTTGATACACTTTTTTTGGTACCCTCAACAAACATCCGTTAGATTGTAAGATAAATAAATAGGAATCGCTGGATCTAATCCTAAAAGAATATTCCTTTTTTAATAGTTAAAATATCTTAGAGCATCTCCAATGGAACAGACCTCTTAGGTAAAATTTGAAATTAATTACCATAAATAAGAATTATAAAGAATGTGTAAAAAAATTTGCACTCCAATGGGACAAAACTCTTGTCTATAATTATAGATAATCTCTTGATGTTGACTATATTTGTCGAACCTCTAAAGACCTGTAGCGAATTGCCACATCATTTATTTCTATATTAAAATTATATATTCCATTAATAACAACTTGAAATATTAATAACATACCATTTTTAAAATATAGCCAATCATTATAGTCAATACCTTCAGAACACAATGTCTTACAGGTTCGATAAATTTTACATAATCAATATTTTATGTAATTTAGCCAATCATTTTTAGCTAACGCCATTGGAGATGCTTCGAATCCCAGCAACAACATATCTCTATTAAACATATATATTATTTTATAAACTGCTCTCACGAGTTTAAGAAATACTATCAAACATGTATTATAATATTTTATTATCTTCTACAATTCATTTTCCTACTAATTGAAAAATATATAAAGAAATATGGATAATAAAACAAAAATATTAAAAAAAACATTTGTGCATCATATGAGTAATAAACTATATAGTAAAAAATTACACAAAATCTGGAAAACACTTACAACATAGAAAATTTTGTATAAAAATCAAAAAAAGGTCTACATGATTAGATAAATTTCACTTTATCTATTAAATAAAAGTAAAAAAAAACAATTTTATGTAATATATATATATATATATATATACGTATGTATTTTAAAGTAACAATTCAAAATAAATAATTATGATAATATTTATATATATGAGATTTATAAAGTTAAAAAATTATTTTAATAATATATATATATATATATATATATATATATATATATATAACTTAAAATTTTAACAATAAAATATAATAAAAAAATTTACAAGCAACCGTGTATCGTACGGGTTATAGGTTAGTAAGAGTAAAATATTTTTCGTGTGGTAATATTTTGATTGTCAGACCATTTGCAATATTAACATTCAAAATTTCTCATTTTTAATATTGAATTTTTAACTTTTTAAAAATGTGTGTATTTTCATCAAATATGACTAACTCCATTAATCTGTTCAAGGATATTTTTGATTTTTCAGCATGCTAACGGTATGTTGCATTCAATTTATCCCCGAATTCAGTAAAATGAATCCTAATTACAACGAGTTCATATTTCAGATCCTAATTTTACATTCTTTCTTGATTGATGTCATTATTTTCTTCTTGGTCCTGGGGACTAGTTAACTAATAATCAGTTTTATAATCATTGGATCATGATATTAATGGCTAGGATTCAAAAATAAATAGTCATTTCGCTATAATTTTTCGCAGAACTTCAGCCTATCCTTTATAAATTATCGCGGAACGGCCTAATTACTTGAATACCCCTAAATGGTTTCGTTATTATTTTTCGCGGAATAGTTACAGATTATAAAACCCTTTTCTTTCTTCTTTCCCTCTTCTTGGTTAACAATTATTTTTGACGGCTCCGGCAGTTTCTTTCTTCTTTACCTGAACTCTGTTATTGAGGTGAACTTTACTGAGTTGAAGAAACATACAAAATCATCAATGGAGCCCACACAAGTTTGCATCAAATTTGACATTAGATCGAATGTCAGACAAATTGGTTGATGAGATCTCAATTGCACGAATCCAGTTTATAGATGCAGGAATTGGGGTTCTAGTAAATTAAGGTCGGGATTTCGAAAAAGTTGAGAGGTGAAATGATGATTGATTGATGCCAAGGCTGGTGAGAAGAAGCATGTGGTTATTTGGGAAGAGATGATAACGGGAGAGATGGAATTTAACAAAAGATCGAGAAGAGATTAATTCAAGCCATAGCTTGCAGATGCTGGTGAGTATAATTTGGGATTTCACTACAAGCGGGGTGATGATTTCTTTAAGTAAATCGACGGGGAAATTGCTCAAAGACATAGTGATATGCAACGATATATTGTTTAAGAAATGGGTTTTATAACTTTTAGCCACTCCGCGAAAAATAACAGCGGAGCCATTTAGGGATATTCTGATAATTCTATCGTTTCGTGGTTATTTATAGAGAATAGGTTGAGGCTTCGCGAAAAATTATAGCGAAACGATTAAAATTTCTTTTTTAATCCTAACCATTGATATCATGATCTAACGGTTATAAAATTGATTGTTAGTTAACGGGTCCCTGACCCTGACAATCAATTGTCAGGGACCAGAACCCTTTCTTCTTATCTCCTTTATTTCTCTTCTTATCCCTGTCTACATGAGGAATATGCATTCTCAGGCTATGATTCCAAATTGCAAACTAGTTACGGACATGTTTAGACTTGCACTTGCGTGCAGTATCCTAATAAATTGTTATAAAGTCCTGCCATCTTGCATTTCTTTCTCGACTTAATTTACTTATTTAAACTTTGTTCTCCGTCATTTAGTACAATAGTCTAGATTCTTAATTTTTTCTATTTTCAATGTATTTGATCTTCAACTTGTCAAGTTCTTTGCTAACTTGACAACCATTCCTATACGAAGTTTGTTTGTAATACTAACTGCATTTCGTCCTCTTCGATTTACGAACTCCATCCAAAAATTTGCAGAGTGGGTGTCAACCCAAGTCCAACATCATTAAGATAAAGAAAAATTATCATAAATATAAGTAGCCAAAACAACTTCAATAATAAGAGGTCTTTTTGATGTGTTCAAAAACACATCCATGCGGGTTCGGTACAAAGCGGACAATATCATATTATTGTGAAGTTAAGACTTGCTCGCGGCCCAATAAGTGGTATTTAGAGCCGATGGTTAAGAAGTTGATCCTGTGACCGCGGGCTGCAAGTTGTGTGGTGTGGGAGGCTCTCCAGAACTACGATTGGAAATCTTGGACGATTTGTGTCGAAAGTATTCCAGATACTGAGTTGGTCGGGGGACATGTCCCGTAAAATGAGGAGTCACGGATGAATAGCAACGGTATAAAGGTCACAAGATTGGTGATTCTTGGATTGAGGGGATATTATAGAATGGGTGTCAAACCAAGTCTCACATCGTCAAGATACAGAAGAATTATCCTGAATATAAGCAGCAGCCAAAACAAGTCCAATTATATAAGGCCTTTTGGGATGTATCCAAAGACAAATCTGTGCGGACTCGGTCCAAAGCGAACAATATTATATTATTGTGGAGTTAGGGCTTGCTCACGGCACAACAGAATTGTAGAGGAATATAAAGTTTCTGAAAATAAATCTTAAATACTCAAACTTGATATCATATTATAAAAGAGAAAGAAACAATCATGTTATAATCCATTGATTTCGTTAAAAAAATAATGAGATATTCGAGTTTTAAATTTCAGAAACGTTCACTAATACTGGATAACTGTTTCAAGAAGAAGAGGACCAATAAAAGAGACTATTTTATCCCTATTTTTATTATGGTGTTAAGCTGATTTGACAAAAATACACAAAATGTAATGAAAATTATATTTTAATATTGTAAATGAGAGTTTTTAAATGTTGGTATTACAAGTGATTTGACATGTAAATACAGAAGTATACTTTACTCAATTAATAATTTTTATAATTTTATTACTTTAGTCAAAAAGACTTTTAGCATTATTGTGTGATGACGTGACATTATACTTTACTATTTTTTCATTTTAATACTAAAACATAAAAGAATTAAAGCAAAAGAAGAATAGGCTAATGGGAAGAGAAATACTCCTATAATGCATGGCACAATAGCCACCTCTGCTAAATTACAAACATAAGTGAACAGCTGACAGAAGTTGCCAAGTGCCGACTAGTTATTTTTGGTAATATGTAATATGGGTCGCGCTCCAGTGAGAACCACCACTTAAGATGAGATATGAGATCTAATCATATCCATCCATTTAAATACATTATATTCATCTCTCACCATTCATTTAATATTTTAATATTTTAATATGTTATATTTATTTCACCATCTTCTGTCTAATTCAACCACCGCCCACCACCGACGACCACCACCACCTCCGGCGACCATCAGAAAATCACCACCGGCAAAAATAAAATCACCACCGCCAAACCAGAAATCACCACCAGAAACAAAAAAATCACCACCGCCAAACCAGAAAATCACCACCTGAAACACAGAAATCACCATCTGTAAACAAAAAAAATCACTACTTTTAACACCCCACCCCACTCCACTAAACTAAAATCACCACAGTTAAAAAAAATCACCTCCGGCCACCATGTCACTAAGAAAACATACATAATTTTCTTTAAAATGCAAACATCGCGTATGTTCACTAAGTTCAATGTTTAATTGCCCAACTGCCTTTCATTTTTTCAGTACCCAAGTTTGTCCCATTTTCTTTTACTCTTATTACCTCTTTTTCACAACTTCAACTACTAACCAATTAACACAAATCACCTCCGGTCACCGGAAAAATCCTGTTCCTTCCCCCTAATTAAAAATCGTCAATTACCAGAAAAGTAACAAAAACAAAATCACCAAAATGTTCACAAAAAATACAGTGAAAATAAAATATCCGATAATCATCACTTCCGGATCCTGCTACACTATGTCGCTATCGGTGACTCAGACTCATATTCAATCTCCGATCTCTACACAAAATAAATCTCAATCGACAGTTCCTCAATTTTCCATAAATTCAAACCTTAATTTCACCAAACCGCCTAATTTCAACTGGTTCGGTTCGTCAATAGGTGATTCAACGAGTTTTAATAGCTCAAGTATAGGAAAATCGAGTTTTAATCACTTGGTTTAGTCTGGCTCGGGGCGTGACCGATGGTGGTGAACCGCGAACAAAAAAAATGGTGGTGGGGAGGGAGAGAAGAGAGGAAGAAAGGTGAGAGAGAACAGGGGAAAGAGTGGAGAGACAAGGGGGACAGGTGGGGGTGATAGTGGCCGGAGTTGTGGTGGCAACGGCGGAAAGGGGTGGGAGGCAGAGATGTATGTCTGTTTGTGCTAATTTGTATGGTCGTGTTTGTGTGTGGGAGTGTGGGTCATGTGTGTGGCTGAGATTAAAACATTTAATAAAAAATAGAGGGCTGAGATTAGATCTCAGTTCTCACAGAAAATGGGGGTTCTCATTTGAGCAAAAACCTATGTAATATTTCATAGATTTATCTAAAAGTGGTTTAGTTTCTTTCATTAAAATAAAAGAAATTTAATTTCTTTCATTCAAGAAAGTTTATCATCTAATCGAAGTGTATGCATGGATGTTCTCGAAAATTTAGATAAAAAAGCTTTAATGTCTGAAAAGAAACTTTTCAGTGTCTTCTCACCTAATAAAAAAAACAACAAAAATCTAATCAAGAATAATATTTTTAAAATAATATTAAAATAAAGAAAATAATAAAGAAAATAATTTCTAAATCCTAATAATATTAAAACACTACTTAAAAGAAAAAAAAGAAAAAAATAAAATTTAACTAAAGGAAAATCCTTGGATTACACACAATAAATAATTCAATATGACTTAACATACCATCATAAATGGTCGATAGAACATTATAAATGACATTCCATTTAGGTAAAAACAAAATTTCAAATATTATTTAAATTCCTAATATTTTATTTTTGAAAGGAGGGGATATTCTACGGTGTCTTTGGATTATACCAGTCTGATAGTTATCATCTGGTATCTAAATCAAAGATATTCGCCCATTGGCTATTTGGCTTGGCGGCTTTATCTAACCGGACCCACCCAATCCTCTGCCGTTGCCTCCCCAAATACATGGCTTCTTCTTTTTTCCCCTTTTCTCTTGAGCTTTTTTGAAAAATATCTAACGGTTTTGGATTTTTTGCAAAAATACTATTACTTCAAAAATATTTTTATAAAAATACAATCTTTATTACAAAAATACTATTTTTCTAACAAAATGGCAAAAATACGATCTTCATGTACATACAATTACGAAGGAATGACATAAATACCACAAAATTAAGCAAAAGTGACAAGAATATCACAAAGTGCTGGGACTGACAATAAATACCAATCTATTACGCATTTGACAGAGGGGTAATAGATTTTATACATATTATGCATTTTCCACATGGGTAATAGGCCCCGCCAGGGGAGCCTATTACGCATTTGGAAAATGGGTAACCCTATTACCCATTCTTCAAATGCGTAATGGAGGAAAAATTTATGCTAGTTACTCCAATATCAAATGCATAATATTGTTACCCTTATATGAAATGCGTAATATGCTGGTATTTATGGCCATCATCAGCGCTTTGTGATATTCTTGTTATGTAATATATGTTTTTGTGGTATTGTTGGCCAAAACCTACAATTACTGTTGATGTTGTTGTTGCTGTGGACCCCAATATTTCTGCAAACTTACACCGTACTTTCTCTCATTTTTTAGTTATATCCAAACAACTTTTTATATACATACTGAATTTGTATCCATATCCGCTCACAACTTCACACACTAATCTAGCCATTTTTTTGTCAGCTAGCCATGGAGGTGTAGCTGCCGGCAACATGTTTTGGCAACTACTGGCAGAAGGATTGGATTCGTATAGGGATGGTTACGAATTAGTGTTTAATGAAATCCGTACTACTGATTCTTTGATTTCTGAACAGTCAAAAAAAGTCACCGTGATCCGAGAAATGTATGCCAGGCGGCGGAGGTGGGCGACGATTGGGCGAGGGTGGGCGGCGTGGCGGGGGTGGGAGGTGGTGAAGAAGGTGAGAGGCCTGCGGCCTCGGAGTTCGGGGAAGGGGAAGGGGGTGGGCGGCGACTGGGCGGAGGTGGGGAAGAAGGTGGGTTAAGGAAGGGAGAAAAGAGAAATAGGGTGATGGGGAGTATAATTGCAATTAAGATAGTATATTTGCAATTTTTTTTTGCCCAGGCTTTTTGCTTGTAATTCTAGTATCTGTTCTGATACATGCGGTAGGGAAGAATCGAACCTTGGCGGTTCAACAAGGCATAATCCTCATTTATCACATTAGATAGTATATTTGGAATTAATTTGAAAAGATAGTATTTTTGCAAAACAAATTAGAGAACATAGTATTTTTTATAAATTCTCTTTTCTTTTCTCAAGGAGTAGAACATAAACGAGTTAAATTATTCTGAGTTACTCGAATTTAATTCATAAAATATTTGAATTTAATTTAATATTAATCGAGTCAATCTCAAATTCAAATATTTTATTAAACTGGGCATGATCTTCAAATATTCGGCACTTAGGATTTGCGGTCTTCCAACCTTTATTATTTTTATTATTTTATATATTATACATATACATATACATATATATATATATATATATATATATATATATAATATTTATTTTTTAAATCGAGTTGAACTAGAGTCAAACCGATCATATTCGAGTTTTTGACAATATTTGATGAAATTGATTCGAGTTTTCGAGCTGAACTCGAACAAATTAAATTTTCGAGCCGAGTTTCGCGCTTCAAATGAAAGGTTAGGTCGAATTCGAGTTCGTGCTCGAGGCCAAATTTTTTCGTCAAATTTGAGCTTGAGTCTAACAATATTCGACTTGTATTGATTCGATTACACCCCTAAAACGTACAATAATTAACAAGATTAATTCAATTAACGAAAGTATAATCGCACAAATTTATGGACAGATGACTGACTAACAACGATTAACCAGGTCAATACGATTATCAATATTTAAATTATCATAAAATAGGATGTCATTCCTATATATGAATTATCTGGTTATTTTTTGAACTTAAACAATAATGAATAAAAACTTAAATTTTAGATATTAATATATGAATATTTTTTGGATTGAAAAATAATCGTAATCTATAATTTATTACAGTAAATTATTTGATACAATCTAAAAACAACAAAAAAACAAATCATATTCTGAAATTCGATCATAAAAAAAAAAGTGGTAAGGAGTCAACAAAATTATCAACCTAATTTGTTTTATAAGAAAATAATAATACATACAAAATTAGACTCACACTCGATCCCATTATCGCTCATACCATTACGCCACGTTCATATTTTACCGACACCTTGAATTCTAGTAATTTTCAGAAATAAAAAGAAATCATAATGGACGGACCATATGGGATTATGGGTCTTTTGCAAGTACTCTTATCGTTATACTTTGTACCGAAAAATTTAAGCAAGGATGAACATATATTATTTCTGCTGCACCCGATTCGATCTCAACATTATTCGAAACAATTTTTTAAAGATAATTGCATTCTATAATGTAAATTTTCACGTTCGAAATGGAGAATGAGGATCTCCGCAAAAATATTTTATTTTATTTTAAGAAGTTATACATTATATAATATATTTTTATCACAAAAAAATTTAATTAAATACAGTGTGTAACTTATATTTCAAATCTTATCATTTTGTAAGCATTAGTTCAAGTTAACAATGATATGGGCCAAAAATAAGCCTTAAAGACACATTTAATGTGACATTAAATAAACCTAGATTGGTCCAAGGTTAAAGTCCATTAATAGGGCCCAAAATCATAATTAAATACTAAATTCGTAATTAAATATTCAACCAATAAAAAGACTCTGTTATTGAGTCCAAAGGGAAATTAAATCATCTAAGGAGTAGCCCCCAAGGCATACAAGTCCTAAGATATTCACCTTCTTCATGGAAGGATCTAGAATTGGGCCTGGGGTAGATAACTTGCCCACCAAGTTACCAAACCCTACCCTAATTCCACCACATTCAACACCTATATAAGGACCTGATTCCTCACCTCTAGAACAACGTTTTTGGGCATAGTTCCATACGTCACTCATCACGTTTTATGCTTAATTCTCGAATAAGGACATACAAGCCACTACGTCACTACGCCGCGAGGGCGCATCAAGCCACGTAGGCAACTCTAGAACTACGTTTTGGCTTGATTCTTGATATTCATCAAGGTACGTAGGCATCTTGCGAGGATCGACTAGTCCCGACAGCAAGAGCAGCCACCATTAAAGCTCGAAACTCTCAATCCCTAGTAATCAATGCATGAATTAATTACACCCTATTTCTTATTCCACAACATTTGGCGCCGTCTGTGGGACAAAGACGTCAACCATGGAATACACACGAAGATAAAAAAATGGATGTGACGTTCCACCGGCCTCAAAACGCGTTCCGACCACCGTTGCTGGAACTCTAGGAACATGAATTTAAACGAGTCTCCAAGGAGTTGGAGTCCAAAAAACGATTTTAAACTCTCCAGGGGCGGATTCCCAATCCTAGGCACGATTATGCCCATAATAGGGAAGCATGATTATGAATCTCTACCATGGTGCTTCCACCACTAACAGATCAGAACCAAAGTTATGGGCTTCCACCCCAACGAGAGGACGATTCGCCCCATATTTGAGGCTTGAAATCTCCGCATGTAGCAGGAGGAACAAGTCTCGATCGTGCACTAACGATGATGAAAAAACAATCGGACTGATGATCCACTCCCCACGACTTCCAATCAGGGAACGACTCCCCCAGAGACGCGTCTCCAAGTGGTGATCCCCGGAGGAGTGATCCCCAAGTGGTGACCCAAGATCCACTAACTTAAGGAGCGAATCCCCAATTGCAGATGGTGGTTTTACCTCTGTCTAATGGAGCACAAGGAGCACGGATCGCCACCACCGTCAAGCTGATCCCAATAACTCAAAACCCCATTTATGGGTCGTCACTGTTCCCAATTGCTGATGAAACCATCAATCTACTCATGAAAATTATGTGCCTCAATACATTGAAGGATTGGTCCCCTTGTTGGAGAACACCAAAGTTTTCTCGGATCATATGCCAAAGATGACTTCTCGTCTAAAAAGATGAGGAAGAGGACGTCCATCCTAGCGGGAGACGTCAAGGCAAGAAGCTCACCGAAGGAGCAGGACGTTCTCAACCCCGAGGGACTCAAGAAACGGCTCTTCAGGCCATGGAAGAAAGGAAGGATGGCGATCAAGATCGCAATCCATAGCCCTGTGGGCCGATGATAAACATGATTTATGAAGACCCGACGTCGGTCGGGAATACAAGAAGCTCTCGTCAAAGCTTACGCTTGAGAAGTTATGCACATTATAGAAGAAGCTCCACAGCGAGCAAATACCAAAATGGCAATTGCCTTTGATGACTCTGATTTGGAAGGGATGAAGTGCCTCCATGACGACTCGTTGGTCATAACACCTGTGATAGGCAACTCGCAAGTGAAATGAGTCTTGGTGGACAATGGAGAACTTCGGTGAATATCTGGTTTCATGATGCATTTTCAACGACGGGATATATTGATACTCGATTGACCCCTCCAACATGCCCATCTATGGGTTCAATGGAGTTGAGTTGGAGGAACTATTCGGCTGTCCATGATAATAGGACGGGAGCCTAGGGAGGCCACACAGATGTTGAACTTTTTGGTGGTTAAAGCAACTTCCGTTTATAATTCGATCCTTGGGAGGATAGACTTGCATACCCTTAAGGCGGTTGCCTCAAGATAAGACCAGCTGATCAAATTTCCTACAAGGAATGGAGTTGATAAAGAAAAAAGAGATCAAACAATAACAAAGAATTGCTATCCGACCGCCTTGAGGCCTGATAAAGTCGGGGGCAGGTCCTCCCGATTGAAGACATGGATGTCCAAAAAGATGAGAAACAAAGAGGAAAATCTACCGAGGACTTATTCCCCACTCCCCTAGTTCCCGAAGAACCTGAAAAGTTACCCACGTAGGGCATTGTTGAATGAACCCGTGAGGGGCAATTGGATGCGTTCCTACAAGAGAACATTGTTGTATTTGCTTGTACAGTAGCTGATATGCTAGGGGTCGATCCCCAATTAATTACGTAAACTAGACGTCCACCCGAATAGGGAGACGATGAAACGGAAGAAACTATGATTCCAAGAGGCAGGAACGTAAATAGAGAATGAAGGATGTGTATTGACTTCATTGATATGAAAGATTCATGTCTCAGTGACTACTTTCCCCTACCATGGAACGATACATTGACCGATGTAACAAAGGTGACGTCCCAAAGAGGTGACATATCAAAGATTAATAAGATTTTTGAGCATCTTATTGGGAAGACTATAGAAGTTCATGTAAATGACATGTTAATCAAGAGTCTCGATAAGGCACATCACATCGAGCATTCTCATGAGGCGTGTGAGGTGTCAAGGCACCACAAGATGATATTGAATCTGACTAATGCGCCTTCAGTATAAGATCAGGAAATTTTTTGGTTTTATGGTCTCCAAACATGGAAATTGGGGCCAACCCCGATAAGGGTAGAGCAATCCTTGAAACGATCCTCCACGTGTTAACATAACTGAATTACGAAAAGTTGTTGCATCTATACCTGGCTGCATTTGATACGGCTTTGAATGTTGTCCTCACGAAAGAGGAATACAAGGTTCAGAAACCCATTTATTACGTGAAAAAAGTCTTGCATGGGATAAATTAACCACAATAAATCCCCAAGCACTCACTAACTTCGTGGTTGAATACGCCATTGACAACCAAGAAATCGGGGGGGTAGGAGGTAGTACTACTGGAGGGCAAAGTATTAGAGAAGGAGAATCCAGAAGCAGTACTCAAGGAGTATGGATCAATTTTGATGGAGAATCAAAAACAAAATTAAGTGAGAACACACCCCAATGGGTTTATGATTTCCTAACGGCAAATAATGAGGGTGAATGCAAAGCCGTGATAGCCGGACTTGGCTTGGCCATAGGCCCGCTCAAAGTCTGTGGAGACTCAAAATCGGTAGTACCACAAGTAAATAATGAGTTTGAGTCCAGGGCTCGAACCGTGAAAAATACTTGAAACTTGACTCAATTCAATGAGTGTTACGTGGGAGGAAGACGTAAAGGCTGATGTCCTATCCATGCTTGCCTCCTCAGAGATGGGGAACTATGTTGGAAGTTCTTACTTCCAAGTCTTGGAGACCCGAAGCATTGATAGAAAAGCTGATAACACTTGTAGGTATAAAAGCCATTGGATAGATCCTACACAGGCTCACCAAGAAACCGGTTGGTTACCCGACAATGCCTTGGAGGCACAGAAGTTGTCAGTAAGAACACTAAGGCATCAAAATGCGAATTTATCCTTGAAAGAAACTCATGTGAAAATCTGTGGGCAGCATTCGGGGGGCAAAGCCCTTGCCCACAAGATGACCCAATTGGGATTCTACTAGCCAGAAATAATGGCTGATGCCAAGAGTTATGTGCGATCAATATCCAAAAACATGCAACTGATGATTAATCCCCTAAAATACTGACACCCGTCACTTCCCCCATTCCCAGTGGCAAGGTGGGGGATAAGTGTTCTTGGTTCATTCCCAGTGGCAAGTGCCTAGAGGAAGTTCCTGATAGTTGCAATGAATTCCTTCATGTAGTAGACTAAGGCCAAACTCCAAGCCAAGATAACCACCAAGTAAATAACACAATTCCTGTGGGAAAGTGTGATACATAGAAATGGACTTCCACCAATCCCGATAGCCAAAAATGGATGACAATTCAAAAATGAGGCTCTTGCAAGCTGGATACGTTTGGAAAAAATGTGATGCCTAGATTCGGCACACCCCAAACCTCAAGGTTACTGTATCAGAGCATCCGGGTAAGACACACCACCTGATTAGACTAAGTAGAGATAAGGTTCGATGAAACCACAAGCTTCTAGGTCCAATGAACCAAAGGCTTGAAAAAGTCCACGTTCCATTCAAATGAATGCTCGAATAGGCCGCGTTCCATCCAATAGAGGGCTCGAATAGTCCATGTTCCATTCAATTGAAGCCTCGACAAATGCGAGCAATAAGCAGTAAGCTATCGCAAAAAGATAGACTTCGGAATGAGATTCAATTCGATATATTACAAAATCAAATCGGAGCAACGAGTAAAAAATTATGAACATTTTTGCGTTCTTTAACTAAGGGATCAAGATTCCTAATCCAAGGGGTCAGAAATTCTGATCTTGAGGACGGGATTCCTGATCTACGGGATCAGAATTCCTGGTCTAAATATCGATCGGGATCCTGATCGAAAAGCCTTCGACCAGAGTGAATAAAGTGGACTTAACTCGACCAGGATCCTGGTCTAAATATCGATCAGGATCCCTGATCGAAAAGCCTTCGACCAGAGTGAGGAAAACGGTCTTAATTCGACCAGAATCCTAATCTGAGATGTCAGAATTCTTGGTCTAAGGGGTCAGGATTCCTGATTTGGGAGGTCAGGATCCCAAGTCAAAAAATCCTGATTTATGGGGTCAAGATCCCAAGTCCAAAATCCTGAACTAAGGGGTTAGGATCCCTGATCTAGGGGGTCAGGATCCCTGATTTACGGGGTCAGGATCCCAAGTCAAAAAATCCTGATTTATGGGGTCAGGATCCCAAGTCGAAAATCCTGAACTAAGGGGTTAGGATCCCTGATCTAGGGGTCAGGATCCCTGATTTACGGGATCAGGATCCCAAGTCCAAAATCCTGATCTAAGGGGTCAGGATCCCAAGTCAGAATTTCTAGTCTAAGGGATCAGGAATCTTGGTCGAAATTCACAAGACCAGAAGGTTAAATTGCCCATAATTCGACCAGGATCCTGATCGAAATCAACCAGGAATCCTGGTCGAAATTCATAAGACCAGAGTGTAAAAACGGCCCTTAATTCGACCAGGATCCTGATCGAAATTCGACCAGGATCATGGTCGAAAAGCCATCGACCAGACCGCATTTGAAGCCCATAATTCGACCAGAATCCTGATCAAAGATGTCAGGATTCCTGGTCTAAGGGTCAGAATTCCAGGTTTAATGGGTCAGGATTCCCGACCTAAGAGGTCAGGATTCATTTGAGGGGTCAGGATTCCTGATTTGAGGGATCAGGATTCCTGATCGAAATTGCTACGATCAGAATGTTAAAATGGCCCTTAATTCGACCATAATCCTAATGGAAATTCGACCAGGATCATGGTCGAAAAGCCATCGACCAGACCGCATTTGAAGCCAATAATTCGACCAGAATCCTGATCTGAGAGGTCAGGATTCCTGGTCTAAGGGGTAAGGATCCCCGATCGAGAATCCATTGATTAGGATGCGCAAAACACCCATAACTCGATCAGAATCTTGGTCTACGGGATCAGGATTCCTGGTCTAAAGGGTCAAGAAGCATTTTTGAAATAAATTACGAAAATATTAGGGCTGATAACCCCTTCAAAATGGTGAAAATTTTATTATTATTATTATTAAAAATAATAGTAATAAAATCCGGGTCGAATATAATCCGAGTGAAATTTTATCCGAGTGGGACACCTCCGATTTGGGGATCGAAATTATCTAAAATTCGGGCAAAACAAATATTATTTTTGAATAATAATATTTTAAAAAAAAAGAAAAGAAAAAAGAAAAAGGTCCATAGTTAGATCAGGATCCTGGTCTAAAATTAGACCAGGATCCTGGTCTAAAATCATGAGACCAGGATGCAAAAAAGGTCCATAATTAGATCAGGATCCTGGTCTAAAATTAGACCAGGATCCTGGTATAAAATAATGAGACCAGGATGCAAAAAAGGTCCATAATTAGATCAGGATCCTGGTCTAAAATTAGACCAGGATCCTGGTCTAAAATCATGAGACCAAAATGCAAAAAAGGGCCATAATTAGATCAGGATCCTGGTCTAAAATTAGACCATGATCCTAGTCTAAAATCATGAGACCAGGATGCAAAAAAGGTCCATAATTAGACGAGGATCCTGATTTAATTAAGACCAGAAATCCTGGTCGAAAATCAAGAGACCAAGATGCAAAAATAGTCCATAGTTAGATCAGGATCCTGGTCTAAAATTAGACCAGGATCCTGGTCTAAAATCATGAGACCAGGATGCAAAAAAGGTCCATAATTAGATCAGGATCCTGGTCTAAAATTAGACCAGGATCATGGTCTAAAATCATGAGACCAGGATGCAAAAAAGGTCCATAATTAGATCAGGATCCTGGTCGAAAATTAAGAGACCAGGATGCAAAAATAGGCCATGATTCGACCAGGATCCTCGTCGAATTAAGACAAGGAATTCAGGTCGAAAATTTTGAATTTTAATTTGATTTTTCAGCAGAAATTACAAAAATTTCGGAAAAATGGGGAATAATTTACAAAATTATTTCCAAAGGCAATAAGCCCAAATTTTTTTTGGATAAAATTAATCAAAAATAAGGAAAAGTGCTTGTGAGAAAAAAGTGCAGGAAAATTATAAATAATTTTCTATAAGGCATAAAATTGTTGTTTAGCCTCGAATAAGGCAAATCGTCGTAATTGTGTAGGTCGCTCTACACTTTGCAATCAAGACGATACCCGTGAAACACTTGTGTACAAAAATCCCCGAATTAGGGTATGTTGTCCCAGGTAAGGGATAAATTGGACCCCTAATCTTGGCAATATGACAATTGTAACTTCAACGAAAACCTGATCAGTTTTCATTGAAGTTGGGGGGCAAATGATATGGGCCAAAAATAAGCCCTAAAGACACATTTAATGTGGCATTAAATAAACCTATATTGGTCCAAGGTTAAAGTCCATTAATGGGGCCCAAAACCATAATTAAATACTAAATTCGTAATTAAATATTCAGCCAATAAAAAGACTCTGTTATTGAGTCCAAAGGGAAACCAAATCATCTAAGGAGTAGCCCCCAAGGCATACAAGTCCTAAGATATCCATCTTCTTCATAGAAGGATCTAGAATTGGGCCTGGGGTAGATAACTTGCCCACCAAGTTACCAAACCCTACCCTAATTCCACCACATTCAACACCTATATTAGGACCCGATTCCTCACCTCTAGAACAACGTTTTTGGGCATAGTTCCATACGTCACTCATCACGTTTTAGGCTTAATTCTCGAATAAGGACATAAAAGCCACTACGTCACTACGCCGCGAGGGCGCATCAAGCCACGTAGGCAACTCTAGAACTACGTTTTTGCTTGATTCTTGATATTCATCAAGGTACGTAGGCATCTTGCGAGGATCGACTAGTCCCGACAGCAAGAGCAAACACCATTAAAGCTCGAAGCTCTCAATCCCTAGTAATCAATGCACGAATTAATTACACCCTACTTTTTATTCCACAACAAACAATTATATAAATTTACTGTTTACACTAAAACACGCAAGCGTACGTGGTCACAAGTAATATATAAGGTTAAGTCCAAATTCGTTCCCACAGGGATCAGGTTATGGTTCTTTTCAGCTAATGTGCCTATTCAAAAAATGTATGATCTTAATTCACTGCTAAGACAATAAATAACTTGAGATTTTAATTAACTAAATTAAGCTAAGATGCAAAGTAAAAACTAATTAACTAATGAGAATTAAATCTGAATTACTTATAAGAATAAAAACATGGGATCCTAACTTCATTATGTACTTCACTTAGAGTCGCAGCCTTTAATCAATACATGTGATGGTTTTGATATCTGATCGGATAACACGAAACAAGTAAAAGCTACCTCTCGGTATACTAATACCAAACTACGCATGCATCCACAAAAGAGATAGAAGATGGGTAGACACCAAATATGTTTAGACCTTATATCTCTATAGAATTTGAAAACATAAAGGTTTAAGCACAAGTTATCCACATAGATCACATAGGGCAGCATAATATCTCTATTTACGCCACAAATCATGATGTTAAAATATCAACCTATCCTACGCTAGCATGGCAAGTTCTAAATCTCAAGATCCACTCTCGTTTAGCAAGAGATTAACAAATTAGATGTTCGCGACGCATCTAAATACATGAAACACAACCATACGATGATATCAAGAATTCACCACACGTAAATCTTTAAAGCATACAAACTACTAAGCTACATAGATAAATCCGTTAGAATCCCATGACAACGATTAGCTCATAATTGAACCGTTCATCGTCATGGGATTTAATGAAAACATGATATAAAACAAGATATGAATAAAAGAAGTAATTATATTAACAAACAAAGAGTTAAGAAAACAAATCTAGAATCCAAAGTAACACAAAAGATGAAGTAAATCTAGATCCGTTGCTTGTCACGAGCGTTGAATCCTTCTCTCCTTTTCTCCCTTGCAGATCTAAGCTATGTTACACTAATAATAACTCCCCTAATTACAATGCTAAGATGTGTTTAAATAGGCTCTAGATTTCTTGCCCAGCAGGAAATTACCTTCTATTATAATTAGAATTCGATTAAGGTACTAAAACCTGCCCAAAATACAATTAGAATTAGAAAAAGGGCAAAACTGGAATTTTTCTGCTTTGCTTCTCAAAGAACGCGTGCGCGAATTTATTCAGCACTCTCCCTGCACCAGCTATCTATCCCAGGTTGTAGAAAATCTCTCAAGCTTCACGTGAGCTGTAAGATCGCTGAAAACGGACTTTTAGAACTCCAGATATGGCCAAAACAGTGTAGACTGCGCAACCTTCCCGGAAAATCCGAATTTTAATCAATTAATCCTCAAAACACGATAGAAGCATCACCCATAATCGACATTCTTGCAACTCTGCACAACTATGCAAAACACATCAAAACTACAACAAACTTGAGTCCAAGACAATCAATTTAAGCCGAATTGAAGCGATCCAAGTGGATATAAAATCCACTTATCACACCCCCAAACTTAAACCGATGTTTGTCCTCAAGCATAAACAATTACAACTAACTAACTAACTAGTACCACTTCCGTAGGTGATCACGGTTGCATTTGGCATATGTAACAAGCCCTTTAAACCCCTAGGCAGCCCTAGTGGACGAGTAAGGTCTCGTGAGGGCCTATAGTGAATGAACCCACAAAATACATTTAACCTAATGCAATGCAATGCATGAATGCAACTAGAATGAAAAATGCAACGATCCCCTTCAAACTAACCAAAAACAACTAGCAAGCAAATATCTTAGAGAATGCAACTAAATCGAAATAGAGCTCGACTAAGTTCCCGTATACTAACAATACATGAACAGAAACGTGCGTGTGTGCAATGCTCATCAGAAATACTCCCAAAACTAGATCAAAAATCATACATGCTCTTCGTCAAGACAATCACAGGTTTATAAATAGAATAGACTGTAAACACTTCATAACCTAAGAACACCTCCATCCTTATCCAAGGTAGACAGAAATTCATGATTTATTACTAACTACTACGACACATATATACAATCATGCTTATTTAACCGTGCAATGGATGAGACCTCGAAAGGCTTATACAATAATACCCATGTAGCGAGCGTTAGGTTAGTGGATTCCAGACTATAAAAACCTTAGGTCACTAGGCACAAAGTCCCCGCGAACTTAATAGCTCAAGTATTAAAGAGCTCACCCTGGTTAATTTTGCATAAAAACACTTGAAACTTTTGACTCTTTTTTTTTCTTTTCTTTTTTTCTGTTTTTTTCTATGCAATCTGGAATGAGAATTCTCAATTCCAACCCTAGACTACTCATATAAATATGAGCCGGCTACTAGCCATTTGACGCCTAGCCATTATTCACAATTATTTACAATTAAGCATGAAATTCCTGGTTTTCCCCAAACTTAGACTTAAGTGATCCTACGCCATCAAGGGAATAACGAAAATTTTAAATATAAACAAGTGATTAAATCTAAAACAACCAAACAAGCATGACCTTAACCTAGCCCAAAAGCACCCAATGAGACTGTGTAATTATTTTTGTTTCTGAAACACATAAGTCAATTTCATAGAAACTATAAGTAAACCCTCTATTCATCATTACCACACTCAATTAGATACCTACCTACCAATCAGAATTAGCTCGTTCTAAGGGATCATGAAATATGCATGCCATGAAAATGCAACTAATATGAACTCACATGGTATACGAAAAATAAAAACAGAATGTCCTATATGAAACAAACATAATTAATACGAACATACATGCATGAATTACTTCTAATAATATGCAAAGCATGAAATCCTACATGAACACATAATACAACAACTACTAATCCCTCAAACCACCCCCAAACTTAAAATATTCAATGTCCGCATTGAATGGAAGTAAATACGAGGGATAGTAGAAAATATACCTACAAAGTGCCTTACATACCCTTCCCCATCGCAACTCAACATACTTGTTCGGCAAAAATCCCCTTTCTTTAGCAATTGGCCTCAACAACAACCAATTAAATTCAACCTCCAACGTCTAAGACAAAAATTTTGCAACACTAGCACCACCTCTCCCACGTTTAGGAGCCATAAGAATCAATACCCAACTCACCAAATTCACCAAAATCCACAAAAAATTCGAATTCACAAATACCCCCAAATAATCAAGAACACACAACCCTAATAATGCAAGAATACAATTCGTAATATCAAAATAAAAGGAAGAAATATACCCCAAATACGAACTGGAGAGGTGAAACTTGCAATTAAAAAAATCCCCCAAACTTGAATCTTGAAGCCTTGAAATTAATTGGAATGGGGTAGGATTTGTGTTTATATATAAGTGGGTATACAGATTTGGGAAAAAAAATAAAAATATGAAATAGGAGATGAATTGGGAATGATTTGGAATTAATATAGGACTAGAATTAGGATTTTAGGTGGAGAAAATAATTAGAAAAGGGGTTGAAATTGAATTGGGGAATTTTTTTTTTATACGTTAAACACTCAAACAGGGGAAAAATAGTACCTGGACAGGAAATTTTGGAAGAGGGGTCGCAGACTGGGCGCAAGGTCGCGAGCTTTCTCCTGTTGAAATTTTTCTTTTTTTTATTTTTTATTTTTATAACACAACATACAACACCATTCGTGTGTTTACTTCACCTGTACAGAAACATGGACAAGATACTGCGCCAGCTTGGCGCTACGGCGCGTGAACTTAACTGTTTTTTTTTTAAACAAAAGTAATACTACTCTTGTACACCTCCTGGACAGAAACTTTTGAAGGCTGCATCCTAAAATTGGCGCCATGTCGCGTCTTTTTTTTTTTTTTTTTAACATACAACACTCAATTTTTTTTTCCTTCTACACTCATTTTTCTTTTTCTTCACAACACTCTATTTTTTTCTTTTTTTTCTTTTTTTCTCAACACTCTTTTTTTTTTCACAACACTCATTTTTTTTTTCACTCATTTTTTTTTCCAACACTAATGCGTGGGTTGCCTCCCACGAAGCGCTTCTTTAATGTCGATAGCTTGACGTTACTTCCTCAACTCATGGCGGTTTCAAAAGAATAACTGAACCGTCCTCAACAGATAGACCATTGATACGGACTTTGACCTCTTGTTTGCTTGCTTTCCACAAATCTCTCCCGTCAGACTTCAACCTGATTTTACCACCCAACGGCCTAATCTTCTTCTTTTTCTTCTTCACACCTCTAAGGTGCTTTTCCGACTCGAACGGCTGAACAAAACTTTCTTCTTCTTTATTACCAGCTTTTCACCTTCGCAACACGTTATCATGCCCCTCTTCAAAAATCACTAACTCATTATTCAAAAGGACATACCTCAAATGTGGTGGAAGTTTCCCAAGCTTTACATTCGAAAGATCTCGAATTGAAGAACTGTCAATGGAATTACTGATGTGATGCTTTAGCACGTTTGTGTCCGACTTTTCGCTCAACAACTGATCAAACTTCTTTCTCTGACTCGTATAAACTATTTCCACACTGCAACACTCTTCATCCTCTGTCGAAAATTTCATAGCCTTGAAGACATTAAAGGTGACATTCTGATCTTGCACCCTCATTGTAAGCTCTCCTTTTTGCACATCAATCAAAGTATGGCCTGTAGCTAGAAAAGGCCTTCCCAAGATTGTGGGAATCTTCTTGTCTTCTTCAAACTCCAAGATAACAAAATCAGCTGGGAAGATAAACTTATCAACTTTCACCAAAACGTCCTCCACTATGCCCCTTGGATATGTGATAGATCGATCAGCCAACTGCAAAGAGATATTGGTTGGCTTTGGCTCCGGCAGACCAAGTTGCTTGAAAACAGACAAAGGCATGAGATTGATGCTAGCTCCCAAATCACACAAGCACTTGCTAAAAGAAAGGTTGCCAATAGTGCAAGGGATGGTGAAACTTCCCGGATCTGTAAGTTTGGGTTGCAACTTCTGCTGCAGAACTTCACTACACTCCTCCGTTAATGCCACTGTTTCAAATTCTTCCAACCTTCTCTTTCGTGACAAAATATCCTTCATGAACTTTGCATACCTCGGCATCTGCTCCAATGCTTCAACAAAAGGAATGTTAATGGACAATTTCTTGAAGACATCCATAAACTTCTGAAACTGTTTCTCTTGACTTTTCTGCAAGCGTCCAGGATATGGAGGAGGAGGATAGATCTGATTATTCTTTGAAGATTGCTCCGGAGTAGACTTTTCAACAAGTTTCTTGCTCTTCTCACCATCAAGCTGATCATCCACTAAATCAGATTTCTCAATTTCTGGCACTGCAAATTTTTCAACCTGCTGATTCTGAACATCTTCATCTTCCTTAGCTGCTGATTTAGGATCCCTCGTGACTTTTCCAGATCTCAAAGAAACTGCATTGACCTGTTCTTTGCTTTCCCTTCTACCTGGATTAACCTCCGTATCACTAGGAAGAGTTCCTTGTGGCATACTATGCAAAGCACTTGCAATCTGTCCCATCTGATTTTCCAAGAGCTTCTGAGAAGCTTGCAGGTTCTTGATCATCATCCTCAAATCATCCACTTCTGATTTTTCATTAGAAGATTGCCCCGCATGAGCCTGGGGTTGCTGCTGAAATCCCGGAGGCTGATATGATTGCCTTGGAGCATACTGCTGCTGATAACCTTGATTGAATGGCCTTGCTTGCTGACCCTGAAACTGCTGATAGGGCTGCTGAAGTTGTTGAGCACCTTGGTTGTTGCTCCAGCTGAAGTTATGATGATTCCTGTTGTTTGGATGATAGGTGGCTGGAACTGGTGCAGTAGGTCTCTGAAAATTACTCACGAACTGTGCTGATTCAGAAGAGATAGCACACTGATTCGTCTCATGTGCGCCCGCACATAGCTCACAAATACTAGCAACCTGCTGAATCCCATGATTTGCCAAAGAATCTATTTTCCTATTCATTTCCTCTAACTGAGCTGCTAGAGCTGAGACTGCATTAACATCAAGAACACCTGCTACCTTGCCTTGAGAAAGCCTCGGGGTTGGATTTTGATATTCATTAGCAGCCATCGTCTCAATAAGATCATAAGCCTCCTCATAGCTCTTAGCCCACAGAGCTCCACCTGATGCTGCATCTAGCAAAGGTCTAGACTGTGCTCCCAAACCATTGTAAAAACCGTTAATAACCATCCAATCAGGCATGCCATGATGTGGACACCTACGAAGCATCTCCTTGTAACGTTCCCAAGCCTCACACAAAGACTCGCCAGATTGCTGTTGAAACTGAGTTAGCTGGTTCCGTATTGCTGCAGTTTTCGCCATAGGGAAGAATTTAGTAAGAAACTTCTGAGCAAGATCATCCCATGTAGTAATGGAACCAGCTGGTAGAGAGTGTAACCAGCCCTTAGCCTTATCCCTTAAAGAGAATGGGAAAAGCCTCAACTTGATAGCATCCTCCGACACACCATTAAATTTGAAAGTGTCGCAGATCTCGATAAAGTCCCGGATGTGCATGTTAGGATCCTCTGTCGAAGCACCCCCAAACTGAACCGAATTCTGCACCATCTGAATTATGCTCGGCTTGATCTCAAAGTTGTTTGCTGCAATAGCTGGCCTGACAATACTAGATTGTATGTCATTGATCTTTGGCTGCGAATAGTCTTTCAAAGCCTTGACTGCTGCTGGTAAGTCTGCCATCTCTTTTACTGTTGCAAGTTCTGCTTCTGCCAGTTTACAAGTTTGCAAACGTGTTCGCATACACGTTCAATTACCTGAAAACACCACGAAACAAACTAACTAAGTAAGAAATCCGAGTCAATGAACGCTAACGACCACTGATGACAAGCACATAAACTAAACAAAACACCGATGATCCCCGGCAGCGGCGCCAAAAACTTGTTTACACTAAAACACGCAAGCGTACGTGGTCACAAGTAATATATAAGGTTAAGTCCAAATTCGTTCCCACAGGGATCAGGTTATGGTTCTATTCAGCTAATGTGCCTATTCAACAATGTATGATCTTAATTCATTGCTAAGACAATAAATAAATTGAAATTTTAATTAACTAAATTAAGCTAAGATGCAAAGTAAAACTAATTAACTAATGAGAATTAAATCTGAATTACTTATAAGAATAAAAACATGGGATCCTAACTTCATTATCTACTTCACTTAGAGTCGCAGCCTTTAATCAATACATGTGATGGTTTTGATATCTGATCGGATAACACGAAACAAGTAAAAGCTACCTCTCGGTATACTAATACCAAACTACGCATGCATCCACAAAAGAGATAGAAGATGGGTAGACACCAAATATGTTTAGACCCTATATCCCTATAGAATTTGAAAACATAAAGGTTTAAGCACAAGTTATCCACATAGATCACATAGGGCAGCATAATATCTCTATTTACGCCACAAATCATGATGTTAAAACATCAACCTATCCTACGCTAGCATGACAAGTTCTAAATCTCAAGATCCACTCTCGTTTAGCAAGAGATTAACAAATTAGATGTTCGCAACGCATCTAAATACATGAAACACAACCATACGAGGATATCAAGAATTCACCACACGTAAATCTTTAAAGCATACAAACTACTAAGCTACATAGATAAATCCGTTAGAATCCCATGACAACGATTAGCTCATAATTGAACCGTTCATCGTCATAGGATTTGATGAAAACATGATATAAAACAAGTAATTATATTAATAAACAAAGAGTTAAGAAAACAAATCTAGAATCCAGAGTAACACAAAAGA
Organism: Saposhnikovia divaricata; assembly: GCA_036435485.1. Classification (NCBI taxonomy): domain Eukaryota; kingdom Viridiplantae; phylum Streptophyta; class Magnoliopsida; order Apiales; family Apiaceae; genus Saposhnikovia; species Saposhnikovia divaricata. Next base: position 23,881,935 of record CM071599.1, read on the forward strand.
TGAAGTAAATCTAGATCCGTTGCTTGTCACGAGCGTTGAATCCTTCTCTCCTTTTCTCCCTTGCAGATCTAAGCTATGTTACACTAATAATAACTCCCCTAATTACAATGCTAAGATGTGTTTAAATAGGCTCTAGATTTCTTGCCCAACAGGAAATTACCTTCTATTACAATTAGAATTCGATTAAGGTACTAAAACCTGCCCAAAATACAATTAGAATTAGAAAAAGGGCAAAACTGGAATTTTTCTGCTTTGCTTCTCAAAGAACACGTGAGCGAATTTATTCAGCACTCTCCCTGCACCTGATATCTATCCCAGGTTGTATAAAATCTCTCAAGCTTCGCGTGAGCTGTAAGATCGCTGAAAACGGACTTCTAGAACTCCAGATATGGCCAAAACAGTGTAGACTGCGCAACCTTCCCGGAAAATCCGATTTTTAATCAATTAATCCTCAAAACACGATAGAAGCATCACCCATAATCAACATTCTTGCAACTCTGCACAACTAAGCAAAACACATCAAAACTACAACAAACTTGAGTCCAAGACAATCAATTTAAGCCGAATTGAAGCGATCCAAGTGGATATAAAATCCACTTATCACACCCCCAAACTTAAACCGATGCTTGTCCTCAAGCATAAACAATTACAACTAACTAACTAACTAGTACCACTTCCGTAGGTGATCACGGTTGCATTTGGCATATGCAACAAGCCCTTTAAACCCCTAGGCAGCCCTAGTGGACGAGTAAGGTCTCATGAGGGCCTATAGTGAATGAACCCACAAAATCCATTTAACGTAATGCAATGCAATGCATGAATGCAACTAGAATGAAAAATGCAACGATCCCCTTCAAACTAACCAAAACCAACTAGTAAGCAAATATCTTAGAGAATGCAACTAAATCCAAATAGAGCTCGACTAAGTTCCCATATACTAACAATACATGAACAGAAACGTGCGTGTGTGCAATGCTCATCAGAAATACTCCCAAAACTAGATCAAAAATCATACATGCTCTTCGTCAAGACAATCACAGGTTTATAAATAGAATAGACTGTAAACACTTCATAACCTAAGAACACCTCCATCCTTATCCAAGGTAGACAGAAATTCATGCTTTATTACTAACTACTACGACACATATATACAATCATGCTTATTTAACCGTGCAATGGATGAGACCTCGAAAGGCTTATACAATAATACCCATGTAGCGAGCGTTAGGTTAGTGGATTCCAGACTATAAAAACCTTAGGTCACTATCCCCGCGAACTTAATAGCTCAAGTATTAAAGAGCTCACCCTGGTTAATTTTGCATAAAAACACTTGAAACTTTTGACTCTTTTTTTTTCTTTTCTTTTTTTTCTGTTTTTTTTCTATGCAATCTGGAATGAGAATTCTCAATTCCAACCCTAGACTACTCATATAAATATGAGCCGGCTACTAGCCATTTGACGCCTAGCCATTATTCACAATTATTTACAATTAAGCATGAAATTCCTGGTTTCCCCCAAACTTAGACTTAAGTGATCCTACGCCATCAAGGGAATAACGAAAATTTTAAATATAAACAAGTGATTAAATCTAAAACAACCAAACAAGCATGACCTTAACCTAGCCCAAAAGCACCCAATAAGACTGTGTAATTAGTTTTGTTTCTGAAACACATAAGTCAATTTCATAGAAACTATAAGTCAACCCTCTATTCATCATTACCACACTCAATTAGACACCTACCTACCAATCAGAATTAGCTCGTTCTAAGGGATCATGAAATATGCATGCCATGAAAATGCAACTAATATGAACTCACATGGTATACGAAAAATAAAAACAGAATGATTCTAATTTAGTTTCATTCATTTGCATGTGGTTGCAGTCAGAAATTTAGTTGCATGTGGTTGCATTCAGTTGCATAAGAAAGTTCCATTTTTCAGTTGTCATTTTCGACCTCTTTTTTGAACTATATATATATATATATATATATATATATATATATATATATATATAGTTTAAAGAAGAGGTCGAAAATGACAATTGAAAAATGGAAGTTGAAATCAGAAATTTAGTTGCATGTGGTTGCATTCAGTTGCATAAGAAAGTTGCATTTTTCAGTTGTCATATTCGACCTCTATTTTGAACTATATATATATATATATATATATATATATATATATATATATATATATAGAGTTCAAAATAGAGGTCGAAAATGAAAATTGAAAAATGGAACTTGAAATCAAAAATTTAGTTGCATGTGGTTGCATTCAGTTGAATGTGATTGCATTCAGTTGAATATGCCCCTGCGGGGCCTTGCAACCCAAATCCACCAAAATAGCATCTCTCCTTAAAAAAAAAAAAGTCGAACTGGGCAAGCTGGGCAGGGGGAAGTGGTGCCCTAATTTCTAGTATTTTTGCAATTTAAAAACTTAGTTTAATAAAATTGCAAATAGCTATTCTTAACAAAAGCAATTGTGCAAAAATTTACTTTTTCCCTATTTATTTATAAAAAAAGCCCAATATATTGGAAATCAGTTTTTTTAAACTATTTTCCGTAATAGAAAATACTTTGTATTCATTAAATTAAATTCTAAAAATCTAACTGAACACCAACTCCAAGAAGAAGAATATACCTTTCTCAATCTATATATCCTACACCACATGACTTAAACTACAAGGTCCTTTAGTAAGCCCAACCAAGGAAGAATATACCTGATACAACCCTCAGCATATTCCTCACATTATATATTCAACCATATCTGCATTAATCTTTCTAACACATCCCCACTGTTTTCTTGTTTTCACTTAAACTCTCTCTGTTTTTTTCTTACATTCTTGTAAGCATGAAGTTTGGTAAGAGCCTAAGCAACCAGATTGACGAAACGTTGCCTGAATGGCGTGACAAGTTCTTGTCTTACAAGGAACTTAAAAAACGTCTTAAGCTCATCAACCCTGTTGTGGCTTCTGATGAATCAACCAGGCCTGAGAAACGTAGGAGAATCTCCAGTGGTGAACACATGTCTGTTGAGGAGATTGATTTCCTTAACTTGCTTGAAGATGAGCTCGAGAAATTTAACTCGTTTTTCGTCGAAAAAGAAGAAGAATACATTATCAGACTCAAGGTAAGGTTACATATTTATGTATGTTTAGATTTTTGGTTACAATTTGGTTTCATGGTTTGATGAGATTGATCTTGATTAGTTATTGTGATTTTATCATATGTATAGTGATTTTTTTGTTAAATTGTGAGTTGCTTTGTTGTTTCGAGTAATGCTATAGGTACTAAATTTAAAATTTGGTTATGCTTATATGAATCCGAATCCGAGGTCGTATAATTCTAGTAACATGTAAGAATGTTTGAAATGAAGGTGAAACTTACATATAAATTTTCTTGATTCGTGAATGATTTCTAGAGGTTTTATAGAGTTGGTAGCGAAATTTGTTTAGTTTGTAGTGGAACGTGACACTCATTACTAATATTTGTAATGCCAGACTAAACTGAAATTTGATAAAGATGCAAATGTAACCAAAACATACCAGAATTACTGAATTAGTTATATGCTTTAGAACCAAAAACTTGTTGTAATTCAATAGAACATTTTATTAATCTTTTCTGTAGAATAATTAACTATCTTAATTACTTCTTAATCACAAGGAAGCTCTGTAGACTTGGCGTGTACTGTAAAGATGTGTACTGTCAATTATTGTGGGCTTATCTTATTTTTTCTTGGTGCTATGGGCTTATCTTATAGTATTGAAGAATAATTGTACAGTTGAAAGTATGTTACTTTTTCATATTCTAAAGAAATTAGATGTTATTAGCTGTTTGCTAAATTAGTAAAATGACCTTAACAACAATTGAATAGGTGTATTCGAATCAACTGTCTTTTTTGAAGAATATAAGTATCTTTTTATCCACACTTATTTTCTATCTCCACAAACGCCAGTGATTTTGTCAAACTAGCTTATATTCTATCTGTTCTTTAAGGATATGCCAACTGGCATCTACTTGCTGCACTGTTCTTTATTTTTAGTTTGCTGGACTTGTCGATTATTTGGTTTATGCACTTGTTTGGATGTATGTAATGGAGGACAAAGTGTAATTAGAAGCACAAAGTGTAATTAGAAGCTTGATTAATCTATTTTCGAAAAGATTAATGTTATATTAAAGTTGAGTAATAGAACAACTGATCCCGGATTATTAAAACTGATTAGGAATAATCTGAATGAGTGTGCTTATTCTTAACATGTGAATAGTTGGTCAAATGTGGAAATGATCAAGATTTTATAGTTCTGCAAATGACTGAGGTTTAATAATTAATAGGTTGTCGTTTTGCATGATTATGTAGTACTGATTTTCTTCTTTTTCTTGTGTGTTTTTAGGATTTGCGCGATAGAGTAGCAAGCGCTGAAGATTGGAGTGAGGAGATGACTGATATTCGAAAGGAGATTGTAGATTTCCATGGCGAGATGGTTCTGTTGGAGAATTATAGTGCCCTTAACTATACAGGTAATTTTGATTTCTGATGATTGTTGTTCACAACTCAGTTGCGTAGTTGATATAATGAATACCACTCAACTTAAAAAAAATTCAGAGCAATTTTTATTGGTGTTATATTCTAGTCAATTTCAGAGATCACTTGAATCTTGATTGGTGTTCACAAATCAATTGCATATGATAATATCATAATCACGCAAATCAAGATTCTTTTATATTAGTAGATTCCAAAGCTCACTTTTGCTAACTGGCATTCCAGCAATCAGTTATAGCAGCACGGTGTTTTGTGTTGGTCAGTTAACAAGGTTGTAGAGTGTCTCCAGCTTGTTCAGGTGTAGTATAATTGTCATAGCTTTTAGTGTTGGGTAATGCTAATGAATTTCAAACTTGTGGAGACAATTTTCAACTTTTTATCTTCCTTTTTTGCCTCTTTCCTAATCCAAATTTTGCTCTCACATCCATCGTTCTAATTCTATTTTTATTGCATCTATCAGGAAGTGAAGTATTTAAAACTGTTTCGTAATTTAAACTTGCTTGTTACGGGGCTGAGGATTTAATTTTCTGATGCAATCTTTTTTTGGTACAATTTGATTAACTTCCCCTTTCAACAGGACTGGTTAAGATACTAAAAAAATATGATAAAAGAACTGGTGCACTCCTTCGTTTGCCATTTATTCAGAAGGTTCTACAACAACCCTTCTTCACCACTGACCTCCTTTACAAGCTTGTGAAAGAGTGTGAGGCAATGCTAGACCGCCTCTTCCCTATGGCTGAGCTACCACCTTCCTCTGAGGTACCTGACAAGGAAGATCTATCAACCTCAGGATCCGCCAAGACTGATGATTTGGTTAGAGCTACCAAGGAAGTAGCTGATATCGAGTATGTGAAGAGTTTGTATATGAAGAGCACTATATCAGCTTTAAGATCTTTAAAAGAAATTCGAAGCGGGAGCTCCACTGTTAGTGCTTTTTCTTTGCCACCCCTGCAAATAAGTGGAAGGGAGGATGCATGGATTCAAACTCCAATTCTTCAACAAGAAGCCAAATAGTTCATTAAGGGCTTTAGTCTTTGAATTCCCCTGCCACACATCATTTAGAGTTTGATTTTGTACCTTTCTTGGTCTTTTTTCCTTGCACATCTACAATATATGTAGTTAGATACTAACACAAGTTAAATTAGTAGATTTGTAATATCATAGAGTTTCCTGTACACAAATACATGTTATCTACATGATTCTTCGCAGCCATATTCTTAGTTTCATGTTAAATTTTTTAAGTATTTGTTTGGGGCTAAGGTGGTATTAGCAGATGATTTCTAATTTCTAGTAACCAATTTGTGATGGTTCAACTGAAGACGAGAGTCAGAAAACATGTTGAGAAAGCTCGAGGATAGATCTTTTCAAGTCTTTCATCTTTTATTCAGAAAGGGTGGCCTGAATTATTATGCATAATAGAAATGGAAGAAAAAAATGCAAGTGTGATCCAAATTGTGCTTGGTTAAAATGAAAAAACATAGGCAGAGCAGTAGAGCACTAAGAGTTACAAGCCAACGTTCATCACAACACTCAAAGGGGGGCAAATCACAACACTCAAAGTTGGGCAAACCCGGTTGGTGTTAACATAGATAGAATTTATAAACTCTTGGGTTGGTATAGAATGAGTTCTTTTTCGTTTTATAACTTGAAAAACTCTGTTTAACAAAAACCAGACTTGCAGTCTTTCTGAAGATAGCACACATGAAATAAAATAGGCTTGTACTTACAGGCTTGTCTTCCTAGATATCTTAGATTTTTAGTTTAGTATCTATTTACTTTGTTTGCTAGGTTAAAGAGTTGTCATGGTCAGATGCAGTGCGTCAGTGCCTACTGTTGCTTGGTAAGATGCCCTTCTTGTAAAATTCTTCTTGGCTAATAAAAATTCAGTTAGCAACGAAAAATAACCTGTGTCATAAACCCAAGAGCCCTGTCCGAATGAATTGTATCACAATTTTGAGAAGCGGGAAGCGTTATTATTCATTTTAAGCACGAGAAATGCTGGAATGCCCAAAACTTTTCTCAGATTTAGGTACCGATGGAGAGATTCACTTGTATCCATGGTTTCAGACATTAGTTTCACGTGCTATTTGAAAATTTAATATTGGGAGTGCAGGAAACATATTCTTCTACTTCCCCTAATTTTTTGTGAATAAAAACCTTCTTTTACATACCTCCTTGCGGCTTACACTATTACATGGATTAACATAACTAACATATGCATTTCTACTTTCCCAGTTATGCATTATAAACTATCTGTGTCGAAATTATTGTACAGTTTGTAAGACTTGGACTTGGTCACTAACATTGGTTTATTATTTTGCCAGTCTACATATGAATTCAGACCTGAATATCAAAATCATATATCTTAATTTTGATTTGGCTTTACATGTTGAGTTATCCAATATGAATAAGGTGCAGAGTGTTCTTCTACTAAGTGCGAGGGATCTTCCATGCTCACTTTTGCGATTAAGATGGGTCAAATATTATCCGACTGGTATCGAGATCCATACATGGGTAGTTGAACTCTGCGCTTGAGGTCTGAGGAAGAGATTGTTGTGTTATTTCACATTGGTTGCAACTTGCAATAAGGGCCAGACTGATATGTAATGAGTAGGAACTCAGCATTATCTTCTAAAGATTTTAATTCAATGCAAGAGATCAGAAAAAGATGTGAATGCTGAAAAAAGGATTTTGAAGAATCCACTATAGTATAGTATAATTAATCACCAGCATTATGTTTACTAACAGTGCTTAAAACAGTAATAATACCTCCACTACACCCTAATGGTTCCATGTGTATACCTCCACTATTAATTCAAAAAACACAAATGGGCATTTTAAATTAATAACATGCTAATGTTCCATTGATCATATGAAACCACAACCATCTAGGTAGTATATATATTGAAGTTGCATGGACTTAAAGAATCATCAACTGAATTTTCCTTTGTAAGTAAAGCTAATTAAGTAGATCAATCAAGTGCCAATGGAAACTCATATCAAAGTTTGCTTTGGTTATTTGTCAATCTTAATGGTGATGATTATGATGCCATTGCAAAATGCAAAAGGTCAGGGAGGCTTGAACACCGGGTTTTATTCTTCTTCGTGCCCAAATGCTGAGGCCATAGTACGGTCTACTGTCAAGTCTTATTATGACAATGATCCTAGCATCGCTGCTGGACTGTTAAGACTTCATTTCCATGATTGTTTTGTCCAGGTAATATTATATATAGGCCATACGTGAAATGAGTACATGCATACTGCATAAGGATGAACCTTCTATACAGCATCTGCCTGTTGCATATAATACTTTGAATTCATTGTTTAGGGTTGCGATGGTTCTGTATTGGTCAAGGGAGCATCAGCTGAAAGAAATGCCATAGCAAACCGTGGTGCGAGAGGATTTGAAGTAATCGATGATGCAAAATCACAAATAGAAGCATCTTGCCCCGGGGTGGTTTCTTGTGCTGATATACTAGCTCTGGCTGCCCGTGACTCTGTTGACTTGGTATGTCCTCTGACCCATAATATTGTAAATTTTACTTTGTAAAAAGGGATAAATCACAATAGTTGTATTTACTCTTCAGTTTTGTGTGTGCATGCAAAATAAATGATTAGTACATGTTGTTTGACATGTATATTCAATTTTTTGGTCATATTACAAGAGTGATGGACCTAGTTGGAACGTTCCTTTGGGAAGAAAAGATGGTAGAATCTCTAAGTAAACCTGCCTTCTCCTTTCGAGTCTATAGCAGAACACAGGGGCGGACGCAGGATTGAAACACGAGGGGGGCCAAAAAAAATTATGACACAAATATATTAGTAACATATCAGTATATTACAAATATCATATCAAATGAGGTGAAGCAACTTAAGAGAGTGATTTTAGATGTCTTAAATTGGCACTTTTACTTTCTTTGTAAACTTGTAAGTGAACTTCTCTCAGTAGTTTATGTCTTAATTTTGTTTTGTATCTTTATTTGGAGATAGATGGGAGGGGCCAGCTTAGTGTATTACAAGTATCCAGCCTATAACATATAGTACCGGTGAACAAGTTGGGGGGACCAAGGCCACCATTGGTCATATGGTGTGTCCGCCCCTGGCAGAACATCGACAGAAATTTGCAGACAAAGGCCTTGATGATCAAGACCTGGTCACATTAGTTGGTAACTAACTTCAACTTTGCAACCCTAGTCTGTCCCTACTTACCAATTTTTTTGATTTTTAATCTACAAAATTGGGGTGTAAATGCAGGTGCACATACTATAGGCCAAACACACTATCAATTTTCAAGCTACAGACTCTACAATTTCACTAAAACTGGAAATGCAGATCCAACAATCAGCCCTTCTTTCTTACCAAAACTCCAAAATATTTGTCCGGTCAATGGTGATGGATCTAAACCAGTGGATTTAGACATAGATTCCCAGCAAAAATTGGACGTGAGCTTCTTCAAAAATGTGCGTGATGGAAATGCAGTACTGGAGTCCGATCAAAGGCTTTGGGGTGACTCTGTAACACAAAAGATAGTAAATAAATATGTAGGGAACTTCAAAGGATTACTATGTGCCATGTTAGTTTCCTCTGTTTTAAGTTTTATGGTCAGTCAAAATTAATCTTTTTCAAATTGATAATAAAATGAAATTTAAGTCAACTCTTAGTGTGAAGAAACAGTGATATAGTAAATCAATTGGGTAGATATACTGAATTAAATTTTACATTAGCCAGGTAAACTGTTTGATAGAATTTGATTAAAATTAAATTTAGAAAATTATTGAAATAGTGAAGATTTTGCATCTCATTTCAGAGTTTCCACAATCTAGTTCCCTATATGCTTTCTGTGAATGATCAACTAGCAAATTGACGAGACGGAAGTTAATGTAGATCACCCAATATACAGTGTCACCCGGGTAAGATTATTGATCAGAAATTTCCAGGAGATGATTTTTTTGAGGCTGATCAACCAGGAAATTAGCTGGATGACTATGTCTCCAGGTTTAATGCAATTCTTTCTTAGAAGGCTGAAGGCATCCTACAATTTCAAAATCGTCTAGCTCATTTGTCTAAGAGAGCATAATGTTCTGGTTTCTTAAATTCGATTGAAAAGTACAAAAGAACTGGGCTGTCGCAGATTTATACTTGTGAGGACTTAGTGGTAATTGGTTTGCTAATGCAAAATTTCGCTACTGGGAGTTGTCGTTTGCTTGCACTTTGGATCTTCAGCAAGATGGAGAATGATATCGAAGTCGTTGAGGGCATGTTACTTACTGCACTTCGATGATACCAGAAACCAAGAGACTGTGTTGGTTTACTTCTCTTTCTTCTGGTTCTTTTCTTTTTTTTCTTTTTTTTTTTGATATTTATACACACGCACACACTCACCCACCTTGTCTTTGACAAGTTCGAATCCTCGACATCTCGTAAAGGAGACGAGAAAGATACTGCTACACCAAGAAAAGAACATAGATAAACATGATTGTGACCTACACCATGTGTAGTATAAAAAAACCGATAGCATATGTAAAAATTTGCAGCTGCTAATTGTCTAGATTAAGATTTTTTTTGCCAAGTCTAGTAAAGAACTTGTTACTGTTTTCTTAATAAAGTGACTTAAACTAGATAATGTTCATTTTAATATGCAGTATATCTCAATCTTGGAATTTACTGATCCATATTCTTAACTGGTATAGTTTGAAATTCTTAAGGAAGTTGGCCAGATGGAATTTGTGTATGTTTAAATTGGTTATTAGCCGAACTCAAACTTTACAAAGTGCTACAACCTGCAACCCTGCTAGTAGGAGTGAGCATTTTTCGGTTCGGAACCCGGAACCGAACCGGGAAAAAAATCTGGTTCTGGTTCTATAATTTTGTAATTTGGTTTCGGTTCGATTCTAATTTTTATAGAATTTTGGTTCCCGGTTCGGTTCCGGTTCTCTTCCAAGAAAAAACGTAAGAACCGAACCGTATATATATACACACAAATAAAATATATATATATTTTATACTATATATAGCAAGCAAGTGAAGCAATTATCATGCATGATGCAACTGTAAGTCTGCAAGTGATTTGGAATTCTAGTAGTAGACTGCTAGTTTTTGTATAAACTGGAATTATGCTATTTTTGGTCCTTTTAGCTATAGTAGACATTTGTTGTTTGGACTTTGGATGAAATAGTATGTTTATTTTCTTTTCAAATTTCAAATTTTAAATTTTAGTATGGAAATTGTTGTTTGGACGGTTCTTTCGGTTCTAACCCGAACCGAACCGTAATTTATGATTCGATTCCCGGTTCGGTTCTCAAAATTTCTAAAATTCGGTTCCCGGTTCCTCCGGTTCGGTTCGGTTCGGAACCGTTGCTCACCCCTACCTGCCAGTGTATTAAATTGGATACGGATAAATCACTTTCAAATTGGATTTAAGCATATTTTTGGATATTCAGTTAAACCACCGAAATAAAATCTACTCTTTATTAATCTGAAAAATCATGTTTAAATGGTATGCAAAAATTTAGTTATCAGTAAATTCGGATTCGATTTCTAACTTCACAATTAGTAAAATAGGATATCCAATTCGATTTTTATATATCGATATTCAATTGCACTCACTCAATTATTCTTATCCCTAATTTCAATATTAAGCACTCGATAATACAATATCTATCTGAATCGAATTTTTGTATAATTTTTTTTTAAAAATGTATCATTCGGTACATGAAAAAATTAAAAATAAGCACAAAGTCTTGGCCGTTGATTTTAAATCTACAACATCAGTCCCAACCCTCTGCCTCCTCTAGGAGTATAAATCATTAACAATATCATTTGCAAAGTTGCAAGTTGTAACTGTTCAATCAAATGCTTGGGAGAATAGTTACAATAATATTTATTAATTTATTTGGTGCATTAAGGCGGGAAGGTATTAAAGGGTATTTTTGAGAATTATTCAGCAACTTACCAAAACGACGTAGCTTAATATAGAAGAGCAGCTTTCAGCCTTGGATCCTGTGCGTGTAACGACAATTTTGTTGAATGACTAAGAAACTGACACGTGGTATAGAGAGAAGGGTATACATACACTCATGTGCAAAGAAGGAGGGCATGCTGAGAATACACGTTTTGTTCATTTCCTTTTCTGTGTTTTCTTAACCTGTAATCTATGGAGAGCTGTACTCTTTTATGCCATTAATAATATTACCTTCTTCCTATTATTTGTTGTTTTGTCTTTGTTTATTTCTTGTGCTAAATAAATCGAAAAATCCAAAAATACTTTATATTGGTTTCAAGTGGTATCAGAGCAGTAAATCCTCGGCCAACTTTGTATGAATCATGGTTGATGGTACTCGTAGTAAAGGGTTGGATGACCGATTGGCATCGTTGGAGGTTAAGTTTATCGAATTTAATGGGGAGTCCAGTAAAGGGAGAGCAGAGGCCAATCAGAAAATGGAGGAGATGAGCCAACAAGTTGAAGAATTGAGTATTGGTTTGGGAAAAGTGGACAGCAAGTTTGAAGAATTGAAACAGATTATTTTGATGGGGCAACAACAAGGGCGATCTGGGGGAACTCAATTAGAAAGCACGATGGAGATGAAATCTGGGAGTGGATCTCGCAGCAACCTTAGAGAAGAGGTATTCCCATCTGCTACTACCTTTTCTAATGTTACATACACTACTAATCCTACTACAGTTCCTTCTATTGCGTTTATACCCACCTCACCCCCAGTATGTACACCGAATCACACCCAACCCCGATATACAGTCCACACGAATCAACCCCCTACGTATACATCTGCACCCTATTTTGCAACCACCATGACTACCCACCTTCTCTCACCAAGCTACTCTAGCTTCACAAACCCCCAACAACTGTTGGTACCACCGTACACTCAGTATTCAAACCCCTCCACCTATCAATTTCCTCCGTATGTTCAACATAATGTGGGGCATGGACCTAATATAGGGCATCCTCACCCACCCTTTAACCCGAACCCAAAACTTGAGTTTCCAAGGTTTGATGGAAATGACCCTAAGGGGTGGATTGTACGAGCTGAGCAATATTTTGAGTTCATCAATATTGATGAACAGAGGAAGGTCAAACTGGCTGAAATCACTTCGAAGGAAAGGCAAGCATATGGTACAGATTTTACCAAAATAGCAGGGCCAACAGTAATTGGAAATTGTTCTTAACCGATTTGTTATCAAGGTTCGAAAATCCTGATAACAGAGACGTTCAAGATCAATTTAACAAGCTAAGACAGACGGGGACAGTAGCTGAATATGAGGATAAGTTTGAGGAACTACGAGCTATGGTGGTGTCTAGAATAAGCATTTCACAGAGGAGTATTTTATGTCTAGCATTATTAGTGGATTAAAAGATCATATCAAGGGCTCTGTGAAGATGTTCAGACCACAGTTGTTGGTTGATACAGTGTTTCTATCGATGCAAGAGGAATCCAGGTCACAGAGAACTTCAATTAGCACCACAAAAACTTTTACCAAGGGTACTATGAATACTGAGGTTAAACCCACTTCCCACTTTGGGTATGGGGCGAAGAAAGAGCTTAATACTGGGAGATCGACCTTAACCAGCAAAGAGATTATGGAGAGAAGAACACAAGGGCTCTGTTTTCATTGTGATGTAAAGTACCATCCTGGAAGAGACTGCAAAGCCAAACTGTATTCTATGTGGGGCGAAGAGGAAGACAGTAGTGAAGAAATAGAGGAGGGCATAGTCAAGGAAGAAACTGGACAAGAAGAAGAGTGTCCACCTGGGGAAATATCTCTTAATGCCATCTCAGGAAACCAAACCCTCAACACCATTAGGATACAGGGCACTATCAAGAAACAAAGGGTAAGTGTCCTAATCGATAGTGGTTTCACTCACAGTTTTGTGGACACCAAATTGATTAAACAATTGGGGTGCATTATGGAGCCAGTGCCTGCATTGGTGGTCAGTGTGGTTGATGGTTCGAAGATAGTCAGTGACACTGCTTGTAAGCAGTTAGAGTACACTATACAGGGGCAAGTGTTCAAATCCGAGTTGAGGTTATTCCCTCTTGGTGGGTCAGATATTGTGTTGGGTGTAGACTGGTTAAAAGAACACAATCCTGTGACATTCGATTATCAGAAATTCAACATCACTATAATGAAAGAAGGCTAGAGACTAGTACTTAAAGGGGATTACAAGGAGGGGAGCTTAAAAACGATCAGTGGTAAAGGATTGAGCAAACTGATTAAAGGCAGGAAGGTGGCTACACAAGGATATCTATGTCTAATATCTGCAATACCCCAGCAGGCTGAAGAGAGTGTTGAGTCACCCACAACACCAATAGAAATGAAGACATTAATTCAGAAGTATCGTAGCTTATTCCAGGAGCCAAGGGGTTTGCCTCCTCACAGGCTTCATGACCACAGAATACCATTGCTTAGAAGGCAGCCAGCCAGTAAACCAACCTAGCTACAGGGTCCCTTACTTTCAGAAAAATGAAATAGAAAGACAGGTGAAGGAAATGTTGAATTCGGGGGTCATTCAACCTAGCACCAGCCCCTTTGCCTCTCCTGTGATACTAGTAAAGAAGAAGGATGGTACGTGGCGTATGTGTGTGGACTACCGTAAGTTGAACGACATCACAGTGAAAAACAAGTACCCAATACCGATTATTGATGAGTTGCTTGATGTATTGAAGGGAGCTCATTGGTTTACGAAGTTTGATTTACGGGCAGGGTACCACCAAATACGAGTGGTAGAGGAAGATATTTACAAGACGGCCTTCAAAACTCACCAAGGACTCTACGAGTTTAGAGTGATGCCTTTCGGCTTGACAAACGCCCCAGCTTCGTTCCAAGCATTGATGAACGAGATTTTTCAGCCACAACTTCGAAAAACAGTGTTGGTATTCTTCGACGATATACTTGTGTATAGTAAGACTTACGAGGAGCATTTAATTCATTTGGAAGAGGTACTCAGCATTCTACACTCTCACCAGTTGTTCATCAAGGAGAGTAAGTGCTCATTCTGCCAAAACCAACTGTAATACCTTGGACATGTTATATCAAGAGATGGAGTAGCCATAGATACCAACAAGATTCAGAATATGTTAGAATGGCCAGTTCCTAGTACTGTTAAACAACTGAGGGGTTTCCTTGGTCTCACAGGGTATTATCGTAGATTTGTGCGAGGGTACGGAATTATTTGCAAGCCACTCACTGAGTTACTTAAAAAGGGGTCGTTTCAATGGGGAAAGGAGGCCCAAGAAGCGTTTGAGAAGCTCAAAACATCCATGGTTACCACCCCTGTACTCATTCTACCCGATTATTCGAAGCCATTCATTGCTGAGACAGATGCCAGTGGCACTGGTGTAGGAGCTGTCTTGATGCAGCAAGGCAGACCTATAGCGTACTACAGCAAGGCTCTATCTCCTAAGCAACAAACCATGTCCACTTACGAGAAGGAGCTCCTGGCAATTGTTCTAGCTACTCACAAATGGCATTCTTACTTACAGGGCCACCGTTTCATAATAAAAATGGATCACCAGTCCTTGAAGTACCTACTAGAACAGAGGTTATCCACAATGTTATAGCAGAAGTGGCTAGCAAGTTTAATGGGTCTAGACTACGAAATACAATATAAGAAAGGAAAAGAAAATATCGTGGTGGATGCATTGTCAAGGGTTCATGAAGACTCTAAGGAGGAAGAGCTCTATGAAATCACCACAGTGACTAATGGTTGGATGCAGGACATCACCAACAGCTATGTAGATGATAGTGAGGCTCTACAGATCATCGAGGGGGTGGTATCAAAGGATGATAAATTCAGCAAATATCAGTGCAGTAAAGGCTTGATTAAGTACGAAGACAAGTTGTTTATAGGGAACAATGCTGGCTTACGAGAGAATTTGATTTGGGAATTTCATGATAGTGTGATTGGTGGCCATTCAGGTAAAGAAGTCACTTTTAAAAAGCTATCTCAGTTCTTCTACTGGAAAACGATGAAAAAAGATGTCAATGAGTATGTCAAATCCTGTGACATATGCCAAAGGGTGAAATCTGGTACACATTTTCCTCATGGTCTACTCCAGCCATTGCCCATACCAAGTCAGATTTGGGAAGACATTTCCATTGATTTCATTGAAGTGCTACCCCCTTCGAATGGGAAAAACTGCATCATGGTAGTAGTAGATCGACTGTCGAAGGTGGGGCATTTCTTCTCTCTATCACACCCCTACTCAGCAACTCAAGTTGCCCAATTGTTCCTAGGTAACATATACAAACTCCATGGATTGCCTAAATCTATAGTCTCAGATCGTGACAAGATTTTTACAAGTAACTTCTGGAAAGAGCTCTTCACTTCGATAGGAACTCAGCTCAATCTCAGCACATCCTACCATCCACAAACAGATGGCCAAACCGAGCGCTTAAATAGATGCCTTGAGCACTACCTTCGAGCAATGGCAAGTAAAAGGCCAAAACAATGGAACAAATGGCTTCCCCTCGCGAAATGGTGGTACAATTCATCCTACAACTCAGCGATCAAAATGACACCCTATGAGGCATTGTATGGAGTCAGACCACGTCAGCTCTGTGTTCCTTCTGTTTGTCGAACCACAGTGGAAACAGTAGCTGACTTTCAGGTGGATCGAGAGGCAATGAACCATGTGTTGCAAGAGGCTATACGCGCAGCTCAGCATAAATACAAGACGTATGCTGAAAAAAAGCGCACTGAAGCTGAGTTTGCAGTTGGAGATTGGGTTTTCTTGAAATTGCAGCCTTACAGGCAACTCTCAGTGGCTGTTAGAAGACATCTTAAACTTGCCCATAAGTTCTTCGGGCCATATCGAGTACTAGCTAAGGTAGGGGCAGTAGCGTATAAGCTGGATTTACCATCAGGAAGCTCTGTCCACCCTGTTTTTCATGTCAGCCTATTGAAGAAAAAGGTTGGATCGAAATTTACTGTCTCAACAGAGTTACCAAGGTTGGGCCAGGAGGGGCAGTTTTTAGTGTATCCAGTTAAGCTGCTTAATCAAAGAATGGTTAAGAAGGGGAACAAGGCAGTCGTTCAGTGGTTAGTACAGTGGTCGCACTCAATACCCGAGGATGCAAGTTGGGAAGATGCAGCAGCAATGGTCGAGCAATATCCAGATTTTAATCCTTGAAGACAAGGATTCTTAAGGGGGAGGCATTGTAACTGTTCAACCAAATGCTTGGGAGAATAGTTACAATAATATTTATTAATTTATTTGGTGCATTAAGGCGGGAAGGTATTAAAGGGTATTTTTGAGAATTATTCAGCAACTTACCAAAACGACGTAGCTTAATATAGAAGAGCAGCTTTCAGCCTTGGATCCTGTGTGTGTAACGACAATTTGGTTGAACGACTAAGAAACTGACACGTGGTATAGAGAGAGGGGTATGCATACACTCATGTGCAAAAAAGGAGGGCATGCTGAGAATACACGTTTTGTTCATTTCCTTTTCTGTGTTTTCTTAACCTGTAATCTATGGAGAGCTGTACTCTTTTATGCCATTAATAATATTACTCCCTCTGTTTCATAATAAGTTTCCTCTTTTTAAAAACACGTTTGCCAATGCACACTTTTGATGGTTAATATCTTGAATTTCGTATTAGTACTAAATATAAAAATTTCACTGTATTAAAGTACTCATAAATACGAATCCAACAAGATCACTCATGACTATATTTTATCTTATAAATTATGCGTAAATTAATAGTCAACCGTTTATAATGAACAGTATTTAAAGTCAAAATAGAAAACTTATAAAGAAACAGAGGGAGTACCTTCTTCCTATTATTTGCTGTTTTGTCTTTGTTTATTTCTTGTGCTAAATAAATCGAAAAATCCAAAAATACTTTATATTGGTTTCACAAGTTGCAACTCTTACAAACCCATATTACACACACCCACAACCACAACACTCGGGTACTGTCTTGAAACATCCTTACATTAGTTTTCTTGAAACATAAAAAATCTCAACTTTTCTACTCAAATGGCTTCAATTTCTTCAACTTATCAATCCCACCTCATTTCTAACAAACCCCATATTTTTTCATCAAAAAATATCAATACCACTTTCTTATCTCTATCAATCAAGAACCCTGGTTATAACTCTTGGAGTTCATATAAAAAGTCTCTGACATTCAAGAAAATTAATGTAGTGTCAGCAACAGCTGCTGAGCAAAAACCCAATAAAAGGTACCCTGGTGAGGCTAAAGGGTTTGTTGAGGAAATGAGATTTGTGGCCATGAAGTTGCATACTAAAGATCAGGCTAAAGAAGGTGAAAAAGAGCCTCAGGGTAAGCCTGTGGCTAAGTGGGAGCCAAGTGTTGAAGGGTACTTGAAGTTCTTGGTTGATAGTAAGTTGGTTTATGATACTCTTGAGGGTATTATTGCTAAGGCTGAGTATCCTGAATGTAAGTATTGTACTTTGATTTGTTTCATTTGTTGTGTGTGTGTGTCAGAGTGGCGTAACCAGGATTTAAAATGATTAGGGGATGAAATTTTTAATAATAATTATTTTACGGATTATTCACGATTAGCCTGGGCACGCACAAAGTAAAATTTATACTAATTTTTAAGGTTGAAATGAGAGTTTAGATAAGAAGATTTCATGAGAAAATCAAGAAACTAGCTTCTGTAAGCAATGCCAGTGGAGTTGTTTTTAAAATCAGAGCCTATGCTGTACACATTTATTTGTTTTAAGTGCAAGGGGATTGGGAATAGGGAATGTGGAAGGGAACCCATGACTTTGTCATGGGAGTGGGGGCTATTCCTCGATGCTCTATCCTTATCCTTTCACCAAGAAGCATTTAAAATGCAAGTCCAGTCGTGATTCAAATTAAAAAAAAAAAAAAAAAAATCACATTTGAGTATTGAGTGTAGCTAAGTTGCAGTATATACAATATTTAATCTTGAACAGAACTGGCTCAACCTGTCCATACAAAATTTGCAGAGAAAATGGGTTACATATGGCCTCTTAGAGCAAGCTCAATGCGTTTTTTTTTGTGTTAAAATAGAACTTACACTCCAATGCTCGTTGTATGTTTGCAACCGAACAATTTCAAATTTAACTAAGTTTTTGTCCAACTATTTCACTTTAATTCAAAGTGAACTGACTTGCACTCTACTTCTAGATAATTAATGAGGTAGCAAGGATGGCTATAGCTATCTTTGATCCTAAATATACACTTAATTATCCATTTAAGCATTTTTCCATTCAACTATAGCTATGCATTGGAGTAGGGTTTTTGTAGTTTTAGTTCTATACTATAGCTATAGAAGCAGATATAGCTATGCATTGGACTTGCTCTTAGATATGAATTATAGTTAAGAACAAACACCATGATAACATGTTCTGGTAAACACAATTATATTTTCTGGTTGGGTTGCTGGTGGTTCCCTTTTTTTTTTTTTTGGCATTAGAAATTTATCTGGTCAAACCAATTAAAACATGGTCGCTTCATATTTAAATTATTTCTTAACAAACAAACCAATTAAAGTAAAAGTAAAACTGTGAGGACTATCATCTTAGAAGATAAACTGTTTTAAAGGCAATCCATTCTTGGGATTTAGTTGAGTGAAATCTGAAATACATGCATGTTGTTATTCAAACTGCTCTGTTATGTGCTCTCTAGAAATTATTTGTCAAATGCTCTGTTTACATATTGATCCTCAGTATTGTAACTAACCTATTTGTTATGTGTGTGTGTGTGTGTAGCTTGTTCATTATGCTGTATATATATGTTGCCCTACTTTGTAAAGTATATGTCTTTTGCTGATATCCTACAGTTTTTTTTGTTCAGGGTACTACCTCATTTCAGTTATTTTTCGATCATAGGTTCATCAAGCAATGGAATTAGGTTTTTTATATATTTCTTTGGTCCCCTTTAATGTTTCTTCAGGAGGGAGATTAGAACATGTTCAGTATGAAAAAAAAATTAGTCTGCAAGTAGTTTTAACAACTAAAGTTTTACTGAAACAAAATGGATTCCAGTATCGATAATCTGCTCAGCTATTGGTTTACCTGATTTACTTTTGGTATTTGGTACAGATGCTGAATTCCGAAACACAGGACTGGAAAGATCAGAATGCCTGGCCAAAGATTTGGAATGGTTCAAGGAGCAAGGTCATGCCATTCCCGAACCATCTCCACCAGGTCTCAATTATGCCCAAAAACTTGAAGAATTATCCAAGAACGATCCTCAAGCATTCATTTGCCACTTCTACAACACCTACTTTGCTCACTCAGCTGGTGGTCGAATGATTGGGAGAAAGGTAAGCTTAAAATGTATTGTTCTATGTCCTGCTGTCCGGAAACATTGGTGTATGGGTGATTGTTGCTTTATGTAAGCTTCTTATTGGCATTCTTACAACTAAACAGTGTGCAGCAACTGTGTACAACTACACAGTGTGCAGCATTTGTGTATGGCTTGACTCAACTGTAAGCCGTAAATGCTTATACAACTTTCTAAACGTATATCTTCATTTATTCAGGTTGCTGCGGATATACTGAATGGGAAAGAGTTGAACTTTTACAAATGGGAGGGTGACTTGTCCCAACTGTTGCAGAATGTTAGAGATAAGTTGAACAAAGTTGCTGAAGTAATGTTATTAGACTTTGTATAATTTCCCAACATCCTTGATTTCCTTGTTAGTAGCTTCAGTAATTCCGTAATCTAACACAGTACTATATACATGATGCTTTTGTTCAGAGCTGGACTAGGGAGGAGAAGAACCATTGTTTGGAAGAAACCGAAAAATCATTCAAATACTCTGGGGAGATTCTGAGTTTAATATTGTCTTGATGGCCAAATTGAACAACTGCCCAATAACTTGCTTCATCTAAGATCTGAAACTGTTCCTTTCCAGTGTCTTACAATATCAATGCCTTTTTTTTTCATTTCGACTTCAAAGAAAGATATTAGGATCGAATCAGTCATTTTCAACCCCAAGATACACCGTTGCCACCAGAGATTGAGGTTGTACCATGGTCCTGAAATCAGTGGTATTGTGCATAAGTTGTACCATTTCCTTTATAATAGGTAAAATTATTATGAAGTGGCTTTAGTTGGTTTTTACTTCTCTTTGGTGGTTGATCTGCTTGTAGCATGGGCGCATGTGATATGTATCCATACTGGCCAATCTAAAGATGAGCAGACGTACTATAGTTATTTTTGTGTCGACACGAAATCAAATTACACAAAAAAAATTAAGGAGTTAAATTATAATCAATGGCAGATTCGGAAATGAATCTCTTTGATCATAAGAGATTAAGAGAACAATGAATCTTGTTTATGGAAATATTTGAAAAAATTATATACAATCAGTACCTTGGGAGCCTAATGGCGCTCCGCTCCGAATGTGCTCTAAATTGAGGGTGCTGGGCATCATATAGGAACACCATCCAAAAAGTGACTTAAGGAGCGACAGTCACTACTTTGACCCTTTTTATGCAAATTATAAACCCCGTGAAATTTTTTCAATTCCTTGGTTGCAAGGCAACTTGTCATTTTGGAGATGGGACCTCAAGCTAGTGCAAGGCAAATTATTAACTCCATACAAGACATGGTGCTGGGATCTCAAAACAGATTGAACTTCCCAAATCAGCCATCTCTGTTATGCAATACTGACGTACCGCCATCACACTACATCGTATATATTTAACAACAATTTTGTGGTAATTCACTGATAGAAAAAAGCTTTCGGAAACATGAGTCGGTGGTCTCATCCTGGCAAATCACCACTATTAGGAAGAAGCTATTTGATCAGGAACGACGCATATAACTTGAATACACATCAACTTGGTTAAAGCCTTAAATACTACTTGGTACCTGAAATCTTAACAATAATAATCTCAATGCACTCGGCATAACATAAGATTGGTATGTAGCTTCATCTTGTAAGGTACTAGAAATCTAACAAGAATAGTACAGACGTGTAAGTGAAAGTAACACAAACACATAACAAAAAATGCCTATTTCTTCCGAGTACCAAAACAATGTTGAATAAAAACACAACTTGAATAAACTATTACAAATATTTTAAAGTAGAAAAGGTGATTGCTCCAACCTTAAGGCCATCGGTGCACCTACATTCAGCTCTAAGTCAATTTTCCAGAGATTTCCACCACTGGCTTGCTTTTGATGGAAAGTACACAAAAGATCAACCACGGCTACATTTTTACTTTTCACTAGAGCTCATCGTTGGTGAGAGACGACATATATACTGTCAGGCTGCCAGTTAACCTGTAGAACCTTTACAGCATTACAATTAACAAGTATTAATTACCGCCACGATGTTAGAGGCTCTACAAGGATTCTATTTGTGTGCAGTGTCGGTGTGAGTATACATTATTCCTTTCTTTTGGTGCAGTGTGCATCAGTATCATGCCGTGTACAATGGTGGTAACCCACAGAATGGAGGAATTCTCTAATCTCTCTGGCACTACTGTTACTCGCTTGCAAAAGCCGCTCATCTTCCTCATATATCAAGTATGGGGCTTCCTTTTCTTGCCTTGATAATAACTTTGTGGCTCCCTTCAATACATGATACTCCCAGCCCTGAACATCTATTTTAATCAAAAGAACAGGTTCAGACTCTGGAATCAGTTCATCAAGGGGAATTGTCCTTACTTGAAGAGCAACCTCTTCATTGGATTTGAATGCCAACTTTGCTCCACTGGCAGAAACTGCACTGTTATCGAGACGGCCAACCAACTAGAGTACACGTTCAAGAAAATAAGATAAGTCGTGCAAGATAAAAGTTGGTTAAATAGCAGAAGAAAAAGGAACAAGTTAGGAAATCACAGTAAGACCAGAGAAAAACTTTATCCATGCTCTGTCGTAGAAGTGAAAATTGGATAGAGTATTGATACTATCCAGTTATAAATCATACAGAGTCTTATAATACAAGAGGTCATACCTCAAGGACACCAGCTCTAAGGGGGGATTAAGGGACTTCACTATAACATGTAAACCTACATACTTCTCTCACTAGGCCATTTTGGCATTTTTGGGGCACAATTAGTTATAGAATGAGGAGAACTCAATAAGCCAGTCATCCTGACAAACTGAAATACAATAGCAACAAGAATGCAAGATTCTTTATCTACATAAAAGCAATCGTTAACAGCAACCTTGTAATTGTAGACTTCACCTACGATTTGCAGTGGCCGGTTCCGTGATGATTAAATTTGAGATCATCAATGTTATTATACAACAACAACACTATAACCAGACATTTGTGATTAACCTTCATTTACTACTGTTTATGAGTAACCTTCATTATTCCTACAAAAAAACTTGTGTGATTATCTTAGCTAGTGTGACATTAGTAGAGTAGTTGGAAATATCACAAAAGTAATCACTAGAGAAATATAAGTGTAAACCAAAAACAATACTTCCTCTATGGCATAGAGAAACAGAAACTCTCATTTGCAGCTAGTTTTAATTCCACAAAAGGGTCCACATTCATTGATACTGATAAACCATGTCACATGTGAAGAATAGAGTGATAGTTTGTGATGTAAGCTTTTAAAACTTTCACCACAGACTGATCGATCAACATTGCCTAGATAATTACTTTTTTACAATAGCTTAATTTAGTTCTATGATGTGTTCGTCTTTCTCGATGACTTGGTATGCTATGCATCAATTTCCTCTGTTAGTACCATAAAATCTGTGCGTAGTACTTAACTTACAATATTGGAATTTAACTTAACAATGATTGTCAAAATAGTTTGACCACTTATTATAATCAACATGCTCATTAATCTAGTAACCTAGCACACCTACAAACAATTATCAACATTAACTATAAGAAGGTACATTATATAAAATCCGAAACAGAAACAAGTTTAAGACATAAACATTACTTGAAACTCAACTCCGATCACAAAAATACCTTATGAAACGTAATATTCCCAACTCGATCGGACGCAGCAGCCTCAAAAATAGTAACCAACTCAGCCACTCGATTAAAATAAACCCCTTCACAAATCCTCTGCAAATTCTCAAACACAGGCTCAAACGCCAAAACTCGAAACCCCATAACCGCAGCGGCGAAAGAAGCCATACCCACATTAGCACCTACATCAACAAACAACCCCTTTTTCCCCTCACCCCTCATTCTCCCCAACAATTCTTGAACTGTTCTCGAAATATCGGGTCTTCGAAAAGGCTTCCCTTTTAGTACTCTAACAATGTTCTTGTGAGGCTTTTCGGGCAAAGTTCCGAAATCAGATAAAGAATAAAGAAATGGGTATTGCAGGCCTTCAACTATAGAAGCAATAACGGGGTGAGATTGAGGTGAATTGTAACAATCAAAGGGATGAATTGAAGAATGAAAAAAAGGGGTTTTGAGAGAGAGTGAGAGAGAATTAGGGTTAGGGTTTGATGATTGAAAAGAGAGGTAAGTGAGGAAAAGGAGGAGAGTTGAGAATAATAAAAAGAGGGTTTTTGGTGCTGCTGCTGCTAAGAGTTTTGTGGGTTTTTTCCTCCAAGATGTGTTTGCCATTGATAAAGATTGTTAATTTGGGGGTGTTTTTGATTGATTTGGTGAGGATGGTATGAAAGATTGGATCTTGATATTGAGTTCTTGGGGTTTGAGTTGAGTCTATGAGTAGTTGTTCACTTTAGTTTATTGTTATTTTTTGTAGTGTTTCTCAAGCCTCACAGTCACACATATTTAGCTGGAGCTTAGGGAACTTTTTGCTGTTAATTATGGGGCTCAATCGAGCTGAAAATTCGATCTGTTTGAAAATATTAATTTCGAACTTGATAAAAATTAGGAAAATTGTCAATGATATCTTTATATTTTGACTTTTTTCATTATTATCTTTTTTTTTTACTTCTGAATGGTATTTTTATATTTTATATTTTAAGATGTCATTTCGTTAACCAAATGTTAAATAAATGCTAAAATTTAAGTTAAACATTTATTAAATATTTAAATTTCAAATTTTTGATACTTTCAACAATTTTTTGGCGTATTCAACACTCATAACAATCTATTATATATATATATATATATATATATAATCTACTATATTTAAAAACATTATTATCAAATCGTTTGAACAAAACATAGTTTAAAACATTTTAAAAAATATTCGAAAAAAAATTATATAATGCCATTGTTCTATCAGCTTTTTTAATAAATATCATTATTTTTTTAACTTTTATGTGCAATACTTTATATTTTAATATTTAGCTAATATTTGGGTAACGGAATGATATGATAAGTACTAAACATAAAATAAAATGGTAACACTCATAAGTCAAAAATACGGAATGACACCAAAAAAAATAAAAATAAAAGGTCATTATTGTGAATTTTCCTAAAAATTAATATATTCGAGTTGCATTTAAAATAATTTATTAAATTTTAGGACCAAAATTTAATTTTTTTTTATGGTACGGTCGTCGTAAAAAAATAATACGAATCGTTGGATTTTAAAATAGAAAGATGAAAGTCGTTAGATCTAATATTAAAAAATTTACATCATTGATAGTACGTTTATATTTACTAAAGAAATTAATTTTAATAATCATTTTCCAAATTGAATAAAATTCTCAGTATATAAGTCAACTGGATCTTAAAATAGATAAATGAGAATCGTTAGATCTAATATTTAAAAATTATTTTGATTGATAGTAAATTATATTCAAATACTAAAATTTAATCTAAATTTAATAAGAATGTTTTCTAAAGTGAACAGAATTTTTTGTGTAAATTTTCATAACTTTCTTTTACTTTCAATTTTCCGGTAGTTTTAGCTGCATAATAATTGTTAAACCGTCACTAAATTAAAGATGATATCTTGAGTTTTGCTTAAGCTACAAAATCGTAAAAATCTAATTTTTAGAACTCGAGATAGGGTAAAAAATGGCAAAGTGACTGTGTAAAGTCTAATAAATAATAATTTTTAATTTACTTATATTCAAATTTAATTATTTGTTCTTTAAGTATTTCAAACTTAAGAAATTCTTTAGTTTTTCAATAAAATATTAAAATTTAATTGATAAAAATCAAATTTAATATAAATAAACATTAAATAATATAAATGTTTAAAAAATATTATTATAAATATAAATATTAGGGATATTCTTAATGATACCATTGTGGTTTTAACTTTTCCCATTAGTACTATTATTTCATAGCATTGACTTTTTAAATGGTATCGGTGGTACCATTGAGAATCCTCTAATTACATCTTGTAATGCCCGAATCTGGCATGATGGCTAAATTCATTTGATTAGCTAAATTAATGGTTCATAATCTATGATGGGCCTAGAAGATGGTAATTGGGTCACTAAGGCCCACTATCAGGGCCACCTCGCTACAGGGCTACCTCGCTTATGATCTCTACCAAGGGATCGCTTCATTTCTATCATCACATCTACAAACTAAAACGGGATCGCTATCTCACGCTTTGCTGGAAGACTCATGGTCAGACCCCTCGAGGTCGCATGAGTATCTGTGCGCTTGGGTCCGCTTCGCATGTCCAGACCCCTCGAGGTCGCATGCTAGGCCCTTGCTACTTCTCTACTAGCCTCGCTTGAGAGGCCTCAACTCTAGCCATGCGAGACCATCGGTTTCCTTCTTTGGGCCATGGATCATGGGCAGAATTAATGACTCATTGTCACATCAGCCCTAAAACGAGTGGGCTTGGGCCATGACTTATCTTCTAAAATCCTAGCCCGTCTAGGTAACTTCTTCTCCAAGAACTACTTACGGCTTGATCCCTATAAATAGGGTATGTAGGCACCTTGTTATGGATGAGAAACAGTTCACCCCTGAAAACACCATACAAGATCAGCCACAAACAATCTCCAATCTCCTTCCGTGTTCTTCGTGTTCTTAGCAAAATATCTGTATTTTGCTCCGTGATTCCAGCAACCTCCATAAACATTGTTATACCAATTTCTCCTTATAACATTTGGCACTAGAAGGAGGGCAATTATTATTATCTATGGAGGACATCTAATTTATTCAGTATAGGGTTTTAGGTTCGATCAATACAGACACCATGCGCGAGGGACAATTCCTGAACAACAACAAAAAAGGATGCCAGATGAGCTACGTGGACAAGAAAAAGAAAAAGAAAAAAAAAATAAATGGTGAAACAAACAACAGGAAGCAATAAGCAATGGGATCAGCAAGAATTAATAAGAAAAAGGAGGGGGAAAAAAGCTCGAGCAAGAGCTTAACAAAAACAATGGACCCGCATGAAGTAAATAAAAAAAATAAGGAGTCCAAACCATCAAAAAAAGCAAGGCGAAGCATGTCAGTGAAAAAAAAAGGAATTGGCAAAGCAAGATAAAGAAGCAGCTATGCCCGAGCTAACGGCAGGAAGAAAGAAAAAAAATCAAGAAAATAACGGACTACCGAACTGCGATTCAGAAAATTGCATACGGAAAAATCAAAGATGAGTTTTCTATTCTTATTTTTATTTTCTGCAATTATTTAATTGTATCTTGCCATGCATACATAAATCATGTTTTAAATATTTTTCAAAAAAATATTTATTATTCGAAAAATTCTTGCGAGCAATATATTTTATGCTTATAAAATTATTGCAATTTGAAAAATATCGTACGAGATATTTGTGTTGATGAATTGCGGATATTTATGCTGATTGATTGCGAGTTTATTTTACAATCTCGTACGAGCTGCATATTTTGAACAAAAATACATATGCGAGATGCATAATTTTGTAAAAGATTTTCTACAAAGAAAAGGAGCATTATTTTTGAACAAATAAATATCGCGACATTCTTAAAAGAGCATATTTATTATTGCGTATGGATTTGTAAAAGATTTTTCATATATCGTCGCGATAGTACTGATAAGTGGATTTTATATCCACTTGGAATGCCTTAGTTCGGCTTTAATTGATTGTTTTGGACTCAAGTTTGTGTAGTTTTGATGTGTTTTGTGTAATTGTACAGGGTTGAAGAAATATCGATTAAAGGTGTAGTTTCCGTCATTTTTGGAGCGTTTTGTGGAGTTGATTGATGATATGGAATGAAGAATGGTGGCTAATGTCAACTCCTAAGAAGTATACAAGTCATTAAGAATGAAAGACGGTAGCTCATGCAAAAGGAACGGGAAGAAAAGGCGAAAAAGGCAAGAAAAATCAGTTTTCGCAGAACGGGACCAAGCCGGGGGCTTCCAGCCGTTTTTGGGCAGATTGTGCCGGCGCATCAGGCGCCAAAACGGTGCATCAAGCGCTAGGGGGCGCGGAAGAAAATCAGTCAGAATTTCGGATTTTGTTTTGGTCATATCTTAAGTTCTACAAGTCCGTTTTAGGCCCGTAAGCAGTCCACGCGAAGCTAACGAGATTCTCTATCATTCTAAGGTGGTCCAGAGGTCCAATTATGATTGGAACGTTCCAGAAATACTGAAGAAAAGTCAGCTACGAATTTTCCTTAAAAAACAGAATCAGTTTAGGAAACGTATTTTGCAGAAATTCTATTATAATTCTGTTTTGGTATTTTCTTGCTGGGCAAGATGTCTAGAGTCCTATATAAACACATCTAGGGTATTATTTTAGGATGTAATTCATAACCTATTTTCAGTACTATTCATACTTTAGATCTAGAACTATTTTGAGATTGGAGAGAAAAGGGAGAGAATCAATTGGAGAAGAAGATTGAAGGAAGGAGCGAAGGGATTCGTCCGGAGTTCAAGACACTTCAAGATTTGTATTCTTTGTTCTTAAATTCTAAACTCATGATTTGTGGTTTTTATATATATACTTGTTTTGTTCAATTATGAGTAGTTAATTCCCTTTATCCAAGAGTTGGGTAGTATTCGTTGATTTGTCGAGTTTGTTTGATTTCTCTTGTTATTGTTAATCTGTCATTGAGGGCTTAATTCAATTAGAAGAGTAGCTAACTTTTGATTGAATCTATAGGGATTATAATGAATCGGGAGAAGAGTTGTAATTCTAGTACATGACATGATAGACACAATTTAATTATTGAATCGGGAGATTAATAAAAGAATTGTGAAACTGTTAATCCTTGGTTTTAATAGTTTATGATTATACTTTGATTGACCATGGGAGTGGCGATTAGGGGATGATTGTAGGCATTATGAATTACCTTGGGAGAGGAATTTATAAACTTTAGAAGGATTGTTTTTAACGAACAAGAGACACAAATTAGACATTCTTGGTAGTCAATTGAAGAACCCCAAATCTTGGATTATTTTCTCTCATCGTTATTATATAGTTTTTATTTGTTTATTAGTTTAATTTAGTTAATAATCATAATCACCAATCTATTCTTCCACACTTCTGAACTGCTTGAGATAAAAGACTCAGAATTAGAATTGATATCAGTCCTTCCCTGAGAACGAACACACAAAAATACTACTAACAAATTGGCGCCGCTGCCGGGGAAGGCAGCAATATTGATTTTGAGTTAATTGTTTCTTGTAGTTTGGATTTTATCTTTGTATATATTTTTCTTTTCTTTCTTTTTGTATTTCTTTCTTTGGTGTGTCTACAGGTTCTTTGAGGTAGACAACTTAAACAGGTTTTGAGGAGAGAGACTAGATGGAGTACAACTTTGGTTGGAACAATGCTCAGAATTTCTACAACAGTCAGGAACGATATCAAGACTTCAATCCTTACCCACAATTCAATTCCTATGAGGATCGTAATGAATATCAGGTAAATTCGTTCTATTCTGAGAACTTATTTTATGCTCCATATGCCCCTAGCAATGATTATTCATATTCGTTTGAAAATCAATATCATGATGATGTTTATCCATATATGTGTAATGATGTTGATACGAGTTTAACTCAGTCTAATCCTTATTTACTTGCTGATTGGGAGATTGCGCTCAATAAAATGATTCAAGGAACTCAGTCTAATCTTCCCTTACTTTCTTTGGGAATTTTTGATGAACCAACTTTAGAGATTGCTAGTGACAATGATATTCCATGTGATTCAATAGCTTGGTACGAGGAGAATGCTAAACTAAATAATTTTATTTGGGAAGTTCGAGCAGTGTGGCATGACGGTTGTTATCGAATTCCTCCTTGTGTCAATTTTCCTCTATGCCATGATTCTTGTTTAGCAATTGATGATAATGTTGTGTCTGATGAGTCTACTGGTGTAGTTGATAATTGTCCCATGCACATTAATGATAATTTGGATGCAATTGAAATTCTACCAGTTCTAGAAAATTTTGAGCTTAATACATTGGTAGATGAGATTAAAATTGATGACTGTCCAATTATAAAAGAGAAGGAAGTTAAGATTGAGGAAGTTGAAAATCTTGCTGTAGAGTATAAGGATCCGATTTGGGAGGAGTATATGAGTCGTACTTATAATGATTATTCTGACGACTTTTCTAGCTATTTTGATGTTTCCAAGTCTCTTGAGCATGATAGGTTCTTGAAAGTTTTCGTACCTTTCAATGAATCTAAGGTTTATCTGCACAATATGCTTATATTAGAAATTCGTAGATATGTGCATCTGTTTGCTTTTTCTCCTCATTGAAGTTTCCAGGTATAATCGGCGTCAAGCTATTGACATTAAAGGAGCGCTTCGTGGGAGGCAACCCATGCGTTTGTGTAAAAAAAAAAAAAAATTTGAGTGTTTTTTAAAAAAAAAAAAATTAGAATCTGTTGTTTTTTGAGCAGGCTGCACTTGTGTAACGCAGGTTGCGCCTGCGTTTCTGTCTTCAGCGCAGGTTGCGCCTGTGTTGCGCAGGTTGCACCTGCGTTACCCGCTTTCTGATGCCCCTGTAACGCAGGCTGCGCCTGCGTTACTGCCCTTTCCGCGCCCAGCGCCCCTGAAACGCAGCCTGCGGCTGCGTTACACCCTTTCTACCCAGATTTTTTCCGAATTTTGTTGTTTTTCAGCACAAATTCAACCCCAAATTTTATTCCAACTCTCATCCCCTTAATTCCTAAATCCTATTTTTATCCTAGATCAATTCTAAACCTCCCAAATCTCTCCTCCACTCTATTTTTTTTTTTTAATCTCATCTATCCATCATCTTATATTTATATCCACCTATACATACAAATCCTATTCCTCTTCTATTTATTTAATTCTCTAAAAATTCAATTCTAAAGAGGAATTAATTGCAAGTTCACCTCTTTGATTCCTATTGGGTAAATCTTTTTCTCTAATCTTATTTTTATTACGAATTTGTGTTCTTGTAAATTGGGATTTTGTATTATTCTTGGAATTTGGGCTATTTTTGGTGTGATATTGCTTGGTAATTATTAGTGGAGCTTTATGTGAGTTGGGCATTGATTCTTATGGCTCCTAAGCGTGGGAGAGGTGATGCTAGTGTTGCTAAATTTTCATCTTTGACGGCGGAGGTTGAATTTAATCGGTTGTTGTCCAGGCCGATAGCTAAAGAAAAGGGATTTTTGCCATGTTGAGTTGCGATGGGTAAGGTTGTCAGGCGCATTGTAGGTATGTTTTCTGCTATCCCTTGTATTTACTTTCATTCAATGCGGACATTGAATCTTTCAAGTTTGGGGGTGTTTTGAGGGATTAGTAGTTGTTGTTGTATTATGTGTTCATGTAGGATTTCATGTTTTGCATATTAGTAGTAGTAATTCATGCATATATGTTCGTGTTATCTACGTTTGTTTCATATAGGACATTCTATTTTTTGTTTCGTATACCATGTGAGTTCATTCTAGTTGCATTTTCATGGCATGAATATTTCATGATCCCTTAAGACGAGCTAATTCTGATTGGTAGGTAGGTGTCTAATTGAGTGTGGTAATGATGAATAGAGGGTTGATTTATAGTTTCTATGAAATTGACTTGCATGTTACGGGAACAAAACTTTTACACAGTCTCATTGGGTGCTTTTGGGGCTAGGTTAAGGTCATGCTTGTTTGGATGTTTTGAGATTTAATCACCTGATTATATTTAGAATTTTCGTTATTCCCTTGATGGCGTAGGAGCACTAAAGTCTAAGTTTGGGGGAAACCAGGGATTTCATGCTAGTTGTATTAATTGTTAAATAATTGCTAAAAACAAATGGCTAGTAGCCGGCTCATATTTATATGAGTAGTCTAGGGTTGGAAATGAGAAAGGCTCATTCCAGATCGCAGAAAAAAAAAAGAAAAAAAAAGCAAAAAAGAAAAAAAAGAAAAAAAATAAAAAAAAGTGTCAATAGTTTAATTGTTTATATGCAAAATTAACTAGGGTGAGCTCTTTAATACTCGAGTAATTAAGTCTGAGGGGACTTAGTCCTAGTGACCTAAGGCTTTTATAGTCTGGGATCCACTGACCTAACACTCGCTACATGGGTATTATTGTATAAGCCTTTTGGGGTCTCATCCATTGCACGGTTAAATAAGCATGCTTGTATATATGTGTCGTAGTAGTTAGTAATAAAGCATGAATTTCTGTCTACCTTGGATAAGGATGGAGGTGTTTCTAGGTTATGAAGTGTCTACAGTCTATTCTATTTATAAACCTGTGATTGTCTTGGCGAAGGATATGTATGATTTTTTAACCTAGTTTTGGGAGTATTTCTGATGAGCATTGCACACACGCACGTTTCTGTTCATGTATTGTTAGTATACGGGAACTTGGTCGAGCTCTATTTGGATTTAGTTGCATTCTTTGAGATATTTGCTTGTTAGTTGGTTTTGGTTAGTTTGAAGGGGATCGTTGCATATTTCATATTAGTTGCATTCATGCATTGCATTGCATTAGGTTAAATGGATTTTGTGGGTACATTCGCTATAGGCCCTCACGAGACCTTACTCGTCCACTGGGGCTGCCTAGGGGTTTAAAGGGCTTGTTGCATATGCCAAATGCAACCGTGATCACCTACGGAAGTGGTACTAGTTAGTTAGTTGTAATTGTTTATGCTTGAGGACAAACATCAGTTTAAGTTTGGGGGTTTGATAAGTGGATTTTATATCCACTTGGAATGCCTTAGTTCGGCTTTAATTGATTGTTTTGGACTCAAGTTTGTGTAGTTTTGATGTGTTTTCTGTAATTGTGCAGGGTTGAAGAAATATCGATTAAAGGTGTAGTTTCCGTCATTTTTGAAGCGTTTTATGGAGTTGATTGATGATATGGAATGAAGAATGGTGGCTAATGTCAACTCCTAAGAAGTATACAAGTCATTAAGAATGAAAGACGGTAGCTCATGCAAAAGGAACGGGAAGAAAAGGCGAAAAAAGGCAAGAAAAATCAGTTTTCGCAGAACGGGACCAAGCCGGGGGCTTCCAGCCATTTTTGGGCAGATTGTGCCGGCGCATCAGGCGCCAAAACGGCGCATCAGGCGCCAGGGGGCGCGGAAGAAAATCAGCCAGAAATTCGGATTTTGTTTTGGCCATATCTTGAGTTCTACAAGTCCGTTTTAGGCCCGTAAGCAGTCCACGCGAAGCTAACGAGATTCTCTATCATTCTAAGGTGGTCCAGAGGTCCAATTATGATTGGAACGTTCCAGAAATACTGAAGAAAAGTCAGCTACGAATTTTCCTTAAAAAACAGAATCAGTTTAGGAAACGTATTTTGCAGAAATTCTATTATAATTCTGTTTTGGTATTTTCTTGCTGGGCAAGATGTCTAGAGTCCTATATAAACACATCTAGGGTATTATTTTAGGATATAATTCATAACCTATTTTCAGTACTATTCATACTTTAGATCTAGAACTATTTTGAGATTGGAGAGAAAAGGGAGAGAATCAATTGGAGAAGAAGATTGAAGGAAGGAGCGAAGGGATTCGTCCGGAGTTCAAGACACTTCAAGATTTGTATTCTTTGTTCTTAAATTCTAAACTCATGATTTGTGGTTTTTATATATATACTTGTTTTGTTCAATTATGAGTAGTTAATTCCCTTTATCCAAGAGTTGGGTAGTATTCGTTGATTTGTCGAGTTTGTTTGATTTCTCTTGTTATTGTTAATCTGTCATTGAGGGCTTAATTCAATTAGAAGAGTAGCTAACTTTTGATTGAATCTGTAGGGATTATAACGAATCGGGAGAAGAGTTGTAATTCTAGTACATGACATGATAGACACAATTTAATTATTGAATCGGGAGATTAATAAAAGAATTGTGAAACTGTTAATCCTTGGTTTTAATAGTTTATGATTATACTTTGATTGACCATGGGAGTGGCGATTAGGGGATGATTGTAGGCATTATGAATTACCTTGGGAGAGGAATTTATAAACTTTAGAAGGATTGTTTTTAACGAACAAGAGACACAAATTAGACATTCTTAGTAGTCAATTGAAGAACCCCAAATCTTGGATTATTTTCTCTCATCGTTATTATATAGTTTTTATTTGCTTATTAGTTTAATTTAGTTAATAATCATAATCACCAATCTATTCTTCCACACTCTGAACTGCTTGAGATAAAAGACTCAGAATTAGAATTGATAACAGTCCTTCCCTGAGAACGTACACACAAAAATACTACTAACAAGTACATATATGTCAAAAATATTTTCAAACTTGCGAACTAAATTGTCAAGTAGGGTGGCCTAGACAAGCTATAAATCTTGCAATGCTACATACTTAGTAAAGTGCAGCACCCTCTAGATTATTGAAGGCCCATGAGATCTCTATATAGAATGGGTGGAGGCATCCTTATGCAAACTATCTTTAAAACTTCGTAGCACAGCTAACCCAACAAGGGACGCATGCGAAGTTCGCCAGAACTACATCTACATCTACATCTCTTATTAACAATCCCGCCAAAAACGAAGACACATCCTTATGTGGTTGCATCAGACACTTGAAAAGCGTGTATGCCAGTTCGGGATATATACAAGCGCCAAGGTCCTAACTAGACAACAAGGATCGCATTGGATTTCAAATAAATTATTTATACTCGCACATTTGAAAACCTTGGCAAATATATATCTTATACTGGTCATCGCATTCTATCACACTTGCATCCGCATACGCCTAGCGAGCACAGTGGTGCTCTAAATGTTTTGCTAATCTTCTATTTTTAGCTGTTTCAGCGATCGAAGAAATTTAGAAGCTTGAAGATTTTTAGTTCTCCACTACAGCATGCTACACTGAAGAACTGGGGGCTAGTTGTTATGCCATATTTTTGGCATATCTAATATTCTCCCAAATTTCTAATAATATTAATTATTAATTCAGATTAATAATTGTTGCTTAACCTCTAAGTTTTATCCTCTCTCTGAAACGAGGAAATAATCAATCTCAATTAATCAATTACGGAAAATATCTCCAAACGATATTCTTCAAATCTGGAAGATATCACAACGATAAGATTAAATCAGATAAAATCAGTAATTACCCACATTAACGAAGTTTATCCCTAAAGTCTCTAAGGGATAGACACAAATCAATTTCACAGAACTACGTGGGCTTGATCCTATATAAACATATAGGTACGCAGGCATCTGCGCAGAAGATATGACCGATACACGAGACAAATCGAGACACCTGCCAAGTCCAGCCCCCTCTTTTTTCATAAACCCTAAACCCCTAAAACAGCCACATACTCACAAATTCACCATATTATTCCACCAAACCTCCAATTTCGTGTTGTTACGAAATTCCTCCAACAACATTTGGCGCTAGAAGGAGGGCGCTAAGTCATCGTATTGGGAGAAACGATGACTAAATCACACAAAAAGAAGAACGATGGAGAGACTCCTGGGTCGCATATGGTTAAAAAGGATGATCCCCTGACGAGGGACCCCTCAGAGGACGAGGTGTCCAAGGGCAACTCTAAGACTGGGTACAAAGAGGAGCAAACACCCCCAGTCCAGAAGGTGGCGTTGACCAGCGAGGTTATGTCTTTTCTAAAAGGCCTCGGCGACCAAGTGACCGCTGTACATGATAGGATTGCAAAAGTGGAGAAGCGTTATAGTTCTAGAGGGTCGAAGAGGAATGCAAGGACAGGTGATCGAACATATCAAGGGGAAGGAAGCAAAGTCCCTGCCAAGAAACTTATTGATGATTTCGAGGATGTTCTAACAGATCAATCGAACCCTGACTGGAATGAGGAGGAGTATTCGCTCGAGAAGAAAGGAGGATCGCGTGATAAGGTCGCTTCATCTGAGGGGAGATCGGTTAGTGTTTTTGACCGTCTTAAAAAGAAGCTAACTGAACACGACCTCCATCTCAAATTAGAAATGATTGATGCACCTCGGAATGAAGAATCTAAGAATAAAATCAAGGGCCCTCATCGACCATTGTCTCCTCATTGAGATCGCGAGCGGTCATATCGTCGCGATGACAGACCCCCCTCTCACAAAGAG
The DNA here is from genome assembly GCA_036435485.1 of Saposhnikovia divaricata. Lineage (NCBI taxonomy): Eukaryota > Viridiplantae > Streptophyta > Magnoliopsida > Apiales > Apiaceae > Saposhnikovia > Saposhnikovia divaricata. Next base: position 23,917,744 of record CM071599.1, read on the forward strand.
CGTGATCGTCGCGATGACAGACCCCCATCTCATCGAGATCGAGAACGATCCCAACACCATGAAGAGGATCGTAAGAAGAAGGATTGTAGGAATGACCAGGAGGAGTCTAGCGTCCCAAAAAAGACTCAGTCACACCATGGAAGTACTGGAGAGAAAAAGGAGGGGGACAAGGAGGCCAAAGTGGGAGACTATAAGCTGGAAGAATTGAAAAGGGCCATGGATGCGATGAACAATGAGAAAGGGATCTTTAGTACCATGGGCTCTTCTTCACCCTTTACCCTCGAAATTCGAACTGCTCCACTTCCTACAGTGTTTCGAGGGCATCATTCAGATATGACCTATAATGGAGATACCGATCCAGCTGAGTTCGTGATTCGATTCAACAATGAAATGGATGTATACCAGGTGTCACAGCTTGCGAGGTGTAGGTTGTTCGTAGCCTCGCTAAGGGGAAGTGCTCAGCAGTGGTTTTCGAAGCTAGGAGCACTGGTTATTATCGATTCATGGGAACAATTTGTAGATATCTTTATCAAACAGTTCCAATCTTCAATGCTCTATGCACCCCCGGTATCTACGTTGGCGAACATAAAACAGAAGGAAGGAGAAACTCTTCATGACTATTTCAAGAGATTCAATGCTGAAGTGCCTCGCGTGCGAGGTGCAAATGATGAGGCTGTGAAAAATTTCCTTATTGCTGGAGTGAGGGAAGGGACTGAATTCTGGAAGAAACTGCAAGAGCAAACCCCTAGCACACTTTCAGAGTTGCAAAGGGTCGCTGAGCCTTTCAAGCGTGTTGAGAAATCACTTGCAGATCTAAAGAAGAATAGTGAAAGGAGCAGTAGTGGAAGTAAAAGTAGGGGAGTGAAAAGGAAGGATTCTCGGAGTCCAAGGCAAAGACGAGATCGAAGCCCCAACCCAAAGAGAAGGGAACGCGATCCACCAAGGCGATCCCCTCCTCGAGTTCGCCCTGCAAGGAGTGAAGACAAATTTATCCCTCTGGTCTCCCCAATTGATCACATCTATGTTGTCAATGTGAACAAGGGGGTATTCAAGAGACCTACACAAATGGGTCCAAAAGGAACTGCCGATACTAGCAAATATTGTGCCTTCCATGAACAAATAGGGCATGATACAACGAATTGCTGGCAGCTAAAATAGCAAGTAGATCAATTAATTCGAGATGGAAAATTGACTTAATGGGCAGTTCGCGAAGTGAAGAAGCATAATTCGAAGTCAGGTCTCGGTTACAATGATGTTCCACCACCTAGACAAAATGAAGAGCCCCACAAAGAAATGGAAACGCGAGGCGGAAGCATTCATGTAATTATTGGAGGACCCCATATGGGGGGAGACAGCAACAAGGCCAGAGAGAGGTATGCTCGCGAGGCTAAAAAGCGACCCCTCACTAATGTTCATCACCTGCAGGAGCGACCCCCGAAGCTCTTTAAGGGGGAGGATACAAACATTATGTTTACTGAAGAAGATGCAAAGTGGGTTCACCACTCCCATTCTGATGCCCTCGTTGTCCGAATTCGAATTGGATCGCAGAATGTTTACACGGTCCTGGTTGACAATGGGAGTGCAGTGAATATTCCAACGTACGAGGTATACCAAAAAATGGGGTATGTGGACAGAGACCTTATCCCTACTGTGGGACATCTATATGGGTTCACTGGAGTCTCAGTTAGTGTAAAAGGCCTCATCAGGTTCCCAATCACTTTAGGGGATGAGCCCTGCATCACCAACAGGTCGTAGACTTTATGGTGGTGGACCAGCCATCAGCCTATAATGCTATTGTAGGAAGGCCTATTCTCAAAGAAATGCGGGTGGTCACCTCCATCTATCACCTTTCTATGAAATTTCCCACCCCGCAAGGAGTTGGGTGTGTTAGGGGAATTCAATATGAGTCCCGTGAATGTTATAACAAGGCCCTCAAGACAGCTGAAAGGGGAAATAAATCTGGGGTAGACATGATGGAATGCGAGGAGGATGACAGGGTCCGCAAGTCAGCTTCGCGACACTCAGCTGAGTGCAATATAATATCTATTGAGGAGCTTCCTGAAGGTTATTTTGATAATTTGGGCATACAAGTAGAACCAATACCAGGGGCCTTGATGATGGAAACTTCTCAGCAAATAATGGTTCTCCAGGAAGGGATCGTTAAAGAGGCTACTGACAGTGATAATGAAGAGAGCCCTGAACAAGCTGCAGTGCGAGCCCGAAAGGGAAAGTGGGTTCGCAAGGAAACTTCCACACTAACAGAGCTACCAAATGGAATCACACAAGAGACAATTGTTGGTAAAGAATATGGACATGTGAGTGCAGCCCGAATGCCCGAGGATGGGATCGCTCCACCTCAAAGTGAAAAAAGTAATACCTGCGAGGCAGAATCAAGCCGGGCTCGCGAGTACGATCTAGACCTTGATCCTCACATCCCAGAACATGTGGAGCAAGCAGGAGCAACGGAAGATACTATCCCTATCCTTGTTGATGTGCAGGATCCTTCTAAGGTGTTGAAGATAGGGTCGAAACTCAATCCTGGCTTAAGGGAAAAGCTTCTCACTTTTTTTGAAGGCCAACCTTGACGTGTTCGTCTGGTCTCATTAAGATATGGTTGGGATCGATCCTAGTGTGATGCGTCATAGGCTAAACTTGGATCCAAACAAGAAAGGAGTTAGATAGAAAAAACGACCCATAAGTAGAGAACGAGCCGAGGCTCTCAAAGAAGAAGTGGATAGACTCCTTGAGGTAGGGCTCATTAGGGAATCATTATACCCTGACTGGCTTGCGAACCATGTCCTCGTTAAAAAGCCAAATGGAAAATGGAGAACCTGTGTAGACTTCACTGATCTTAACAAACATTGTCCTAAGGATAGTTTTCCTTTACCCAGGATCGATCAATTAGTTGATGTAACAGTGGGGCACGCACTTATTTCTTTCATGGATGCTTATTCTGGGTACAACCAAATACCCATGTATGGCCCTGATCAGGAACACACCTCGTTCATCACAGATAGAGGGCTCTAATGTTACATAGAGATGCCCTTCGGCCTCCTCAATGCTGGGGCAACTTATCAAAGGCTTGTTAATATAATGTTCGAAAAGCAGATTGGAAAAACAATGGAGGTATATGTGGATGACATGCTGGTAAAATCCAAGGAAGTTGTGGACCACATCGCTCACCTAGCTAAAATGTTCAATATCTTGAGAAAGTATAGGATGAAGCTCAATCCCCAAAAGTGCATGTTTGGGGTCGAATCTAGAAAGTTCTTATGGTTCATTGTCAACCACAGAGGAATCGAGGCGAACCTTGCAAAAATAAAGGCTCTAATGGACATGCGATCCCCAAGAAGCATGAAAGAAGTTCAGAGTTTAACAGGAAGGATCGCAGCTCTTAATCGGTTCGTTTCAAAGTCATCAGACAAATTCCATGAGTTCTTCAAGGCAATTAAGAAAGTTGGAAAAAAATTTGAGTGGACCTCTCAGTGCGAGGAGGCCTTCCAGAAGATAAAGGAGCATTTGGGCTCGCCACCACTTCTTTCGAAGCCTCTTAATGGCGAGGTCCTCATCATCTACCTCGCTGTGTCTGAGCACGCGATCAGTGCAGTACTGGTACGCGAGGAGGAAAAAAGTCAGTATCCAGTGTATTACATTAGCAAAAGAATGTTAGATGTAGAAACTCGCTATACCAACATGGAGAAGCTTGCTTATGCTTTAATTTTGGCCTCGCGAAAGTTAAGGTCATATTTTCAGGCCCACAAGATTGAGGTTCGCTCAGCCTACCCACTGAGGCAAGTAATGCACAAACCTGAATCTTCAGGAAGACTGCTAAAATGGACAGTGGAGCTTAGTCAATTTGACATTGAGTTCAAGCCTTGGGGCCCTATTGTTAGGAATATGTTGTACTTGATGATAACTTCACAATCAATCAAATTGTATAAGTATTGTAGCTGTCAACGGATGAGGATTTATAACTCTATCCGTTGACAGGTAGCTCATCAACGGATGAGGTTTTGTAGCATACTGAAGTATCTCTATGTTATCAATTGATAGTGTTTCTATCCACAGTCATGTTGACCATCAATGGATAGGCAGAATAGGGTAGCCAATTGTAAATAAGCTATGCTATGTAATTCTGTTTAAGTGAAAGTGTATCAATGGATGAAGACAGAACTCTATCAACGGATACAGCTCAAATCTATAATATCAACGGATACAGCTCAAATCTACAATATCAACGGATACAGCTCAATCTATTATCAACGGATGTCAACGGATAATCATTAACACTTTTTTCTATGCTAAGCTGGGGATTAGCAGTAGCTAAAGACAGGTTTGACTGACAGATCACATGGGTTGATAGTAGATACAAAAAGCAGTATGGAAGCCATACTTTGGAAACACAGAAGAAAGAAGCATTCTGTTTACACTATGAATACAAGAAAGGTGCAGGGGACATGTCTGTTCACAAGGACAACCTTTCGGCTACATGTGTATTTGGAGTGAAGTAGCAAGTCAACTTGAATTAGATTAGTATTATCTTATTCCTGTAGTACTTGTAAACTTGGGATATATATAACCAAGTGTAGCAACTCTTTAGAAGCTAAGAAAATAGATACATTTGCTTAAGGTTTTCTTGAATATCCTTAGAAAGTAAAGAGTTGTAAAACAGCAGCTGTGTACATTTGTATCACAGAGTTTTCTTCAAATAAAAGCTTCAGGTGGTGCATTTAACCACCTGATTTTATATGTGTTTGTGCATTAATCTTTATACAACAATTATCTTCTTATAGATTTCTGAAGTTCTTATCAGGAATTTATAAATATCAAGAATTGTATTCAACCCCCTTCTACAATCATACAAGTGTGTAATCTGGGAATAACAATTAGTATCAAAGCAAGCTTCTAACATATTTGAAGTTTAAAGATCAACACACTTCCAACATGTCTAAGAAGGATTATGGAGTAAAGATACCAGTTCTTGATAGAGAGAATTACTTTCACTGGAAAGTAAAAATGCGTCTACATCTCTTGTCCATTGATGAGGGTTTTGTGGATTGCATTGACAAGGGTCCACATGTTCCGATGAAGACTGCAGCAAGAGTTGGCCTTGCTGAAGATGCGCCTGACACTCTCATTCCCAAACCTGTTTCTGAATGGAGTCTTGAAGATATGGCAGAAGTCCAAAAAGACAAAAAGACCATGAATATATTGTTCAATGGTCTAGAAACAGACATGGTTGACAATGTTATCAGCTGTACTACCTCCAAGGAAGTATGGGACACTGTTCAAACCATTTGTGAAGGAACAGAACAGGTGAGGGAAAACAAGATGCAACTACTAATCCAACAGTATGAACACTTCCATTTCAAGAGTGGAGAAACATTAAATGATACATTTAGTAGATTTCAAAAGCTACTAAATGGCTTGAAACTGTATGGAAGAATCTATCAAGTTAAAGATTCTAATCTCAAATTTCTGAGATCATTGCCCAAAGAGTGGAAGCCAATGACTGTTTCTCTAAGAAACACTCAAGAGTACAAGACATTTACTCTTGAAAGGCTCTATGGAACTTTAAAGACATATGAGCTGGAAATGGAGTAGGATGAAGAGATTGAGAAGTCCCAAAAGAAAAGTGGGTCAGTTGCACTTGTTGCCAACTTGGAGCAGAAGGAGGAGAAAAGAACAGAAGCTGCTTGTTCTACACCAAACAGGGAGGTTTGTAAAGATAGAGCAGAATCAAGCAGGAGCAAGGAAAAGGTGTCTGAAGAATTGAATGTCCTTCACCAGGATGAATTGGATGAGATAGATGAGCACTTAGCCTTTCTGTCTAGGAGATTCTCTAAGCTGAAATTCAAGAGAAACTCTGGGGTGGCCAAGCCATTTAACAAGGATTATTCCACAAGCAACTTTGTAGATAAATCCAAAATTAAATGCTACAATTGTGGAATTGCTAGTCACATGATAAGTGAATGCAGGAAGCCCAGATCTTAGAATAAGGGAAAGCCAACTGAGACTGTTGACTACAAGAAGAAATAATGCTAAAAGTGAACTTGAAGCTGTGTTAAAAAGAGAACTGATTTTAAGAGACCAGCTTGAAAAATAACAAGGGATAATTGCTAAATTTCAAAGCTGTAGGAATATTTCACAAAACATAATAGAAGTCCAGGGAATAGAATCGTTTGTGAAGGAGACCTGGACTCAAAAGAAAAAGGAGCTAGAACCTTGCCTTGAGGATCTAGAGACTATTTGTGAATCAACGGATAGTGATCATCCGTTGACAGATGAACCATCAACGGATGAGAGGTATCCGTCGACTAACAAAAAGTTTGTTAGTAAGAAGGAACTCAAGAAACTGGATATTAAGTATGGTCCAGTCAACAAGAACTTTGTTACTGGTGAGAGTAGCCAAACCAAATCTAGTGGGAAGGCTAAGGCAGGTGATTTACACAACAAAAAGGCTGTTGGTAAATCAGATTATGAAAAGGTAGAAATTAAGGGTAAAAAGAAAAAGAACAGAAATGGTAAGATAGGCATCAACAAGAAAAATAATTATTCTCCTCACAAGTTTGCCCCTAGGAAAACTTGTAGTAATTGTAATAGTGTCAATCATCTATCTTCTAATTGCAAGATTGTTAACAAGGCTCCTGTTCATGTACCTCAAACTATACCATGTATGCCTGCAATGCCTGGTTTGTATCAAAATGCTAGTTTTTCAAATCCATATGTGAACATGCCATATGTGTCTAATCCTTATTTTCAATCTGTGAATATGCCACAAAATTTCATGGAACATTCCTAGCATGAATAAAATGTGTGCCAATTTTCCACAAATGCATGCATCAAATATTCATGCAAATAAGCATTTGTCAAACCCCATCAATCAGGCATCTACATCTAAGGTGAAGAATGCCAAGATTGTAAAGTCAAAGGCTAACAAGAAAGGACCCAAGGAAGCTTGGGTACCAAAATCAACTTGATTTGCTTTTGTATGTGTGCAGGGAAACAGGAGGAATCTATGGTACCTAGACAGTGGATGCTCTAGGCACATGACAGGAGATTCAACCCTGCTCACAGAGTTCAAGGAAGGAGCTGGCCCTAGAATTACCTTTGGAGATGACAACAAAGGATATACTAAGGGATATGGCTTGATTTCAAAAGACAATGTCATCATTGAAGAAGTGGCCTTAGTTGAAGGTTTGAAGCACAATTTGCTGAGTATCAGTTAGATTTGTGACAAAGACTATGAAGTAAGGTTCACAAAAGAAGCCTGTGTTGTTTCTGCCAAGGAAGACAATAATGTGGTATTGACAGGTTTTAGAAAAGGAAATGTTTACATAGCTGACTTCAATTCAGCATGCTCAGAATCCATTACCTGTCTCTTCAGCAAAGCAAGTAAGGATGAGAGTTGGCTATGGATAAGAAACTGTCACATTTGAATTTTAAAGTTATGAATGACTTGGTGAGAAAGGATCTTGCTAGAGGAATCCCTCAATTGGAATTTATCAAAGATGGATTGTGTGATGCCTGCCAATTAGGGAAACAGAAGAAATCATCCTTCAAGAGCAAGACAGAGTCATCCATTTTTAAGCCACTTCAATTACTTCATATGGACTTATTTGGTCCAGTAAATGTCATGTCTATTTCAAAGAAGAAATACTGTCTGGTGATTGTAGATGATTTTTCTAAGTTTACATGGACCTTCTTCCTGACTCCAAGGATTGTGCAAGTGAAATCATCATCAATCACCTCAGAATACTAAACAATGGTTCTGAAGACAAAGTAAAAAGAATCAGGAGTGACAATGGCACTGAATTCAAAAATTCCACAATGAAGATCTTCTGTGAAGAGAATGGAATTGTCCATGAGTTTTCTGCTGCCAGAACACCTCAACAAAATGGGGTTGTTGAAAGGAAAAACAGAACTCTCATTGAAGCAGCTAGAACAATGTTAAGTGAATCAAGATTACCAACATATTTCTGGGCTGAAGCTATCAACACTGCATGCCTCATTCAGAATATTTCCTTGGTTAATCAAGCTAGAGGAATGACTCATTATCAGTTGTTAACCAACAAGAAGCCAACTTTAGCTTTTCTTCATGTCTTTGGATGTAAGTGTTTTATGCTAAGGAATCATGGAGATAACTTAGGCAAATTTGAAGCAAAGGCAGATGAAGCTATATTTGTTGGATATGCAGCAGGGAAAGCCTATAGAGTCTATAATCTAAGAACCAACATTGTTATGGAATCTGTACATGTTGTTTTTGATGATCAAAAGATTCTAGGTCTAAATGATGAAGGCTTCCATGAAAATTTGGAATTTGAGAATGAGGTAGAAGGAAGAATGTACAATGATGATGATGGGGAAAATGAAGATCATGACCATGAAAATTCACCAAGAGTTGTTGGCCCAACTAGAAGTGATGCTCACACTGGAAATGAAGCATCTGTTGATAGTCATATTGAAGCGTCCGTTGACAGTCATTATGGCGCATCCGTTGACAATATTAGAGATGCATTCGTTGACAGAAATTCTCAAGCATCCGTCGACAGGCAAAATGATGCATCCGTTGACAGTCAACTTCATAATTCTGCAAGGACAACAAACTCGGCGGGAGTTTCTCAGGGTCAAAATTCAATGCTAAATCAACATGATCATGCTCATGAAAATGAAGCAACCTCATCAAGATCAAACCTTCCACCTTCAAGAAAATGGACTAGAGATCATCCATTTGAGGTAATCATTGGTGAATCAAATTCAAGAGTCCAAACTAGGAGGGCCACTCAAGCAGAATGCCTATACAGTAGCTTCATGTCTCAAGAGGAACCTAAGAAAGTGGAAGATGCCCTTCTAGATCCAGATTGGGTCTTAGCAATGCAAGAAGAGCTAAACCAATTTGAAAGAAATAAAGTCTGGAAGTTTGTGCCCAAACCTGATGATAGAAGTGTCATAGGTACTAAATGGGTTCTCAAGAATAAATAGATGAAAATGGCATAATTGTGAGGAATAAAGCTAGATTAGTGGCAAAGGGCTATTCTCAAGAAGAAGGGATAGATTTTGATGAAACTTTTGCTCCAGTGGCAAGACTTGAGGCAATCAGAATCTTCCTAGCCTATGCAGCACATGCCAATTTCAAGGTCTATCAGATGGATGTCAAAAGTGCCTTTCTAAATGGGGAACTGGAAGAAGAGGTCTATGTCCATCAACCTCCTGGCTTTGAAGATCCAGAATTTCCAGAATATGTATATCTTCTCATGAAAGCACTTTATGGTTTGAAGCAAGCACCAAGAGCCTGGTATGACATTTTATCTCAATTTCTTTTAGAGAATCACTTCACTAGAGGTACAGTAGATAAAACCTTATTTCATAGGAATATCAATGGCTTTTCAATACTTGTTCAAATCTATGTAGATGATATTATTTTTGGGTCTACAGATGAGAAGCTTTGCAAAAGGTTTGCCAAACTTATGCAAAGTAGGTATGAAATGAGTATGATGGGAGAATTAACTTACTTTCTTGGATTACAAGTAAAGAAAGTTAATGAGGGCATTTTTATAAGTCAAACAAAATATATTTATGATCTTTTAAAGAAATTTGACTTAATGGATTGTACCTTTACAAAAAACACCTATGGTCACTGCAACTAAGCTTGAGTTGAATACTAAGGAAAAGTCTGTGGACATCTCAAGCTATAGAGGCATGGTAGGTTCACTTCTCTACCTAACAGCTAGTAGACCTGATATAATGTTTTCTACTTGTCTTTGTGCTAGATTTCAAGCTGACCCTAGAGAGTCTCACTTGATAGCTATTAAAAGAATTTTCAGGTATCTCAAGGGAACACCAAACCTTGGCATTTGGTACCCAAGAGAATCTGGTTTTGATCTAACTGGCTACTCAGATGCAGATTATGCAGGTTACAGAATTGATATGAAAAGTACTACAGGTTCCTGTCAATTTCTAGGAAACAGGCTTGTTTCATGGTTCAGTAAGAAACAGAACTCAGTCTCCACTTCTACAGCTGAAGCTGAGTACATTGCTGCTGGAAGTTGTTGTGCACAGATTCTATGGATGAAAAATCAACTTATTGACTATGGTCTAAAAGTTGAGAAGATTCCAATTTTCTGTGACAACACAAGTGCTATTGCTATCACAGGGAATCCAGTGCAAAATTCGAGAACCAAGCATATTGACATCAAATACCACTTCATTAGGGAACATGTGATGAATTGTACAGTAAAAATGCACTTTGTTCCAAGTGAAATGCAGCTTGCAGATATCTTCACCAAGCCTCTTGATGAATCCACATTCACAAGATTGGTAGGTGAACTAGGTATGCTTAATTTGTCATAATTCCTAGTGATATTTGATCTTACTGCATTGCAGCTAGAAATGTGTTTTGATTTACTTGAGAATTAAAAACTCTCAAAAAAATTTTCTGCAGAATTTTTGTCCAAGGCAAAATTATCTTATCAACGGATATCCTTTTACCCGTTGGTAGTATAAACACATTCCTAGATTTTCGTGTATCAACGGATAACAGGTTATCCACATCATCGACGGATAAACTATTTCTCAACCGTTCATTTTATATCCGTTGATATACATATTTTCTTTATATATAGCCGTTGGTAAACGTGTATATATATATGCATGGCTGTATTTATTTATTTTCTTTTATTAACTGACAGTTACTTTTGACCAATGGGTAATTACTTTTAATTATTTCATTTTCAACTCTTGAAAAATATAAAAGGCTGTCTTGTGCTCTCACATCTCACTTTTATCCACTTCCAAGATTCTCATAAGTAAACTGCATCCTCTTCACTAAAACTCTCTGCAACAAAAGTTCAAAAACTTCAATGGCGCCTATTGTTAAGATGATGTCTTCCACTGGGTTCACCTATGAGAAGAACAACTTCGCGGCCTATGTTGATACTATGAATGCTTCAGAAGTTTATCACACAATGATGAATTTCGTGAAGAACTGTAGGCTGTCGTATGCTATGACTACCACCACACCCCTCATCCATGAAGTAATTGAGGAGATGTGGACATCGGCTGAATTCAATGGTACTGATGAAACCCTATCTTTTTCTCTTAAGGGTAACAACTATGTGGTTAATTCTGATGTTCTAACTGCATGTTTGAAATTACCTGAGAATAATTGTTCATCTGCACCAACTGATGCTGAAATTGTTACCATGCATAATTCAATTAATTATGCTTTTAGTACTGATAATTTAGGCAAAATTGTTAGGAAGGGCATGGTTAAAGAATGGAGTTATCTTTGTGATGCCTTCATTAAAACTTTTTCTGGTAAAATTAGCAATGTTGATGCTGTTACTGAATCCATGCTTGTGATGCTATGTATGCTCTTAACTGATAGATATTATAAGTTTAGCACATTAGTGATGTATGAAATGGCAACTAAATTAGGTAATAAAGAAGCTAGGGGCAAGAATTTGCTAGATTTTTGATGCTCTTAGCCCTGCATATTTCTGAGAATGAGCTATCCATCTCTAACCCGGATTGCAAGTTCAATTGTTTTGTACAGGAGAAGAGAGTCCTTAGTGACTTGATTCGAATGGATCTAAATGCAGGGGTACAATTGGTTTATCTTCCAATTGTTCAGGTAGCTTCTAACCTTAATACTCCTATCTCTACCCCCCAAATTTCTTTGCCTTCCACTGTCACAATGGAGTCTGTAGTATTGACCAAACAGGCTCCTACCCAAGTGACTAAAACAAAAGTTTCCAAACCACAATCTAAAAAGCAAACCTCAAGTGTCTCTCGAAAGACACCTGTTGTAAAACCTACCAAAACTCTTGAGGGGAGTGTGAAGGTGGTAGTGAGTGGTGAGGGACAGGGTGCAAGCCCTAAGAATAAGGTAGGTGAGGAGAGTGCACCAAATAGCCAAGCCTTAGTTACATCCTCTCAATAGGGTGTGACTACCGAATCAAGTTCCCCACAAGGAACACTGCACAAAAGGGTCAGAGACACAACTAGCCCTCTCTCAAAAACCTATGAAAGAAGAGTAAAATCTAAAACCATAGGGGAATCACAGAGTGCACACACAGTACAACAAACTGTACCTTCTCAAATTCAGTTTGATATGGCTCCAGCAAATGTGGAGTCACAGCCCCCTATTCATAACCTTCAAATCGATACACATTACAATCCACCATCACCAACTCCATCTCTGGATGTGGATATGATATCTGCATCAATTCCTGATTCTCCATCTTTAAGATTCTTGGAGAAGCCCCACTCTGCAATTGGTGGTCATCATCTTTTAGATGATTTGTTGGGCCATCAATCTTCCATTCCTGAATTCACAACAAAATCTGTGGCCTCATCTTTAAAATCAATCTCCACAGATTCAGTGTTGGTTTTAACTTCAACGGATACTATCTTTCCTTCATCAACAGATATCCTTCATCCATTGACAAGTGTTTCTCCATCAACGGATGCGCCTATGTCTAGCCATCCATTGACAGCTATAACTACTCATAAACGGATATCCCTTATCCGTTGATAACTCACTCTACCACTGCTATATATGACATTCCTGTGTCAAGTGTGGAGGAGTTCACAGTAGTTGAAACACTTTTAGGATTGAGGGAAGGGAGTGAGAGGCTGCCTTGTGAGCAGGAAAAAGGAGAGGTAAATAATGAGAGGCTGACCATTTCTTCAGGTCAGGCAAAAGGAGAGCAAGAGAGTTCCACTTTAGTAGGTAAAGGTGAGGGTGTGAGAGGTGTGAGCCAGGGGGAGCCCCTGATGCAAGAAAAGAGAGATGAATGGAGAGAAGAGACTACAGGAGAAATAAGGCAGGAAGATCCAGCCATTGCAAGTGAGTTAATGGAGGTTAATGAAGCTTCTAAAGAGATGGAATTTCAACAAGAATATCAGTCAATCATTGACTCCATCTCTTTGGATCCTGAAACCTTTACTCACCCTGTTTCTGCATATCAAGTCATGGCACAACAGGGCAATGTGGAGGAAGAGGAGGCAATGCACCTAGTGCACACCTCACAATCTCTACATAGAGCAAAGGAAGCTTTAACAGCTCTGCCTTCAGAAGCTGAAAGTGAAGAGTTTGGCAATGATGATAGTGCTAGCACAGAAAATGATGAAGAAGTCAATATGGAGGATACTCCAGAATGGCTATTTTCTACTGCCACTATGGTTGGTGACTTCAATGTGGAAATTATGAAGCAATATCAAACTGCTATGGCTGAGCACCAGAATGCAGATCCACAAAGGAAGGCTGTCCTTCAGCAAATAATGGCCTCCCTGAAACTTCACAAGATGCAAATGGTTATTCAAAGAACACAACAAGAGGAGGTTCAAACTGCCATCAGAGAAATGAAAGTACAACTAGATGCCAAGATTGAGGCACTAGCCCCTACTACCACTCAGAAGGTGCTGACTAGCAAACTGTTAAAAGAAGATAGCATGGCCAAGTCTGTTCAGCATCTTTCCTCAAGAGTGGATAGTATGGAATCTCAAATGAAGACAATCATTGCCAACCAAGCAAAACAGACTGAGCTACTGGAAAGGCTACTTGCAGCCTCACCTCCAGCCCTTGATGCTAACAAAAAGGGGGAGAAGAAGGAAACTAGAATAGAAGAGGTTGCAACTACTACTAGTCAATTTCAAGCTGCCAGTAGCAAGATAGCACAGACTGAGGGGGAGCAACAGCCAACTATAGTGGTCAATCCAATAGAATTTTCTATAGAGGCTTCCAATGTGAAGAAACAAAAGGCTTTGCCTGTGATTCCTGACTTATCAGAAATCTCAGATGGTGAGAAGCAAGCCAGAATTGAAGAATTAGAGAAGATCAACAAAGAGGCAAATGAAAGAATAATGAGGACAGAGAGGATGATCAATGGATCAATTGCATCAGCTTTGTTCTCTACTCAAGCTTCTACTCCAACAATATCAACTACAATTCTGAAGGTGCTCACTCCAAAAATTGTGGCTCCTACATTCTATGATGCTGAACCATCTTATGTCAAAGAATTTGAACCATACATAAGAACCAGAGCCTACTCTCCACCAAAATCAAATGGGAAGAACAAGTTACAATTGGACTTTCCATTTCCCAAGGATGATGATGAGAAGCTAATGGGAGATTCAATCAAAGAGTTCAAGGAAAAGACAAATAAAAGTGTAAGAGATTGGATGGCTGTAATTATAAGGAATGGAAAAGTGTTAAATATATCCAACAGCAATCCTAGATTTGTTGAAGCAAAATAAGAGGAGACCTCCAGACTTCTAAGGGAAGCTCATCCAAGTGAAGAAAATCAATATGAAAACTCAGATGAGAAGCAAGCCATGCTGGCTCAGGAGTTATTGGATGAGGTAGAGGATGAAATGAAGGAACCTGAGGAAGTCCCCAAATCTAAACCCAAGAGGAGAGTGAAAACAAAGGCAAAGAGGCATGTCTCTCCAGAAAATGTAAGTAAGGAAACTACTGGCTCATCAATATCTATTTCTGCACAAGTAATCAACCCAGCTGTGAATTTCCATGGTGACCCTATAATACCTAAAGAGGAACCAATGAATCTTGACTCCATTGAGGTTCCTTCATTCTTACTGAAGCCTCAACAGAAGCCTAAATAGAAGAAAAGGATACCAAGGAAGCAACCTTCAAAGAAACCAATTCAAGTTGCTAGGGTGTCTGCTATTGTCAAGCAGCCAATCATGGAAAACAAGGATGATTTTATCTATCAGGCAGATATTGAAGAATACTCTGGCATGAATCTGTATCTGGATGAATTGTTAGAAGTAAGAGGAATTGACAAATACAAGCATTTGCCTGAGAGATTGGTCTTTATATACAAGGGAGGAAAGGAAAGGACATGGCCACTACAGAGGGTTCTTGGAGAAAATTATTTGACTTTAACCAAGGTGTTCTCTGCAATTAAGAGATACACAGGGTTCTCCAAGATAGCAAAAGGGGAGATACTGGACAGAATAGAACAGATAAGGAGAGAATGGAACTCACCATCAAGACTACCAAAGAAGATGAAGATCCCATACAATGGACAGAAAATCCACATTCAACCCTTCTGGATGTTGGAGTTCAGGGATGAAGATGGAAACAGAAGATTCGTCAGGTTAGAAGACCAACTATCAAAGGCTAGTTCTAAATACTTAGGATGCTTACAACAAAAGCTAAATCCAAAAGTTGTTGAAGAAGATGCCTTCTAGAGGTAACTCCAAATGCAGATTAAGTCCAACTATGCCAAAGAAGGAAAATCAAGGGTGATGCCAACCAGAGAGAAGAAACAATTTTAATTTGCTCAGTCTAGAGGAGCACTTCTCTGTAAATTTCTCAAACTTTCTATTTTTAATTTTTGTAGCTTAATACAATTTTTGCATTGTTCTATATATATCTTTAGGAATGTTTTGTTATCATCAAGGTCCTGAATTTATGCTTTATTGCCATCAAGTATAAATTGGGGGAGATTGTTAGGAATATGTTGTACTTGATGATAACTTCACAATCAAAATTGTATAAGTATTGTAGCTATCAACGGATGAAGATTTATAACTCTATCCGTTGACAGGTAGCTCATCAACGGATGAGGTTTCGTAGCATACTGCAGTATCTCTATGTTATCAATTGATAGTGTTTCTATCCACGGTCATGTTGACCATCAATGGATAGGCAGAATAGTAGCCAATTGTAAATAAGCTATGCTATGTAATTCTGTTTAAGTGAAAGTGTATCAACGGATGAAGACAGAACTCTATCAACGGATACAGCTCAAATCTACAATATCAACGGATACAGCTCAAATCTACAATATCAACGGATACAGCTCAATCTATTACCAACGAATGACAGTGTACAATGTCAACGGATAATCATTAACACTTTCTTCTATGCTAAGCCGGCGATTAGCAGTTGATAAAGACAGGTTTGAATGATAGATCACATGGGTTGATAGTAGATACAAAAAGCAGTATGGCAACCATACTTTGGAAACACAGAAGAAAGAAGCATTCCGTTTACACTATGAATACAAGAAAGGTGCAGGGGACATGTCTGTTCACAAGGACAACCTTTCGGCTACATGTGTATTTGGAGTGAAGTAGCAAGTCAACATGAATTAGATTAGTATTATCTTATTCATGTAGTACTTGTAAACTTGGGATATATATAACCAAGTGTAGCAACTCTTTAGAAGTTAAGAAAACAGATACATTTGCTTAAGGTTTTCTTGAATATCCTTAGAAAGCAAAGAGTTGTAAAACAGCAGCTGTGTACATTTGTATCACAGAGTTTTCTTCAAATAAAAGCTTCAGGTGGTGCATTTAACCACCTGATTTTATATGTGTTTATGCATTAATCTTTATACAGCAATTATCTTCTTATAGATTTCTGAAGTTCTTATCAGGAATTTATAAATATCAAGAATTGTATTCAACCCCCCTCTACAATTATACAAGTGTGTAATATGGGAATAACACCTATAAAAGGGCAAGCACTTGCAGATTTTATTTTGGAGTTTCCTCCCCAACCTGAGGAAGATGACTGGGCTATCATGGCAACTCCAAAAATAACAGCTAGCGAGGCCAAAAAAGAAAATTTAGCCTCGTGGTGGGAGCTATACGTAGATGGGGCATCGAGCTGGTAACTCCAGAAGGTCGTAAGATAAAAAAGTGCAGTGCACTTTGCCTTTGAAGCCTCCAATAATACAGTAGAATACGAAGCCCTCATTATTGGTCTCATACTTGCATTGGAGATGAAGGTGGAAAACCTCACAGCCTACAGTGATTCTATGCTGGTAACATATCAACTCTGGAGTGGGTGGCAAGCTGGAGGTGAGCAGATTGAGCTGTATCTGCGATGTGCACAAATATTGGTTAAAAAGTTTAACAAGTTCAAAGTGGTTCATATCAGAAGGGAAAAGAATCAAGGAGCAGATGCGCTAGCAAAGTTAGGGTCGCGCCGCGAGGCCACCTTACTTGGAATTATCCCACTGGAAATTCAGACAAAGCCTAGTGTACCGGAGGAGTTCATCATGGAAATAGCGACTCCGGATCGACTTGGATGACCCCGATATGGGAATATGTGAAAAATGGTGCTTTGCCACAAGACAAAAAAGAAGTGAGGAAGATCAAATATCAGGCTACTCGTTATGTCATTTATGATGAGGTCCTGTATCGAAGAGGGTTCAACACCCCGCTTTTGCGGTGCGTAGACGGTGAAGAGTGTAACAATGTTTTAAAAGAGGTACATGAAGAAATATGTGGCAATCACTCGGGGGGGAGTTCGCTAGCCCAGAAAATCCTTCGTCAAGGGTATTATTGGCCTACACTTAAAAGGGATGCATTTGAGTTTTCAAAGAAATGCGATGCCTGTCAAAGGATCGCCAACTACAGTAATGCTCCAGTCGCCCACCTCACTTCACTCACGAGCCCATGGCCCTTCGCTATGTGGGGTATTCATCTGATTGGGGAGCTTCCCAAAGCCAAGGGAGGAGTCAAATATGCAGTCGTGGCCGTGGACTACTTCACCAAGTGGGCCGAAGCTGAGCCCCTCGCTACTATCACGGCCAAAAAATTGAAGGATTTTGTGTACAGAGCTATTGTATGTCGCTATGGAATCCCATATCAGCTCATATCAGATAATGGGAAACAATTTGACAGTAAGGAGATGAAGGAGTTCTGTGAAAATTTGGGGATCAATAAAAGTTTCTCTGCTGTGAGCCATCCTCAAACAAATGGTCAAACCGAGGCTATTAACAAGATAATCAAACATACCCTAAAGGCCAAATTAGAAGAAAGCAAGGGTAATTGGCCCGAGGAGCTACCAAAGGTTTTGTGGTCCTACAACACGACCCCGAGGACCACCACTGGGGAGACCCCGTTTTTTTTAACCTATGGATGCGAGGCCATGGTGCCTGTTGAAGTAGGTTCAGGATCATTCAGAAGGGAGCACTATGATCCCGAAGCAAACGAAGTGAATCACAGACTCTATCTAGATATGATTGAGGAGACGCAAAGCGAGGCCCAGTTAAGGCTCGCAGCATACCAAAGAAGGACCGCAAGGTATTACAATGGAAAAGTTCGTGTGCCGCACCTTCGTGTGGGAAACTTGGTACTAAGAAGGGTGATGCCTGACACCAAGGTCGCTACTCATGGAGTTTTTGGGGCTAATTGGGAAGGGCCCTACAAAATTTATGATGTTATCAATGAAGGGACCTATTACCTCACAAACATGGAGGATAAGGTCATACCTCGAGCTTGGAATGCGGAACACTTGCGAAGATACTATCAATAAAGGCCTCGCCCCTGGTAGCCTCTATCTACAACTATTTAGCATGAATAAATTCATACAAAATACTGGGGGGTAATGATCATATAGACACCTCCCCTTTATGATGTAATGATTACTGGGCCTCGTCCCTACTTATCAACTTTTGGGCCTCGTCCCACTTGTCAACTTTTGGGCCTCGTCCCACTTGTCAATTTTTTGGGCCTCGTCCCTATCTATCAAATATCGGGCCTTGCCCCCATTTATCAATACATGGGTTTGTTTGCTCTATGAATTACTTTTTTATTTTGCATTCAATATTCATTTTCTTGTCTGTTAGAATTTACATTTTAAGGTCTAAGCCATCTCAACGAGGCGGGGATCGCAAATAAAATTATTTCAAAGTAGCAGCACATATCTTAAACTATCTACAACGATCAAAGGAATCTAAGCAAAGGAACACAAATCTAATATTATTCAAGGCACTTCGTATCTATGAGCACAATTTATATCTCAACATCTCGAAGAGCGAGGAAAAAGCTAAAGTAAAAATGACATCAATCTGAGGCCTAGCGACTGCGAAGCCAAATTACTTGTGCAATATGATATGAGCAAAAAGTTATAGGAATGAAAGCAGATCGCAATGTAATCCCACAATTCTTAAAACAGTTATCAAAAGAAAGTTGAAGAAACCAATATTACAAGCACGAGGCATTCAAAGGGTGCCCGCATCCCCAGTTCAAAGCTTCAGCAAATTTTAGAATAAGTTTAAGAAGCAGGTGGATCCTGAATGACGTTGGCAGTCTCCTTGGCCACTCTCGCCTCTTCTTCCAGCCTCGCTTCCTCTTCCAACCTGGCTTCCTCAGCATCCTCGTCAGCGGTCTGCTTTTCAGAGTCTCTGCGAAGTCAGCATTTCCTGGCCCAAGCTGGTCCCAATCAAAGTCAGGGATCGTTCGAATGAACCCCTTCATGAAAGAGACCTGACCCTGGGCCACGAATGTCTCCTCAGCAGTTGCCAACTCAGCCTTGACAACATTCAGATCGCTTGTCAGCTTTGCGATTTCATCAGCAGATTTCTTGGAAGCCTCCTCGCTTGACTTCTGCAGATCCTTCAAGGACTTCTCAAACTCATTCCTCTCCCTGCGAGCAGCCTTTAGATCTGTACGAATCTGCGCAGTTTCGTGAGACAGTTTCTTCTTGAAAGTCTCCTCCAGGGATCGCCTGTCCTCCACTTTTTGGAACTCAAGCACCTTGTTCTTCTTGTCCAATTGAAAGAAATGTTTGGTATGAGCTGCTTGACGGATGAAGGCCTCGGCCAGACACTTAGTCAAGGCGGTGGAATTCTCCTAAGGAGTCGCTTTCCACCAGTTGGAGGTTTCAGCCTCATCAAAATACTTGGTCCCAAGCGAGGCGAAGAGATGCTGAGATGCAGTAGCGGTGATCACCCCTGAAGGCCCATCTTTCGACCCATCTGTTCGAAGTCGCTTCAAAGGGTTCGCATCTAAACTTTCTATCTGATCCCCAGCTACATTGGACAGAGTAGTGGGGTTGACAATGACCTTTGGAGGAGCTGTGGGTTTAATTGGAGGAAGAGGAGCTTTCACTGAGGAGGTCGCTTTGGGGGTTGCGCCCCTCTTGGGTCTTGCTTGGAGGAAGGGAGGAGCTTGACCTCTGCTATTCGAGTTCGACATACCTGCACAAATAAAAAAAAGGGACAAAGTCAGGCCATTTAACAAGACATGATGGTTGAAGTGCGAAGACAGATAACATGAAAATAATGTATGACAAAATAAAAGGGTGCGATCCCTGGATCTAAACTACACCGGAAGATACCCTCATCTACGATTTCTATATGCGAAGACAACATGAAAAATGCTTAAAGAAATGAAATGCAATGTATCATAATTATGAATCGAATCGTTGTTAAGGTATACCCTCATCCTCTGGTATCCCAACATTAGAAGACGAGGCTTCTTCTCGTAACTTTCTTTCCTTCGAGGATCGCTTAGTGTTTGAAGGCCCCGTTTCAGGGGAGGTACCTACTCCCTCCTTAAGAAAACAGCATTTTATTAAGTTATTTAAGGAAAGGAGAGTCCTAATATTTCTCTCTTCCTTAGTGGATTTTGTTAACACGTCATCAGTACATTGTTTCTCATCACCTTTCAAGACGGTGCGAACCTGACCAACTGCAATGTCGAAGGAGTTGTTAACTTTGAGTCAAAAAGCTAGTTCAAAAGAATTGTATTCTAAATAAAAAGCTTACCCGGCAGGTAATTGAAGCTAGTTTTGACCCTGGGGACCTCGTGGATGTAGAAGAAGGTCTCTTTCCACGAGCCCGCATTGCTGATACTACCAGGAAAAAGGTTTTTCTTATTAAACTCCGGCCACATAGAAAAATAGACGTAGCCGAAATCCTTGGCCCCACATCACTTGAGTTGCAAGAAATAGCCCATGGTTCTCGCATCAAGTGGGGGTAGCCGAGCTTATAATAGAGGATGTAGAGAGCGATCACGGATCTATATCCATTGGTGCTTATCTGGATGGGAGCTAAGTGGTAGACCTCACAAACATCCCTGATAAATGGATGAAGATGGGATGAGACACCAATCTTCATTAGAGGGACTGTTAACACCATGCGTGGAACCCTGCCCCCATTCTCCTCATGATTGAAGCGATAACATCGCATATTTTTCTTGGGAAGGATAATTTTGCCTTCAGGCCGGAACTTCTCGACCCCCTATGTTATCGTTTTTACATTCAGGGTTGTGGATAAGTCTCGACAAGCAAGAATGCGAGTCTCACCGGGTTTTATCTTTGATCCAGGCTCAATGTCTTCAGGGCGCGGTCCACCCATGTATATGACCCCTTCGAGCTCAGGTTGTGGGGTTGGAATGTAAGGATTGGGCGAGTCCTCAGGAATATAATCATAATCGTTAAAATTAACAACTCTTGACACCTCGTCAAGACCACCATCATCTGAAGACGGTTCTTCGTAATCAGTATCATCGGAGTCAGCTTCGTTGTCTGCACCTCCTTCAACGTCATAGTAGGCCTCGCCTAATGAATCTATCGGAGAGTCGCTTATGTGGATGGGTGACATGGCTTGAGGAGGGGGTATTCTCAAGGATTTGTGCTGCTTGAAAACTAAACTCCTCTCCTTTCTTCTTCAATACCTCTATTTCTCGTTCGGCATCTGTCGTTACAACTTGGGGCTCGTTCTGAGCTAGAAGCACATCTAAGGATTGATCTCGCGAGCTCGCAGGACGTTTGGATCGCCATGTGTCTAAGGGCACCTCTCTTGTATATTCTTCATGGGACCATTGTGAGTCGAAGTATAATCTAAAGGAACTCTCACTTGTGCTCGCTGCCTTCGCAATATTGGCACCGGCGTTCTCACTGATCTCAATGTGAGGCATGGGGGAAGGCATCCTTGAGCTATAATTGTTTGACATCTGAAAAAGAATGTGAAGAATTAAGTGTGTGCCCTTACAGAAAGCAAAAAGGAGTAAAGGAAGAAAAGAGTAAATAAATATAAAGGCTCTACGTGTATTCATTTCACTCACGAGGCGTGTCAGGGATCGCTAATCTAAGTAAAAAAGAAGGATCTATACTCTTAAGTGAAGGGTCGTTAATCTACTTAAGCGAGGAGAGGATCGCAAAGCGAAATTAGTAGTGTGGGATCGCAGTTATATGGGATCGCATCGCATGCAATTAAAGTCATCTAATTATGCATATATAATGAAGAACAACAATCTACATATAAAGAAGGAATGGAGATTTACTTTTTCTTGAAGAAAATTTGAAAAAGTTGGGGTCGCTGTTCTTAGAGCCTGTAAATTTTCGTTGTTTGATCCGGGAGCAAACTGGCAGCACTTCGACAATGTGTTTGTAAAGATGAAAAAGGAAATGATAGTGACAGGAGTATATATAGTCATCAGGAGAGAGAAAGACATGGGACACGTGTAAAGATCTCAACCGTTGAATACACATCTCGAGACACGACAGTTGTTAGAACTCTTCAAATTCTTGGGGTCGCGACGTTCTCAACGGTCATGTCTATACAAATAACGAACCAAGGCATCGCATCGTGGCATTAACTGGTCAATTCTTGAGTCCACATCGCATCTTCAATGGCAATATGGACTCGGGGGTAGTTGTTATGCCCGAATCTGGCATGATGGCTAAATTGATTTGATTAGCTAAATTAATGGTTCATAATCTATGATGGACCTAGAAGATGGTAATTGGGTCACTAAGGCCCACTATCAGAGCCACCTCGCTACAGGGCTACCTCGCTTATGATCTCTACTAAGGGATCGCTTCATTTCTATCATCACATCTACAAACTAAAACGGGATCGCTATCTCATGCTTTGCTGGAAGACTCATGGGCAGACCCCTCGAGGTCGCATGAGTATCTGTGCGCTTGGGTCCGCTTCGCATGTCCAGACCCCTCGAGGTCGCATGCTAGGCCCTTGCTACTTCTCTACTAGCCTCGCTTGAGAGGCCTCAACTCTAGCCATGCGAGACCATCGGTTTCCTTCTTTGGGCCATGGATCATGGGCGGACTTAAAGACTCGTTGCCACATCAGCCCTAAAACGAGTGGGCTTAGGCCATGTCTTATCTTCTAAAACCCTAGCCCGTCTAGGTGACTTCTTCTCCAAGAACTACGTACGGCTTGATCCCTATAAATAGGGTACGTAAGCACCTTGTTATGGATGAGAAACAGTTCACCCCTGAAAACACCATACAAGATCATCCACAAACAATCTCCAATCTTCTTCCGTGTTCTTCGTGTTCTTAGCAAAATATCTGTATTTTGCTCCGTGATTCCAGCAACCTCCATAAACATTGTTATACCAATTTCTCCCTATAACACATCTTAATATTAGAAAAAAATAGTGAAAATAAAACGTTTATAAGAAAGATAATAAAAATTAGACGATTGAAGAAAAATATACTAAACCGCTTATTACCTGAGGAGAGAAAGAATATCAAATCGCATTTATCTTGATGTTTATTTTAAAATATTGAATTACAATGAAAGTGTTTCTTCTTCTTTTTTTTTACAGGAGATTAAAGAGTTTCATCCTTTGACAAATTATATGTCAAAAGTTTAGTTGCACTATGAATAAGTCAAAAAAAACGAAATGATACCATAAAAAAAAAAAGTTAATATCACAATGATATAATTAAAATACCTAAATATTAAAAAAAAAAATCATGCATTAAACCAAGGCTCGTGTCATGAGTATTTCAACCTAAGCTATGTCGAACAGTTCAGGTCAGCTCTGTTATTATCGAAACAAATTTTGATAATTTATTATGGATTTGTTTAGTGTGTGTCCAAGGGCACATGCCAAGAATCCGTATTTGATGAGTTGAAAAATTTTGATTGGTGAAGCTTTTTGTGTATGTAAGGGGTCCATCATTATTAATGAAATCTCCACCAATCAAAATTTGACCACTAAGCAAGCACAAATTCTTAGTATGTGACCCCTTGGGCACACACTAGAAAAACCGATTTATTATTTAGATTACCTCAAGAATAATTTTACTCGTTTACTATGCTAGGGACAACAATCATCAAGCAGAACTTTAAAACAGTTGTATCAAGAAATCAAGATGTACCGATGACTTTTTATTATGTATATTTAATATTATTTACGAATCGTAAATAGGTTTACATGATGCACGAAAGTTGATGATAATGCAGCTTTTAGTCCGATTACATAGTCAAGAACTCAGAAGCATTTTCTTAAATCAATTACATAAATTTAATCATCACAAAAAATATATTTGCTTCTTATAGATATTGTAATTTAAAATTGAAATAAATGTTTCTCCCGTTTACTGTCAAGAGTGTCATCTACATTTAATACAACTCACAAGACACAAAAATAATCATCGTTTACTGTCAAGAGGGTCATCTACATTTAATACAACTCACAAGACACAAAAATAATCATATCAATTTTCTGATTCCTCCATAAACTTCTAATCTCTTTTCTCCCAATCTCAGTTTCAAACAAGTCAACCTCAAGTTTGATGAACTGAAGTCTTTTTTGCCTTTTAGCATCAGTTTCAAAACTGATACTTTCAATGGTAAATCTGATTAAACAAACAACTCTTAACGTTTTTACATCTACATCAAATCTAAGCAAACAAACTTTTAAGTTCTTTCATCTATACATAGACCACAGAAACAACAAAACTACAACTGCCAACTAAAAGACGTAATATATTACTGTACTGACAAATGCAGGACGTGGTGAACGCACATATAAATCTGACATTTGCTTTAATCAAATAATATTACTGAACACGATGCTGGATCTTCGGTAGCTCAAAATTGTTGCTTCTATCTTATAAAGCTAACTTCTGATATGCCATTTCTTTCACAGAATTCACCAGTCTGTGAAATACCTTGAGGCTATGACCTGTTTTACTCTGCATGATTCCAGAAAAGATGATAATTAATTATACTTGTAAAGAAAAAAATTAAGAACAGTTTTAAAATTTTGGCAAGGTGCTCATCAACCCTTTTGGGAAAGTAATTCATGTTTATTAAATTAACAAGCAAATAAACATAAGCATGTAGATGAATCAAATACACTGAAAGTTGTACAAAATCAAATAACAAGTTCAGAACATATTCAGATAGTGAATGCACAATTTTGACAAATGCATAGTTGTAGCTGATTGTGTAAGATATATATATGTGCTGCAATTTTCAGAGACATTGCAGTGTAGGACCTTATAAATAGTCTTAAGTTAGGACATTGGAATTTAGATATATGTACTGCAGTCTTTCATAAATAGTCTGCATGCAGTACACACCGCAGAACATATATAAAACTCCAAGTCCTAACTATAAGGCCGTACATATGACAAATCCCAAGATATGCTTGTATTAAAAGGAAAGTATGAACATCGTACCTCGCTTAATAATTCAAGTCTTTCTAATGTTGGCATCAACTTTGTACATAAAGTACTTTGGTCCTCATCAGAGTCGGACTCTGTACCATATGTCAATACGTTTGTAGCTCGATTGGAATCATATGTTGAAGATCTGTAAGAAGATAGGTGATCAACGAAGTAGAGACAACTGCCATTGCATGCATTAAAACTAACACAATTACTAAGGGCGTACCTGTCCTGGAAATGCACAAGGATGATATTGAGTACATTCTCAGCAAGAAGAAGTAACAATGTCACAAGCTGGTCTCTATAACCAACAATCCGGCACATTTCCACCATTGCAGTATACCGCCTGACTCAAAAGAAGCAAAGCAAAAAGAAAATATATAAAAAACTAGCAGAGAACAAGTTACGGCTTGCAATTAGATATTAGTTTCTTAATCAATATTTTCTTCCAACAACAAATTTGGCAATTCAAGATGGTAGTTGATGATATGAATTACCAGGAAATCAACAGGGAAGACCAGGACCACATATTTAGGATAGGTCTCTGGGTCCGCAATTGTAGCACATTAAGTTCGGTAAACAATTAAAAACCAGAACAGTTACCTTACTAACGGTTTGGTTTGTGATAAAAATACGCTTCAGCTACAACAAACTTTGTTTCAGATTTAAACCAATAAAAAAATTTACTTAATGCTACATTACATTTAAAAGTTATAATACCATTGTGCCAGTTATTTTACAATATATACTTCCTTCCATGTATAAATGCTACTATTTCCTCTTCATAAAAACAATCAAATGTGACACAAGTGAACTAGCCATAGTAAGATTTCTATGTATTCTCTAGAACTGGTGCCTTCAGAAGTCCAGATGGTATATTAATTTCATTTCTTAAAGGAAGTATATTCTTTATATTTTGATAAAAACAGGCATACTGAAGTCCAGAACCACAAACTTCTCACAGGGAAGTAAATCATTGACTTTGCAGAGATGAAGGTTATGTAGTTCATCTGGATAACAAAGATTGGGGCAGGGAAATTGATTTAATTCTCAAACATGATGCCTGACATAACACATGCAATGCGAAAGGTAAGCAGAAACATGTATGATCCTATCCAACCTTAAAGCGCATTCAGATGTACAAGTTGATGATGAATAACATGTTTCTTCACAAACTGAGTCTGGTTCATCCAATACGTGAAGACTCAAGAGGTACAAATTCAAAATATGACGATGCTGCAAGAGGATGTTAATTAATATAAGTCCATCAAGTCTCCCCTTGAAGGTGTCAAATGGATTTTTCTAACCTACTTTCATGTTGTTCCATAATGCTTCAACGAAGTCAAGTTTATGCATGATAAGCAGTCTATTGTTTGAGCCATGCTCTCATGTCAATCATTACATAATATAGACATATAGTCCTGCTAGACTGCTAGAGACTTCTGTGTTATTAACTTCAAAACTTGAGGTTGAGTGAGTTTTATTTAAAGTGGGGAGAATGATGTGGCACAGAAAATGTTTAATCTTATGATTTAATAGTGTACTTGATTCAAAATTTAAATATATGGTAAATGTTATGTGTTAAAAATACGAACAATACTTGGGATTAGTTTCTTGTCATCCAAGGTAGGATATTACTAATATCATGGATTAGAATTTTCCTAGCAGAGCTGGGAAGCATAAACCAATACACCCATTCTATGAAGTTGTAAGTCTCTCACTGATGCTACTCAAGCTCAACAGACAAAACCAATTGATACTTTATCATGATGAAGATCAACATTGACATCATTAAAATTTACTTTGTATGCTCAGAATATAAAGTAGCTTGTGTTAAATAAGAATCTAGGTGAAAAGAATATACTGCATCCACTTGTCGGCAGCTTAGGGATGACCGAAATATGTGCACCGAAGTTGAGGGCAGTGTTAGAAAATGTGTACGTAGTAGTGCATAGTCTCATAATCACTGTACACCCACATATGGGATTTTATACCTTAAAAGGTAAGAGAGACTTCATTCCTTTACAGGTAAGAAGGGAGCCTAATTTGCAACATAACATGATATACACATGTCATTATTCTCTCTATACTCTATATGATCCTAAGCTAATAAAGTAGGTCTTCATAACAAGCAGGATAAAAAACACCAGTCACCATTGTTTGTGGACCTATAACTTAGTTGTGAAACCATGGACTGTCTCTTATAAACTTCAGCCCAACAATCAATCAGAGACATATAGCGTTTCATATAGCTAAAAAGCAATATTTACATAACAGCACAGTAAAAAAAAAAAGTTTAATGTTGCTACCTTTTCTGAATGTTGTCGGATGAAAGAACAGAGTCTCCTCGAGAATACATATTAATGATTTCATCCACTTCTTGTCTTGATAGCTCATTTATGTCCCGAATCTAGAAATTCATAAGGGAATATAGTTAAGTAATAAGTTAAAGCTGCAGAAAAATGTACAACTAAAGAAGTCTTTCACCTTGCTAAGCAAAAGATATTTTTCCTCAGCTGCTCTTTCAAGAGCACTTGTGACAAAGTTAAGAAATGAGCCAAGTAAGCTCAATGTTGGTTGTTGCTGTTCGGCATGAGATGAATAATTGTTTGAACCCTCCAACACCTGGTTCAGATGCTGTTGTTAGTAGTTCCATGTATAAAAAATCTGTATTCCTTCATCATCTTGTGTCAAAAAAAATTAGAACTTATCCTTTAGTTATAATTTATTTGGTCGCTGGATGATTGATATTGATTATCAAAATAAAAAATCATTCACATATTTCTTTTGGTAAAACAACTTAGAATGGAATACATTTAAAAAGTCAAGATAAAAGTTGTGCTTAGCAAGTCCAAGTCCTCTCCGAATTTTGGGTCATCACTTTTGTATTATTTCATCAAGTCACTGTCAACTTACAGTGTTCATTGGGTCTAACACATCATATTCAAATATTTCTTTCGCAAAAAGACCTATAAATAATACATTTGAAAGTCAAAAATGAGTATTGTGTTTGGGAAGTACAATTCCTTTCCAATTTTGGGTCCGTACTTTTGGACAAATATATACACTTATTTATAATCATCCAAACAGAGGAAGGAGGCCTATTTATTTCATTAAGCCAGACTGTCCACTTATGTATGTATTGGGACTGACCCAAAAGTGCCTCTGAAATTTTAAACCACCACTCGGGAATAGTTTTAGAGCAAACAAAACTATATACTAAGTTCTAATTGATTAATACATATACAAACCTGTAGTCTAATGGATTTCCTTGTGACCAAAAAGTAAAGATAAGAGTTCAGGTTGAAGCAAAGGCGAAACGTGTTCAGTTCTGATTTCCAACCATTCTACAAATTCAAAACAGACAGCATTTATGAACAGAAAATAGAATGAAATGAAACTTATAACGTCTAACTCAATCAGCGTGTGAGAAGTTCGGACAAGGACAAAAGTCTACCTCCGCAATGAGAGAAGATTTGCCTAATGTAAGGAACTCTGTATTGCGTGCAAAAAGAGAACGCATCATACCAAACAGACCTTGAACAACACCATATTCATCACTCTCTTCATATGGCCACACCTGTCAGACAGCAGCATATACAAAAATTAAAATAATAAAAAAATATTAGCATACAGTAAGAGCGCCATAGTGCACAACTAAATGAGCCAAGGGAAAATTGGAGGGGAATTAACAAAAACTGGTAGAAAAAAGTACTATTACCTAATACCTCCATATACAACCATTTATCCAGTTATCAAATTTATAGTTTTGCAAGACGCAAAATGGCATTTTTTTTCATAGAATTCTTTTACAGCAGGAAATTAACGTGAACCAGCAAGGCACAAGCCAGCTGCATATATCCAACAAGATGAGGTTACGTGAGGGCTCATACCTTGCTCAGTATACCAACAACAAGATTCATCTGCTCCATTGTTAGCTCATCAGCATGTGAAACATCCTCACGAAGAACTTGATCAAAGAGCAAATGATGACTTTTTATGAAATCAATGACTTCGCGAACAACCTTATTCTTCACCTATTAAAACACTACAGTGATGAGAACAGAACTGGGATAAAGTATGTAGAAAGATGCATAATTCTCTAAGGTAACAAGGAAAAATAAAAAATATTACAAACATCACCAAGTTTGAGGCTTTGAGCTGTTGCCTCCCTTGTGAAATTCATAAATATTTGGTTTGAAGTGTTATATATTCACTTATGTAGAAAGATGCATAATCCTCTAAGGTAAAAGGGAAAATAAAAAATATTACAAACATCACCATGTTTGAGGCTTTGAGCTGTTGCCTCTTTTGTGGAATTCATACATATTTGGTTTAAAGTGTTATATATTCATTAAATTGAGCTCCTAAGTTAATAATATTGTAACTAATTCTAATTTTATTAATGGTACTAAAAAAAATAAGATTAAACTTGTCAGGAAATGTGCTTCTGACAACTCTTTATGATTGTCAAGAAAGAAGTATATGACATTTTAAATTGCCCAGACGATGGTGTTACCTTGATTCGTTGAATTAAAATGTCAAATTTCTATGTTACTTCCATACTTGCCATACATGAAAGCTGAAGAGAGTATTAAGGTTCAATCCGGTTGAAGGAAGCGGAATCATCTTATTGAAAACACACCTAGAGGGGGGTGAATAGGTGTATTATGGCTGATAATGGTTAAATATGAACTGTTTTGATTTTACCCAGAAACGGCTTGCTGATATGACCTAACAGTTTAATAACAGCAGGCTGAATTTAAATGCCAATGCAGTGCAGAATGAAAAATGCAGAAAATAAAAAATAACACACGATCTTTTAGCCAGGTTCGACCCCTAAACCCCTATGGTCTACGTCCTGATCTCTTACCAAATTGGTAAGAGAATATATTATTGATCACTATAAAAACCGATTACAAGATCCAACAATATATCTCCCTTTACACCCAGCTGCTTACAATTCGGCTTGCTGAATTTCTGTGTTGAACTAACTCTCTAAGCAATACTTCCCAAGTATCCTTCTCTAGTCTAGTTCTACCCACCCAATTCCCTAAGCCAAAACTTGTACAGCAACTACTCTTTACAACATGAACAATACAAGGTTTTTGAATAAATACAACTCAACCTAATGAACCCTCTGAAATAATATAATCGAATGTTTATGAGAGGCTGAAAGGTTTTCAAGAATTTAGCAAAGTGGCTCGAAGTTGTGTTTGTATATATGTGATCTTGTTTTTGCACTTGGATTGATGTTTTGGAACTGAGCAAGAACACCTATTTATAGGTGAACAAGATTGATTTGGGATATAGTCTTTTAGGAGGTTCAAGAGGCTCCTTCTTCGGCTTTGTCAGAATATATCCGTTAGAATGTATCCGTTGAAGATGAACAGTAGTGGAGGAGTAATGAAGGAGGAGCTGTTGCCTTTAATATGGGAATAACGTGTAAGTATATGTGATATAGAAGACAAAGAGAATTTGATAAAGTGATGGTATGGGGTTGGTTTATTTAAATAAGGAAAAGGTGACACCTTATTTAAATGTAAGGAAAAGTTGTCCCCTACTTTACTAAAGTCAAGAATATTGAATGATGGGTATGGGTGAATAATTCAGAGGGTCCCTCACAATATTCCTAACAGAATAATATAAAAAGTTTCTGAAAGAAACGAATGTCTTCTTGGATTCTGTCCTTTCTGCCGCCCAGAATCAGCACGTTGATTTGTACTGAGTTGTATGATCAGCTTGCTGAAATATCATATATTCCATAACAGCTTGCTGAAAAATAACTGTAAGTCTGACATGTAATACTTAGAATAGCTTGCTGAATTAATGATAACAGCTTGCTGAATTATAAACATAAATGAACACAGCTTGCTGAATTATAATCATCAAAACATAAGGGTTACAATCTCCCCCTTTTTGATGATTATGAACCATTTATTTTAGGAGATAATTCTCCCCCTAAATTCCTGCAATCCTGTAAACTAGATTAAAAAGGACACATGCAGTTATACAATCAGTTTAGACATTTAGATCACATAATGCAAGCCAACACATAATGCAAACCATAATAAACACAGAGTGCCATAATTCAAAATAAACCACAGAGTTAAGGTTTTAAACTTAAAAGCAATTCAAGCAACCATAGATACGCAAAGTACTAGAGATAAGTTTTAAAACAGAACTAAAATATTTGGTTTCTCCCCCTTAATCATAAAAAGGGAACAGCATCAGACATCCACATCCACCTCCACGGAGTCGTTAGTGTCAGAATCCTTTTTGGCATTGTCATCAGCAGGAGTAGTTTCACCAGAAGGAACAGCAGCAGGAGGAATCTGATGAGTTGAGGTATTATCCATTGCAGCAGGTTGTTTTGAAGATGGAGTAACAACAGGTACCTCCTTTCCAATTAGCATCGACACCATAGTTTTCAAAACACTTATTTCACCTTCTAGGGCAGAAATTTTGCCAACCAAGGCATTGTGATTTTCTACGATAGTAGCAGTGTCTGAAGCAATTTTGTTCACCAATCGAAGTACATTTGGAGAGGCAGGAGTAGGAGCATCTTCACTAACATCTTCAGCAGGCTGAGAAGGGTCGATAATGTGTTCCAGCTTACCATTTACAATTTTCAGATTTGACTGGGTGAGATTCTTGACATCAATATGCTCTTTAACCATGAGAGACTCGGAGCCAGTGATATTAACTTTAAAGAACCGAAGAATTCTGGTAATTAGGCATCCATAAGGTAATGCAGAATTTTGTTTGCCAGTAGCTG
Organism: Saposhnikovia divaricata; assembly: GCA_036435485.1. NCBI lineage: Eukaryota > Viridiplantae > Streptophyta > Magnoliopsida > Apiales > Apiaceae > Saposhnikovia > Saposhnikovia divaricata. The sequence continues at coordinate 23,949,720 of CM071599.1, forward strand.
CAAACATAGTATCCAGCACTAGTTTGGGAAGATTAAATGGCATTTTGGATAACAGACATTAGCCAAGCAAACTTTAAACACCAAATGTGCCATTGGATTAATCAAAGAAGTAGTGGGAGGGGCTAATTCCATTAATTTATTCGGAGCAACCAGAACATTCAATTGATCCACATATGTAAACCCAGGGAAACTTAACGAACCATGAGTGAATACTTCCACAGAAGAATCAACATTAACATCTAGAATCATAGCAAGAAATGGAGGGTTCAATTGCATACGCTTCTCATTAACCATTGTTGTTAAGTTACCAAATTCATCCTTATCTAGATTAGCATAAAACTGACGAACAAGGTCGGGATAATATACTTTTGGCAAATCAATTAGGAAAGAACGCATCCCCATAGAATCGATTAAATCTTTAGCACCACATGCAGTAAGGAACTTAAGGGTAATAGACTTACCAGAAGCAATGGGACGAGTTCCTATGTGATGGTCGAAGAATCGAGTAGTCAGAGATTCCGAGATGATATCAAAAGCTGGTTTGACCCGTTTTGAAGCCGGAGAACCCATCGGAGTTGAATCAGAGATAGTTTCAGTTTGGGCATCCATCGGTACAAACTCTTCGTTTAACTGAGGGATATTGGATGAAGATGTTGTTGTCGATTGTCTTGCTTTAGTCTTCGTGCGGCGACTGCGAGAGGACATGATTGAGGTTGAAGGAGAATAGCCCTAAATTTTTTTTTGATTTTGGGAGAAGTGAAGTGAAGTGGCCGTGTATATCCCAATTTAAGATATAAGGGGAAGTATTTTAAGTATTTTCAACTGAAAAACAAATACCCACTTAGCATAAAAATAGGAAAAAGTTAATCATGGCATTTTTAAGGCACTTTAACAGATAAATAATGTTAATAAATTTAAGACAAAGTTAAATCCGCACTTATCACAAATAAATCACAGATAGATCATAAATTTATACCAAATAAAATCCTCAATTACCACACAAAAAATATCTCAGATAAAGTATTTAAATAAGAGGATTAGAAAAGATTTTACCAGACATTTATAGAACAGCTTGCTGTTTATATTTCACACATACCAAGTTCACGCCGAATTAAGTTGAACCTTTCTGTAGCCAGAGGCTTTGTAAAAATATCAGCAAGCTGATATTCTGTAGGGACAAAAATCAGCTTGATCTTCCCTTTAGCAATATTGTCTCTTAGAAAATGATGGCGAACATCGATATGTTTGGTGCGAGAATGATTCACTGGATTTTCAGAGATGTTAATTGTACTTGTATTGTCACAGTTGATTGGAACTTGACCACATTTGATCCCAAAGTCTCGTAAAGTTTGTATCATCCATAGAATTTGCGAGCAACAACTCCCAGCGGCCAAATATTCTCCTTCAGCTGTAGACAAGGCCACAGAAGATTGTTTCTTACTTTGCCAAGAAACTAGGCTTTGTCCAAGAATTGCACAAACTCCACTAGTGCTTTTACGATCAGTTTGGCTTCCTGCATAGTCCGCATCACTAAATCCAACAAGATCGAAAGAATTTGTGATGGGATAGAACAGCCCAAGATTTGTTGTACCACGGAGATATTTGAATATACGTTTAATGGCACTTAGATGAGATTCCTTTGGATTGGCCTGAAATCGAGCACATACACAAACACTATACATAATATCAGGTCTTGAAGCAGTTAGGTATAACAGACTACCAATCATCCCTCTGTATTGATGAATGTCAACACTTTTTCCATTTTCATCCGAAATCAGCTTGCTGTTTTGGCACATTGGAGTAGATTTCGGCTTGACGTTTTCATATCCATACTTTTTCAGTAGGTTGTTGACGTATTTAGTTTGATGAACATAAATACCATCTGGAGTCTGTTTGATTTGGAGTCCTAAGAAGAAATTCAAATCGCCCATCATACTCATATCAAACTCACTATGCATTCTTTCGGAGAACCACTTGCACATTGAATCATTAGTTGAGCCAAACACAATATCATCGACATATATTTGCACAACTAAAATGTCTTTACCATCTAGCTTTGTGAATAGAGTAGGGTCGATTTTACCTCTTATAAATCCATGTTTGATCAGGAATTCACTTAACCGTTCATACCAAGACCTAGGTGCCTGCCTTAATCCATATAGGGCCTTTTTCAGCTTCAATACATGGTTGAGAAACTGAGCATTTTCAAATCCAGGAGGCTGTTTTACGTAAACTTCTTCTTTCAGCCTGCCATTTAGGAAGGCACTTTTTACGTCCATTTGGTGAAGCTTAATTTTCTTGAAGCATGCAAAATAGAGAAGCATTCTGAATGATTCCAGTCGTGCAACTGGTGCATATGTTTGATCAAAATCAATCCCTTCTTGCTGATTGTATCCTTGAGCAACGAGTCTGGCCTTATTTCGAATGACCGTCCCAAATTCATCGACTTTATTCTTAAAAATCCATTTGGTGCCAATGATGGAGACATCTTTAGGTGGTTCCACTAATTCCCAAACGTCACATCTCTCGAATTGACTCAATTCTTCTTGCATTGCTATGAGCCAATTTTCATCATTTAGGGCTTCTTTCACATTTTATGATATATCTGTGATTTATTTGTGATAAGTGCGGATTTAACTTTGTCTTAAATTTATTAACATGATTTATCTGTTAAAGTGCCTTAAAAATGCCATGATTAACTTTTTCCTATTTTTATGCTAAGTGGGTATTTGTTTTTCAGTTAAAAATACTTAAAATACTTCCCCTTATATCTTAAATTGGGATATACACGGCCACTTCACTTCACTTCACTTCTCCCAAAATCAAAAAAAAAAACTAGGGCTATTCTCCTTCAACCTCAATCATGTCCTCTCGCAGTCGCCGCACGAAGACTAAAGCAAGACAATCGACAACATCTTCATCCACTATCCCTCAGTTAAACGAAGAGATTGTACCGATGGATGCCCAAACTGAAACTATCTCTGATTCAACTCCGATGGATTCTCCGGCTTCAAAACGGGTCAAACCAGCTTTTGATATCATCTCGGAATCTCTGACTACCCGATTATTCGACCATCACATAAGAACTCGTCTCATTGCTTCTGGTAAGTCTATTACCCTTAAGTTCCTTACTGCATGTGGTGCTAAAGATTTAATCGATTCTATGGGGATGCGCTCTTTCCTAATTGATTTGCCAAAAGTATATTATCCCGACATTTGATGATTATAATTCTGCAAGCTGTGTTCATTTATGTTTATAATTCAGCAAGCTGTTATCATTAATTCAGCAAGCTATTCTAAGTATTACATGTCAGACTTACAGTTATTTTTCAGCAAGCTGTTATGGAATATATGATATTTCAGCAAGCTGATCATACAACTCAGTACAAATCAGCGTGCTGATTCTGGGCGGCAAAAAGGACAGAATCCAAGAAGACATTCGTTTCTTTCAGAAACTTTTTATATTATTCTGTTAGGAATATTGTGAGGGACCCTCTGAATTATTCACCCATGCCCATCATTCAATATTCTTGACTTTAGTAAAGTCGGGGACAACTTTTCCTTACATTTAAATAAGGTGTCACCTTTTCCTTATTTAAATAAACCAACCCCATACCATCACTTTATGAAATTCTCTTTGTCTTCTATATCACATATACTTACACGTTATTCCCATATTAAAGGCTCCTCCTTCATTACTCCTCCACTACTGTTCATCTTCAACGGATACATTCTAACGGATATATTCTGACAAAGCCGAAGAAGGAGCCTCTTGAACCTCCTAAAAGACTATATCCCAAATCAATCTTGTTCACCTATAAATAGGTGTTCTTGCTCAGTTCCAAAACATCAATCCAAGTGCAAAAACAAGATCACATATATACAAACACAACTTCGAGCCACTTTGCTAAATTCTTGAAAACCTTTCAGCCTCTCATAAACATTCGATTATATTATTTCAGAAGGTTCATTAGGTTGAGTTGTATTTATTCAAAAACCTTGTATTGTTCATGTTGTAAAGAGTAGTTGCTGTACAAGTTTTGGCTTAGGGAATTGGGTGGGTAGAACTAGACTAGAGAAGGATACTTGGGAAGTATTGCTTAGAGAGTTAGTTCAACACAGAAATTCAGCAAGCCGAATTGTAAGCAGCTGGGTGTAAAGGGAGATATATTGTTGGATCTTGTAATCGGTTTTTATAGTGATCAATAATATATTCTCTTACCAATTTGGTAAGGGACCAGGACGTAGACCATAGGGGTTTAGGGGTCGAACCTGGCTAAAAGATCGTGTGTTATTTTTTATTTTTTGCATTTTTCATTCTGCACTGCATTGGCATTTAAATTCAGCCTGCTGTTATTAAACTGTTAGGTCATATCAGCAAGCAGTTTCTGGGTAAAATCAAAACAGTTCATATTTAACCACTATCAGCCATAATACACCTATTCACCCCCCTCTAAGGTGTGTTTTCAGTTGGTATCAGAGCTTTGGTATACTAATCTTTCTGTAACAGGAATAGTATCGATCAATATGGTTGAAGATTATCCTCTCGGTTCATCTAATCACCATGCACCTCTGTTACTTGGCATTGAAAACTACAACTGGTGGAAAGATCGCATGAAGATGTACCTGTCAAAGGAACCACTAGAATGGAGAGTTGTCAACAAAGGTCCTTATATATTTCTTGACAAAGATAGCAAACCGAAAGATATTGATAATCTTACTGATGCTGAATTGGTCAAAGAAGGCTACAACTCCAGGGCAATGAATACTATCATGACAGGACTTTCTGCAAGCGAAAGTGATAAAGTCTCCTCATGCAAGTCTGCAAAAGAAATGTGGGACACTTTGGAACTATATCATGAAGGTTCGACTACTCTAAAGAAAGTTAAACTCAGTACGTTGATGAATGAATTTGGAAGCTTTATTGTCAAGGAAGATGAGACTATAAGGCAAAGTCAAGCAAGATTTCAGAAAACAATGAATGGTCTCAAACTGCTTGGAAAAACAATTCCTCAAGCTGAAATTAACATGAAAATATTAAGTGCAGTACCTTGGTCTTATTCACCTAAGGTAACAGCATTGGAATCTTCCTCACAAATTGACACTATGGATACTTTGGCTGTTTTTGCTGAACTTGAACACTTTGAAGCAAAAATTAATGCTAGCCAAGCCAGATCATCACAAGCTCCAGTTGCAAAAATGAAGAATTTAGCACTTCATTCGACAAACAGCAAGCTGGAATATGAAGGAGAGTCAGAATCAGATGAGGATTTAGCTCTCATTTCAAGGAGAATCAAAAGGCTTATTGAAAAGAAGAATCAAATGAAGAAACTGAAAGGAAATCCTTCGGACAACAGAAAAGAATTCAGGGAATCCAAAGAAGAAACATGTTTTGAATGTGGCAAGAAGAGACTACCGAAGAGACTGCTACAAATTAAAGAACAAGTCAAAACAGCAAGCTGGATTCAAGGATAAAAGGAAATCTAAGGCTTTGATACATCTGAAGAAGACTCAAGTGATGATATGATTAACTTAGCTCTTGTTGGTTTTGATGATAAGGATAGCAGTGAAGCATAAAGTGACGAAGTCGACTCAGATGACTACAAAAGTGAGGTAAACTCATTAAATGCTTTACATACAAATCATGTTATGCAAGAACTAACAATGCAGGAAACCTCTGAGGAATTTCTCGAACTAAAGTCAGAAAACAACAAATTGAAAGAGAAAAATAATTACCTCAAAAAGATAGTCAGAGATCTTATGGATGAGAAAGCTTCAGAAGAACATGAATCCATGATTACAAAGTTGAAGGACAGCTTAACTCAGTTGGAAGGACTCAACAAAGTGATACTCAGAAGAAATGATGTTCTGATCAAACAACTCAATGAGCTGAAAGCTGATATTGAAGCTAGAGATACTCAAATCAGCAAGCTGAATGAAGAAATATGATTCAAAGATACTCATATCAGCAAGCTGAAAGAGGAAACAGAAGCTTCACAGGAAGTTATACATCATGCTGAGAAAATCAAAGAACTCGAGGATGAGATAAAGAAACTTAATAAAGGAATGGGAAAGTTCGTTCAAGGTGAAGAAACTCTCAAATCAATGATGAAGAAAGCTACCGTTCCAATAGAAAAGGAAGGTGTTGGATTAGCTTCAACCTCAAAGGAAATTGCTCTCCAGTATAATGGAACGCATGGAATTCCTTATGATTATGCAATGCCTTGGAAGATATGTAACAAGTGTCAAAAGAAGGGACATCTCACACAACACTGCACAACTCAGATAAAATCAGCCTACCGAAAAGGAAAAACAGCCTACTGTTTTCAGGCTGACAGAAGAAGAAAAACAAGAAACCACGAACCAAGATGGATCCAAAAATGGATCAAGAAATCTGAACTACATGATTTATATGTTCTATCTACTGACTTGACTATACTGGACCCAACAAAATTTGGGTACCAAAAGGATAAGTTATTCTTATTTGTTTTATAGGTATGCCTAGCCGCAAAGACAAGCTCAAGGGAATGGATTTTGGATAGCGGGTGTACAAGGCATATGTGTGGAGATGAATCTCAGTTTATCTCTCTCAGAAAGAAAAAGGGTGGAAGAGTTACAATTGGTATCAGAGCTAGGTCGCGGGTTCGAATCCCATAAGGCGCAGTGTTAGCGCAGAAGGCATTTGTGCTGTCACGTGATGTGGCGGGCAGATGTTGGGGGGGGATTGTGTGGCATGGCCAGCATCTCCCTAAATCGGACCGTGGCGCTATGCACTGGCTAAGGATAAAGGAAATAAGGTTGCGCCTTGCTACAAGCACTGGGGCTTTTAGCGCAGTGGTAAGCGCCTGATCCTAACACTTATCCCATTGGTGTTTTCCTGAGAGAATTATTATGTTGGAATGATAACTCATTCCAATTAAACAGGTATAACTAATTCCTTGGGCAATGAGCATGCATTAAGTAAAAAGGTCAAATTTCCAAAATGCCATTACGGAGGCTAACCTCAAAGAATTCAGATGTGTTCACCACTGAAGTCAGGCAGAACACTAGCCTCAGCAACGGAGTGATGACCATCCGTTTGTGAACAACACTAGATTGGTCTCCACCAAACTTATTATTAACACGCTTCAGACTTCCCTGAAAAAAAGTACAAATAAATTATGTTGCCTTAATTATGTAGCATGACTGTATAGGTACAAAAATACCTTCAATTGCAAGTTGATTGCCTTGCACGAAGATATATGTTCCATCGCGCCCATAGTAAATAGAACTTGTGCCCCTGATTTCCCATAATGGTGGCTAATTCTCAGTAGCAAAGCAAGTACAGCTTCAAGAGTATACAGTTTTTGCAATGGATCTATAGAATGTCCACCATCCTGAAAAGAAACAACACAACGCTTAGGGGAAAAAAGGTAATAGGGATTATCACTGTGTATATAAGTTACTTTAGACGAATCTGATCGACCAAACTATAACAACTCTAAAGACCTCCTTTCGTTCAAGTACATTTAAACCTCAAAAGTAACAACATACTGAAATTCATAACACATGTGACCAATAAATTATTATACAGGACGTGCTATGTTGACTTTTCTCACTACATTAACTAACTTCAACTCGAGCTGTCAATTGAACCAAACCTGATAAGAACTATTACTGATACTCATGAGGCATGATCTCAAAAAGCCTCTGCTTTGAAGCTGGCTCAAGAAAAATTTCTCATGATCAATACAAACCAATGCATCTAAAACGTAGAGTGCCATTGTCTTTCCTGATTCACTGGCTTGAGTAGCATCTTTCGTGACCTAAGTTACATAGTATGAATCAGAAAAACAGTGAAGAACAACGAAAACAATACTGAGCTAAAAAAGATGCATATGCTGGTGGTCAATTTAAAGAGAATTAAACATTTTCACTCTTGTATTTCCCATACATATCACTGCACAAATACATTCATTAACTAAAAACAAGAAATCATATGGAAAAAAAAAGAGCTTTTTTAATTCAAACTGCACCTACACAATTGTCAATCAATCAGAGGCGGGCAAGTTTCACTGAATTTATTTATATACTGTTTTACAAAAAAAAAAAGTTGATAGAGGATACAAATGGTTGTGTTTCGCACCTCATCTAGAACACTTGTGGAAATGCTACTGATTGAAAAAATTAATTAGTTAAAGACCTCAAAATATACACACCATATCTAGGATGCCTTGAGCTTCTTTTTTCAGGATAGAAAAGTTTGCACGAGCTAATTCAGCCTGATCTTTGTCGATCTGAAAAACAGGGACAGGGATTATTTTGTGAAATCCATCTAAATATGACCATTATAGTTCTGAAACTTGCACAAATAATATAGAAATAGAAACCTTCTGGAGATCAACATCTTCACTATCCTCCTCGTTGACTAGTAATCCTTGCAACACAGTTGTTGGAACATCTGGATCTAGCATGTGCTGGCAATACTGGAAGTAACTAAGTAGAAGTGCATACTGGCTGAATTCAAAATATCCAGCACGGTTAGAAATTTCATCAATTTACACAATTATTAATACGTGTTTAATGCATAACAAAATTGTACCGCCGCCTTAATGCTTCTGATGATTCATTCCTCAGAATTGCGATGATAAGTTTGAACAAGATAGAGTGGCAAGCCCCATTCGATAATTGCTTCAGCGTAACAATATCAAGATATGTGACAGTATCAGTGGATAAGCCCCCAGGGCATGCAAACCTTTCATCCCGCAGTTTTGCCATGCAGGTCAGTGCAACCTTAACACATAATATGATTAGCAAGACCAAAAAACTAATCAACCAAGGAAAAGTTGTTCGAGCAATATGTAATAGCATTTGTGAATATAGGTCTTCACCTGGCTTAATATAAATGCCATCTTCAGTGAACAATCTCGAGAACCAGAAGCAGTCAATGAAGCATCAAGCAACCTAGAAAATAAGAGATACAATTACTTGATCGTCGTGTAAAAGTAAAGATTAGTAGCGAAATGTCAAGATGACATACTGAAACATTATTTCAGAGCGAGCTTCAAGGGATGATATCTTTCTGGAAGCAGAGACCTATGAATGAAAAAAAAAATCCATGTTCAAGTCAGAGTGTACACCACAAATCACATTAAGCAACAGAGTCCGATACACAACTACAATCTGAGATTTGTAAAACTGTGAAAAAAGAAATGTTAAAAAGCGGGACATAATTTAGAATAACCTCCACAATCTGAGACCATCCAGTTAACATATGTAGCTGTGCAGCTTGTTCTTCAAGGTTCTTATTGTACTTCCATGCCCATCGCAACAGCTGTTGAATAGTATCCCTGACTTCAATGATCTCAACTTCACTGCCATAGGAGCTCATCTGGGGACTATCAAATTTGCATTTCTAAAACATTCCAAACAAAGAAAACTAATCAACAAAGCAGTGCATACAGAGGAAGTTTTAGAAAGAATATCTATTACATTTAAGAGTGATTGTACTTCTAATTTTTAAAGGGTTCCTGCTCTAGTTGTAACGTCCTCGTTCCCTTTAAAAGAGGTTAAGGGTTCAAACCTTGTCAAAGGCATAATGGGGTATAGTTGTTCAACTAATCAATTTATAAAAGAAGCAGTCTTAAGTGATTGCTGCTGATGTATGTATATATACATACGGCAACAAATTGTACCTGCCATAGTTGGTCCCGTAATGCAGCCAGATCTATCAAACGATCACCGCGCTCTGAATAGTAGTAGACACCGCCCTTTTCGGAAGCTGCGGGACTTCCAAGTACATCTTCAGCCTACAAAAAAAATTATGTCACGTAAAAAAGGTAAAAAATAGATTTTGGAATCAGCTTCTTCAACAGAATTTTGGAAGCTTACAATAAAGCCATATTTCATATTGGAAAGTGCTTGTGAGTACTTCACAGTAGTATCAGGAGATCTGAACTGAACAATCTCAAGCAGTTCCAACACCTACATACAAACAAACAGGTACAGGAAACATAAATACCAATACTGCTGTGTATTCCCATTTATACAAGTCGAGGTCTGCACTTATAAGCAGTTACATCTTTTAATTAAGAGATAGCATTTGGTCAGATTGGGTTGTGAATTTAAAATCAATCATGCGCACAAAGGTATAACTGTATGAGAAACAAAGGATTAATAGCAAGTAGCATTACTACCTTACTCCTGGTGACTAGTCTATTTCCAGCACTTTCAGGGTGATTACGAGAAACAGACTGTGGCATATTATGATCAAGACTAAATTCAGTTGGGTGTTGCCCAAACATGTGAGCAAGAATACTTTGACATGTTTCACGATAGTTGGTATTGGTTACATCCCCAGCATGCAGTCCAATAGCTAGCAGCTTCAACAACCAAGCCCTCTGAGAACAGGTAAGAAAAAAAGAGATAAGTTACAAGAAACCATAAGCATCTAATGCTACAAAGACACGGTGACATAGGAATGCACACCAGGAGGGATAATAGGCTTGTTAATTTTCATAACTAGAAAGGAAAACCTACCAAATGGAGGGAGCTAATGCGAAGAGCCTGGCTGCTATTCCTCTTTGGTAGTGGTTCAACACCCACTGTATCCAAGTGCTGTGATGATAAGATAACAATATTAACAACTAAGAGCAACTGTGAATATCAGCAAACAGATAGCGGCTTGTACTATTCAAGAGTTTATAATATCATGAGATGTCTTACTTTTACGAAGAACTGATACTTCTTTTTACTCAAAAGATCCATAGTAGGGCCACATGTTAGTGTATCCGAGCATAATTCATACAGAAGCTGCACAAAAGAACCAGAAAAATACAAGTTAAAGTGAATACAAGGATTAACGCTTTTGATAGGTAGGATTCCATACCTGAAAACCAAATTCATGAAGCAAAGAATTGACATCAGGTTTTGAAAGCTTTTCCAAAATATCGAGAATAACCTTCAAGCAGCTGAAAATGACATGTCGTGCATACATGTCAAGATCTATATATACACACAAAAATATGATCGCAAATATAATCTGTAACATGCATTACCTGTAATGGAACTTAGGTTGTAACGTTGTTCTTTCAATTGAGGTATCAAGATCAAACTTGAGCAACAAATGTGCAACATTTGGGGCTGGACGAGAAACGTTTTCAATAAGAAGCTGAAAAGATCGTGTCAGAACCTAAAGTTTAATGTCTTTCAGACCAAAAAAAAAGTAGTAAAAAGCATTTTCAACAACCTGCATGATGAGAACACCAGGGTCGTCACTGCTATTTTCTACAACTTGGCATTCTTCTGATCTAAGCTCTAGACAGGCAGCATAATCTTCAACTAAAGAGTTCGCTGCATTATTTTTCAATAGCAATGGCACGAGCCCCACCATGCGATTACTGTGAAAAACACAACATAGAAGACATCATTGTCATAAAATTCTTTTAGGTGCAAATGGAAGAACACATAAAAGATCAGCTAAAGCAAGAAGAGGGAAAATAAGAGGATGCCTTAAGATACTCATAATCTTGATAGAGCATTGTTGGATCTCTGGTCGAAAATCATATCTGACGTATTCCAGTATAGCTAGAATTTGATTATGATCTTGAGCTAGGATGACATCCAAAGGCTGCATGATGAAGGAAGAATATGAGTAAGTTCTATGTAATGGTCACAAACTTGGGCATAAAAAGTTACATACATTTGATTAGAAAAATTGAAAAAAAAAGGTAATAAAAGGTCACCGGCCAAGCATATGAAGATTGGTGTTATGCCGTCTGCCTTAAATAAAATTCTACAATGATATTTACTTTTCTAGAGGACTGTCAAATAATATTTCACACAACTGCCGAGCTTTGCAACGTCTTTATAAATGTATTTTTAATCACACTTTGAAATTAACTAGGTCAAAAATAAGCTTTTGGCAGAATGTAGGAGAAACGGAATGAACAAATGGAAGCAGAACAGTGCTTACTCCACCATAATAGTATGAAGCGGTATATGTACATGCAGGACCAATCAAAAGACATATGTTCTAATATTTACATTGTTACCTAGATAACACTACTGATTCAATATATTATTTATTGATACAATTTAATCCAGGCATCACATTGCTATAGTATGTCTAAATGGTTAAATCATTAGATGCAGAAATATTCTTTATGAATATTCATAAGTTTGTTCTCTTACTGCCTTGGGCTCATATAATGTTACCCGAAAATAACCTTTTTCATTACAAATAATAAAAAGTTACAAGTAATAGAAAGTCATTTATGTAGCCAAACTTCATAAAAGGGAAAGAGTTTAAGATTTGCTTTACCCATGATCAAACAATTATGTAAACCTTCAATCCACATAGACAAAAGCATGAAATAAAAATAACAAAATTACATCACAAAGAGGTTTATTAAATGTGCTAAAGACACTACAAATATAGCTGGCTGCACCTAAACAAGCATAGTTCACAACAAAAGGAGGTACGAAACAAGGCCAATTTTTAGAAAGAGATACCTGGTACAGAGGGCGCCAATAGTCAGAAACGATTAAATCCTTCTCCAAAACAAGTATCAAAATTTCTAAAGACAGCAGCACAGCCTTCTCTAAAAGTAGGCCATAAGTTTGAGTTGAACGCTGTGTAATGATGGAATTCACTCCTGGCAAAAGAATGCCCATAATATTCCTGAATAAGGTTTTTCCACTCATAAAATCCTGCAAAATTTTAGTTGATAACATCATTAAACCTACAGCAAACCATGCTTGGAGAAAAGCGATAAACTAAAAAAACCCGGGGTAAATGGAAAAGATGATCATTATCACAGTTTAGGCAGTAAAGAGAGGAAAAACCTAAACTTTTTACCATTAAAATGAACAAATCATAACCAATCACAGGGCTTAGAGAGTGAAATTGTCATACATTAAATGAAGATGAGACATACACAGATAGATACTACAGAAAAGCAATGAAATGTAAATACCACAACAGTTGAAATTAATTATACAAATGTATTTAAAAAATAATAATTGACTCGAGGATCCACTGTTACATTGTGGTAACTTGTAAGAACTATAGGTAGCGGCAATTTGCAAAGCATATTGACTACTGCAAGCATACTTGTCAAGGCATAAAGGCGATGCTAGGCGCTAGTTTGGCGCTCGCCTAGGCAACCATTAGACGGATTATACGGTTAGCTATGCATGTTGGTTTTTCATATACATATATTAATGTCAAAATAAACTAAAATAGAATAATATAGTTATACTACTGAAATATTGTATTTGTATACAAATTACAAACATACGGATATACTATATATATGTGCGTGCATGTGTGTGTTTGTAAAGATCAAAAGAATAATAACTTAATAGAATAATTCTGAATCAATTCTTTGGCAGGAGATGATTCGTTCTCCTTTTTCCTCTTTAGATCGTTGTAGATGAGGTTTTACTTGTGAGTTTTGATGGACATAATGTTTACAACACAATATATATTCTTATAACTCAAATATGGATGGATCGGATCAAAAATATACTGGGTTGGGTTAAACTAAAACTAGGCGAAAATAAGACGGAACTAGGCGGACTTGGACGGACCTAGACGTCACCTACCCCTCTAAGGCGGGTTGGATGCCTATCCCTTTTTTCCCGCCTAGTTGCCTAGGCGACGCCTTGACAACTATGACTGCAAGTTGACGCGGCACTTCCATACACGCCAGAATGCAGCATATAATACCACACATTTTATAAAGGAAAAGTATGACAGGTGCAAAAGGCCCTACGAAGCTGATGTCAAGTGCAAAAGCTTACATAGATAATGATGCCAGTGAACAATATGGCTGTATGAGTCAATATTTAATCATGCTATGTACACTTAGCCTAGGGTTTTGTTCAAGGATATCTTGGTAAAAAAAGATTTTTGAGAAACCTCGTTAAGCTGTCAGTAAGATGGCACAAACTAACTAAACTTTCTTGTATGTTTATGCTGAATGTATTCAAAGCAGAACCAACATGTTTGAAAACAATTATGACATTAAGTAATAAAATATTATGACGAGGAAAGAAAATATACTTTTAACAACTCTACAATAGGGATCTGCATCTGAAGCGGGGTTGATTGTGACCCTGATGATTGATCAGAACCACTGTCTATGTCTTCATCTGTTGTGTCGTACATTTTCAGTATCCTGTACAAGAATAAACGGATTTAACACACAAGCATACATGTTTCTTCACAAATCAACAACAAGAATGAAAGTTTGAATCTCACATTCGGAAATGCTGAAGACAAGAAATAGCCAACTGCCATTTTTCAGAAGCATCCGCATAGGCTCTTTGAGGAAATGGGCCAAAAACATCATATACAAATCTAAAGATACCAATGAATCTGCATGAATCAATCGCAAAGAATATTGAGAAGAACAGAAGTGCAAGAGAAAAGAAAAAACTAGAAAAAAAGAAATAACAAGAAAAAAAAACATCATATAAACACATGCCTCCGTCCTCTATCGCCTACATCCCTTTCTTCAGCGGCAAGTGTATTTAAGAGGTTCAGGAATGATATTGTCGAAGGGTACTGTTCTCTCCTCGCTTCTATTTCATTTAATTCAAATCTCATGTCATAAACCTGCCAAGACATAATGTACAACTTTATAAAATAAAACTACCAATACTATAAAGCATTGTCTAATCTACAGTGGAAAGCACAGTATGCATAAACTGCACACAAGCAATTGCAACATAAATGTACAACTACTGCAATTTAAAGTCTTTCGCATCCAAAAACTTTTGCTTTTACCAAACGACCCAACTTTCTCAGAGAACAACCAACAATATAAAATACAAAAAACAAAACCCATACACACAACATGAATAATAAAAGTTAAGATAAAATTGAGTGCCAACCGAGAGAAAATATAATGTATACAACACAACTTCGGACTACATGAGAAGAAGGCAAGAGATGCAAAATTTGCCTGTGCAGTGAATGGCTGTGAATTATTCCCAAGATTAGATCCCACAACAACTGGCAGATCATATTGCTCAAGAAAATTCCAAATGGTCCCTTTAATGTTTGGAGAAACTTGGACGAAAGTAGATATAGCATTACGTAAAGCACCCTAGAGTACAAAAAAAATACATTAATACCAGGTGAACAGCCTGAGATGCTAAAATTCTGACATAGATAAGTAAACAATAGGGCAGTAGTTTTCAGATCTATAAGCAGAAGCAAGATCAACTTACCTTCAGATAAGGAGGCACGTTTTCATAACTAAGGAGTTTAAATAGTGGTTCGATGTCAGGAAACCAGTTCTTTCTTTCAGTAGGATTCCCATTCTCTACAACCTAAAAGCAATAGAAACACTACATTAAAAAGATCATGTTAAAAGGCCCTAAGATAATTGGAGAAATCATAAACCATTCATACATGAAAGTATTTATCACAACCTCTCACCTCTTGGTGTAGCGATCTCCCTCGCTCCCTTTACGGGATGTCGAGGGCTCGAATCTTGTCAAAGACGAGGTGGATGTGTGAGTGTGTTTAATTATAAAATAAAAAAAAGCATTTATCACAAGGCAAACGCATATCAGAAAAACCACATTATCATCCTACGACCAGCATATAGGAATATAGGATGCATCCAATTTAGATATAAGCAAAAAACAATGAGACTCCCTACTTGATACTGACTCTTTTGTAAAAATTTAAAACAAAAGAAGGTAACTGACAAAAAACAGATCCAACCAAGGCCTGAAGATCAAAAACAATCTACCAGAATGGACATGCAGAAAATGATGAAAGGAAAATCAACATGTTGGCTGACATTACGACAAA
Source organism: Saposhnikovia divaricata (assembly GCA_036435485.1). Lineage (NCBI taxonomy): Eukaryota > Viridiplantae > Streptophyta > Magnoliopsida > Apiales > Apiaceae > Saposhnikovia > Saposhnikovia divaricata. The sequence continues at coordinate 23,965,531 of CM071599.1, forward strand.
AGAAGTTGCAAAAGGAAAAACAATATCAGAAAACTTTAGGCCAAGTTGCAATTGTGAAATAACTCGTCAAGATCTTAAATGTTCTCAACTAAAAAGTATATTAAACTAACAAAACCAATAGAATATCAAATAAAACTGTCTTGTTCTTCAATTTGAGCGAAGAGCAAGAAACTGGCAGCAAGGTGGAAACCATAAAAGACCTCTTGAGCATACACATATAAGATATAGAGTTCTTTACAACAATACCATCATTTTAGAATATTGTGACCGCGTGACTTAAATACAGAGAAAAGGGATTTTCCCAGTACCTTTTGAAGAACATTAAGATATGCAACAAGTGCTTTTGCATCCCCCTCCTGAAACTCTGGCAATATTGTTCCAGCAGTTTGAAGGGACTGTTTAAACTTATCCTCATATATAGATATACAATCAAATAATGTGCTCCATCCAACAGAGCGGAAAGTTTTGCTATGAAGTAAATCAAAAACCTTCGAAGCACCCTCCTCAGTAGATGCCTGTCAGAATGTAATATCAATACGATTGATATGAAAACCTTTGGTGGGACTGCAAGTCTGCAACTGCTTACAAGGTTCACTTACCAACGTACTCAACAAGTTCAAGAATGCCACAAGTGTTTGGAAGTTATTATGATCCTCTCCAGCAAAATTTACAAATGTCCATAAAACATCATTTCCAGACAACAGCTCAGGTTCCTTCTGTAGTATGAAAAAAAAAGGATAAAGATTTATAAAAAAATAAAAAAAAAACCATTAAACTATAGCAAAGCAGCTGGATATTCTATATTAAAGTTTTTATCTGACTCTGGCCATACTCATGTCTGCAAAAAGTGAAAGTGTTCAATCCAGGTAACTTAATGGCTGTAACTAGTACCAAAATACCAATCACTGATTACCATGAAAGAATTTTATCTCCATCACTATACTTCTTTTAGCCCTATAAGAACGCATCTAACATATTTTCTTTAACAGTTTACGGAAACTATTCATCAACAATAGATGATTCTTACATCATTCATCATACAATGATCATCGATTCCACAAGCTGACATAGGCATTAACTAACCCAGTAACCCATATGAGCAACAACCTCAGGCACCAAGACATTTGAATTTAAAAATCATACAAATACTGACCTGATAGATTTCACTCACAAACTCCAGGAGAGAGATAAATGGTTGAGGGGCTACTTCAGCAGCTTGTTGAGCTTGCATGTTAACATCTAGCACATAATCAGTTGATCCAGACACTCTGTAGGGACTCGATGCAGCCATAGCTTTATCCTTTATCTCTTTTACCTGTTCACAAGAACAACACAACCAATTTGCCTAAATGATAGGTCAAGTTTCTGTACGTGGAATTTGGGGGGGATAAAACACTTATACTCTGTGTATATATATTGACATTCACTGGATACAGCTACATTTCTATTTAAAGGCACAGTTTTGATTGTAAAATATAGTAGCCATATGATATGCTATAGTTTACAGTCAAAACTACCATAAAACGCCACACTCTAATGCACCGCAGTATAACGCCACACTCTAATGCACCGCGGTATAGCAGCTACGTCTACACTTTTCATCTATATACACAGCTTTAATTTTGGAAAAATAATAGCCATTTGCTATAGTTTGCATTCAAGTCAGCCATTTGCTATAGTTTGCATTCAAGGGTCCAACAAATAGCTAAGGTTTGTTGACGATCCCTGGCTACAATCCTGGGGACATCATAAATAGTACCTTCTCTTCCTACTCTTTCCACTTCGCATATGGGCTTTATATTCTCTAGGGCGTCAACCATAAGTTTGATTACATCGCGTTCAGTTCGAGCTGGGCGATGAAAATTTTGATAAACAATAGCACGAACTCTTGTTTTTTTACCTGCTTCCATGCGAAAGTTGACCATATAATACTCTAACGCACTGTGATTGCCCTCCATGCTTACAAGATCACCATCCACCATAAATTACTATAAGGAACTCTGAGAGTTTGTAGTTTTCTATATTGTTAGTGTTGTCTTTTAGATTTATCATTAATAGTGTGTTTATTTGTAAAACGTCATAGTTGTCTTTCAGATGAACGGAAAATATTTTCCTGATGCAATAATGCTTAAATTAGGTTAGCTATAGGCTTCTACATTAACACATAAATACTTGTACATGCACTCCATATATAATTATATGAACAAAAGCAAATATACCTAGGCTGTGAAATACTTACATCAAAGAATAAGGTGTAAAATCATTACCAAGTAATCATATTCGCAACTACCTAAGCTACATTTGAACCAAATTATCAAACATGAAATAACAGTCTGCAAGACACGAACAATAAGAATTTACTGACCTTGTCCCTAGCAAGTGGATGCGAGAGGAAGCATGTAATCAACTTATGTAAATATGCGTTGTACATGTAGATCATATCCTCATCGTCATTCTGCACAATGAGCAAAAGATCTATTTCTATAGTATAGCAAGACAAAAAAAACAATCTTAGAAACAATATTAAATCTAATTAAATATTTGAGCATGAGTAGAAAACCTATAAACTACTTGATCTTCCTAGTTAACAAAAGCACATAGGGATAGATTAAGGAAATTAGAAGTCAAAAATGAAGCTGCACAAGAGACAATCTAGAAAAAATCTGTTTATTTTTAAATTACTCGTTATTTTCATAATCTATATAAAAAACAGGAATTATTAAAAAGAAAACAACAAAATGTTTATGAACTAGTATTCAGGAAAATAGCTAGTATGTCGAAAATAAAGAATGCATTAGCTAAAAATGTTTATGAACTGCAGATTTATTCGAAAAACCAGCAAAGTGCCTAATAGCCAAGGAAGTGGGAAGCAACAAATAAATATTTTCTATGTATTAAACTTCAAAATTTTCCTAAAATATTTCAGCCCAAGACTTCTACAGTAGTTTTCATGAAACTTTAAAAGCTCAATTTACTTCATTTCCAACCGAGAAGGATATATTATATACAAACCTGATAAGCAGCGGTCTGAAGAACCTTATCTAAGAGAAATTGGAAAACATTATTTGTAAAGATGGTTTCCAAGCAGGAACATATATCTTTCACATCACTAGAAGCACTTGATACTGTGTTCCTGGAATCATTCACATCTTGTGTCGTCATTAAATGTACAGTCCATGCAAGTCTAACAGAACCAATGAAGCCCTCCACAGTTGGATCATCCCCGGCGACGATTAACTAACAAAAAAGAGTAGGGCAACAAGTTTTCAGCTATAGAAAAAGGAAACTCCTATATACACAGAAAACATTTTGAAAATCGATACCCGTATTAGCTTACATTTTCCTGACATTCACGCCTAAAAGAAGCATCGCTGGACAGCGGAGATGCTTTATCGGGTCTCCCACTTAGAGCATCCGATATGAAAGCAATCACTAGAGAAAATAGAATGCTATATGTGATCTGCAAAGATATGTACACATTTAGCATTTATCAAAACTAAAGTTATGATAAAAGAAAGGCATTTGCCAAAAAGAACATATTTCAGAATAAGAGATTGAACTTTGAAGTGTTTGTGCTAACTACTTTGTCTTGACTCTTGAGTAATAATTGTGGTAAACGGTAAACCTAAGAAGCAAGGATAGGGTGCAGGGATGAAAGTGAATAGTGGGGGGATTCGACAAAAATGAAAATATGGGGAGTCGGATGCAGGGGATACAGCATGTATAATAATATTATAAATACATATTTGATCTGATGGATGATAATAACTAAGAAATTAGTGCGAAGTGAATCAAATGCATGGCATAAGCATCTAATACACAATTACTCAAGTCAGATATTTTATTTTTGTAGAATTGAAAATAAACATTAAAGACTTTTATTAGAGTAGAAATCATATATAAAAAGTTATAGACGGATTGTGAATACCAAGTATCAAACACGGGGGTGCAAGGGGGGTCGGGGATACGTTGGGTAACCGAAGGATTCGGTGATCAAAGTGTTTACCATCATGAGTAAAAACATCGTATGTAAGAAATACTTGGGCAGCAAACACTAGTGAAGTTCATCCATCCAATTATATCTTTATTAAATGTTCAATATCTATCAATTTAAAAACAAAAAAGGAACAGAATCTCGTGAACAAACATAAAATTAGGACCTGATGCTTCAATACATCATTGCTACCATTGAGCTCCGCTGCCGTATCTCTCAAAACAGCAAACAACTCTTTTATATCTTTTGAACCTGACAGAAGTAGCCAACCAATCATTCAGATCATCAAAAAAAAACGAGTTACTTAAAAAATAGAAATGGAATATATGCATGAAGTTCTCTAGCAATAGTGCTTTGCAATAATACATAATAAAATCTTGAGTACAACTGTACAAGTTTCTAAAATTTCCCTTACAAAGTTTGAGGGGTTAACGGTACAAGACAAGCAAAACATACAGCCCGATTTAATGGCAACAAATATTTGAAAAACTAGGCCACCATGGGGTAATAAAGTGGTACAGGGTTTCAAATTTCTAAACATATCCCCTTTTTAATTTCAAATACCTTTTAAGGAACTCCATGTCCCCACTTTTAAGTTTCCATGAAACATAATCTTGGTACATGACAATATTTCAATAAATCTGGATCATGATATACCAAAGTCAGGCTTGGGCTATACAATCTGATTCCTAGTGAGGCAAGTAATTGTTTCTGATAGGAATCCTAATCCTATCATCAAGGTAGTAGTCCAATTACGGGATAAAACAAAACTGTGAAACAAGCAAGTTAAACATCAGGAAGTTCTCTTGCTCGGACGTTTTTCCTAGACCACCTTATTTCAACTTAAAATTATCAGCAACATCATCCCTTCACAGGGAAACATCAAAGCATTTAGTTTCACGCACCTCCCGTGCTAAATTTCTGAAAATGTTCTAGATTATCTGTGGCACTGGAGTCTTTACAAGTAAAATAATTACGACAGAGGACCTTGTTCATGTGTTAATTCAGTGCAAGCAAATATATTAAATCAAACACAAAGAAATGATAATATGTATCTTACTCGCCCGGACAACCAGAACAGATAATATAAGACAATGGCCAAGGAGGAGCCTTTCCCTACAAACAACAGCTCGCCTTTCCACAAGAGCACCTCTTGAATCAATAACATAGGGCTCTGAGTTAGGGCCACCCAAACCAGCTGGTTCTTCTCGGTTGAGTTCCTACGATGAAGCATGAAACAATGCTACTTATGGTATATGGTAATGCATTTTCGTTAAGTGCTTGGTCGATAATCAGTGACCAATAGCGAAGACGAAAGATAATATCATATACTCTATATGTTGCTTGATACCAAGTGCCGTATCTGATCACAGGCATATGAAAAATATTTTGAGCTAAGTTATTGAGTGCTTGGTCAATAATCAGTGACCAACAGCGAAGACAAAAGATAATATCATATACTCTATATGTTGCTTGATACCACGTGTTGTATCTGATCACGGGCTTTAAGATATGTATCGAATGGAAGATTTGGAATTACGCTGGTAACAAATGGGAGTATAACAGTTTGATCTACTAGACAAAAGTTGCATTACTGAGAGGAAATCTACCACAAAACAGGTTCAGCTTTACTTCAGAATCTAATTTTTCTAAAAAAGTGTTTCCTTCACCCCCCCCCCAAAAAAAAAAAAAATTCTAAACATTTCCTAAAACAGCACATTTTACATTACTAATTTTAATGGGTCCCACTTACTTACACATATTTTCTTCACTTTACTTAATCTCCGTGCCCAACCCAAAAGTTACCAATTCCAATGTGTAGTAATAAGCATAATAAAATTCCTACATTTGGCAAAGCCCGATTACTTTGAAATCAATACTCAAAGCAAACTATCACTGGGAATAATGAATACTGCATGTAAAAGCATCCTCATAGAATAAGCAAACTGATGAATGATAGCAAGATGAGAATGAGTACTTTGATGAGAGATATTAAGCGTTGTCGAAGACCAGAATTTAAAAGATCTTCTAAATATTTTTGAACATCTGAGACAAGATCATCGTCAAGTCCAGGATCAAGTACAACAGCCTGCAATTTCCCAAAATTTCGGCAAGGTAACATGAGAAATTGATGATATAAATAAGTAGGGGGATTCAAATATCTACACCAAAAGATAATTAATTATTTCAAAAGATGGAGATAATAATATCATTACCCTCAGAAGTGAGTATAGCGCTGTTAGTAAATCTCTTCTCCCTGTATACCATATCCCTGCTGTAAGGCGCAAAATATCTAAAGGCTCTCGACCCAAGAAGCCCCACTTTATGAAAATGAAACAACAACAACGATATTTAGCATTTACATAATATATGAAGGTCAATGAATTACAAGATAGAGAAGGATGCTAACTTCTTGATTTGCAGAAACAAGTAGTTGGACACAGTCTATCTCATTAAGGTGGAGATCATCACTCAATTTGAGAGCCTGCAGAGCCAATAAAATGCAGTATATTATTAAAAAAAAAAAAAAAAAAAACACGATGACTATCGCAACTTTGTAAGGCCAAGGACCAACGGAATTATATATATGAATCAAAAATCAACCTAGTCGAGTATCTAGTGGATAAAAGCTAGATTAAAAAAAATAGTGGAAGAACTACCAAAGCAGATATGTGAGCTAAATGCCTAAATCTTTAAAATCTGAACAAGATATAAATCAGTGTCTTCAATAGACAAGCTACGAAATGACGAGAAGTACGAATCCTACAATAAATATATACACATGAATACTAAGCTCCACTCCACTTAACATGTACCGCGTTTTTATTTTTTGAGGATACCACTTGCAAAAGAACATAAATTAACTCGGAGCATAGTATTCCCTAAACAAAAACAAAGAAAGAGGTAAAATATATATATATATATATATATATAAAACCCCTAGCACGCCAATACAATCTATATTATACTAGAGTATGAAGCATTAACTGAGGCATTCGTTCTGAACTGTTTAAAAAATTGATGAACTGACAGCTATTAACAAAAGTGTCCATGACATGAATCGTAATTCGTAAATATTAAGACATTACAACAAATCAAATATCACATTGTAATCCAAGAAGTAACCAATTTTGACACAACTTACAATCTGAACATCCTGCTCATCAAGCGAAATTGGACCGGAATCTGGTAGCCTGACTTCTCGAGACTCTACTTGAGCTCGATCTGATGCCTTTGGAGCCTACATATCAAAATCAAAAACAAAATTCACAAATATAAGTCACCGTAATTTATCAGGCAGTACACTAAGTGTTATGTGTGTCAATGTAACACACATACCTAGAGATTATTACATTATTTTTTCAAGCAACACATTACACACCATAGGTAGAGCACATTAAATTTGCAAGCAAATAACAGTAAAATAATAAAATCTCTATGAGTTAATAGTGTCGAGAGACCGAAGAATTAGAATTTAATTATTTAATCGAGCTTAAAATTGCAATGTATATCTATTATAGTTGGGACCGAGAAAAAGTATCAGCTTATTTAGGTTCTTCTGTATCTATTATAATACTTATTAGGAGAGAGAGAGAGAGAGAGAGAGAGAGAGAGAGAGAGAGAGAGAGAGAGAGAGAGAGAGAGAGAGAGAGAGAGAGAGAGAGAGAGAGAGAGAGAGACGGGGAGAGGGAGGGGGGAGAGAGAGAGAGAGAGAGAGAGACCGGGAATTTGAGGAGGGACTGGAGAGAGGAGCGAGAGCGACGAAGAGCGTGGATGAGCTGGATCTTGTGAGTAGGAGATGGTGGATTTGGGCCAAATAGCGACGATTCAATTTCAGTGACCAACTCTTTTGGGGACACCATCGAGGAGAAACAAACCCCGGAATGAAATTGAATCGTGGAAGCAAAGCCCTAGGTTCGTGCTTCACCTTCAGTTGTTTGCCACGGCTAAAACCCTTGCCCTGCCCCTTTTTTAATATATACATATACAGTGTGTGTATGTGTTTTTCATTCTAACGGTAAAAAAACATGGAAAATGTTTAAGCGGTGAGAACTGATACCCGTTTAGTACCGGTACGGCGGTACCGATTAAAAACAAGAAAATACTACTTACAGTAATTTTAAATTATTACTATTATTATTCATCTTATTAGTTTTATCTATTAATAGTTTTATACCCGTGTAATGCATCACTAATTAATTTTATTTTTCGATTTAATTAATTTTATAAAAAAATTATCAATATTTTCAGTATTATGACATTTTTCTTTAATATTTTAATTATTATACACTTATATATATTCAATAAGATATAATATTTAATTTCAATTTGAAAAATACTACATATGTTATTATCATTTTATTATTTATTGAATTTGTATATTTACTTTAAATTATATTTAATGAAATATTTATGATTACTATATTTTTTCTATTATTTTTAAGTCATAATAGGATCGCGAACAACTATATAGTTTAGTCCAATTATAACACGTTTAGTCCAATTATATAGTTTTATATCCGTGCGATGTATTCAAAATTTATAAATATTATTTAGATAAAATTGATCAATTTTTTAATTCTATTTTTTAAAAGAACATTTTTCCAAATTTTATTTATTTAATCATTCTTAGTTTTCAAAATTTTATTATAGTAAATTTTTTCACATAATTACTATTTCTTTTTATAATATTTAAAATTATAAAAAAATAATTATGAAATGGATTATATATTTTTATAAATACTTTATTTTTTCTTTACTGATAATTTATTTTTGTAAATTTGTTAAATTTTCATATATTGTACAATGTGAATGTTTTCAACTCTCTTTTTGAAATTATACTCCCTCCGTCTCACAATTCTTTTCCCGTTTAATATGTCGGGACTGTTCATAACATGAGACAAATTGCTAATTTACGTCTAATCTATAAGTCCAAATATAGTCATGAGTGATCTTGTTGGATTCGTATTTATGAGTACTTTAATACAGTGAAGTTTTTATATTTAAAAATAATACGAAATTAAAGATATTAACGATCAAAAGTGTGCGTTGGCAAACGTGATAAAAGTAAACAGGAAAAGTTTTAAAAGACAGAGGGAGTATAAAACTGGACCCGCATATTATCAACCTCAATGCCATGTGTAATCTCTAATTCTAAGAGACATTTAGAATTACTTTCAGCCACAAGGTCTTGTCTTTTGACATGGTGAGTATGTTTATGTAAGTCAGCCTGGTTTTCCTGTTTTATCATATAATCTCGGGTAGGAGTTTGTTTCCCTATCTTCTTTCTTTATTTTTTATCGATATGGAGGCAACAAGTAATCTAATTCAGGCAATGAATGATATCTCATTGGAGGAGGAGGAAGAAGGGGGTATTGCAATAACAGTGCCGGTAGAAGCAGAGAGGACTGAGGGTATAAATGGGTTGGATACTAAGATGTGTATTGTGGGGAGATTCATTACAGAGGGAACAATTGATTTCACAGCAATGAAGCATACGCTAGCAGCCTTATGGAAGCCAGGAAGGGGAGTTCTCATTAGAGAGTTGGAAGCTAATTTGTATCTCTTTCAATTTTATCATGAGATAGACATCAAGAGGGTCATAGATGGAAGTCCCTGGTCTTTCAATCGTAGAGCGTTGATCATTGCTCGTATGAAGGAGGGCGAAATACCAAGGGGAGTTAATCTAAACAGGCTGGATCTATGGGTACAACTTCATGACCTTCGTCCAGGATTTATGTCTGAAAACATTATTAAGGAGATAGGGAATTATATTGGAGTTTACGTTGCTGCTTGCCCTAAAAATTTTCAGTATGGTTGGAAGGAGTATATGAGAGTTCGTGTTTCAATTGATCTGCTCAAACCTTTAAAAAGGAGAATGAAGTTAAGAAAATCAGGTGCGGAGTGGTTCTGGATTAATTTCAAGTACGAACATGTCCCAATGTTTTGTTTCATATGTGGATTGTTGGGGCACTCAGAAAAGTTTTGTGGCAAGCTTTTCGATACCCCTGAATCTGAGATAGTAAAACCTTATGGTGCATGGTTGAGAGCTCCAATAAGAAAGTATAACAATTTAATCGGCGCACGGTGGTTAAGGGATGGATCGGAGAATGAGGAAGAAGTAAATTCGGGTGATCGGAATTCAGCAACGGGTGGGACAGAGGGGATGAGAATGAATGCACAGTTAGTTCCTAAAAATCTGGGATTAGTTGCAACAGCTGAGAATAAGGGATATGACATCATAGGGGATAACAGTCAGGGCGCGAGTTTTGGAAATTTAAATCAAGAGAATAAATCGGGGGAGTCAGTTATTTTAAATCCTGGAAGCAATGAAATTACAATTGTGGAAAATAAAAAAAGAAAGACTGATATTGGGCTGGGCCAGGGAAGTGAGTTGGGCAATAAGATAGAACTACTTATGGGCTCAGAGACTGAGGGGGTAATTAGCATGGACCAAGATGGCGACAATAGTTCACATGCAGTTTTACTGTCAAAAAACGGACCAAAGGCGAGCTCTGTAAAAGGGGTTCGCCTATCACAATGAGTACGTTAAGCTGGAATTGCCGTGGGCTTGGGACCCCATGGGCTATTCAATTCCTTAAGGAGTGTGTTCTCCAAAAGAAACCCAGGTTCGTTTTTCTCTGTGAAACTTTGTGTAAACAAGACATAGTTGAGAAAGTTAGATGTAGTTTGAATTTCGAAGGAGCTTTTGCAGTAGATGTTCAAGGTCATAGTGGAGGTGTAGCTCTTTTATGGAGAAAGAGTAGTGAGGTGAAAGTGTTATCCTATAGTAAAAATCATATTGATGTTAGTGTGGAGATTGTTGGTTGGCAAAAATTTAGACTGACAGGAGTTTATGGGGAGCCGGATCGAGCAAAACGTCAAGAAACATGGGATCTCATTCGTAGGTTAAACGGCCATGATAACACTCCATGGTGCTTGATAGGAGACATGAATAATATTGTTCATCAAGAAGACAAACGGGGAGGCCGTCCTTATCCTCAGCGGTTGATATTAGGTTTTCGAAAAGTTTTGGAGGAGTGTGATTTGGTTGATCTAAATCTGGTAGGATACAGGTATACGTGGGAAAGAGGAAAAGGAACTGATGATTGGATGGAAATTCAATTGGACAGGGCTATAGTGTCGAGTATTTTCCTGCAGCAATTTCCAGAGGTGAGGCTGTCAAACTTGGAGATCTCAACTAGTGATCACAGTCCTATTTTTATGGAGCCAGTCAGTGAAAGCTATGAATATTCAGTAAAACAATTTCGTTTCGAAAATGCGTGGCTCAGGGAACCAATGTGTCAACAGATCGTTAAAGATGTTTGGATGGAATATAAAGACAAATCTCTCAGGGATAAGTTAACAATCTGTGCGGAGACTTTAGCTAAGTGGGGAGCTGAAATCACTGGAAGATTTAAGGATCGTATTCACCATAGTAAAAAGATCATGAGAAGCCTGAAGAGAAGGAGAGATTCACATTCAGTCATGTTATATCAAGAGGAAGCTCACAAGCTTACAGAAACTTACAGTCAGCAAGAGGTCTTTTGGCGCCAGAGGTCTAAACAATTGTGGTTGCGTGAAGGTGATAGGAATAGCAGATTTTTTCATACTGCTGCTAAAATTCGGAGAAAGGTGAATCATATTGATAATTTGGTTGACGACAATGGTCAAAGAGTGGGATGGGATTCAGGTTTGCAGGAGTTGATGGTGAATTATTTTAATGAGCTGTTCAAAGCTTCAGATACCGACTGGGGGGAAATCATAGGCTGTATTGACAGAAGGATTACAGATGTTCAAAATATGATGTTGGTAGCTCCTGTAGAGGTCGATGAGGTTAAGGACGCTTTATTTAGTATGCACCCTGATAAGTCCCCTGGCCCGGACGGCATGAGTCCTGGCTTCTATCAGAAATTTTGGAATATCGTTGGAGCAGATGTGTTTAAAGTGGTCGAGCAGTTCTTCGATTCAGCCAGGTTTGATAGTCATATTACTGATACAAATATTGTTTTGATCCCGAAAAATCAGAATCCCTCAAGAATGACGGATCTTAGACCCATCTCTCTTTGTAATGTGGTGTACAAGGTGGTGTCAAAGGTTTTGGCTAATAGACTCAAAAAAGTTTTAAATGATGTTATCTCAGAAACTCAGAGTGCGTTCGTTCCGGGTAGACTTATTACGGATAACGTTATGATTTCCTTTGAAGTCATGCACTATATGAAACGGAAAACGCAAGGTAAAACGGGATGGATGGCGTTGAAGCTTGACATGAGTAAGGCTTACGATCGAGTGGAATGGGGTTTTTTAGAAGCAATTTTGGGTAAATTGGGGTTCGAGAGAAAGCTGGTGCAGATGTTTATGGAGTGCATTTGTTCAGCGAAATATCAAATCAGTCATGCGGGTAAAAAATTTGGAAGGATAGTGCCAGAAAGAGGTATTCGCCAAGGTGACCCTCTCTCTTCTTATCTTTTTCTCATATGCATGGAAGGTTTCACAGTTCTTATTCGAAACTATGAAAGTAGAAAACTGTTGAACGGTATCCAAGTGGCTCGTGGTGCCCCTGTTATTTCGCATATGTTTTTTGCGGATGATAGCTACATTTTCTGTAAAGCTAGAGAGGAGGATGCTAATAGAATTGTTAATCTTCTTAACTCATTTGAGAGAGCTTCGGGCCAAAAAATAAATGTGGACAAATCATCCGTCTTCTTCAGTCGCAATACTGCTCAGACTATGAAGCAAGAGATATGTGGTATCCTGCATTTTCAAGAGGCAAATGGCAACACAATGTACTTGGGTTTACCAAACACGATGAGCAGAAACAAGTCAGCAGTTTTTGGTTATTTAAAAGAAAGGGTTCGTGACAGAATCGAGGGGTGGAATAAAAAGACAATGTCGAAAGGAGGTAAAGAAATTCTCTTAAAAACAGTAGCTCAATCAGTCCCTAACTACGCTATGAGTATGTTCTTGTTGCCTAAGCAAGTGTGCACTGATATAGAGAATTTAATGTCTAAATTCTGGTGGCAAACCTCGTCGACTAAGGAAAGGGGAATTAGATGGAAAAGCTGGAAGAACATGAGTAAAAAGAAGTCGCAAGGAGGGTTGGGTTTTAGAAAGCTTTATGATTTTAATTTGGCATTACTCGGAAAGCAGGGATGGAGATTGATTTCGAATCAGGAGAGCTTAGCTAGCAAAGTTTTCAAAGCCAGATACTATCCGAACGATACGTTTTTGACAGCAAAAATAGGCATCAACCCGAGCTATATCTGGAGGAGTATATTAGAAGCTCAGGTTTTGCTTAAACAAGGGGCAGTCAGGAGGGTGGGCAGTGGTAACTCAGTAAGCATAAAGAACGATCCTTGGTTGCCAGATACAGTCAATCCATACATCCAAACGGAGCATCCAGCATTAGAGGGGCAAGTAGTTTCAGGGCTAATGGTTCCTAATCAAAATGAATGGGATAGAGAGGTGATTCACGATATCTTCGAGGAAAGAGATGCCAACCTAATTTTATCTATTCCACTTCGTCAGAATGAATCAGACAGTTGGTTCTGGAGTAAGGAAAAGATGGGTTGCTATACGGTTAGAAGTGCTTATGCTCATGTGCAAGATGAAGGATCTCAACACGGCATGACCAATAATTCTGGCTTATGGAGGAATATGTGGAATTTGAAGATACCTCATAAAGTGAAAGTTTTCTTATGGAGAGCAATTTCTGATTGTTTACCTACGAAGGACCAATTGCGTATCAGGCAGGTTAACGTTAATTCTCTATGTCCAGTTTGTAATCTGGAGAATGAAACAGTAATGCATTGTCTAGTGTCGTGTCAATTTGCTGCAATGTGCTGGGATTTTTCTGGTCTGGTACAGAACATTCCAGCGAATGTGGAGTTTGGACAATGGCTGGAAGCTATAACAGATGGACAGTCGACTGAGAATTTTGCAAAAGTGGGCATGATTGCATGGGCTTTATGGAGGAATAGAAACGAAGTAGTCTGGAAACAGAAAAGTGAAGGAATTTCAGAAGTGGTGGAAACAGCATTACTCAGTCTTAATCAGTGGAGATGTGCACAGGATAGGTCATTTGACAACTTTCTTGGGTTTATGACTCAGGCAGATGGCAAAGTGCACTGGGAGCGACCACAGCAAGGGAGGATTAAGATCAATACTGACGCTGCTATCTTCGAAGATTCAGGACGTTACAGTTATTCCATGATTGCTCGGGATCATCAAGGAGAGCTAGTGGAAGCATGTTCGAGTTGTAAGCAAGGAGACATGGATCCTTTTATGGCTGAAGCTATAGGTGTTCGTGAAGCTCTTAGTTGGGTCAAGAACAGGGAGTGCACAGATGTTATAGTCGAAACTGATTGTCTTTCCTTGATACAGGTGGTTCGTTCTTCTTCTACGAACTTGTCTTATCTAGGTAGAGTCATTAACGATTGTAAATCGTTGTTAGTTGGTTTGAAAGAACGTAATGTTGCGTTGTGTTTTGTTAAACGTTCCGCGAATAAGGTTGCTCACTACATAGCGAGTAACACGAGTTCAATTGCTGAACGTATCTGGAAAAAAGGGGATGCCCTTCCGGAATTTTACCATGTAATGATGGATGATCTGAAGTTTTAATGAAATTTTTTCTCGTTGGCAAAAAAAAAAAAAAAAAAAAAAAAAACTGGACCCGCATAAGGATCAGGCCAAATCATATCACCAAAATTACTTTACTCAAATTATATATAAAGATATAATAGACTAACATGATCCTTATACATGTTAAATAAATTATAAAAATATATCCCTATATTCATATTACATGTTAACAAATTTTGCTTTTCATGATTTGAACTCATAATCTTCATCTAACGAAAAATAGATAATACATTCTAACTCCATCATTTTGTATTATCTTAAATAGTACTCTTACTCAACAAATGCTATTGGAACAGATAGTGAATTCAAAACAATAAAAAATCAAGATGAGTGCACAAAAGATAACGGAAACAATCAAATCCTAAAGTTCAACAAAGACAACTATAATTTATGGAAGATAAATATGTTGATACTCATAAAAACTGCTAATCCTCTATATCCTAAAATTCTCGAAAATGTCCCCTTCATTCCTCAACAAAAAATTGCAGAATCTACTAGTGGAACTGAGGTGGTTCCAAAAACCTATGTCCGTCAATGGATTGAAAGTGAAAAACTTAGACATCTATCTCATCTCATGATGATAATATTGACTCTATGGAGTTAGAATTGTTTGCCAACATTGCAACTTATTAGAGTGGAAAAGAAACGTGGGATCACATGCAGCTTTTACGTGAAGAAACCGAGGAAGTCGAGAAAATAGAAAACAAATTCTTGTTTCTCAATATGAAGCCTTTATGGCTCGGCCTAAAGAAGGCATTATTGAAATATTTATACGATTAATCGAGTAACATCAAGCATTCAAATTCTCTTGTAGAATGTATACATATTTATTATTTTATTTTATTAAAAATATTTTCAATATTTTACCTTATATTGATATACAATATAAATATTAAAATATATATTATAAATTCAAGTTGATTATGATAATATTTTACTTTTTTTTCTACTTTATCAAAAACTATGAACCACCTTGATTCCTAGATCACCGTAAGATACTAGACCAAATACGAACGGAAGAGAAATCGGGGTTATAGGAAAGTGGATGTTGGAGTTACTTAATTCTAAATTATATTCCACATCAGATATTCCAGCTAAGCATCAGTTACTTAGAAATGTAACAAACGTTTTCTCATCTATTGTATAGTATATAGACGAATAGCTCTGTAAATATTGTTTACTTCTTTTTTTCCTGTAAATAACTCTTTTCTTATCAATGAAAGTCTCTTTCAAGCTCTTGCTTTCTTCTTCGTTTATTCAAGATTGACATGGTATCAAAGCAGGTTTAAGTAGTTTTATACATCATTTCTTCATAAAAACACATTATATTCCGCTTCGTTTCTAGTTTACGATCGATGGTGATGATGAATTTTCGATCTTTTTCACCGGTATTTGCATTCTCTGGCGTAATCATCGGCGATCTCGTGTTCTTCACTACATAATTCTTGTTGATCACGAGTAATCTCTATTTCTCTTGTGATAAACTTTGTTATTCTTGCGATTGTGATCTGTGTATACTTTACCCTGTTCATCTGCACATAAATTGTTTGATCTTTTGTGTCATCAAAATTGTGATCTTCGTTGTTATTTGTTGTTTCGTTGTTTTCTTCGTTGTTTTCTTGAGATTGTTTTTCTTTAAAATGTCGACTTCTACTCTGTTGGAGAATCAACGTAATGATATTCATGATCAAATGTCACAAAATGTGCATTTCGATCAAGATAATCCTTTACATCTTCAAAACTCAGATAGTCCTGGTATGAAGTTAGTTAATGAATGTTTCGATGGAACTGGATTCAGTAATTGGAAAAGATCTACGACTATTGCGCTTTCAGCTCGAAACAAGTTTGGATTTGTTGATGGGACGATTCCCAAACCAGCAACTAATTCACCATCTTTTAAGAGTTGGTCCAGATGTAATGACATGGTAATATCGTGGATTCTTGGTGCTCTTTCTAAACAAATTGGTCGTAGTGTGATTTACTCAAATTCTGCTCATCAAATGTGGAAAGAATTAGAAGAACGCTATGGTGTTTCGAATAGTGCTCAGTTGTTTGGCCTTCCCAAAGAACTTAGTGAAATTACTCAAGGCAACAGTAACATTGCAGAATATTTTACGAAGTTTAAAATGCTTTAGGATGACATTGATTCTCTCTGTTTAGTTCTCGCTTGTTCTTGTGATTGTACTTGTGGAGCTGCACAAAAGCTGTCTGCATTCCAGCAAAATCAAAGAGTTCTACAGTTTCTCATGGGTTTGAATGAATCTTATGGTGTTATCAGGGGCTCCATTCTTATGGCTTCTCATTTGCCTTCAATAAGCCAAGTGTATAATTTGTGACTTCAAGAAGAAACTCAGAGAGGGATTCATACTTCTCCT
Organism: Saposhnikovia divaricata; assembly: GCA_036435485.1. Taxonomy (NCBI): domain Eukaryota; kingdom Viridiplantae; phylum Streptophyta; class Magnoliopsida; order Apiales; family Apiaceae; genus Saposhnikovia; species Saposhnikovia divaricata. Next base: position 23,982,541 of record CM071599.1, read on the forward strand.
ACTCCATTTATGAATGATTATGCTTCTTTACATGTGAATGTGACCAAACCAGTCTATGGTTCTACTCAGTCTTTCTCACACAAGGCTAAGCAGTAATCTGATAATAGAATCAAGTCTACTCTTCAATGCAGTTATTGTAAGAAATCTGGTCACATGATTGACAAGTGTTATAGGCTTCATGGTTTTCCCAGTGATTTCAAGTTCACAAAGGGTAAGAGGTTTGCAACTAATGTTGATAGCTCATCATATTGTGCTACAAGCTCTCCTTCTAATTCTCAGAATAAGACTTCACAAGCTGCAAGTTCTACCATCACTCCAGAAATGTTCAATCAGCTTGTAAGTTTGTTGAAGAATGCAAATGTTAATCAGTCAGAGGGATCTACTTCATCAGCTAATTTTGCTGGTAATTTCTCTTCTATGATGGCTTATTCTGATGCTTGTATGTCACATGTTGATAATTCAGTTTGGATAATTGATAGTGGGGCAAATGATCACATGTGATATAATAAATCATTATTCACTACTCTTACACATTTATCTCAACCTTTGCGCATATCACTTCCTAATGGTGCTATCATTTCCATCACATCAATAGGGACAGTTCCTATTTCTGATCACATTATTTTAGGGAATGTTTTATTTGTTCCCACTTTCACCTACAACTTACTTTCTGTCAGTAAGCTTACTCATCAATTTCATTGCACCATTCAGTTCACTCAAGATACTTGTTATTTGCAGGGCTCTTCTCTGAAGAATCCATTGGTTCTTGGTAAAGCACAAAGAGGTCTCTATCTTACTCATGATCAACATGTTTCTACCTCTATTGTAGCTACAACTGATGTTTTACATCCTTCTTGTAATAATTCTATTCTATCGTGGCATGCCAGATTAGGGCATTTGCCATTCAATAAACTGAAAACTTTGCAACTTTGTAATGATTCTGGTACAATTATTCCTTGTACTGTTTGTGCTAAAGCAAGGCAACATAGATTGCCATTTCCTCATAGTACTATTCACGGCACTCATAAATTTCAACTTTTGCATGTTGATATTTGGGGCCCCTACTCTACTTCTACATACAATAACTATAGATACTTTCTAACTATAGTTGATGACTTCACCAGATCTACCTGGACCCATCTTCTAAGTCATAAAAGTAATGCATTTTCTTTCATTCAATCTTTTATTCTCATGGTTGAAAATCAATTCAGTTGTCATGTTAAAACAGTAAGAACAGATTAGTCACAATGCATCTTCTTTCTTCCTTTCCAAAGGAATTATACATCAAACATCTTGTGCTCACACTCCACAACAAAATGGTGTTGTGGAGAGAAAACACAAGCATTTATTGGAAACATCTAGAGCATTATTGTTTCAATCTAACCTTCCTAAGAAATTCTGGGGTGAGTGTGTGCTCACTGCAACATATCTCATCAATAGATTTCCTTCTAAACTTTTCAATAATAAGTCTCCATTTGAATTGTTGTTTGACCAAAAACCTTAATATCATCATCTTAAAGCTTTTGGATGCCTTATTTATATTTCTACTCCTAAACCTCATAGAGATAAATTTTCCCCAAAGCTATTCCATGTGTTTTCATAGGATATCCTTATGGGAAGAAAGCTTACAAATTTCTTGATATTGCTACTAAACAAATTCATATCTCTAGAGATGCAATTTTTCATGAGCAAATTTATCCTTTTGTTCAAATTTCAACATCTCAGTTTTTACCATTACCAATTTCAGACTCTACATTTCATAATCCTTCTAACACTCATACTGATAGTGTTTCTAACACTGATAATGGTTCTATTGTTTCATCCTCACCTATATCTTTCAATCACAATCATGCTTCTGCAGAACATATTCTCAGTAAGTCCACCAGAGTATCAAAGATTCCAACTTATCTCAATGAATATGTACATCCTTTTACAACTAAGTCAAATTGTACTGATGTGTTCTGTGGTTGTACTATAACTTCCTTGTGTCAGTCAAATGAGTTTTCACATACTGATCCTTCTCTGTGTTGTCAAGTTACCACTAAAGAACTTTAGAATTTTAGTGTTTCTTCTCCTGCTATTCCACCTTTAGAACCTCAGTCATATGAGGAGGCAGTTGTTCATCCAGAATGGCAAGATGCTATTGCTAAAGAATTTTCAGCTTTAGAAAGCAATAATACCTGGTCCTTAGTCCCTTTACCTCATGGTAAAAAGGCAATATCTTGTAAATGGGTTTTCAGAACCAAACATCATGCAGATGGATCCATAGAAAGACATAAGGCTAGGTTAGTTGTGAAGGGTTTCACACAAAAAGAGGGCATAGACTACACAAAGACTTTTTCACCAGTAGTTAAAATGACTACTATTAGAAGTTTGGTTGCGGTTGCTGTCAAAAAGGGATGGGATTTAACCCAATTAGATGTGAACAATGCTTTTCTCCATGGGGATTTACATGAGGATGTCTATATGAAACCCCCTCCTGGATTAATTGTTCCTTCTGGCTTTGTTTGCAAACTAGGAAAATCCTTATATGGTCTTAAACAAGTTTCTAGATAATGGCACTCTAAACTCAACATAGCTCTACATTCAAGAGGGTATAAAACTTCTAAGAATAATTGATGCTTATTTTTTAAGAGGTCTGGTACTTCTGTTGTTTTTCTAGCAGTATATGTCGATGACATACTGGTCACGGGTGATAATATGGATGAGATTTCTTCTGTAAAATAGTTTTTGGATGCTAGTTTTAAAATTAAAGATTTGGGTTCTTTACACTATTTTTTGGGACTTGAGTTTAAAAGATCATCTACTGGTATGGCTGTGTCTCAAAGAAAATTTACTTTGGACTTAATTGAGGAATTTGATTGCTCTAATAGTAGTCCTGTAGTTAGTCCTTTGGATTTAAATGCCAAGCTGTTTCATGATAAGGGTTCTTTACTTTCTGATCCTTCAATATACAGAAAGTTGGTAGGCAAGCTTAATTTTCTCACTCATACTCGTCCTGATATCTCTTTTAGTGTTCAATATTTAAGTCAATTCATGGATTGTCCAAGACAACCACATTGGGATGTAGCAATTCATGTTCTCAGGTATCTAAAATCTAGTCCTGATCAGGGGTTATTTTTTAGTTCAGATTCTTCTTATACACTTTCTGCGTACTGTGATGCTGATTGGGCTGCTTGCCCTTACACCAGAAAGTCTGTTAGTGGATTTGTTGTGATGCTGGGGGCAGTCTTATTTCCTGGAAATCTAAGAAACAACATACCATTTCTCTTTCGTCTGCAGAGGTAGAATATAGGTCTCTTCGCAGATTGACAGCAGAATTGGCTTCGCTCTCTAGACTATTAGTTGAGCTTGGTGTTCCAGACATTACACATATTCATGTCAAATGTGATAATCAGACTGCAATCTATATTGCCAAAAATCCTATATATCACGAACGGACCAAACACATTGAGCTCGACTGTCATTTTGTAAGGGAAAAACTATGTTCTGGTTTAATTTCTTTGTCCTATGTTCCTACCAAGCTACAGCTTGTTGATGCTCTTACGAAGCCCTTAACAGGTTTACAGAATCATGCCATATTGTCCAAGTTGGGTGTATCTTCACTACCCTCCAACTTGAGGGGGGTGTTGGAGTTACTTAATTCTAAATTATATTCCACATCAGATATTCTAGCTAAGCATCAGTTAGTTAGAAATGTAACAAACTTTTTCTCATCTATTGTATAGTATATAGATGAATAGCTCTGTAAATATTGTTTACTTCTTTTTCTTCCTGTAAATAACTCTTTTCTTATCAATGAAAGTCTATTTCAAGCTCTTGATTTCTTCTTCGTTTATTCAAGATTAACAGTGGAAGGTTAAAATATAAAAAATCATGATAACCAACCTTATTGTCTTGGTTATAGTCCAGTTTTAAAAACACAACATCATTGTACTTGTGAGCAAGTTCCTTCAATTTGGGAGCAATTATCTTGCAAGGACCACACTTGGAATTATATGAAACAAATTTATAATCAGAATCCACGAACCCAAAAAAAATAGTTTAATGATAATGATTTCAGGGAAGTTTTGAAAAGTGTCTAAGAATCCAAAAAGATCTGTTGGTGAAACCGTGTGATTACCCAAATTCTATAGAAAACTAGGAGATATCCGACTCTGAACAGATATGTAAATTTGAAGTACATACTTTCACATTATGGCCTGTTTGGATAGGAACATTTCATTTGAAATTCTGTATTTGGGGCAAATACCTTGTTTGGATAAATAAATAATTTGAATTTGGATTTGGACCAAATACTACTTATTTAAAACTAAAGCCCATCTATTAGAATTTGAAATTACAATCAGCCCAATCTAACCTATCCCTTGTACGTTCTCATCCACTATCTCTCTCTCTCTCTCTCTCTCTCTCTCTCTCTCTCTCTCTCTCTCTCTCGTCTCTCTCTCCACCCCTCCATCCCCCTCTCTCTCTCCACTCTCTCCCTCTTGACTCCATCCCTCTCTCGCCTCTTTTATTTTCGATTACTGACTATGAGGTATGTTACATGTATATATGTATCTATACCTAATCGATTCAATTATTTTCACACACACATAATTCAATCGATGAGATATATATAATTGAAAAAGAAAATCTTCGATTTTGGTTTTATTTTGCAGTTCAAGGGTTAATTCAGCTCAAGGGTAAGTATATACATACACTATCTCTTTATAATCTTAGTTATATTTCTCGATTTATTTGATTCATTTCTGTATCGTTTAAGATGTTGTTCGATTCATTTATGTATTTAGGCTTTAACATGTTTTAATTTCAATTTGTATATATTTAGACTTATGAACTGTATATAGTTGGTAGAAAATGAGATGTAATATGTCTTGTGACAATTTACCAGTTTAGTTACCAGTTTAGTTATATGATGACCATGTGATAATCCAAGTTGTTTTTAAGTTGTCTATATGATAATTGTATGTTTTTTTACCATCGAAACAGAAATTTTCATGTCTCAAATGTTCCACAAAAGCGTAGAAGGGATGATGATGAGGATATGGAATTTATAGTGTTGGTCGTAGGTTTCATTCAAATAGTAGTGGCTGCTTGTTATGGTAAAAAATATAGGTTGAAGGAGTTAACGTGGAATGCGTATGATCGTTCCCAAATTAGAGCTACTTGGATGAACACCTTGAAAATTGATAGGAAATGTCGTGATGAATTGCGTCTTGATATACCTCGATTTGAGAAGTTGTGTCACCTTTTAGAAATTAAGGGTGGATTAGTAACTACGAAACATGTCACTGTCAAAGAAATTGTGGCATTATTTCTCCACATTCTTGCACATGATTTGAAAAATAGAACTATACAAGCTGTTTTTGCACGTTCTGGAGAGACAGTGAGTCGGCAGTTTCATACAGTGCTTGGATCTATACTCAAACTCGGGAAGGATACATAAGAAAAGTGGATCATACCACTAGTTATGTTAATGATAATCAATGGAAGTGGTTTGAGGTAATCTAAAACAAAAACAGTTTCTAATTCTGTAGTTTCTAAATCTTAAAGTATCCATTTAGGTTTTGTAATTTTCTAAGCTAATATTTAGGGTGTTGTTGGAGCTCTTGACGGAACACACATCAAAATGACTGTTCCTATTGAGGATCGACCTCGATATCGAGATAGGAAAGGGGATATTAGCACTAATGTTCTAGCCACTTGTGATCCAGACTTATGCTTTACATATGTTTTACCCGGATGGGAAGGATCGGCATCTGATCCTCGTGTTCTTCGCGATGCCCTTCGTAGACCAAATGGTCTTAAAGTGCCTAAAAGTAAGAATTTATTCATCCTTTAATTTTGGGTAGACACTTGTAGATAATTTAATACCTAAAATGCTTTAATTATAATATGCAGATAAATACTTTCTTGTGGATTTGGGCTATACTAATAGCGAAGGATTCCTAACTCCTTTCAAAAATACCCGATACCATTTGAATTTGTGGCGAGGAAACACTCCCACGAATTACAAAGAACTTTTTAACTTGAGGCACTCTTCCGCTCGCAATACCATTGAAAGGGCTTTTGGGTTGTTGAAGAAACGTTGGGCTATATTGAGAGATGCTAGCTTTTATCCAAAAAAAATTCAAATCAGAATTATTAATGATTGTTTCATTCTGCATAATTTTTTGAGGGAAGAAAAAATGGAAGAAAGGAATTTTATGCAAGAAGTAGAAAGAGACTTGTTAAGATCGGAAGCAATTGATGTAGAGGATGAGGAAGATGATTACATTTCAACCGCTCGATTAACAAATGAATGGAATGAGTTTAGAGATGATCTTGCCAAGAAAATGTTTGAAGAATATGTAGCACGAAGGACTAGAGCTATATGATTATTAGTTTATTATCTTATTTTATCATCTGTTGACTGTTGGTTTCTTATTAAGGTGCTGATTTTCAATTTGTGTAATTAGTTAAAGCATCTGACTTTGGCTATATTCAGATTCAGTATGTGTGTATTCAGAGATGATGAAAGCATTATGGTTTGAAACATATTAGATTTGTAATGGTTCTGTCAGCATTTGCCGTGTGATTCTGATAGATGTATGTGAAGCATTTCTAGCTTTTTCACTTAATTAGGAAAAGTGTAATCAGATCATTGATCTCCCTGTTTCAAGAACTGGCCTCTTGTCTATTTTTGTTGCAAACTGTCGTTGATCTGTTACAGGATTACTATTTGCTATTTAAAATTCTGGAAGCCCATTATTTGCAGGTGCCGAAGACAAGGAAATCAACCTGTTCAGTCGACAGTTCAGCCAATTGTATCAGTGGGTTATTTAACATGGACTACTGATATGGATAACCTGCTGATTTCAACATTGTATGAGCAAATTAATGAAGGAAACAAAGGGGACGGAGATTTTAAAGCTCAAGCTCATCAGGCTTAGCTATGTTGCCACCTTCTGAATCTTAGGAGGATACTAACTCTTAACGGTTGATTATCTGGCTTTATTCTGGAGATACAGAATAAAGAATTAGTCTCCAAATTTCTACTCGTTTGGCTTCTTGTAATTTTTATTAATTTAAGCAATCGTATTTACATTACTCATAGCAACCACATTTACATTATTCATAAAATCACATGTACTTAAAAATGATTTCAGATACCTAATATCTTTTTGTAATTGTCTAAGGTCACAATTAGGATTTGCTTTTTTTAACTTACTCTTTCCAACAATCTTATTTTCAAGTACTGAAACTTCATACTTTATTTTTTTTTTATTAGCACCCTTTATGCAAATTAAATTTTCTGGAGTTACATGATGTACTACATGATCGGCGGCAAACATAGAGAAATTTGACAAAACAGAAAGATGGTCAAGAACACTTCTAATATTATGCAGTTAAACAAAATGCAACTCTATACATCATGGTCTCTCGTTATTGTGTCGACATTGTTTAAAACTGAACTACACAATGCTTCCCAAGCTAGGACAAATTTTTCGCCATTGCTATTACAATAGACCGAAAATTCTGTGAGCAGACTTACGAGTGGTAACTTTATTACGAGTGGTAACTTTATTCTGTGAGCAGACTTGAATACTTGTTGAGTTCATAAGTTTATAGGCATATATATTTATATTTTGTTTTGATGATCTGGTTTGGTAGTGTTGCCAGGGAATTTCCCTTTAAAGTTGCAATCTTTTATTCTACTATAAATTGTAATATGTTAATAAATTAGCAAAGTAATTTACTGGATATTGCTATGTCTTTCAAAGTTAGAATTTCTCCAATTCTGTCACTTTGCAGTTCATCCTCTCCATCTCTATCATTGTTTTGTCCATGATACTTCCACCAATACCCTTTAAAATATCTTCCTCATGTGGTTTCATGATGGCGTCTCTTAGGTGTAAATGATCCGCAGACAACACATTGACCACTATTCTTAGTGGCAGTCGCCTATTTCTGTCTGTTCATGGCTTTCGCAAAACTTCTATGATTGCACGTAAATATGTTTTGTGCTGATTTCTGCTATTACTAAGATAATTCCATGTGCCTGATAAAAAAAAATGCCAGTAAGTAGACTGTATACAATGTTCATGTACTTGGATAACAGCAGCATTGTAAAGTGTGTTTCAACAATGTGATATATCAACCAGTAAGTTCATGTACTTGTTAATACATACACATATTTACTGAATGCGCATGAATCTGTATACTGTATACACATATTTACTTTGCAGTTCACAAATGTCATCTGTATTCTGATTATGAGTTACTGATTTAATTTTTCCATGATATGAATTGTTTAGACAGGGTGTTCCACATGCTTCTGCTTATCAGAATAAGCGCATTCAGTATTGGGATGACATATGCACTTTATTTGCTGCGATAGAGCTACGGGTGATGGTGCAGAGCACTTTGAGGAGTCTGCAACCGCAATGGAGCTAGAAAATGAAGCAAATAGCACTGCTGATAGGGGTGAGCAAAAAACCGAATCGAAACCGAAACCGGTCAAAACCGAACCGAAAAAATCGAAACCGAAACCGAACCGGCGGTTGCGGTTTTTGAGTTTTAAAAACCGAGAATTTCGGTTCCGGTTATAGGTTCAAACCGAACCGAAAAACCCCGAAACCGAACCGATTATTTATATAAATAAATAAATATTTATATTTCTTATAAATATTTAAAATTAAGCACATTCACATATATATATTTGGAAGAAGTAGTGAAATAAAAAATAATTGGGACCTAAGATTGGACTTGTCACTAGGTGCGAAAGTTTGGTGTTGTTGCTATATCTGTGTAATATATCAGTGTGAGAATTGGACTTGTTTTAATGTTAAATAATTTAAGCTCTTTCTTTCCTGATCCATTTGCATTTTATATTTGTTTCATTTATTCTCTAATATGTCATTCTCATTTTAGGAGGCCCAGTTTAGATCTAGTCCATGTTGCTCCCCTCTGACCCATGTTAATTATAGATCCGTTTGTTAACTAAACAATTGCCTGAACCTTAGTTCTGTTATGCTCTACTGACTGCAAACTATTTTTTTATCATGCTGTGTTTATTTGAATTTGTAATATTTTTTATTTTAATCGGTTTTAAAACCGAAACCGAACCGATAAAAACCGAAACCGGGATTTTAAAACCGAAACCGAAACCGATGGTTCGGTTACGGTTCCGGTTATTGATTTTTAAAACCGAGGACATGCGGTTTCGGTTCCGGTTTTACCCGAAAACCGAACCGAACCGGGGTTTGCTCCCCCCTAACTGCTGAGACGGGTACTGGTGAATCAAATAAAAGGCAGAAGAGAGATCGCCTTGCTGATGCTGTTACTAGTTTTGCAAAGTCCTTCAAGGAGTACGTGAATAAAGTAAAAGAGCCTTCAAGACCCACCTGCAAAGAAATATATGAGATAGTATCTAATGTTGAGGGTATTACTGATGATGAAGCTTTGATGGCTGTCAAAAGATTGGTGAATGGCAATGTTGATGAATTTGACATGCTTAAAAGTCTACCGGATGATCGAAAAAAGCGTAGTTGGATCTATTTGCTAATTAATGGTTAGTTGTAATTACATGTTGCTAGGATTATTTAAAGATGTGTACTTGAAATGTATTCTAAGATCGTCTAAAAGATTGTTTTAAATTTATTCCTAGTGATTTCTAATGAATCTTTATTTGAATTCTCAAATGAAATTCTAGTTGTTGCCAAACAATGTTAGAATTTGAAATTCAGGATTTGAAATTCTTATAATTACCAAACAGGATATTTGAATTTGAAATTCCAGATTTGAATTCTAGGAATTGAATTCCGATATTTAAAATGAAATTCACGTTTCCAAACGCAATCTTACGAGATTTACTTGCAGCTGCCTAAATTATCGTATTAGAGTTCATCGAATTTGACCTACACTATTTCATCTATGATAGCTTTCATAACATAGTGATAAGTGAATAATACTTTTGGAGACATACAACAGCAAGTTACAAATTAAAATGAGAAATGCTAGAGTTCCCGAATGTTATTTTGGATCTTATTCATTACCAAAAAGTTTTAAATGATATAAATATGGTAATTTATAGTCCATACTGGAGGGCTTGGTTATATTAGCTTTTGCCAGTATATGCTTTTACGTATCTTAGTGGCCAGCAAGCATATATACGATATTGATAATAAATAGTGGGCATGCTATTAAATTGTAAAGTAGTATGATCAACAGCTCGCTGTTCAGACTGAAACTGCACCAAGCACATAAGAGGACTGTAACCAAATTAAAACGCAAGTGTAGAAATACACACTCAAACATATACACTTGCAATGTACCAAACGCAACATCAAAATTCTAAATTAACCTGTAGATAACAGCAGTGCAGAACTTGTCATGAGAATTGGGTAAAATCTGGTATTTATATAAATGTTCAATATAAAAAAATCAGCATCTAATTGTCAAAATAAGCACTTTCAACCAAGAACAATGGCTTCCAACATTAGCCAATCCAAAAGTAGAAGTTTACACCTCGACAAACAACCTAAACACCAACGTCTACCCTCAACTTGGCAGAATCCTTAAGCATCTCTGCGATTTAAGTAAAGCTTACCCATGACATGAAGAACAGCAACAAAAGCAATGAACCCAATGCTCATGACAAGAACAACATTAGGTGAGATTTTAAGTCCCGGGGCATCATCCGTGTAGAACTGGAGCATGTTGCCACTTGTTCCTCCAGCAGAAGCACCACCTGCACTTGCTGTCCTTCTCCTGCGTAGGTTGGCAGCAGATGCTGCAGCACTTCCTCTTTGGGGAGCTCCTCCATTCAAAACCATTTCTATATCAAACATATCAACTTTAAACTTCACGTACATAAGCATAAATTGCATAATATATAAATTACACTATAAAAGTTTATTGATATCTTAATAAACATAAGGTCAATAAAACAAAAAGTATATCCCTGCCTCCAGAGCATCTCCAACGCTCATAGCTAAACTGGTTGGCTAAATCGATTGGCTATAATAAAATTTTTAAATTTTACCCAAGAAGAATTGTGTATGCTCCGATGGTATTATGTACTAGTCATGTATAATTATACTTAAAAGGAATGTTGGTTCAACAAATATAGCCAACCAAATCTAATTATCTAAATTTTTTGCTAAGGGAAATTGTGGGTTGGAGTGCTACAATTTTTACATATTATCTATAACTTGTGCCACGGAGACAATTTAGCTAAGGGTTCTATAATCTATACAATAAAAATCTCCATCATAAGCTTGTCGTATAGGTGGATATGACCCAAGTAATAACTATCTCCTACCAATAGACCATGTATGCTTTAGAGTTTTACGATGTAGATTGGATAAATAAGTAGCATTTGGAGCTCATTCTTCAAACTTCAACTCTCCACGGTCTCTCGATTCTCCAATTAGTTTATATAACACGAAGAATCCATACAAGCACTTGAATTGCACCGAGCGATAATATAACCTAATAGACACCGATTTGCAAATCTCATAAACTAACCTTTCACATATCAATCTAAACCATAAATCGATTTCAATCACAAAAAATCGATTTTTCATTCAGTTAACAATAGCACTACTTTCTGTTTTAGAATTAATTAATTAATTCTATTGTTCTTCTACATCTAATTCACCCAGATTCATAATTAACAATACCAGAACACTTGAATTAACCACAAATCTCGATTATAAACAGAATTAATAAATTGAAATAAAAAAGTAAACACATGATTAATTGAAAAGATTATAAAAGATCTTAATAGAATTGAGAAACTAAACAGACTGGATAATCCTAAAAAGCACATCCAAGGATTGAGAACTGAAAATTGACCTGAGGTTTCGGGTCGGGTCAGGTTGTGATAACTGTAGATCCGATCCGATTTGATTAGAGTCTTCTGCAAAGATGAAATGAGCAAGTTTCCTACGCGCGTTATTATATAGTGAGGCCACATGTCGTGCCAATAGCATTCTGCCACATCATTTTCATTTGCTTTTTCCACTTCAAAATCGATAGTATCACGTAAAATTAATAAATGTTTCTCATTTTCTTTTAGTTTAATATTTATATTATTAATTTGCTTTATTAATTTATATTTTTATTGTTCCAACCATATAATCTATTTTATTTAATGTAATGTGAGAGATAAATTGTAATATTATACAAATTTCTTAGGTCTTTTTTTTTCCTAAATTAATTTCTTAGGTTTTAATACTTGTATCGTAAAATGCATGTGCTTTTTTTTTTTTTTATCTTATTTCTTTCAAAGAAAAGGTTGAAATATTGGGGGTGTTTGGGGAAACTTTTTTCTAGAATAAGTCGACTTATTTTAAGACAAAGTTAGAGATTCCTAACTTTTTTCTGAAAAAAGTCAACTTTTTTTTGAAACTTATAGAATCTCAAACATACATTAGATACTTGTATAAAAAAAAATTATCAAAATATGAAATTTTTACCCGAAAATAAGTCCAAAAGGACTTATTATAAGTTTAGCCAAACAGCCCAATTGTTATGGGCCTATGGCTTTTTGACTCTTAAAAACTTAATATTGATATTGATGAGGTGGCTCAAATGAGACCCTTCTTATAATGGGATCCTCTTTTATAATGAGTCTTCCTCATATTTCTTGTATTCTAAAAGGCCTCGCTAGGGACATCAATACGAAAAAGATTTATAATTTTATTCTCTATCCATTCATTAAAAAAAATTAAAAAAAAATGATGACGTGACAATAGTTTTTTTAAAATCTTTTTTAATTTTTTTTTGATGAATGAATAAAGAGTAAAAATATACGACTTTTTTGTATTGAGTACCCCTGACGAGATCCTTTAAAATAAATGAAATATGAGGGAGATTTATTATAAGAAAAGATCTTATTATAAGAGGGCACCTCCCAATATTTGACGGGTCTCAATATTCCTATATTTGAGGGGTCTCGATATTTAATAATTATAAAGAAACCTTGATGTGTGTATTGTATCACTTCAATTTGTCCGTAAAATTGGTTGGAATTGAAACTAATAACAGGCGGCTAAAAACACATATTAGCATGTGTTGTGCAAAAAATTCACACGACATCCCGAGAAAGCCTCGTCGGAATAATAGGAATTACCCTTGGTTTTTGGATAATTAACAAACCGAATAGCTGTACCAAAACAGGGCAGCTGAACCTAATAATGGTATTTAGTGTTTTTTGGGCTGAGTTAGCAAGTTCACCGGACAATAATGGCAAAAATCCGGCCAAGTATGTCCAGGGATGTATTACTTAGGGTACACGTGCCTTGTGTATTCAGAAAGTAAAAAACCGAACCCCTTGCTAATTGCCTACATATCCTATTTATAGGAATCAAGCCCTAATGTAGTTCTTTTAGGTTAGGAATCATTTTCTTGTCCATTAAGCCACGAAATTGATAGAGTTCCATCCTTCCATCCATGTTAATCTCGAAGTATTTGTGTAGGAATATACCTTATCCTTTAATCAGCTAGCCCCTTAGTAGAGTCCTGTTCGAAGTAGGACTCTCAAAGCCCAATCCTACAATAACTCCATATATATCACAATTATATAATAATTATCATATTTAGAAACGTGTATCTCCACGAAATAAACTGTTAAAAGGACTCAATTTACGCCTCCTAAAACCTATGAGGTAATCCTTATCCATTCGATCCTGCAGAGGTGGAGCCTGTGAGTACACCTGAACCTGCACAGCTTCCCTCAAAAGCGAACCTCCACCTCCAGAGCTTCCCCCCAGGGGTACACCTCCATTTTTCCAGCAACCTTGTTCCTACCTTTTAAACACCCTACCAGGCCTCCAACATCTATGGGCCCAAAGCCAAACCCATTGCAAATTTTGGGCACAACAACTACCCCCGGTTCCTTGTAGCTATAAAATACACAAGGAACCTTTCCATCTCTTCTCAAATTTAGCTTCGCTTTCTACGCCCAGCTCCAGCATATCATCTTAATATCTCGTGTGTTCCATAATAACCTTGCCACAATTAAGCCAGTAAAATCTTTCCAAAAATTTCATGATTTCCTTTTAAATTAAAACCTAAGCTACTCCCATTATTAAAGAATTTAGAAAATCAAAACAAATTTTCCAAACACAGGTTCACCTAATTTAAACCCCTTCCAGGGAATACTTCCCTCTCAATAATTCTTTCTAAAAAGATAAATATTTTAACACTTTAAATAAATATCCCAGAATTAATTTTGAAAAAACAACTTCTCCAATTAAAATTATACCGGGACTCTCATTTTCTTCTTTAAAAGTCGTGTCTTATACGAATTCAGCTTCCTATCGGTACATATTCCAATGCAACCATTACTCCTACCCGAACATAATTTATTTCCACACGCCACAATCTCTCTTCCTTTACTCTACATATTTTTTATATATATATATCAACACCCATCCGTCCTCTTTTTCTTTTACTTTTATCACAAACACACACTCTCTTCTTCTTCCACCGGTTCATCTTCTCACGAGCAGCTCTACTCAGGCGGACCAATCCGGCGATACCTTCAAACTCCGACAACTCCAAACCATCCAACTATCCCGAAGGTATGATTCCTTTTACGCCTTTCACTGAATTGGTTCACTACTATGTTGTCAATTGCATGTCTTAATTTGGTTCCGATCTAAACTTGTACATGCATATTTAGACATACACTGTCACCATTATTACACGAATCATCTTGTTATATTATTTGCCTTCTAATTGATTTTAGACCGAGTATCCTCTTTCCATAACCTCGATATTTTCTTGAAACCAAAACCCTTGAATCCAATTCGTACTGATCTCCATTCGAAAACCCATTAGTGTTATATGTTTTTGTAAAAATCCATGTGTAATTCTCCTTTTCGAGAAACCAGTTTGTTAACACAAAATCACGCAAGCGTACGTGGTCACAAGTAATATATAAGGTTAAGTCCAAATTCGTTCCCACAGGGATCAGGTTATGGTTCTTTTCAGTAAATGCACCTATTCAACAATGTATGATCTTAATTCACTGCTAAGACAAGTAATTAATTGAGATTTTAATTAACTAAATTTAACTAATATGCAATTTTAGAATTAACTAGCTAATGAGATCTAAAATCAAATTACTTATATGAGAATAAACATGGAATTCTAACTTCATTATCTACTTCACTTAGAGTCGCAGCCTTTAATCAATACATGTGATGGTTTTGATATCTGATCGGACAACACGAAATAAGTAAAAGCTACCTCTCGGTATACTAATACCAAACTACGCATGCATCCACAAAAGAGATAGAAGATGGGTAGACACCAATTATGTTTAGACCCTATATCTCTATAGAATTTGAAAACATAAAGGTTTAAGCACAAGTTATCCACTTAGATCACATAGGGCAGCATAATATCTCTATTTACGCCACAAATCATGATGTTAAAACATCAACCTATCCTATGCTAGCATGGCAAGTTCTAAATCTCAAGATTCACTCTCGTTTAGCAAGAGATTAACAAATTAGATGTTCGCGACGCATCTAAATACATGAAACACAACCATACGAGGATATCAAGAATTCACCACACATAAATCTTTAAAGCATATAAACTACTAAGCTACATAGATAACTCCGTTAGAATCCCATGACAACGATTAGCTCATAATTGAACTGTTCATCGTCATGGGTTTTGATGAAAACATGATATAAAACAAGATATGAATAAAAGAAGTAATTATATTAATAAACAAAGAGTTAAGAAAACAAATCTATAATCCAGAATAACACAAAGGCTGAAGTAGATCTAGATCCGTTGCTTGTCACTAGCGTTGAATCCTTCTCTCCTTTTCCCCCTTGCAGATCTAAGCTATGCTACAATAATAATAACTAATAATATGTCTATATCTATTACAATGATATGATGTGTTTATATAGGCACTACAAGTCTTGCCCAGCAAGAAAATACAAAACAGAATTATAATAGAATTTCTGCAAGATACGTTTCCTAATTTGATTATGTTTTGTAAGGAAAATTCGTGGCTGACTTTTCTTCAGATTTTCTGGAACGTTCCCCACGTAATTGGACCTCTGGACTATCTTAGAATGATAGGAAATCTCGTTATCTTCGCGTGGACTGCTTACGGGCCTAAAACGGACTTCTAGAACTCAAGATATGGCCAAAACAGTGTAAACTGTGCAACCCTTCTCGAAAATCCGAATTTTAATCAATTAATTCCCCAAAAAATTATAAAAACATCCACCTTAGTCAACATTCTCGTAATCCTGCACAACTAAGCAAAACACATCAAATCTACAACAACTTGAGCCCAAGACAATCAATTTAAGCCGAAATTAAGCGATCCAAGTGGATATAAAATCCACTTATCACACCCCCAAACTTAAACCGATGCTTGTCCTCAAGCATAAACAATTACAACTAACTAACTAACTAGTACCACTTCCGTAGGTGATCACGGTTGCATTTGGCATATGCAACAAGCCCTTTAAACCCCTAGGCAGCCCTAGTGGACGAGTAAGGTCTCGTGAGGGCCTATAGCGAATGTACCCACAAAATCCATTTAACCTAATGCAATGCAATGCATGAATGCAACTAGAATGAAAAAATGCAACTATCCCCTTCAAACTAACCAAAACCAACGAGCAAGCAAATATCTCAAAGAATGCAACTAAATCCAAATAGAGTTCGACCAAGTTCCCGTATACTAACAATACATGAACAGAAACGTGCGTGTGTGCAATGCTCATCAGAAATACTCCCAAAACTAGGTCAAAAATCATACATGCTTTTCGTCAAGACAATCACAGGTTTATAAATAGAATAGACCGTAGACACTTCATAACCTAAGAACACCTCCATCCTTATCCAAGGTAGACAGAAATTCATGCTTTATTAACGACAAACAACTATGACACATAATATACAAACATGCTTATTTAACCGTGCAATGGATGAGACCCCGAAAGGCTTATACAATAATACCCATATAGCGAGCGTTGGGTTAGTGGATCCCAGACTATAAAAGCCTTAGGTCACTAGGCACAAAGTCCCCGCGAACTTAATTGCTCGAGTATTAAAGAGCTCACCCTGGCTAATTTTGCATATAAACAATTGACATCATTTTTTTTTCTTTTTTTTTTCTCTTTTTTTTTCTGCTTTTTTTCTTTTTTTTTTCTTCTTTCTGCTTTTTTTTTTCTATGCAATCTGGAATGAGAATTCTCAATTCCAACCCTAGACTACTCATATAAATATGAGCCGGCTACTAGCCATTTGACGCCTAGCCATTATTGACAATTATTTACAATTTAAGCATGAAATCCCTGTTTTCCCCCAAACTTAGACTTAATTGTTCTAGATCATCAAGGGAATAATGAAAATTCTAAATATAATCAAGTGATTAAATCTCAAAACATCCAAACACGCATGATCTCAACCTAGCTCAAAAGCACCCAATGAAACTGTGAAAAGATTTTGTTTCTGAAGCATGCAAGTCAATTTCCTAGAAACTATAAATCAACCCTCTACTCATCATTATCACACTCAATTAGACACCTACCTACCAATCAGAATTAGCTCGTTCTAAGGGATCATGAAACATGCATGCCATGAAAATGCAACTATTATGAACTCACGTGATATACGAACATAAAAACAGAATGTCCTATATGAAACAAACGTAGATAATACGAACATAATATGAATGAATTACTACTAAGCATGCAAAACATGATATCCTACATGAACACATATATACAACAACAACTACTAATCCCTCAAACCACCCCCAAACTTAAAATATTCAATGTCCGCATTGAATGGAAGTAAATACAAGGGAAAGTAGAAAACATACCTAACCAGCTGAATCATAACCCTCCTCGGATGAATCTGGTGGAGGATAATGCGTACGAGCTCCATAGACTAGCCCTCTCCCAAATAACAAGAATCCTACAAAACCCCCAATTACAAGAACACAAATTCGTAATAAAAATAATATTAGAGAAGATTTAACCCAATTACGAATCAAAGAGGTGAACTTGTAATAATTTTCCCCCAAACTTGAATTTTTAAGAGATGTAGAGGAAGAAGATAATGAATTGGGTGTGTATGTATGGGTATATATAGGCATGGAGTGATAGGATGAATATAAGAATTTGAATGTGAAAAGGAAAAATTTTTGGTAGAATTTGGAATTTGATGTAGGATAGAAATAGGATTTAAAAAAATTTAGGAAAAAGAATTTGAATTGAGATAGGAAAAGAATTGGGTTTAGAATTTTAGGAGAAATTTTGGAGGTTTTGGAATTGAAATTGGTTTAGGATTGATTAAAGATGATGTTATAAAAAGGGAGGAAGGAGAAAGATTTTTGGGGAGAGAAAATATTTTTTTTTTTTTTTATATAAGTGTGCAACAGCCAACAGGGAATACAAAAAAAAAAATTCGAACAAAACTGTTCTGATCAGCAATCTGCGCGCGTGAAGGGCAGACTGCGCCCAATGCAGTAACGCAGGCGCAGCCTGCGTCACGCAGGCGCAGTCTGCGTGTCTTGCAGAAACGCAGGCGCAGCCTGCGTTACGCAGGTGCAGCCTGCGTGACACCTAATTTTTTTTTTTTTTTTTTTTTTTTTTTTTAAACACTCTCACAACACTCATCATTTTTTTTTTTCTTCTCTCTACACTACACCTTTTTTTTTTTTTACACTAATGCGTGGGTTGCCTCCCACGAAGCGCTTCTTTAACGTCAATAGCTTGACGTTACTTCCTCAAATGAAGGCGGTTTCAAAAGAATAACCGAACCGTTCTCAACAGACAAACCATTCATACGAACTTTGACATCTTGATTGCTTGCTTTCCACAAATCACTTCCATCAGATTTCAACCTAATTTTACTACCAAATGGCCAAATCTTCTTCTTTTTCTTCTTCACACCTCTCAGGTGCTTCTCTGACTCAACCGGTTGAACAAAAATTTCCTCATCCTTATCATCTGCTTTCCACCTTCGCAACACATTATCATGCCCCTCTTCAAAAATCACTAGCTCATTATTCAAAAGGACATACCTCAAATATGGTGGAAGTTTTCCAAGCTTTACTTTCGAAAGATCACGAACCGAAGAACTGTCCGATTTCTCGCTCAGCAACTGATCAAACTTCTTTTTCTGACCCGTATCAACTATTTCCACACTGCAACACTCTTCATCCTCTGTTGGAAATTTCATGGCCTTGAACACATTAAAGGTGACACTCTGATCTTGCACCCTCATTGTAAGCTCTCCTTTTTGCACATCAATCAAAGTATGGCCCGTAGCTAGAAAAGGCCTTCCCAAGATTATGGGAATCTTCTTGTCTTCTTCAAAATCCAAGATAACGAAGTCAGCAGGAAATATGAGCTTATCAACTTTCACCAAAACGTCCTCCACTATGCCCCTAGGATAAGTGATTGACCTATCAGCCAACTGCAAAGAGATGTTGGTTGGCTTTGGCTCCGGCAGACCAAGTTGCTTGAACACAGACAAGGGCATGAGATTAATGCTAGCACCCAAATCACATAAGCACTTGCTGAAAGAAAGATTGCCAATAGTACACGGGATGGTAAAACTTCCTGGATCTTTAAGTTTAGGAGGCAACTTCTGCTGCAGCACTGCACTACACTCCTCCGTTAATGCCACTGTTTCAAATTCTTCCAACCTTCTCTTTCGTGACAAAATATCCTTCATGAACTTTGCATACCTCGGCATCTGCTCCAATGCTTCAACAAAAGGAATGTTAATGGACAATTTCTTGAAGACATCCATAAACTTCTGGAACTGAATTTCTTGACTTTTCTGCACACGTCGAGGAAACGGAGGAGGAGGATAGAATTGATTATTCTTTGAAGATTGCTCTGGAGTAGACTTTTCAACAGGTTTCTTTCTCTTCTCACCATCAACCTGATCAGCCACTAAGTCAGATTTCTCAATTTCTGGCACTGCAGATTTTTCAACCTGCTGATTCTGAACATCTTCATCTTCTTCAGCTGCTGATTGAGGGCCTGCTGTAACCTTTCCTGATCTCAAAGTCACTGCATTAACCTGTTCTTTGTTCCCCCTTCTGCCTGGATTTGTTTCCGTATCACTAGGAAGAGTCCCCTGTTGCATGTTCAACAAAGCACTTGTAATCTGTCCCATCTGGTTTTGCAAGATCTTTTGAGAAGCTTGAAGGTTCTTCAACATCATCCTCATATCATCCATTTCTGATTTTTCATTAGATGATTGCCCCGCTTGAGCCTGGGGTTGTTGCTGCTGAAATCCAGGAGGTTGATATGGTGCCCTTGGAGCATACTGTTGTTGATAGCCTTGATTGAATGGCCTAGCTTCCTGACTTTGAAACTGCTGATAAGACTGCTGAGGTTGTTGAGCACTTTGGTTGTTGCTCCAGCTGAAGTTAGGATGATTTCTGTTGTTCGGATGATAAGTGGCTGGGACTGGTGCAGCAGGTCTTTGGAAATTACTAACGAACTGTGCTGATTCAGAAGAGATAGCACATTGACTTGTCTCATGTGCGCCCGCACATAGCTCACAAATACTAGCAACCTGCTGAATCCCATAATTAGCAAGAGAATCCACCTTCATTGTAAGAGCCTTTAACTGAGCTGCAATAGCTGAAGCTGTGTCAACTTCAAGAACACCTGCTACCTTACCTTGAGAAAGCCTCTGGGTTGGATTTTGATATTCATTAGCAGCCATCATCTCAATAAGATCATATGCTTCCTCATAGCTCTTCGCCCACAGAGCTCCACCTGATGCTGCATCTAACAAAGGCCTAGACTGTGCTCCCAACCCATTATAAAAACCATTAATAACCATCCAATCAGGCATGCCATGATGTGGACACCTACGAAGCATCTCCTTGTAACGTTCCCAAGCCTCACACAAAGACTCGCCAGATTGCTGCTGAAATTGAGTTAACTGGTTCCGTATTGCTGCAGTTTTCGCCATAGGGAAGAATTTAGTAAGAAACTTCTGAGCAAGATCATCCCATGTAGTAATGGAACCAGCTGGTAGAGAATGTAACCAGCCCTTAGCCTTATCCCTCAAAGAAAATGGGAAAAGTCTCAACTTGATAGCATCCTCCGACACACCATTAAATTTGAAAGTGTCGCAGATCTCGATAAAGTCCCGAATATGCATGTTAGGATCCTCCGTAGAAGCACCCCCAAACTGAACCGAATTCTGCACCATCTGAATTATGCTCGGCTTGATCTCAAAGTTGTTCGCTGCAATAGCTGGCCTGACAATACTAGATTGTATGTCATTGATCTTTGGCTGCGAATAGTCCTTCAAAGCCTTGACTGCTGCTGGTAATTCTGCCATCTCTACAGTAGTTTCAAGTTCTTCTTCTGCCAGTTTTTCCTTACGAGCCTGCAAACGTGTTCGCATACACGTTTAAATACCTGAAAACACCACGAAACAAACAACTAAGTAAGAAATCCGAGTCAGTGAACGCTAACGACCACTGATGACAAGCACATAAACTAAACAAAACACCGATGATCCCCGGCAGCGGCGCCAAAAACTTGTTAACACAAAATCACGCAAGCGTACGTGGTCACAAGTAATATATAAGGTTAAGTCCAAATTCGTTCCCACAGGGATCAGGTTATGGTTCTTTTCAGTAAATGCACCTATTCAACAATGTATGATCTTAATTCACTGCTAAGACAAGTAATTAATTGAGATTTTAATTAACTAAATTTAACTAATATGCAATTTTAGAATTAACTAGCTAATGAGATCTAAAATCAAATTACTTATATGAGAATAAACATGGAATTCTAACTTCATTATCTACTTCACTTAGAGTCGCAGCCTTTAATCAATACATGTGATGGTTTTGATATCTGATCGGACAACACGAAATAAGTAAAAGCTACCTCTCGGTATACTAATACCAAACTACGCATGCATCCACAAAAGAGATAGAAGATGGGTAGACACCAATTATGTTTAGACCCTATATCTCTATAGAATTTGAAAACATAAAGGTTTAAGCACAAGTTATCCACTTAGATCACATAGGGCAGCATAATATCTCTATTTACGCCACAAATCATGATGTTAAAACATCAACCTATCCTATGCTAGCATGTCAAGTTCTAAATCTCAAGATCCACTCTCGTTTAGCAAGAGATTAACAAATTAGATGTTCGCGACGCATCTAAATACATGAAACACAACCATACGAGGATATCAAGAATTCACCACACATAAATCTTTAAAGCATATAAACTACTAAGCTACATAGATAACTCCGTTAGAATCCCATGACAACGATTAGCTCATAATTGAACTGTTCATCGTCATGGGTTTTGATGAAAACATGATATAAAACAAGATATGAATAAAAGAAGTAATTATATTAATAAACAAAGAGTTAAGAAAACAAATCTATAATCCAGAATAACACAAAGGCTGAAGTAGATCTAGATCCGTTGCTTGTCACTAGCGTTGAATCCTTCTCTCCTTTTCCCCCTTGCAGATCTAAGCTATGCTACAATAATAATAACTAATAATATGTCTATATCTATTACAATGATATGATGTGTTTATATAGGCACTACAAGTCTTGCCCAACAAGAAAATACAAAACAGAATTATAATAGAATTTCTGCAAGATACGTTTCCTAATTTGATTATGTTTTGTAAGGAAAATTCGTGGCTGACTTTTCTTCAGATTTTCTGGAACGTTCCCCATGTAATTGGACCTCTGGACTATCTTAGAATGATAGGAAATCTCGTTATCTTCGCGTGGACTGCTTACGGGCCTAAAACGGACTTCTAGAACTCAAGATATGGCCAAAACAGTGTAAACTGTGCAACCCTTCTCGAAAATCCGAATTTTAATCAATTAATTCCCCAAAAAATTATAAAAACATCCACCTTAGTCAACATTCTCGTAATCCTGCACAACTAAGCAAAACACATCAAATCTACAACAACTTGAGCCCAAGACAATCAATTTAAGCCGAAATTAAGCGATCCAAGTGGATATAAAATCCACTTATCACAGTTATTGTTTATTGTTATAATGCATGTACCAACCCTTGTCTTTTAATTAAACTTGTATAAGAAATGTATGCATCATATATGAATACCCAATCTAAGAAGAGTAGTCAAGATTCCTTGATAGGCGTACCTGTGCCTAGCTAGCTGTTTAGGCGAACCTGGCCTTTCATTCGCTCCTGGCCGTTTGTATGTGCTTATCCGCACACACCTGTTAAAACACCTCACTTGGGAAACTCACTTGTTAGGTCCAAATGTGTTGTAGAGGGGGGGTGAATACAACTTTTCGAATATGAGAAGCAATAAATACGATGCAATAAATGAACACACAGATTCAAGGAATATATGTCTTATATATAACTTGAAAGGGTTGCTACAACATGCATTACAAAGTATAACAGAAGTTCAGAGAGAAGTGAATGATACTAAGCTCTGTGAATGCACTCTCTCTTTTTCTCTTGTGTTTTTCTTAAGAATTGCTCACTAACTAAAACATTACACAAGTACTTCTATTTATACTACATGTAATCTATGTCCTGTAGTCTTCAAAGACTAAGATGTACGTGGCCCAATGATGTCCACATAAATCTTGCCTTATCTTGAAAGCTTGGAAATCTGCCAATCAGAAGATGCCATGTGTCATGTTGAAACTGCACTCTAAGTAGAACTTCTACTTGAGAATTTCTACTTAGCCATCTCGAATTTCTAAGTAGAGCTTCTACTTAGAAACTTCTACTTGGTCATCTATAATATTTAGTACTTAGAAAATATTCTGGTCTTCAACTTGAAACTTCAATGCACATCTTGAACTTGTGATATCTTCATGTCTTCTTTGTTCTTCACTAAGCTCTTGAATATGGATCTTTATTACTGACATAAACTTGCTATCAATGTCCTGACACTTGATGCAACGGTCTGGTTCATAAGTGACTAGTCTTGATAGGGTTTTTGCTTCTTGAATAAATTACCATATCCAATTAGTAATGTGGCTTTCCAATATTTGCTTTCCTTCTTGTTCACTTGAAATCAATTGGTCTTATTGATACTGATAGTTATGATCTTGATTCTTGGCTTTCCAAATCACTGAGGCATGAACAACTTTGACTTGAACTTCTCTCAATGATTTCTTCTTGGATTGATCATAGTTAACATGTTGAATTGTATCAATTACCTTGTCTTCATTTAGTGTTGATTTCTTGTGACTTCTTGTTCTTGATTGTCTTCTGGTTAAGTATCTTTTCCTTTAGTTTGAGTTACATTAGTTATAGTGTTACAAGTTTACACACTCTGCCTTTCAATCTCCCCCAATTTGATTGTCTAACAATGACATTCAAATTAATGAAGGATAACTCAACTAAACAATGAGACGAGAAAAGATAATTAACATTACAGTCTTGAATAATTTACAATTGAAATTTACATGAAAACAATACAAAGAACTTAAACTAGAAACAGAATTCGAACTTCGAATTAAAGATCATTTGAGTGATTCCTATCACCTGGATTATTTCATACCTTTTAGTCAAACTTGTATCACCTTATTGGATTCACTCTAAGGTGAATTTTCCTCAAGTGAGTTAAAGCAACCGAAAGACATGAAGTTTTTCCAACTTCAAGTTCACACCACTCTGACCTTTAACCCTAATTCCGTTTCCTCTTTCTAGCTTCAGCAGCTTGGTCTCTCTCTTCTTTCTGCCTTTTGCGTTTCTCCTTCTGCTGCTGTTCTTTCTTGTACACCGGATCTTTAAGCTGCTTCCACCTAGCATTCAATAGACTTACAGCTTCCATTTCTAGAGGATTCTTGGGCTTTGGATAAGGATGTTTGAAAAGCCTTCTGAGTTTGTCCACCTCCTGAGTAGTTCTGATCTTTGGAATATCCTCAAAGTTCTTCATTATGAGCTGAGATTTCCAATGTGTTTTATCAGCTTTAAACTGACAATAGATCATCTTGGGGTAGCCCTTGACACGGTTAGTATTGTGGACACTAGCCGCATCTCGCTCCATTCGCTTCTTTTCCACTACTACTTCAGACAGGTAACTCATGAGTCTATGCTTTTCTTCAACAAACTTATCTTCCACTTCGCCCCATTTGAATACATATAATACTCTCTCCAGAAATGCAGCATCTTGAGTCCGTAGCAGCCATTGTCTACTCATATGCAAGATTGTTTGATTCTGGTCTGCATCTATGAATACTAAGGCATCAGCTGTATCTTCAACATAAGCATGTATCCAGTATACACTATCACTTCCTGGAACACCAATAGCCTCCCTTATTTCTCCTTGTTCTAGTGCTCCAGAAGGAAGAGTCAGAGCTTCATCTACATTCTTCATGGCTTGAAGAATATTCCATTTCTTCTCTATCAGCTCCGGCTCAATCTTCACGTCATCAAGAGGGTTTGGAGCAATGACATCACACTTCCACACCTCATTGCTCTTTTTGAATATAACTTTTTCAATGATCTTCACGGATTTATCTTTAAGCTCCGAAGCGAATCCCTTACTCATCATTTGTCTACAGACAGCTTTGAGAGATTCCACTGAAAGCTCCATTAGATCATTTTCCTCCATGCTAACCCTCTTCATCTTTCCGTCAACTACCATCCGGACAAAATTTGGATATGCTGAGAATTCTGGACCATTGTCCTCTGCTAGCTGCATTAACTGATCCCTGTACAGAATGCTTAGCTCCTCAGATTGAGAGTATTGAATTTTAGTCGCTAGCAAGAACAACTCTGACGCAGATCTTCTCATTATGAATTGGTCATCCACATATAGGAAAGATGTTGGGACTCCTTCTACCAAAGACAAGATAACCTGCCACTCCTTAAGATTTGCATTGTATCCAACCCTGACTTTAGAAATTAATCTCTTCAAAGCATTTATATAGTCCCCAGTCATTGGATTCTGCAAATTCAAGTTGTAGAACAGATCATCTGCATCCTTGTTATGAACTCCTTTCGCACAGGGTCCCATCATTATCTTCCTTGCTTCATCCCATTTCTGCCCTATCCTTCGTTTGTCCAGATCAACTTGAGGATCAGCTAGCCTTGCAAGCTCATGATCATACTGCTTCCCTTGTAGCTCCGCTTTCTTTTCTAGGAAGGCAGCACGTTCTTGCATCATCTTCATTTTATGGAACTGAGCTTGTTCCAAGGCTAACTGTTGAGCTTTAAGGGTTTCCTCATCAACAGGAAATTCTTCGGGCATTCCGGAAGACATCCCAGCACCTCCACCTTGTTCCTTCAAAGATCTTTTTATAGCGTGTGCCAACGGTACGTCTTCCATGTCAGAATCTGAGTCAAGTACCTCCTGTACTGTTTCCTGATGACTCATATCAACAAATGGTTCATCAACCATTACTGCCTTACCCTTTCTCATCCTCAGAGCCTCTTCATCAACAGACGGCTCAACTTCTGGTTCCTTGACAAGATCAGCGGGTTCTTCAATTTCTTCGATGTGAACTGCCTGCTGTCTCGTCTCCTTTCCACTCTCCCCCTTAGGTGAGTTATCCTGAGCTCCACCTTGGTCTTCAGATCCACCAGCTGCATAAGAACCTCCAAAACCAGAACTAGAGGCTCCCGCTCCACTAGCACCACCTGTACCACCTGCACCAGCATCGGGGGGAGGTTGTTGCGACTCGAAGCACTCCGGGGGTACAAAACTTCTGACTGCGAACATCATTCTACTGATCTCCACAGCCATTGTATGCATTGTAGACTCCAATGCCCCCATCCTCTCATTGAGAGTGCTTCCCAAGACACCACCAGCATGGCCCAAGTCATTGACCTTATTCGTCAAATCATCAAAAGCTGTAGCTTGACTTGCCATTCTTGCTGCGTAGTCGTCTAGAGCCCTTTGGTTGTTTCCAATGTTCATCCCAAACTGCCCCATCGTCTGTCCGAACTGCTTCATCTGATTTTCCATAGAAGTCATACGCGTATCAAGATTTTCAATGTTAAGGGACGGTGTTTGGTTTAGGTGACCTCGCTCTAATACTCATTCTGTTGGTATTTGACGCTCGGTTTCGGGCCTTGAAAATGAAGGTCCCTCTCTCCCTAACCTCTCACACACACTCCTTGTCTCACGCTCGTGTATGTCTTCAATTATTAATCCGAAATATGAAGCAGTACCTGCAGAAATTTGATAAGCAAAATAATTGGAAGTTATGGGATCTATGTCTGTTATATCCTGAGTTGGAATCTCAGGCTGAGCGGCTGCAAAGTGTTCTTGTACGACATTAGAACCGATCCTCTTTGCAGCATCAGTACGTACCGGTGAAGGTACGGCTGAAGTTCTTAAGACTTCATGTCCTCTTGAAGCAACAGTATCTTCAAGAGGTACATCATCCTCACCAAAATCAAAATCCCTATGTGCAGATTGTTCAAGGGGTGAACCACCCGCGTGAGGTGGAGTGGTTGCGTGTGACACGCTAGGGTTTGACTGTGGTTGTGAAGTAGCAGCGTGGAAAAGTTTGGCTTTCTTTCGAATAAGTTGCTGCTCTTCGGGTTCATTCTCCTCATCAGTTTCTACATATACACGTGCTGGCTTTCTGACTTCCGTTAACAAGGGTGAAAGAGAATAAGAATGTGTATCGGATTCAGAAATGTAGCTCTCACCCTGGGATAGATCCTGCGGGTTAGCAGTCTCTTGGGTCGCGGAATCAGATACATAGGAGGAGGAGTGAATAGTATGCAGGGAGAGATTACCTGATTGATTACCTTGTGCATCATCGCTTTCCTCATCAGGAATCTCATCAAATGCCTCAGCATGAACAGATGGATTTTGAGCATTTGATGAAACTTGTGATGATGCCTCCAAATTGGTAACTCCTGCATCATATCTAAGCCACATTTGAATATTTTCAGGAATTGACATAGGTTTACCTTGATGTTTATCCTGATTAGCAATGGTTGAAAATGACTTAGTGCCCATCCCTAGCGATGCAGATGTTGGGCTTCCGGCAAATCTCTGTCTAACAGCAAGAGCATCCTTCGGTATTAGGTCATTAATGAGCATTTGTAGGAACCGAGGAAACCAGCAGACAACATCAACTGTAGTGAGGTCTCTGCTTGCAAGAGATCCCATTGAGGCCACTATCTCAGAGAGAACTATGCGTCCATAATTTATATCCAGTTCTCTTGCTAGGGCAACTGCAAAGGTTTGCATTGGAATTGGAATTTGATGAAAGTCTTTTTCGCGTGCCCGAAAACATCTTGTGATGGCCTCGAAAAAGTAATTCCATTCCACATGGAAGAATTGCTTTTGGATATTTCCTGTGATTGGGCCTTTTGGAGGATAACATCCAATTTCTTCAAAGAATCTGAGGCGTTCTGTAGCTGTAGGTTCTGGATCATAATCATCTTTAATTGGGAATCCCAGAACTCTGTTGACAATCTCTTCAGTCACCTCATATTCCTGACCCGCTAAGGTAAACCTGAAACCTAAGGGGGTTGATTTGCTCCCAAAAGTAACCGCACTAGTCCATAATTGCTGTAAAGCATCATGTACTAGTGTAGGTTTAGCAGTAAAAGCATGGCTAGCTTTGGAGTACAAATTGAGAAATCGTATCCAAAACTTAAACCGCGGGAGTTGATCACCAATTTCCGTAGAAATATTATAAAAATTGTTTTTAGCAAGTGAAAATTGGTGAGCCATTTTAATTAAATGTTTTTCTTTGAAAGATGTGATTTTTTTTTTATTTTAATTGAGAAAAACAAATAATTTACGAATTAATCAGTTTTATTCCTTTTAATTTTTCGAGAATATCAAAAGATAGTCTGAAAATTTAAACTACGGAATATGAACAGCCAATGACTAGATCTGAATATTCAACAAAGATGAATATTCGTGTGTTTATCAGTGAAATCGTGTGTATATGTGGAGAATATGAATTCGTGTTTTGAACAGATACACAAAACTTGATGTTTGTGTGTATGTATATGCGCGTGTATATGCGGTTACAAAACACAGTATCACAATGATTAATTGTTAAATATAATTGATGTGTTTTGATCAGTGTTTAAGTGTTACAGGGAGTTATCAGAGTTTAGCTGGAAGCAGTCAGAGTTTGTGTAAACTCTGACAGTTGGAAGCTCGACAGAGTTTGTTAAACTCTGTCTGGAGGAAGCGTGTCTACTGTTCAACAGTGATTAAAGATTAATTATGGAAGCGATATCTTTGAAGATTGGATAGCTATCAAAGAGATCGAGTTGACATAGGAGACGTGTGACAATCTGTAATTGATATCATTGTATAGCTGATTATTAGTAATATCAATTAGAGATTGTATCGTAGCTGTATGTTATATAAATACAGATAGGTTAACCCTAGAAGGGTATCGATAACGAATTATCATTATTGTAACCTAGCAGCTCTTTGTGATATTTTACATCACGAAGAGGGTTTGAAATACAAGAAGTTTTTTAAGTGCATAAACGCTTTTACTTGTTAATCTCTCATACAAAGTTGATTATTATTTGTGTATTCGGCCTAACAAGTGGTATCAGAGCCAATCTGTTACTTTATTACAGGTTAAGATCCAAACACAACAATAATCATGTCAGAAATTCCTCCACCAACTCCTACTGTTTCTGAAAAGGCTCCCACTACTGTGAGTCGTTATGAACCAATCAGGGTTCCTATTCTGAGGCCATTAGAGTATGCTATGTGGAAGGTCAAGATGACTATGTTTCTGGAGGCTACAGATCCAGAATATCTTGACAGGATTTATGAAGGCCCTCACAATCCTACAAAGCTATCTGTTGCAGTTGCTGGTGAAGCAGCAAAAATGGTTCCAAAGGAAAAGAAGGACATGACTCCTGAAGATCTATCATCAATTGCTAAGGATGCAAAAGTTAGGCATTTACTACATAGTGCCTTAGACAATGTCATGTCTAACAAAGTCATTAACTGCACCACTGCAAAAGAGATATGGGATGCACTTGAAGTCAGGTGTCAAGGAACTGCAGCTATTAAGAAGAATAGGAGAAACATACTCACACAAGAGTATGAGCATTTTGAGGCTAAACCTGAAGAGACCATGACAGAAACATTTGATAGATTCTGTAAACTGATTAATGATCTGTCATTGGTCAACAAAGAGTATGATCTAGAAGACTCGAATCTCAAGTTTCTTCTTTCTCTACCTGAAAAGTGGGATGTGAAAACAACCACTATTAGAGACAACTATGATCTTGCTGAAACAGAGATTGATGAAATTTATGGACTGCTCAAAACTTATGAATTGGAAATGGAGCAGAGAAACAGGAGATCAAGTAGAAAAGGAAAGTCTGTTGCTCTTAATGTTGAAGAGAAGCCTCAGAAGAAAGAGGCAACAAGAAGGAAAATGAAGGGAAAAGCTTTGGTCATACATTCAGAAAGTGATTCACCAAACTCTGATTATGATTCAAATTCTTCTGAATCATCTGACTCTGAGGATGATGAAGAAGAAATGAGAAAAATGGCTGTGCTGATGGTGAAGACTTTCAAGAAAATGGGCTTCAAGAATTTCAAGAAAGGAAAAAGGTTTTCTAGGGATTCAAATGAAGACAGGAAAAGCTACAGGAAGTCTGATAAGAGAGATTCTAAAGGGAAGAAGGATAAGTCTGAAATTCAATGCTACAAGTGTAAGGAGATGGGTCACTATGCTCCTGAGTGCAAGAAGGGTAAAACTGGAAAGGTACTCTACACTAAAGGCAGAGATTGGGCAGATACTTCAGATTCTGATGAAGAAGTGAACTATGCTCTCATGGCTACTACTGAATCAGAATCCTCTGAAAATCAGGTACCTCCAACTACCTATGCTTATAATATTGATGACATTGCTCAATTAAGAATTTTTCTTAAGTCATTGCATATAAGTTATAGGGATCAGACTTTAGAAAATGAGAGGATAAAAGCTGAAAATTCTGAACTTAAAGAGAGAAATAAACTTGTTGAAGAGAAACTTGAAAACATGCAACAAGTTCAGAAAGAGAGAGATGATGCTGTTTGCAAAGAACAGATTTTGCTTCAGAAATATAAACAACTAGAATCTGAGTTGGAGGAAGCAAATAAGAAAATTAGGACTTGGACTAATTCTGGAAAGGACACTCAACAGATTTTTCAAACAGACACTGTTGGTCTAGGTTATAATGAGGAAGATGAACTTAGATTTCAAAATCAAGTCAAAGTCAGAACTAAATTTGTTCATGGAACCAGTAAATTTTTGTCTGAGAATGAAAAAGAAGCTGTCAAAAGAAAACCAGTAAAAACTAGTGTTAATCAGGTTAATATTGGTTCAATGACAGATAAACAACTCAAACATAAACTGAAGGAGTTAAAATCTGTTGAGAAAAAGAAAGTGTCAAACAAGAACAGAAATGGAAAGGTAGGCATCACTTCAGGAAATAAACCAATGCTTGCTAGTTATGCTCCAAGAAAGACATGTCATAACTGTGGTAGTACTAAGCATCTTGCAAATTTCTGCAAGAAAAATAAAAATATAAATTCTTTACCTACAAAGTCTGAGGTAAAGAAGGATTTTGCTAGAACTAAGCCACAGACTCTATGCACACACTGTGGAAGCACTTGACATTCCATCTATACTTGCAGAAAATATCATGCTATCTATCATAATTACTATGAACTGAAACCCAATCTAAAATGGGTTAAAGTTGATACTGCAAGTGCAAACACTGATACTGTTAGCTCAAACTCTGATAATGTTAATTCCGCTGCAAAAGCTAACAAAGTTAAGAATGCCAAAGGATCCAAGCAAGTCTGGATCCTTAAAACTAATCCTCAGTAATTGTTTGTGATTGCAGGGTAACAGGGAGGCAACCCTAGTCGTGGACAGTGGATGTTCAGGACACATGACTGGAAATAAAGCCCTGCTATCAGAATATGAGGAGAAGGCTGGCCCAAAAGTTTCCTATGGTGATGGCAATATAGGAAGAACATTGGGATATGGCAATATCAATCTTGGAAATGTCATCATCAACAATGTAGCTCATGTCCCAGGACTCAAGCATGACTTGCTATCTGTGAGTCAAATCTGTGACAAGGGATATCATGTAGATTTCCAACCTGAATATTGTGAAGTTATCAGCAAATCTACAGGAAAGGTTGTTCTAGTTGGTCACAGGCAAAACAACATTTATGAAATCAAGCTTTTGATAGACTCTGTTGGAAAAGCTGTTTGCCTGTCTACAAGAATGTCTAGTGAAGAGAGTTGGAAGTGGCACAAGAAACTCTCACATTTGAACTTGAACAACATCAATGAATTGATCAGAAAGGATCTTGTAAGAGGACTCCCAAAGACCCTGTTAAATGTTGATGGCCTATGTGACTCATGTCAGAAGGCTAAACAAAGGAAGTCATCTTTCAAGAGCAAAACAGAATCTTCTATCACTGATCCTCATCATCTTCTTCATGTTGATCTATTTGGTCCAGTAAATGTTATGTCTATTGCAAGGAAGAAATATGCTTTAGTCATTGTTGATGAATACACTAGATTCACCTGGGTGTATTTTCTAGCAAAGAAGGATGAAACTGCATCAACTCTGATGGAGCATGTGAAGCTTCTGGACAAAGGATCAAGCAACAAAGTGAGAATCATCAGAAGTGATAATGGAACTGAGTTCAGAAATGCAACAATGGAAGAATTCTGCAAGGACAATGGAGTGAAACAAGAATTTTCAGCACCTGGTACACCACAACAAAATGGTGTAGTTGAAAGGAAAAATAGGACATTAATTGAAGCTGCCAGAACTATGCTTGATGAAGCAAAATTGCCAACCTATTTCTGGGCAGAAGCTGTTCAAACTGCTTGTTTTACTCAAAATGCAACACTGATCAATAAGCATGGAAAGACACCATATGAGATGGTGAAGAAAAAGAAGCCTAACCTGAAATACTTTCATATTTTCGGGTGTAAATGTTTCGTTTTGAAGACTCATCCAGAACAGTTGACCAAGTTTGAGTTAAAGGCAGATGAAGGAATTTTTGTTGGCTATCCACTGTCAACAAAGGCATTCAGAGTTTACAATCTGAGAACTAAAGTGATCATGGAATCAATACATGTTTCTTTTGATGATAAGAAGATAACTGGACTTGAAGACAAAGACGAATATGATCAACTGAACTTTGAAAATGAAGTTTTAAACTCTGATGAAGGAAACTCTGATGAAACAATTCTGACAGACTCTGTTGAAACAAACTCTGAACCTCTACTGGTAAATTCTGGAGAAACTTCTCAGTCACAACAAAGAGGAGAACCAGTTGAGGGGGAGCATAATCAAGATGAAGACTCAAACACTGATACTGAGTCAACTGAAAAATCTGGATCAAACTCTGATGCTTCAAACTCTGAAAATTCAAATTCTGACTCTGGACAGTCAAGTTCAGGGGGAGTCTCAGAAAACGAAAATAGATCACAACAGAATCAGGAGAGCATGGATCAAGGGGGAGGATCACATGCTGATAGAAGTCAGTTGCCTTCTGCTAGGAAATGGACTAAATCACATACACCTGATTTGATAATTGGTGATCCAGATGCAAAAGTAAAGACAAGAAGTGCTACTGCAAGTGAATGTCTATTTCATGCATTCTTGTCTAAAAATGAACCAAAGAAAGTGGAAGAAGCTCTTCAAGATGCAGACTGGATAACAGCAATGCAGGAAGAGTTAAATGAATTTGAAAGAAATGAAGTTTGGACCCTTGTACCAAGGCCAAAGAACAGATCTATTGTTGGTACTAAATGGGTTTTCAGAAACAAGACTGACAGTGAAGGTGTTATCACGAGGAACAAGGCTAGACTGGTAGCAAAAGGTTATTCACAGCAGGAAGGAATAGATTATGATGAAACATTTGCTCCAGTAGCAAGATTGGAGGCAATCAGAATTTTTCTAGCATATGCCTCTCACAAGAAATTCAAAGTGTTCCAGATGGATGTGAAAAGTGCTTTTCTGAATGGAAAGCTTGAAGAAGAAGTGTTTGTTGAACAACCACCAGGATTTGTGGACCCCAAATATCCAGATTATGTCTACAGGCTAGATAAGGCACTATATGGACTTAAGCAGGCACCAAGAGCATGGTATGAGACACTTGCTCAGTTTCTTCTAGAAAGTGGATTCAACAGAGGTACAATTGACAAAACTCTGTTTTATTTCAACCAAGGAAGTGACCTCCTTTTAGTTCAAATTTATGTTGATGACATCATCTTTGGGTCTACTAATGATAAACTCTGTAAGAAGTTTGCCAAGCTCATGCAGTCCAGATATCAAATGAGCATGATGGGAGAGCTTAGTTACTTTCTAGGCCTACAGGTGAAACAAACAGAAGATGGAATTTTCATTAATCAAGAAAAATACACCAGAAATCTTCTCAAGAAATTTGGTATGCTTGACTGTTCATCTGCATCAACTCCCATGGCAACAGCAACTAAACTGGACAAAGACACAGGAGTTTCAGTGGATATGACAAACTTCAGGGGCATGATAGGATCTCTTCTATACTTGACAGCTAGTAGGCCTGACATCATGTATGCAACCTGTCTTTGTGCAAGGTTTCAGGCAGATCCTAGAGAGCCACATATGACAGCTGTGAAAAGAATCTTCAAGTATCTCAAGGGCACCATATCATTAGGTCTGTGGTACCCCAGAGAATCAGATTTTAAGCTACTTGGATATTCTGATGCAGACTTTGCAGGCTGTAAGGTAGACAGAAAGAGCACTAGTGGAAGTTGTCAATTTCTTGCTGACAGACTTGTTTCCTGGTACAGCAAGAAACAGAAATCAATCTCCACATCTACAGCTGAAGCAGAGTATATTGCAGCTGGTAGCTGTTGTGCACAGATCTTATGGATGAAGAATCAATTGCTGGATTATGGATTGAGGTACAGTAATATACCTATTTACTGTGATAACCAAAGTGCTATTGCTATGACAGGTAATCCAGTACAGCATTCAATGACCAAGCACATCAGCATAAGGTACCACTTCATCAGAGAACATGTGGAAGAAGGAAATATTGAACTACATTTTGTCTCTACAGAACAACAGCTTGCAGATATCTTCACTAAACCATTGAGTGAAGTTACATTTACAAGGCTGGTTAATGAACTAGGAATGATCTCTGGTTCTGACTAGAAATGTTGGTTAGATTCAAACTTTACTTATGTGATGTATTAATCATATTTCCTGATTGGTTAAATACTAAGTGAACTCTGTTGATTAAACTCTGTTATGCATACTCTGTTAAACTCTGTCAGCATGTCTGTATGTCATACACTGTTAATAAGTTTGATAAACTCTGTGAACTTTGAGTTGATTTTTGTCTGAATGAAAACACCAATGAAGAAACATGTATGAAGCATGATTCTCAGCAATTAATCATGAATCTTTCTGAGTTATTGAGATCTAATCTTAGATTGTGCAGAAAGTTAACACAGCATGATACTGGCTCATATTTATAGCATCTCTTAGTTTATTTTGTCCTAAACTCTGAGTCTATAAATACTGTGTGCATTACCTTTCATGAAGAACTACTGATGTTGATGAACTCTAAACTCTGTTAGTTATACTCTGATAAAATAAAATGTTTACTGCAATACCCCAAAAGAAAGTGTATATAGATTGTTATACTCCTTTGAGATTATGTTGGACACTAGGATGACCCAGGAACCTATTGGTATATAATATGTGCTAAAATTCTCTGATTTTTGGTGACTAGTTAAATACTAGGATGACCCAGGAACTTATCAAAATGATAAGGGCTAAAATTTTTGAATTTTTGGTGACTGGTTCCAACCTCTGATTACTGGAATGAAAAAAAAAAAAATAAAAAAAAAGGGGGAAATAAAAAAAAAATGTGTATATAAAGAGGGTATAAAATAAAAATTACTGTATAAAGTTCGATTACTTCAGAGTTTAGCTTTCATCATACAGTCAGTGTTTACTATGACAGTTTGTGCATCCAGTGTTTATTGATTTACTTTATGGATTTTATGAAAAATTAGATGCTCTAAAAATTGACTTAGTAAACTCTGCTTCACACACACACATATTCACAACTGTGCAATTTATGAAAGGGTTTCGATGATAAAGTTGGAGAATTGACAAACGCTGTTGATTCGTGATTTGTACTCTAAGGTAAATTTTCACTTGGACAATTTGAAAGTCTTGGAGTAAGTAGGGTTTTTGACAACTGTTAATCAGTGGATAGTTCATGAATGTGTTCTTTATATGATTACTTTAATTAGTTTTCATATTCTCTTCTTGATGCATTTTCTTGAAGAACAGTTCATATAACACAAATAATTGTTGCAGAACACAATGAATATGATTAGAAAAACAAAATTTTCATTGATAATAAGAAAGAGATTACAAGCAAATATTACATATTTTTGTTCTCTCTATCTGCTAATCTATTCAACAGGAAAGTAAAAGATCCGTCCACACCACTCCATTGTTAGCAAAAATTCCCAGATCCCATCTTTGCCACTTTATTTGGGTGGAAGTTGAAGGGATAAGGTTATTTTTGCTGACATATTCATTAACAATGGTTGGTGGTGGTGGATGAGGATGCCTTCGAGGAGAGCCATGCCAATGTTGCTTGGAGGGCAGCATCGATGTCGATCACCCTTGCAGGTTTCTCTCTCTCGAGCTCTTCCAGACCAGCATCCATTTGCAGCCACAGCGTCTCAAGCTGCCTTTCCCACTCAAACTCTTCAAACTCTTCACGAGAATAGCTGAAGATGTCTCTATTTTCGACAAGATGAAGGTTTTTCTCTTTGATGGTAAGGTTAGCAATTGTTTTTCAAGAGTATTTGGTTTGAAAGGTTTGTGATTTTACTGGGGAGACTGAAAGGTTAAAGGTTTAATGAAATAATCTGATCAAGTCTCTAGGCCTTAAATAGAGATGGGTAAGAACGAAGTCCTTAATCGCTTCGTATTCTGGTTATTAAAGGCAACAGGTAAACGTTTCAAATTCTGATTTTACTTGGGTCCAGATATTTTTAAAAGAGTATTATTTGATTTTTTGTTAAAATCAAATATTTTAATGTTTTAATTTTAATATACTCTTTTTAAAAATAGGCGCACATGACCCACTCGCCTTTAATGTGTCCCACTTACCTATTATCGTGTCCCACTACACATTAATCAAGGAACTGATTGAGTGTTTGTTACATAAGAGATTGAGTTTTCATTAATTTAATCACTTTTGTGTTCAAACGAGTTTGCTTTATTCTTACTCTCACAGTTTTCTTATTTTTCTCTTGGGCACTCACGCAAACACCTTTTCTACATTCATATCTTTTGGAAATTCTTGGAAATTCTTAACTCAATGGCATCTAAAGCATTCACTGCTCTTGGCTTACGGTTTGTTCCTAATAACTATGAAGCTCCACTCTATCATGAACGCGTTCCAGAATCGTTTCATCTCATGCAGAACTTTTTGAGGGATTCAGAGATTGGACAAGCTCTGACTGGACCTGCTACTCTTTCCGCGTCTCAAATTGCTTCATTCTGGCAGAACTCAGTTTATGTGGATGGAGGAGAGAGTGGAACTCCTACCATTATCTTCACCTATAAAGATCAAGACCATGTGATTACTCCACAGACTGTACGAGATACAATGGGTTTTGACACACATACTTCTTATACTCTGGTTAATGAAAGTTATCTGAGAGACATGCTACAGGAGATAGGTTACATGGAATCTCTTGACAAGCTTGGCAGTATAAAGCGACCAAATCTCAGAAAGGAATGGAATTTCTTCTTTGATTGCATAACAAGAACATTCCAGAAGAAAGTCACAAACTGGGATGCCATTCCAATGGATAGTCTCCATATCGGGTATTCTTTGCTCTATGGTATTAATTTTGATTTTGGTCGATATGTTTTGATGAACTTAGGTGATAAATTGTCAGAGTCTACCACTGTCTACTATGCTCGTTTCTGTCAAATGTTGTTCAATGCATGTGTACCTGGTCTTGTAATTGATGAAACTGATAAAGTTGATCCTTTTAGAGTCAATAAGCGCATATTCTCTGATATGACTAACAAGGATGTTGGTAAAGAAAATCTTCCTGAGTTTATCATGCCTCTTGCTCTACGAAATTTTCTAAATCAACCACAAGAACCACAACAAGACCAACAGGAACCACAACACGATGCACCACAACAAGATGAACCTGAACAAGAACCACAACAACCTGAACCACACCCTGAACCTCAACCAGAATCAAACACTGAATCACCTGCAAAGCAATCTTCACCCACTTCAAACTCAAACTCTGATTCT
Source organism: Saposhnikovia divaricata (assembly GCA_036435485.1). Classification (NCBI taxonomy): domain Eukaryota; kingdom Viridiplantae; phylum Streptophyta; class Magnoliopsida; order Apiales; family Apiaceae; genus Saposhnikovia; species Saposhnikovia divaricata. The sequence goes on from CM071599.1 coordinate 24,020,875, forward strand.
CCATTAAATTCAAAGTCTAAATCTCAAGGCGTTAAGAAAGCACTTGCTAAACGACATGCCAGTCTAAGACAGGCGGAAGAGACAAAGAGGCAATCAAAACGAAAATCTCCTGAAGCTGTTTACACTAGAAAAGGGAAGAGACTGAAAGCTCGAGCAAACATGCCTAAGTCACCACCTTGTGAAGAGGATTCAGATAATGTACCTCTAGCAAAACGAAGAAGAGTGATATTCTCTGATTCTGTGGATGAAGATATTGAAGCTCCAGAGGTTGTTTCACAGCAAACACCTCCTGTTGAGGCTGAGAAAGATGCAATACCTGCAAAGGATGTAATACCTGCAGAGGATGTAATGCCTGCAGAGGATAAAATTCCTGCAGAAGAGGATGCAAGAGATGGTGTTTCTTCAATAAATGCTGTTCCTGATTCATTTATGCCATTTTCTGATCCTATCTCTAATGTTGGTGTAGTTGATCAACTTACATCTGTACCTTCTGAAGCTGTGGCATCTCATACTGAGATAATATCTGATGCTCACCACACTGTTGAAGAAGGTGAAGAAATTGATCAGGCAACCAAAGTAACTTCTCAGTCAATGCCTGTTGCTGAGCCTGAGCAACATGAAGAAAATCCTCAAAAGCCTACAGAAGATATTGCTAAATCTATGGCTGAAGATGAACCAGTTAAAGCTACAAGTGTTGAAGCTGAAGGTGACAGTAGTGCAAACTCTGATACTTCTCTGAGTGCACCAGTACAAACTGATGATAAACATACACCTTTTTCTCAACCTTGTACTTCTCATGAAGTTGAGAGAGCACAATTTGCCAAGAATGCTGATGAATGGTACAAAGAAGATTGTATTTTTCCATCAAGAAGAGCAGCTAAGTTTGTTAAGCAAAGTGCTGATACTATCTCTAATCCAGAGATTCTTTCTTGCTTGAAAGCAACTATAGTTCAAGTTAAAACTCTGGATAGACGATTTGATGATACTAATTTGGCAATCACTTCTTTGCGAAATGAGGTTGTAGCTAGAGAGATGAAAATGGAAACACATTCAAAACTAGTGACTACAAAATTCTCTAAAGCTCAAGACAATATCCTTGCCAGACTGAGTAAAGTTGAAGAGAATCAGTCTGATTTATCTGCTAAAATTGATTCTATTGCTACCTCCCTGGAGTTAATTACTTCTATCCTTATGCCTGATGATGTCAAAAAGGGGGAGAGAGTTGTCAGAAGGGATAGTTCTGGAGATGGAGGGGCAAGTAACAAAGACAAAGGAAAGAAAAAGGCTGAGGAGGTTCAAACTCTGAGAACTAGTAAGTCATTCAAATCACAGTCTGTTGGGAGAAATACTGATACTCAAGGAACTTCAAGGACCAAGAGTTTACTGTTATCTTCAAATCCACAAACTGATGAAGAGTTGGCTGCTAAGTTGTTCATTGAAGAGAATGAGGAAGGAGTAACGATTGAAGACATTGAAGCTGAGGAAAAGAGTTTACATGAAGAACATCTTAAAGCTTTAAAGTCTGATAAGGTACAAAAAGAAAAAGCTCCTAGGCCTGTTCTTAAAGGTGTTGTGATCAAGGAAAATGTTGATGCTGATCAAAGATCACATTTATCTAAGAAATCAACAGAAGCTGAAGCTAAACACAAGCTGAAAGGCATTGCTATGGAAGGAGAAGATTCAAAGAAGAAAGATACAACCTCTGTTGCTACACAAGTTGTGTTTAGACCTCTATCTTCTCAGTTGAAATCAGTTTTCGGTAAAGGAACACTTCATGATCCAGATGTGTTATCTGGAGTCTCAATGAATATTTCTGATGGAAAAGCTTTATCTGGTAAGATTGGAAATAATAAGGCTGGATTAGGCTCACATAGAGACAGAAGGCAATATACTGGTCCTAGAGATCCTTCTTCACTGGCTGTTCCAGGTCGTGGTGTACCTCAAGAGAGTCTGGATAGACTGGAATCAGTGCAGTTGGTTTATCAGAAGAGTTTAGACAATGATTTTCTTCTTTACTTCATGGCTGATGGGTCGGTATTCAAAGTTGGTGAGGATGATATCGGCTTGAAATATTGGGAAGAACTAGAGTATGTTCTATATCTTCTCAAGGTGAATAGTCGAAGGACTCAATCTGTTGCTAATGTACTAAGACAGAAGATGACTCAGAATCTGGCTATTAGAGGACAGAAATACAACAGCAGATACATTCCTAAGTACAGGGATTACCAAGGCAATCTCATTGAAATGAAGAAAGGTACTGCGAAGTTAAAAACTGATTTGGGAATCACAGTACTTGACTTCAATACTCAGGCAGAAAAAGACAGATTTATCAGACTGGGTAATGAAATGAGAAGAAACAAGATTTATGATCTTAGGGCTGCTATTTACCAAACAGATGAAAGTGATCCTCAACTAAGAGAAATCAAAGAAGCAATGAAGATTGAACTTGAAAATGCAGAAAGAAGATTGCTGATTGATTATCTCAGAACCATGCCAGATCTTGAAATGATTAGAGATTAAAGTTCTGTAAGAATTTTCTTATTCTCTATAGTGTTTAAGCTTAAACTCTGAATCTGTATAAACACTGTATTTATCATTTGTTTTGACATCATCAATTATTGTCATTAACTTGTACATTTTTTTATAATGAACAAGTTGGGGGAGATTGTTAAATATAATTGATGTGTTTTGATCAGTGTTTAAGTGTTACAGGGAGTTATCAGAGTTTAGCTGGAAGCAGTCAGAGTTTGTGTAAACTCTGACAGTTGGAAGCTCGACAGAGTTTGTTAAACTCTGTCTGGAGGAAGCGTGTCTACTGTTCAACAGTGATTAAAGATTAATTATGGAAGCGATATCTTTGAAGATTGGATAGCTATCAAAGAGATCGAGTTGACATAGGAGACGTGTGACAATCTGTAATTGATATCATTGTATAGCTGATTATTAGTAATATCAATTAGAGATTGTATCGTAGCTGTATGTTATATAAATACAGATAGGTTAACCCTAGAAGGGTATCGATAACGAATTATCATTATTGTAACCTAGCAGCTCTTTGTGATATTTTACATCACGAAGAGGGTTTGAAATACAAGAAGTTTTTTAAGTGCATAAACGCTTTTACTTGTTAATCTCTCATACAAAGTTGATTATTATTTGTGTATTCGGCCTAACATTAATGATAACACAGTGATTAACAGTAAAAAATTTGGCAGTAATTCGTGATTAGTATGAGTTTAATCACAAAAACACGGGTTAATTGTATGAAGTCTGTGAAATCGCACTGTTTTTGTGAAACGGCTGCTGTGAAAAAGAAATTAGGTAAAGTGAATTGGGCATCGAGTTAGAGATGTATATATAGGTGAATGTGGAATGACAAAAATGTCCCTGTTAAAAAAAAGTGAAAATTACCAAGTCTATACAGGGAACGTCTAAGTCGAACTCTATCTCGAACATTTCTATATCAAACATCTCTATCTCGAACATCAAGTCGAACTTCGAGATAAAGTTCGAGATAGAGGTTAACTCGAACAATGAAGCATAAATAAGCACTTTAACCAATTTTACAGCAAAAACTATAGGAAAAAAAACTATCTTGAACATTATTAACTTGTAGTAAACTTGGAAAATTCCCTTCTAAGAAAGACAAGGAAATTCAAGATACTTTTCGAGTTAGAAGTCTATCTCGAACATCAAGTCGAAATTCGAGTTGAGTTTCGAGATAGACTAAGAGCTCTATCTCGAACATCAAGTCGAAATTCGAGTTGAGTTTCGAGATAGACTAACTCGAAGTTAATCTCAAATTCTTTCCAAAATACCCCCTTGAACCAAAAAGTACAGGGTAATTCAAGATATGTTTCGAGTTAGGAGTGTAACTCGAAAAATTCCCTTTAGCTTAACTGAGAACTCTATCTCGAACATCAAGTCGAAATTCGAGTTGAGTTTCGAGATAGACTAAGAACTCTATCTCGAACATCAAGTCGAAATTCGAGTTGAGTTTCGAGATAGACTAACTCGAAGTTAATTCTCAGTTCTTTTCAAAATATTCCCTTAATGGAAACCTCATCTCAACCTTTGAGATAAGATTCGAGATAGAATTTATCTCGAATATTTTGAAGATAGAACTAGGCACACTGGTAACTCGAATTCGAACTCTAAGTCGAATTTCGAGATGAATTTCGAGATAGCCAACTCGAAATTCTTCCCAGACTTAGAATTTTTCAAAAACTTCACTCTGACAGATTAAGTCGAAATTCAAGTCGAATTTCTAGATGAGTTTCGAGATAGAACCTAACTCGAAATTTTGAAGTTTTTTAATTCTAAGGCCTCTAATTACATGAAACTCATAGGTAAATTCATCTAAAAATCATGCAATATTTAGAATATTATGAATTTAACTCCCCCTATGATCATGCAATCTAACAAGCATAAATTCACAGATTTGTGCTATAAAAGACACTTAAAACACAATGAATTCATGCAAAATCACACTATATGCAAACTATAACAATCATTAATTAGGCATTTTAAAGTCTAAGCAAATAATGATTGATTAGCTTGCACATACAAACATAAACATGGATTTTACAGATAGAAGGCTTTACTAACTAGTGTTAAGCATTCCCAATTCACCAACCAACCTATTGAATGTTACTTCATCAAGAGGTTTGGTGAATATATATGCAATTTGTTGCATTGTGGGCACAAAATGTAGCTCCACAGTCCCCTCCTCGACATGTTCTCTTATGAAATGATACCTGATGTCAATATGCTTGGTTCTTGAGTGATCTACAGGATTGTTGGTTATGGCAATGGCACTTGTGTTGTCACACATGATTGGAATTTTCTTGTGCTCCATGCCATAATCCTTCAATTGGTTCCTCATCCACAGTATTTGAGCTACACAGCTTCCAGCAGCAATGTACTCAGCTTCAGCAGTAGAAGTAGATACTGTATGTTGCTTTTTTACTTTGCCAGGACACCAATCTTCTGCCAAGAAATTGGCAAGCACCAGATGTGCTTTTCCTATCAATCCTGCAACCTGCATAGTCTGAATCCGAATAGCCAATAAGATTAAAACCTGTATCTCTTGGGTACCAAATCCCTAGATTTGGTGTGCCCTTGAGATACCTAAAAATTCTTTTGACGGCTACGAGATGTGATTCTCTAGGATCCGCTTGGAACCTTGCACATAAACAAGTTGCGAACATTATATCGGGTCTACTTGCAGTTAAATAGAGAAGTGAGCCAATCATACCTCGATAGCTTGTGATGTCAACTGATTTACCTGATTTGTCTTCATCAAGCTTCGTGGCTGTTGCCATGGGAGTCTTAGCTGCTGATGCATCTTCTAGATTATACTTCTTGAGTAAATCTCTGACGTACTTGGATTGACAGATAAAGATACCCTCTTTTCTCTGACTGATCTGTAATCCAAGGAAGAAGGACAGCTCTCCCATCATGCTCATCTCATATTTTTCCTGCATTAGCTTGGCAAATTTCTCGCACAAGCGCTCATTTGATGACCCAAAAATAATATCGTCCACATATACTTGAACAAGTATTAAGTCATTTCTCACAACTTTATAGAACAATGTTTTATCAATTACTCCCCTAACAAAACCATTTTCAATTAAGAATAAGGATAGGGTTTCATACCATCGTCTTGGGGATTGCCTGAGGCCATAGACAGATTTGAAGAGTAGATACACAAAATCTGCATGTTCTGGATCAACGAAGCCAGGCGGCTGTTCCAGATACACTTCTTCTTCTAACTCTCCGTTCAGGAAGGCACTTTTCACATCCATCTGGAAAACCTTGAAGTTCTTATGTGCTGCAAATGCCAAGAACATCCTGACTGCCTCAAGTCTTGCAACTGGTGCATAGGTTTCATCATAATCAATTCCTTCTCGCTGAGAATAACCTTTTGCAACCAAACGAGCCTTGTTTCGTGTTACAAGTCCGTTTTCATCCAGTTTATTTCTGAATACCCACCTAGCTCCAATTACGGATATGTTCTTTGGTCGGGGTACCAGTTTCCAAACTTTCTGCCTTTCAAACTGATTGAGTTCCTCTTGCATTGCAATCACCCAATCAGCATCGCCAAGAGCTTCTTCTATTTCTTTAGGTTCAAGCTTGGATAAGAACCCAGAATATAAGGAGATATTTGCCATGTCAGCTCTTGCAGTTCTTCTAGTAGTCACACCAGCATCTGGATCACCAATAATTAACTCAAACGGATGGTCTCTATTCCATACCCGTTCACCTGGAAATTGTCTTGATGATTCAGCTTGACTTTCTGAGTTGGGGTGCTAACTACTTTGATTATTTTCACTAACTCCCCCTGAGTTAGTGCCAGCTCCTACAGAACTAGAGTCACCTCGACTCGAGCCTTGAACATTAGTCCTTGAGCTGCTATTTACTCCCCCTGAGTTGTTGTCGGTTGGTACTGAAGAAGTCTCTCCTGATCTTGTAGAATTAGCTTGTTCACTAGACTCAGGTTCTTCACGTACACTTGGAACATTTAATGGAACAACCAACTCAGGTTCATCTTCAAGATCTTCTAAGTCCAGATTCTGAAATTTTAGGGACTCAGGTTCACTAGAATCTCTTGAAATTGATGAGAGTTTGGTATCGTCGAATTTGACGTTGTAACTTTCAGTCACTTTTCGATCATTCACCAAGAACACTCTATAAGCTGCCACCACGTCTGTAGAGTAACCAACAAAGATTCCTTCACGAGCTTTTGCTGTAAACTTGCCTAGATTTTCATCATCTATAAGCACATAGCATTTTGCTCCGAAGACATGAAAGTATTTGATTGTTGGTCTTCTGTTGTTCATTAGCTCACATGGTGTCTTTTCTTTATCTTTTATGATCAAGGTTCTATTTTGAGTGTAACAAGCGGTACTCACTGCTTCGGCCCAGAAATACAAAGGAAGTTTTGAATCATACAACAAAGTTCTTGCTGCTTCAACCAAAGTTCTATTCTTCCTTTCAACTACTCCATTTTGTTGTGGAGTCCTCGGGGCTGAATACTGACGACGTATTCCTTTAGATACACAGAAGTCATTCAGCACTGCGTTTTTGAATTCAGTGCCATTGTCTGATCTAATCGTCTTCACAGTAAGTGTTGAAACATTCTCAATTTGAGTGATATGATCAATGATTAAGAAAGGTACTTCGTCTTTCGTCATTGCGAACAATACCCATGTATACTTGGAGAAGTCATCCACGATTACCAAAACATATCTTTTCCTAGACAAAGATAGGACATTCACTGGGCCAAACAAATCCATATGAAGAAGTTGCAGAGGCTCAGTAATACTAGAAATTTCTTTGCTTTTATGCGAGGCTCGCTTCGACTTTCCCATTTCACAAGCTTCACAGAGTCCTTTCGGAGCGAACTCCATTTGAGGTAGATCTCTCACCAATTCTCGCCTCGCGAGAGCATTCATCGTTTTGAAGTTTAAGTGAGATAACTTTTTGTGCCATAACCAGCTTTCATCATCCGAGGCTTTGCTGTAGAAACAGGTGACCTCATTCTGATTTGCTGAATCCATATCTGCAACAAAAAGATCTGCCTTTCGAACTCCTCTCAAAGCTAGTGAGCCTTCCTTGATGTGAGTGATTGATACACCTTTCTTGTTGAAGACAATTTCGTAACCTTTGTCACAGAATTGACTTATACTCAACAGATTGTGCTTTAGTCCCTCAACATAGGAAATATCTTCAATGATGACATTGCCAGTTTTCAGTTTGCCATATCCCTTAGTCACACCTATGCTGTCATCTCCAAAGGTAACATAAGGGCCAGCCTTTATAACCAACTCTGTAAGCAGGGACTTGTTTCCAGTCATATGCCTCGATGCTCCACTGTCTAGCACCCATATAACTTTATTTCTATTCTGCTTAACGCCCTCTGGTTCCTCTGATGTCTCAGCCATGAGGGCAAAGTTTGCCACATGAGTAACATCTTCCTCATCTGAATCATCCCAAGCTCTTCCTTCTGTCACCAATAAAGCTCGTTTTCCATGTCTTTCTTTCAACAGTGCTTCATAGTTGCTTTTGAGAGCTTCAAATGTCTCTTTTGGATAAGTCTGTTTAGGCTTTTTGCAGTCCGAGGCAAAGTGTCCAGCTTCACCACAATTATAGCATTTGAACTTCATTTTGAAATCCAAAGGAGATTTGTAGCTGGTATTCTTGCCTTTTCCTTTGTAGCCTGACGAACTACCACCACCTCTAGCAGCCCGATAATAAGATGAAGATTTTCTCTGTGGTCGGTTGCTCTTTCTAAATCTCATGTTGCTGAACTTCCTTGCCATGTATGCCACGACACTATCGTCCATGTTGTCCAGCTCTTCTTGGGTGTAGTAGTCATCATCACTGTCAGATGCGCACTCGTCATCATTATCAACCTGATGTGGTGCAAGTGATGATTTAGGCTTTGCTGCAACCATTGCCTTCTTAGACTCTTCCTCATCAGCAACTAATCCTGATGCACTTTCTTTTCCCTTTGAATCATTGTCCCATGCTTGATCTTGAAGTGTTTCCAGCTCATAGGTCTTTAATATTCCATAATATTCTTCCAGAGAAGTTGTATGCAAATCTCTGGTTTCTCTTATTGCGTAGACCCTATGTTCAATGCTTTTTGGCTGGTTCCTCAGATATCTCGTATTAGTCTCAACCATGGGGAGAGTTACACCTCTCAGATTCAAATCCAATACCAACTGACTGAATCGTAGGTAGACATCTGTTATGCCTTCTCCTTTCCTTATTCTAAAGGTGTCATACTCCATCTTGAGTATGAGTGTCTTGTTGCTTCTGACCTCTGCAGATCCTTCCATGACAACTTCTATCTTGTCCCAAATCTTCTTCGCTGTAGTCAGACCTTTGACTATATTAAACATTTCATGATCAAGAGATTTCATCAAGGTTTGTCGAACGGCAGTATCACAAGCTATTTGTTCCTTATCAGCATCCGAAAACTCCGAGACCTTTTTAGGCTCAGACCGAGGTGGTATAACCACTCCTCCTTCTGTATGTGAAGGAATAACCACCATTGGGACAAATTTACCCTTGTCAAGGACTTCCAGATATTCAGGGTTAACAGTCTCTAGATATAGTCTCATTCTGAAAACCCATTCTTCATAGTGATCTTTGTTGAACATTGGGATCTTGAATGCATTTTTATGAGCCATCTCAATTCTGGTCACTAAAAGTTTCTAAGTACCCAAGACTAGGCTATGTAGAATTTATATGTAGAACTTTTGCCTAAGTCGAAATTTCTCTAAGTAGAAATTTTGCTCAAGTCGAAATCACCAAGTAGAAATTGTCCAAGTCGAAATTCTATGTAGAAATTCTCATGTAGAAATTCTATGTAGAACTTTTGTCCTTAGAATAATTTTTCTGCAGATTACTTTAATATTGAATAAACAATATTATCTCTTTAACACCTTTTGACTTTGAATGCTTTACTCACCTAACCCACCTAACCCACGTGCTAGGTAATGAATATGTCTTGTTTACTTTCGGCCGTGAATAATGCAAATCACAAAGTCCAAAAACACCTTTTTATTCTTTTACTATTTTTCTGTTTGAAAAGGAGATCAAAAAGTTGTTGGGTTGTCTTCTTTGATAAGAACAGATGATGAACACTCAAGAACACCAAATATGAAAGTACCCAGATTAATTCACAAAAATTAATTAAAATACATCCAAGCTAAATAATCACACCTGGAGCATTTAAATAATTTTTCAAATGAGTTTTCAATACAAACGATTTAAGGCACACTTTTCAAGAAAATGAAAAGTAGATCTAGAAAATGAAAACTCACGATTCTTCTACTCAACACAAGGATCTATGTTTTGTATGTTAAACATATAGCTCTGATACCAATTGTTAGGTCCAAATGTGTTGTAGAGGGGGGGGTGAATACAACTTTTCGAATATGAGAAGCAATAAATACGATGCAATAAATGAACACACAGATTCAAGGAATATATGTCTTATATATATAACTTGAAAGGGTTGCTACAACATGCATTACAAAGTATAACAGAAGTTCAGAGAGAAGTGAATGATACTAAGCTCTGTGAATGCACTCTCTCTTTTTCTCTTGTGTTTTTCTTAAGAATTGCTCACTAACTAAAACATTACACAAGTACTTCTATTTATACTACATGTAATCTATGTCCTGTAGTCTTCAAAGACTAAGATGTACGTGGCCCAATGATGTCCACATAAATCTTGCCTTATCTTGAAAGCTTGGAAATCTGCCAATCAGAAGATGCCATGTGTCATGTTGAAGCTGCACTCTAAGTAGAACTTCTACTTGAGAATTTCTACTTAGCCATCTCGAATTTCTAAGTAGAGCTTCTACTTAGAAACTTCTACTTGGTCATCTAGAATATTTAGTACTTAGAAAATATTCTGGTCTTTAACTTGAAACTTCAATGCACATCTTGAACTTGTGATATCTTCATGTCTTCTTTGTTCTTCACTAAGCTCTTGAATATGGATCTTTATTACTGACATAAACTTGCTATCAATGTCCTGACACTTGATGCAACGGTCTGGTTCATAAGTGACTAGTCTTGATAGGGTTTTTGCTTCTTGAATAAATTACCATATCCAATTAGTAATGTGGCTTTCCAATATTTGCTTTCCTTCTTGTTCACTTGAAATCAATTGGTCTTATTGATACTGATAGTTATGATCTTGATTCTTGGCTTTCCAAATCACTGAGGCATGAACAACTTTGACTTGAACTTCTCTCAATGATTTCTTCTTGGATTGATCATAGTTAACATGTTGAATTGTATCAATTACCTTGTCTTCATTTAGTGTTGATTTCTTGTGACTTCTTGTTCTTGATTGTCTTCTGGTTAAGTATCTTTTCCTTTAGTTTGAGTTACATTAGTTATAGTGTTACAAGTTTACACACTCTGCCTTTCATCACTGATCACCTACTCATCTTGCTTCACTTTGTGCAGATGTCTGGTAGATCAGATGCAGCTACCTCCCAGCGTTCTACCTCTGAGGAGATGGCCCACTTCCCAGATCTTCCTAACACAGACTAGCTTCCCCTTGACCCAATTTCCAGAATCAACCCATCTTTCACCATAAGTGTCAGGACTCGTTCCAAGGTCAAACTAATAGATCATTCAAAAACTCGTTTTTTAAGCACCTGCCTTTTCACTCACAATACCAGAGACACTCGACCAGCTATCCTTGTATCCTCATCAAATGAACACATGTCACTAGAATCAACAACGCCAAACCTTCTTCTTACTGCCGACGAAGCTTCCTCTGTAAAAGCTACCTCCTCACATACTGTTAGGTCCGTTAAGATTGTAGAAGGGGGGGGGGGGGGTTGAATACAATCTATACGATTTTCTCAAAATTTATTCGTTAAATAATTTTGCCTTAAACGAATATTTTTGTGCGGAATAATATAACACAAATTTCAAGTTGAATATAACAATATATTAACTTGAGGGGTGTTACAAAATCAGTCCAACTGATTATCAAGTGATTAATAACTAATTAGAAAATTCAACATGAACTTTGCTAATTTAGTTAATAAAATCAAGATATCAATTTGTGAACTAGGAAACTTAATTCGCTAGTAGTACAAGAATCACAAGTAAACAAGTTCCAATGGATAGGATATTACAACTGAGATGAACTTGAATTTACAGAATTAAACTTGTAGGTGTTCTTGAGCTTGAGAGAGATAGATATAGGCTGCTGTGTGAATTTCTTGTGTTTGGTTCGACTTGTTCTGTTCTTTCTGCACTCTTCTGCCTTATATACACAGCCATAGTCATACTACTTGATTTAAACTGATATGACAATCATTTTACATTAATATGACAATCGGTATGACTATCAAATCAATGTAATATGACTGTCCAGCTTAAATATAACTTTCGGTATAACTTAAATAGTCAATATAACATTCAGTATGACTTACCAAATGAATATAACATTCGGTATAACTTACCAATTGAATGAAATATGACTATCTCCATTTAACTGAATATGACTATCTCCATTTAACTGAATATGACTATCTCCATTTAACTGAATATGACTATCGGTATAACTATCAGTTTGATAGTTATATCATTCATATTTTTCAGTTTATAATTAATTAAATGACTTATAAAAAATCATTTAACTAACTAATTCTTTTCCATATTAATTCTTATTTAATTAATCTAATAATCATTTTTACAAATATATTAATTCTGATAGAATTAATTTATTTATTAACTTAATTATTTGACTTAATCAATTAAAATAGAATTAATATAAATTCTTTAATAGTCAATACTCCGCTGAAAACCACGTAATTATAATAAGGAACATACACTGGCATGATGTTGACGTTCGATGTACTGTCTGGTTCATGAACGACTAACTCCAATCTCTGTTCTTCATCGTGACTTTTAACACTGTGGTCTTTTATACTCTTCACTCTCATCAATCATTCGGTACTGAAATTGTTTCTTGTCACTAATAGAAATCTCTGTCTTCGAAAATGAATCCACTTGTTTCAATGCTACCTTGAGACCTGATCAGATATCTGAATCTTCTTCCAGTGTAAAACATCAAAACTATAGATTGACTTGTTGATTTTTCTTCTGACGGTTATCATCTTGTGAGATTCCTGTGACAGTTAATATTATTTACTTATTACAATCTAGTTTAATTGGATTAGGATCCTCGAACTACAAATAGGCTGAGTCATATGCCTTTCAATCTCCCCCTATTTGTTTGTTATACAATAACAAGCAAATACCTAGAGGATTCTTCAACTAATCCCAATTAAACAAGTAAAAGAAAACACTTTAAATGCTAAGTAAATAATGTTAAAGTTCTGGTTTATATTAACATTGTCCAGATTCAAACAGACAAGATAAATACAAGATAGATGATCCTCTAGACTGATCATATAAGATAATTATCCTATCTTGTTCTATCAAAGCTCTAATGATATAACTTGTAGAGCTAATCTTCAGTTACCACTTTCTTTCTCATTGATTTCTCCTTCTTCTTGTTCATCCATGTCCGGTAGATTCTTGATCATTTCTGAATCAACAAGTAAATCCCTTCTGGATGCCACATCTGTAGGATAGACCAATGGTATTCCAAGCTTCTTTCTTAACTCACCTTGATACTGCTTGTATTTCTTCATGTTGGTCTGAGCATAGGATCGAATATGATTTGCAGCTTCAATCTTTTCCTGTGATGCAAAACCATGATTCCGAAGAGCATATTCAACATATACCAAGTGTCTGGCAAGATGTGTATACAATTCGTCTGTCTGAAGATTAACGGTATGAATGACTTCTCCCTTGAGAATTTTAACTTGTGGAGGGTCACTTATAACTTCAGGACCAGCTCTTTCAGCAAACTCTTGAAACTTTTCATGAAGCAGTATGCCTAGTTCAGAAGATGTTCTTACTTTTGGTCTCAACACCCAAAGCTCTGACAGAGATCTATCATAGAAGAACTGAAGCGATACTTTGTGAGATCCGAGCTTATGACATTCAACAAAGATAAGTAGCTCACCATTCTTTGGATCAGATGCAGTGGTTATTCTCACAATTTCTGTCTTTAAAGCTTTCAAATACATATCATGTATAGGGTTTTTCTGTTTAAAGCTTTCAAAGATAGCAATCATTCGACGATCATCATAGTCAGAAGTTTGTGGTGAGTCAATTACCTTTTGAGCACGTTCCCACTTATCACCATTTTTGTACTTGATGTACATCTTCCTAGCTTCCAGTTTCTGAGCATGTTGCTTTTGAAGTGCTTCCTGTTCTGCCTTTTGAAGTCTCTCATTATGAGCTAACTGTTCAAGTGTCTTCTTGAGTCTTTCTTCTCTCATAGCCAGATTAGCTTCATTCTGTTCGAGTTCTTTGTTTGCTTCAAAATTCATCTGTTGTGTTTCAACAGAATCAGGAATTATTTGCTCTTCATCATCCCAAAAACTGAGATCTGGTTCTTCAAATTCTTCACCAACATCAGGAAACTGTAAGTCAGCAAACAGATCAATATCAGGTTCACCTGTATAGTAAAAACCTTCTACATCATCATCTTCCTGTTCTGTTGCTGCTTGATGAGTTGTCTTTTTCCCTGCACTCCTATCTTCAAATTTTTCTTTACTTGCACTTGCACTTGCACTTGCACTTACACTTGCTCCCCCTCTAGCTTTCTCCCCCTTAGTTGAGGAATCCTCTACAGTCTTGTGACTTGTTCCAGCTCCAGGGTCACTTTCATCACTACCTCCGAAGAATTTCTTCTCTTCTGCTGTAAGTGAGTGAGTTCTGCTGATGATATTATATAAATGTTTTAACCCCTTTGCTTGATCATCACTTTGCTTTTCAATCTGACTGAGACGATGTTCAGTGGTTAAATGATTTTCATTTATGTTGTTCTGAAGATCTTCAATTTGATTAGCCATAGATGAGATAATAAGATCTTGAGCCACTGTGACATCTCCAGAGTCTTCAACTGCTTGTTGTTGAGAGAGTTTCAGTGCATTGATTTTGTTGTTGAAGATAGTTCTCATGTTGTCCATATCAAACCTCAAGTTTTTGTTGTCCTCTTCAGCTTGAGCTAGACTTTCTTTCATCTGATTTAATTGAGTAATGAGAGATAAAGTGTATGTGTCATTGTGTGCTCTCATTTCAATAGCTCTCTGAGTATCACTCACCTCACGTGCTGGTGTTTCACTCAGATTTGAAGTAATTCTCACATCACTCCTCTCATTATCCTTAGCTGCATCCATTGTACCTGCACTGGAGATCACCCTAGCCTCCTCTTGGAAGGTCAGTGGTGGTGCAATGGGATTTCGCAAATCCCAATTAACCTGTGAAGGTTCTTCTGCCGTAACAATGGCAGGCACTGTAACTTGCTCCACTTGCATTACAACATTTTCAGCTTCATTTGCAAAAATATCTTCCCCCATTGTGAGTAACAGGGGTGAGCTTGAAGGAATGAATGGGTTTAAGATTGCCTTTGACATGGTTTTACTTTTCTTTTGTGATGGCAAACTTATTTCACTCACACTATCACTACTGGGAATAGCTCTCTTGAATGACAATTTCTTTCTACGATAGTGTTTGGAGAATTTAGGATCAGTGTTTGGTGCATTGACCTGGGATAAAGGTTGTGGATCTACAACCCCTTGGTCACTTCTCACAATCATTTGACTACCAGAAAGATATTGAGATTGTAGTGGAGTTGAGTCGAATACCTGATCATTGACATGTACATCATCTTCATTCTGAGTGTGTTGATCCACTGGAAGTTGATGTTCAAGAACATTCAAGGGTTCAGAATCAGGTTGAGGTACTGGAACTTGTTCTGCTTCAGGCTGTGGAGCTTGTTGAACTAAAGGTACTTCAGCATCTGGCTGTGGCATGACATTTGGCAAATGTATGTATGTAGACATATAAGGTGTTATGACTACAGGAACATGCAACAAGACCTTAGAAGTGTCCAGCCTGGTGTAGAACTTCTTGTTTGGTTTACCAGACCATTGAATTCGATCATTTGGAAACGGAGCAGGTTGATCCTTAGGCATTAGATGATTAAAAATTAGTGTCAAAAATCGAGGATAATGACACTTAACCGGTTTAACTTTTCCAAAGTTCTTTGTAGCCTTCTTCAATCGATTCAACAGAATAGGCCATATTAAACTGCCAAAATTGATTCTTCTATTGTGAGCAATAGCGAAACCAATTGACTGTAACATACCTGTGATGACAGTATTGTTGCTCTTTGTAGAATTAGCAAACACCTTTGCTATGATCTCGAAGAAGATATTCCATTCTTGAACCAGATTGCTTTTGAGTGGTCGTTTCAGATTCAGTTGACCATGATAGTTGATATTTGTGAAAAATTGAGTCAACTCATCATTTGAAGGCAATTCAGCAAATCGTTCAGTTGGAAGTCCCAGAGCAGCATTGAAGACAGATTCATCCACTGTATATGTCTGGCCATTAAAATTGAATGAAAACGATCTTTCATCTGAGACAGCTGTAGTACACATTAATTTGAGTGGACCAAATTTCATTGGAACATTTGCAGTTATAGAGTGACTACAGAGATTTTGCTCATTTAGAAACTTTATCCAGGACTTGAACCGATCCACTGGGCAATCCTCGGGATTAAAGTATCCAATATAATTGTGATTCACAAGTTCAAAGTTATTATTAGCACCAGCCATTGCAAATCAGGGATTAAAATTAGTAAATCTGCAAAATTCAACAATTTAACCCAATTAAATTACAAAATTCGAATTAATTAATAATTAAAAAAATTCGAAAAATCAAAATCTCTATCAAAAATTCTGAAAAATTCAGACAATGATCTTGATTGTAATACAAACACACATGTATTTTTAGTTTTTACAAAATCACAACCAATTGTTCGGATTTTTAGATCAAAAATTCGAAATTTTTCAATCTCAAAAACTCAAAACTCGATCAAATCTTACATTTTCAACCTTGATTATGAAGATTATAGACTGGGTAATCAAGAAAGATCCTTAGAAACGTGTTTTGAGTAAGATTTGAGGCAGAATTTGGACAGCAATCCGTTCGAATTTTGTGTGTATTTGTGTGTATTTCGTTCGACAGTATTGAGTGACTTAACACGTCAATATGACAACCACAGATGATATGACAATCACAATATAACTTAGATAATATATATGAAATAACTGTGATATGACTATCGGGTGATAGTCATACCGATAGTTATATTACGTATAAAACGTAATATGACTACCCTAGACACTGTAAGTTATATTGCTGTTAATATCTAATATAACTACCGAATAAACACTCAATATAACAATCAACTCTTAGTTATACCGATAGTTATATTACTGTTAAAACACTCAATATAACTATCAATTATTTTAACAGTTATATTTAAACAAAAACAAAAACAAAGTTATATCTAAGTTAATTCTAAGCTATATTACATTATTTAACACTAATATAACTAATCAAACATTCGAATATAACAATCAAGAAGATTGTTATACCGATAGTTATATTTTAACAAATCTGTTAATATAACTAACTAACAACAGATAAATAACAGAATTTAAATCAAGAAAAATACATTAATAATTTACATAAACATAAACAAAAAAATAGCAAATTAATTTATACTAAAATTATAAAACCTAATAAAAATTATAAAAATGATCATATGTAGTCCCTTTTACGAAATCAAACATTAATAACAGAAGGACAAACATTACAAATTAAAATAAAATAAAATAAAATAAAACTAAATAATTATACTACATATTTACATAATTATTTCTGATGAGTTAATAAATCTATAAATTTTCTAATAAAACAATTTCCATATAGAAAATTATTCTAAAAGAAACTATGATTTATTTAAACAACAAAAATAATCAAACTGAATTAAAAACAATAACATTTTCAAGAAAAATAGATTTCTCATAAATTACAGCTTGTAAAATTCGAGAAAAATATTTTCAAAGAAAATGAATTAATCTAAGAATATCATAAGTAATTAAAAATATGTACAGAAGATAATAACAATGATTTTAAGATGAAATAAGCAAGGTTATAAGTTGATAAAATAAGTATACAAGTGATTTAACAACAAATATCAACACATCAATCACTTGTAACTTATTAAAAAATCAAACCTCAGATATTAACTAGTTTAATTACTAGGACTGTTTAACATACCCAATTCACCAACAATTCTGGTAAATGTGGATTCGTCAAGAGACTTAGTAAAAATATCTGCTGTTTGTTCTTCCGTGGGTACAAAAAATAACTCCACGGTACCATTCATGACATGCTCTCGAATAAAATGATATCTGATGTCAATATGCTTTGTCCTTGTGTGCTGCACAGGATTGTTAGAGATTGCTATGGCACTTGTATTATCACATAAAATTGGAATTTTATCAAGCACAAAGCCATAGTCTCTCAGCTGATTCCTGATCCACAAAATCTGTGCGCAACAGCTTCCAGCAGCTATATATTCAGCTTCAGCCGTTGAATTGGAAACTGTCTGTTGTTTCTTGCTGTACCAGGAAACTAGTCTACCACCTAGGAATTGACAACTCCCAGATGTGCTTTTTCTATCCACAACACTTCCTGCATAGTCAGAATCTGTATATCCAACAAGATTAAAACCAGAATCTTTAGGGTACCAGATGCCTAGGTTAGGCGTACCCTTAAGATATCTCAGAATTCTTTTAACAGCAATGAGATGAACATCTCTAGGATCCGATTGGAACCTTGCACACAAACACGTAGCATGCATAATATCAGGTCTACTCGCAGTAAGATAAAGTAATGAGCCTATCATACCTCTGTAGCTTGTGATATCTACCTTGACAGAATTTTCACATGCTCCAAATTTGACAGCTGTGGATGATGGTGTCTTTGCTGAAGAAGAGTCCTCCATTTGATACTTCTTGAGAAGCTCTTTGACATACTTGGATTGACAGATAAATATTCCATCTGTCCTTTGACTTATTTGCAATCCAAGAAAGAACTTCAACTCACCCATCATGCTCATTTCAAATCTACCCTGCATTAACTTCGCAAATTTCTTGCACAAGAGATCATTAGTAGACCCAAATATTATATCGTCCACATAGACTTGGACTATAATTGTATCATTCTTATGTTTCTTTGTAAAGAGAGTTTTGTCTATGACACCTCTAACAAAATCATTTTCAAGTAAAAATTCAGAGAGAGTGTCATACCATTTCCTTGGTGCTTGCTTAAGACCATAGACAGCCTTGAAAAGGAAGTAGACATAGTCAATTAAATCCTGATCTTCAAAGCCAGGGGGCTGTTCTACATAAACCTCTTCATCTAGCTTGCCATTCAAGAAAGCACTCTTGACATCCATTTGATAAACTTTAAAGTTTGAAAATGCTGCGAATGCCAAGAATATTCTTATGGCCTCAAGTCTAGCCACTGGAGCATAGGTCTCATCATAGTCAATGCCTTCAGATTGAGAGTAACCCTTTGCTACCAGTCTTGCTTTATTTCTCGTCACTGTGCCATCTTCATCAAGTTTGTTTCTGAATACCCACCTTGTGCCAACTACTGGTCTGTCTGTAGGTCTGGGTACCAGCTTTCAAACTTCTTGTTGTTTAAATTGATTGAGTTCATCTTGCATAGCAATCACCCAATCAGGATCAGAAAGAGCTTCTTCAGTTTTCTTAGGTTCCATTTCAGATAGAAACCCTGAATAATTGCATTGATTCTGAAGAGCTCTTCTAGTCTTTACACCAACAACTGGATCACCAATGATTAACTCAAAAGGATGAGCTCTATTCGAAACAGTCTGTCTGGGAAGATTAGATCTTGATGATTCTCCTTGACCTTCATTGGGATGTTGTGTGTGACCAGTTGACCCTTCATTTTCTCCCCCTGAGTTGTTGCCAGGTTGACTAGATGATGATTGATTATTAGAGTCAGAGGAATTTTGACTACTATCATTGATTTCATCACCATTACCCTGATCATCATTGTTGTCATTAGCATCAACAAAAATCTCAGGTGCATTGTCATCATCTGAATCTGTATCTGTCATGTCATCGAAAGATAGCTTCTCAGATGGATTCTCAGTTTGGATACTAGGGAGTTTAGTGTCATCGAATGTTACATTGACACTTTCCATCATGTTCTGTTCATCAATCACATACACCCTGTATGCTCTCATTGAATAACCAATAAAAATTGCTTCAAATGCTTTGGTATCGAATTTACCACCTTGATCATCACCTTCTTTAAGCACAAAGCATTTTGCCCCAAATACATGAAAGTATTTGAGTGAAGGTTTCTTATCAGCCATAATTTCATAGGGTGTCTTCATTTGATCTTTATTGATTAGAGTTCGATTCTGGGTATAGCACGCAGTATTGACGGCTTCAGCCCAAAAGTACAATGGAAGCCTTGATTCACTTAGCATAGTACGTGCAGCTTCAATCAAGGTTCTATTCTTTCTTTCTACTACCCCATTTTGCTGAGGAGTTCTTGGAGCTGAATATTGTCTGGTTATACCCTTCTCAGTGCAAAAGTCATTTAGAACTGCATTCTTGAATTCAGTTCCATTATCTGATCTTATAGCTCTCACTGGATACGTAGAATCTCGCTCAATTAACTTGATGTGATCAATCACCAGTTGTGGAGTCTCATCTTTAGAATTCAAAAACAGAACCCATGTGTATTTTGAAAAATCATCAACAATCACTAGAGCATATCTTTTCCTTGACATAGACATCACATTAACTGGACCAAACAAATCCATATGAAGTAATTGTAATGGTTCAGTTATTGAAGATGTATCAGTGCTCCTGTGACTTGCTCTTTTTAGCTTGCCCTTTCGACATGCATCACACAGTCCTTCTTGAGTGAATTCCATTGAAGGCAAACCTCTCACCAATTCTCTTTTGACCAGAGAATTCATTGTCTTGAAATTAAGATGAGAAAGTTTCTTGTGCCATAGCCAACTCTCATCATTAGATGCTTTAGTGTAGAAGCAAGTGACTTCTTCAGTGCTTCCTGAATTCATATTGGCTACGTACAGATTGCCTTTTCTAACTCCTGTCAGTTGTGGCTTTTCATGTCTCTTGTGTGAAATTAGACAATTCTTCTTGTTGAAATGAACTTCATAACCTTTATCACAGAATTGACTGACACTGAGCAAATTGTGCTCAAGTCCTTTCACAAAAGAAACTTCATCAATGATAACATTTCCAGCTTCAAGTCTGCCATATCCATCAGTTCTACCTTTGCTGTTATCTCCAAAGGTAACTACTGGGCCGGCCTTCTCCACCACATTCGTCAGCAGGGTTCTATCTCCAGTCATATGCCTTGAACATCCACTGTCCAAGATCCAGGTTATCCGATCAACCTGTTCAATACCCTGCAATGACAAATGAGTTAAACCTTCTTCGGGACCCAAATTTGATTGGGTCCTGCGTATTTAAAGTATTGACCTTTATCAGGCAAAACAACATTTTTAAGTTTAACCTCTTTAGTCAATAAACATTTAACCTTATAAACAGATTTGAAAATCTTTTGTTTAATCTTGGGTATCCATGTTTCTCTCGCAGCAGTAACACTTGTGTCATTGACTGGACATTTGACCTGGTAGACATTCTTGGTAATCTTTTGTTTAGTCTTAGGTGCAAATGTCTCTCTCCTAACTTGAGGAGGAAAAGCAGTCTTAGATCGAACATTATTGTTCCTGTTCATGTGCTGTCGAGGAGCATTCTTTTTAACACATGCATAATTACCATTAAAATAAGCACGCATATTGTTAAAAGCACAAGATATACAATTGATAATACCACATGCTTTATGATTAGAGTTAATAGTAGGCATGGTATTTTTCTGCTTTGTCTTGTTACTACCTAATCCAGTCTTAGAAGTACTAGCTGATTCAACAACTTTGACTGGTACTTTAGGTACATCTTTCTTGGGTGACACATTTGTTGTGTTAACGTCCTCAACTGATTTAGCCTTAACAAATACTGTGACATTTTTCTTGAATGACACATTCTTTGTATTATGGTTCATAGCAGTTTTATTCTTAACACATTTATTCTTAACAAGAACTGTGCCATTTGCAGCATCCTCATTTCTCATTTCTTCATGTATAACCATAGAACTAATATCTGGTGGACCAACATCAGATTTTGTAAACATTGGTTTTTCAACATTCTTGAGAATATGTGGTATACCTCTTTCTTTAGCTGGTATAGAATTAGGGGAATGATTACTCAAAGAACCAACAGCTTGACTGTAATCAAATCCTATTCCTACAGTTTGTTCTAATGCTTGTTTGTTGAATAAATCTTTAGAAACTTTAACAGAATTATAACACGCTCTAACCTGTGTTTCAAGTTCCCTAATGGTGATTTCTTGTTCAGCAATCTTATCAACTTGTTTTGACATGTATTCTCCTAGACCCATTTCTCTGCAGTTAAGTCGAGCTATTTCTTCTATATTCTTATCTTGATTAACCTGTACCTTTTTTAAATCTAGCATTTGATTTTCAAGATTAGTGTTAACAAGACTTATTCTCTCGTACCCTCTTTCTGCATTATTCAAGGAAATACGTAAATTACCAATTAACTGAGCATCAGTAAGAATTACCGGAGTGGTATAATAAGTTGAAGATTCAGCATTTGCCACCAACGCAAAGTTTCCATATTCTTCATCTTCGCTATCTGTATCATCCCAGCTTTTACCAGCAGCCACATAAGCTCTTCCACTTTTCTTCTTTTCAGAAGCATAATCTTTCTTCTGTGCTTGCTTGGGTTTCTGACACTCAGTAGCAAAATGTCCCAACTCATTACAATTGAAACAACGGATTTTGCTTCTGTCAACAGTTCCAGTTTTATAACCTCCCCTGTTACTAGAGGATGATGAACCTCCTCTCTGAAACCTGTTATTTGACTTAAACCTGAACTTTGGATTTCTTCTGAATCTGAAATTACTAAATTGTCTCACCATCATTGCCATAGATTCATCTTCCAATTGATCCAGCTCTTCAAGTGAATAAAATTCTCCACCATCCTGAGTAGCTGGTGTTTGGCCAAGTTCTACTTTAGTTTGTTCCTTGTTGAAACTGATAGGTTGAACCACCTTAGTTTCCACTTCCTTAGGAACCTCAACCACTAAAGCTGTAGAAGAATTTGCCATCCTGCCTTTGCCATAGAATTCCTTTTGCTGTACTTGTTCTAATTCATATGTTTTCAGAACACCAAACAGCCTTTCAAGAGCAACCTGAGTCAAGTCTCTAGATTCTCTGATGGCAGTAATTCTATGTTCCAAGTGAGTAGGCATAGTTAGTAAAAACTTCATGTTGATCTCCTTCTGAGTATAATGCTTGCCATGAACTTGCAAGTTGTTGATTATCTTGTTATACCTTTCGAACACTTCCTGAATGCCTTCATTAGGGCCAGCTCTAAAGTGTTCATATTCAGAAGTTAGAATTTGCAGTCTATTTTCCTTGACTTCATCAGTCCCTTCATTAATGACCTCAATAGTTTCCCAGATGTGCTTAGCAGTTTTACAATTTCTCACATGGCTATACATTACAGCATCTAGGGAATCCAACAGAATGAGTCTCAAATTTTTATCCAATCCAGCTGCCTCCTTATCTTCAGAGGTATAGTTCTCAATGTCCTTTGGATAGGATCTGGCAGGGACTGTTACAGTTCCATTTACAACTGTTTCAGCATCATGTTGCATGGGAATTGCTGGTCCATTTTCCAAAACCCACAAAAAACTTGGGTTTGCTACATCAAGAAATAACTCCATTTTGTTTTTCCACATATCATAATTATCTTTATTAAAGATAGGAATTTTGACATTGCCTTTGGCAGACATGATGAATTTTTAAGAGAGTTAAAAATTCGAGCTTAATTTTTGATTGAGTAAAAATAGGATCTTGATTTGTGTATCAATCAATAGGCTCTGATACCAATTGTTAGGTCCGTTAAGATTGTAGAAGGGGGGGTTGAATACAATCTATACGATTTTCTCAAAATTTATTAGTTAAATAATTTTGCCTTAAACGAATATTTTTGTGCGGAATAATATAACACAAATTTCAAGTTGAATATAACAATATATTAACTTGAGGGGTGTTACAAAATCAGTCCAAATGATTATCAAGTGATTAATAACTAATTAGAAAATTCAACATGAACTTTGCTAATTTAGTTAATAAAATCAAGATATCAATTTGTGAACTAGGAAACTTAATTCGCTAGTAGTACAAGAATCACAAGTAAACAAGTTCCAATGGATAGGATATTACAACTGAGATGAACTTGAATTTACAGAATTAAACTTGTAGGTGTTCTTGAGCTTGAGAGAGATAGATATAGGCTGCTGTGTGAATTTCTTGTGTTTGGTTCGACTTGTTCTGTTCTTTCTGCACTCTTCTGCCTTATATACACAGCCATAGTCATACTACTTGATTTAAACTGATATGACAATCATTTTACATTAATATGACAATCGGTATGACTATCAAATCAATGTAATATGACTGTCCAGCTTAAATATAACTTTCGGTATAACTTAAATAGTCAATATAACATTCGGTATGACTTACCAAATGAATATAACATTCGGTATAACTTACCAATTGAATGAAATATGACTATCTCCATTTAACTGAATATGACTATCTCCATTTAACTGAATATGACTATCTCCATTTAACTGAATATGACTATCGGTATAACTATCAGTTTGATAGTTATATCATTCATATTTTTCAGTTTATAATTAATTAAATGACTTATAAAAAATCATTTAACTAACTAATTCTTTTCCATATTAATTCTTATTTAATTAATCTAATAATCATTTTAACAAATATATTAATTCTGATAGAATTAATTTATTTATTAACTTAATTATTTGACTTAATCAATTAAAATAGAATTAATATAAATTCTTTAATAGTCAATACTCCGCTGAAAACCACGTAATTATAATAAGGAACATACACTGGCATGATGTTGACGTTCGATGTACTGTCTGGTTCATGAACGACTAACTCCAATCTCTGTTCTTCATCGTGACTTTTAACACGGTGGTCTTTTATACTCTTCACTCTCATCAATCATTCGGTACTGAAATTGTTTCTTGTCACTAATAGAAATCTCTGTCTTCGAAAATGAATCCACTTGTTTCAATGCTACCTTGAGACCTGATCAGATATCTGAATCTTCTTCCAGTGTAAAACATCAAAACTATAGATCGACTTGTTGATTTTTCTTCTGACGGTTATCATCTTGTGAGATTCCTGTGACAGTTAATATTATTTACTTATTACAATCTAGTTTAATTGGATTAGGATCCTCGAACTACAAATAGGCTGAGTCATATGCCTTTCACATACTACCTCCACAGCTCCTCCTAGAACTGACTCTTTAACAGGCGAATTAGAAAACAATACCTCGAAAAAATCTTCTGCCACCATGTCCTGTGAAAATTTGAGTAGCTCCATGACTGCTCCCTTATTAAAGAAGCTGACACAATCACACCATATAGGCTGCTCTTTAGTCATCCCCTCTCCTGAAGAGAGATGTCATAGGTTTGACATGTTTGATCCTGGCCAGCTTCTACCTAAAGCTGTTTTGTCAGCCCAATTTTTTAGATTGGGGTTATCTCTGCCTTTACACCCCTTTATCCGAGAGGTCCTTGAATTTTTTTATTTAGCTCCTATCCAACTCACCATCAACTCATATCGCATGGCAATGTGCATGTATATCCTTTACCATACCAGATTCAATAAGACTCTTTCTGCTCGAGAGCTGGGATATTTTTACCAGCTAAAACAAACTGGCAAGAATTCAGGTTTCTTTTATCTATCCGCCTGGAGTGTCCATGAAGGCCAGTGTTTTAGAAGTTGTAAGAGAGGAATGAGTGGCTGGCTCAAACAGTTCCTTTACTGTTATGACTGCCCTTAACTAAGAACTGATTTTAATCTTTCTGTAAAAATACCTGCAAAATCTTCTTTAAGAGGTCGAGCCCTAGAGCGTGCTGTAGAGGCGCTGAGTTTGTCGGCTGGGCTAGGGAATGGCCTTAGTTTGCTAATTCGTGACAACCTCATGAGTTGTAATTTCATTCCTGGGAGAGGTACCCCTATCCCAACCAACTGAAATTATTTTCCTTCCTTACACCATGCTCATCAATAATTTAGGCATATACTTAAGATAGTTTTAAGTATTTTTGATTGATAACTTGCTCACCAATTTCCATATTGTTTAATCTTTGCAGAAATGGCTTCAGGAATTCCCTCCTTTATCAAGAAAACAACCAAGTATGAAGAGATGTTTATTGATGACGAAGATGACAAGGTCACCCCTATTGCAGCTACTCATATTTTAAAGATCAAAGTTCCATCTCCTACTTTAGAAAAATCATCCACCGCTTCAAAAAGAAAGTTACCACCTCCTCTCCCTGAACCACCTCGAGCTTCTGCCTCTGCTAAAAAAGCTAAGATATCTCCTTCCTTGGACCCTGGAAATTCTGGTCCTCATATGCAGTATTTCTTTGAGATGGCAGGAAACCAGATTCCTGAAGAGGCCATAGCTGCTTGGGACAAAATGTCACTAGCTGAGGGTGCACGAGCTGCCCTTCATGCCAATGCCCAGAGTTTGTTTCATTATCTCAAGCATGGTGAGAAGATTGTGGAGACAGCTCGAGGTGACCAAAAACTCGCTGAAGAGGTGAAACAGCTTAAACAATCCATCAAAGCCAAGGATGATGAGAAAAAGAAGTATATGGATGCCAATAGGAAGCTCAAGTCTGCTGAAACCAAGTTGATAAAGGAACGTGACCAGCTGGCCAATTCAGTTGCTGGTCTTGATGCAGAGAAAGAGGAGTTGGTTTCTTCCCATGCCAAGCAAATTCATGAGCTAGAGCTAAAAGTGGAAGCTATGAATGTCAAGCTAGCTGAGGAAAGGTCCGTTCAAAAGGAGAAGAGAAAGGAAGCCTATGGTATTGGCTATAATGCGACCATCAATGACTATATTGAATCCACCTACCTCCGGTTCCCTGATTTAGACTGGTCCCAGCTTGGTGAAGATGCCGTGAAAGCTGTGGAGGACATTAAGAAGAAGGAAGCTGCTGCAGCTAAGGTGGACTCCGTTGATCCAGCTGATAGGGAGAAAGAGGTGGAGGTTCCCTCGGAAGATTCAGCTGAAGCTAAAGCAGATGCCTCTAACACAGCTATCCCTGTTCTTCCTGCTCCAAGGGCTGAGGTATCTCCTGACACCCCTACTCCTTAACTCCTTGAAATTAAAAACCTTTCCTACCCCTGCGTGGGTTTAAACTTTTAAATTATTTTGCATGGCCTTGGTGGCTATTAACTTTGAATTTCTATGAGGTCGTGGGCTCCTCGTATTGCCTCACAAGTTGTATTCCATAACTTTTGCTTCCCTTAATTATGCATCTTGTTTTTTCGTACATTACCATGTTGTCCATATGTAGTGGGCATGTTGAGTATAAACATTCCAGTGATAAGGCGCATACCTAAACCAGGATGCAAACCTTTCACTCGTAACCAAATGAGTTTCATAAAAATGTCAAACTCATCACGAACGTATTCCAATATAAATGCCTATCTTAACATTTCCTGTTAAGTAATTGTTTCCATTTAGAGTTAAAGAGAACAACCCAGGTGTATTGAATTGTTTAAAACCATACGAGGTGATCCCTGTTTCCGAAATCCACCTAATACGTATATCATGAAGCTTCCCTTAACATGATTTAATACGTTTGTTGGTCATATTCATTATCCAGCCAATCCTTTTTCCACGTATGAAGTATCCTGTTTAATTCATCATAAGACCCTTATGAATGATTATCAAGATATATGTGTAAAATTCCCAAGTAAGGTAGAGCTTCCCATTTGCTCGCACCTTGCCTTTCCGCGTAGAGAGTGATCATATGGCCAATACCTCGGTTCCCATATGACTTTGTTTTTTTTTTTTATAAAAAGAATCCATAAAACCTTTTTCCAAAAATATGAACACAATGCGCCTCATATGTGAGCTTCGCTTTTTTAACCAGCTGAAGCTTATTGCCAATTTTTATGTAAGTTATTCCATTTCATGTAGCCTGAATTCTGGCTCCTACATGATACAATTTTTTTTATCCTTTGGCTCTTCATGCGCCCAGATTCCCTGGGATTCACATGAACCTGATAGTATATTTCCAAAACAGCTTCCATATTGGAACCTCTTCATAGGTGGACCAATTTTGCGAACCTCTTTCCATGAGGTTCTTCATGTACCATAATCCATTCCAAAATCCATTACCATAATCCATTCCAAAATCCATATATATATATATATATATATATATATATATATATATATATATATATATATATATATATATATATATTTTATTCCAATTTTTGTTATACTCCAATTTTTTGACTTCCTACATTCAGGAAATTTTTCAAAGGGGAGGTGGTATAACCTACTACCCCCAAGTTCTTTAATCATATTACCAACCATGATGGAGAACTTAAAACCACCTATTTACGCATATGGTTCGATACTCATTCCATAAAGCATATAAGGAACAAAACATAATTCAGAAGCAAAACATGTTATATATAAAAGAAATCAACAAATTTATTGGCCTCATGGAAGCAGAATTCATGATATTCTTATCGGTGAGGTGTACATGCACTACCCCCCGAGCATAGCAAGATATAATCAAATCATTTACTTGTCCTAAAGACGGCTGATAAGTGGATTTATATCCACTTGGAGCGTTCCATATCGGCTTAAATTGATTGTCTTGGGCTCAAGTTTGTTGTAATTTTGATGTGTTTTGCTTAGTTGTGCAGATTTACGAGAATGTTGATTAAGGTGGATGCTTCTATCGTTTTTGGAGAATTAATTGATTGAAATTCGGATTTCTGAGACAGTTGCGCAGTCTACACTGTTTTGGACATATCTGGAGTTCTAGAAGTCCGTTTTCAGCGATCTTACTGCCCACGCGAAGCTTGGGAGATTTTCTACAATATGGGACAGGTGTTGCACGGGCAGGTTGCGCGTGGTTGGCGCAGGCTGCGCGACAAACAGACTGCTGGGCGCAGGTTGCGCGCGGAAAATCTTGAAAATTACTGTTTTGGCCATATCTTGAGTTCTAGAAGTCCGTTTGAGGCCCGTAAGCAGTCCACGCGAAGATAACGAGATTCTCTATCATTCTAAGGTGGTCCAGAGGTCCAACTATGATTGGAACGTTCCAGAAATACTTAAGAAAAGTCAGCTACAAATTTTCCTTCAAAACCGAATCAGTTTAGGAAACGTATTATGTGCCGAGCTGCAGAAATTCAACTTTGACAAGGAAAGTGCTATAATTCCAACTTCTAATAAGTATGGTAATTTCTCTGGGCGGCTAGAACATTCCAGAATCAGATCTATACATGGAATTTGCAATTCTATTCTCATTCAAGAACGGAAATTGCCAATCTTCTATTCCAACTCTGAAACGGCAATTGCTTGGTGGGCAAGACTTCTAGAGCCTATATAAACACATCCAACCCTTGTAATTTGTATCATTAGGAGAGACACCATTACATATCAATTACTTAGTTTTATTTGTATCTTTTCATACTTTGTTTTTATCATGGTTTCATTAGATCCCATGATGACGAGAGGTTCGATTATGAACTAATCGTTGTCATGGGATTCTAACTGATTTATTTATGGAGCTTTAGTATTCTGATTGCTTTAAAGATCTGTGTGTGATGTATATCTGATATCCTCGTATGGTTATGCTTAATTGTTAGATGCGTAGCTAACATCTAAATTGTTAATCTCTTGTGAAGTGAAAGTGGATCTTGAGATTTAGAACTTGCCATGCTAGCATAGGTTCATGATTGTTTATCAACATGATTCGTAGTATGAGATGAAAATACTTATATTGCCCTGTGTGATCTTTATGGATAACTTGTTCTTCAACCGTTATGTTTTCAAATTCTATAGATATATAGGGTCTAAGCATAATTGGTGTCTATTCATCTTCTATCTCTTTTGTGGATGTATGTTTAGTTTGGTATTCGTATACTGAGAAGTAGCGTATACTTGTTTCGTGTTGTCCGATCAGATATCATAACCATTGCATATAGTGATTAAAGGCGTCAGATCTAAGCAAAGTATTTAATGAAGTTAGGATTCCATGCTTTCTCTTGCAGCAGTAATTAGATTTAAATTCTCGTTAGTTAGTTAATTCTTAGATTGTTAATTTGTTTCTTAGTTAATTTTTAGTTAATCAAACTCCAATTTGTTAATTGTCTTAGCAGTGAATAATAATCATACATTGTTGCATAGGTACATCTACTGAATTAAAACCATAACCAGATCTCTGTGGGAACGAACTCGACTTATTCATATATTACTTGTGACCGTGTACGCTTGCGCGTTATTAGCAAACAACGGCAGCTATAACTAGTAAACTACCTTTATTGATCCTATACCTGAAAGAGGTCTACTTAAAAGCGTTACCTGAAAAAAGCACATACTGGTAATATTTCCTCAAATGTTCGGCATTCCATGCCCTAGGGATCAGCTTCCCATCCAAATCAGTCAAATGATAAGTACCTTCCCAAAGAACTGTTTTTATAAGGTAAGGTCCTTCCCAATTGGCTCCAAACGCACCATGACCAGGTACCCTCATGTTGGGTAGCACCCTCCATAAAACCAAATCACCCACCTTCAATGGGCGAGCTCGTACCTTCTTATCAAAATATTTCTGTGTACGCTGCTGGTATGCAGCCAGCTTCAGCTGTGAATTCATGCGCACCTCTTCAACAAGATCCAGGTACAAGCGATGATTCACCTCATTATCCTCCGGATTATAATTTTCCCTCCTGAATGAGCCGGCTCCTATCTCAACATGTACCATTTCCTCACACCCATATGCCAAAGTGAATGGAGATTCACCTGTTGTAGTTCTTGGAGTGGTATTATAAGACAATAATACCATTGGAAGCTCCTCCGGCCAGCTTCCCTTTCGCTCCTCCAGCTTGGCTTTTAGAGTGTGTTTTATTATCTTGTTCACAGCCTCCGTTTGACCATTGCTTTGGGGGTGACAAACAGCTGAAAACCCCTTCTGAATTCCAAGGTCCCCACACAAACCCCGCATCTCCTTGCTGTCAAACTGCTTCCCATTGTCTGAGATGAGCTTATGAGGTACTCCATACCTACAAACTATAGCTCGAAACACAAATTCCTTCAATTTTGCAGCAGTTATTGTAGCAAAAGGTTCCACTTCAGCCCACTTTGTAAAGTAATCCACTGCAACAACTGCGTATTTTACTCCGCCTTTGCCCTTGGGAAGCTCCCCAATTAGATCTATACCCCAAACCGCAAAAGGCCAAGGACTGGTGAGGGGTTTAAGGGGTACAGCTGGGTTGACACCCAATTTCACGAACCTCTGACAGCGATCACATGCTCGAGTGTATTTGTGAGCATCTCTTTGCAAAGTCGGCCAATAATACCCTTGACGAAGTATTTTGTGTGCCAATGAGGTTCCCCCAGAGTGGTTACCACAAATCCCCTCATGGATCTCACTCATAATATACTCACATTCATCTCCAGAAATACACCTTAGCAAAGGCTTATTAAAACCCCTCTTATACAAAATTCCTTCATAGATCACATACCTTGCCGCTTTATATTTTAATTTCCGAGCTTTGTCCTTATCTTCTGGCAAAACTCCCTTAGTGATGTACTCCACAATTGGAACCATCCAGTGATCCTCCACTGTAGTTTCCACATTCAAAATCTCAATTTTTGAAATACTCGGTTGACGCTGAACTTCAAGGGGAATGACTCCTAACAAAGTAGCTTCCCTTTGAGAGCCTAGCTTAGCCAGCGCATCTGCATTCGCATTCTCCGACCTAGGAATCTGTTCTAGATTCACCTCCCTGAATCTCTTCACCAATTCCTGTGCATACCTCATGTACAAATCAGTACGAGGGCCTCGAGCCTGAAACCCTCCTTTAATATGCCAAACCACCAACATTGAATCACTAAAGACGGTCAAATTTTCCACCTTCATTTCTAAAGCTAGATTCAAACCGGCAATCAGAGCTTCGTACTCCGCGTCATTGTTAGTTGCGTAGAATGAAAAATGAATAGCACTCTGCAACTTGTGTCCTTCGGGGCTTACTAGTACTATGCCAGCTCCTGCTCCATTAGAGTTAACTGCCCCATCCCCATACAAAGTCCACCACGGAGCACAATTTTCCACAGGTACCTTTGCAACAGGTAGCCCTCCAACAGCTAGCTCACCAGAAGGTGGCTCACCAGCAGGTAGCTCACCAGCAGGTATACATTCGTTTCCACCTACCTCGAAGGATGGAGGAAATTCCAACAGAAAATCAGCCAACGCTTGCCCTTTTATTGCAGACCTCGGCTTGTATTCAACATCAAACTGTCCTAATTCAATAGTCCACTTCATCAACCTTCCAGAAGCTTCTGGTTTATGTAACACCTGCCTTAGCGGGAAAGAAGTCCGTACCTCAACCTTGTGAGACTGAAAGTAAGGTCGAAGCTTCCTTGAAGCAAGAATCAATGCATAAGCTAGCTTTTCCATGTTAGTGTACCGGGTTTCTGCATCCAGCAATCTCTTGCTCACATAATACACTGGAAACTGCGCCTTCCCTTCCTCTCGAACCAACACCGCACTAATAGAATACTCAGAAACTGCTAGGTAGAGTATCAGAGCCTCACCATCAACTGATTTAGAAAGGAGCGGGGGACTACCCAGCTGTTCCTTTAGCTTCTCAAAAGCAGCTTCACATTCAGCTGTCCACTCAAAGTTCTTTCCTTTATTAATTGCTGAAAAGAATTCCTTACACCTGTTTGAAGATTTTGAGACGAACCTGTTCAGAGCTGCAACCCTTCCTGTTAATGACTGAACCTCCTTCACGCTCCTAGGTGACCTCATTTCCAACAAAGCTTTAATCTTTGCAGGGTTAGCCTCAATACCCCGGTGATTAACCATGAACCCGAGAAACTTCCCAGATTCTACCCCGAATACACATTTCTGAGGATTGAGCTTCATTTTATATTTCCTCAATATGTCAAACATTTCTGCCAAGTGCGAAACATGATCAGCTGCCTTTTTTGACTTTACCAACATATCGTCAACATATACTTCCATTGTTTTCCCAATTTGATCCTTGAACATCATGTTTACCAGACGCTGATACGTAGCTCCCGCGTTGATTAAACCAAAAGGCATCCCAATGTAGCAATACAACCCCCTATCTGTTATAAAGGAAGTATGTTCTTGGTATGGGCCATACATAGGAATCTGATTATATCCTGAATATGCGTCCATAAAGCTCAGCAGGGCATGCCCAGCAGTTGCATCCACCAGCTGGTCAATACGAGGAAGCGGGAAGCTATCCTTTGGGCACGCTTTATTCAAGTCTGTAAAATCCACACAAGTACGCCATTTTCCATTGGGCTTTTTGACCAGCACCGGATTTGCCAACCACATGGGGTAAAAAGATTCCCTCACCAGACCAGCTGCCAATAATCTGTCCACCTCTTCTCTCAAAGCGGAAGCTCTTTCACCACCTATAGCCCTTCTTTTCTGCCTTACCGTTTTCGCTTCTGGATCAATATTAAGACGATGACACATTACCTTTGGGTCTATCCCAATCATGTCTGAATGATCCCAAGCAAATACGTCCACATTCTTTCTAAGGAAGCTCACCAGAGCTTCCCTCATATTCGGATCCAACTGTTTTCCAACTTTCAGCTCCTTGCTAGCATCAGTGGTATCTACCATAAAAGATATAGTGTCCCGTGCAGCGCCAACTTTTTCTTTGGATTCGGGCATCCTGGGATCCAGATCAATTTCCATTAGGTTCTCTTTTTTGTCCACCTGAGCAGATTCAGGTACCTCTTTCTGCGATTGCTCTAAGATTTCCACCTCATCGAAGTCACTGTCATTGACTTCTTCTACGATGCCTTCAACAAAATCATCATTGCCATTTCCATTTTTCAGTTGAGGTGCCTCCAGCATAAGCACCTCCCTTCCAGTACCTTCCCCCAAAAACGAAGCTACATCCACGTAAGGGTCTTCATCTGGATGTTGCACAATCATAATTGTATTGCATGATTCTCTCTCACATACCCCTCCTTTCCTTTTAGAGGACTCTTCAGCCGAAGTATTTGGAAGTCCAAGATAGCGGTAACAGTTGTCAGTTGTTCCGCAATCTACCAACAGCAAGTGTTTTGAAGCTTGCTCAGCAGTACGCAAGGCCTTACCGTAACATTCCCGTGAATCTGACTGACATCCTCGTAGGCACCCAATCCCATTAGGAGTTGGAAATTTCATTGAGAGATGGTAAATGGATGTCACCACACGCATCTCCTTCAAGAAAGGCCTGCCCATGATATCATTATAAGATATGTTTTCGTTCACAACCATAAATTATGCAACCTGGGTTGCCACATAAGGTTCACTCCCCATCCTGATTGGGAGTTTCACACGTCCCACAATCTGAACCGGACCTCCAGTAAATCCATATAAATCATTGTAAGAAGGAAACATTTCTTTATCCAGGAGACCCATTTTTTGGTAGGTATCGTAAGCTATTATGTTACAGGAGCTTCCATTGTCCACTAAAATTCGATGCACATTCATTCCCCCAATGGAGAACATGACCACCAGAGCATCATTATGTGGGTGATGCACATGCTTTGCATCTTCTTCGGTAAAAGTGATGTCTGCTGCTTCCCCCTTAAACAACTTTGGGGGCCTTTCAGCCAGATGGAAGACATTAGTAAGGGGAGCTCCTTTAGCCTCCCGAGCAAAATTTTTCATGGAGTTCCTGGTTGTGCCTCCAATGTATGGACCTCCTATTATGGTACGGATACTATTCGCCCTTGCTTTACGATCAGGTACCATTTTTTCTGCCTCCTTTCTTTCTTTCTCATCTTTATACTTTTTCGCCTCTTGCGCCACAAACTCTATAAGGTATCCTTTCCTAATTAAATCCTCAACATGATCCTTCAAGTGACGACAATCAGCTGTCTCGTGTCCGTTTGCATCATGAAATGCACAGTATTTTCCTAGGTCCCTCCTCCCAGGTGGGCCGATGCGGGTCGGCTTCCTGAACATTCCAGCTTTGTCCCCAACCTCAAACACGTGTTCGAGAGGTGCCGCCAATGGGGTATACTCTGAATATTTATTATAATTCTTCAAGGGTGGGGGCTTGTATTCCACAGACCTTCTTGAACCAGTTGCATTCACAGTTAGAGGTGCTGTCCTTTCCATGCGACCAGCTTCCCTTTCAGTGGAAGCTGAAGCTCCATGATAGGAAGCACGCCTATCCACATTTCTTCCCCTGGGACTGTATGACCTGCTTCTTTTTCTCCCATTCCAACCAGTTGGGTTGTTATCTTTCCTCAATTTAGCCATAGATTCCTCAACTACTTTATGAGCTTCAACTCGTGCATAAAAATCAGCCAGCGTGACAGGTTCCTCCTTTTGAAGCTCCTTCCAGAAATCACTTCCAGGCCATATCCCAGCTATCAGAAAATTCTTATAGGTTTCATCTGTAGCCTTCCTCACTTTGGGCACCTCTGCGTTAAAACGCTTAAAATACTCTCTGAGAGTTTCCATCTCCCTTTGCTTGATATTTGCCAAAGTGTTAGCAGGAGGTACAAATGCCACAGTAGCCCGAAATTGAGTCACAAAAAGTTCACTCATTTGCCTCCAGGAGCGAATTGAATTAGATGGCAGCCTCTTGAACCACTGATGAGCATTATCCCTTAGCGTAGCTGCCAACAGCCGGCATTTTGTGCGATCCCTGACTTGGTATACCTCCATCTCAGTACTAAAACGGCTGAGATATTCCACTGGGTCTGTGGTGCCATCAAACTTCAAATCTCCTACCCCCTGTACCTAGGTGGAAGGGGAGAATCTCGGACCTTTTTAGTGAAAGGTGAAGCTACAGCTAGCCCTGATATCGACCTCTTCTCAGCTTTAATTTTTTCCAGAGCTTTCCTCAAATCAGACACCTTATAATTTGCATCCTGTCCGTCTGAGAGGTATTCCTCACTCTCATCCGTGTCTTCATTCGAGTCTCCATTCTGTTTATGAGCTGAACTGTCTCGGGAGCTGGAGCTGCCTTCACTCCCGACAGCTGATTGGAGCTTAGTGGACCTAGACCTCCTGTCATGAGCCCGCTCTTCCTCTCTAGATTTTTCCTTCCTATAGCTCTTAGAACCCCTCGACTGAGACTTGTCAAGGTTGTCATTTCCATCCACCTTCTCCTTCGTTCCATCCAACACATGCCGTAAATCTTTACTATTGAGCTTCTTCCCGACTCGATCAAATACGCTCACACTCCTAGTTGGGGAGTCCACAGGACCTTCCTTCCGATCCACATTTTCTCGATCCGTTTCAACATCAGAGAAATTATTTTTTAAGGCCTCTTGTTCAGGCTCTTCTTCACTCCCAAAATCCAAATTTCTTGGTGTCACTTCACGACGTCTAAAACGCCTATCCGAGGACCTATGCTTTCTTTGTCCTTTCTTTTTCCGCGACGATTTCCTTTCCAACTGGTCGATCCTACCATCCATAGCTTGAAGATGGTTAAGGATATCCTTAGCAGTTACTTCACCATCAGGATTGGCCTTATGCCTACCATCCTCGCCGCTCGGCGTTCGAACAGGTTCGGAATTTTCCGACATTGATTCAAGAGAGAAAGCCCCTCCTTCTAGCGCCAAAAATGTTGTGCAAAAAATTCACACGACACCCCGAGAAAGCCTAGCCGGAATAACAGGAATTACCCTTGGTTTTCGGATAATTAACAAACCGAACAGCTGTACCAAAACAGGGCAGCTGAACTTAATAATGGTATTTAGTGTTTTTTGGGCTGAGTTAGCAAGTTCACCGGACAATAATGGCAAAAATCCGACCAAGTATGTCCAGGGATGTATTACTTAGGGTACACGTGCCTTGTGTATTCAGAAAGTAAAAAACCGAACCCCTTGCTAATTGCCTACATATCCTATTTATAGGAATCAAGCCCTAATGTAGTTCTTTTAGGTTAGGAATCCTTTTCTTGTCCATTAAGCCACGAAATTGATAGAGTTCCATCCTTCCATCCATGTCAATCTCGAAGTATTTGTGTAGGAATATACCTTATCCCTTAATCAGCTAGCCCCTTAGTAGAGTCCTGTTCGAAGTAGGACTCTCAAAGCCCAATCCTACAATAACTCCATATATATCACAAATATATAATAATTATCATATTTAGAAACGTGTATCTCCACGAAATAAACTGTTAAAAGGACTCAATTTACGCGTCCTTAAACCTAGGAGGTAATCCTTATCCATTCGATCCTGCAGAGGTGGAGCCTGTGAGTACACCTGAACCTGCACAGCTTCCCTCAAAAGCGTACTCCACCTCCAGAGCTTCCCCCCAGGGGTACACCTCCCTTTTTCCAGCAACCTTGTTCCTACCTTTTAAACACCCTACCAGGCCTCTAACATCTATGGGCCCAAAGCCAAACCCATTACAAATTTTGGGCACAACAGCATGATAACTTATAAAGGATAAAATTGATTTTTTATTTTGCTAAGCTAAATTGACCATTTTTTATTTAATATTATATTTTAAACATTTCAGACCTTATAATCTTTTATGGGTACAGTAAAAATAACACATGTATTAGGGTCGATCCTGAACTTTCGGGGGCCTAGTGTGAATTTTTTTTTTTACCCTTTCATATAATTTTTTTGAGTAAAATAAAATTTAATTTCAAATGAGAAATTCAACCAAGTATAAATGTAATCATAATTCATACATTATTAAACTTGATGCTTACGTTTTACTAAAATAAAAATATGAAACTTTAGAATCGAATAATGTACTAAATATTCTTTCGTATTTTTCATTTTTTAAACATATTTACAAATTTATAAGTCAAAGTTTAACTACAAAATAAAGAGTTCCCTTTTATATGCGAAGATTTATACAGGGGCCTCTACTAAATATAGCAGTTGCTAAAAAATTTCTTGCAATCACTAACTGATGGTTTGCTTATAATGTTTTGGGCTGTTAATTATGAATGCATGCATAAATTTAATCTGAAATTAGTTACACTAGATTATAGCCCGTGCTACGCACATGGTACTTCATAACATTATTTTATAAAAATTATTAATATATTATAATAAAGATAAATTAAATAAACAAAATAATTTAATAAAGATTAAATAATAAAATCTTGAAACGACTAATATTAGTACAATTAAATGCTATTTTATATAATATAATAATTACATTTAAAATTTAATTTAGTTAAACTTTTGTTACATATTGCATGTGATGATATGTATTGATGAGATTACCAAAATTGAAAGATTCACTCAAATTTTTTATTATTGAACTTACCAAAAATATAATGGACATTAATGATATTTAAAATTAATATACAAATTTTCATAATTGAACATGGGTCAAATAATAATCTAGATCCAATACAAAGCTAAAATGGATACCATACCTATAAAATGGATAGTCCATGGATCAAAATATAGTATAAAATTTTATCCGAGCCTAAATATGGATACCGAACCTAAAGAACGGGCTATCCAATAATTTATAATATATAGATATATAGATATATACACATAAATTGGATTATATAAACTTTGGGGCCCTTGAATCCAGTGGATCATGTGCGGTCGGCACTGGATTAGGACCGCGCATGGCATTAAGGGTTAATTTATTATTTAATAAATATTAAGATTTTATATGTACACGTGTATAAACATTAAGATTTAATGGGTCAAGAAGCCTATTAAATATTGGCTAGTTAAGGTCATTTTTTCTACTCTGCATATCTAGCGAGGTTTGACGATGTTTAGTTAAAAGATTTGAAATATTTAATTAGCAATAAAATAATTTAAGATATGTTTTTTACTCAATTATGATTTATAAAATCTCACATTATTCAATGATCTTTTTTCAAATTTACAAAAATGATAAGTTTTTTTTATTATTTTTTTACTTATTATTTAAGTTTTAAATTTTTGCAAGCAATTTCGATTCTAATTCTTTATTGAGATCGAGATCTTGACATCACACATTAGTTTGTTGATAATTAGGTTTATTTTGTATAATCATTGCTGTAAATTATTTCAGATTATCCAATATCTCAACTTTTATTTGATTCAAAAATACGATACATGTATCATATTCGTTTTATAAATGATCCAAATCTAACTAGTTTATTGCACGGATAGACTCTAAATTTGAATAAATTATTAATTTGTTCATAAAATTTTTAGTGTATTTATGTGTTGGTATTACTTTATATATTTAGTAACAATATCCTATATTTATTTCTTTAAAATTATGCATTTAGTCTGATTAATAATTTAGTTAACCTTTTTTCAAAGTTATATTTTAGATTTAAGAAATAAATTAAAATTTAGGGTTAAAAATAAGCATGCATGCACGTCATGTGTTAATAAAAGGTATATACAGGTTCGATTCCACCATTCCTTTGTAATTTATACTCTTACTCATTTGAATAAAAAATAAATAGATGAGGAAAATAGAACCCGTCAACGGGAACTTAAAGCCATTTTTTTACTTTAAGTAAAAAAAATGTCTCTTTGTTTGTGTAATAAGTTATAAATTATATTGGTGTAAGGGTTCAAAGGTAAGTTCATTAATGGGCTAGAGATCCTAACAAAAAAGCTAAAACTATGCTATCAAGTAACTATTTTTAATTTAGAGAGTATGGAGCCTGAGATATATCTTAGTTAATTCCCTGAGATAATTGCTTTTTATATATAAATATTGGGTGGGTATTTCAGTAATTTCAGAGATTTTTAATTAGACTGCGAGCCCAGCAAGATTTAAAGATTATTTTATATGTATATTAGGAAAAATTCCCTGAGATATATCTCACGGTCCTTTTTCTCTTTAATTTAACAAAAAAAATCAAAAAAAGTATGCACTAAAATAAATAACATATGATAAAACAGAAAAAATCAAGGTTGAAAAAATTACTGTTAACTAAAATTAATACAAAAATAATTTATACTAAAGTTTAAAATATAATTAAAAAAACGTCACCACAAAAAAGAGTTTCAATGAAACCTAATTTTAATAAAAAGTCATAAAAAATTTTACTTTTAGATTTTACAACAAACATG
The DNA here is from genome assembly GCA_036435485.1 of Saposhnikovia divaricata. Lineage (NCBI taxonomy): Eukaryota > Viridiplantae > Streptophyta > Magnoliopsida > Apiales > Apiaceae > Saposhnikovia > Saposhnikovia divaricata. Next base: position 24,060,676 of record CM071599.1, read on the forward strand.
TTTTTAAAATTTATACTAACAAAATTCAATACAAATCAATAAATTAACATTTTATTATTTTGCAAAGATTCTAGATTCGGTACTAAAATTATAAATAAATTAAAAACAATTCGAAAATCCAAAAGAATATAACTAATAGAGAATCTAAATATAATAAGTACAAAAAATTCTATAATAATTTAATAATTTAGAAGTTACAAAAATATTAAATTTCATGAACAATAAAATCTAAAGCAAATTACTAAAGAATAAAACTAATAAAATATTCATCATCAACTTAATTAATTATTATTATTATAGGAAAAAGAATTGTAGTAGCACAAAACTTACACACAATTAACAAAAAATGATAAAATAGCAAAAAACCATAATGAAAAATAAATCACAAATTCATATTTATATAAAATAAAGAAGTATACAAAGACATACCATGAGAATTTCAGTATACAAATATAAAAGAAATTACAAACTTTTTATACAAATATAAAAGAAAGTATAAACTTTCTTTAAAAAAAATACAAATGTATGTGTGTTAAGTTAAATTACAATAAGTTCCCACATGTCCAAAAGGTATATTATATATATTCTAATAAATTGAAAAAAACACAGCTAAAAATTATGAAACATTAAAATATATGTTAGGCTAAACCTTAAAATATGATTTTCAAAAAAACCGTTTACCAAATAAAAGTGTTGTAAGAAAAACATTATTTAAATAAAAATCATTAAATATTCTATTTTTAGATTTGTCAATAACTATGTTTCTAATATTAACAAACAAGGATAAATTAGCAAAAAATTATAATTAAAAATAAGTTGCAAATTCATTCTTTATATATAATAAGCAAGCAAAGCATATCATCAGAATTTCAACTTAAAAAATAATTTTTTAAAAAACAAGAATGTACATTTAATTATAAAACAAAAAAGAAGTTTCAAGAAAATATATGATAAAATAAGATAATAGAAAAGTAATAAAAAACACGTGACACCAAAATTAAACAAAATATAATCTATAAAACAAACGTCAATTCAAAAAATAATAATCTAAATATAGAAAACTAAAATCAACAATAAACTTTAATATAATGTTCTATAAAACAAATATATATCAACACAAAAACATAAAAAGGTAGTACAAACTTTCTTTAAAAACAAGTACAAATGCATGTGTATTCACAATTACATAAAAAAATCGTTTACCAAATAAAAGTGCTTTAAGAAAAATTTATTTTGATAAAAATCTTAAAGTTTTTATTTTTAGGTTTGACAATAAATATGTTTCTAAAATTTAAATTAAAAAATGTGAGGACAAATAAACAAATTCTTACGTTGCAAAGAAAAAATTTTAATTAAAAAAGTGAACACAAATTAATAAATAAACATATTTTAAATTAGAAAACACACACAAAATAAATTTAAATTAATATCTAAATATAATACAACATAAAACCCCTAGATTATTTTAAATAAAAACACATAATAAACACCACATGTCAAAAATATAAAATTAATATGAAAAAATAATCAATATTCAAACAAATAAAAAAAATTTAATACCACACATATTTCCAAAAAAGTTAAAAAAACGCCTTTAAAAACTATAAAAACACTATAATAAAATATCTAAAATTTTTTAGATAATCGTTAAATTACATAATCAAAAAGATAAAAAAATAATAAATTATTACATGAATATAGTACTTATATGTTTCAAGTATATCATATGTAATCTTATAAAATAAAAAAAAAATCAAAAATTATTATGAAATACTAAAAAATATGTTAGCTAAACATCGAAATATAAATTACAGAAAAATCATTTACAAGAAAAAACAAGTGTATACTTACAAACCATATAAGATATGTATTATTATTATTATTATTAAAAGTAAATAAATTATTCAAAATGCTATAAAACTAATTTTATAAAAAAATGTTTTTAATCAAAATTAAACTATAAAATATTAATAAAGTTACCCGTGCATCGCACGGGTATAAAGCTGGTTAACTTAAATTTAAAAAACAGTCAAAAGTTGGTAGTAGATACTTCTTTGAATGACTTATTTTGTTTTGAGGATTTTATTTGATTAAAGTTAATACCATCATTCAAATAGATAATTTATCAAATTTATTTTTATGTTTACATTTTTAATTATTCATAAGTCACTCATTATATCCTTATATATAATAAGCGTAAGAGAAATCTTATCCATAATTTTGGTTTGGTCATTATACTACCAAAATAATCTCAACCGTCGAATCTAATATTTTTAAAAATAGACGATCAAGATTATATCATATTAAAAAGGAAATTATAATCTAAAAAGGATACCATTAAAATGATTGTATTGGTATTGAATTTTAAAAAGAAAATTATAATATGAAAAGGATATAATCATAATTCAACGTGTAAAACCTAACATATATCAATTTTTTTTAACAACAATTTGATATGTAATAACATATAAATATTAAAAAATGAATATATTTGATAAATATTAAAAAAATACCGTGAAGGTTGTAAGTAAAAAAGAGATAACTTCTATGTGTCCTTCAGCATTGATGCATACATATACACAGATTCAGACAACAAAATAGAACGCAAAAAATTAAAGTACAACGCACAATGTTTATTTGAATTTGAGCGTTCAGATTCGATTAAATTGCTAAGTCGTGTTGTTAATTTATTTGTGTTGTATGATATTGGATATTCTATGGGGTGAAGCTGGAGCCGACTTTGTTGTATTGAAAAAAAATTATAATTTAAAAAAGGTATAATTAGAAAATGTTGCATTAGAAGTGATTTTAAAAATAAAATTATAATATAAAAAGATATAATTAAAAAAAGGTTGTATTAAAATTAAATTTTAAAAAACAAATTATAATCTAAAAATGATATATTTAAAAAAAGTTGTATTAGAATTGAATTTTATTTATTTTTTATTATTATTTAATAAAATTCATATATATATATATATATATATATATATATATATACACTATTTTGGCTTTATCTTGAGATTTAGAAATCAGATTTGGATGATTTTACAATCCACGCGAACCAAATAAAATTATTCTTAATTTAGTGATGATTTAATAATTATTATCCAAATTGAAATACTCAGAATCTCAAGAGAAAATATAATTACGAATTTTTATTCAATGTAGAAGTCCTACATTGATGATGTTATTCAATGTAGAAAACCTAATTATATATATGATTTAAATCATTGACATATACATTTTCGTATTACAATATAAATACACTTTTTAGTTTATAACATATTAAAATATAAAATATTTTTTTATGCTATATCCAACTATTTTCATCTATTTATTTTAAGATATTTGTCATACGAAGGACGAGAATACCGATTATCAAAGTTTTGGACAAAATCCCTCTTACAATTATAATTAAATTTGTATTTGGTTGTTAGTATAACTATCTTCAAATAATTACAAGAGTCTTTTGATAATCAAAACGAACTATAAGTAGAATTCATAAATAGAATAGAATTTTCAGTGTAAAAATCATCAATTTCTTATCTTCTTTGTTTCTGCGTAGATTTAATTAGAAAAAAATTATTAAACCATCACTAAATTAAAGATTATTTTGTTAATTTCACGTGGGTTGTAATCGTCTAAATCAAATTTTAAGAATTCAAGATAGAGTACAGATATTAAATCGAACATGTAAAATCTTATATATATCAATTTTTAATAACAATTTGATATGTAGATTAATAACATATAAAATTTTAAAAAATTAATATAATTATAGATATTAAAAAAAGGAGTTGTGCATCGCACGGGTTATAAGCTAGTAATATAAAATTAGCCAAACAGATATTGATTTAAAATTTTACTTTTCATTTATCAATTTAAGCAACTTTAAGTCATAACTAATAATTTTAAACTTAGCCAAACGGCCTCTTAGCATGCACGCACATTACATTTCCATTTCCATTTCCATAATCATGCAATTCAAGAGCCATCCATTAGTAGTCACCCAAATTGAAGTATAAATTACAAATACATATAAAAAAATAATAGTATATAGAAAAATCATAAGTTTGAAATTACTGATCTACCAAAATATGGGTCATGGTAAAATTGTTATTGGGATGTTGGTGTTGTGGTTGGCGATGATGGGATCAGTTAATTCACAAGCTACCACCGGTGATCAGATGTTCTGCTTAACTAAATGTATGAATGCATGCCAAAACGGTTTTCAAAATTATCCAAACGGAGCTCCAGTGCCAAAGGACTAAGGAGAAATGTCCAGACTTTTGTTCATCATGTTACACATGATCCTACTTAGATTTCATCTTTGGCATCTGCAAATTCAGATTCTTAATTTGATTTTACTTAACAAAGTGAAACTTACTACATTTCTTTGTATTCACGATTAACACATTCTTGTACATTCCTAGTATGTAACAATAAAGTTTGGTAATATTTATAGTTACTGTTTTCGTTTTCAGTTTCTGCTTTTTTTTAATAAGTAGGCTTATATACCTTGAGTATCTGTTCTCAATAAATTTTGGGGTAAGCAAGAATCGACTCAAGACCAGCAAGAGATAAGCTCTAACCATTTAAGCTTTTTCAGTTTTCGTTGTTAGTCCTAGCTTGTCATGTTTTTTTTTCTTTTCGAAATCGAAAGCACTTCCATGATATTATTTCTCAGAAAAGAAAGTAGATGAAATGTTTGCAGGAACAGTCCTCATGCTAAAAGCAATGCCCAGGATAATAACATGCGTCCCTAGCCAGGGTATTGGTTATTCTGTTTGCTGAGCTATAAACAAAAACCAGCTGCACACTATCTAGCTGTGAACACAAATTCTTACCGGTTTAAATCACCTGACCAAATGAATGCTAATATTTGAAATTCACTTAAAAGTTCAATGAATCTCCTCTTCTTTTGCGTAATACATATTATAAACATAAAACTACATATTTTCCAAGTCACTTTCTAGTAATTATATAGTTTTAAAAATGATCCAACAATGGAGCTAGCGTGGTGAATATGTAGCCCCAGGTTTTAAGTACGACTCTCGCTCACCCCGATATATATTAGAATGTTTACTCTATATATACATAAAGTAAACTTGTAACCTGCCATGGGTTAGAGTCTGTCGGATTCAACTTGTCTCAATTTTTAGATTTAAAAAACTTAATAAGTTTAAATTTGAGTTGTGTTGAGGGCACAAAGTTCGGTTGTTATGTGTTGTTGATCTCTAGCAACAAAAGGAGTTGGTCAACCATAGCTTGATATCATAATGGTAATCATGAAATGTATCATTCATCTGGTCGATGACAGACAATTGTGATGCTAATTTATGATTATATGTCTTGCGGAATCCTTGCTGACTCAGGGGCGAAGCCAGCAAACATTCATAAGGGGGGCCAATTTTTTTTCGTCAACATAGTAAAGTATCCAATAATTCAAACACACAAAAGTACTAGTCAAAAATTTATAGTAGCACTCTACGTTCTTTCAAATCACGAAACCCTTCTATAATTTGAATTAGTACTAAAAGTTTTGGCTATTTCTCTTTCGATATAGATAAGCATACAATGCTCGAGAAATCCATCAGTCATCTTGTTCTGAAACTTTGTTTTGATGATATTCATTAAAGAAAAAGGGCGCTCGGTAATAGCCGTTGAAGCAGGCAAACCAATTTAATTAATGTATAAATAAATATCCAATTTCCTTGACTGTACCAACCATCGACACAACTCAGAAATACTAGACAATCTAGTAAATATTAATAGTGGAAGTTTGATAGGCCAAAAATTTTATTTTGTAAGAACCAAGATTTTAATTTAGTAGGGGCCAAAAATTATTTTTACATAAACATTTAAGTAAAAATATAAATATATTAAATATTAAAACATACATTACTAGTATTATGACAACCCTAGGGGGGGCCATGGCCCCTTCTGGCCCCTATGAAGCTTCGCCCCTGTGCTGACTATCTGCATAAAAGAGTCAGAAATTAATTGTAATACTTCTTTTCCTTCTTTAACATGAATGGAGCACCTCAAGATTTGTATTGGGGTGCCACATGGACTAGATTACCTTCAGTCCTTCACAATGGAACATGAATTGAAAACAGAGCGTGTTAGTGTTTGGTTGGGGAGAACGGAATCAATGAAACTAAAGAAAAATAATAGAGGTATGAGGGAAACCTTAAAAAAAATGAATATGTGCAAAATTTCCTCGGTTATCTAGAACCACACTATATCTTGACTCACAGGTTAACCCGAAAATTTTATGTTTATGCCTTTGCCCTTTGGTGTAGTGTTGTTTGAAGTCTTGTGTGGTAGACTAGCAGTAGATAAGATTCTGGATGGGCACAACACTGCATCAAAGAGGGACACTTAAATTATATAACTGATCCCAGTATCATGGCGGACACTTCCTCTGATTCCTTGAAGGCGTAGGTGGACGTTGCTATCATGGCGGACACTTCCTCTGATTCCTTGAAGGTGTTTACTATAGATGAGGTTGTGGTTGGTCTTGAGTCTGCACTTTTTTTTGAAACCCAAGCATCTAAATTTGCGAGAGAGAACCATTTGCGAGAGTCAGATTCTATGACCATATCTCTCAAGTTGTGTCTTCGAGCTATAGCTTTTTGCCAGTGCTATGGCTCTGCACCATGCAGTTTTCAGGGGGGCTGTGTTCCCGAACAGGCCTGGTCGCTGCAAACAAGACTGTTCCTTCATAGTTCCTCGCAACTACCCCCATTTCAATCCAACCACTATCACTTAACGAAGCATCCGCTTATAGAAAACTACTCTAAATTTGAATACATTGTTAATTTGAATACAGTCCTAAACTCTTCGATTAACGCATTCTTGTACATTCCTGGTATGTAATAATAAAGTTTGGTAATATTTATTGTTCTGGTTTTTGTTTTCAATTTTCGTCTTTCGTTGTTAGTCCTAGCTCGTCATGTTTTTTTCTCGAAATCGAACGCACTTCCATTATGGATATTAATTCTCAGAAGCGAAAGTAGATTAAATGTTTGCAGGAACAATTCTACTAAAACAGTGCCCAGGATAATAACATGAGTCCCTAGCCAGGCTATGGGCTCCTCTGTTTGTTGAGCGAAAAACAAAAACTAGCTGCACACTATCTTGCTACGAAAAACAAATTCTTACATGCTTTAATCACCTGACCAAATGAATGCTAATTTTTGAAATTCACGTAGAAGTTCAATGAAACTCCTATTCTTTTACGTAATGCAGATCATAAACATAAAACTACAATATTTTCTAGTCACTTTTACGAAGTTTTAAAATGATTCAACAATGGAGCGTGGTAGTAAGGAGCGAAGCTGCTATTAAGCGGTTGAAATTGGAGTCCAAGCTAGGACTTAATGCTAGGTACCCCAAATTGGTATCCAAGAAATTTCCCAAATGTCAAATGTAGCAATTCAATTGGTTATAATAATAGTGGATCCCCTGCATTCACACCAACCACCCAATCAAAAATTTTCTCTAAGTCATGTAAGTTTTGACACATCATTTGAGAGTAATTTTTGAATAGCAATTTGGGATACCTAGCATTACTCAAACAGAAATTGAGATGCTAACCAAGTTTCATATAGACATTTAAAGATGACGGTGGTTTATAATTTGTATACTAGTTTTTTTTTTTTGAAAAATTGCACTTGCATATATTAAAGATCATCAGAAACAAGGTTACACAAGATAAAATCAGGAGCAGTATGCAACCACTCCACCGGATCTGACATGGAATAGGCAGCCTGCGCTAACGCATGAGCTACTTGATTCGCAGATCGATGTTCGAAAATCACTAACACTTCTTGAAAGTGTTTAAGAATTTGTTTACACTCCTCTATGATTGTATGAAAATTAGAATGGCCTCCATTGTCCTGCAAAGCTTGAGTCACCATTTTTGCATCCACCTCAAAAACACATCTTGTTGTCCTCCATTCACTCACCCACACCAAAGCTTCCTTAAGGCTTAAAGCTTCGGCCTCTCTTGGTTGCCACCCTCCCCTTATCCGAGCACTGCGAGCACGAAGAAACCGGCCTCTATCATCACGGACAACACATCCAGCTCCTATGTACTCCATCTGGCTTTGGCAAGCAGCATCCACATTAATTTTCACCCATCCTTCCTGCGGTTTTGTCCATCGTTTACTACCACCACCATTACAAACTCGACCTGCTGTAACCATTTGTTGATTTCGCTGCCACTCCTGCAACATCTGCACTGCCATAGACCGCACCCCAAATACTGAGATATGTTTTCTATCCCATATCCACGAGTTTCGTCGCCACCAAATACTCCAGCAATATAAAGCTACCATAGTACGTTGTTGGCGAGTGTTATTCGTAAATACCTGTCTAAGGACTTGAAGAACCGTGACATTTTCATCCAAAGGCACAATCCCCTGCATCCCCACAGTACTCCATAACTCTTGTGCAAAAGTGCAAGTGAATAACGTATGCACTGCCGTCTCCGTATGTAACTGGCACCATCCACATAGTTGATTCATATCAACTCTTCTCTGAACTAACTCCGCAGCAGTAGGTAGAACCCCTTTACAAGCCCTCCACACAAAATTGATAACCTTACCAGGGAGTTTAAGTCCCCAGAGCTGTTTCCAAAATCCAGCCTCACCTCCAGTACTATCACCACGTATTTGTCTATAACAACTCCTGACAGAGAAATCACCATGCTCCTCTAGTAACCAGTACCAAGAATCAGGTCGACTACGTCCCAGTATAGGCACTCGATGTATCAACGATTTATCCCTCTCATTAAACAGATCAGTCAGAATCTCCTCATCCCACGTATTATGAGACTCCGTCATAAGATTATGCACTACTGCCTCTTTTAACTCCTCATGACACTCACTCGTAAGGTAACCATTATCAACAGACGGTAACCAGGGACTCTGCCACACCCTAGTGGTTTTGCCATCCCCAATCTTCCTTCGACATCCCTGCCTAATTATCTCCTTCGATGCTAGAATACTACGCCACATGAACGAAGGATTTGTTCCCAACTCAGCTTCAAGAAAATCTGACCGGACATAATATCTAGCTTTCATCAACCGTGTAACCAATGGATTGGTGTTATTAATCAACCTCCAGGCCTGCTTTGCTATCATGGCCACATTAAACTCGCTGAGCTTACGAAAACCCATCCCCCCCATAGCTTTCGCCTCACACATTTTATCCCACCTCATCCATTTGATACCCTTTTGGTCTCTTCCCCCACCCCACCAGTAAGCATTCATTAACTTTTCAATCTTGTCACAAGTCTCTCGAGGCACTAGCATTAAATTCATCCAGAAATTGGGTATAGACTGAGCTGCAGTTTTAAGTAACATCACCTTCCCTGCCTTCGAAATGTTTTGCAAACTCCATGACTTTAGCTTCTGATCAACCCTTTCCACCAAAAAACCAAATACATCCGCTTTGTTCCTTCCTATCCTCATAGGTATTCCTAAATACTTCCCCGGGTCCTATTTCTCTTGCACTGCCAACTGAGCACACACCTCCCGCCTATCCTCATCTCTAGTGTTTGTTGAAAATGTGACAGCTGATTTGTTGTAATTAATCAACTGTCCAGATATATGTGCATATCTCTGCAACACTTGTTTCATCATTTGCGCCTCACTTTTGGTTGCCTTAAAAAACAGATAACAATCGTCCGCAAATAAAAGATGTGAAATTCTCGGCGCCTCCTTAGCAATTTTACAACCGTGTAACAGGCCAGCTTCCTCACTTCTCCGAATAATAGCACTAAGTCCCTCCGCACACATTATATAGACGTATGGAGAGATCGGGTCCCCTTGCCGAATGCCACGCTCAGGAGTAACTCTTCCAAAGACTTCTCCGTTGTGTAAAAATCTATACTTCACTGATCGAATGAAATACATTACCCTTTCAATCCATTCTTGGCTAAAACCAAATCTCTGCAACATATTATGAATAAATCCCCATTCTAGGCGATCGTAGGCCTTAGACACATCAAGCTTAAGCCCCGTAATGCCAATTTTTCCTTGCGTTTTCCGTTTCATATAATGATTAATTTCAAACGCAATAAGCGCATTATCCGTTAAAAGCCTTCCTTCAATAAATGCGCTTTGCTTGTCCGAAATGATAGTCCCCAAACATCTCTTTAGCCTATTAGATAGTACTTTTGATAGTATCCGAACAAGCACATTGCACAGCGATATAGGTCGCAAATCTCCCATAGTCTGAGGCTTCTTAATCTTAGGAATTAGACAAACCAAAGTGTCATTAACACCTTCAGGCAATCTACCAGTATGCATAAATTCCCGACAGACACCCACCACATCTAGCTGTATGATCTCCCAAAAAACTTGATAGAATGCCGGGTTGAATCCATCTAGACCACCTGCCTTATCAGCATGCATGGAAAAAACCGCACTCTTCACTTCCTCAGGCATAATCTCGGCCATTAACTCTTCATTTTCAACCTCAGAGACCCGATTAACCTGCTCATACTCTGACAACTTCCCATCCCCATTAACTGCTTTGAACAAATTATTAAAGTATTGTTCAATTACGCTTTGAATACTAGCTGGTGTTTCTTGCCACTCCCCCTCTGCATCCCTAATTTTCTCCAAAATATTATTCTTTCTTCTAGTAGAGGCAAACCGATGGAAAAAACGTGTGTTCCTGTCACCCTCTCGTAACCAATGTTGCTTAGCTCTTTGTTTCCAATAGATTTCTTGCTTTTCTAACAAGTTCAGATACTCCCATCTAATCTTGTTATACCGCTGAATCCCCTCTCTATCTCGTCTTGACCTAAGCTTCCTCAACCATACCACACAATCGTTTATTTGCTGCTTGTACTTGTGACTTATACCACCCCCCCATTCCTTCAACCTGTTAGCACATCTATTAATCTTTGTCACTATGTCCAGCCCCTCCCCCATCTCCCACTCATGCTTAACAATATTCTTACATTCCCGCTCTCGTAACCACACATTTTCGAACCTGAATCGAAAACCTTTAGGCACATACACTCGCCTATTTACTTCAATATGCAAAGGCAGGTGATCAGAAGTAGCCACATCCACCACTTGAACTTCCGCCAAGGGAAACAAATTCTTCCAAGCCTGGTTAGCCACTCCTCTATCTAACCTTTCCTGAATCCAATTAGGCTGCCCTCTTGACCTCTCCCATGTGAAAAGCTCTCCAACAAAACCGAGATCCATAAGCCCACACTCCAATAACGTATCTGCAAACCCCTTTAGTAAACTAGGTGGGTGTCGTCTCCCTCCCTTCTTCTCATGAGCATGCATCATATCATTAAAATCTCCAAAAACGCACCATGGTAACTCCGATCTACCAGCCAATCTCCTTAGCATATTCCACGACTCACGTCTTCGACAACGCTCCGGACATCCATAAAACCCCGTATACCGCCATCTCCCAACTTGTTCATTCTCCACCTCAAAGTCAATATAATTTGTACTAGCTTCCAATATTCGAACTCCTCCTTCATTTTTCCATATTAAAGCTAACCCACCCCTATGCCCCTGGACATCCATAGCTACATATCCTGTGTAATGAATGCTCTGGCACAACTCCTTAATTTTATTCTGCTTAACTAACGTCTCGGACAAAAAAATGATATTTGGCTTTTTTTGATGGGTAATTTCTTTAAGGAACCGAATTGTACGTGGTCTACCCAATCCACGACAGTTCCAAGCGAACACACTCATTGTCCTAGGCGGGCCTGGAATCCAGGTCCCGCCTCTAATCCGTTTTTTGGCCCAGCCATTGTTTCCTCATTACTCCCAGCTCCATTCTCAATTCCCTCCTCTCCCAACTCTTCAGCCTTGTTTTTTACCTCCATTCTCTTCCTCTTACTATCAGTAATGACCACATCGTTAGTAACCGTATCATCCCCCATATCCATACCTTCCTCATTAATTACCTTTAGTGACCCTCCCTGACTGTGATTCTCTCTTATTCCCCGGTTAGTTACTCTGATTGCATCCACCACTTCTCGGCTCATGCTAACTACTCCACCTTTCTCCCTAAATTGTGACTCCATCCCTCCTGCACCATCAACATTGCTTGATTCCCCTGTCCTATACTCCGACTGCCATACCTGTCCTCCATCCATTCCATTTCTTAACCACTTAGATCCCATATTCTGCATTTTGACATTCTTATTCGGCGCTCGAAGCCAAACTCCATAAGCTCTTTCCACTGTTTTGTCCGGATTTGCATAGATTATACCACAATCCCTTTCTGAATGTCCTAACAAACCACATACAAAACAGAACATGCTTAATCGCTCATATTTAAAGTTAATCCAGTTCCAAGCACCTCCTTCTCGCTTCAGTTTCATTCGTCTTTTCAACGGCTTATTAACATCCATTGTCACTCGAATCCGTATGAACTGCTTCCACAGGCCATTATTATTTGTTGAGTCCGTTTTTACAAACGTGCCCACAGAGTTTCCAATCGACTGAATGATATTGTTTGTTATCATTCCTTGTGGCAAGTCGTACACCTGCACCCATATGTCCATCTTGTTTAGGGGCACCACATTGAGATCCTCTGTTCCTTCTATCTTATGAAGTATTAGTAGACTTTGTTCAAAGGTCCACGGCCCTCCCTCAATCACTTTCTGCAGGTCAAGAACATGGTAAAATATAAACGAATACCTTTGGCTGCCTAAGTCATGTATTTCAACCCCTTCTCTTGGCCTCCATAACGCAGCCAGCACATTTTGCATTGCCTGAAAGTTAATGTTTTTATCGGTGAGAAATCTTCCCACCAGCATAAACGACTGTCTTACTGGAACCACTTCTGTCGCCCCTACCATCATCCCCCCTTCATCTTCTTCCTCTAGAGCTAATGTCGCATACATTTCCTCCAAAGTACGGTTTGTTGACGCCATATCTGCTCCTCACACTCCTTGACCACCAAAGACGCAAAAAATTACTAAGATACTACTAACTTCAGCAAACTTGTCAGCAGGACAAGACAAAAAACTTGCAATAATGCAAGACTTCACTACAACCAGCCTTTAGTTAAACAAGAAAATGTAAGAAAATGCATCCGCTTCTTGCTGAATTAGTTAAATGGGTCATAAAGCTTGGGCTCTGTAATTGAGATTAAGACAGGATTAAGATTAAGACAGGAATAAGAATCTTTGTGATGGAATGTTTTGAGAGGCTGTAGATCTGGACAAAGGGAATGTTTTGTTAGGAGATGCGGCTAGGGTTGAATGGGTGGGGGGGAGGAGAGAGAAGAGAGCATATTTTTACATTTTTTTAAATTTTGTATATTTGATTATAATAATAATAATAATGACATTTGTATACTAGTTTAGTGCCAAAGCATACTCCAAAATTTGTGCAACGGCCCGTTGTATGACCAAGCCATCCGGTTCTTAGAGCATCCACAATAGATCCCCTATCTGTATAAATATGGGGAAACTTTTAACTTTCTGTCAAAAAAGTCACTGCATCAATGTCCCCAAAATGGGCTTTGATTTCCGGGTAGAGAAATGAGTCCTCATTTTTGGAGACTCAAGTTCATGCTGCAAACCTCATGCAGATGTATTATATTATATTAAATCTCTCTCTCTCTCTCTCTCTCTCTCTCTCTCTCTCCTCATATAATATATTAAATTGTAGTTATAGGCTTATAGTTAAAATTGTAAGTGAAAGAGAGAGAAAGAAGTAATATAAAAAAGAATATAGGGATATGGGGATGGAAAATGGGGAATGGGATGTGGAAATTTTTTGATAATTTTGGGAATATACTATTTTTGTTTGGGAATTTACTATTTTTAATAAGTTTTTGGGATAGGGATGAGGGATCGGTTGGGAATGCTGTTAAAGACCATATTTACAAGTTTTACTACGAAAAATGTTAGAGATACCAAATTGAGCACATAAATTTCGATGAGGTGGAAAATAAAGATGCACAAAAAATCCGAATCCGAAAAGCCCGTCCGATCCGATTCAGAAAAAATCCGGAAAAAATTCGATTCGAAAAAAGCCCGATCCTGCCCTAATCTAGCCCAAAGCCCGAAATGGGTTGTGTTTTTTTCTAGTTAATCCGGCCCGGCCCGAAAATAAACCCGGATTTAAATCCGATCCGGAAAAAGCCTGGATATTATCCGATTCGGATTAAAGCTCGGTCCAATCCGGTTTAAAGCCCGAACCGGATTAAAATCCGGATCAATCCAGATAAGCCCGGATTAGTAAGCCCAAACAGATAATATATATTAATATGTCCCGGCCCAATTCATTTTAGTAGTCCATTACTTTAGTAATCCAGATATTATTACTTTACGATAATTAGGGATCGGAGACTAGAGAATTGGAGATAGGCATTGAAAGGCAGAGTGTGTAAACTTGTAACACTATAACTAATGTAACTCAACTAAAGGAAAAGATACTTAACCAGAAGACAATCAAGAACAAAAAGTCACAAAGAAATCAACACTAAATGAAGACAAGGTAATTGATACAATTCAACATGTTAACTATGATCAAGCCAAGAAGAAATCATTGAGAGAAGTTCAAGTCAAAGTTGTTCATGCCTCAGTGATTTGAGAAATAGAGAATCAAGATCATAACTATCAGTATCAACAAGACAAATTGATTTCAAGTGAACAAGAAGGAAAGCGAACATTGGAAAGCCACGTTACTAAGTGAACATGGTAATTTATTCAAGAAGTAAAAACACTATCAAGACTAGTCACTTATGAACCAGACCAGTGCATCAAGTGTCAGGACATTGATAGCAAGTTTATGTCAGTAATAAAGATCCATGTTCAAGAGCTTGGTGAAGAATAAAGAAGACATGAAGATATCACAAGTTCAAGATGTGCATTGAAGTTTCAAGTTGAAGACCAGAATATTTTCTAAGTACTAAATATTCTAGATGACCAAGTAGAATATTTCTAAGTAGAAGTTCTACTTAGAAATTCGAGATGGCTAAGTAGAAATTCTCAAGTAGAAGTTCTACTTAGAGTGCAGCTTCAACATGACACATGGCATCTTCTGATTGGCAGATTTCCAAGCTTTCAAGATAAGGCAAGATTTATGTGGACATCATTGGGCCACGTATATCTTAGTCTTTGAAGACTACAGGACATAGATTACATGTAGTATAAATAGAAGTACTTGTGTAATGTTTTAATGAGAGCAATAGTTGAGAGAAACACATGTAAAAGAGAGAGAGTGCATTCACAGAGCTTAGTATCATTCACTTCTCTCTGAACTTCTGTTATACTTTGTAATGAATGTTGTAGCAACCACTTCAAGTTATATATAAGACATATATTCCTTGAATCTGTGTGTTCGTTTATTGCATCGTATTTATTGCTTCTCATATTTGAAAAGTTGTATTCACCCCCCCCTCTACAACACATTTGGACCTAATAATTGGTATCAGAGATATATATTTAACATACAAAACATAGATCCTTGTGTTTAGTAGAAGAATCGTGAGTTTTCATTTTCTAGATCTACTTTTCTAAAATTCTGGAAAAGTGAGCTTTAATTCGTTTGTAGTGAAAACTCATCCGAAAAATTATTTAAATACTCCAGGTGTGATTATTTAGCTTAGGTGTATTTTAATTAATTTTTGTGAATTAATCTGGGTACTTTGATATTTGGTGTTCTTGAGTGTTCATCATTTGTTCTTATCAAAGAAGACGACCCAACAACTTTTTGATCTCCTTTTCAAACAGATAAATAGTAAAAGACTAAAAAGGTGTTTTTGGATTTTTGATTTGCATTATTCACGGCCGAAAGTATATCAGAACATACTCAGTACCTAGCACGTGGGTTAGGTGGATTAGGTGAGTAAAGCCTCAAAAGTCAAAAAGGTGTTAAAGAGATAATATTGTTTATTCAATATTATAGTGATCTGCAGCAAAATTATTCTAAGGACAAAAGTTCTACATAGAATTTCTACTTGAGATTTTCTACATAGAATTTCGACTTGGATAACTTCTACTTGGTGAAGTTCGACTTGAGCAAAAATTTCTACTTAGAGAAATTTCGACTTAGGCAGAAATTCTACATAGCCTAGTCTTGGGTACTTAGAAACTTTTAGTGACCAGAATTGAAATGGCTCCTAAAAATGCATTCAAGATCCCAATGTTCAACCGAGATCACTATGAAGAATGGGTTTTCAGAATGAGACTATATTTAGAGACTATTAACCCTGAATATCTGGAAGTCCTTGACAAGGGTAAATTTGTTCCAATGGTGGTTATTCCTGCGCATACGGAAGGAGGGGTGGTTATAGCACCTCGGTCTGAGCCTAAAAAGGCAGCGGACTTTTCGGATGCTGACAAGGAGCAAATAGCTTGTGATACTGCCGTACGACAAACCTTGATGGAATCTCTTGATCATGAAATGTTCAACATAGTCAAAGGTCTGACTACAGCAAAGAAGATTTGGGACAAGATAGAAGTTGTCATGGAAGGATCTGCAGAGGTTAGAAGTAACAAGACACTCATACTCAAGATGGAGTATGACACCTTCAGAATACGAAAAGGAGAAGGCATAACAGACGTCTATCTACGATTCAGTCAGTTGGTATTGGATTTGAATCTGAGAGGTGTAACTCTCCCCATGGTTGAGACTAATACGAGATATCTGATGAACCAGCCAAAGAGCATTGAACATAGGGTCTACGCAATAAGAGAAACCAGAGATTTGCATACAACTTCTCTGGAAGAATATTATGGAATATTAAAGACCTATGAGCTGGAAACACTTCAAGATCAAGCATGGGACAATGATTCAAAAGGAAAAGAAACTGCATCAGGATTAGTTGCTGATGAGGAAGAGTCTAAGAAGGCAATGGTTGCAGAAAAGACTAAATCATCACATGCACCACATCAAGTTGATAATGATGACGAGTGCACATCTAACAGTGATGATGACTACTACACCCAAGAAGAGCTGGATAACATGGACGATAGTGTCGTGGCATACATGGCAAGGAAGTTCAGCAACATGAGATTCAGAAAGAGCAACCGACCACAGAGAAATTCTTCATCTTACTATCGGGCTGCTAGGGGTGGTGGTAGTTCGTCAGGCTACAAAGGAAAAGGCAAGAATACCAGCTACAAATCTCCTTTGGATTTCAAAATGAAGTTCAAATGCTATAACTGTGGTGAAGCTGGACATTTTGCTACCGACTGCAAAAAACCTAAACAGACTTATCCAAAAGAGACATATGAAGCCCTCAAAAGCAAGTATGAATCGCTGGTGAAGGAAAGACATGGAAAAAGAGCTTTGTTAGTGACAGAAGGAAGAGCTTGGGATGATTCAGATGAGGAAGATGTTACTCATGTAGCAAACTTTGCCCTCATGGCTGAGACATCAGAGGAACCAGAGGTACCAGTTCTAACCCTTAAAGTAGAAATGTCCATTGATGATTATAAGGAACAGAACGGGGCTCTTAGTGAAGAGATCTATATGTTGTGCAAAAGCCTAGACTCTTCTCAAAAGGAACAGAAAACACTTGTTGCCAAAAGCAGAATGCTTGAGGCAAAAGTGGAAGAGTTAGAGGCTGCTTGCACTGTAGATACTTCCCTAAGAGACTTTATTAAATCTCTGGAACACAAGCTCATCCTTAAGGAAGAAGTAGAAGCATGTCTTAGGGACAAACTAGCTGAGTTAGAAACTAAATGCGAAGCTTACAAACTAGCTGCTAGTAAAGTGTATGTAGATAATGACACATTTAAGAAGATAACTGGAGTAGGTATAGGACTTGATTATTCTGACCTTCCTAAGAAAGATGGAAAGAGACCTATCGACACTAGTTCCAGTGACCTTAAAAAGGAAATTCCTAGCCCTCTTAAATCAGCTGTCAAACCTATCTACAAACACCTTGTTCCTAGAATAGAAGAAGAATAGACTGAATTAATAGCTAGATATGAGATTGAGATGGAAGATCGCCAGAAAGCACAACCTATAACTCCTATCAAACAAGTTAAAATCAATTTCCCTAGAGATGAATCTAGACCAGGATTAGGAGCTAAGGCTGTTAAACAACAAGGAAAGAAAGAAAAAGGCATAAAAGAGGTTAAGGCTGAACGAATAAAGAAAGCATGTTATCACTGTAAATCTACTGAACATCTTTCTTATGCATGTAAAGCTAACATAAATGTTCCTGCTGCACATGCCATGCCTACCACACATACAATGAATAATCTGTATCAGAATCATGCACAGTGTGGTCAACCTAATTGTATGCCATGCACTTTTAACGTCATGCAAACTTTTGTGAATTTAATGAATGCATCTAGCCAGTCATGCTCAAATACTGTTGCTAGTTCAAACATCAAGAAAAAGCATGTGAGAGCCAAGACTGTCAGTCCTCCTAAAGTTAGGAGTGACAAACCTTCTCCTAAGACTGACAAATCTGTCAAGTCTGAGAAAGGAAAGGAGAAAGTCGAAAGCTCTAGTAATGTTAAGAAAAGTGCATCTCCTATTGTTAAATCTGTTGATTCTCGATCTTATCGAAAAGCCGGGCCCAATCAAAGTTGGGTTCCGAAGAATGTCTAACCAATCTGTCATTGCAGGGAGTTAAGCAGAATAGAAATAAAGTTATATGGGTGCTAGACAGTGGAGCATCGAGGCATATGACTGGAAACAAGTCCCTGCTTACAGAGTTGGTTATGAAGGCTGACCCTTATGTTACCTTTGGAGATGACAGCATAGGTGTGACAAAGGGATATGGCAAACTGAAGACTGGTAATGTCATCATTGAAGATATTTCCTATGTTGAGGGACTGAAGCACAATCTGTTGAGTATCAATCAATTCTGTGACAAAGGTTACGAAATTGTCTTCAACAAGAAAGGTGTATCAATCACTCACATCAAGGAAGGCTCATTGGCTTTGAGAGGAGTTCGAAAGGCAGATCTTTTTGTTGCAGACATGGATTCAGCAAATCAGAATGAGGTCACCTGTTTCTACAGAAAAGCCTCGGATGATGAAAGCTGGTTATGGCACAAAAAGCTATCTCACTTAAACTTCAAAACGATGAATGCTCTCGCGAGACGAGAATTGGTGAGAGATCTACCTCAAATAGAGTTCGCTCCTAAAGGACTCTGTGAAGCCTGTGAAATGGGAAAGTCGAAGCGAGCATCGCATAAAAGCAAAGAAATTTCTAGTATTACTGAGCCTCTGCAACTTCTCCAAGTATACATGGGTATTGTTCGTAATGACGAAAGACGAAGTACCTTTCCTAATCATTGATCACATCACTCAAATTGAGAATGTTTCAACACTTACTGTGAAGACGATTAGATCAGACAATGGCACTGAATTCAAAAACGCAGTGCTGAATGACTTCTGTGTATCTAAGGGAATACGTCGTCAGTATTCAGCCCCGAGAACTCCACAGCAAAATGGAGTAGTTGAAAGGAAGAATAGAACTTTGGTTGAAGCAACAAGAACTTTGTTGTATGATTCGAAACTTCCTTTGTACTTCTGGGCCGAAGCAGTGAGTACCGCTTGTTACACTCAAAATAGAACCTTGATCATAAAAGATAAAGAAAAGACACCATGTGAGCTAATGAACAACAGAAGACCAACAATCAAATACTTTCATGTCTTCGGAGCAAAATGCTATGTGCTTATAGATGATGAAAATCTAGGCAAGTTTGCAGCAAAAGCTCGTGAAGGAATCTTTGTTGGTTACTCTACAGATGTGGTGGCAGCTTATAGAGTGTTCTTAGTGAATGATCGAAAAGTGACTGAAAGCTACAACGTCAGATTCGACGATACCAAACTCTCATCAATTTCAAGAGATTCTAGTGAACCTGAGTCCCTAAAATTTCAGAATCTGGACTTAGAAGATCTTGAAGATGAACCTGAGTTGGTTGTTCCATTAAATGTTCCAAGCGTACATGAAGAACCTGAGTCTAGTGAACAAGCTAATTCTACAAGATCAGGAGAGACTTCTTCAGTACGAACCGGCAACAACTCAGGGGGAGTAAATAGCAGCTCAAGGACTACTGTTCAAGGCTCGAGTCGAGTTGACTCTAGTTCTGTAGGAGCTGGCACTAACTCAGGGGGAGTTAGTGAAAATAATCAAAGTAGTCAGCACCCCAACTCAGAAAGTCAAGCTGAATCATCAAGACAATTTCCAGGTGAACGGGTATGGAATAGAGACCATCCGTTTGAGTTAATTATTGGTGATCCAGATGCTGGTGTGACTACTAGAAGAACTGCAAGAGCTGACATGGCTAATATTTCCTTATATTCTGGGTTCTTATCCAAGCTTGAACCTAAAGAAATAGAAGAAGCTCTTGGCGATGCTGATTGGGTGATTGCAATGCAAGAGGAACTCAATCAGTTTGAAAGGCAGAAAGTTTGGAAACTGGTACCCCGACCTAAGAACATATCAGTAATTGGAGCTAGGTGGGTATTCAGAAATAAACTGGATGAAAACGGACTTGTAACACGAAACAAGGCTCGTTTGGTTGCAAAAGGTTATTCTCAGCGAGAAGGAATTGATTATGATGAAACCTATGCACCAGTTGCAAGACTTGAGGCAGTCAGAATGTTCTTGGCATTTGCAGCACATAAGAACTTCAAAGTTTTCCAGATGGACGTGAAAAGTGCCTTCCTGAACGGAGAGTTAGAAGAAGAAGTGTATCTGGAACAGCCGCCCGGCTTCGTTGATCCAGAACATGTAGATTTTGTGTATCTTCTCTTCAAATCTGTCTATGGCCTCAGGCAATCCCCAAGGCGATGGTATGAAACCCTATCCTTATTCTTAATTGAAAATGGTTTTGTTAGGGGAGTAATTGATAAAACATTGTTCTATAAAATTGTAAGAAATGACTTAATACTTGTTCAAGTCTATGTGGACGATATTATTTTTGGGTCGTCAAATGAGCGCTTGTGCGAGAAATTTGCCAAGCTAATGCAGGAAAAATATGAGATGAGCATGATGGGAGAGCTGTCCTTCTTCCTTGGATTACAGATCAGTCAGAGAAAAGATGGTATCTTTATCTGTCAATCCAAGTACGTCAGAGATTTACTCAAGAAGTATAATCTAGAAGATGCATCAGCAGCTAAGACTCCCATGGCAACAGCCACGAAGCTTGATGAAGACAAATTAGGTAAATCAGTTGACATCACAAGCTGTCGAGGTATGATTGGCTCACTCCTCTATTTAACTGCAAGTAGACCCGATATAATGTTCGCAACTTGTTTATGTGCAAGGTTCCAAGCGGATCCTAGAGAATCACATCTCGTAGCCGTCAAAAGAATTTTTAGGTATCTCAAGGGCACACCAAATCTAGGGATTTGGTACCCAAGAGATACAGGTTTTAATCTTATTGGCTATTCGGATTCAGACTATGCAGGTTGCAGGATTGATAGGAAAAGCACATCTGGTGCTTGTCAATTTCTTGGCAGAAGATTGGTGTCCTGGCAAAGTAAAAAACAACATACAGTATCTACTTCTACTGCTGAAGCTGAGTACATTGCTGCTGGAAGCTGTGTAGCTCAAATACTGTGGATGAGGAACCAATTGAAGGACTATGGCATGGAGCACAAGAAAATTCCAATTATGTGTGACAACACAAGTGCCATTGCCATAACCAACAATCCTGTAGATCACTCAAGAACTAAGCACATCGAAATCAGGTATCACTTCATAAGAGAACATGTCGAGGAAGGGACTGTGGAGCTACATTTTGTGCCCACAATGCAACAAATTGCAGATATATTCACCAAACCTCTTGATGAAGTAACATTCAATAGATTGGTTGGTGAATTGGGAATGCTTAACACGAGTTAGTAAAGCCTCCTATCTGTAAAATCCAGATTTATGTTTGTTTGTGCAAGCTACTCAATCATTATGTGCTTAGACTTTAAAATGCCTAATTAATGATTGTTATAGGTTGCATATAATGTCATTTTACATGAATTCACTGTGTTTTAAGTGTCTTTAATAGCACAAATCTTTGAATTTATGCTTGTTAGATTGCATGATCATAGGGGGAGTTAAATTCATAGTATTCTAAATTTTGCATGATTTTTAGATGAATTTACCTATGATTTTCATGTAATTAGAGGCCTTAGAATTAAAAATCTTCAAAATTTCGAGTTAGTTTCTATCTCGAAACTCATCTAGAAATTCGACTTGAATTTCGACTTAAGTCTGGGAAGAATTTCGAGTTAGTGTCTATCTCGAAATTCATCTCGAAAATCGACTTTGAGTTCGAGTTACCAGTGTGCCTAGTTCTATCTTCAAAATATTCGAGATAAGGTCTATCTCGAACTTTATCTCGAAGGTTGAGATGAGGTTTCCATTAAGGGGATATTTTGAAAAGAACTGAGAATAACTTCGAGTTAGTCTCTATCTCGAAACTCAACTCGAATTTCTACTTGATGTTTGAGATAGAGTTCTCAGTTGCTTAAAGGGAATTTTTCGAGTTACTCCTAACTCGAAACGTATCTCAAATTTCCCTGTAGTTTTTGCTTAAGGGGAATTTTCGAAGTTTACTACAAACCAATAAAGTTCGAGATAGGATTTCCCTGTTGTTTTTGCTGTAAATTGGTTAAGTGCTTATTTGTTCGAGTTAAAATCTATCTCGAACTTCATCTCGAAGTTTGACTTGATGTTCGAGATAGAGTTCGACTTAAGTCTTCCCTGTATGTACTTAGTGGTTTTCACTCTTTTTAACAGGGACATTTTTGTCATTTCACAATCATCTATATATATACATCTCTAACTCGATGCATCATTCACTTTACCTAATTTCTTTTTTACAGCAGCCTCCTCACAAAAACAAGGCGATCTCACAATTACATACCACTAATCCGTGTTTTTGTGATTAAACTCATACATATCACGAATTGCTGCCAATTTTTAGACTACTATTGTCTGTGTTATCATTAATCTTTGTGTTGGTGTGTTTTGTAACCGTTCATATACACGCGCATATACATACACACGAACATCAAGTGTTTGTGTAACTGTTAAAAACACGATTTCCATATTCTCTATCTATATCCACACACGATTTCACTGGTATACGCACACGAATATACATCTTCATTGACTATTCAGATTTAGTAATTGGCTATTGTTTGAATCCCGTAGTTTAATTTCTTAGAGTGCTTTTTGGTCTTCTCGGAAAATTAAAAGGGATACAACCTTTAATTCGTTACTTACTTGTTTTTCAAAAATTAAAATATCACATCTCTTAGGGAAAAACATTTAATTAAAATGGCTCACCAATTTTCACTTGCTAAAAATAATTTTTATAATATTTCTACGGAAATTGGTGATCAACTCCCGCCCTTTAAGTTTTGGGTACGATTTCTTAATTTGTACTCCAAGGCTAGCTATGCTTTTACTGCTAAACCTACACTAGTACATGATGCTTTACAGCAATTATGGACTAGTGCGGTTACTTTTGGGAGCAAAACTACCCCCTACGGTTTCAGGTTTACCTTAGCGGGTCAAGAATATGAGGTGACTGAAGAAATTGTCAACAGGGTTCTGGGATTCCCGATCAAAGATGCTTATGATCCAGAACCTACAGCTGCAGAACGCCTCACATTCTTTGAAGAAATAGGATGTTATCCTCCGACTGGCCGGATCACTGGAAACATCCAGAAACAATTCTTTCATGTGGAATGGAATTACTTTTTCGAGGCCATCACAAGATGTTTTCGGGCACGCGAAAAAGATTTTCATCAAATTCCAATTCCAATGCAAACCTTTGGAGTTGCCCTAGCAAGAGAACTGGATATAAATTATGGACGCGTAATTCTCTCTGAGATAGTGGCTACAATGGGATCTCCTGCAAGCAGAGACCTCACTACAACTGATGTTGTCTGCTGGTTTCCTCGGTTCCTACAAATGCTGATTAATGATTTAATACCTAAGGATGCTCTTGCTGTTAGACAGGGATTTGCCAGAAGCCCAACATCTGCACCGCTAGGGATGGGCACTAAGTCACTTTCAACAATTGCTAATCAGGATAAACATCAAGGTAAACCGATGTCAATTCCTGAAAACATTCAACTGTGGCTTACATATGATGCAGGAGTTACCAATTTGGCGGAATCATCGCAAGTTTCCTCATATGCTCAGAATCCGTCTGCTCATGCTGAGGCATTTGAAGGGATTCCTGATGAGCAAAGCGATGATGAACAAGGTAATGAATCAGGTAATCTCTCCCTGCATACTACTCATTCCTCTTCCTATGTATCTGATTCCGAGACCCAAGAGACTGCTAGCCCGCAGGATCTATCCCAGGGTGAGAGCTATATTTCTGAGTCTGACACACATTCTTATTCTCTTTCACCCCTGTTAACGGAAGCCAGAAAGCCAGCACATGTAGATGTAGGAAATGATGAGGAGATTGACCCCGAAGAGCAGCCTCTTATTCGAAAGAAAGCCAAAATTTTTCATGCTGCTACTTCAAAAGTCCAGTCAAACCCTAGTGTGTCACACACAACCACTCCACTTCACGAGAGTGGTTCTCCCCTTGAACAATCTGCACATAGGGATTTTGGTAAGGATTATGTTCCTTTTGAAGATACTGTTGCTTCAGAAGGGCATGAAGTTTTAATAACATCAGCCGTACCTTTACCGGTACGTACTGATGCTGCAAAGAGGATCGGTTCTGATGTTGTACAAGAACACTTTGCAGCCTCTCAGCCTGAGATTCCAACTCAGGACAGAACAGAAATAGATCCCATAACTGCCAATTATATTGCTTATCCAATTTCTGCAGGTACTGCTTCATACTTTGGATCAATCATTGAAGACATACACGAGCGTGAGACAGGGAGTGTGTGTGAGAGGTTAGGGAGAGAGGGACCTTCATTTTTAAGGCCCGAAACCGAGCGCCAAATACTAACAGAACGAGTATTAGAGCGAGGTCACCTAAACCAAACACCGTCCCTTAATATTGAAAATCTTGATACACGTATGACTTCTATGGAAAATCAGATGAGGCAGTTCGGGCAGACGATGGGGCAGTTAGGGATTAAAATTGGAAATAATCAAAAGGCTCTTGATGACTACGCAGCACGAATGGCAAGTCAAGCTACAGCTTTTGATGCTTTGACAAACAAGGTCAATGACTTGGGCCATGCTGGTGGTGTCTTGGGAAGCACTCTGAATGAAAGGATGGGGGCAATGGAGTCTACAATGCATACAATGGCTGTGGAGATCAGTAGAATGATGTTCGCATTCAGGAGCTTTGTGCCCCCGGAGTGTTTCGAGTCGCAACAACCTCCCCCCGATGCTGGTGCAGCAGGTGGTGCTAGTGGAGAGGGAGCCTCCGGTTCTGGTTTTGGAGGTTCTTATGCTGCTGGTGGATTTGAGGAGCAAGGTGGTGTTCAGGATAACTCACCTAAGGGGGAGAGTGGAAAGGAGACGAGACAGCAGGCAGTTCATATCGAAGAAATTGAAGAACATGCTGATCTTGTCAAGGAAATAGAAATTGAGCCGTCTGTTGATGAAGAGGCTCTGAGGAAGAGAAAGGGTAAGGCAATGATGGTTGAGCAAGATGAGCCATTCGTTGACCTGAGTCATCAGGAAACAGTACAGGAGGTACTTGACTCAGATTCTGATATGGAAGACGTACCTTTGGCACATGCTATAAAGAGATCTTTGAAGGAACAAGGTGGAGGTGCGGGGATGTCTTCCGGAATGCCTGAAGAAATTTCTATTGATGAGGAAACCCTTAAATCTCAACAGTTAGCCTTGGAACAAGCTCAGTTCCATAAAATGAAGATGATGCAAGAACGTGCTGCGTTCCTAGAAAAGAAAGTGGAGCTCCAAGGGAAGCAGTATGATTATGAGCTTGCAAGGCTAGCTGATCCTTAAGTTGATCTGGACAAGAAAAGGATAGGACAGAAGTGAGATGAAGCAAGGAAGATATTGATGGGACCCTGTGCGAAAGGAGTGAACAACAAAGAGGCAGATGATCTGTTCTACAACTTGAATTTGCAGAATCCAATGACCGTGGACTACATAAGTGCGTTGAAGAGATTAATTTCTAAAGTCAGGGTTGGATACAATGCAACACTTAAGGAGTGGCAGGTTATTTTGTGTTTGGTAGAAGGAGTCCCAACGTCTTTCCTATATGTGGATGATCAATTCATAACGAGAAGATCTGCGTCAGAGTTGTTCTTGCTAGCAACAAAAATTCAATACTCTCAATCTGAGGAGCTAAGCATTCTGTATAGGGATCAGTTAATGCAGCTAGCAGAGGACAAGGGTCCAGAATTCTCAGCATATCCTAATTTTGTCCGGATGGTAGTTGACGGGAAGATGAAGAGGGTTAGCATGGAGGAAAATGATTTAATGGATCTTTCAGTGGAATCTCTCAAAGCTGTCTGTAGATAAATGATGAGTAAGGGATTCACTTCTGAGCTTAAAGAAAAATCGGTGAAGATCATTGAAAGAGTCATATTCAAGAAGAGCAATGAGGTGTGGAAGTGTGATATCATTGCTCCAAACCCTCTAGATAACGTGAAGATTGAGCCGGAGCTGATGGTGAAGAAATGGAATATTCTTCAAGCAATGAAGAATGTAGATGAAGCTCTGACTCTTCCTTCTGGAGCACTGGAACAAGGAGAGATAAGGGAGGCAGTTGGTGTTCCAGGAAGAGATAGTGTATACTGGATACACGCTTATGTTGATGATACAGCTGATGCCTTAGCATTCATAGATGCAGACCAGAATCAAACACTCTTGCATATGAGTAGAACATGGCTGCTACAGACTCAAGATGCTGCATTTCTGGAGAGAGTATTACATGTATTCAAATGGGGCGAAGTGGAAGATAAGTATGTGGAAGAAAAGCAGAGACTCATGAGTTACCTGTCTGAGGTAGTGGTGGAAAAGAAGCGGATGGAGCGAGATGCGGCTAGTGTCCACAATACTAACCGTGTCAAGGGCTACCCCAAGATGATCTATTGTCAGTTTAATGCTGAAAAAGCACATTGGAAACCTCAGCTCATAATGAAGAACTTTGAGGACATTCCAAAGATCAGGACTACTCAGGAGGTGGACAAACTCAGAAGGCTTTTCAAACATCCTCATCCAGAGCCCAAGAATCCTCTAGAAATGGAAGCTGTAAGTGTGTTGAATGCTAGGTGGAAGCAGCTTCACGATCTAGTGTACAAGAAAGAACAGCAGCAGAAGGAGAAGCGCAGAAGGCAGAAAGAAGAGAAGGACCAAGCTGCTGAAGCTAGAAAGAGGAAACGGAATTAGGGTTAAAGGTCAGAGTGGTGTGAACTTGAAGTTACAAAAACTTCATGTCTTTCGGTTGCTTTAACTCACTTGAGGAAAATTCACCTTAGAGTGAATCCAATAAGGTGATATAAGTTTGACTAAAAGGTATGAAATAATCCAGGTGATAGTAATCACTCAAATGATCTTTAATTCGAAGTTCGAATTCTATTTCTAGTTTAAGTTCTTTGTATTGTTTTCAAGTACATTTCAATTGTAAATTATTCAAGACTTTAATGTTAGTTATCTTTTCTCGTCTCATTGTTTAGTTGAGTTATCCTTCATTAATTTGAATGTCATTGTTAGACAATCAAATAGGGGGAGATTGAAAGGCAGAGTGTGTAAACTTGTAACACTATAACTAATGTAACTCAACTAAAGGAAAAGATACTTAACCAGAAGACAATCAAGAACAAGAAGTCACAAAGAAATCAACACTAAATGAAGACAAGGTAATTGATACAATTCAACATGTTAACTATGATCAAGCCAAGAAGAAATCATTGAGAGAAGTTCAAGTCAAAGTTGTTCATGCCTCAGTGATTTGAGAAATAGAGAATCAAGATCATAACTATCAGTATCAACAAGACAAATTGATTTCAAGTGAACAAGAAGGAAAGCGAACATTGGAAAGCCACGTTACTAAGTGAACATGGTAATTTATTCAAGAAGTAAAAACACTATCAAGACTAGTCACTTATGAACCAGACCAGTGCATCAAGTGTCAGGACATTGATAGCAAGTTTATGTCAGTAATAAAGATCCATGTTCAAGAGCTTGGTGAAGAATAAAGAAGACATGAAGATATCACAAGTTCAAGATGTGCATTGAAGTTTCAAGTTGAAGACCAGAATATTTTCTAAGTACTAAATATTCTAGATGACCAAGTAGAATATTTCTAAGTAGAAGTTCTACTTAGAAATTCGAGATGGCTAAGTAGAAATTCTCAAGTAGAAGTTCTACTTAGAGTGCAGCTTCAACATGACACATGGCATCTTCTGATTGGCAGATTTCCAAGCTTTCAAGATAAGGCAAGATTTATGTGGACATCATTGGGCCACGTATATCTTAGTCTTTGAAGACTACAGGACATAGATTACATGTAGTATAAATAGAAGTACTTGTGTAATGTTTTAATGAGAGCAATAGTTGAGAGAAACACATGTAAAAGAGAGAGAGTGCATTCACAGAGCTTAGTATCATTCACTTCTCTCTGAACTTCTGTTATACTTTGTAATGAATGTTGTAGCAACCACTTCAAGTTATATATAAGACATATATTCCTTGAATCTGTGTGTTCGTTTATTGCATCGTATTTATTGCTTCTCATATTTGAAAAGTTGTATTCACCCCCCCCTCTACAACACATTTGGACCTAATAATTGGTATCAGAGCTATATGTTTAACATACAAAACATAGATCCTTGTGTTTAGTAGAAGAATCGTGAGTTTTCATTTTCTAGATCTACTTTTCTAAAATTCTGGAAAAGTGAGCTTTAATTCGTTTGTAGTGAAAACTCATCCGAAAAATTATTTAAATACTCCAGGTGTGATTATTTAGCTTGGGTGTATTTCAATTAATTTTTGTGAATTAATCTGGGTACTTTGATATTTGGTGTTCTTGAGTGTTCATCATTTGTTCTTATCAAAGAAGACGACCCAACAACTTTTTGATCTCCTTTTCAAACAGATAAATAGTAAAAGACTAAAAAGGTGTTTTTGGATTTTTGATTTGCATTATTCACGGCCGAAAGTATATCAGAACATACTCAGTACCTAGCACGTGGGTTAGGTGGATTAGGTGAGTAAAGCCTCAAAAGTCAAAAAGGTGTTAAAGAGATAATATTGTTTATTCAATATTATAGTGATCTGCAGCAAAATTATTCTAAGGACAAAAGTTCTACATAGAATTTCTACTTGAGATTTTCTACATAGAATTTCGACTTGGATAACTTCTACTTGGTGAAGTTCGACTTGAGCAAAAATTTCTACTTAGAGAAATTTCGACTTAGGCAGAAATTCTACATAGCCTAGTCTTGGGTACTTAGAAACTTTTAGTGACCAGAATTGAAATGGCTCCTAAAAATGCATTCAAGATCCCAATGTTCAACCGTGATCACTATGAAGAATGGGTTTTCAGAATGAGACTATATTTAGAGACTATTAACCTTGAATATCTGGAAGTCCTTGACAAGGGTAAATTTGTTCCAATGGTGGTTATTCCTGCGCATACGGAAGGAGGGGTGGTTATAGCACCTCGGTCTGAGCCTAAAAAGGCAGTGGACTTTTCGGATGCTGACAAGGAGCAAATAGCTTGTGATACTGCCGTACGACAAACCTTGATGGAATCTCTTGATCATGAAATGTTCAACATAGTCAAAGGTCTGACTACAGCAAAGAAGATTTGGGACAAGATAGAAGTTGTCATGGAAGGATCTGCAGAGGTTAGAAGTAACAAGACACTCATACTCAAGATGGAGTATGACACCTTCAGAATACGAAAAGGAGAAGGCATAACAGACGTCTATCTACGATTCAGTCAGTTGGTATTGGATTTGAATCTGAGAGGTGTAACTCTCCCCATGGTTGAGACTAATACGAGATATCTGATGAACCAGCCAAAGAGCATTGAACATAGGGT
The DNA here is from genome assembly GCA_036435485.1 of Saposhnikovia divaricata. Lineage (NCBI taxonomy): Eukaryota > Viridiplantae > Streptophyta > Magnoliopsida > Apiales > Apiaceae > Saposhnikovia > Saposhnikovia divaricata. The sequence goes on from CM071599.1 coordinate 24,090,616, forward strand.
CTACGCAATAAGAGAAACCAGAGATTTGCATACAACTTCTCTGGAAGAATATTATGGAATATTAAAGACCTATGAGCTGGAAACACTTCAAGATCAAGCATGGGACAATGATTCAAAAGGAAAAGAAACTGCATCAGGATTAGTTGCTGATGAGGAAGAGTCTAAGAAGGCAATGGTTGCAGAAAAGACTAAATCATCACATGCACCACATCAAGTTGATAATGATGACGAGTGCACATCTAACAGTGATGATGACTACTACACCCAAGAAGAGCTGGACAACATGGACGATAGTGTCGTGGCATACATGGCAAGGAAGTTCAGCAACATGAGATTCAGAAAGAGCAACCGACCACAGAGAAATTCTTCATCTTACTATCGGGCTGCTAGGGGTGGTGGTAGTTCGTCAGGCTACAAAGGAAAAGGCAAGAATACCAGTTACAAATCTCCTTTGGATTTCAAAATGAAGTTTAAATGCTATAACTGTGGTGAAGCTGGACATTTTGCTACCGACTGCAAAAAACCTAAACAGACTTATCCAAAAGAGACATATGAAGCCCTCAAAAGCAAGTATGAATCGCTGGTGAAGGAAAGACATGGAAAAAGAGCTTTGTTAGTGACAGAAGGAAGAGCTTGGGATGATTCAGATGAGGAAGATGTTACTCATGTAGCAAACTTTGCCCTCATGGCTGAGACATCAGAGGAACCAGAGGTACCAGTTCTAACCCTTAAAGTAGAAATGTCCATTGATGATTATAAGGAACAGAACGGGGCTCTTAGTGAAGAGATCTATATGTTGTGCAAAAGCCTAGACTCTTCTCAAAAGGAACAGAAAACACTTGTTGCCAAAAGCAGAATGCTTGAGGCAAAAGTGGAAGAGTTAGAGGCTGCTTGCACTGTAGATACTTCCCTAAAAGACTTTATTAAATCTCTGGAACACAAGCTCATCCTTAAGGAAGAAGTAGAAGCATGTCTTAGGGACAAACTAGCTGAGTTAGAAACTAAATGCGAAGCTTACAAACTAGCTGCTAGTAAAGTGTATGTAGATAATGACACATTTAAGAAGATAACTGGAGTAGGTATAGGACTTGATTATTCTGACCTTCCTAAGAAAGATGGAAAGAGACCTATCGACACTAGTTCCAGTGACCTTAAAAAGGAAATTCCTAGCCCTCTTAAATCAGCTGTCAAACCTATCTACAAACACCTTGTTCCTAGAATAGAAGAAGAAGAGACTGAATTAATAGCTAGATATGAGATTGAGATGGAAGATCGCCAGAAAGCACAACCTATAACTCCTATCAAACAAGTTAAAATCAATTTCCCTAGAGATGAATCTAGACCAGGATTAGGAGCTAAGGCTGTTAAACAACAAGGAAAGAAAGAAAAAGGCATAAAAGAGGTTAAGGCTGAACGAATAAAGAAAGCATGTTATCACTGTAAATCTACTGAACATCTTTCTTATGCATGTAAAGCTAACATAAATGTTCCTGCTGCACATGCCATGCCTACCACACATACAATGAATAATCTGCATCAGAATCATGCACAGTGTGGTCAACCTAATTGTATGCCATGCACTTTTAACGTCATGCAAACTTTTGTGAATTTAATGAATGCATCTAGCCAGTCATGCTCAAATACTGTTGCTAGTTCAAACATCAAGAAAAAGCATGTGAGAGCCAAGACTGTCAGTCCTCCTAAAGGTAGGAGTGACAAACCTTCTCCTAAGACTGACAAATCTGTCAAGTCTGAGAAAGGAAAGGAGAAAGTCGAAAGCTCTAGTAATGTTAAGAAAAGTGCATCTCCTGTTGTTAAATCTGTTGATTCTCGATCTTATCGAAATGCCGGGCCCAATCAAAGTTGGGTTCCGAAGAATGTCTAACCAATCTGTCATTGCAGGGAGTTAAGCAGAATAGAAATAAAGTTATATGGGTGCTAGACAGTGGAGCATCGAGGCATATGACTGGAAATAAGTCCCTGCTTATAGAGTTGGTTATGAAGGCTGACCCTTATGTTACCTTTGGAGATGACAGCATAGGTGTGACAAAGGGATATGGCAAACTGAAGACTGGTAATGTCATCATTGAAGATATTTCCTATGTTGAGGGACTGAAGCACAATCTGTTGAGTATCAGTCAATTCTGTGACAAAGGTTACGAAATTGTCTTCAACAAGAAAGGTGTATCAATCACTCACATCAAGGAAGGCTCATTGGCTTTGAGAGGAGTTCGAAAGGCAGATCTTTTTGTTGCAGACATGGATTCAGCAAATCAGAATGAGGTCACCTGTTTCTACAGCAAAGCCTCGGATGATGAAAGCTGGTTATGGCACAAAAAGCTATCTCACTTAAACTTCAAAACGATGAATGCTCTCGCGAGACGAGAATTGGTGAGAGATCTACCTCAAATAGAGTTCGCTCCTAAAGGACTCTGTGAAGCCTGTGAAATGGGAAAGTCGAAGCGAGCATCGCATAAAAGCAAAGAAATTTCTAGTATTACTGAGCCTCTGCAACTTCTCCAAGTATACATGGGTATTGTTCGCAATGACGAAAGACGAAGTACCTTTCTTAATCATTGATCACATCACTCAAATTGAGAATGTTTCAACACTTACTGTGAAGACGATTAGATTAGACAATGGCACTGAATTCAAAAACGCAGTACTGAATGACTTCTGTGTATCTAAGGGAATACGTCGTCAGTATTCAGCCCCGAGAACTCCACAGCAAAATGGAGTAGTTGAAAGGAAGAATAGAACTTTGGTTGAAGCAGCAAGAACTTTGTTGTATGATTCGAAACTTCCTTTGTACTTCTGGGCCGAAGCAGTGAGTACCGCTTGTTACACTCAAAATAGAACATTGATTATAAAAGATAAAGAAAAGACACCATGTGAGCTAATGAACAACAGAAGACCAACAATCAAATACTTTCATGTCTTCGGAGCAAAATGCTATGTGGTTATAGATGATGAAAATCTAGGCAAGTTTGCAGCAAAAGCTCGTGAAGGAATCTTTGTTGGTTACTCTACAGATGTGGTGGCAGCTTATAGAGTGTTCTTAGTGAATGATCGAAAAAGTGACTGAAAGCTACAACGTCAGATTCGACGATACCAAACTCTCATCAATTTCAAGAGATTCTAGTGAACCCGAGTCCCTAAAATTTCAGAATCTGGACTTAGAAGATCTTGAAGATGAACCTGAGTTGGTTGTTCCATTAAATGTTCCAAGCGTACATGAAGAACCTGAGTCTAGTGAACAAGCTAATTCTACAAGATCAGGAGAGACTTCTTCAGTACCAACCGGCAACAACTCAGGGGGAGTAAATAGCAGCTCAAGGACTATTGTTCAAGGCTCGAGTCGAGTTGACTCTAGTTCTGTAGGAGCTGGCACTAACTCAGGGGGAGTTAGTGAAAATAATCTAAGTAGTCAGCACCACAACTCAGAAAGTCAAGCTGAATCATCAAGACAATTTCCAGGAGAACGGGTATGGAATAGAGACCATCCGTTTGAGTTAATTATCGGTGATCCAGATGCTGGTGTGACTACTAGAAGAACTGCAAGAGCCGACATGGCTAATATCTCCTTATATTCTGGGTTCTTATCCAAGCTTGAACCTAAAGAAATAGAAGAAGCTCTTGGTGATGCTGATTGGGTGATTGCAATGCAAGAGGAACTCAATCAGTTTGAAAGGCAGAAAGTTTGGAAACTGGTACCCCGACCTAAGAACATATCAGTAATTGGAGCTAGGTGGGTATTCAGAAATAAACTGGATGAAAACGGACTTGTAACACGAAACAAGGCTTGTTTGGTTGCAAAAGGTTATTCTCAGCGAGAAGGAATTGATTATGATGAAACCTATGCACCAGTTGCAAGACTTGAGACAGTCAGAATGTTCTTGGCATTTGCAGCACATAAGAACTTCAAAGTTTTCCAGATGGACGTGAAAAGTGCCTTCCTGAACGGAGAGTTAGAAGAAGAAGTGTATCTGGAACAGCCGCCCGGCTTCGTTGATCCAGAACATGTAGATTTTGTGTATCTTCTCTTCAAATCTGTCTATGGCCTCAGGCAATCCTCAAGGCGATGGTATGAAACCCTATCCTTATTCTTAATTGAAAATGGTTTTGTTAGGGGAGTAATTGATAAAACATTGTTCTATAAAATTGTAAGAAATGACTTAATACTTGTTCAAGTCTATGTGGACGATATTATTTTTGGGTCGTCAAATGAGCGCTTGTGCGAGAAATTTGCCAAGCTAATGCAGGAAAAATATGAGATGAGCATGATGGGAGAACTGTCCTTCTTCCTTGGATTACAGATCAGTCAGAGAAAAGATGGTATCTTTATCTGTCAATCCAAGTACGTCAGAGATTTACTCAAGAAGTATAATCTAGAAGATGCATCAGAAGCTAAGACTCCCATGGCAACAGCCACGAAGCTTGATGAAGACAAATCAGGTAAATCAGTTGACATCACAAGCTATCGAGGTATGATTGGCTCACTCCTCTATTTAACTGCAAGTAGACCCGATATAATGTTCGCAACTTGTTTATGTGCAAGGTTCCAAGCGGATCCTAGAGAATCACATCTCGTAGCCGTCAAAAGAATTTTTAGGTATCTCAAGGGCACACCAAATCTAGGGATTTGGTACCCAAGAGATACAGGTTTTAATCTTATTGGCTATTCGGATTCAGACTATGCAGGTTGCAGGATTGATAGGAAAAGCACATCTGGTGCTTGTCAATTTCTTAGCAGAAGATTGGTGTCCTGGCAAAGTAAAAAACAACATACAGTATCTACTTCTACTGCTGAAGCTGAGTACATTGCTGCTGGAAGCTGTGTAGCTCAAATACTGTGGATGAGGAACCAATTGAAAGACTATGGCATGGAGCACAAGAAAATTCCAATTATGTGTGACAACACAAGTGCCATTGCCATAACCAACAATCCTGTAGATCACTCAAGAACCAAGCACATCGACATCAGGTATCACTTCATAAGAGAACATGTCGAGGAAGGGACTGTGGAGCTACATTTTGTGCCCACAATGCAACAAATTGCAGATATATTCACCAAACCTCTTGATGAAGTAACATTCAATAGATTGGTTGGTGAATTGGGAATGCTTAACACGAGTTAGTAAAGCCTCCTATCTGTAAAATCCAGATTTATGTTTGTTTGTGAATTGGGAATGCTTAACACGAGTTAGTATTTTCCTGATAGGCCCGACCTGGTCCAGCCCGATTTTTATGAAAGCCCGGCCCGATCCGGTTTTAAAAAAACCAGAATTATTAAAGCCCGGCCCAAATCCGGCCCGATCCGGATTTTGTGCATCTCTAGTGGAAAATATGTCGCATACCACTTAGTTGCCATATATCTCCTAATGTAGCTTTAAGCCTTTCTTCAGAGTGCTCCAGCCAGCAACTCTATCCAACTAAACACTGTATTTAGGGAATTATGGCCTTGTAAATTACTGCAATAGTTTCATCGACACCCCCCATTTAGGGGCTGAGTTTTTCTTCCACAACAATTAAAGGGAGGTACAAAATGTCAGAAACTATAGAAACCCAACTCTTAAGGGTTAATGGTTTTAAAAGTTACTATATATTCAATTCTAACAATTAAAAACTCTGTTTATGATATTCTTACATTGACGTCTAAACATCTCTCTCGATGAGAGTCGGCCGCCTCCCCCATCCCTAGCAGATCTTCATCTCCCCCGCCCCTTTCTTCATCTCCTCCGTCCCTCTCTTTCTTTTATCATCTAATCATCATTGTTATTCCCAGATTACACACTTGTATAATTGTAGAAGGGGGGGGGGTTGAATACAATTCTTGATATTTATAAATTTCTGATAAGAACTCCAAAAATCTATACTTAGATAATTGTTGTAAAAAGATTAATGCACAAACACATAAAAAATCAGGTGGTTAAATGCACCACCTGAAGATTTTATTCGAAGAAAACTCTGTGATACAAATGTACACTGCTTCTGTTTTACAACTCTTTGCTTTCTAAGGATATTCAATAAAACCTAAGCAAATGTATCTGTTTTCTTGGCTTCTAAAGAGTTGCTACACTTGGTTATAAATCCCAAGTTTACAAGTACTACAGGAATAAGATAATATTAATCTAATTCAAGTTGACTTGCTACTCCACTCCAAATACACATGTAGCCGAAAGGTTGTCCTTGTGAACAGACATGTCTCCTGCACCTTTCTTGTATTCATAGTGTAAACGGAATGCTTCTTTCTTCTGTGTTTCCAAAGTATGGCTGCCATACTGCTTTTTGTATCTACTATCAACCCATGTGATCTGTCAGTCAAACCTGTCCTTATCAACTGCTAATCCCCAGCTTAGCATAGAAGTAAGTGTCAATGATTATCCGTTGACATTGTACACTGACATCCGTTGATGATATATTGAGCTGTATCCGTTGATATTGAGATTTGAGCTGTATCCGTTGATAAAGTGGATTTGAGTTGTATCCGTTGATAGAGTGGATTTGAGTTGTATCCGTTGATAGAGTTCTGTCTTCATCCTTTGATACACTTTCACTTAGACAGAATTACATAGCATAGCTTATTTACAATTGGCTACCCTATTCTGCCTATCCATTGATGGTCAACATGACTGTGGATAAAAACACTATCAACTGATAACATAGAGATACTGCAGTATGCTACAAAACCTCATCCGTTGATGAGCTACCTGTCAATGGATAGAGTTATAAATCCTCATCCGTTGACAACTACAAAACCTTATACAATTTGATTGATTGTGAAGTTATCATCAAGTACAACATATTCCTAACAATCTCCCCCAATTTATACTTGATGGCAATAAAGCATAAATTCAGGACCTTGATGATAACAAAACATTCCTAAAGATATATATAGAAGAATGCAAAAATTGTATTAAGCTACAAAAATTAAAAACTGAAAGTTTGAGAAATTTACAGAGAAGTGCTCTTCTAGACTGAGCAGATTAAAACTGTTTCTTCTCTCTTGTTGGCATCACCCTTGATTTTCCTTCTTTGGTAGAGTTGGACTCAATCTGCATTTGGAGTTGCCTATAGAAGGCATCTTCTTCATCAACTTTTGGATTTAGCTTTTGTTGTAACCATCTCAGGTATTGAGAACTAGCCTTTGATAGTTGGTCTTCTAACCTGAAGAATCTCCTGTTACCATCTTCATCCCTGAACTCCATCTTTCAGAAGGGTTGAAGATGGATTTTCTGTCCATTGTATGGGATCTTCATCTTCCTTGGTAGACTTGATGGTGAGTTCCATTCTCTCCTTATCTGTTCTATTCTGTCCAGTATTTCCCCTTTTGCTATCTTGGAGAACCCTGTGTATCTCTTAATTGCAGAGAACACCTTGGTTAATGTCAGATAATTTTCTCCAAGAACCCTCTGTAGTGGCCATGTCCTTTCCTTTCCTCCCTTGTATACAAAGACCAATCTCTCAGGCAAATGTTTATATTTGTCAATTCCTCTTACTTCTGACAATTCATCCAGATACAGATTCATGCCAGAGTATTCTTCAATATCTTCCTGATAGATAAAATCATCCTTGTTTTCCAAGATTGGCTGCTTGACAATAGCAGGTACCCTAGCAACTTGAATTGGTTCCTTTGAATGTTGCTTTCTTGGTATCCTTTTCTTCTGTTTAGGCTTTTGTTGAGGCTTCAGCAAGAATGGAGGAACCTCAATGGAGTTAAGATTCATTGGTTCCTCTTTAGGTATTATAGGGTCACCATGGAAATTCACAGCTGGGTTGAATACTTGTGCAGAAATAGGTTGTGATGAGCCAACTGTTTCCTTGCTTTCAATTTCTGGAGAGACAGGCCTCCTTGCCTTTGATTTCACTCTCCTTTTAGGTTTGGATTTGGGGACTTCCTCAGGTTCCCTCATTTCATCCTCTACCTCATCCAATAACTCCTGAGCCAGCCTGGCTTGCTTCTCATCTGAGTTTTCATATTGATTTTCTTCACTTGGATGAGCTTCCCTGAGAAGTCTGGAGGTTTCCTCTCTTTTTGCTTCAACAAATCTAGGATGGCTGTTGGATATATTTAATACTTTTCCATTCCTTATTATTACAGCCATCCAATCTCTTACACTCTTATTTGTCTTTTCCATGAACTCTTTGATTGTCTTTCCCATCAGCTTCTCATCATCATCCTTGGGAAATGGAAAGTCCAATTGTAACTTGTTCTTCCCATTTGCTTTAGGTGGTGAGTAAGCTCTGGTTTTTATGAAGGGTTCAAATTCTTTGACAAAGGAAGGTTCACCATCATAAAATGTAGGAGCCACAATCTCTGGAGTGAGCACCTTCAGAATTGTAGTTGATATTGTTGGAGCAGAGGACTGAGTAGAGAATAGAGTTGATACAATTGATTCATTGATCATCCTTTCTGTTCTCATCATTCTTTCATTTGCCTCCTTGTTGATTTTCTCTAATTCTTTAATTTTGGCTTGCCTCTCACCATCTGAGATTTTTGATAAGTCAGGAATCACAAGCAAAGCCTTTTGTTTCTTCACAGGGGAAGCCTCTATAGTAAACTCTGTTGGATTGACCACTATAATTGGCTGTTGCTCCCCCTCAATTTGTGCTATCTTGCTACTGGAAGCTTGAATTTGACTAGAAGTAGCTGCAACCTCTTCTACCTTTTTCTCCCCCTTTTTTGTTAGCATCAAGGGCTGGAGGTGAGGCTGCAAGTAGCTTTTCCAGTAGCTCAGTCTGTTTGGCTTGATTGGCAATGAGTGTCTGCATTTGAGATTCCATACTATCCAATATGGAGGAGAGATGCTGAACAGATTTGGCCAGGCTATCTTCTTTCAATAGTTTGCTAGTCAGCACCTTCTGAGTGGTAGTAGGGGCTAGTGCGTCAATCATGGCATCTAGTTCCACTTTCATTTCTCTGATTGCAATTTGGACCTCCTCCTGTTGTGTTCTTTGAATAACCATGTGCATCTTGTGAAGTTTCAGGGAGTCCATTATTTGCTGAAGGACAGCCTTCCTCTATGGATCTGCATTTTGGTGCTCAGCCCTAGCAGATTGATATTGCTTCATAATCTCCACATTGAAGTCACCAGCCACAGTGGCAGTAGAAAATAGCCATTCTGGAGTATCTGCCACATTGACTTCTTCATCATTTGTTGTGCTGTCACTGTCATCACTGCCAAACTCTTCACTATCAGCATCTGAAGGCAGAGTTGTCAAAGCTTCCTTTGCTCTTTGTAGAGATTGTGAGGTGTGCACTAGTGCATTGCCTCCTCTGCCTCCACATTGCCCTGTTGTGCCATGACTTGATAGGCAGAAACAGGATGAGTAAAGGTTTCATGATCCAAAGAGATGGAGTCAATTATTGACTGATATTCTTGTCGAAATTCCATCTCTTTAGAAGCTTCATTAACCTCCATTAACTCACTTGCAATGGCTGGATCTTCCTGCCTTATTTCTCCTATAGCCCTTTCTCTCCTCTCATCTCTCTTTTCTTGCATCAGGGGCTCCCCCTGGCTCACACCTCTCACACCCTCACCTTCACCTACTAAGGTGGAACTCTCTTGCTCTCCTTTTGCCTGACCTGAAGAAATGGTCAGCCTCTCATTATTTGCCTCTTCTTTTGCCTGCTCACAAAGCAGCCTCTCACTCCCTTCCCTCAATCCTAAAAGTGTCTCAACTACTGAGAACTCCTCCACACTTGACACAGGAATGTCAGATATAACAGTAGTAGAGTGAGTTATCAACGGATAAGGGATATCAGTTGATGGAGTAGTTATAGCTGTCAACGGATGGCTAGACATTGGCGCATCCGTTGATGAAGAAACACTTGTCAACGGATGAAGGATATCCGTTGATGAAGGAATGATAGTATCCGTTGAAGTGAAAACCAACACTGAATCTGTGGAGATTGATTTTAAATATGAGGCCACAGATGTTGTTGTGAATTCAGGAATGGAAGATTGATGGCCCAACAAATCATCTAAAAGATGATGACCACCAATTGCAGAGTGGGGCTTCTCCAAGAATCTTAAAGATGGAGAATCAGGAATTGATGTAGATATCATATCCACATCCATAGATGGAGTTGGTGATGGTGGATTGTAATGTGTATCGATTTGAAGGTTAAGATCAAGGGGCTGTGACTCCACATTTATTGAAGTCACATCAAGCTGAATTTGAGAAGGTACAATTTGTTGTACTGTGTGTGCACCCTGTGCTTCCCCTATGGTTTTAGATTTTACTCTTCTTTCATAGGTTTTTGAGAGATGGCTAGTGTCCCTTACCCTTTTGTGCAGAGTTGCTGTAGAACTAGTAGTCACACCCTGTTGAGAGGATGTAACTTGGGCTTGGCTATTTGGTGAACTTTCCTCACCTACCTTATTCTTAGGGCATGCACCCTGTCCCTCACCACTCACTACCTCCTTCACACTCCCCTCAAGAGTTGTGGTAGTTTTTGCAACAGGTGCTTTTTGAGAAGCACCTGAGGTTTGTCTCTTAGATTTTGGTTTGGAAACTTTTGTTTTAGTCACTTGGGTAGGAGCCTGTTTGGTCACTACTACAGACTCCACTGTGACTGTGGAAGGCAAAGAAATTTGGGGGTTAGAGATAGGAGTTTCAAGGTTAGAAAGAGTTACCTGAACAATTGGTAGATATACCAATTGTACTTCTGCATTGGAGTTCATTCGAATTAAATCACTTAAGACTCTCTTCTCCTGAACAAAACATGTGAACTTGCTATCCGGGTTAGCAATGAATAGCTCATTCTCAGATACATGTTGTGCTAAGAGCATCAAAAATCTAGCAAAATAGATATTCTTGCTCCTAGTTTCCTTTTTACCTAATTTTGCTGCTATCTCATACATGACTAGTGTGCCAAAGTTATAGAATTTATCAGTCAGTAGCATACATAACATAACTAGCATGGAATGGGTAACAGCATCAAAAATACTAATTTTGCCTGAAAAAGTTTTAATGAAGGCATCACAAAAATAACTCCATTCTTTAACCATTCCTTTCCTAACAATTTTCCCTAAATTATCAGTACTAAGGGCATAATTTATGGAATTAAGCATGGCAAGTATTTCAGCATCACTGGGTACTTTCAGACAGTTATTCTCAGGTAATTTTAAACAAGCAGTTATCACATCAGAGTTAACTACATAGTTTTTACCCTTTAAGGAAAAAGCAATTGTACCGTTTGTGCCATTGAACTCAGCAGATGCCCACACCTCTTCGATTACCTCGTGGATTAGAGGAGTGGTGGCAGTCATAGCATACGAAAGTTTACAGTTCTTCACAAAATTCATCATGGTGTGATAAGCTTCTGGGGCATTCACTGTATCGACATAGGCCGCGAAGTTGTTCTTCTCATAGGTGAACCCAGTCGAAGACATCATCTTAACAATAGGCGCCATTGAAGTGTTTGAACTTTTGTTGCAGAGAGTTTTTGTGAAGAAGATGCAGTTTACTTAAGAGAATCTTGAAAGTCGATAAAAGTGAGATGTGAGAGCACAAGACAGCCTTTTATACTTTTCAAGAATTGAAAATGAAATAATTAAAAGTAATTACCCATTGGTCAAAAGTAACTGTCAAATAATAAAAGAAAATAAATATAACCAGTCCTATATAGATACACGTTTACCAACGGTTATAATTAAAAGAAAATATGTATATCAACGGATATGAAATGAACGGTTGAGAGACAGTTTATCCGTTGATAACGTGGATAACCTGTTATCCGTTGATATACGAAAATCTAGGAATGTGTTTATGCTATCAACGGGTAAAAGGATATCCGTTGATAAGATAATTTTGCCTTGGGCAAAATTTCTGAAGAAAATTTTTCTGAGAGTTTTTAATTCTCAAGTAAATCAAAACACATTTCTAGCTGCAATGCAGTAAAATCAAATATCACTAGGAATTATGACAAGTTAAGCATACCTAGTTCACCTACCAATCTTGTGAATGTGGATTCATCAAGAGGCTTGGTGAAGATATCTGCAAGCTGCATTTCATTTGGCACAAAGTGCATTTCTACTGTACCATTCATCACATGTTCTCTAATGAAGTGGTATTTGATGTCAATATGCTTGGTTCTCGAGTGTTGCACTGGATTCCCTGTGATGGAAATAGCACTTGTGTTGTCACAGAAAATTGGAATCTTCTCAACTTTTAGACCATAGTCAATAAGTTGATTTCTCAACCATAGAATCTGTGCACAACAACTTCCAGCAGCAATGTACTCAGCTTCAGCTGTAGAAGTGGAGACTGAGTTCTGTTTCTTACTGAACCATGAAACAAGCCTGTTTCCTAGAAATTGACAGGAACCTGTAGTACTTTTCCTATCAACTCTGCAACCTGCATAATCTGCATCTGAATAGCGAGTTAGATCAAAACCAGATTCTCTTGGGTACCAAATGCCAAGGTTTGGTGTTCCCTTGAGATACCTGAAAATTCTCTTAATAGCTATCAAGTGAGACTCTCTAGGGTCAGCTTGAAATCTAGCACAAAGACAAGTAGAAAACATTATATCAGGTCTACTAGCTGTTAGGTATAGAAGTGAACCTACCATGCCTCTATAGCTTGAGATGTCCACAGACTTTTCCTTAGTATTCAACTCAAGCTTAGTTGCAGTGGCCATAGGTGTTTTTGCAGAGGTACAATCCATTAAGTCAAATTTCTTTAAGAGATCATAAATATATTTTGTTTGACTTATGAAAATGCCCTCATTAACTTGCTTTACTTGTAGGCCAAGAAAGTAAGTTAATTCACCCATCATGCTCATTTCATACCTACTTTGCATAAGTTTGGCAAACCTTTTGCAAAGCTTCTCATCTGTAGACCCAAAAATAATATCATCTACATAGATTTGAATAAGTATTGAAGAGCCATTGATATTCCTATGAAACAAGGTTTTATCTACTGTACCTCTAGTGAAGTGATTCTCCAAAAGAAATTGAGATAAAGTGTCATACCAGGCTCTTGGTGCTTGCTTCAAACCATAAAGTACTTTCATGAGAAGATATACATATTCTGGAAATTCTGGATCTTCAAAGCCAGGAGGTTGATGGACATAGACCTCTTCTTCCAGTTCCCCATTTAGAAAGGCACTTTTGACATCCATCTGATAGACCTTGAAATTGGCATGTGCTGCATAGGCTAGGAAGATTCTTATTGCCTCAAGTCTTGCCACTGGAGCAAAAGTTTCATCAAAATCTATCCCTTCTTCTTGAGAATAGCCCTTTGCCACTAATCTAGCTTTATTCCTCATAATTATGCCATTTTCATCTGTCTTATTCTTGAGAACCCATTTAGTACCTATGACACTTCTATCATCAGGTTTGGGCACAAGCTTCCATACTTTATTTCTTTCAAATTGGTTTAGCTCGTCTTGCATTGCTAAGACCCAATCTGGATCTAGAAGGGCATCTTCCACTTTCTTAGGTTCCTCTTGAGACAGGAAGCTACTGTATAGACATTCTGCTTGACTGGCCCTTCTAGTTTGGACTCTTGAATTTGATTCACCAATGATTAGCTCAAATGGATGATATCTAGTCCATTTTCTTGTAGGTGGAAAGTTTGATCTTGATGAGGTTGCTTCATTTTCATGAGCATGATCATGTTGGTTTAGCATTGAATTTTGACCTTGAGAAACTCCCCCTGAGTTTGTTGTCCTTGCTGAATTATGAAGTTGACTGTCAACGGATGCATCATTTTGCCTGTCGACGGATGCTTGAGAATCTCTGTCAACAGATGCATCTCTAATATTGTCAACGGATGCTCCAGAATGATTGTCAACGGATGCATCATTTCCAGTGTAAACATCACTTCTAGTTGGTACAACAACTCTTGGTGGATCTCTGTGGTCATGATCATCATATTCCTCATCATCATCATAGTACATTCTTCCTTCACCTTCATTCTCAAATTCCAACTTTTCATGGGAGCCTCCATCATTTAGACCTAGAATCTTTTGATCATCAAACACAATGTGTACAGATTCCATAACAATGTTGGTTCTTAGATTGTAGACTTTGTAGGCTTTCCCTGCTGCATATCCAACAAAAATAGCTTCATCTGCCTTTGCTTCAAATTTGCCCAAGTTATCTCCATGATTCCTTAGCACAAAACACTTACATCCAAAGACATGAAGGAAAGCTAAAGTTGGTTTCTTGTTGGTTAACAACTGATAAGGAGTCATTCCTCTAGCTTGATTGACCAAGGAAATATTCTGAGTAAAGCATGCAGTGTTGACAGCTTCAGCCCAGAAATATGTTGGTAACCTTGATTCACTTAACATTGTTCTAGCTGCTTCAATGAGAGTTCTGTTTTTCCTTTCAACAACCCCATTTTGTTGAGGTGTTCTGGCAGCAGAAAACTCATGGACAATTCCATTTTCTTCACAGAAAATCTTCATTGTGGAATTCTTGAATTCAGTGCCATTGTCACTCCTGATTCTTTGTACTCTGTCTTCAGAACCATTGTTTAGTATTCTGAGGTGATTGATGATGATTTCACTTGCACAATCCTTGGAGTGCAGGAAGAAGGTCCATGTGAACTTAGAAAAATCATCTACAATCACCAGACAGTATTTCTTCTTTGAAATAAACATGACATTTACTGGACCAAATAAGTCCATATGCAGCAATTGAAGAGGCTTAACAATGGATGACTCTGTCTTGCTTTTGAAGGATGATTTCTTTTGTTTCCCTAATTGGCAGGCATCACACAGTCCATCTCTGACAAATTCCAATTGAGGGATTCCACTAGCAAGATCCTTTCTTACCAAATCATTCATAACTTTAAAATTCAAATGTGACAGCTTCTTATGCCATAGCCAACTCTCATCCTTACTTGCTTTACTGAAGAGACAAGTAATGGATTATGAGCTTGCTGAATTGAAGTCAGCTATGTAAACATTTCCTTTTCTAAAGCCTGTCAATACCACATTGTTGTCTTCCTTGGCAGAAACAACACAGGCTTCTTTTGTGAACTTTACTTCATAGTCTTTGTCAAAAATCTGACTGACACTCAGCAAATTATGCTTCAAACCTTCAACTAAAGCCACTTCTTCAATGATGACATTGTCTTTTGAAATCAGGCCATATCCCTTAGTATATCCTTTGCTGTCATCTCCAAAGTTAATTCTAGGGCCAGCTCCTTCCTTGAACTCTGTGAGCAGGGTTGAATCTCCTGTCATGTGCCTAAAGCATCCACTGTCTAGGTACCATAGATTCCTTCTGTTTCCCTGCACACATTCCAAAAACATATCAAGTTGATTTTGGTACCCAAGCTTCCTTGGGTCCTTTCTTGTTAGCCTTTGACTTTGCACTCTTAGCATTCTTCAACTTAAGTGTAGATGCTTGAGTGATGGGGTTTGACAAATGCTCATTTGCATGAATATTTGATGCATGCATTTGTGGAAAATTGGCATACATATTATTCATGCTAGGAATGCTCCATGACATTTGTGGCACATTCACAGATTGAAAATAAGGATTAGACACATATGGAATGTTCACATATGGATTTGAAAAACTAGCATTTTGATACAAACCAGGCATTGCAGGCATACATGGTATTGTTTGAGGTACATGAACAGGAGCCTTGTTGACAATCTTGCAATAAGAAGATAGGTGATTGACACTATTACAATTACTACAAATTTTCCTAGGAGCAAACTTGTCAGGAGAATAATTGTTTTTCTTGTTGATGCCTATCTTACCATTTCTGTTCTTTTTCTTTTTACCCTCAATTTCTACCTTTTCATTATCTGATTTACCAACAGCCTTTTTGTTATGTAAATCACCTGCCTTAGCCTTCCCACTAGATTTGGTTTTGCTACTCTCACCACTAACAAAGTTCTTGTTGACTGGACCATACTTGATATCCAGTTTCCTGAGTTCCTTCTTACTAACAAACTTTTTGTTAGTCGACGGATACCTCTCATTCGTTGATGGTTCATCTGTCAACGGATGATCACTATCCGTTGATTCACAAATAGTCTCTAGATCCTCAAGGCCAGGTTCTAGCTCCTTTTTCTTTTGAGTCCAGGTATCCTTCACAAATGATTCTATTCCCTGGACTTCTATTATGTTTTGAGAAATATTCCTACAACTTTGAAATTTAGCAATTATCCCTTGTTCTTTTTCAAGCTGGTCTTTTAAAATCAGTTCTCTTTTTAACACAGCTTCAAGTTCACTTTTAGCATTATTGCAATCAACTCTCATTTTCTCAAATTCTAGAAATTGAGCTTCTAGAGCAGCATTTCTATCACTTAAAAACAGATTAGACTCTTTAATCCTATTGTTCTCTTTAGTAAGTGATTTAAGAGTAACTGTAAGAACCCCAAATTTTGGATATAATTAAAACTTTTTATTAAGTAATGATAAAATGAGGAACAATGATTCCGATAACAAGGTCACCAGCTCTAATGAATGGTGGTTTCAAAGAACAATGATTGTAATGAATGGATATTGCTTTGGACAATGATCCTGATGCATTGGTATATTGTCAGAATAGAGTAATTCGATGGTTGAGGACCTAGATAAGAATAATCTACCATCCAGGAAGGAGCTAATGGATCCTTGAAGGGAAATGAGTACGTGCATAGTGTTTCCCGTACGTGCATAGTGTTTCCCGTACGTGCATAGTATTTCCTGTACGTGCATAGTAATTTGGTGGATGAATAGTGATTTTGTAAGTTGGAAAACTTTTCACTCCACCCTATGTACGGGACGTGATATGGATGTTTCGAAGTCATATTAGTAATACGCGGAGGAAATAAGTGAATGCAGAGACGATCGGAATTCAGAAATTCCAAATTCTTTTCGGTATAATATTTGACCGGACAGTGGATTAAATATTATTATAATCCAAGAATTGAGATATTAACTTTGAGGATTTGATATTTTGGGATGTTATTATATTTGATTTAAGAATGAAGGTAGGAAACCACTGAGGAGTGGTTATGGCTACAATGTAATTATTGATATTTGGAAAGAATGAATGGAATTCGACCTTATTATGTTTATGTCTTGAAGAATGCTAAAGGGTGACAACATAGGTAAGAATAATCTATCTTCTAAGGGAATAAGATATGGCAACTTCAAGCAAGAGAATACCCTCATGTCATCCAGATCGATAACGATTAATCCAGTAGTTCCGTAAAAAGGTTAAGGAACGATCGAAAGAGAATACGGACAATTGTACCACCCTAAGAGAACAAGTAAAGAATACAGAATGAATAGTGTTTGGTGGGAGTATATAATAATATGAGACGACACTATACAGAAGCATTCGGAACGGATTTCCGAGTTCGTATTAGTGATCCAGGGGGAAAATAAGTGTATGTAAAAGCTGTCGGATTCTGAAAAACCGCACTTTTATTTTCTCCGAGAGTTCCCTGGACACTGATAGCCTTAAGTATTTAACGAATGGATTTAAGGAATATAAATTGGAAAGTTAGAATGAAAGTATTAATATTAAAGAGGATTCCCGGTAAACCCTAATTAGAAATCCGTGAAATATTCTCACGAACGATCAATCAAAACGGGTAATAACCGGATACAGAAACAAGCAGAGGAAGCAAGAGTCTTGTGTAAGCTACTAGAATAAATATCTAGCAACCAAGTGGCTTAAAGTAACTAGCATACTTGGAGATGGAAGTAGTACTTAGAAAAACCAACCAATACTTAGCCTTCCACCATCCAAAACATAACACTTGTCTCTCCAAATTGCCTCATCCATGACATCACACTCCACTAACACAACTAGGATGAGATATTATCTATCCAAATTCACTTTATGCAAAATTGACCAAGGAAAAGCAAGAAACCAAGCAAACACTCTCCATTCCTTTCTTTTCTTCAAAGTTTCGGCCAAGGATCTAGAAAAGGAGGTTCCCACCATTATTTGTTCTTCTAATTTTTAGGGTAAGTACTACATATCATAGTTTAGATCCCCTAGAAATTTCAGCCTCAAATTCACTTCCTTTCATTTTCAAATAAATCATCAAAGGTGATGATGAATAGTGTTTCTAAGAACTAATCTTTGTTTTTCTTGTTTTCATGGTTGATCCTAGCTAAGTTAAGGCCATCCAAGGGAAATACCAAGCTTTGTGAGGCTATTACATACTACAAGGAAGGTATAAGACTTGAAAACCCTTGCTCTACTTTGAGTTTTAAGCATGTTCTTGATGGATCTAGCTTAGTTATGATTATGTTCATGTTATAAGCATGTTTAGTTAGTGATTTAGTGATTTGATTAACATGATGAGTTTGATACTAAGATCAGTGGCTTCTGGTCTTGTTGGGGTGCTTATTATGTGTATAAGTTGATTAGATGCCCGGTGTGGCTTGGTTGTTGCGTAATGAATTTTAGAACGCTCGATTCGTAGCCGTCGTAATGCCCGATTTTCATTAACACTAAGAAACCGAACTGGTCAGTAGCCATAACTCTCTGTTCCTGGCAAGTTAATGAACCCTACTGATATATTTTTGAACATAGATCACTTTGGCGAAAGAATCGAAGCATTTTGATTTACGGTTTAGGAATTATGACCAAATTACTAAAAGTAGTTTGAATCCGTAAACGAAAGTTCGTAACTGAAATTGAACCCTCGTAAACTATGTAACGTCATGGTGAATCTTGGTAAATAAATACTAGGGGTAAGAAGGAAGGTGTGAAAGAAAACTGTATGTCAAAAAGAGCATTTTTCGATTTATTAAAAATGTTCGAGTCAAGGTTAAACGCGAACGAACCCCTAAAAGACGACTCTTTTATAACTTCGGTAAAACACTTAGAAAACGGGCGATAAAACTCGGAGTATAATATTGGTTTGTAACGATCAACCTTAGAACTCATAGGACTTAAGTATGTCCCAAGTATAAGTGCAGTGACATGTCGTATTAACGAACGAATGTCGGGTCGGATCAGTGATAATAAGTAATCCACTAAAAAGGGGTATAACGAGATAACTCGAGAACGTGTTTCGAATTAAGTATAACTTAACTTTTAATATGTTAAGTGATTAATCCCGAATGCCTTGGCTATTTATAGATCACCAAGCTGAACCGGGACCCGCTACCACTACCCCTTACCGTACTCGACTACCAGGCAAGTTTCAATTCCCTTCTTTTAGGCTGTTGTTGTGATTGAATAAATATATATATATGATTGCTGATATACATATGCCATTGCATGCATGCCTACTTTCAAGTTGAATTGATATACTTGTTCCCTGAATGTTATTGTTGGCTTATAAGCTAGATAGTTATACATCAGTTATAAGCCGGTTATTGTAAGACCCTCGTAGAAGGGCGTATACATCTTATTCATCAAATATAGACCGGGAGTCAATATTTCTTGATATATCGAGATTACCTCGGAGGAAAATATTTAAGTAAATATTTTCCATTATTCGGGCGACGAATATTATTTGAATATTCGTTCGAGATTATTTATTTTAACGATATTTACTTCAAATAATTATTTGAACGTAACTATTCGACGAATAATATTTTTAATATTCATTCAGAGTCGAATTATTTATCGATTATTATTGCGAATATTCTTCTAAAGGTTGGACTACTAAATGAATATTAATTGGATATTCATTTAGAATATTATTCATTAAATGAATATTACTTTTGAGTATTCATTTAAGACAGTAATTACCTATCGAATATTATTTTAATGTTCATCTGAAACTTGATTTATTTATCGAGTCTTATCTCGAATATTCCTTTAAAGCTTGGATTACTAAATGAACATTACTTGATATTCATTTAGAATATTATCCATTAAATGAATATTACTTTATCAATATTCATTTAAATTCCTAATTAATTATGAATATTATTTTGAATATTCATCCAGGGTTCTATTTAATCATCGAATATTATTTTAAATATTTTAAATATTCCTTTCAGGTCTTATTAATTAATGAATATTATTTGGAATATTCATTTGAATATTTAGTTATGCAATAAATATTCTCTCGATATTTCTTCAAGAATTATTTGAGAGATACTCTGATTAAAGATATTCTTTCATATTCCTAAATATTCCGTAAAATATTTTAATTCAATAAATATTCTCTGAATATTTATTCCATACTTAGAATAACCTCGATAAGGTTTATCTTCTTCGATTATTACAGAAAATATTTCGGAGTCATATTATTATTAATCTTATATCAAGAAAGGTTCTCAGACATCATTCTTCTTTGAGTCTATCTCCTTAATAATAGGGAACCTTACTTGGAAAATGTTATTTATCTTGTCGACTTCCCGGTCATAAAGTATTCCCTTCACTCGCAACTCGGGTGCTGTTGACTTATTAAGTCGTTGCTTACCTTCTCATCTTTCGAGGGGTAAGATTACTGGAACAAGTTGATATCCGTTACCAAGTAATAGCTTGGGAGTTATTGGTAAATTTTCCTTTCCAACTAGATACGACTACTTTGTGGAGTCTTATCAACAAGTATTATACTTGGGGAAAGGGGGACGAACGTTACATTCAGAATCATGAATTCTATTTGAACTAGGAGTCGTGTAAGAGGCCGAGTAGCGCCAGTCCATCCCCTTTGGCCCAACCGTTGGCCGGGGAGAGCTAGCAAGGCGGTATACAAGTAAAGCCGTCAGTTCTTCCTTCTACCGGTAGTAAATCTAAATTGAGCTGTACTATCTCGACTGATCATCAAGATTGGAACAGCGGGCGCGGTGAATACTCCATCATTGGTTCATCATCCAAATTTATTTATTTCCTACAACATGATTACTGTTGGCAGAGTTGGAAAAGGGTCATAACTGGAATTGCAACCTTTTCTTGCAAACTCCTCTTCTTAATAACAATAAGAATATCTCGCTTACTTTGATGTAGCAGATATTTCTACAAACAAATACTTTAAGTTACCTTGTAACTTCATCGTTCATATTATACTGGCATCATTTCCGTAAATGCATGGCATATGGTTTGAAAGATACTTTTGAACTGTTATACATTATCGTTCAGTTATATATTATTGTTGGTGGGCTATTGCTCACCCTTGCTTTATTATTATATCACAACAACAGCTAGATCAGATGACTCGCACAAGGCGCACTCGACGCGGGCGAGGACGATGAGACTACCAGAGCTGAAGAAGAAGCTATTGGTAGGGTATATTTATTCTTTCAGTACCAAGAATATGGTATAGTATGACTTATGTAAATGGATGGCAAAGAGTATGTATTTATATTGAAATCCTTTTGGATTGTAAGAACTCATAATGTGATTAATAAAAATTTGATTGTTACTCTGATTTCATCTCTGGGACTATAACGGGTGTGTTTTATATTGTTGTGTTGGGTTATAGAGACGTAATTTATTTTATGTTAAGGAAAGTTCAATTTTTGTGGACAGAATTGGAAACCGTAACCACCGGATCCCGGACCCCGGATCTGGGGGTGTTACAGAAGTGGTATCAGAGCGTACGTTATAAACCCCAGAGAGGAGGTGACGTTAAAACAATAAATTCAATAAGATAATAAGAACTCTTGCCAAGTTCATAGTCGGACTACTTAATGTAGTGATGACATATAAAACCCTTATGGGAACTCGTAAGTATAATGATAGTAACTTAGCTCGATATCGTATCGACGAGTAAGGCGACTGACCTTGAGGCATACGAGCAACAGCGCGATGATGCTTTATATGCTGAAGATCAGCGGGTAATTCGATGGAGTACCCTACTGGAGACCCGGAAGAGGTTCCAGCAGATAAGGAAAATCCTGTTAGGATAAGGAGCTTACCCATGGGTAATGAGGGTCGCAGCCAGAATGACTGTGATGATTAAGATATGGTGCTCAGAAAAGTGAGTATAAAGAACCGAGATATTATTAAGAGATCTGAAGATGCATGTTGAATTCATAGCCGGACTACCAGATGTAGTACCAGCAAGAAAGAAGGATTGGAAGAATTACTTGAGATCTTATACGGAAATAGATTAGAATCCTTAGAGATTTTCATCTTAACAAAGAAAGAGCTAGAGGGATGTATGATTATCAAAGACATCGATTTAGGGCGAGGAGCAGAGTCCCTAGGAATAGTTGAGAATGAGGCAGTAAGTGCCATATCATTTGATAAATGAATCAGTACGAATATTGTCAGTAATAATTCGCCATGAGAAGGCAGGTGTCGTAGGTTGTAAATTATGGAACCAAATTAAGGTTAATAAGGTGGTTTTATTAAGGAAAATGTTCATTTTATGAATGAATCATTTAGAAAGTAAAGACATTGGGAAGTGATAGCATGATTGGGTAAAATTATATAAGGAAGTAGCAAGCAAGACAATGATCTCAGAACCTACCGGAAGATAAGACCAGTGAGTCAAGATGAACTCGTAATGAGACTACTGCCAGAGACTGAGTATAGAGTTAATTCAACTCAGTTAAATGATGAACCAGAAACGTTAGATGCATGTGATTTAGAGGAATATTAAATTCCTTCTTCTCTTTGAATGGATTATAGTAGTACCTTAAGTTTATTCCGATGCGGAATTATAATAGATCAAGTAATACGATCAGTAGTTAAAGAGAAAAATGTGAGAAAATCTTCCTGGAGCTAAAAGGTGAAATTGGTAATGACCAAGAGCTGGCATTGCTTAATGGAAAAAAGGAGACTTTGTGCTTCCAACGACGCTTCGCATAAAGGGTTAGGTAGACCGACATTTGGTAGTATTGGATATCAGGACGTCTAGGTATCAGGACGTTGTGACGGGTTTCAGTTTGAAACTATTGATTCCCTTCTAAGGGATGGATATAATTGATTCCTTTCCAGTGGGTAAACTTCCAATCTGATGATGATTATTTCGTTAACTATGACTGCTTATGATTCCACCTGCTTGGAGGTTCAAAGAACTATTCTTCAGGTTTCGAAACTGGTCTCTTTAATGTTACCAGTAGGTGGGTAGATTGATCAAAATTTCCTTGAGTCTGGAAAGGAATTCGGTGAATTTTGGCAAACCTTGTCTTTCTGATTATCAGAGAATGTCATGGAAGAGAGTAAAAATTGGAGCAAACCCTGTGATTTGGGTAAGGATGCTGTAAAATGGGTTAGTAAACGGACCCTGAGCATTACAATCGACGGTAGTGATAAAATGATGAAGTGAGATTGGACGAAAATAGGAAATGTAAGTAAGAAACTAGCCGGACTGAGAAATTCCAGGATTGACTTAAATGAAAAGGCTGTTGTGCCAGGAATGGTAAGCTTGTGTGGCACGCAGGATTGATAAGAATAGTTGAAAAGATAAAAGTGGAGGAAAGGTGACCGGAGACGGTGCCGAGTAGTCGATTAAGACTTATATGGAGTAAAGTTTTGGAAAGGTAGAAAGGTACCAAAGAAGAAGGCACTATGCCGGCAATTGCTAGAAAAGTAATGCTATTAGCCAACCCCTAAAATCATATATTTTTATTTTAGTGTGGCCAGTTGAGGCCAAGTCACAACGGACTATAAAGTGACTAGACCAGCAATGAAAAGACAAAGCAGGGTTGCTTCTAAGTAAGCACCGACTGCAAGGGCTTCTGATATAAAGGAAATATTAATGAGATTGTAGGAGTCTTCTACTAAACCCTTTGCAACCCATGTTTTGATGGGGAATTTACTAGACCTTTTTGGGATGGGGTAACCCGTACTAAAGTGACTCATGTGTATATGGTTGTCCAAGATTACGAGTAAAATGGAAGTATAGTGACTTGAGATGTGTGATGTTAGGGTATCATGAATACCCTGAACATATTACGACTAAGGGAAGTAAACAACGAAGGTTTATGAAGAGAGTATAGAAATGGTCAGAGATGGATCAGTATGCTGTAGAAATTTTGTCGAAGGCGAGTACATTTGAGAAGAACGATAAGTACTAAGAGATTCACGTTGAACTCGACCAATATCTTCCAAAACATCCTTGCTGCCATTACCAAGTTCTGTAAGAGAGGAGATAGGCATACGTTGCCTTTTTGGAAGGCCAAATAGGCTGACAACTATCTGAAAGAAGAGGATGGCATTAAGCCACCGATCGATTATCAAATGAGAATGATTGAAAAGAGACCTTTATTAAGGATACATGATCTGATTGCCAATTATAAGATGCAAGAATTCTTTGGCAGTTGAATTAAGGATAGGATATCCATAAATTAAGACAAACCCTAGGGAATGCACAAGGGGTGGCATTAACCCTAATAACGACATTATGACTTCAGATGATATGAGTTGGACTTGCTAAGGCAACAATGACCGGTAAGGATTATAAAAAAAAGAGTTCTGGAAAGAACATAGATAGAATTATTAGAGTATTGATCAATGACATTTTGATATACCCTGTACCCAGAAAATACAGGAGGAAGGATGAGGATGACCTATGAAACCTTACAAGGAAAAAGGTAATATTCCGAACTTCAAAATGGAAGTTTGGTAAGGAATGTATGACATAGTAACAGTAATGCCAGATGAGGCATGTATGAGACCATGAGGAAGTATGGATTGAACCTATAAAGGTTGAGATTATCCTAAGATAAGGAAAGAACTAAGAAGAGAAGTATCCTAAGTAGGATTGGGAATAAACGTGATAAAGTTCCCACGGGTAGGTGGAAGCAATGACTTATGGAGAAAGACTGTTAAATATATTTTTCTCCATCAGCAGAGCTTAAGGGAGAATGCTTTCACCCAAAAATGATGGGAATGAGGTAGAAATGTTTGAATTGGAATATATCCAAGGAACAAGGATTACCAGAAATTATTATTATCAGGAAAGGCCAATGAGGTGGCCGACAGTTTAAGTATAAAGGAATAATTATAAATGTTCATACCGAAGAAACAAAATGATATTTGGAAAGACCTTGAAGGTCATATTGGAGTGGAGGAAGTTACATTCCTTTTGATGATTGTGCAAGAATCGAAGGTAATAATAGTTTAAGTAAAGATTCGATTCCTGATGGAGTCTTAAGCATATTACGTACCTTAGAAGGTCCCGTTTTGAGGCAAACCAGGACCATGGTACAAAATTGATGAAGTAAACCGTTAAGTTTCCAGTCTTTTATGGAAGATGCATAAGTGATAGTTTCATCAACCGGACCTAGCTGCGATGCCTGAAACTCTTCTGCAATTCTATCTACTTCATGTTATATCTACATCAAGTTCAGGAAGTGTTCCTTATGGATAAGGAATAGTGATTACTTTGTCTCCCTAAGGGATTTGAAACCCGTAGGGTTAGCTATTAATGCACTACGTAAACAACAAGTGATGGTGATTCTTCTAAGAAAGTAGATGACAATGTAAAGATAAAGAAAGTTCTGCCATTGATTAACTAAATGGCATGTTGATGAATGACAAACAAGTTTATGTTAGTGTACTTCTGCGCAAACAAGATAGAGAATATGAGGTTGATGATTCATGATGTTAAAGATATTCCCATGGAAAGAATTAATGAGACTTGGAGGGAAGGGCGGTTGAGCCCGAGACTTATTGGGCCACCTGAGAGTTTAAAGTGTTCGGACGGCGGTATTCGAGCCAGCCTTACCCCCAAAACTTATAGCACGGTCATAACGGGTTTTCATGTGGCCAGGCTACGTCAGTAAAATGCAGATGTTCAACAGATGATAGGAGTACGAGCATGTAGATATACGACCTGGTCTGACTTACGAAAGACAACCTGTGGAAAACCACGGTTAGAAAAGAACAAGTGATGAGAAACACGGTTGGCAGAAGTAGATTATATGAATCTAAGTTAAAGGAATCGGGCCAGATTCATTTCGGAAAGTTTAAATTGAAATAACGTGATGATTATAGAATAAATGAGACGGAATACCGATAAGGAGGTACCAAGTGCAAAAAGGTGTCTCAATAAAGAGGTGAAGGTGAAAGTAAATAATAGAAATGAGTAAGAATCAGCTAATAAGAAGGATGTGATTGATAAAGAAAAGGGTGGGGAAGCAACTATGGAATGAGAAGCAAGGAATGTTATGAATGGGTTTTCTAATGAATTCTCAGGATGACAACCTGATAGTGTCAATATTATAGTTATGAAAAAGCTAGTAACATGATATGGGATGTCAGTAATAATGATGTCAAGTGAGAAATCTAAGATTTAACCTGAAAGGTTGAAGGATTTCCCGAATGTGAGTATCGCTAAGATTGAACAAGAGTATTTGTCCATAGAATAATGGACAAAGCAGCAAGATATGTTGACACGTGAGATTGCGATCAAATAGTATTGGATATAATTATGATTAATTTCTTCTTTGATAAACCTCTATAGTTCAGAGGTAAATTCTGAGTATGATATTCTACAATCATGGAAGTTTTCTATAATCCTTTAGAACTCTTTTATCTTCTTCTCTCTTATTCATCTTCTTTATGAATTGAGAAGAACAACCCTTTTAGGAGGGGAGGTACTGCTACGTGACTATCTGTCTATGTGATAGAAGTCTAAGTGGAATACCATGACTTGTTTAATTGCTTGTCAAGTACTAAAGGCTGGCCCCCTTCTGTACTAACTATGCAATATAACAAATGTTCAATTGATCATAGTGATCTCTCAATAAATCTTTCCACTTCTCTATATTGATCGAGATTGCGAAGATTAAAGCAATCAGGAAATGCACAGTAGGAGCGAGGTTACCTCCGAATTCGTAGGGTGATAGTGATACCAATGTTACTGCAGGTATCAATAAGGATAAGACTGAGTAAGAATATAACCCGGATAGTGAGTTGTACGAAAAGTAGCAACGTTGATGGAAAAAGGATACAATATGGATTGTAGCACTAGAAGATGTGCTGAGGAAGGGTAGAACGACTAAGAATTGACCGGGAAGCTAAAAAAAGTGAACGAGAGGCAAACGACTCTTTGCTTCCTACCTGATTCCGGGACGGAATCCTTTTAAGGAGGGGAGACTGTAAGAACCCCAAATTTTGGATATAATTAAAACTTTTTATTAAGTAATGATAAAATGAGGAACAATGATTCCGATAACAAGGTCACCAGCTCTAATGAATGGTGGTTTCAAAGAACAATGATTGTAATGAATGGATATTGCTTTGGACAATGATCCTGATGCATTGGTATATTGTCAGAATAGAGTAATTCGATGGTTGAGGACCTAGATAAGAATAATCTACCATCCAGGAAGGAGCTAATGGATCCTTGAAGGGAAATGAGTACGTGCATAGTGTTTCCCGTACGTGCATAGTGTTTCCCGTACGTGCATAGTGTTTCCTGTACGTGCATAGTAATTTGGTGGATGAATAGTGATTTTGTAAGTTGGAAAACTTTTCACTCCACCCTATGTACGAGACGTGATATGGATGTTTCGAAGTCATATTAGTAATACGCGGAGGAAATAAGTGAATGCAGAGACGATCGGAATTCAGAAATTCCAAATTCTTTTCGGTATAATATTTGACCGGACAGTGGATTAAATATTATTATAATCCAAGAATTGAGATATTAACTTTGAGGATTTGATATTTTGGGATGTTATTATATTTGATTTAAGAATGAAGGTAGGAAACCACTGAGGAGTGGTTATGGCTACAATGTAAATATTGATATTTGGAAAGAATGAATGGAATTCGACCTTATTATGTTTATGTCTTGAAGAATGCTAAAGGGTGACAACATAGGTAAGAATAATCTATCTTCTAAGGGAATAAGATATGGCAACTTCAAGCAAGAGAATACCCTCATGTCATCCAGATCGATAACGATTAATCCAGTAGTTCCGTAAAAAGGTTAAGGAACGATTGAAAGAGAATACGGACAATTGTACCACCCTAAGAGAACAAGTAAAGAATATAGAATGAATAGTGTTTGGTGGGAGTATATAATAATATGAGACGACACTATACAGAAGCATTCGGAACGGATTTCCGAGTTCGTATTAGTGATCCAGGGGGAAAATAAGTGTATGTAAAAGCTGTCGGATTCTGAAAAACCGCACTTTTATTTTCTCCGAGAGTTCCCTGGACACTGATAGCCTTAAGTATTTAACGAATGGATTTAAGGAATATAAATTGGAAAGTTAGAATGAAAGGTGGAGAATGAAAGTATTAATATTAAAGAGGATTCCCGGTAAACCCTAATTAGAAATTCGTGAAATATTCTCACGAACGATCAATCGAAACGGGTAATAACCGGACACAGAAACAAGCAGAGGAAGCAAGAGTCTTGTATAAGCTACTAGAATAAATATCTAGCAACCAAGTGGCTTAAAGTAACTAGCATACTTGGAGATGGAAGTAGTACTTAGAAAAACCAACCAATACTTAGCCTTCCACCATCCAAAACATAACACTTGTCTCTCCAAATTGCCTCATCCATGACATCACACTCCACTAACACAACTAGGATGAGATATTATCTATCCAAATTCACTTTATGCAAAATTGACCAAGGAAAAGCAAGAAACCAAACAAACACTCTCCATTCCTTTCTTTTCTTCAAAGTTTCGGCCAAGGAGATAGAAAAGGAGGTTCCCACCATTTTTTGTTCTTCTAATTTTTAGGGTAAGTACTACATATCATAGCTTAGATCCCCTAGAAATTTCAGCCTCAAATTCACTTCCTTTCATTTTCAAATAAATCATCAAAGGTGATGATGAATAGTGTTTCTAAGAACTAATCTTTATTTTTCTTGTTTTCATGGTTGATCCTAGCTAAGTTAAGGCCATCCAAGGGCAATACCAAGCTTTGTGAGGCTATTACATACTACAAGGAAGGTATAAGACTTGAAAACCCTTGCTCTACTTTGAGTTTTAAGCATGTTCTTGATGGATCTAGCTTAGTTATGATTATGTTCATGTTATAAGCATGTTTAGTTAGTGATTTAGTGATTTGATTAACATGATGAGTTTGATACTAAGATCAGTGGCTTCTGGTCTTGTTGGGGTGATTATTATGTGTATAAGTTGATTAGATGCCCGGTGTGGCTTGGTTGTTGCGTAATGAATTTTAGAACGCTCGATTCGTAGCCGTCGTAATGCCCGATTTTCATTAACACTAAGAAACCGAACTGGTCAGTAGCCATAACTCTCTGTTCCTGGAAAGTTAATGAACCCTACTGATAGATTTTTGAACATAGATCACTTTGGCGAAAGAATCGAAGCATTTTGATTTACGGTTTAGGAATTATGACCAAATTACTAAAAGTAGTTCGAATCCGTAAACGAAAGTTCGTAACTGAAATTGAACCCTCGTAAACTATGTAACGTCATGGCGAATCTTGGTAAATAAATACTAGGGGTAAGAAGGAAGGTGTGAAAGAAAACCGTATGTCAAAAAGAGCATTTTTCGATTTATTAAAAATGTTCGAGTCAAGGTTAAACGCGAACGAACCCCTAAAAGACGACTCTTTTATAACTTCGGTAAAACACTTAGAAAACGGGCGATAAAACTCGGAGTATAATATTGGTTCGTAACGATCAACCTTAGAACTCATAGGACTTAAGTATGTCCCAAGTATAAGTGCAGTGACATGTCGTATTAACGAACGAATGTCGGGTCGGATCAGTGATAATAAGTAATCCACTAAAAAGGGGTATAACGAGATAACTCGAGAACGTGTTTCGAATTAAGTATAACTTAACTTTTAATATGTTAAGTGATTAATCCCGAATGCCTTGGCTATTTATAGATCACCAAGCTGAACCGGGACCCGCTACCACTACCCCTTACCGTACTCGACTACCAGGCAAGTTTCAATTCCCTTCTTTTAGGCTGTTGTTGTGATTGAATAAATATATATATATGATTGCTGATATACATATGCCATTGCATGCATGCCTACTTTCAAGTTGAATTGATATACTTGTTCCCTGAATGTTATTGTTGGCTTATAAGCTAGATAGTTATACATCAGTTATAAGCCGGTTATTGTAAGACCCTCGTAGAAGGGCGTATACATCTTATTCATCAAATATAGACCGGGAGTCAATATTTCTTGATATATCGAGATTACCTCGGAGGAAAATATTTAAGTAAATATTTTCCATTATTCGGGCGACGAATATTATTTGAATATTCGTTCGAGATTATTTATTTTAACGATATTTACTTCAAATAATTATTTGAACGTAACTATTCGACGAATAATATTTTTAATATTCATTCAGAGTCGAATTATTTATCGATTATTATTGCGAATATTCTTCTAAAGGTTGGACTACTAAATGAATATTAATTGGATATTCATTTAGAATATTATTCATTAAATGAATATTACTTTTGAGTATTCATTTAAGACAGTAATTACCTATCGAATATTATTTTAATGTTCATCTGAAACTTGATTTATTTATCGAGTCTTATCTCGAATATTCCTTTAAAGCTTGGATTACTAAATGAACATTACTTGATATTCATTTAGAATATTATCCATTAAATGAATATTACTTTATCAATATTCATTTAAATTCCTAATTAATTATGAATATTATTTTGAATATTCATCCAGGGTTCTATTTAATCATCGAATATTATTTTAAATATTTTAAATATTCCTTTCAGGTCTTATTAATTAATGAATATTATTTGGAATATTCATTTGAATATTTAGTTATGCAATAAATATTCTCTCGATATTTCTTCAAGAATTATTTGAGAGATACTCTGATTAAAGATATTCTTTCATATTCCTAAATATTCCGTAGAATATTTATTCCATACTTAGAATAACCTCGATAAGGTTTATCTTCTTCGATTATTACAGAAAATATTTCGGAGTCATATTATTATTAATCTTATATCAAGAAAGGTTCTCAGACATCATTCTTCTTTGAGTCTATCTCCTTAATAATAGGGAACCTTACTTGGAAAATGTTATTTATCTTGTCGACTTCCCGGTCATAAAGTATTCCCTTCACTCGCAACTCGGGTGCTGTTGACTTATTAAGTCGTTGCTTACCTTCTCATCTTTCGAGGGGTAAGATTACTGGAACAAGTTGATATCCGTTACCAAGTAATAGCTTGGGAGTTATTGGTAAATTTTCCTTTCCAACTAGATACGACTACTTTGTGGAGTCTTATCAACAAGTATTATACTTGGGGAAAGGGGGACGAACGTTACATTCAGAATCATGAATTCTATTTGAACTAGGAGTCGTGTAAGAGGCCGAGTAGC
Source organism: Saposhnikovia divaricata (assembly GCA_036435485.1). Classification (NCBI taxonomy): domain Eukaryota; kingdom Viridiplantae; phylum Streptophyta; class Magnoliopsida; order Apiales; family Apiaceae; genus Saposhnikovia; species Saposhnikovia divaricata. The sequence continues at coordinate 24,121,772 of CM071599.1, forward strand.
GCCGGTCCATCCCCTTTGGCCCAACCGTTGGCCGGGGAGAGCTAGCAAGGCGGTATACAAGTAAAGCCGTCAGTTCTTCCTTCTACCGGTAGTAAATCTAAATTGAGCTGTACGATCTCGACTGATCATCAAGATTGGAACAGCGGGCGCGGTGAATACTCCATCATTGGTTCATCATCCAAATTTATTTATTTCCTGCAACATGATTACTGTTGGCAGAGTTGGAAAAGGGTCATAACTGGAATTGCAACCTTTTCTTGCAAACTCCTCTTCTTAATAACAATAAGAATATCTCGCTTACTTTGATGTAGCAGATATTTCTACAAACAAATACTTTAAGTTACCTTGTAACTTCATCGTTCATATTATACTGGCATCATTTCCGTAAATGCATGGCATATGGTTTGAAAGATACTTTTGAACTGTTATACATTATCGTTCAGTTATATATTATTGTTGGTGGGCTATTGCTCACCCTTGCTTTATTATTATATCACAACAACAGCTAGATCAGATGACTCGCACAAGGCGCACTCGACGCGGGCGAGGACGATGAGACTACCAGAGCTGAAGAAGAAGCTATTGGTAGGGTATATTTATTCTTTCAGTACCAAGAATATGGTATAGTATGACTTATGTAAATGGATGGCAAAGAGTATGTATTTATATTGAAATCCTTTTGGATTGTAAGAACTCATAATGTGATTAATAAAAATTTGATTGTTACTCTGATTTCATCTCTGGGACTATAACGGGTGTGTTTTATATTGTTGTGTTGGGTTATAGAGACGTAATTTATTTTATGTTAAGGAAAGTTCAATTTTTGTGGACAGAATTGGAAACCGTAACCACCGGATCTCGGACCCCGGATCTGGGGGTGTTACAGTAACACTCAAGTGATATAGTTCAGTAGACATTTCATCTATAACACTATTGCATTCCTCTTTGGTGAGCTCAGAGAGATTAGTAGAAAATACTTGATTGCTAGCTGAACTTGCTTCCTACTCTCCAGAATCAGCCATCAATGCAAGGTTGACAAACTCAACATCATCATCAAAATGATTGTCATCAGCAGCCCAGTCATACTCTTGGGTCAAGAATGCTTTCCTTTCTGCCTGAGAAGATCAAAATATTTCTTCTTGTAGTCAACAGTCTCAGTTGACTTTCACTTGTTCTCTTATCTAGGTTTCCTGCATTCACTTATCATGTGACCAGCAATTCCACAATTGTAGCATTTAATTTTGGATTTATCCACATAGTTGCTTGTGGAAAAATCCTTATTAAATGGCTTGGCCACCCCAGAGTTTCTCTTGAATTTCAACTTAGAGAATCTCCTAGACAGAAAAGCTAAGTGCTCATCTATCTCATCCAATTCATTCTGCTGAAGGACAGTCAATTCCTCAGACACCTTTTCCTTGTTCCTGCTTGATTCTGCTCTACCTTTACAAACCTCCCTGTTTGGTGTAGAACTAGCAGCTTCTGTCCTTTCCTCCTTCTGCTCCAAGTTGGCAACAAGTGCAACTGACCCACTTTTCTTTTGGGACTTCTCAATCTCTTCATCCTGCTCCATTTTCAGCTCATATGTCTTTAAAGTTCCATAGAGCCTTTCAAGCGTAAATGTCCTGTACTCTTGAGTGTTTCTTAGAGAAACAGTCATTGGCTTCCATTCCTTGGGCAATGATCTCAGAAATTTGAGATTAGAATCTTTAACTTGATAGATTCTTCCATACAGTTTCAAACCATTTAGTAGCTTTTGAAATCTACTAAATGTATCATTCAATGTTTCTCCACTCTTAAAATGGAAATGTTCATACTGTTGGATTAGTAGTTGCATCTTGTTATCCCTCACCTGTTCTGTTCCTTCACAAAGGGTTTGAACAGTGTCCCATACTTCCTTGGAGGTAGTACAGTTAATAACATTGTCAACCATGTCTGTTTCTAGACCATTGAACAGTATATTCATGGTCTTTTTGTCTTTGTGGACTTCTGCAATATCTTCAAGACTCCATTCAGAAACAGATTTGGGAATGAGAGTGTTAGGCACATCTTCAGCCAGGCCAACTCTTGTTGCAGTCTTCATTGGAACGTGAGGACCCTTGTCAATGCAATCCACAAAACCCTCATCAATAGACAAGAGATGTAGGTGCATTTTTACTTTCCAGTGAAAGTAATTCTCTCTATCAAGAACTGGTATCTTTACTCCATAATCCTTCTTAGACATGTTGGAAGTGTGTTGATCTTTAAACTTCAAATATGTTAGAAGCTTGCTTTGATACCAATTATTATTCCCAGATTACACACTTGTATAATTGTAAAAGGGGGGGTTGAATACAATTCTTGATATTTATAAATTTCTGATAAGAACTCCAGAAATCTATACTTAGATAATTGTTGTAAAAAGATTAATGCACAAACATATAAAAAATCAGGTGGTTAAATGCAACACCTGAAGCTTTTATTCGAAGAAAACTCTATGATACAAATGTACACAGCTTCTGTTTTACAACTCTTTGCTTTCTAAGGATATTCAATAAAACCTAAGCAAATGTATCTATTTTCTTGGCTTCTAAAGAGTTGCTACACTTGGTTATAAATCCCAAGTTTACAAGTACTACAGGAATAAGATAATATTAATCTAATTCAAGTTGACTTGCTACTCCACTCCAAATACACATGTAGCCGAAAGGTTGTCCTTGTGAACAGACATGTCTCCTGCACCTTTCTTGTATTCATAGTGTAAACGGAATGCTTCTTTCTTCTGTGTTTCGAAAGTATGGCTGCCATACTGCTTTTTGTATCTACTATCAACCCATGTGATCTGTCAGTCAAACATGTCCTTATCAACTGCTAATCCCCAGCTTAGCATAGAAGTAAGTGTCAATGATTATCCGTTGGCATTGTACACTGACATCCGTTGATGATATATTGAGCTGTATCCGTTGATATTGAGATTTGAGCTGTATCCGTTGATAAAGTGGATTTGAGTTGTATCCGTTGATAGAGTGGATTTGAGTTGTATCCGTTGATAGAGTTCTGTCTTCATCCTTTGATACACTTTCACTTAGACAGAATTACATAGCATAGCTTATTTACAATTGGCTACCCTATTCTGCCTATCCATTGATGGTCAACATGACTGTGGATAAAAACATTATCAACTGATAACATAGAGATACTGCAGTATGCTACAAAACCTCATCCGTTGATGAGCTACCTGTCAACGGATAGAGTTATAAATCCTCATCCGTTGACAGCTACAAAACCTTATACAATTTGATTGATTGTGAAGTTATCATCAAGTACAACATATTCCTAACAATCATATTCCCCTTTTTTAACCCCTCTTTTCTTGCCTTTCATCTCAATAAAACCCAATTTAATTGGGCGTTTGTGTGTCTCTCCTTTTTGGAGTGGTCGTTTGTCTCTCCTTTTGGAGTGTTTTTATGTCTTTGATTAATTATGTCTGTTTCTTTTTGGTGTTGGATCTGCTGAGAATGATTTTGCTGATGTCTTGGGGGATCTGGAAAGTCCGTATCGAAGCTGGGACAGTGACGATTATTGCAAGAGCTCACCACTCACAACCAAAGATTGTTCATCATATTTTGGGGGTTTTAACTTTCGGCATATCTATAGCTGGTATCCGGCATGTAGATAGCTGGGGTGTTGCTCATCCTTTGGGGGTTCCCATGTTCGGCATGTCTATAGCTGGTATCCGGCATGTAGATAGCTGGAGTATCGTTCCTCTAACCTCAGTTTATGCAATTGAGGCTTTTGAACACTGGGGTATCAATGGTTCTTATGTGATGTGGTCAATTGTGATACCGCTGCTTTCAGGGATTTTGGCGCAGTTTGGATCACCTAGGAGGTGTTCGAATTCGTTTTTAGTTTCAAGAACTTTTAAGTTCAATGTGTTAAACGATCAGGAAACAATTTATTTGTTTTTCAATGGTTGTATCGACAGTCGGGGATTTGTACCGCTATTTTATTTTGAGTTGGTTTGATCCAATAATATAATTATTTGCATTTTGTCAAAAAAAAACTCTGTTTATGATGTTATTCAATTAAATTTTTTAAAAAGTTTTTAAAAATAGGATGGTATTGAATTTATATATTTATAGACTCTTTACAAATCCGATATCTTTCAAAAAATCAATGATTTTTTATGACTATTAACAAAAATTACAATTATATCTCTTGGAAAAAAAGTTATGAGTTTTTTCAGAAAATTTAGAAGATTTGACATGACTTCTAATAATTCTATCAAAAATCATCTTAAATTTCACTAACTCAAGTTGCTAAAAATACTAAAATCTTTAAATATCATTAACATAAGAAAAGTCATTAAAAATACTAATATAATACCACCTCCTTAATCTTGTCACACAGAATTCAAGATAATTGCCAATTGAGTTATAATATTTAGGTGGTTTTTCTAATCTTTTTATTTCATGAAATTTAATATTTAGTTTCTCTAATTCAAGAGAAAAGGAGGATTAGAGTTTGATTTATATCAAGGACGAAGTTAGCACTTGAATAGGAGGGGGTCTCGTATAAAATAAATTGAAACATAAAAGCAGATTATAGAGAGAATAGTGTATACATTATTAAAATCGAATAAAAAATATATTATAGTCCATCGTTCTTCGTCGAGATAAAAAAATAATTTTTCTTTTTAATCGTATCAAAATAATAAAAGTATGAATTATTAATAAATTTATATATTACATAACTTGTTAATAATATGGTGAATCCAAATTTTATTGATAATGTGCTAAGTAAAATACCAAAATGTTATTATTATATAATTAAAAATAGGAAAATAAATTAAAAATATTATATAGGCATCAACATACTATTTTATATACACAAATATTATAAATGAAGTTAATTTTTTTAAGCCCAATGAACTAATTTTACATTCAATAGGGGTAAATAATGTTATTATATTGATATAAAACTAAAAATATATTACATATTATGATGAATCTAGAGGGTCATGACCATTTTTGACCCCTATATATCCTCCGTCCTAGTTTATGTATCACGCTCAATTATATGAATCAAGATAACTGAACTAATAGCTTGATATTCTAAATTTGTATCCTTAAATTTCATCATTGTTATATAGAAAATTCAATTAAAAGAAAGAGTAGGTAATTTAAATGGGTTAAATCTCAAAATGCTCACTGAAGTGGAGGGCTAGTATCAAATTGCTCACCCTAGTTATCGGCATCTCATTTGAATCATTAAAGTCATAATAAATATCAAATGGATACCTTTAAAATATACTCAAAAAATAAAAATAATTTTTCATTGATTTCTACACATTTTTCTTGAATGGTTCCATAACCAAATGAAAGGTTAATAATTCTAGCATTTTTGATAATATATTTAGAATTTAAAAAGTTTATTTACTATTTATTTTTAATTAAAACAAGGAAAATGACAATAAAATTAAAAATAAATAGTAAGTGATTTTTTTAAAAATTTAAATATATTATCAGAAATACTAGAATTATTAACCTTTCGTTTGGTTATGGAAGCATTCAAGAAAAATAAGTAGAAATCAATGAAAAATTATTTTTATTTTTCGAGTATATTTTAAAGATATCCATTTGATATTTATTATGACTTTAATGATTCAAATGAGATGCCGATAACTAGAGTGAGCAATTTGATACCAGCCCTCCACTTCAATGAGCACTTTAAAATTTAACCCTAATTTAAATTGCATTATGCAATACTTTTTGTCATTGTCATGGTTGAAGTGTTTGGTATTTAGGGTCTGTCCTCATTATAATGGAAAAAAATGGCATTTTGGAATATTAGATGACAAATAATGAACGAGATGCTTAGTGTAGGTGCAGCTAACCACCGCGGATGTGATAGGAAAAGTCTTAAAATACCAAACTCATTTTTGCGATAAGAAAAGTCGTTAGTCTGCGAGTACAATTTTTAATCCACCATTGACTTCATTACGTACGAACTTCGCCAATTTTTTTGGACTAAAGAACGAAATTTTCTAGTTTTTCTTCAAGGTCGAAATTGAAATGTTTTAGGGTGACCAGTTATGATGATCAAAGGGTTGTGTTTAAATTTCATAAACGGTTAACAAGTTATAAGAGGATATCGATTATGTTCGATAATTTATAACAGGACATGAAAAAACAAAAACAAAGTTCAAAAACGTCCACAATCATGAGAAGATTGTATATACCTATTTATAGGTTTGTCAACGGATTGGATTTGAATTGGATTAATCAAAATTTATATTTGAATTTGTTAAGATTTTTCAGATTCGGATCGGATCGGAGTCAAATATTTTTAGATTGATCCATATTCAATCCGTTCGTGTATCGTGTTATCAGATCGGAAGTCTGATCCATTTAACAATTTAAAAAATATATATTATATAAGTATATAAAATATATAATAAATATAATATATTCAGACTAAATTGTTATGGGATCTGATCATACAAAATTTATATTCGTTTGTTATCAAATCAGATCCTTATCAAATCAAATTATTAACGAATCAGATTTCTTTTGTAAAAATTCATAACCACTAATTTAACCACGAATTGAATTAAATTGGATGGAATATTCAATCTATTGACAAAATTAGTTACAAATACAAGTTGGCAAAAGATCTTTGAAAAAGACAAGGCTAGTCTAAAATCTGTGTGAGGATCCTATGTCCCCTTCTCCATGTCCCCTTTTATGTCTCCTATACAAAATGAGTCCCTGACGGGACCCATTGTAAGGAAAATGGAAATAAAAATATTTTATTTCCATTTTCCTTATAATGGGCCCCGCCAAAAACACTCATTTTGTATACAAAACACAAAGGGGAACATGGAGAAGGGGACAGAAGATCCGGGCCCCTAAAATATAAATTCACCCAACCTGCTCGGTCACTTGTGAAGTAAATACAGTTGTCGTAGATCTCACTCGGTCCTTGAGTCATGGACAAGTTAGCAACACACACGAGGAAAGGGAGCAAGGTCTGAATACAAAAAATGGTACTACATTCAAATGAATAAATGGCACGTATGTATGTATTACTCGTAGAAAGCACAATCTTCACCAAAACTCACTCAAAAATAAATTAAAGTCACCTTCCTCGTCCTATACCATGTGAAAATAAATCTCGGGTTTTGTGGTCACATGAACACACCACCATTGCCCCCACTCCTACCGCATTAGCCACCCATCTCAACTCATTATTCACCCAATGTTGCTATTTTCTCTTCTTCTTTTTTTTAACTTTTCTTTTCTATTTTTTTTATTTTTCAATCAAACCACCATGCCTAAGAAAAGAATATTTAACTCTAATCTTTCTCAATTCACTTGGCTAATACAATGAGGCCCTCTTTTTTTTTTTTTTGAAATAAAAGACGAATATCATTAATAAGAAATGTCATACAAGAGAGACTTCATCAAAGAAATCGGAGGAGACGTAAACACGTTTTGATAATTCAGGGAACAGGGCATTTTAGCTACCAAATTAGTAACCCCATTCGCTTGTCTTTTCACGAAAGAAACTGACAAACCTGCTTGAGAATCCAATATAGAACGACAGGCACTCAACACATTACCAACCTCCAGAACATTATCATCAGAACCTTGAAGAGCTCGAACAGTGAGCAGAGAATCAGATTCAATAATTACCCTTTCAAATGACTTCGTGAGGAGCTATTGTAGACCTTCCAAAACTGCTAATGCTTCAGCTTCTAAAACAATTGTTATCATAGCTTTGCAAACTGTTTTTCCACCAACCAAGGTGCCATTGTGATCTCTCAGAACCAAGCCCATGCTATACTTTGTTTCTCCCACTTTCACTGCTGCGTCAACATTCAGTTCGAGGGTTCCCATTTCTGGTTTCTGCCATTTCGATCCAACAGGACTGCTACTGGTTGAAACACCAGACAATTGAGATGTTCGCTTTGCTCTAGCCTCTCTCCATTCTGAGATACTCTTTGCACTCCACCCCATTGCAATATCTGCAGTCACCACTTTATTATCCCAGACCTGACCTTCTGATTCCTGAAAAACCAGACACCCCACAACACTTTGATCACTGTCAATACTTCAACCTCAGATCCTGTATCCAACTTGGCTAACAACCAGGAAGCTCTCGTTAAGTCATAGTGAAAACCATAGACAGACCAGCTATAGCAAATCCAATTCATCTACCCCATCCCAAAATAAATAAATCACTTATTTTTACACGTATTCGAATGTATTCAATCGTGATATTTGTAAAATAATATTTTTTTTTATTTTTTTGTTTTATATAAAAATATAGATCCTATGTTTTTATACAAAACAAAAAAATTGAAAAAAATATTATTTATAAATAATTCAACCGATCACATTGAAATGTATGAAAATGTTAAAGAATCATATAAATTGGTACGAAGGTAGTTCCATTTAAGGACGAGTTAAATTTTAAGAATCAAAATTACGAAAATGCTCTAAAATGGGTTGAGAATAGCTCAGCGGGTAAAACAATCCATCAATCATTTTCAAGATCTTGAGTTTGATTCTCACCTATATCAAATGTGTATCGAACGGATACTAATAATTATTGTAAAGTTTAATCAAAAAAATAAAAGAAAAAAATGAAAACGCTCTACAATTATTGTAAAGTTTAATCAAAAATAAAGAAAAGAAAAAAACGAAAACGCTCTACAATTTCTTCATTATTTCTTAAACATGCTTTTAATTATGCACATATATTTCTAAAAAATTTAAGTAATTTTTCGATCGTATTTAACAATTAGTGATTAGCTGTTAGTCGTGTATTCACTATTTTGACTAACAAATTTAACTTAGATGTTTTGATTAGCAGATTAAAATAGCTATTTTGCGTGAAATTGTTTGATAATTAGTTATTTAAATTAATATTTTATATTTAATTAGACACATTTACAATTATTTAATTAAAAAATTACTCCAAATAACTTTTTTACAATCAATTTATTGAATTCGAATTACTATTTGAATCAACTAACTATCAAACAACTATATTATAAATTCCTTTCCATTAAACTTGTAATTAAACTCATTTCTGATTTTAATTCAAATCTCTAATTTTCAAACAAAATCTTTCTCTTTTTCATTACCGAAAGATACACCCTGCACCAAATCAATTATACTTGCCAATAAAATATAAATATTTTACAAAATATTGGCAAAGTACGTAGGAAATTGTAATAAAATTGATGAGTTCCAATAATACACAAAGTCAAACATACTAGTACTATTGTACGTATTATTCTACTTCAAACTAGTTATCTACAGCTACCAGTTTCCTACTACATATGTAACTCTTGTCAATCTCCAAAACTCCCCTGCATCAAACCCATCTTTAATCCCCCCTAATCCCACACCCCCACCTCAGGGTTTGGATTAGGCCTTCATAAAATCACATCAGAATCAAATCTTTAACCTTAAAAAACATCATGGGTAAAGGAGGAGCTTTGTCTGAAGGTGTGCTCAAGAAAATCTTGCTGTCTTATGCTTATGTTGCTGTCTGGATCTTCCTCAGTTTCTCTGTTATTGTCTACAACAAGTACATCCTAGATCGAAAGCTTTACAATTGGCCTTACCCCATCTCACTAACAATGATTCACATGGCCTTTTGCTCATCACTTGCTTTTGTTCTTGTTAATTTTTTCAAGATTGTTGAGCCAGTTACTATGTCTAAGGATCTTTACTTGAAATCTGTGGTTCCTATTGGTGCACTTTATGCTTTAAGTCTTTGGTTGTCTAATTCTGCCTATATTTATCTATCTGTGAGTTTTATACAAATGTTGAAAGCTCTTATGCCTGTTGCTGTTTATTCTATTGGAGTTATGTTTAAGAAAGAGTCTTTTAAGTCTGATACTATGGTTAATATGGTTTCGATTAGTTTTGGTGTGGGAATTGCGGCTTATGGTGAGGCTAAGTTCGATGTTTTTGGAGTTGTTTTGCAATTAGGGGCTGTCGCATTTGAGGCTACTAGGTTGGTTTTGATACAGATTTTGTTGAATGCAAAGGGTATTAAGTTGAATCCGATTACGTCGTTGTATTATGTTGCTCCTTGTTGTTTAGTGTTCTTGTCTGTGCCTTGGTTTATTGTTGAGTTGCCTGTGTTGATGGAGACTTCGAGTTTTCATTTTGATTTCTTTGTGTTCGGGACGAATTCTATTTGTGCTTTTGCATTGAATCTTGCCGTGTTTTTGCTTGTTGGGAAGACTTCTGCATTGACTATGAATGTTGCTGGGGTGGTTAAGGATTGGTTGTTGATTGCGTTTTCTTGGTCTGTGATCAAGGATACCGTGACTGCTATTAATTTGGTTGGATACGGGCTGGCTTTCTTGGGTGTTGCGTATTATAATCATGCGAAGTTGCAGGACATTAAGGCAAATGAAGCTCAGAAGAAATCACAACAAGCTGATGAGGAGGCTGGGAGGTTGTTGGAAGAGCGAGAGAAAGAAGCAGAAGGTGGGGCGAGGAAGAATGAATCCGAGAAATGAGTTTGCATACTTAATAATTACTACATTGTAGTCTGATACGGAGCCAATTGACGTCAAGACTCGAGAACTCAAAGATCATTTGCTAGTCGGTATGTGTCATATAGGAGTTCTAAACTTGGTTATATATATTTATGTTTCGTTTATAATTCTACTCTTTGTTCACTTGGATGTTATCTTAAGGGCCTGAGGTTAACTTATATTCTTCGATCATGTATGCTACTTGAGAAAGACTTTGAGGCTTATTACATCTACCTCTTTCCTATCCTGAACTGATAAATTGTTATCCTATTGTTATATAACGTTATCTTTGCCTACGTGCTGCGATCGTGTTGAATCATAAAATCTTGTTCTAGTGTTCGTTTTCAATTGGTAAACAGTATATTTAATCTTGTTCTACATTGTTTCAATCTTATTCTCTGAGCTGTCTGGGGGTGCATATTTACCTACTTGGGGTATATAATGAAAACTTGAAAACTACAACCTGATATTTTCAATAAATACAACAAATTGTGCAATCTGGAGACTGGTCAATGTTCCTTGGCAGTGATGTGAGAAGCATTATTTAGGTGCATTAATAACATTACAATTTACAGTAAGGTCTGGCGTATATGCTAGATATTCGATTTGGCAAGAAGAGGGTGCATAATTTCTAGCAGATATTGATATTTTTTTAGCAATCAGGATTAAAATGCAGTAAGTATTATTTACCTCTTACGGTCAAGGATTAATGTTGATGATAATAAGACGTCGAGAATTAGAAGAGGATGAGTTCATGATCAGGCTGAGAGATGATGCATTGATGCTAACGTTCCAAAGGAACAAGCTGCTATTAGAGAAGCAACCCCCTTTTTCTTTTTACCATTTTGTTAGGAATTATCTATAAGAAGTCCATGTTCTGATATTTGATTTTTTCGATTTTTTTTAAATGTACTCTACTTATCAAAAAGAGGTCTTTGGCTTGGGTTCAATTTTGTTCATGAGTACTTAATTTTTAGAGTATCCCTAGGTACCTCAAATATATTCTGAAAAAAATTTCGGAATGACCTAGCTCCTAGCATGATACATGGTTGCTTTTAATTTGTGAGCGCATAAAAATATATGCAAAGTCACATATTATTATCGAAAAATTATCAATTATACACGTGTCATATTAACCTTTGGTAAAAAAAATTGGAAACCGTTTCAGGGTATCCACCATTTTCCTTCTTTTTAGCCTCGCTTGACATCTCCTGGACTGTAATTCTACTATGTTGACTCTCTTCCGAGACGGCTTTTCGCTTGCATTTGATTACATATAATATATAGTGGGTGTTTGGGATATGTTAAAATGAGTAGCTTATGACTTATAAGCACTTATGTCATATAAGTATATAATATCCTTCAAATATTCAAAATCATATATCTTTTGATCCGTTCATTAGAAAATTGATATGTATATATCAAGTTTCCTTACTCATCGAGATCTATCAATTGACATCCATTGATATATATTAAAAAACAAATATTTTGAAAATAATAAAAAAGTTAACTTATAAGTTCTGATTTACCTACTGATTTATAAGTTCTGATTTACCAAACACTCTACTGACTTATAATTTCTGATCTACTTATCACTTATATGACAGTTATACTTATAAGTCATAAGCTACTCATTTTTAAGATAAACGGCCATATTATTTCGTTGTTAATGATTATGTAACGTAGCTGGCTCAGTTGTGACCCAAATTTGCGGCGAGATTACATAGCTATCATTTGACACTTTGAGGGTTGTCGTCGTGTTGACACCAGTACATTTAACTAATCATTATAACCAGTTCTATTAGAGTATATTATCTTAAATATTCAATAAATTTTACATAATCATTATTTTATATCATTTTAACCAATACCATTAGAGATGTTCTTATTATTTTTTCCTTGTTTCTCATCTGTGTAGCCGGATCAGTAAAGTTGTGAGTTCTAACTTCTAAGGTGTAAGGATAGAAAAAGAATAACCTAAATAATATACTCTTAAATTTCAATAAAAGTTAATATTGCTTGGGCGAGAAAAATCCAAATGGACTATTTGAATTTTGTCATGGATTCAAACCTAGAGAATCTCAGCTAAGCAACAATTTTTTTTTTTTCTCAAATCCTGATTCTTAGTTAAAACTTGGTAGAAATTTTATTGAGCCCCAGCTAACATCAAAGTATTGATGATATTTTATTATCCCGGCTAGCACTGCACAAAGGTCAAAAATCGGACCGGACCGGACCGAAGACCGGATTTTATTGAATTCATGGACCGGGGACCGGACCGGTCATAAACAGGTCTTGGGACCGGACCGGACCGGAAAAAACCGGACCGGACCGGAACCGGACCAGTATGGACCGGTTAGTTAATATTTTATAATAAAAATTAATTTTTAAATTTAATTTCATTCTTTGTTAATATTTAAATTACTTGGTAAGTTAATTTAAGTTTTAAAATAAGTAAATGTCATATTATATGTAAAGTAACATCAATTTGTAAACATAATTATAAATTATATATAGTATGAAATATAAAATTTAATCATTTATATTATAGTGTTTATATATACTATTTCAGAAATTTATTATTTAACGATTTGGATCGCAAAAATATGTTATGTGTTAATATTTAATTATGAAACTATATAATTTAAAAGATAAAGTAGTATAAAATTAAATTTATACATAAAATCCGGTCCAATTCGGTCCGGACCGGGTGTTTCCAGGGTTTGGACCGGACCGGACCGAAGACCGGATTTTTTGATTTTATGGACCGGGGACCGGACCGGTTAGATTAGGTCCGGTCCGGGTCCTTGGACCGATAGACCCGGTCCAGTCTAATTTACCGGTCCAGACCGGAAAGTTGTGCAGCCCTAATCCCGGCTAGCATCAAAATATTGATGATATTTTATTTTAGGTCCAAATATTTTGAAATTTGATTCCGTGCATGCTCAAAAGTCAAGAATAAGAACATGGAGTAATTATAAATAGCTTAATTTAAATTAAGTTGATCAAGTTTTTTTTTTTGACAGTAAGTTGATCAAGAATTAAATACAATAAAAGACTAACAAAATTTTACTACTAAGCATAGTAACTAATTAAATAGCAATATTAAAAGCATAAAACAATATTATAAAGAAAAATATTCAGAAAAAAGGGTGAAAAGGTTCCAGTGATTTCGATCTGCTTTAACATTAAGATTTGTTGTTATCTCTGTCCCGATAAAATTCGATTTCATGGTGGTCCTAATAGCTAAGAACCTCTTGCTACAAAACAGAATAAGGACATTTAAAATTTGAAGTGCAGATCAGTATCACTTGTATAAAATGTACCATTATAGCAGCCTAGGTAATGTGACATTCTGGTCCAGTATCTGCATGTGAAAATTCTAATATGATATGATGTGTTGGTTTATATGGTTCTTTCCTTTTAAAGAGAGTACTAAAGGCTCGAAAGTAAGCTTCTGGGATGTAGCTAAGAACAACCTCATTCTTCATAGAAAATAGTGGAACATCACACAAGATTCACTCCTATTCACAGAATGGAAATAAGAACATTAAAACAATATAACTCCAAACCATATCTAATGTACATATATCCTCGCGTAAATTATGTAGCTAAGGCTAGCTCGCGCATCCTATAGCTAGCAGCTAATCTGTTAATGATCGACTAACATTTCTCCTCTGCATGATTATTATTCCCGGTGTTTATCATCTCCACCACAGGTTTAGCCTTCTGTGGCTTGTACCATTTTGCGCATATTATGTATACGACAAAGTTTATTGCACTAAGTATAAACAGAAGGCCGTAGAAAAAATCCAGCCTTCCGAAGTTTATGTTATCAGCAAGCCATCCACCAGTTCCTGTCACCTTTTTTACAACTGACACCAAGAAGCTACTCACGAAAAATCCAAGTGATAGCGTGGTAAGGAAAAGGCCAGTGCTCATTGTTTTCATTCCTTTGGGTGACTGAGTGATGAAGAAATCGAGCTGACCCGTATATATGAAGGCTTCACCAGAACCCACAAGAAAGAATTGTGGAATTAGCCAGAACACACTTATTGGTAGAACTGGAGTGTTGCGTCCTACGTCGTTTGCTACTGATAATCTCTTCACCTCGACTAGTGCTGCTGCTCCCATTCCAATAGTTGACAGAACAAGGCCTACTGCAATACTTTGTAAACTACTGAGTCCTGGTAAAGATAAAAAGTTATGTTAGACATTAACACTTAACAGTACATATACAAACAAAAGGGTTCATCTATTTTAGAAAAAGGATGTCAAGTTGTACCTGGTGTTCCTTTCCATTTCTTCCAGAGTGGCATGATTACTCGGTCATTGAATGCCAGAGTAATTAAAATCGCTGCCACAAAGAAGACGGTAAGAGAGCCTGCCGGGATTTGAAAATTTCCCATATACCTGTCCATGGTAGATGCTTGCTGAACTGAGAAGGTGATCATTTGAGCATATGTAGTCCAGAATATGATGGTTGTAGCCCAAATTGGTAGTAGTCTAGCCATCATTTTAACTTCCTCCACCCTTGTCACTGAGCAAAGTTTCCATGGATTCGGAGCAGAATTAGGGCAACTTTTATCAAAATCTCCCTCTGCCACTATTGCAGCCTTATCCAAGAAACTGTACAAGAGAAAAATTAATGATATTAGACATCACCTCAATCAAATTTATACTTTTACCGATAATTTAAAGTTACAATACGTGTTCATGAGTATTGTGTGAAACTTATGATCTTTGTAGAAAACTTACCGGAACTGATCTGTGTGATGAATCCTAGAAGCTTCGGGAGAGTCCTCATATAAAGATTCAGTACTGTAAGGAAGCTCCATCTTCCTCTTACTAATAGCAGCTGCAATAACTTGGAAAATGATAACTATGGGACTTCCTACGCTTTTCTTGTACCTGTATCTTTTAGTTCCTGAGAAAAATATCAGGATTGCTACAATCATAGCAACAGAACAAAGCCCATATCCCAAGCTTCGGTCCACATTATCCTGTATGTATACAAGAATGGTGACTGCCATCAAAGTTCCCATGCTAATAAAGAAGAAAAACCTGTTGAAGAAAAATGCTCGTTGGGCCTTTTCCTTCTCATTATTCTCATCAAATTGATCAGTTCCAAATCCAGAAACACTAGATTTCAGTCCACCAGTCCCTAGAGCAATCAAGTATAAAGCAATGTATAAAGCCCCCATTTGAAAACCATTCGCCTGTTTGCAGTTGTTGAGATCAGCATTATGGCAAGGTGGTGGGCGAAATTGTCGCAATTTGGTTGATAATGCTAATGCAGCAGTACCCTGGAAGATCATAAAATCAGCTAATCAAACATAAAGGAGTATGTCTAACAGTTTAAGGATAGGATAGTAGATAAAAGCAAGACTTATTTATGGCTTACCATCGTTTGGATAATTGCAAAGATGGCGATGGTTTTGTATCTACCGAGAAAAGAGTCTGCTAAAAAGCCTCCGAGTAAACACAGAAGAAAAGATGTGCCCATAAAATCTGTAACAATATTGGCTGAAGCTGCACTAGGAATATGCATTACTCCACCCAAGTATGTCACAAGGTTTACAGCTATTCCCATTGTTGAAAGCCTCTCACATATTTCAATACCTGTAAAATTGATTAGAATGACAAATTACAGTACTTTGTAAGTTTTCAACAAAACTATATCTGTATAAATCATTTTCAGTTTCCCTCGCAAAGAGCATGGATAATTCAGAAGGAAAAAACATTTAGCTGTCAAGTAATATGTCAAGTTCCATTTTCTTGATTTTGAGATACTAATAATTTTATTACTCTCATTTATAATCTGGATTAAACAACAGGTAAATTGGAGGAGGTCCACAAGGAAGTGCTTTGCTTCCTTTTTACTGTATGGTAGGTGACATGTCCTTAAAAAATGATGGGGAAAAGACATGGGATCTGAGAATCTTTCCAGTAAACATGAATAACAGAATCCGAATGTCGGCATGAAATTTCAACAAGAGAATGAATATCATTATTCATTAGAAAAAGTATACTGTTATTCATGTCATAGGTCCCAATAATAATCTCACTTGTAGAGAAGAAAAGGTAAAAGAAAAAATAATAATAAACTATCACGATTTTCTTTGACTATCGTCGAAGGTTTTAGACCAAGTATGTCTCTGCTCCTGAAAGTTCTGATGGGGTTGTATATCTTGCACATGAACTATCTTCATTACTTACATGTTAGTTGTAGACTGAATGCACTGTTAGCGATTAGAAGGCACTTTTTAGCTAATATCACAGCTTTTTATCACATATATGTAGTTTTGAGACTAAAACAACTTAAATTTATTCAGTACGTAAATTTTTCTAAGAGATTATCATAGTAGGGAGCAAATGAACAGACCTAGTATAAGTGCAGCAGGCACCCAACCACCAGTTTTAGACCTATCAGCAGGGTACCCCTTGTAGTCTACAGCGTCAGGAATGGTCCAACTCATCTTCTCCTCCTGAGAGACAAAAACAAGAAGTTGTACGTATATCAGTTGAGTTAGCTCTAGTGATAGTTGATAGAAATTATATATAATCATCAGAAGCTAGCATAGAAAACGAGCTAGTACTTAACTAACCATTTCTTTATATATCTTCTCAAGAACTAAGAGCAATATAAAGGTGACAGAAAACTCGAAAAACTAATCAGTGATATTTCTTCTGCCTTTCACACTGGTATGACATGGTAGAGTTGCTCCTTTTATAGGCAATTATATGTAACATAAAGGGAGTCTCCACTATCTGTTTGGGACAGATACTGCTTGGCAGAGATTAGGCCTACCGCATTTTGCATTAAAAGTTTAGCAAATATACATACTTTTCAATTATTAGGATAATTAAAAAAAACAGATGATGTTGATCTGTGAATTAAAAGGAAAACTGGAATCTGGGGCATGCATTTATGCAGTAGCAAACAGCTTATTTACTACCTCTAATTAGCTTGTATGGTAAGGATTGATTATGGAGTAGTGATCCACATTTCTACACCATGTATTTCGAGTTTTTAGTGCTTTTTCTGCCCCACAACTAACAGCTTTGAACTCTTTTGCTCCCTTTTTCAATTTGTCCATATGGGAAAATGTAAGAAGGGTAAAAACAACACTACCCTAATCATACAATCTAAAGGCCTTATAAGATTTCGACATGAAATGCATGCTATTACGGAGCCCATATCTTCTTGAAATAAACTGTCATTTTCCAAAAATTATGAGGACGGTTGTGTTGTCTGCATGATGAATTTATGAAGGTAGAGTGACTAGAGTCAAATTGGCCAAGGTATCAAGTAGATGTCAGCATTATGTAGAATCTCCCATGCTCAATTCTCCAAGAAGACTGTAGGGAAAACACAGTTCTATTCTTATAACATCAGTTGCATCATATACGCCTTTTCGCTCAGAGAAGTAATACACACATTTCAATCAACGTTGTAAAATTTCTCCCTATTTTAACAGCATGAGATGTAAACGCTTATTAAGTGCTAGCATATAAATAGCAGGTTTACATATAAGCTTTCAAACATATTCTATATGGCCTTCTTCAACATGGAGATTAGAGCTACTCTATGTCTAAAACTATGTAGTGGCCTGACTGTTGTCGAAACAAGATACTCTAATTAACTCCCTACTGTACTTAAAGTTCAGCATCTTCATAGATGTTTATTCCTAGAAACTAGAGTTAGTAAAACTGATGGTGATTATCATTAGTCCCCTTAATCCATGGCCTGGAATGTAAGTCAGCTTGGTGGGGTTGTATTAAATTTTGTTCATTCCTTCAACATCCGGAGAACACCCTTAAATCGCTATTACTGAAAACGGAATCTAATAATTGCAGAGTTGAAAACATCTGATTATAATTATGTCTAAATCCTATGAATAAAAATCCTTGCTTTCTTGCTAGGTCTGACTTAACCTTTTCCCTTGTTCATGTAATTAAGCTCAAGTGCTCTTTCACATGCACATACAAACTAACCCATAACATTAGCATGTGTAGTAGTAGGTGTATAATTCATAATACACCAGCACACTAAAAATGTCAACCAAGCACTACAGCAACATAGAACATGAGCAAGTGTCCCTACTGCAGATAAAACACTGTTCAACCCCCCCCCCCCCCCCCCCCAAAAAAAGTTTTCGTAGTTTTAAAAATTGCTTGATCATCTTCCCCTGTTTCTTCCACTACTATTTTCTATAACATAACTTTTCCCTCTTAAAAATATGCCTCCCAGCAAAAGGGAGAAATATCTTTTGCAAATTGTAACCAGTGCATCCACTTATTCATGAAATTCTTTTCTCTCGGATCGAATTATTTTAATTATCCCTTTAAAGTTTCAGCATCGATATCCAGATATAATCGCAACTAGTATTAGTATCACTTTCAGTTGTCTTCTTTCTTACAACTGATAAACCATTACACCTAATCACATGTAATGCAATATGGTGATTGGTTTCTGAGATGATAATAAGTTGCTTTCACTTGAATCAATTAGCCACTAAGTGTCAATCATAATTTGGAACTATATGTAAATTTTGCTGGGAAAGGAAAAACGTACTTCTTTCTTTCTTCTTGATGTTCCAGCAAATGGGAATATCCTAGTAATCTATATTTAATATTATCACAAATTTGCAACAATTCACTGCTAGAATATATAACAGAAAACATACCAAGTGTGTTCCACTCGAAAACAAGCGATAAAAATTTACAAACTCGTGCCAATATCTGTTTTAGCAAAATAAAATTTACATCATCGCTCGCAAGAAATCACATCTAACTAAGAATATACAAACTCATGCATCAATAAATTTACTTATACAATCATGCTGCATGCATTTTATTAAATTCAAATGCATAACTTTAAATTAGATAGCTAAAACAATTATTAGCAAGACATGCATAGTAAGTTAGTAAGCGAGACCCGGGCACCGGATTATCAAAAGAAAAAGTTAGTAACCGAATAATAAAAATAAGAGACATACCAACTATGCAATGAAATTGAAAGGTCAGACGGTCATTCCTTCATTTTCTTTCTGGTTGCTGCAGCTACTGTGTGACTGACTAATATTTCCACAGAATATATACTAGCACGTATATGTGTGAGTACGATTATATGGTCAAACACAAATCAGAGATAATTAGGGAATTAAACTTGTATGCAGATGACTCTTTCGTGTTTACATTTTGAAATATGCTAGTATATCAAAAAAATATTTTAATTTTCTAAATGACATCTATCTTCCTATAATTTGTCAAACAAATGACACATGTTTCCATTTTAAAAAATGCTACGTAATCAAATAAATATTTCAAAAAAAATTCTCAAATGAAATATATTGGATAGAATAATTAATGAGATGGACATCATGTGTATTCATATGAATCCATCAATTAAAACATCAAATTTTGTCAACTCAAGATCGCCACATCATTTTGACCATATTTTGAATATGAACCGTGCTAATTGGATCTCAAATGAGTATGTTATCTAACGATACATGTTGTATTTTAATTAGATAGTGGCGTGGTGCTGATATTTGTGTGTCAAGAATTCATTTAATAAAAGAGAAAATATTCAATTATATGAATTATCATTCGGAATTGGGAATTATAGCATTTTTCTTAATATATTTAATACTCCGCAATGTAAAGAGAAAAATATCCGTGAAGTTGACCTCAATATAATTATATGAGATTAAGTGATTTTATAGTACTAATAAGTTGTGGCATTGTATAAATATTAAAATAAACGCCCCCTTATTTAAAAGGGATTAAAAATCTTTTAAATAAGTCTGTAGAATTTGCTATCTACATATAAATAAAGCTCCCCAAAAAGGTTTTCTAAAACTCAAGAGGACGTGGATGAGATCCTACTCAGAGACCAAGACCAAGAACACTAGTACGAAGACCAAGACATCATGTACCACGGACATATTGTGACTCATTTGAGAAGATAATATCAATTATTGAAATTTAACACATCTCAAAATTTTCGATTTCGATTTTCAAAATGTGTAGAAATATAAAAGTAAAGTTAACTTTATTTTGAGATAAAAAGTTAAATTAATTTATCACAATTGGTGCATTAAGTTGACTGCACGACGCCAAATTGCCAATAATGCCCTCTGTATTAGATAGTGTAGTAATTTTTCTTTTAACAATAAAGTGCTTAGAGCAACTCCAACACACTCTTAATATTTTCTCTAAAAATAATATAAATAAATAACCTCTTAGTTGTTTAAGATGGAAAAATACAAATGATCTCCAACAATTCTCCTCAATTCTACTCTCTATCTATTTTTAATTACATTAATGGATTGAAGATTTCATGCATACTTTATTTATTAATATAAATCAATTGAATGAAGAAGGGAAAGGAGAGGAGAGGAGAGAGGCTCTTAAAAATGAAGAAGAGGATGAAGATCTTACGTTTTTGAAGATAATTAATTAGGAGTGTGTTGGAGACATTTTTTGCTTCAACTTCCTTAAAATTTAATCAAGGAGCTTGTATGAAGAGGTGAGCGATATCCTAATACCCTTAATCACTTGGGTTATCCAATATTACTCGATAGTTAGTAACTTATTTGTTAGGTACTTCACAAGTCTACTATTCCAAGTCAAAAGTTTTTTATTTAGTAATTTGAAGTTAGATTTGAGATTACATTATACCTAATCTTAGCTCAAGGGATAAAGAAATTATCTTTTATAGCTCAAATAATCAAGATATCATCTATTATCGTTTCAGATTTTTAGTTTGATTCTTGTTTATTTTAAAATTTATGATAATAGATCCTTGTTGTAAGGTATATATGTAAGTCCATTTATTTCAAAAAAAAAAATGAAAAAAAAAAACTAACCAATGAAATTTCTAATAACTTATATTATAATGTTAGATAAGTAAAAACGTGTTTTATCACAATATCTTCTTGTTTTTTTTTTGAATAAAATATCACAATATCTTCTGATAATAAAGTTTTTTTTTTTTTTTTAGATAAGCGATGATTATTATTACTTAGCAACTGTGGGTACATGGGTCAGGCAGCTGCGAGCCTTAGGTTTAAAACCTGATGAGCTACAGTTAAAACTGCTAGCTAAGCTAAGCTTCCTTACACTACTACTACTACTGCAAGTCTGCAACCACTGAGGAGAGCATGATCAAGACTCAAGAGAAGCTGCTACCTACCACTGAGATGCGTATTCAGTCTACATCCCCTAGAGGGGGATCATTTGCAAAGAAATTCATCCCATGATCAACATGGTGAAAGTGCGGTATTTAAAATATAGTTCTTATACGATATGCACAAGAGCACTAAAATGAAGATATTGACCTACACTGCACTACTATCCTAATACGTGTCAAAAGTCAACAAAAGTTGACCATTAAAAAACTAATAAAATTTCAGTTAATTAGGAGTTCGTAGAAATTATTATATAATGAAAAATGTTATAGTTTTTAAAATAGCTTTCAAAAAATTATCAAATATTGAGATGTCAAAATATAATTAATTATTTTTTTATAAATGAGATTGTGTACCCACAAATAAAATCAAGCCATGTGCTATTCGGAAAAAATTCAGGAATCATTTCGCGATATGTAGCATTTCTCATAAGAATAATGCTAGAGACACCAAATTTAATTCCCAAATTTTTTACATGTGGCAGATCCTGATTTGTTGTAATAATAAATGGCCCTCTGCGTTCACACCAATTAAAATATTCCATACTGCCAAATCATCTATGCCATATCATTTGAGAACTATTTTTTGTAACTAATTTTGTGCCTCTAACACTACTCTTCTCGTAATATAATATCAAGTTCTTTTATGTGTCAAGACAAATTATATACATGCATATAAGGGATATTTCTTTGCATCAAAAAAATGATAAGGGATATTCTTTTAATCAGATCTGATTTCCATCTTTAGTGCCATACTGCCATGCAAATGTTACTTTACGAAAAAGATTAAGATCTGATTTCCTCCTTGCTCCACTCTACCGCACTTTTCCCTCTTCCGGCGGTGTTTGGATGGAGATGTGGTGTTGCTTTTCCCTCTTCCGGCAGTGTCTGGGCGGAGATGTGGTGTTGCTGTCGGAAGGGAGTCTGCAAAACAATGCTTGTCCGGGGGTGGTGGCCGTCAAGCACCTCCGGCGTGAGAGTAAGTAACTTGGTGGTGGAGAATACAAGAAACAATATCAGAAAGTACAAATTCCGGTGACTGAGAATTTAGAGAGAAAAATGTGAAATGAGAGAATATGAGAGTGATTGTGAGAATTTTTCCGCCCCTAAAATGTGTGAGTTAGCTTGGTATTTATAGAGGGCTGAGCATCCGGTCGGTTCGGTCCCAAAAAACCGGACCGGTTCGGTTTTTTGGGTTCAGACCGGTTTTGCTCGACCCTAGTGTTACCTCCTTTTGTCCGGAAGAATGTGCTGGAGGGAGGATGTGCTGGAGGAAGAATGTACCCTAGTGTCTCCTCCTCTTGTCTGGAAGAGTGTATCCTAGTGTCCCCTCCTCTCGTCTGGAAGAGTGTATCCTAGTGTCTCCCTTCTTGTCTGGAAGAATGTATCCTAGTGTTCCCTCCTCTTGTCTGGAAGAATGTATCCTAGTGTCTCACTTCTTGTCTGGAAGAATGTATCCTAGTGTCCCCTCCTCTTGTTTGGAAGAATGTATCCTAGTGTCTCCCTTCTTGTCTGGAAGAATGTATCCTAGTGTTCCCTCCTCTTGTCTGGAAGAATGATGTTTTTGGGACACGGTTATATCAGGAGGGTAAAAGAGTAATTCTTCGGAAGGGTATTATCATTGCCCCCCACTCCTGCAACTTACTTTAGTGGGTTGGAGGAGTAAATACATAGTGCTGACATGCTTTTTCATTTTTTATAGATTCAACGGATCTTTGTAACGGCTAGTTGTTGGAGGCCTATAAATACTTGAGTTTCCTTCAAGAGTTGGGATATCATATTTTCTCAAAATCTTTCATCTCTTATTTTCTCTGTTGTAAGTCTTGAGAAGTTCTTCATGGAGGGAGGGAGGAAGAATTGCTACTGTGACATGCCCGTGGTTGTGAAAACCATATGGGCCGGAAGCAATACTGGTCGGGGGTTTGAGCGCTGCGCCACCAGGGAGTGTCACCATGATATGTGGATAGATGTGCCTCTTGGTGCCCGAGCTTGTGAGGCCATTGAAGAGCTGGTTCGGGAGAACAATCAGCTACACCGCTTTTACATGCAGAAGATTAACCGTTTGAGGGCTTGGGAGATGACCAAGCGGGAAGCCATGTTGGCAAAGCTGCAGGAGTTGAAGGACGAGGTGGTCCGTGAGGAGTCTGAAGATGATGATGCTTCAGCTTAGCTTTATGTATTTTCATTGTATCCTGATGAGGACTCGAGGGGCCTGTCCTTCATTTGTCCTCCTTGCATTGTAATCCTTTCCCTAATGAATGGAACGTAGTTTCCTTCTCTGTCTACAAAATTTTTTTTTTTTTTTTTTTTTTTTTATTGTTTTGCCCTGTGTTCCCCCCCGGACGTCTCTTGTGGGGATAGGCCACTAGAGATGGCCGTAGAAATTTTCATAAGCGTTGGAGGTGGAAAAGAGACAAGGAATGTATTGTCCCATGAACTTTTACTAAGTTTGATTTTTGGTGCCCCCCAGGCATTGTTAGTGAGCAGTGTCCACTAGGAATGACGATATAAATGATCCATGAAATTTTCTTAAGTGTTTAGAAGGGAAAGGAAAAGATTTATAGAAGGAATTTGTGCCCCCTGAAATTTGACCGAGTTTGAATTTGTTGCCCCCCTGAAATTTTATCACCTTTGAATTTGGTGCCCCCCAGACTTTGTTGGCGGATAGTGTCCGCTAGCAAAGGTCTCAAAACTGAAACCATATGTAAAGATGTTGCGAGGAAATGCATTTTTGTCGGGAGGAGGAATTTCGAAGAGGGAAGATTTTTTGGAAGGGGTTTTTTTTGGAAAGGGGTTTTTTGGAGGGGGTTTTTTGGAAGGGGGATTTTTGGAAGGAGGTTTTTTGGAGGGGGGTTTTTTGGAGGGGGCTTTTTGGAAGGGGGCTTTTTGGAGGGGTGTTTTTTCGGAAGGGGGATTTTTGGAAGGGGGATTATTGGAAGGGGGGTTTGTTGGAAGGAGGTTTTTTGGAGGGGGGTTTTTTGGAGGGGGGCTTTTTGGAAGGGGGTTTTTTGGAGGGGTGTTTTTTTTTTTGGAAGGGGGCTTTTTGGAAGGGGGCTTTTTGGAGGGGGGGTTTTTTGGAGGGGGGCTTTTTGGAAGGGGGCTTTTTGGAGGGGTGTTTTTTCGGAAGGGGGATTTTTGGAAGGGGGATTATTGGAAGGGGGTTTGTTGGAAGGGGGTTTTTTGGAGGGTGGGTGTTTTGGAGGGGGGCTTTTTGGAAGGGGGCTTTTTGGAGGGGTGTTTTTTTTTTTTTTTTGGAAGGGGGCTTTTTGGAGGGGGGCTTTTTGGAAGGGGGCTTTTTGGAGGGGTGTTTTTTTTTTTTTGGAAGGGGGCTTTTTGGAGGGGGCTTTTTGGAGGGGGGTTTTTTGGAGGGGGGCTTTTTGGAAGGGGGCTTTTTGGAGGGGTGTTTTTTCGGAAGGGGGATTTTTGGAAGGGGGATTATTGGAAGGGGGGTTTGTTGGAAGGGGGTTTTTTGGAGGGTGGGTGTTTTGGAGGGGGGCTTTTTGGAAGGGGGCTTTTTGGAGGGGTGTTTTTTTTTTTTTTTGGAAGGGGGCTTTTTGGAGGGGGGCTTTTTGGAAGGGGGCTTTTTGGAGGGGTGTTTTTTTTTTTGGAAGGGGGCTTTTTGGAGGGGGCTTTTTGGAGGGGGGCTTTTTGGAAGGGGGCTTTTTGGAGGGGTGTTTTTTCGGAAGGGGGATTTTTGGAAGGGGGATTATTGGAAAGGGGGTTTGTTGGAAGGAGGTTTTTTGGAGGGGGTTTTTTGGAGGGGGTTTTTTTGGAAGGGGGATTTATTTTTTGTGAGGAGGATGGACAATTTTTTGTCTAGGAAAAAAAAATGTTTGGCTGTATATTTGTATTAGAACTGCACGTGAGGGCACAATACTATCAGTAACTTTTAGTTGCTGAAAGGAATAAAAAGAATATTTAATTAAATAGTTAAAGTAGGTGCTGGTGGTTGAAAGGTAGTAAAGTGGAGTATATAATATCTTTAATTTGGAAAGGTGGTGGGCTATATCATTGAAACATGGGCTTTTCTCTTTTCCAAGTGTATATGTCTGAACATATCCTTGTGTCTGTGTATATTCAAACGGAATTAAATATATAAAAAGAAGTAATGTTTTCTTTTGTACTCATTTTCCATACTGTCCATATAGAATAACCAATAAATAGTCAGATAGGTGCGGAACCAAAGAAGCATATAAATCCAGTTTACATTTTTATTGTTGATGGGTTTGACCAAAATTTGATGCTGAAAAGAATAGAAAATGAGTTATTTTGTATTCTTTTTAAATTTTTTCAAAAATGGGAAGAAAAATTTGAAGACATATGTAGAAATTTTGTAATAATTTTACAATAACAAAAAAAAAAAAAAAAAAAAATCTAATATGCGTATAATAAAATTTATTATGACCAAACTTTCTTGTCTCAAATAATTGAAGCTTTGTGCACCCCAATTCTGTGTTCATGTTTTGATAAATGCCACAAATAACATGAAAAAATATAATTGTTTGACTATATTTGAATTTATGAAAATGAAGTTAGGAGTAAAGAATATTAAAAAATAATGTTGTAGAAATTGTAAAGTAGTGATATTAAAAATGATGGTGGGCCCCAAGCACTATTGTTGGGTGTGTTTTGTGTAGATAGCCCGTAGGTGATGTACATGTATAAAATTGTATAAACTTTTTTACTGGGCTTGCATCCAACTGTAAGTATCATGTAACAATGGTGACTCAGTTTTGTGTGGTAACAGATCTGGTTGTTTTTTTTTTTTTTGACTGGGGTCAATGTCTATATGTATACAAGATCAAAGATGGGTGTGTATGCATACATGGGCCTTGTATGTACGTATTGAAACATAGTAAAACCTGAGTGTTCAAAAGCGAGTTTGGGGGTTTGAGTTGTTTGTGGGTATGTATATATGTTTCTGTGTATGCATGTGTGTGTATAGTTTGAAATGCATAAAGGTGACAGTTATGTTGACCAAGCATGAACCCAGGTGTTGAACATAGCTGTTGAATATATGCTTTGGACTTGGATATTTTTTGAAATAACTATGTATGTCATATGCGTAAAAGGTTGATGCGGGGGTAAATATATGTTGCCTCTGATTGTCATTGTCTTTGTAGGGGAAGCGGGTCGATAATTTAAAGATGGAATGAATACTACTATAGTATGTAAGAAGCAGCATAGATGGGGAGTTGGTTATATTCTAGTTGGTATTTACATTATATGTGGGTTTGGAATTTTTAGGGAAAAGCGGGAACGTATAAAGGGTAACAGCTGGAAGCGGGTTTTGTTGAATTAGTTGTGTGCTTTTGTTGAATATTTGTACGTATTAGAGTAGTGTTGAGGAGGCGGGACTGGTGTCACAAACTGGAAGCAGGACTAGGTGAATTTGTTTGTGACATGTGGTTAGTATAAAAGAGTATGTATGAGTTAATATTTGTATGTACACACGAGTGAGAAGAAGGGAGGTGGGATTATTTTTTAGTGGCTTGATCTTTGTGTGGTAAAGTACATGTACTGTCTATAGAAAGAAGAGTATATGTGTTAAAGGGATTATTTAGAACGTGTGAAACAAGAGTTGCAGGTTGACTGTGGGTGTAGTTTTTATATTTAGTGTTATATGTATGTGCTGTATGTGTATTGTGAAGTGGCTAAGTGAACTTAGTATGTCTCTGTAAGGTGAGGTTTGTATGTATGGTTGTTTGTATATGTTGGGGTTCATGTTTTGATTTTGGAGGTGTAGATAGAAGGCGGGTAGCCATAGGAAGCGGGAACGGGTTTGTATCTAACCGTGTACTGAAAGATAGTCAGAGTATTTGTGATGGGTGTAGTGAGAAATGGAGTGTGAGATGACAGGAATGAGAGTTAAGTGTGACATAGAAACCTCGTTCATGCATGGGTGACCGAGTATCATTACCTCTTTGTCTAAAAACAATAGCTGGCGGGTTACATATGTCTAAAAACATGTGAAGTGGGTTTGTATAGAAACGATGTTAAAAAGATTATGTGTAATTGTATATGTATTGTGTGTATTATAGTGTTGAGTATATGCGGCTATAAGGTGTAGGTGTAGTGTCCGTCTAGTTGGTAGGTAGTAGCTAGACAAAAGGAGAAGGCGGGTACGACGGTACGTAGTGTATACACGCGAGTTAGGAAATCTGGGAGGTCTGTAGTGATTCACAGGAGTAGGCGGGAAGGGATGTAGTAACATAGAAGTACATGTGTCTGGTATAAAAGATATGTGGAGGCGGGCAAAATGGCAGAAACGGGAGCATGTTTGTGTAGGCATGTACAGACTTATATACATGTTTGTTTGAGATAACTGTTGAATTGCTTGAAAAATGCAGTAGTTGCCATCTCAAATAAGCTTGCAATCGCCTCTGGGAAGACAGAGTATAATATTCTCTCCATATCCAACCATGATGGACACTCATCTGGTTTCCGGTCATATGCATGTTTGTGAAAAGAACGTATGGCTTCCATATCTGTATATAACGAGCTTTTGCCACATGTATATAACGGTTTCAGCATGGAAGCTAAAGATGATGGTTCAGCCGTGTCCACTCTTGTCCAGAAGGTCCAATGAACGTTTCTTGTGCTTGCCGTAGTTTATTATCAATGCAGACGAGTGTCTTCAAGAGATGAAAATAGACAATTATACGTGATAGTGGATGAGAATAGACGAGTGTCTTCGCGAAGTGGATGAGAGCCCAATAGAGGTCTCAAACCCGTAGGGAGGTGGTAACCCAGCCATGAGTAGCTATTCTTCTCTGTTCCATTTGATTCTTCTGGCTTAGTAGTACTTTGACTTGGATTTTCTTTTGTATTGTACCATCTTCTAGTACTTTGTAATTTCCTCTTGTACTGCCTTTTGTCTTGTGACTTGTGACTTAGTTTGCTTTCTTTGTGTCTGAATGAATCTCATGAGGTAAAGCAAAGCCTTTAATTTTGTCTGAGATGATGTTACTTTGTGTCTGAGGCAGCTTTACCCGCCTTGTGACTTGTGACTTAGTTTGCTTTCTTTGTGTCTGAATGAATCTCATGAGGTAAAGCAAAGCCTTTAATTTTGTCTGAGATGATGACTTTGTGTCTGAGGCAGCTTTGCATGCCTTGTGTTCGAGAGAATATTACTTGTGTCTGAATTGTTGCAAGATATCTTTGTGTTTGTACTAATTACGAGACAAATACATCATAAAATTGTGTCTGAAATAATATTACTTTTGTCTGCGGTAGTGTTTCTTTTGTGTCTGAGGCGATGTTACTTGCCTTGTTTCTGAGATAGTGTTGCTTGTGTCTGAGATACTTTTACTTGCAATATATTGTGACTGGAAAATAGATACTTCATTCATGAAGGATGATTACACGAGTAGTTGATGAGGATCATTAATAACATAGATAATGTGTTTTGGAGACTCATAGAAGTATGCCTCCAACACTTCATTGTAGGTAGTAGCGGTAGTAGTAGTAGTAGCGGAGAACAAGATATCCTTAGGTATAGTACTTTTCAACCATTTGGACATCTCTCGTCCTCTTTCTCTGATTTCGTTGGTGCTCAAGGTGCCTTTTCCTTTTTTCTTTCCTCCGTTGGGTTGTCCGAGCCCTCCTCGCGTTACTTGGATCAGTCTGAGCTAAGTTGAGGGCAGAGCCATAACAATACTTCGAAGCCTCTGTATCTCCTTTGATTTCTCCTATTCCCGCTATGGTTGGGAACTTCATTTTTAGATGTGTGGTGGAGGTTATCGCTCTCAGACGAGTTAAGGTAGGTCTTCCCAAGATCATGTTGTAGGAGGACGGAGTGTTAACCACGTAGAGTTTGATAATATGTTGGGCTTGCCTTGGAGCTGTTCCAAAGAGTATGGGCAGCTTCACTATTCCCACTATGGGGACTGCGTTGTGGCCAAAACCATAGAGTGGTGCCTCCTCTTCACATCCTTCTAATTTGTCTTCCAACTTTAGCCTTTCCCAGCAATGAGTGAAGATTATGTCCACCGATGACCCACTATCGATCAATACTTTCTTGACAACATTATCCCGTGTTTCTATGGTGACAACAAGGGCCTCGGTGTTGTAAGGATTGACTCCCTCAAAGTCAGCATCGGAGAAAGTGATAACATCTCCTACCATATCATTTTGAGATATTGCCATAACCTCCTGAGTCTCAAAGTCTCGGGGAGGGGACTGTGTTCCTCCAATAACTATATTGACAATATTCTTGTCTCTGTTGGTTTGAGATGTGGAAGGAGTATTTGTGTTGTTTGCATTAGTAACTTGTCGAGGAAGGTATTGGTTGATGAGCCCTTGGTGAACCAACCTCTCGAGGAAGTATTTGAGGGAGAGGCAATTCTCTGTAGTATGACCGTGTGTGGCATGATACTCGCAGTGCTTAGAGGAATCTCTATCACCCGGGGCTGTCCAAAGTGGCTGAGGTGACTGATAGAAGGGTTTGTTTCGTATATCTCGCAAAATGTTTGCCCGGGACATACTCAATGCTGTCCACTCCGGCTCAGGTTTACGTGGGGGTTTTGGCCTTAGTGGAGCGGGACCATGCGTGGTTTGTACTTGGTGTTCATGGACGGGCCTTTGGCCGTGGTGAAAGGTGAAACGTTCTTTTTGAATGTAAGGCTTCTGTTGAGGAGGATTTCTCGTTTGTTTCATGACTCTCATAGCTTCCGTCTCGGTGATGAAGTGTGAAGCTAACTCGTATGCTCTGGCCAATGTGGTTGGCTTATGTTCCATGAGCTTGCAAATATACTTTTCACAATCGTAGGGGTCTAGGCCCCTTCTCAAATGTACCAATGCTTCTATTTCATTAACTGACACCACTTTGTTTACCGCTTCCTTGAACCTCTTTAGATAGTTTTCCAGTGTCTCTCCACTTCTTTGTGCGATAGTTTCAAGGAAGACAGTGTGCACCTCGTGTGGTTGGTTTGCCTTAAACTTATTCAGAAAAGCTTTTTTGAAATCGACCCATGTGTCAATGGTCCTGGGAGGGAGTCTACAAAACCATCTCTGAGCACTCCCTCTTAAGGTGGAGGCAAAGAATCTACAACAGGTTAGGTCCCGGTACTCATAGAAAAGAGCTAGCTGATCAAAATAACTTAAGTGCTCTTCTGGGTCTCCATTACCATCATATGAGTCCAAGTTGGGATGATTCAAATGTGTTTGCTTGCTTTCATCTTCTAGTCTTTTGGAGAAAGGAGACTCTCCCGGGCCAGCAGAGACTTCTCCTTCAACCTTACGCTTTAACTCGTTGAGAGTATTGAGGATTTCTTGTTGAGAGCTTCCGATGCCTCCGATTGGAGTAGGTTCAGGAGTTCTTTCCCTTTCCTTTTCCTGGTAGAACTCATCTTCTAATCTCCTCTTCTCTCTTTCATATTCTGCCTTTTTCGCCTCTAGCTCATGTCTGAGATCCCGTACTCTTCTGTTTGTCCTCCATGTCTCGGGCCGGTGGTGATTTTTCCCGTGACGGTCATGGTTAGTATCTTGGGAAGAGCCAAGGCGAGAAAAGATTGACTTGGTGACCCTCGGTCTTTTGCTACCATTGTTGTTCGCACTATGTGCTTCATCCTCGAGGGGAGGTTGTTCCCTCCTCCCATTAGAATGAGGAGGGTCATTCTGTTGGTTTGGGTTTTGGAGATTTGCAGCAACATTGAGGAGAAAATTCACTTGATTAGGAGCGAAACGGGACAGGTCCAAATTGAGAGGAGGATCCTCATCCCTGGTGCCGATCCTTTGGTGGACGGGTTCGCTGCGGTGGGTGGTACCATGGACTATTTCTTGTTGAGTTCCTTGGAGTTGTTCTTCAATTTGATTTGGATCGTTTGGATCAATCGTGGTTCGGGCTTGTAACCTCGTGTTCTTTGACGGTCCCATCTGAGACAACTTGTTACTAATAATGTCCTGTTACTTCTTGCAATATGGAAAGGATTAACTTCTTGTTACTTCTTGCAATCTGGAAAGGATGGAGGGTCTTTCAAAGAGAAAACCCCCCTCCTTCTAGCGCCAAATGATAATGCTCCTTGCTCCACTCTACCGCACTTTTCCCTCTTCCGGCGGTGTTTGGATGGAGATGTGGTGTTGCTTTTCCCTCTTCCGGCAGTGTCTGGGCGGAGATGTGGTGTTGCTGTCGGAAGGGAGTCTGCAAAACAATGCTTGTCCGGGGGTGGTGGCCGTCAAGCACCTCCGGCGTGAGAGTAAGTAACTTGGTGGTGGAGAATACAAGAAACAATATCAGAAAGTACAAATTCCGGTGACTGAGAATTTAGAGAGAAAAATGTGAAATGAGAGAATATGAGAGTGATTGTGAGAATTTTTCCGCCCCTAAAATGTGTGAGTTAGCTTGGTATTTATAGAGGGCTGAGCATCCGGTCGGTTCGGTCCCAAAAAACCGGACCGGTTCGGTTTTTTGGGTTCAGACCGGTTTTGCTCGACCCTAGTGTTACCTCCTTTTGTCCGGAAGAATGTGCTGGAGGGAGGATGTGCTGGAGGAAGAATGTACCCTAGTGTCTCCTCCTCTTGTCTGGAAGAGTGTATCCTAGTGTCCCCTCCTCTCGTCTGGAAGAGTGTATCCTAGTGTCTCCCTTCTTGTCTGGAAGAATGTATCCTAGTGTTCCCTCCTCTTGTCTGGAAGAATGTATCCTAGTGTCTCACTTCTTGTCTGGAAGAATGTATCCTAGTGTCCCCTCCTCTTGTTTGGAAGAATGTATCCTAGTGTCTCCCTTCTTGTCTGGAAGAATGTATCCTAGTGTTCCCTCCTCTTGTCTGGAAGAATGATGTTTTTGGGACACGGTTATATCAGGAGGGTAAAAGAGTAATTCTTCGAAAGGGTATTATCACTTGGTAATTCTTTTTTAGTTTCAATTATTTAAGTGACTAATTTTGATAAGTATCAATTTGAGCTCGGAATTCGGCAAGAATCGTTCAGTCACGGTAGGCTGCATGAGATGGGTCAACCCATAATTGATAATTCTACTCACCCTGGCCTGGCCAGGAAAAGCAATGATGAATCTTTTGAAAGTTCACTCAATCATGCATTGTATTCAGCCTTTTAGATTTGTCAACACTGATTTGGATTCTAGTATTTTCTAGAATCAGTGTCCAAATTTGTGGACAACAAATTAAAAAACCACACAGTCATGCTCATCTAAATAATTGAACGACTCTTGAACGTTACGGGACGGATCAAGTAAGGGACACGAAATAAAATACATCTTTCTTAACATTAAACTTAAATATATGCCTATCAGTGAAAACTTTTATTTATGAAAATAGTATCACAAAAAATTTTAAGATATGAAGATATTATTTCAAAATTTACTTGATGACCGATGCACTCCTTAAAATATTTTTTGAATCTGTTCTCCATGAATGGAGTCAAACTAATATCCTATCAACTTTCTGTTTTGCTTTCAGTCAAACTAATTGATTTAACAAGTTTCGAATAAATCAAAGAACTTGTAATTGATTTAACTGGAGATTACTTGCCTTTAATTAGAAGCTCTGATTTGATCGGTATTGTTAGAATGATTTTACTTACTTGATTGAAATAAGTAATTAAGCTACACCAAACGTGTAAAAGAAATAAATAAGAGAGTTTGCATAACTTGTGGAGCATTAAGCAAATAAGCTATTTCTTGTCATAAATATATTCAAATGACATATCATTTTAGCTAACATTCAAAGTTTTGAGAAATAAATTAGAAGTGTGACGACTTAATAAAATCTTCCTCTTAGAAAAATCATTTAAAAAATCAGAAACTGAACCTAAAGTACCGCAAAGTAACTGATTAGAAGCAATGAAAAAATTAAGAGAATCTCACCAATTTTTTTTTCTCAATCATATTCTTCCTACACAAGTGAGGGTTAGACTTTGGGTAGTTATCTATTAATAACTTATAATAAATTCAACAAAATCAAATTTCTAATTTAGCATGTTAAATAGCAATTTTTTCTTAAAAAAACATGTTTAGATTAGAGATGTTCAAAAATTTTATAATCCGAAATTCGATCCGATCCGATCCAAAAAATAGGTCAAAAGCCCGATCTCCAATCCGATCCGTGTACCTTATACGGACTTCCTATTTTTCATCAAATTCGACTCAGTTTTAAACCTGAAAAACTCGGGTAAAAGCCCAAAACCCGATTAAAGCCTGAATTTTTAACAAATTTGGATAAAAGCCCTGTTTAGCTCAGTAAAAGCCCGGATTTCTTAAAAAACCGGGATAAAAATTTGATTTCTTATAAATAAAATCTAAAAATATATAATATTTTTAATATTCTCAAAAATATTAACATATAAATCAAAAATCATGAATAAAAATCCAATTTTTTATAAATTAAATCTACAAAATATGCAATATTTTTAATAATTTCAAATATATATAAATTGAAAAAAGTCCAGTTGAACCGACAGATCTAAAACGATTCTCATATTCTAGATGAGATGAGGCCCAATCCAATTTGATTTTTCAAAAAGTATAATTCAACCCAATTCTTAAAATGCTTAGATTTTTTAAAATCCAAATAAAATTTGACCTTTTTAAAACCCAAATAAAATTCGATCGAATTTTTTTTTTGTACATCCCTGGTTTAGACTTTAGATGCAGCATGTCCATATGGATTAGCAATCCTCCTTCCTGTTAAGGGTCGCAGACTCGCAGTACAGCTTGGGCCGCAGCGTATTGGAGTTGTGTATTGGGTTTTTCATCGGGTCAAATCTGTGCCTACTTTCTCTTTTCCTTTTTTAGGGGCATCAGTGCTTACTGCTTAGTTTAGATCAATGTTCCAGAAATTTAGCGACAACCTACCTTCTAACGATTAATTTATTAAATGATGATTAATCGGAGTATTAATCGGATTTATTTTATTATTACCTTTTATTTTAAAAAATAATAATTTTTATGTAAATAAATAATTTTATACAAGTAAAATATAGAAGGTCATACCTTATCATCCTTACTTTAATCGCCTAATTTTCATACAAGTAAAGTATGAAATTTCTTTAATGCTGTTTCTTATTAAAAAATGTATATTTAACTTAACATCTTTACTTTGATTGATTAATAGTCGCCTAATCAATTATTCCTGCCAAATTCATTAAACCGTCTAATACTATTTAATTCTACCTAGATGCCACGATCAATAAAACATCAAATAATTAATTTTTGCAAATTTTAAACATTTAGTGACCATTTAGCATCTAAATATTAATTAATCGATCATTTAGATTGATTTTTAGAACACCGCTTTAGATTGTGAATTTGGAAGTTGTACAAAACTTTACTTCACTGCTGGATCAAGGGAGTGTTTGGGAAACTTATTTTCCAGAATAAGTCAATTTATTTTATGATAAAGTTAGAGATTCCTAACTTTTTTCTGAAAAAGTTAACTTTTTATGCAACTTATAGAATCTCAAACATACATTAAATACTTGTATAATTTTTTTTTATCAAAATATGAAATTTTTACCCGAAAATAAGTCCATAAAGACTTAAAATAAGTTGACGTCAAACAAGCCCCAAATTGTTTACCGATGTACAAGAAGAAAGATATAAATTATATAATGACATAACTGAAACATATCAATATCAATATATTCTTAATGATGCTTAGTGAAGGACTTAATCAAATTAAACCAATTACCCTTTCAGTTTGATATTACGCAACATATATTAAATAGGGTTTTTAGTCTTTTTACTATTTGATCGGGTAATGGATATCCATATTTTAACCCGATCCGTTATATCAATTCCACCCGATCCGTTATATCAATTCCACCCTAATTTTTTGGCCCTCTAAACTAATTTACAGACAAAGATCATCATGTCATACAAGGATACAGACTATCAATTACAACTTCCTTTTGGATGTTTGTATATATTTAACGAAACTATCTTTCTCCCCTTCTTTCACAGTTTGTTTTTAGCATCTCAGGTATGAATTATATGCCCTCTCAGTAAGATGAAGAGTATTACTACTCTGCATATAGTGTTGTGTATATTTATTGGTGTATAACGTGTGTGTGTGTGTGTGTGAAGATTATTGTTTGATTTGGTATGGTGTATGTTGTGGTGGTGTATGTTATGGTGTATTGAATTGTTTACAATTAGAATAATGGGTGTCTTCCATATCTCTCCCCCCCTATTTGGCCCCGCAGGGGCTGTGCAAATTGTTTGATTAATAAATTAGGAACAATGTTTACAAGATCTAGACAATCAATGAAAGGCACAACGAGACTCAAGACCCTCTGGTAGGCAAAGCAGGAGGCGGTAAGGCGTCAAAAATCTTTCGATCACTTCAGGTTTTGTGTATTTGCAGTTTGATCATAAAACGCAACAATGAGTGTACAATAATATCAATTTAGGTGCTATTTAGCATATCTCAGAAGTCACGCACTTTTAATTTAGTAACACCACCATGTGCTCGTTGTAATGCCTAAATGAAAGTTCACATATTGTAATTTTAGTTAAAGTTTTAAGTTTGGTAGTATCTTCATTACACATTATTTACTTTGTTATTTGGTTTTAATTGTAGATTCTATGTTAGTTTCTACGAAGACATTGCCAAGTTAATTGTCAGTAGGCATCAACAAGGGTACCTTGGGTTTGATTCAGGTATCGTGGATAAATTTAGAATTTATTTCTCATGTATCTTTTTTTTTTGTTATTCTTATTTGTACTTTTATTCATTTCATCCACGTCTTGGATTTTTAGAAAGTATGGATACCTAACAAAGGTTTGTTTGTCACCTCTACATTCTCGCCTTCTTTTGGATATGATTTAGTTTGAATTTTGGATGATGCTAAAATAAAAATCTACTGTAATTTGGTACATACTTGAAATTGATCTCTTGTGAAAGATTTTTTTTACTGCTGCTTGCTTTCCTTTTGTTATTTTTTCACTATTTTTGCTGCTCCCCCTGTTTTTCGTATCAAACTGGTTTTAGTGGATGGATTATACTAGATTCTGCCTTCTTAAGTTTAACAAGGTATGTTGCAACCATTTTATGCAATGAGGTTCACGAATTCTGAATTATATATACCCAAAATTTAGTCCTCATTTTAGAAGCTGGATTTGCGTTTCTATGGCTCATTATATGTTCTAATTTATGGCACATATGCATTTCTATCATTTTTGGGCTAATTAATTTGCGTAAACTATAATTTTTTGAATAGGTTGAGTTTCTTTTCCAACAATATACTTTATATAGATGTGTCGGTGAGATGTGAATTTGGAGAGCTAATATTTTTTTTTAATTCTTTTAATTTTACATTAACAATTTTCAACCCAGCTTAAATTTTATAAGCCAGTAAGGAGAATGTAATATAGTAGAGTGGCAAATCAAGTGAGAACGACATATGATTGTAAATATGAAATTCAACTGTCGTTGCACTTAATGTGCAAAATAATGGTCATGTTCCTAAAGATAGTAAATGGAGCCTATTCTCTTCTTTTACACATGCCAGTTGTATAATTAGATAATAAATCAAAATGAAATTGCATTTTCGGCTATAACCAATTCTGTTTTTGAATATTTGCACTGTATTTAAAACATTTGCTATATAATTTTCACATTGTTGTAGTTAGACATGAAATAGCTACAGAATTTTCTTCTAGCTGAATATTAGTTGTATTTGATAGCTAGCCTGTGGCGTGGTAAAAAGAATAAAATGCATATTTGCAGACACATAGATTGGCTTATTGTTTATTACCCAGACACATAGATTGGCTTATTGCTTCGCTCCTGCTCTAATTACCCAACAGTAACTATGTTGACGTTCCCTGGTCTCTGAAGATAAAAGTTGTATGATATTAGTAGAACCCGTTTTTTTACAGAGATTCCCTCATTAGAAGTAGTTGCTAGCACTAAGTTGTATATTATTCTGTGACCATAGGATCAACATCTGGTATATGCAGCCTATTGAACCAATTAGAGGATCACAACTCCCAAAATAAAGTACTTGCAACTCTTTTACGGAGAATAGTACAGGTAGTACTCAAAAATTTATTTGTAATAAGAACCCTTTTTTTTTTAAATAGAGTTGAATCAATAAGTATTTTTTCAAACTAAATTATTTGCTTTTCGCAGTATGTCCTATACCACTTACTATGTGGACTGAAGTGCATACACTTGGCAAAAGTTTTACATTGTGATTTAAAACCAAGCAACATGCTTCTTAATTCCAACTGACATGGAATTTTATGATTTTGGGCTTGCGCGACTGAGACAGATTTTATGACAAAATATGTTGTAACCCAATGCTACAGGGCTCCAGATTTGCTTCTCAACTGTTCAGAATATACAGCAGCCATTGACATCTGGTCCGTTTCTTGCATTTTAATGGAAATAATCAGCGGAAACCCCTCTTTCCGGTTAAAGACGATGTTGAGGAATTGTTTTTTATCACTGAGGTAATCAAGAACTCTCTGGCAAAATATAAGTATGTGTACATTATTAAATCATTAAATGTGGGTTTCAAGCTCAAATCAATCAATATTATCGTGCTGACATTGTGACATTGTCATACTTTACCTTTTTTGTTGTTTTATGATGGAAGATTTGTAGATTTAAATCAATCTGATTTTACATCCGGAAGTATTTTTTATTTTAAAGTAAAAGTTAAGGCAGTCGAAGATTTTGATAATTGGTGGTATTTAAGCTATATCGGATGCAGGGCCAAGACATCGAAAGAAGCTTGAAAGATTAAGTGTAGCGGATGCCCAAATAAATATCATGTCGTTAAGAAAAGGTATATATACTATGAAATAGTCAACATTATAAGCTCCATGTAAATTATTGATTGAGAATACAAACTTAACCATTCAACCAGCAGAAAGTAAGTAATTATTGGTCTATCAAGTACAAGGTTCTCATTCTAGGTGAAGACGCAATTGAAGCATATAACTTCGTTCTCTTAGATCGTGTTGCCAAAAGATTGACCGGGAAGACTGCAACAAAACTTATTGCTGACATGATAGAGGTATCTTACATGATTCATATTGATTCTAATTGAGACTGTTAATTATTATAACAAATGTTGGGATTTGGCAGGTGCAACATGAGGAGATTCCTCCCCAGATTAAGAAAGTCAGTTTTAGTTTTCATTATTATTCATGTTGTTGATTTTGTTTTGTTTTAAGGCTATAAGGGTCTGAATTTGGAGAATTACTTTGCCAAATCTGGACAGTGAGGTATCTTTAGTTGCTGTATCTTGGTAGCAGTTACAAGTTGATAATTCGGCTTTCATGGGCTTATTTCAGCATAAAAGATTTTCTTGATACGCATTTTCAATCCTTTAGGACATGGCTTAAATAATAAAGGTGATTAGCAGTTCTTCGAAAATCATTATCAACTGGCTGTCACTACTGTTGGATTGTCGGCTTAGAAAATTTTGTAAATGATGGTTGATAATTATTGAGGAATATAGTGCAGGACTACAGGTAGCCTCAAGCGGGTTAGCTCTGGTTCCCGTTGTATGCATTTGCTGAGAAAAGAGGTATGCAAATATTTAATAATTGCTTCTTCTGCAAGTGTTTCGGAGAATCTATTGCTCATGTTTTTTGGCAGTGCAAATTTGCTAGAAAAATCTGGAAGCATTCTTGAGTTCTATGATCTTATCCCAAAACAAATTAAGATTGATGTGATGGGTTTTATAATTGACATTTCATAAGAAAATGTCGAGGATAGATTTTATGAAGTTTATCACCACCTGTTGGATGTTGTGGTTTTGAAGAAATAAGTATTGTCATGGTCTATCATATCTTCCAGATGCTATGCTGATCGATATGGGGCTTAGTTTTATTTTATGGCATCTTTCACCAAGCCGTCTGAGTAATGATTTTAAGGTTACGGAGAAATGGCTCCCACCTCCTCGTGATGTCATTCTTATTAATTGTGATGCTGCAGTCGTAGCAAGCTCGTATGGATGTGGTTTGGGGGTTGTTGCGAGGGACTTTACGGAGAAGGTTTTGGGAGTTCGGGCTAGCTATTTTAATGGGATTTTATCAGTTGAGACTGCGGAAGCTATGGCTTTAAGGTGTGGCCTGTTGTAAAATTTTTTGGTTATCTTTTGATTGCAGTATTGTCGTAAATTGTTTAAAAAACAAAGCGGTAGCTCTTGCAAGACTGGCATATTATCATCGAGGATATCATCTCAGGGGAGGCAATTTTGGCTACTGATATAATAGTTTTTACTCTCCAAGATCTACTAATTAGGTGGCTCATAGATTAGCTAAGTTTAGTTTGATCCACCATATTTTTGAATACTGGTATGAGGATGTTCCTTCATGTGCATCTACGAGTGTATTAGCAGAGTTGCCAGATCCTATGTACTTGTGCTTTGGTATGAAAATTTTCATTTCATATCCCATCTTTACAAATACTTGAATGTATTTGTTTGTTTTAATGGAATATTACTACATTTTTTATACCTATTTGGAATGCTCTCCATGTATCATGCAAATTAGCTTCAAAAGTTTTAGCCTTTAGAATTAAGTGGCTTGAATTGACTTCCTAATATTTTGAGTAGTAGCTTTATGCCCAAAATCTAAGGGTCATTATTCTTAAAATATGAATTTTTATTGTATTTTGTTAGTGATTAAAATATATGGTGTTATATTTTTAGGTATATATTAATTATTGCAAGCAAGCCTTAAAAATGACAATTAAATCTTAATTCAATAATATGTAGTGGTCTTGAATAAACTAAATAAAATGCTACAAAAATATTTATATGAACCGAAATAGTCCCTGCTCAAGTATTTTTACTCTTTCTCAGTTACTACTTTTTATGATAATTACTAAACTTTTTGTTGAGATAATTAAGAACAGAATCTTTAAATTGTTTTGCAAAATAATTAATACTAATACAATAGGTTGGAAAATAGATAAGAAAAAGAAAATGTATAAGAAAGGCAAGCCTTTAAAATGACAATTAAATCTTAATTCAATAATATGTAGTGGTCTTGAATGAACTAAATATAATGCTACAAAAATATTTATATGAACCGAAATTAACCCTGCTCAAGTACTTCTACTCTTTATCAATTACTACTTTTTATGATAATTACTAAACTTTTTGTTGAGATAATTAAGAACTGAATCTTTAAAATGATTTACAAAATAATTAATACTAATACAAAAGATTATGTTGTGCTAATTCGATACATATATGTATTTGTTGGTCTACTCATTGATGCACAATATTCAATCTCACATTCTCCAATATTAGGTATATACACACGAAAACCAGATATTGCTAAATACTCGAATAGAAGACAACAATCATGCAATCTTTTCTAACAATTTTTGTATTCCATGTAATAGCAACTCCAACCATGTAGAATTCTTAGCTAAAAGTAATTAAAACATACT
Organism: Saposhnikovia divaricata; assembly: GCA_036435485.1. NCBI lineage: Eukaryota > Viridiplantae > Streptophyta > Magnoliopsida > Apiales > Apiaceae > Saposhnikovia > Saposhnikovia divaricata. Next base: position 24,162,886 of record CM071599.1, read on the forward strand.
ATAAATAAAAATTATAGAAATTATGTAAAAAAAAGTTCAACTATAATATTATAATGAAAAATATAATCTATAATATTCTCATTTAATTATCTTAATTATGTATTGTTGTTTTTTTATAGGGGATCAATTCACAAGAGAGTGAGGTTACCCCATCACTTTCAAAGTATTCAAGTAAAATGATTACCGACACACATGGAACAGAGACACCGGGAACAGGGAAATCATCAATTAATTCATCAGCCAACCAAAGCAAAAAACAAAAACAGGTTTAATTTTAAATTTTTGATAATTTCAATAGACTATTATTATTTTCTTCTTTTTCCCAATTTCTTTTAAAAATTATGTTTCAGGTTTAATGATTTGAAGCCATTACGGGTTAAGGGATTATCATTTAACCGTTTGAATAATGAAAACAATATATTATTGTTTTCAATTGGAGAACAATATTTGTAAAAATATTTATTACTTTTATTGCACATTTTGATGGATCAAATAAATTTACAACATTGTCAACATAGATTTGTATGCTACCCTTTTATATAAATTTTAGCATATCACTATTTTATTAAATAATTATATAATAGTATAAAATATTTTTTTAAGAATTAATTATTTATATAAATGCATAGAATATCTTTCTAAGAAAACAATCAAATTTGTAAAATTTTTGATATTGTCGTTTTAAATTAAATAAGAAGCCGTGTACGAAGTACGGGCAAAATGCTAGTCATAAATAAAAGATCAACAATTAATTATAATTAATGTTAAATTAAATATATAAAGGAAAGAATGGTTTTACTATTTTAAAAGAGAGAGAATTTACTTGGTGGAGTAAATAATTTTTTCTAGAATCTTTTTACGACAATTTTTTTTAAAAAAATAGATCATGATGATATATAATTTTTTAAAAAATATATTTTATAAAATATAATTTTACACTTATATATCTAAATATTGAGATATTATAATATATTTTATAATTTATTTAATTTATTTAATCAAAACTTTTATAAACATTTTTTTTAAGATAAGTAGAAGCATTAAGACATCCAAACGGCACTTACAAATAGAAACTGAGGTGGTCATGCACCAACAGTCCAACCAATGCTAAGGACAGAAGACAGACATAGATAGCCTAAAACTAAAGCACAATAGAAACTAAAGCTTTGAAGATAGACTAATGAATTAGCCTAGATTGATAACGTCTTCCAAGCTTGATCCTGAATAACATTATATTTACGTATTGTATAAAAATAATTATCGATCTCGACGGTTTATTATGCTAGTTGTTATAACAAACTAGCGTTCTACCCGTGCTACGCACCAAACGGTAATATTAATTAATTAATTAATATAAACATATTATTTTAATCATTATTTAGGAAAAAAGTTAATTTCATGAGAATGTAATTATTTTTAAGTATAGAATTACTTATTCGTCATTTTATACCAATTGCAATAAAATTATGTTATCAAACAATTATCATAACATCCACATCCCCCGTTGAAATACTCTAAACCCCTCTTTATTGTTTTTCTTAATTTTATTTTTCATTTGATTTTTCTCATTTTTCGGAGTCTTTCTACCAAGTTCATAAGTTTTTTACCCATATTTTAAGTTTTGTTTTTTTTGAAAATTTGGTGTATTTAAATGTAAAGTACCGTGGATTTCTATAATTTCTATCATATTAATTTAATCAAAAAATTTATATGAGTTGCGATCAATTTTTCAAATACATATTGAAAATTCATAAACACTTATTTCTCACGACCATAATAAATCATAAGATTGTCTCTCAAAATTTTTTTGCATGTTTCAGCCATGTGAGAAAGGATCACTAATGTGTAAGATCCATTAAACAAACGTAGTTATGATAAAGTAAACATTTTTATAATTTAGTTTCATATGTGTTTGATCAATATCATCTTTACAAATTGTATGTTCTTTTATTAATAAATTGATTTACTATAGAAAAATAAATATTATCAATCAACCAAACATATCTAACATACTGTATCCCGTTCTTAGAGTAAGATATGACTGTTAGAGTTTATGATGATTGCCCTTAACTTGTTTTTAATGACAACTTAAAGTGTGTATACTCACTTTAGTTGATTTTTTTTATTTTGTTTCTATTAAAACATGGTATAATAAATATTAGTTTTCTCTTACCCATAAATAGGGGTGACAAATTAATTCGATCTAATAGTACCCGATCCAAAACCCGAAATTTTGGATGTACCGAACCCGAATTTCGGATTCAAGTTTGGAATTAAATTTTAAACCCGAAATAGTTTCGATTTGGATTTGAGTTGTACCGATTCGATACCCGATCCAAAACCCGATCCAATATCGAAACCCGATACATTTGTTTTGTTTAGACAAAACAAAACTAATAAATATATTTATTTGTTTAGAATCTAACTACCAAATTGTTAAGTTTTTTTTTTACCTATATTTAAAGTTCTGTTGATATTAAAAATAAATATTATCAACCAACCAAGCGAATTTGATATATCTGTTCTTAGATTATGATGTGGAAATTGGATACTATTAATTTAATTCAAGAATACAAAATTGAAAAAGGCCTTTTATTAGAACAATATATAATTTTATGTATTGACCTATCTAGTTGGCAATAATAGTGAGTTTTATAACGATGGCTATAGTCGTTCCTCTCTCTGCTCCTCTCCCAAAAAATATTAAACTAACGTTTAGGGGTTGACATCAATTTTGGTTGATGATAAACCCACCTTTTATTGTTTTCCTTGATTTTGCTCTGTTTTTTTCAATAAAAATCTCTCTTTATTGAGATTCTAGTAACTCGTTGGTATATTTTATCTACTAAAATATTGGATTTTATATTTTATCCTTGTGAATGATAACTTCCATTTTTTCCCTTGAGTTTACTTTATTTTTCAATAAATATATCTCTTTATCAAGAGTCTAGTTACCCATTAGTGATTTTTGTCTACCCATATATTGGGTTTTGTTCTTTCTTTTTGTGAAGGTAGGTTCTTTTATTTTTGCATCCGAAATCTTAGATCTACAGGATTTTGTTATATTGGTTCATTGATTTGGATAATATAGAATCGTAGCTATGGTCGGATGTTCGAATTGATTTGGATTTTGTTATATTGGTTCTTATAGGAATTTATAAAAAATTTAAATTTTTTGATTATTTTTGTAGATGTCGTATGTCCTTTTATTGACAAATTAATTATATATAAAAAATAGTGATTTATAAGAATTGTTGCTTTAAGTTGATGAATTTGCTATAAAAATATTCAATAACAATATTTCATTGACTTTGTAATGTGATAATTTATACACCAAATAATGTCTAATACGATTTGAGAGTGTATTTAGTATTTTAAATAATTCAAATATCTTGTCAAGTCAATTTTTTTATCCCATTAATTATTGCATAGCTAAAAAAATCGATAAGTAAAATGTTAAAGGTAATTAGTTTAAAATTCATTTTAATATTTTAATTGGTTGTTAGGTTTTTTTAATAATTGATTAATTTAAATTTTGAACGTGTATTTAGAATAGTGTTGTAAATATTTTTCAATTTTTAAATTTTTTTATTCAATAATAGTAGATTTATTCAAATTTGATTGCAACTTATGATTGTAGAACGAGAGTTTGGGATATTAAAATACTATATTATATAATATAGATAAAATAGGCTCATGTATTAAAATAATATATTTATATTAAAATTAATTAATAAATACACATTTTTGTAAAATGGTTCTATACATAGATACATGAGCAAAAATTAGATGTGTCAGTATATAATGATATAATTGTAATTGCTTTGAATAAAAAATTGTGATTAATTAGTTATTAAGTATTTATGAAAATGAATCTTTAATATATAACTATATACTGTATTAATTATAGTATAATTGTAGTTGATATTTATGAAAATTAGCTCGTAATATATAATAGTATAAATTTGATTGACTTTAAACAAAAGATTGATAAGTTAGTAAATATTTTATCACTTTAAAAAATATTTATTTATGTATGTACTAAATAAAAAAAAAATTGTATTTCAAAATAATTGTTAAGTAACCAAGATAAGTAATTTAGGATGAGAATGATATGATTAATTTAATTTCTATGAAAAATTCTAAATGACTCACATATATATTTATAAAATTAATCCGTAATGTATAATAATGTAATTATGATTAATGGTAAATCAAAAGAGTGGAAAATAAAAGTTGTAAAAATCGCTTTATATTATATTTATGTATATTCCTGATTGATTTTAATTATATATTAATTTATTATAATTATTTTTTAATATTAAAAAATATGTAATATATGGATATGTTAAATCAAGTAACTACTATATTTAATTTAGAATTGTTAACTAAATATAGTTAATATAATATGATAAGAATGATAAATACGGGAAATTTTTAATATAATATGATTGGTCTAAAATTTGGAATGACCTGTGAATGGTCATAAAACAATTCAAAATTTTCTGGTTGGCTAACTACATCTAACTGTAATCCTGATTGATTTTAATTTTATACTAATTTATTATATTATCTTATAACTAGTGCGATGCACGGATTTCTTTCGATATATAATAAATTTTATTTTATGTTACAATAATTTTTTATATAATCATTATTTACAATATTTTATTTTTCTTTTAATTTAAATAATTTAATTGAAATTTAATTAATAATATGCATGGTTTAAAAATTATATTATAAAATTTTAAAATAAATATGTTTCGAATTTTGAAATTTTAGTAAATTAATTTAATCGTATAACATATTTAATCATTAGATCTAACGGTTATGACTTTTTAGTAAAAATCTAACGATCATTATTCGTAGTATACAGATTTTTATTATATTTTATTAGTGAATAGAAGGTATGGTATGATATTTTTTGGGTATATATTAATTATTGCAAGATTATGTTTTAAATTAAAACTCAATGTGTTTTAATTAGAAAAGAAATATTATTGATTGAAATATATGATATTTTAGGTGTTTATAAACATAATATCATCAATTAAAAGTAAACATTTTTTTAATTAAAAAAGCAATTGGCTAATTATAGTTAATTATATTATTTTATTATTTATTTTAATAAATAGGATAAAAGTGCCGAAAACCGAACCGAAAAACTTTCAATGCTCGTGCGATGCACGGATTTCTTTTATTATGTTATAAATTTTATTTAATATTATAATTATGTTTTTATATAATCAATATTTTTAATATTATTTTTAATTATAATTTAATATAATTTAATATACCCATGTTTACGGATTATACTAATATTTCCTTATTATAGACAATGTATACAGATTTTTAATATATTTTATTAATAATTGAAAAATATGGTACGATATTTTTGGGTTTATATTAATGATTATAAGATTAGTTTCAATAAAAAAGGAAACGTGTTTTAATTCGAAAGAAAATATTAATGATTGAAAGATATGATAAAAGGTAATATCTTCAACAAAAGTAAATGTGAAAAAGGTAATCGACTAATTACCATTAATTATATTATGTTATTATTTTTTTTAGGTGTTTTAATATATATTTTTCTTTATAATGAAGGGTAAATAAATAAATTCACAAAGTACCAAAAAACAGGTACCAAAATATTACAATTATGTTTTTTTTATAATAATTATTTTTTTAAATTTTAATTTAATATACTCATGTTTACGGATTATACTAATGTTTCCTTATTATAAACAACGTATATGGATTTTTAATATACTTTATTGATAATTGAAAATTATGGTATGATATTTTCGGATATATATTAAAGATTGTAAGATTAATTTTAAATCAAAAAGGTAACGTGTTTTAATTCGAAAGGAAATATTAATGATTGAAAGATATGATAAAAGCTAACATCTTCAACTAAAAGTAAATGTGAAAAAGGCAATTGACTAATTACCATTAATTACATTATGTTAATATTTATTTTAGGTGTTTTTATATATATTTTTCTTGAAGGGTAAATAAGTAAATTCACGAAGTACCAAAAAATAAGTACCAAAACTTTTAATGTTTCGGCTTTTATATAATAGTATAGAATTGTTTTTTAACATTAAAAAATATGTAATATATGGATATGTAAAATCAGGTAACTACTATATTTAAATTAAAAACGTTAACTAATCATGGTTAATATAATAAGATAAGAATGACAAATAAAGAAAACTTTTAATACTAGCTTATAACTCGTGCAACGCACGGCTCCTTTTTAAATATCTATAAATATATTAATTTTTTTAAATTTTAGATGTTATTAATTTACATATAAAATTGTTGTTAAAAAATTGATATATATATATATATATATATATATATATATATATATATATAAGATTTTACACATTCGATTTAATATTTGTACTCTATCTTGAATCCTTAAAATTTGATTTGGACGATTTTATGACCCAAATGAATTTAACAAAATAATCTTTAATTTAGTGAATGTTTAACAATTATTTTTCAATGAAACCTACGTAGAAACAAAAGAAAGAAGAAATTGACGATTTTTTACGTTGAAAATTCTCTTCGATTTATGAATTCTACTTATAATTCGTTTTGATTATCAAAATACCATTGTTATTATTTAAAGATAGTTCTACTAACAAACAAATACAATTTTCATAATAAGTGGGATGGATTTTGTCCAAAACTTTAATATTCGGTAGTCTGGTCCTCCGTGCGACAAAATATATAAGAATTGTTATATCTTAAAATAAATAGATGAAAACCGTTGGATGCAGCATAATAAAATATTTTATATTTTAATATGTTATAAACTAAAAACTGCATTTATATTGAAATACGAAAATGTGTATGTCAGTGTATATAATTAGGTTTTCTACATTGAATAGCATAATCAATGTAGGTCTTTTACATTGAATATGATTAATGCAAAAATTAGTAATAATATTTTTATTTGAGATTATGAGTGTTTACCTTTCAATAATAATTATTAATCATCACTAAATTAAAGATAATTTTATGAGTTTCGCGTGGATTGTAAAATAATCAAAATCTGATTTCTAGATCTCAAGATAGAGGCCAAATAGTAAATATGAATTTTTGTAATGCTAATAACAAAAAAAATAAATTTACTTCTATTACAACCTTTTTAATTTATCCTTTTCAGAATATAATTTTCATTTTAAAATTCAAATCTAATACAACCTTTTTAATTATATCCTTTTTAGATTAAAATTTTCTTTTTAAAATTCACTTCTAATGCAACTTTTTCTAATTATATCCTTTTTAGACTAAAATTTTATCTTTTAATATGATATAATCTTGATCGTCTTTTTTAAAAATATTAGATTCGACGGTTGAGATTATTGGTAGTACAATGACCAAAATTATGGATAATATCCCTTTATGCTTATTATATATAAGGATAAAATTATGGATAAGATCCTTCTTATGCTTATTATATATAAAGATATAATTACATATCAAATTGTTGTTAAAAATTGATATATAGAGTAGCACTCTATGGAGAACCACCTTACGTGGAGAACCGTGGGGAACTCTATGATTTTGTAGTAGAACCAATATTTTTTAATTTTTTTTTGATTCTGTGACAGAACCAAATTTTTTAAAAAAAACAATCGAAACTGCCACGTCACATGCCACGTCACCTGCCATGTCATCACAGCTGACGTGGCAGTGCCACGTGACAGTGCAAACATCATCGATGATGTCATCATTGATGGCGTGGCACTGCCACGTCAGCAGACATGCCACGTCAGTTTTGCCAAGCATTTTTTTTGTAGAACCATTTTTTTTTATAGAACCAAAAAAATAAAAAATTGGTTCTGTAATAGAATCAGAAATTAGCATAGAATAAGTGGTTGTCCACGTAAGATGATTCTCCGTAGAACGATGGCCTTGATATATATTAGGTTTTACATGTTCAATTATAATATATCTTTTTCATATTATAATTTTCTTTTTAAAATTCAATTCCAATACAACCTTTTCTAATGATATCATTTTTAAATTATAATTTCCTTTTTAATATGATATAATCTTGATCGTCTATTTTAAAAATATTAGATTCGATGATTGAGATTATTTTGGTAGTACAACGACCAGACCAAAAATATGGATAAGATCCCTCTTACGCTTATTATATATAAAGATATAATAATAAAATATTTATTAATTAATTTTATTAACAAATTAAGAATAAATATATTTTCGAGCCTTCAAAAAAATCGAGTTTTTGAATATATGAATTTTATCCTAGTTATTTAAAATATGATTCAAATCTGATTTTGTAGTGTTGGTTTATTTATTAAATAATTATTTTTATTAACAAATCTTGAATTAATATATTTTTGAGCTTTTAAAACAATGGAGTCTTTGAAGGTATGGATTTCATCCATGTTATTTCAAATCTGATTTCAAATCCGATTTTTCAGATTTCTAATTGAGTTGGATTATAATTATTTAAGAAATTTTATTTGTACAACATGTATTTTGAAAATTTATTTATAGTGTATGATAGTCTTTGAAGGTATAAATTTTATCCAAGTTATTTCAAATCTGATTTCAAATCTGATATTTCAGATTTGTAGTTAAGTTAGATTATAATTATATAAAAAAATTTAATTGTACAACATGTATTATGAAAATCTATTTATAGTGTATGATAATAAGATTGTGATTGATTTATATTAAAAGAGTGGTTGATTAATGAATGATTAATTATGAAATTTAATTTAAAATATATAATAGTATATCGTGATTGATTTCAAATTAAAAATTGTGATTTTTAGTAAATAATTTTTGATTTAAAAATATGTTTTTATGGATATTTTAAATCAAATCATTATTGTATTTAAATTATAGAAGTGTTAACTAATCATAATTAACGAAGTAAGGTGAGAATGTAAATAACGAAAACTCTTAATATAACATGATTGGTTTAAAATTTAGTAATGTGTTGTGATTGGTTCTAAAACAATTTATAGTTTTCTGATTGGTTAAGTGGTAGACTCATGTATTCATACTATACTATTATATAATAAGCAAACAGAGGTATAATTTGGTTGTTTGGTTCAACTGGGTTCAATCATCTAAAAAAATAGTGATCGTTAGATATTTAGTAAATAGATAATAGCCGTTAGATCTAATAATAAAGAATATTCTATATTTAAATCCCTCTTCTAAAAATCCAAGATTTGAATCCCGTCAACAACAAATTACATTAAGATTTTATATTATTTGTTCTAATCAATACTTATCATTTATTAAATAACTATTATTATTATTAATAATTGTATTAATTAATTACAAAGTTAAATTATATCCATAATAAAGTATTATACTATATTTTATTTAATTATATAATTTTTAAAGTATTTAAAAGTAACCCTCATAAGCTAGTTATAATAAAAGATGAAGTGAACTTTTTTCAAGGATTTATGGACTTATTTTCGGGTAAAAATTTTATATTTTGATAACTTTTTTGTATACAAGTATTTAATGTATGTTTGAGATTCAATAAGTTACAAAAATAAGTTGAAAAGTTAGGAATCTCTAACTTTGTTTTAAAATAAGTTGATTTATTTCTGAAAAAAAGTTTTCCCAAACATTGATTAACCAATAAGAATGCAGCAACAGAAATAAAAACAAGCCCTAACCGAGTATATATACTGTAGTAGAAGACGATACGAGTGGACTCGTAGCAGTTAATTTGAAAATTGTGCGGCGAAAAAATCGGGAAAAATGGGGTGGATCGGAGAGCAAGTAGATTCAATTAGGTCAATTCAGTTCAGGCAGCTTCTCACTCAAGCCATCAGTCTCGGTTCGACCCTTCACTACATCCTCCTTTTCTTAATATTTTTAATCCAATGTCTTCTGTATGTATGTATGTATGTATATGGGATAAAACATAATTTAGGTGAGTTTTGGAGGATCTGAAATTAATAAATTTTGTTGTGTAGGTTAAATTTAGGGTGATTAATTTGATTGTTATTGCAATTTGTGGAGGCAATTGTAGAATTTATTAATTCCAATTTTACTAATTAGTATGATGCCAATTGTCTCGTGATTTTGTTATGACTGGGATTGAAGTTATTTTCCGATAACCGAGAATGTATGAAGCTTTGAGTTTATTGATTCCTATTGAGCTGCGATTTTGATTTTTCAGTTCGTTTATTGCTTTCTTAGAGCTCTGGAATTAAAATTGTGAACTCAATTATATGGAATAATGTATGTAAGAGAAAAGCGCGGTAGATGAACAGTGCAGATTTTGTAAAATGAAGTAGGAATGACCGGTGGTTGGCGGTATTGAGATATAGACGATAATGTAAATTTGTATGAATGGGATAATAGGATGATAGGAATTATAAATAGTTGTTGACACGATAGTAGAGTGGGAAATGCCCTTCCATTTCCACCTAATTTCACTCCTCTCAATGAAATTCGGCATTACTGTTCTTTGTTGAAAAAGAAATATATGCGTTCATTATGTAATATTCTCGATGTAGGTTACCCATCATTAATTCAAGATGATGATTGGCGTTACATAAGTAGAAATTCCTTTTAAGGTTTAAAAAGTATTCGAGTTCTTGCTACTGTTTTTTTTTTGACATGTGTTCTTGCTACTGTTGAGAATCTTTAATAGTACAAGAGAATAGGAGATGCATGTTTTATTATCCTTGTAGTATCTTTTGTATGTATATGGTGGAAGGGGAATGATTAATCTTATATTTGCAATCTATTTTCAGGCATGATTGTCACGTCGGCTTTAATCATATGGAAAGGACTGATGTGTGTAACTGGTAGTGAGTCACCTGTTGTTGTCGTGCTCTCTGGAAGCATGGAGCCTGGCTTTAAAAGAGTGAGTGAGTTGAGAATATATTTGCTTTCAAAAGTTTGTCGCAAACTTATTTACCCAGGTTCTCACTTTTTAGTTTTTACTTATTCACTGAATGAGTGAATGGTAAGAGGAAGTCAGTTTTGAGCAGGTTATAGTAATTCACCTGGAGTATATGCCTTAATATTGCCAAAATCATATAGAGTGGTCATAGTTGTTATCTCAATTATCATTTTTTCTTTGAAGTTTCTTGTCTGGTGTGATCTGGACATCCATGAAAGGATACCTACATAGTTTTTTTTTTTAAAATCTCTTTGTCTGTGTTGATCATGTTTCTTTTATATAATTACACTTTACACAATGCTTCCTTGTTAAGTGTAACAGTCTTCAACTACATAAAAATTTTATGTTCTGTCTCATACAAGATCAGACTTTCAGTTCCCTAATTTAATTTATACAGATCTGCGATGTGTTTACCTATATATTTTAAACTTATTTAGTAGCTAACTCTACTTGTCTCACAGGGCGACATTTTATTCTTGCATATGAACAAGGATCCTATTCGTGCCGGAGAAATTGTGGTGTTCAATATTGATGTAGGTGCTGCCATACTGCTAATATACTTAAGTGCATAATTCATTTGCTAAAAACATTTCAACTGTTTGATTCTTTTGTCATAGCTGTTCAAGACTTTGTATAAGAGTTTGTTTAGGTTTTGGTTAATTTTTTAAGATCTTGGTGCCAATTTATTTTTTGAATGTCATTGCAGGGTCGTGAAATTCCTATTGTCCACCGAGTTATTAAGGTGAGCAATTTGAATTCCTTACTTTGTGATAAACTTTATGCTCATCTACCTTTACCTGTCATTTGATAACTGAGATTCCAAGAGGTTCTGAACACCAATTACTAGACCTGTAAATATGAGACACAGACTACATATGCTAGATAAAGATGTCTTTCTAAACACTAAATTCATGGTGCATTATGTTGAATAGTTAACATGGGATAGTAGAATTAGGAGGATGGGGGGGATGACGATGTTATTTTGTGGCTCACATGTTTTAGGATAGAGCTGAGTAGCTAATCAACGATGGATGGTACTATGGCATCTGCATCCATGTTGCATGTACAATCTCTGTTTTGTAAATCATTCATTCTCTTATACAGTTATACTCTATATTCTACACAAGGCCATTCCTCATCAATCTTGAAATTGCTATTGCACTTGAACACCACGTGAACATTTTGGATATGTCTCTGCCTTTAACTACCAATTTCTTTCTATTTATTGCGTAGGTTCATGAACGCCCAGATACTGGAGAAGTTGATGTCCTCACCAAAGGTACCAAATCCTTTAGTTATCTTATAAGAACTCCTTCATGCTGAATTGTCATTATAATGCATTTTATTATTAAAGTATCAAATCTTCATTCATTTACCTTCTATCTCGCGTTCTTGTGTTATCAGGTGACAATAATTTTGAAGATGACAGACTCTTGTATGCTCAGGGTCAGCTCTGGCTGCAACGACATCATATCATGGGAAGAGCTGTCGGGTAAATATTTGTTCTCAGTTATCCCTGTAGTTGGAGGAGATTAAAAAAAAGTTTCTTTGTTAATCTGATTATGATTTAATTTCACCTGGCACTTCATGATGCAGATTCTTGCCTTATGTTGGCTGGGTAACAATTTTTATGACTGAAACGCCTATAATCAAGGTTTTATTTTCAAGATTCAGACATATTGTTTTTAGTTTAATTTATCTTCGAAAGAGTTAAATGTAGTTGCGTGAGCTGCTGTTTTCTACATCTTCTATGGTCGCATATTAACTTTCTATTCCTTTTGCAGTATATATTGATTGGTGTTCTGGGCCTGCTTGTTATTACTTCGAAAGAGTAGGTTTCAGGTCATCTATGTGAAACCTCACGGTGGCTTTAATCATTAATCAGGGCTGAATTCAGGTTGCCTTTACACCAAAACTAATTGTAATGTGTAGAATTGGACAGATACATGTCAGGCCATCCATCTGTAAAACAAGTATTTGATTAAATAGAATATATTTATTTTTGAGACTATACTCTAAACATACATGCAAAGATTATGCGGTTTAAATTTCAAACACTTGCTAAATTGATAGGTATTGTATCAACTATTTTAAGCTACATTGTTGCTTTGTACCTGCTGATTGCAATATATTACACAAATATGAGGAAGTGGTTCACATTTGATAATCTTAGCAATTCTTTTCTTTATCTTTGGACCTCTTCCTGATGTATTGATATCAATGACAAACCGTAAATATTCAGCATCTGGGAAATGCATTCTTCAAATACATTGAATAGGCCGCACACGATTCCACGTAGAAGCATACAACACATGTTTACACAGAAACATGGACATCGAAGAAGAAACGAGCTGGTAAGGAGAGCTTTCAAGCAACACCTCAAAAGCAAAAAAAAAAAAAAAAGTAAACAAGTTTTTCATCTTAATTCATTTTAGAAAAATGCCCGAGTTCTCTAACGGTTCCCAAATGCTAAGTTGTCAAAATACTATTGGTTATTTTTTCATAAATCACGTCATATGTCATTCGTGAACATTTTTGGATTCATTTCGGGGTATGTAGCATTTCTTCATTTTAAGGTGATTGAATCATTGAACAACAGCTTAAACATGTGCTATTAGTATTTTGAAGTACACTGAAGCCTCAATGCATCAGTAGCAATTGTAATGCGTACCACACAATTTGCATTTTAAAAAATAAAAATTGCTATAAAAATTGATGTTAAAAATGTGCAACTTTTTCTTTAAAGGCAAGACCGGGCGGAATTTTGTATTTCACAGTTATTTTAACATAAACTTAAAGATTATTGATATTTTGTTTAACATGCGAAATTTCAAATAACAAAAAATAATATAAATTATGCTACTCCTGACCAACACCCTGTTTTCAGATAATAAACAGGGCTTATTACAAAATAACTATATTTATTTTTAAAAACAGAGTTCTTATTAATGTAATGCAAATCTATACTATTATATAAAAGCCGAAACATTGAAAGTTTTGGTACCTGTTTTTTGGTACCGAGTGAATTTACTTATTTACCCTTCATTATAAAGAAAAATAAATACACCTAAAATAAATAATAACATAATATAATTAATGGTAATTAGTCGAGATGTTAGCTTTTATAAACACCTAAAAACATCAATCGTATCATATATTTCCATCATTAGTATTTCCTTTCGAATTAAAACACGTTATAATTAATGGTAATTAGTCGATTAACATAATGAAATTAATGGTAATTAGTCGATTGCCTTTTTCACATTAGTATAATAAAATTAATGGTAATTAGTCGATTGTCTTTTTCACATTTACTTTTAATTAAACATATTACCTTTTATAAACAACTAACCATCAATCGTATCATATCTTTCGATCATTAATATTTTTCTTTCGAATTAAAACACGTTACCTTTTTAATTTAAAACAAATCTTACAAGCATTAATATATACCCAAAAATATCAAACCATAATTTTCAAGAAAAATATAACACCTAAAATAAATAATAACATAATATATATTTAATGGTAACTAGTCGATTGCATTTTTCACATTTAATTTTAGTTGAAGATATTACCTTTTATAAACACATAAAAAGGTCAATCGTATCATATCTTTCAATCATTAATATTTCCTTTATAATTAAAACATGTTACCTTTTTAATTTACAACAAATCTTACAATAATTAATATATACCCGAAAATATCACAACATATTTCTTACGTTGTTTATAAGGAAAAATTAGTATAATTTATAAACATGAGTATGTTAAATTATATTAAATTAAAATTAAAAAAATTATTAAAATAATGATTATATAAAAACATAATTATAATATTAAATAAAATTTATAATATAATATAAGAAACCCGTGCATTGCACGGGTTATAAGCTAGTTTATTTAATTACAGAAGTACACATTTTTGACGTAAAATTTCAAAATCATTAAATATAAACTTAAGAAAAAAGATTTTCTCGAAAAAAATAAGAGAAAACTAAAAATTCATTGAATAGAATTTTGGGGGAAATAAAATTTAGGTCAGCCGCTACAAGCGTTCCCTTAACCTATACATACATATATCACAGATAAACCACCTCCATAAACCCTTTTGTCTCCGCCTTGCATTCTTAACTTATTACAACATGGGTGACCAAAACATCAGCAACAGCAGCAGCTTTGAGGTTGATCTTGGAAACTTAATGGCTTTTGATCCTCACTTTCAGTTCTCATCCCCACCTTCAAGGTTTATATGTACATAAACATGTCTTTTTTGTATAATTTTTTGTACATTTATTGGCTTGTTTATGTATTTGTGCTTCTGGGTATGTTTTGTTTTTGTTTTTTGATGCATTCATAAATCTTGAATTGGTTTATATTGTAAAGATGCAATTTTTATTTTTGAATTCTTGTTGAGTTTATGTATATGAATTTGTTAATTTTATATACATTTATTGATTTGTTTAAGTATTTGTGCTTCTGGGTAAGTTGGGTTTTTTTGTTTTTAGATGCATATCATAAATTTTGTAATGGTTTTGTATTGTAAAGATACCATTTTTAATTTTTAAATTCTTGATGAGCTTATGTGTGTGAATTTATTGTTTTGTTGTGTAATAGTTGATTTATGTGTTATGAGATGCCTTTGGGTTACAATTTTGATATTTTTGTTGGGTATTTTTGTTTTTTGACAAAAGATTAATTTTTGCAATTGGGTGTGTTTTGTTGAGAATTTGATTAAATTGAGCTATGGTTTAATGTGTTGGGTGTGTACTTAGGGAGGAGCTAGTAAGGGAGACTATACAACAAGGGACCAAGTTAGTTCAAGCTATTGCGGATTCTCTTTTTAGCTTAACTTCAACTGAAGACCGAGATGGACCTATTGTTAAGTTGCCTCCACCGACAACAAGATTGCCGAGAGAGAAGCCGGTATGCTGGTCTTTCTTGCTTCCGCGTTTATTACCTTTCTTGCTAGTGATTGTTGATATGTTTCTGCATATGCAAACGCATACTGGTTATTGCTAGATGCTAAGCAGAGCAATTTTAGACGTTTCTATTTATTTTATGAAACTGGGTGCCGAATGTTAATGTGGCAGTGTCTCATGTATGAATTTTAAATACCAGAAGGTTAATTAGACCACTTCTACATCATCGGTAGTTACACCATTTGGTAAATCTTTTGGTACCTATTGCATTGATTCTCTTAGGTGTTCGTTATATCAGGATGGATGAATGATCTTGATAAGTGTCCTGTAAATGATGAGTATGTTTTGAGTGTCTATATGAACTTTTAGGTGCTATATGGTAGTTTACAAAGAAGAGTTTAATGATTAGTGCAACACTTTAAAGCCGGGAAATGGGATCATGCGATGTGCCTTAGTTGGATTCTATATATCAATCAATAATTATGATGTGAGAGAGATAGAAATCTTGATACCTGAACAACTAAAAACAAGTTACTTGAAAAGTTCAGAAAAAAATATAGAACTCAAGACAAGACATTTGAATACATGCTTCTGTACTTGCACTGAAATAACAGTATACTTGTGAGTTGCAATATTTCTCAGGCAAATGCTAAATTTTTTGCTTTTGCATAACTTAACTTGCCTTATGTGATACAGCTCCCGAAGCCCAGACCTCCCACAAAATGGGAAGAGTTTGCCAAAAAGAAAGGTTAGCTGATAAGATTATTACTCTGCTCAGTCGTCGTTTTTTTATGACGCCCTTACCCCACAATAGTACCTATACTTAACTATGTCGTAATTTTGGACATTGCAGGCATCAAAAACTTTAAGAAAGATAAGCAAGTGTTTGATGAACAAACTGGTACCTGGAAGCGCCGTTATGGATATGATCGTGTAAATGATGACAATGATGTTCCAATTATTGAAGCAAAAATGACTGATGGTAAAAATTACTCACTACTATTTTATTTGTCTAATAAATTGATAAGTTATTTTTGGTAGTATCTTTCAGTTGAACCAGGAAAGAATTAATCGGAGAGAGTATTCCTCTTTTTGACCAACATGTTATGTTCTCAATTTTTTTTGTATCATATCCAGTCTCTTGTGTTTAACTAAACCATTATCATACAGAGCCGGGACAGGATCCTTTTGCCAAGAGACGTGCAGACAAGAAGCAACGTGTAGAAAAGCAAGAGAAAAACCGCTTACATAATCTAAAAGATGCCGCAAAAGTTGGTGCCCTGCCAAGGTTCATGCTCCTCTTCACAATTTATTTATTTTTGGTTTAGTTTTTATACGTGATGCTGCCTTTGTTTCTTGCTGCTGCCATCTTTCTTTTTAGGGTAACCTGCCTCTTGTGTGCACAAGGCACTGGTTTTATATAATTGCTTTACCTTCTGCTTCCATACTATCTTCAAATGTAATTGAGTTCTAAGTCACGTCAACTAAAACATGAGCTGTTTTCTGAAGCCCTTCAACTATTTCAACTGCATGTGATAAATGAACAGGACCTGTTATCAGCTAATGACTTATGTGTGATTAGTCCACTTGTCCACATGTTAGTACCAAAAAATTGAATAGTTGTTCATGTTGTTTTTAACCTTTTGCCATTGTTTTTCTTTACCTTGCTTATAAATTTCTCAACTTATGTACATTTTATAATATCCTTTCTTGGAAGTTTCCCTCTCTTATACTATTGAACCATTACACGCCTGACCCCACATTTACACATATATGATAATCATTATTTTTATGCATACCACACAACTTTGTATTTGGCAGTTTAGTTGTCTACCTTTAAAATATGGAAATTTTTTCTTTGCACATGCACTCTGTTTTCTTAGTAGCTTTTGTCATTGTTTTCGATGCAATGCTAGGATTTCAAGTTAATTTTTTTCTCATTATATGCGAAGTCTATGTTTTCCCCACTTGGGATTTCCCTTCTCTTCTGTTAGTGAAGCATCAGCCTAATCCTGTATGGGTTCATGTATTTATATAGCTGATAGTAAATTTCTAACTGATAGTTTATGTTATTCTTGATATGTAATACAGTATCTAAATAAGGTTTCTTCTGCAGCCATGTCCAACTTGCTGCCACCTCTTTGCCTATAACAGGAACAGAAGCTGCACCTAAAAAAATTAGCAAGGATGAATTAGGGAATGTTGCTGGAATGGCAGCAACTGCAACCGCAAGTGGCGGTAAGTTTGACAAGAAGTTGGCGGGGGAGAAACCACTAAAACATGATAAGAAGTATCGAAAGGTATCTGCGCCCTGTGAATTCTTGCCCATTTTCATTTTATGCATCTCCTGCTGTAAATTTCTTTAAGCACTGTTTCTTGCTTGTCCTGGATTTCAGTTCTTACCAGTGGTCGAAGGATCAGGAATGGGATCATTAGAAAGGCAACAAACTGATAAAATTCTGAACAAGTTATTGTCCGCGAATTCACACGATATACTCGATGTTGGCAAGGTATTAAATATGTTCAACATACTTTCGAGGGACCTGAGCAAAATTGAACTTGTTGCATAATGACTAAGAGTGTTATTTTCTTAATTTAGGCCGTCAACTTTTACAACGTGAAGAAGGACAAGAAGCGGAAAAGTCAAGGAAAGGATCATGGAAAATCCTCATCGACCTCAAGCAAATTGAACACCAAGAAAAGCCCTTACAAGAAAATGGGAAAGAAAGGAGGGTCGTCATCTAAAGGGAAGTCGAAATGAAGTTGAGTATGTGGCATCATGAAGTTTTTGTTGAGGGTTGGCAGTTGTCAGCCAGGAAGAAGATAAGCTTAATATATTGTAGTAAAATGTGTTGTTTTTCATTACCCCGTAGGAAATATGTGATGTTATCGAATCATAATGTTGAGGATGAAGAGCAAAGGCAACCTTCAAGTATTTTGTTATTTGATTTTTTGGAATTTAAACAGGATAGTTACACCATTGTCCTGGGGGGTGTGCATCAACATGCTGCAGCAAATATTTGCTATCAATTGCTGCCCTCCATGCTAGTGGTTGGATTAGTATTCTACATGCATCACTTTGTTAATTGATGGTGCACTGAATTATACATGCATATTATCTGGCGTGTTTTACAAATCAATCGTTCTTTATACGAGACACTTGCGTTCCTGTAAAATTCTCGTTCCTGGGTATCACTTAACGTAGAATTTATATCACAAAATGATCACTCCACAAATTTTTTGAGCTACATCTCGATAGTGTTGAAAGAAATATCACTACGAACGTCCAATAAAACTCTTTCTTCTATTCTTCGAACTCTCTTTTGGTTCAAAGTCTAACTTTACAATGTCAAAGACGTGCATATTTGCTAGTGAGTTTTAGCTCATTTGACAGTGATCTTGCGTATATAAAAACCAAACCAAACATACACAGTATATCCCGCACAGAGCAGGATCTGGGGAGGGTGAGATTGTACGCAGACCATGTCCCTACCTTTTACGGTAAGGAGGTTGTTTCCGTGAAGACCCCCAGCTTAGTGCACAACAGAAAACCCCCAGCTTAGTGCACAACAGAAAAATAGTATGTGATATTTACACAGGCTTCAAACAATTTGGCAAAGATCGCAGCTATGAATCCTCTATAACATTTAAATTGTTCCAAGCAAACATTAGGTGGTACAACTATATTGAAATATGTTGTGTATCGGGAACATGTGCAATTAGCTCCGTCAAACTTTTCTCAAAAAAAAAAAACATGTGCATTTAGTCAAAAAATAAGAAAAGAAGACGTGCACACTTTGTTTTAGACGATAATAATGTCTAATTAAATTAAATTGAATTTTTTGAATAAAATAATTTAATAAAAAAATTGCATCGTGTTGCATCAAAGAAATATTAAATATTAAAAATAATTAATTAATTAATTATAAGTTGCAGGCTTGCAGCATGTTAAAATGAACTGGTCTGGGCTCAAAAATACATACATAAGATAAACGAAGGGTGTAAAGATCTAAAACGCCGATGGAAATAGCAGACGCAACTCGACTCGGTTCTAACTCGGCCATTCCTCATTCTTCACTCACCGTTGATCACACTCTTTCCCTCCCCCTTATCAAACCTCACATTGTGTATGTCTTCTCTATTTCATTTCAATTTAATCTCTCTCTCTCTCTCTCTCTCTCTCTCTCTCTCTCTCTCTCTCTCTCATATTATTTACACAAAATGTGACTTGATTAATCATTTTATTTATTTACCTCTCCTCATGTCAGTGTAATTAGTTTTAGTTTAACTAATAGTATTTATCATTACTGTGATTGATAAAACTCGAGTAATCTAATGTACAAGCTTCTATTCGTACTTGTAATTGAGTAATTGCTGCTATACTCGGTTTAGTTTGTAATGCATTTCTTCATTGCTTGTCATGTTTGTTGTTTCGACAAATTTACATTTCGTTTCGATAAATTTACGTATCGTGTTTCCTCGAGTTAATGTTGTTAGAGATTACGATGTCCTTTAGCACCTTTGATTTCGCACTTGTTTCGTAATTCTACGTTTTATAGTTACAACTTAAATTTACTATTAGTTGTTATCTTGTGAGCGTTGTGATGTCAGGAAATGATTTTGTTGTCTAGCGTATACGTAGACCTGATTCGAGTTCAAAATTTGACTTATTCTTAGGAAATATATAATTGGCTCAGACCAACTCCAATCCATCACTAAAACACTATAATAGTGTTGAGATTAGTAGTTTTCTTTTGCTCTCTAACAAATTTGGTGACATGGACTTGTGTAAGCAGAGAGCTATGCAAGGATCTTTTCAAAAATTGGTCGAATAAAGATGAGTCGGATTTCTCTATAGAGACTGTGTCTGGTGGCATCACAAATCTCCGTGGGTACTTATTTTTGTTTCAGTTTACGTTATTTGTTTCTTTTTAACTTCTATCTGTATGCTGTTTATCAAAAGTTTCTTATGAGCTAATTTTTATTTTAATTATTTCATATTTTGCATAAATCGATCGGACCACCTTCGTTGGTTAGGCTTCATATTATAATTTTTATTTTATGTTGCAGTACTGAAGGTATCAGTTAGAGAAGAAAATGGGAACACTATAAATATGACACTCAGATTGTATGGCCCAAATACCGAGTATGTTATAAATCGGGAACGTGAGTTGCAGGTGTGTTGCTAAGATTTTTTGTTGCAGCAGTGCAGTTATATGTCTTTAATTGCATTATTATATCCTGATAAGACGTACTTTTATTTATCTTTTCATTAATATTTGAAATGATAAGTCTGCAATGTTATGTAACCAGATCTTCACAGTAGAAACCCTCTTTTTCTCTGTGATGGATCACCTCTCCCTTATTTTGTAATAGAATATTGACAGCGTTTCAATGCACTATTGAGTTTCTATGTAATTTTCACATTTATATTCGTGTTACTTTTTCTATGTTCCTTGTGCATCTTTGACAATTTTTGATGGAATGTGGTACCTCATGTTGTTTCTAGGCCATTCAATACCTCTCAGCTGCAGGATTTGGTGCCAAGTTGCTTGGAGTTTTTGGAAATGGCATGGTCCAGTCATTTATATATGCTCGTACCTTAGTCCCATTAGGTATTATAATTCTAGTGATTTTTAGGCAAAGTTTTGTTTACGATGATGGGATACTCTAGTTTAAATTCTAGTTATATTTTTTGCTTTTGGTCCAATATGCTTGCTAACTGACGTGATTGACTAAATGTTACCCTTCGTCTTTGACAGACATGAGAAAGCCGGACCTAGCTGCAAAAATCGCAACACAACTTCATGAATTCCACCAGGTGGAAGTTCCAGGTTCTAAAGAACCTCAACTGTGGGATGATATCTTCAAGTTTTTCAAACAAGGTCCCTATTTCACCTTTTCTTTCAGATAGCTGAAAGTTGACTCCTGGTTGTATCAACCAGATAACTGTATTTTAAATAAATGCCCATCTTATTGCTATTGTTATCTATGGTCCTTTTATTTTGATAATTGCAGCATCAAAAATTAAATTTGATGATAGCGAGAAGGGTAAAAAGTATGAAACAGTGAACTTCAAAGAGATACATGCTGAACTTGTTGAGCTCAAGGTACGTTCTTTGGTGTTTGTATGATATCTCCATTTCAGGATCCCATGAATTAACTTATACTTATCTTTGGTGTTTGTATGATATCTGTTTAATGTCAACTTCAAGTATTCACAATCTACTACTTACATAGTGTCCTGTATAACCGAACAATTGGAGGCTCTATCGCTTAGGTAAATTTAAGTAATTAATACGGTGTAGTATGGGTACAGGTCACCACAACCATACTGAAAATACACACCTAGAGGGGAGGGGTGAATAGGTGTTATGACTAACAATGATCAAATAAAAAATCTGTCTAAAATTATACTCTGGCAGCTAGCTGGATGCAACAAATTAGTGAATAAGCAGCTAGCTGAGTTAACTAGATTCGGCAGATTAACAAATAAGCAGCTAGCTTAGTTATGCAATGCAGAAAGATAAATTTGCAGTAAGTAAAGAACACCAAGAATTTTAGCTAGGTTCGACCCCTAATCTTCTATGGTCTACGTCCTAGTCCCTTACCAACTTGGTAAGAGAATATATTATTGATCTCAAAAGCCCAACCACACGATACAATAATATATCTCCTTTAAACTCCCAGTTACTGACTGCAGCTAGCTGGAACACCTGTTTCCTGAACACAGCTCTCTAAGTTCAATACTACACCAAGTACTAACTTCTCTAGCCCACTGTTCCTCAAACCCTTGTTCCACTAACTTAACAATCCAGTAGCTACCAACTTTACAAGTTGAACAATACAATGGATAAAAAGAATTACAACTCAATGAACTCTAATATTTCGATATAGAATATAGTGCTAGAGCTTGTTTGTAGAATCTGGAAATGAAGTGCAGAGTTGTATCTTGTGTATTCTGAATATAGCTTGAAGGCTCTTAATCTCTGGTGTTACTTTCAATGAAGAACCACGCATCCCTTTATAGTGAAGTGTAGGAGACGAAATCTTGAACAATCTTGCAACGGTCTTGAAGAAATCTTCTCACGTGTGGCTTTGTTCAAATTAAATGCCCTACTAACGTTCACCTGCAGGTTTGATATATATAAAACTGAAGATACAAAATATATTCAGTGGAGAGAGATGAGAACAAAGCCTTTTGTTCTTGAATAAACCCGTTAGTGACAAATAAAGAAAACAATAGATAGATAATGAATGCATGTGTTTTCTTTGAAGACTTTACTGCAAGACAACTGGTGGTGGAGATGTTGTAGCATGAATTATTTGAGTTTAAGAGAGCATGCTTGAAAAGTAAGCACATGGGTTGTCTTGGTGGAACATTAAAGAAATAAAAAGATTCCTTTAATGAGTGAAAGTTGTCTAGCATGATACTTCTACTAGAGTAGTGTTCTAATATATATAATATCATGTTTAAATATATTAGACAAATCTTACAACTGATTTCCACAATATTTACTATAAAAAAAAACGTACTCCCCTTTATATTCCAAATATTCTGGACAGACTGCCAGCTTGCTGTGTTGTACTGTCAGCTAGCTGTGTTATCTGTCAGCTTGCTGTGTTATAAGAACTCTTGTACTGTCAGCTAGCTGAGATACCCTGTTTTGCTAAGATATAATATAAGTAATAATCCTGCAAAACAATATTAGTCCAGTACATATATCCAGCATGTTAACATCTTTGTATATAGCATAACTTATATGTCCTGCAAAATAGAATTAGAAATATACACAAGAAGCTTGCTACAATATACCATTACAAGCGTAGCAGCTTGCTAACTATGTTATCATCAAAACTAAGATTTTGAGATTGAGATAAAAACTCCCCCTCAATCAAAGCATCCTGCAAAATAAAGTTTGATAGCAGGCTAATATATATTTAGTAACAAGCAATTAGCTTGTTGCATTGTGTCATCATCAAAACCAAGCAGTCAGCTTGCTGCATTGTGTCATCATCAAAAACCAATAGGGTTTCAATCTCCCCCTTTTTGATGATTACACACCAATATTCAGGAGTTAAATACTCCCCCTGAATTTATGCTTCCCCTGCAAAAAGATTAGCAATCTATACAAGCAGTTAAGCATAATAAGCATGGCATCACATAAACATTTAGCATTAAACCATATGATCCCAGCAAAGTACATGAAGTAAAGAGTTATAAGAATAAATAAATATCCTGAATTTTCTCCCCCTTATTCATCAAAAAGGATATCCACATGCAATCATTTAATATACAAATTCAAGTAAGCATGGATTATCAAGTTCACATATAATGAATTAAATTAACCACTTAAAACAACATTTAGCACGTAAAACAAGTAAGTGGACTAGATTTTACACAATAATCAATATTAAATCTGAATGAGAAATAATGTCATATGAGAGTGTACCAAACTTCCATAGCAGTTAGCTGGCTAGACATGAAAGTTTTCAATCTCCCATGGCAGCTAGCTGGCTAGACATTACACATGCCTAATTCGCGACGTAGCACAGTGAAACGCTCCTCGGCTAATGGCTTTGTGAAGATGTCAGCTAGCTGGTACTCTGTACTTACAAATATTAGCTCAATTTTTCCCTTTGCAACATTGTCTCTCAAGAAATGATGTCGAACGTCGATATGCTTTGTTCTTGAGTGATTCACTGGATTCTTTGATATGTTGATAGTGCTTGTATTGTCACAATAAATGGGGACTTTGCCACATTTAATTCCAAAATCTAGAAGTGTTTGTCTCATCCATAGCATTTGAGAGCATAAACTTCCAGCTGCTAAATACTCCCCTTCAGCTGTGGATAATGCAACAGAAGTTTGCTTCTTGCTTTGCCAAGATACTAAACTCTGTCCTAAAAATGCACAAACACCACTTGTACTCTTTCGATCAGTTTGACAACCTGCATAATCTGCATCACTATACCCAACAAGATCAAATGCATTTGTGATGGGATAAAATAAACCAAGAGTAGTAGTTCCACTTAAATATTTAAAAATTCTTTTAATAGCATTCAAGTGAGATTCTTTTGGTTGAGCTTGAAACCTAGCACAAACACATACACTATACATAATATCAGGTCTAGAGGCTGTAAGATATAATAAACTACCAATCATACCTCTATACTTTCGAACATCTACATCTTTACCTCGTTCATCTGCAGCCAGCTTGCTGGCAGAACTCATAGGTGTAGATTTTGCCTTGATATTCTCATATCCAAACTTCTTTAGCAAGTTCTTGATGTATTTGGACTGATGTACATATATTCCATCTTGAGTTTGCTTGATTTGGAGCCCCAAAAAGTAGTTGAGCTCACCCATCATACTCATGTCAAACTCACTATGCATACACTTAGAAAACCACTTGCACATATTATCATTAGTTGATCCAAATATAATATCATCTACATATATTTGCACAACTAGAATATCATTATCAGTAAGTTTAGTAAACAATGTAGGATCGATTTTACCTCGAATAAACCCATTCTTTATCAAAAACTTACTTAGCCTTTCATACCAAGATCTAGGAGCTTGTCGTAATCCATATAGTGCCTTCTTTAATTTGTAAACATAATTAGGAAATTTGTCACTCTCAAATCCAGGAGGTTGCTTGACATATACTTCTTCTTTCAAGTATCCATTAAGAAATGCACTTTTCACGTCCATTTGATATAGCTTGAACTTCTTGAAGCATGCAAATGAGAGTAGCATCCTTATTGACTCTAGCCTTGCAACCGGGGCATAAGTTTCTTCAAAATCGATTCCTTCTTGTTGATTATATCCTTGTGCAACAAGCCTTGCTTTATTCCTAGTAACCGTTCCTTCTTCATCAACTTTGTTCTTGAAAACCCATTTAGTACCAATGATTGAAGCATCTTTAGGTGGCTCTACAAGTTCCCAAACATCACATCTTTCAAATTGATTAAGTTCTTCTTGCATTGCCATGATCCAATTTTCATCTTTCAGTGCTTCATTGACATTCTTTGGTTCTTCTTGAGCTAGGAAGGCAGAAAATGCACAAAAGTTAGCTTGGCTTCTCCTTGTCTTGATGCCTTCTGATTTATCACCAATAATCAACTCTGGAGGATGATTCTTTACTGTCCTTGTTGACTTTGGAAAATGATGATGAGCCATAACTTCTTCATTGGCTCTAAATCTCTTGGATGGAGGAGGGGATTCATCCCCATTATAAATTGGCATCTTTTCTTGTGATCTCTGACCTCTAGAATCTTCCAAGGTGAGCTTTGACACCTTATCACAAGTTTCATCTACTGGAGGAGAGATTTCAGCTTGATTATCATTAGCTGAACTTGATTCAGTTTCTACTGCAGCTCGCTGGGTTGCTGCATTTCCTGAGTCTGCTTCATTGGCAGCTCGCTGAGTTGCTGTATTTTTGGAATCTGCTTCTTTGTCAGCTCGCTGAGTTGCTGTTTCTGACCTTGGCAGCTCGCTGGCATCATCTGAACCTGCAATATCTTCCTCATCTCTTGACAGATCAACATTAGATTCTTGAAATGAGACATCAATTGACTCTTCAACAGTACGTTTAGATATATTATAAACTCTATATGCACGACTTGTTGTAGAATAACCCAAAAATATAGCTTCATATGATTTGGCATCAAATTTACCATCTCTATCAATGGATTTGAGTACAAAGCACCTGGATCCAAAGACCTTGAAGTAGCCTATGTTTGGCTTCTTGTTCTTTAGCAATTCATAAGGAGTCTTGTTGAGAATAGGCCTGATTAGTACTCTGTTAAGAACATAGCTAGCTGTGTTCACTGCTTCTGCCCAGAAACTTCTTGGCAGCTTGCTTTCTTGCAGCAATGTTCTAGCTGTTTCTTGCAATGACCTGTTCTTTCTCTCCACAACTCCATTTTGTTGTGGGGTTCTTGGAGCAGAGAATTCATGTGAGATGCCTCTATCTTCACAATATGAGATAAAGTCCTTTTGGAATTCACCACCTCGATCACTCCTTATACTCACAAGTCTTAACTTAAACTTGTTCTCAAGTAACTTAATTAGCTTTTCAAATTCACATCTTCTTTGATTTATGTGGAGTCCTGATTTGTTTGCCTAATTGGCAAGCCGAACAAGTTTCCATTTTGACATACTTCAATTTTGGCAATCCTCTAACTAGCTTCTTCGAAGATAGCTTGCTGAGTAAGTCCATATGAGCATGTCCAAGCCTTCTATGCCAAATTTCTGGATTTGAATCAACAGCAGCTAGACAACAAGATGAATCCTGCATTTCAAAGTCCAAAATATATATATTTCCTTCCCTTCTAGCAACTAGGGGGACTTTGTTAGTGCCAACAATAATAGTACACTTTTCTTTATCAAAAAGAACAGAATGTCCATCATCATATAACTGACTTACACTAAGCAAATTATATTTAAGACCTTGAACATATTGTACTTTATCAATAGAAATGACACTATTACCAATTTTCCCTTTCCCAAGAATCTGGAGTGTTTTGCTATCACCAATGGTGACATTTCCACCCCTTTTCTTACTGAGAGACAGGAATTGAGATTTATCACTACTCATATGTCTTGTGCATCCACTATCCAAAATCCATTGATTTGATCTCACTTTGACAACAAGACATACCTACAAAACAAATAAAAAACCAACTCAACGTTTTGGTACCCATATTTGCTTGGGTCCAGAATGGTTAGTTGATAGAACATATAAAACATTTAAATCAGATTTCTTGATCCACATTTGGACCACTTTAGAAGCTGTATTTCTTGTTCCATCTGTTCTGTCAGCTAGCTGCCTGTGACCTGTCTGTCTGTTCCAGCTAGCTGGGTTGGCATTCTGAATTTTGCAATGATTTTCCAAATGACCTTTATTTCCACATTTATGGCAGATTCTCCATGGCATGGCATAGTCATAAGGGATTCCATGTTTGCCATCATACTTTAGAGGTGTTTTGGAAGCCGATCCAACTCCTTCTCTTTCGATTGGAACTTTTGCATATCTCATCATTGTTTTGAGAGTATCTTCTCCTTGAATGAACTTTCCCATTCCTTTCTGGAGGTTCTTGATTTCAGTTTCCAACTCTTTGATTCTTTCAGCTTGTTGAGATATTTCCATTGAGCATGATTCCCTTGGACTAAATGCTTCTAAAACTGCATCTTGAGCATCTATCTCTGCTCTCAGCTTGCTGAGTTCCTTCATGAGAGCATCATTTCTGTTGATAAGCACTTTGTTTATCCCTTCAAGCTGGGATATCTCAGCCTTAAGATCAGTAAGCTTTTGAGCATGATTTGTAGCAGGTGTCTTCTCATCCATTAACTCGGATATGATCTTCTTAAGTTGAGTATTCTTCTTTTTGAGTTTATCATTCTCATCTTTTAACTCTTCGAACAACTCATTAGATAAATTTCTATGATCCTGCATGGTTAGTGATTCCAAAATATTATTTTCAGAAGATGTATTAAATTGAAACGAGTTTACCGAACTAGATTCCACATCCAAGTCCGAATCTTCGCTTTCTACAAGAATGTCTTCTGTGTTTCCTCGAACCATATCATTGTCAATGCCAACCAATGCATAATTGATCATCTCTTCACTTGAGTATTCATTGGAATTAGATTCTTCATCACTCCATGTCATTTGAGCTTTACATTCCTTTTTATCCGTTGAGGCAGCTTGCTGCTTGTGACACTCAGCTTGCTGTTTTGGATTGACACATACTTTTTCTAATTTTGTTGAAGCTTGATAATGCATTTTTAAGGTATCCCATATCTCCTTTGCTGTTACACACGAAGAGACCTTGCCAACATCAGAATTTGAAAGACCACAAATTAGTGTGTACTTGGCATTTCCATTATAGCTTGCTTTTATCAATTCTTCCTCGGTAAAATCATCAACATCTTTTGGCTTTCCGTTTTCATCCATAAAGGTAAATGGACCATCTTTAACAACCAACCATTCAAGTGGATTTTTGCTCAGAATCACCTTCATCCTTAGTCTCCATAAATCATAATTTTCTGTACCAACGAGAAATGGTGGCATGTTCGATGATTCTCCCTCTACATAAATGTGTGCCATAGGATCTGTACTTTCCTGTTACAGAAATGTTAGTACACCATGCTCTGATACCAATTGAAAATACACACCTAGAGGGGAGGGGTGAATAGGTGTTATGACTAACAATGATCAAATAAAAAATCTGTCTAAAATTATACTCTGGCAGCTAGCTGGATGCAACAAATTAGTGAATAAGCAGCTAGCTGAGTTAACTAGATTCGGCAGATTAACAAATAAGCAGCTAGCTTAGTTATGCAATGCAGAAAGATAAATTTGCAGTAAGTAAAGAACACCAAGAATTTTAGCTAGGTTCGACCCCTAATCTTCTATGGTCTACGTCCTAGTCCCTTACCAACTTGGTAAGAGAATATATTATTGATCTCAAAAGCCCAACCACACGATACAATAATATATCTCCTTTAAACTCCCAGTTACTGACTGCAGCTAGCTGGAACACCTGTTTCCTGAACACAGCTCTCTAAGTTCAATACTACACCAAGTACTAACTTCTCTAGCCCACTGTTCCTCAAACCCTTGTTCCACTAACTTAACAATCCAGTAGCTACCAACTTTACAAGTTGAACAATACAATGGATAAAAAGAATTACAACTCAATGAACTCTAATATTTCGATATAGAATATAGTGCTAGAGCTTGTTTGTAGAATCTGGAAATGAAGTGCAGAGTTGTATCTTGTGTATTCTGAATATAGCTTGAAGGCTCTTAATCTCTGGTGTTACTTTCAATGAAGAACCACGCATCCCTTTATAGTGAAGTGTAGGAGACGAAATCTTGAACAATCTTGCAACGGTCTTGAAGAAATCTTCTCACGTGTGGCTTTGTTCAAATTAAATGCCCTACTAACGTTCACCTGCAGGTTTGATATATATAAAACTGAAGATACAAAATATATTCAGTGGAGAGAGATGAGAACAAAGCCTTTTGTTCTTGAATAAACCCGTTAGTGACAAATAAAGAAAACAATAGATAGATAATGAATGCATGTGTTTTCTTTGAAGACTTTACTGCAAGACAACTGGTGGTGGAGATGTTGTAGCATGAATTATTTGAGTTTAAGAGAGCATGCTTGAAAAGTAAGCACATGGGTTGTCTTGGTGGAACATTAAAGAAATAAAAAGATTCCTTTAATGAGTGAAAGTTGTCTAGCATGATACTTCTACTAGAGTAGTGTTCTAATATATATAATATCATGTTTAAATATATTAGACAAATCTTACAACTGATTTCCACAATATTTACTATAAAAAAAAACGTACTCCCCTTTATATTCCAAATATTCTGGACAGACTGCCAGCTTGCTGTGTTGTACTGTCAGCTAGCTGTGTTATCTGTCAGCTTGCTGTGTTATAAGAACTCTTGTACTGTCAGCTAGCTGAGATACCCTGTTTTGCTAAGATATAATATAAGTAATAATCCTGCAAAACAATATTAGTCCAGTACATATATCCAGCATGTTAACATCTTTGTATATAGCATAACTTATATGTCCTGCAAAATAGAATTAGAAATATACACAAGAAGCTTGCTACAATATACCATTACAAGCGTAGCAGCTTAGCTAACTATGTTATCATCAAAACTAAGATTTTGAGATTGAGATAAAAACTCCCCCTCAATCAAAGCATCCTGCAAAATAAAGTTTGATAGCAGGCTAATATATATTTAGTAACAAGCAATTAGCTTGTTGCATTGTGTCATCATCAAAACCAAGCAGTCAGCTTGCTGCATTGTGTCATCATCAAAACCAATAGGGTTTCACATACATATGGTTCTTTCATGGAATTTGTCTCTCTATTGCCTAATGTGCTGAACTGTATTTCAATGCCTAAGATAGCACAAGTATTTTTGTTACCTATTTTGTCTTTTAGCTTATTCTGAGACTCAAGTTATTACTTAATACATTGGTTGTTGGTTTCAGTGAAGAGCCATATATGGAATCTTGTTGATATTGTCAACCAAAACATAAAAAATGGCATTATGTTTGAGCTATATATCTCATTTGGAGCTATGAGCTATCAGATTGTTGTTACGTGGACCCATTGCCAGTTTGCCACCTTAGTGTTATACTACCAGCTATTGCATCACAGACCTTCCAAATCAAAATTATTTCGATGCTAGTGCCTAGAGCTCTTGTATGAACCAGTGAGTCCCTTCCTGGTTTGTAATAACTTGGATTTACTATATTGTATATTCTTAGTGTGAGACTCGCGAGTTCCATTTGTGGCCACATTTCGGAGTGATCGTTTAAGGTGCTGTTAGTTACCTCCACAACTCTCAATCTCATATTTCGGAGTGATAGTTTAAGGTGATGTTAGTTACCCTTTCCACAACTCTCAATCTCTCATATTTTGGAGTGATTGTTTAAGGTGATTTAAGTTCTGAAGAACACATAAATACAATAAATCTCCTCCTGAAGCCATTCTAGGGAATTCATAGTGTCATGTTAACCCTGAATTATTAGTCAACTAATATTTTAAGTCTGAGAAATTTAAACCTGTTATTTTGGAATGGTTTAATGCAAATGTCTTAGTAATTACCAATCCAAACCCTAATAATTTATTAGGGTCAATGCATTTGTGATTTTCTGGTGACCTCTTCAGAGAATTTAGTTTTATCGTCGAGAAATGCTGGGTGATTTTGAGACAGGATTTGACAGGTCTTCTAAATGCTCCTGTGGTGTTTGCTCACAATGACTTGCTTTCTGGGAATCTGATGCTCAATGAGGATGAAGGTATCCATGTCCTTCATCTCTTTATGACATATGTCGTGCCTTCTCTACGAGACTTCATGTGTTCCTCTTCATAATAATGTTCTAAAATCTCTAGTTTCTCCTGGCACCGGTATCCTTGGTCATTTGAAATAATATACATAGGATCTAACAATATTCATCTCAGTGTTATTCTACAGCATAATACACGGTACATCAAAATCCACCTTGATTATGAACTGGGACTTTTTTCCTTCAACTATAAAATGCAGAAATAAAATCCTACCACAATATTGACTGTAGATCCCGTGTTTTGTCACCTAAAAGCATGAAATCAAAATTCCTGTAAATGATTATTAATTTTCAAATGGTTCATCCTACTAACCCTTTTTGGTGTTAAATGTTAATGTCCAGATAAACTTTATTTCATTGATTTTGAGTATGGATCATACAGTTACAGAGGTTTTGACATCGGAAATCACTTCAATGAATATGCTGGTTATGACTGTGACTACAGCTTGTATGCTATCTTTCCTTGAAGTCTTTCCATTATGGTCAATGTTCTATGTATCAAACATTGATTCTTAGCACAATGTTCATGTAGGTATCCAAACAAGGATGAGCAATACCATTTCTTCAGACATTATTTAAAACCCGACAAACCACAAGAGGTAACATTAGTGAGGATTCATCTCTATAGTTCATTACTCGAGGTGGTTTGGGATAATAAACTGTAAGCGAATAAAACATTAAGTATTTGTTTACCAAATGTTTTAAACTGTCTAATGATCAAAATTGAAAACGTTCCTTTACAAATCATGCAGTAGTAATTTAATTTAATTTAATTGTATCAGGGTATTATTCTGTATATGAACTTATTTAGGAATTAAACTGAGTAATTACTATCCAAGTGATTCTAAAGCATATTAGTCAAAACAGATTTACTTGGCCAAGGATCTAGCCTTCACACCAGACAATTAGATAGAGCTCTAGCCTTTATGCTTGACATACATATATTTGCTAAGACAAGATGATGATTTTCTCTGATTTTTTAAAACTCAATCCTATGAGCATGCCTGTTTGTGTATATAACTCGTGTATTTTTGATATAGGAGATTGGAATAAGTGATTTTTTATAGAAAGTCAAACTAAAAGTCAAACTAGATATTTGGCGCCAAGCCAAAAGTTTGTTATGATTCTGTTATTTCATTTTCACAGACGAAAGTTGTATAAAACAGACTGGAGATCTGTTATGTGGTTTTATCTTGATTATGAATAAAATCTTCTTCTTGTTCTTCTTATCTCTCTCTCTCTGATCTCTCTGAATCTCTGGATCTCTCTATCTCTCTTATTGCTTTTCTGTTATCTTTTATTTGTTCTTAGTTAATCATTTAGTTAATCATTACCTATATAGTTAATCAAAACAGTTAGTTCATCTAGAACATTGTATCAATGGTATCAGAGCCGTTCGGTCCTCAGTTCATCAGAATTTCACCGTGTTTTCATTAAATCCGATCATCATTTCGGTTAATTCTGGTTAATCTGGCGCCTCGTACAAGAAAAACTTATGCAGCAGCTGTTTCAATGGATGAACAAGTTAAAGAACAACTCCGCGAAATTGATAGGCGATTTGAAGAACAGGCGAAGCGCTATGATACTAAATTTGATGAGATTCTTCAAGTAGTTCGATCGATTAAAGAGATGAACGCAAGCTGTTCGACAGAAGTTCTAAGAGGAGATCAAACTGGACCTAATAGAAATGATCAGATTCAACAACAAGATGTTCTTCCAGGTGCTAACAATGGAGGTAATATCGTTCCAAAACCGTTCAGCTTTACTCCTAAACTTGAATTTCCTAAGTTTGATGGATCTGGTGCTAGAAATTGGGTTAAAAAATGTGTGAAATACTTTACGCTATGCAAGATTCCTGATAATCAAAAGGTTGATTTAGCTTCATTATATATGTGTGGTAAAGCAGAAGTTTGGGTTTCCAATTACTTGTCTCTGCGTAGAAATGTTGATTGGAGTGAATTTGTTATTGATCTAAGTGCACGGTTTAAGGATGAAACTACTAATAATGTAGTTGAGCAGTTTAACAAGTTGCAACAAACTGCTTCTATAAAGACTTATATAGATGAATTTGATAACCTTAGATCTTTGATGGAACAGCATAATCATATATTGCCTGATGCATATTTCTTAGAAAGTTTTGTTGGTGGCTTAAGGTCAGGTGTTAAACCTTTTGTTAAGGCTTTTAAACCAACAACTGTTACTGAAGCTATTGGATATGCTAGGTTGCAAGAAGAGACTATATTAGCTAATTCTCAAAAGGCTAATAAGTTCAACTTTGTAACATATCCTTATAATAAGCCTGTTCAGTCGAACCAGTCTACAGTGTTTACTTCGAATGCAAATAAACCACCTCTTCTTCCAACACCACAAACCAAGCCTTTACAATCAGGATTGCCAAAACAAGTTGTTAAGCAACCTTTTCAGTTCATTCCAGCAGAAGTTAGGGCAGAGAAGCTTGCAAAAGGTCTCTGTTATTATTGTGATAAAAAATATGAAAGAGGTCATAAATGTAAGTTCAGAGAACCTCAACTATTTACTGTGGAGATTCCAGGGGATGAGTTTACAGATTGGGAAGATGAGGAGGACTGTGAACAGGAAGAACAAGAATGTCCAATGGTTGAGAGTGAGCCTTGCATTTCTGTTAGTGCATTAGCATGGAGTCAAACATTTTCCACAATGAGAGTGAAAGGTTTAATGCAAAATAAAATATTGCATATTCTTGTGGATTCTGGAAGTACACATAATTTTTTGGATATTTCTATGGCAAGAAAACTTAAGTGTGTAATAACTGAAGTTCCTGCTCAAGATGTTACTGTGGCTGATGGAAATTCTATTGTATGTCAACATGTGGTACAGAATTTTTCTTGGAAAATGGGTGGTTATGAGTTTACTACTGAGGCTATGTTGATTGATTTGGGCAGTTGTGATATGGTGCTAGGTGTACAGTGGTTGAGTACTTTAGGTACTGTCAAATGGGACTTTAAGAAACTGATTATGGAATTTGTTGTGAATGGTAATCTGGTCAAATTGAAAGGGGTAAGCCCTCAAAAGGTAAAGATTGTGTCAGGAGAACCTTCTCAGAAATTGATCAAAAATGCTGCTCATTTGTGTTTTATCCAGATTCAACAGTTAACAGGGAATTCTGAAAATGCTACACAATTATCAGCTGCAGTACATTCCAAGTTAAAATTGGATGAATTGAAGGCACAATACTCAGATATTTTCAAAGAACCAACCGAGTTACCTCCTTCTAGAGGAGTGTTTGATCATAGAATTCCTTTGGTGGAGGGTTCTAGTCCTGTCACTATTAGACCTTATAGATATCCTCTCAAACAAAGAGATGTCATTGAGCAGATTATTGATGAGATGATAGACAGAGGGGTTATCAGGAATAGTGCCAGTCCTTTTGCTTCTCCAGTTGTGTTAGTAGGAAAGAAGGATGGTTCTTGGAGGCTATGTGTAGACTACAGGGAGCTCAATAAAAGAACAATCAAAGACAAGTTTCCCATTCCAGTTGTGGATGAATTGATTGATGAGTTAGCTGGGTCTACTGTGTTTAGCAAGTTAGATTTGAGGGTTGGGTATCACCAACTTAAGATGTGTGAAAATGATGTGTTTAAGATTGCTTTTAAGACACATTCTGGCCATTATGAGTTTTTGGTGATGCCTTTTGGTCTCACCAATGCCCCAGCCTCTTTTCAAGGATGGATGAATGCAGTTTTTAAGAGTTTGCTCAGAAAATGTGTACTTGTGTTTTTTGATGATATTCTGATCTATAGTAAGAATGAGAATGATCATTGGAGTCATCTTAAGCAAGTATTTGAGTTGATGAGAGAAAATTCTTTATTTGCCAAAGAGAGTAAATGCAGTTTCCTGTTGGAAAAAGTAGAATATTTGGGGCATTTTATTTCTGGCAAAGGAGTTGAAATTGATCCCAAGAAGATCAATGCTATTGCCAATTGGCCAATTCCAAAGTCTGTTAAAGAGTTGAGGAGTTTTTTGGGCCTAGCAGGTTATTATAGGAAGTTCATACAAAACTATGCTTGGATTTCTAAGGATTTGACAAATCAGTTGAGGAAGGGAGCTTTTGATTGGAATGAAACATCTCAGTTAGCTTTTGATACACTTAAGGCAGCATTGATTTCTGCACCTGTTCTGGCACTACCAGACTTTTCCAAATTATTTGTAGTGGAGACTGATGCTTCTAAAGGAGGTATTGGTGCTGTTTTGATGCAAGAAGACCATCCTTTGGCTTTTATCAGCAAAGCTCTGGGTCCAAGATGGCAAAATTTATCTGTGTATGAGAAAGAATTGCTTGCTATAGTTTGTGCAGTGCAGAAATGGGAGCAATATTTGATGGCCAGTCACTTTGTGATTAAAACTGATCAAAAGAGTTTAAAATGGCTGCTTCAGCAAAGGATTTCCACTCCTTTCCAACAGTTCTGGTTATCAAAGTTAATGGGATTTGATTATGAAATCCAATATAAAGGGGGGAAGGAGAATGTAGTAGCAGATGCTTTATCTAGGATTCAAGGTTCAGAAATTTTGTGTATGGCTATTGCAGTTGTTGATTCTGATTTGGCAGTTTCTATTATGAACAGTTATCAGTTAGATTCTTCTCTTCAAGAAGCTGTGACTAAATTGCAACTAAACCATAATCATGATAAGTTTACTTTGCAAAATGGTTTGTTAGAAAGAAAGGAAAGATTTATGTGGGGCCTAATGTGGAATTGAGAAAGAATTTGATTAATTGGCAACACTGTACACCAGAAGGGGGTCATGGTGGCAGAGATTTGACTACCAAGAGATTGAAAGCTTTGTTTTGCTGGTCTGGATTAACAAAGGATGTAAGGCAGTTTGTCAAATCCTATGTTGTTTGCCAGGCTGCTAAACATGATACTAGTGCATATCCTGGGTTATTACAGCCCTTACCAATACCTCAAAATGTTTGGGTTGATGTTTCTATGGACTTTATCACTGGTTTGCCAAAATCTAATGGCAAAGATGTCATTTTTGTGGTGGTTGACAGATTAAGCAAATATGTGCATTTTGCAGCTTTATCTCATCCATTTACTGCTCTTCAGGTGGCTCAATCTTATCTTGACAATGTTTTTAAACTCCATGGGTGGCCTAGGTCTATTGTCAGTGACAGGGATCCTATCTTTCTGAGTAAATTTTGGAAGGGTCTTTTCTCTTTGCATGGTACTGATTTCCTATTGTCTTCTTCTTACCATCCTCAAACTGATGGTCAAACTGAGGTGGTAAATAGGTGTTTAGAGACCTATTTGAGGTGTATGTGTGGTACTAATCCTAAGGAATGGTCTTTTTGGTTGCCACTAGCTGAATGGTGGTTTAATACACACTTTTCTACTTCTTCTGGTCTCACTCCATATGAAGTTGTGTATAATCAAACACCTCCTCTTCATTTACCTTATCTTGCTGGTGAATGTGCTGTGGACAGTGTTGATAGGAGTATGCAGAAAAGAGAAGCTATGATTACTGAACTTAAGGCTCAATTGTTGAAAGCTCAGCACAGGATGAAGCTTCAAGCTGACAAGAAAAGATCAGAGAAACAGTTTTTCACAGGGGATTGGGTATGGCTTAAACTACATCCTTATAAGCAGATTACTGTACAGGGCAGATCAAATAAAAAATTGTCCCAAAAGTATTTTGGGCCTTTCAAAATTATTGCTTGTATTGGTCCAGTTGCATATAGATTGCAATTGCCTGCAGATGCAAAAATCCACCATACTTTTCATGTGTCTCAACTGAAATCTTATGTTGGTCCTCCACCTGTGGTTTCCACATTGCCTGAAGGTATTGATCAATTGTCTGGATATCAGGATCCTAAGCCAGCTGCAATTTTGGATACTAGGCAGGTTAAGTTTCAAAATGCTGCTCAGGTTCAGTACTTGATTCAATGGGAGGGTTATCAGCCATCTGAAAGTACTTGGGAAGTTGCTGAAGAATTCATAGCCAAGTTTCCTGAATTTGTTCGGAGTCAACAGACTTGAGGACAAGTCTGATTTGGAAGGGGGAAAGTATGATATAGGAGATTGGAATAAGTGATTTTTTATAGAAAGTCAAACTAAAAGTCAAACTAGATATTTGGCGCCAAGCCAAAAGTTTGTTATGATTCTGTTATTTCATTTTCACAGACGAAAGTTGTATAAAACAGACTGGAGATCTGTTATGTGGTTTTATCTTGATTATGAATAAAATCTTCTTCTTGTTCTTCTTATCTCTCTCTCTGATCTCTCTGAATCTCTGGATCTCTCTATCTCTCTCATTGCTTTTCTGTTATCTTTTATTTGTTCTTAGTTAATCATTTAGTTAATCATTACCTATATAGTTAATCAAAACAGTTAGTTCATCTAGAACATTGTATCAATTTTTATGAAAATTACATCATCATTGATGAAGTACCATTACAATTACTCTGTTGGTAGCCGTGGTCATAAAGATAAAAAAACGGTTTAATTTTCACATTCTGCTATTAGAAATCTATTAATAACCCCCATTAGTTGTAATCTGTTCTATTGGTTTAATATCAATATGTATCCAATGTAACACATTGTTCCACATTTATCGTAATAGGTATCTGACAAGGATCTGGAAGAGTTGTACGTTGAAACAAATTGCTACATGCTAGCTTCACACATTTACTGGGCGCTGTGGGCGTTGATCCAGGTATCATAATTTTTGGACTTCTGTCACTGAGGCAAAAAAGTTTGTCGATCTTGTAAACGAATTTGATTTACTTGTGCCAGGCAAAGATGTCCCCCATTGAATTTGATTATCTTGGTTATTTCTTTCTGCGGTATGAAGAATTCAAAAGGCAGAAGAAGTGGTTTTCACTTGCACAGTCATACCTCTCCAAATCTTGAACTAGGTAAAAGTTTACTCCAGAAATCAGCATAATTTATTTGTTTGTTTGCAGTGGGGCCCATAGAAGCAGCCTAGATTCATATACTTTGTATATTCTTTTAAGCCCCGTGGTAGTAACCTATACGAAATAATCAGGCTGTAGTTGAAGCTTGTTTAAGATCGTTATTAATGTGCGATCTTTTATTTGTTGATAGTCAAGACTCAAGAGTGGCTGTCCCTGGCTACTATTGTGAACTTTATTTTTCTATTGGTTTTTTATAATGTTTCATAGCTTGCATTCTTGTCCTTTAAAATTTATGTAGTTCATAATTTGATTTGTTAAAACTTTAAACTCTTGTAGAAAATGTTTACCCCACTTCAGAATTGTTCTACTTAGTCACACATGATATTTGACTGTCATCCGGTTAACAATGGATAAATGAAATTTATATGATACAGCTTTGTATAATTTTCAGTTTATATATAAAACTTACACCGGAAACAAATGTTCACATTTCGGTGCTATACAGACATGGTACATTATACATAAGCTTTGTATAATTTTCAGTTTATATACAAAACTTACACCGGAAACAAATGTTCACATTCCGGTGCTATACAGACATGGTACATTATACATACATTATACATAACACAGCAATACAAAACTGATCAAAAGTAGGATGTCTGAATGTCAAATGGCATAAGCCACCTAGTGCGTCTTGGGGTGTGTAATGTGTGTGTAAGAACAAATAACTAGACACTTTTGCACATTTTCTCTGAATATCTGACCACAGAATTATGAGAATACAATTAATAGACACATAAATTTAGTCGTTCTTTTGTTAATTACTTAACGTCAGGAGTCCAACTTCCTGTGGACATAAACTTATTTGTTTGTTTTGCTAATGTTAAGAGTTTGGTTAAATACTTTGCACAGTTGCTAAAATCTTTGCATACTACTGTCATTTATTCCCTCCGTTTTAAATTAATAGTCCACTTTCAAAAAGTTAAGCATATTAAGAAATTTAAACATTAATGATCTTATTCCATGTTTACCCATATTTATTGCATTGATTAGATAAATAAGTATATAAAATCAATCTTGGAGATTAAAACTCAAGAGTAATATATGAAGTTTAAGTAAAAAATTGCCTTGAAAATAGAAGTGAGACAACTGTTTTGAAACAATTATTTTCAAAAATGGACTACTAATTTGAACCGGAGGGAGTATTCAAAATTCAGGGACCTGCACCCACCCTGGTCCCTGGTCCTTGGCCTCCATGTTACCATTGGTATGATTTATTGGACATGCCTGATAAAAGTACAATCATCATCAAAGTACAATCAACAATTAACTTGTTGCACTTAAACAATCAGAGGCAAGCTGGCAACAATGTTCCAACTTTATATAATGTCATTATATACTTGGGGAACAAATCGGTGGAGACAAATAGAAATGTCACCCAGAAAAAGTTCACCACCGGAATAGAGTTACATGATATACACACTTTGCATTCCCATATTAAAGATAATTCAGAAAAAAATCGTTTCCAAACAAAGAGGATATCGACAAAGATCATGTTGGTACAAAATCATCCAAAAAAATTGGCATGCAATGTGAACGAACTAAAACACCATCTGCACATAACCATTTCTCAGCTAAGAATTTGCATCTATTCTAATTCAAGATTTTCTTTTTTCTTTTCTCCAAACTAATGATTCTTCTAATGATGTAATCTGAAAGTAAAACTGAACCAGGTTCGTCAAATATATCAGTATTTTGTACTCGGCACTTATCATGCGTCAATTGTCAGAGAAGAAGCTCCAATCCTGCAGCAATGCTATCAAACAACTATATCTGGTATAATATCGTCGGCTTTAACCGGTACATTTTAATCTATACGTAGGGTGTCAGCTTGTGGTCTGAATGTTCCAAGCAGAAAATATGGCAATATAACCATGCCAGCCATGAACAGCGAGAACTGCAGTGCAAAAGAATGATTAGGCACATTGTAAAGGATACGTGTACAAGTTACAAGTAGTCATGTGTACAGTACATAGTTTACCACTAGAGGCAGGGTCAAGAAACTCCATATTGGCCACAATGCAAAACAGAACCTGCATCATATTTAGAAGGTTCAATATAAAATACAGGTCTTACCAAGGCAACACGGGAAGAATACAAGGGAAAAGCATTGTACTTCTCTTACAAGCAAAATGAGATCGCTCCAAATAATGTAATAAAAGGCAGAGCAGCTGTACTTGATATTTCCCACTTCTCACTGGACTTCCTAAAACCCCATATTAACATGCTTGTATACAAGAAGAAAATAATGTTCAAACTAACACCCAACATCCCAAGGTATAACGGTATTCTGCATGAAGAACATGAAGAGGAAATTAATGAAAATAAACTTGCAAGCAAAGAGAGGCTCTTTGGCTCACAGCTATACATACATATGCAGAAACAAGTATAAAACACATGCCTAGTTAGTCCTATCAACTAATATAGCCCACATAGTTAAAATTCTCGCACACATACTCATTCATAAATATTATTAGGTAGTAGGAGGCAGCACTAGAAGCGAGCTCCAAACAGCTGTAATGCAAGCCTTAAGATAAAAAATGAAATGTATCCCATTGATGGACAAAAATTAACTACAATAGAACAATGACCAATAATATACAATTTCAATTGGTATTATTAGGTCGAAAAACTTCCGATTCATTCCCTGGCCAACACTATTAAAAGCAGTAGCAAGGCTTTGCATTCCCAACAACAATGTAAATTAACACAACATAGTTGCATTACACTTTAATCATCATTACAAGTATTGCGTAACAATTTGCTAAAATCTGCACCGCACCAAGGTTTTCATTGTGACTATGCCTCGAATTCCTGTACATATATGGTTTCCTCTTTTCACCGAAGTTAAACAAGCTGCGACCAGATAGTAGTCGAAAATGTCTTATTGTTGACTAGTCATTTAATCTTAAACCATAAACCAATTTCTAAGTTCCAAAGAAAAAAAAATGCTAAATCAAACAATAAAAATCATAAGTAAGATCGATGAAACCTCTGTGCCTCTCCTATATTTCATAAATGTTGGCAATAAAACGCTCAAGATAATGACCCTGACGTATAGTCAATAGTAACTACCTACGACTCCTTTAAAACTTGGTCAATGACTCAATGGGGTTTCACAGCAGCCTTAATCCACATCAACTGTAAGAATTGAGTCAGAGGTATATAACCCAAGTCCACAACCCAATGTATACCCAATCCAACAACCATCACAGGCCAGTCCTTAAAAGCTAGTGACTTTGGTACACATAATCTAGTCAATGTGGGACCCGACCCAGTAAGAAGTGCTTTGCACATACCTAGGATTTGTTAGCGGGTTTGTGGGATCAACGGCAACGTTGACTGAATAAGGTGGGGGTTAGGTCGATTAGATTATGTGTGCTTGAGACCTTTATAAGGACAAGTCAACGATTAATGTATACCAACATTGCTAGATCTTATGGATCGAGTGGTGGGGGTTGACATTGGGTTGTGGAGTTGCGTTGTTATACCATGGTATAAAACAGTTGTTAACTTGTCCTCATTAAGTTCTCAAACAAATAAAATCTAATAATCTGATTGACACGTAATCTAATTGATGCAACATGTTACAGGTATGTGGACACTAAAGTTTCCATCATGTCCCAATGCCCTGAACCTTTTGGTGAACACACTATTACTTTTTAATCTTTAATTGTACCGTGTTAAATTTATATAACATTATTAAGGAATGCGTCATGACTAATCAGTACACAGAGTATGCTATCTTACCATACAATAGGTAACAATGATATCAAGCACTCAAGTACGATTTAGAAAAAATTAGTGCAATTCATCAAATACATGGACATGCTCAATTAAGTCATTAGAAATATCCCAAAAAAGCTACAAGTACAAAGTACAGTCTAATGGATGCACAATAATCTGCAGATCTTTTAATGAATACTCAGCGTATTTCACTATTTCTAAACCAGAAAACCACAAGCACATTCTTTTACGATTTTTTATGTTTAAAGTATGAAAATTCTTAGCACTCATTCTCGTGTCCAACTATTCTATGAGCAAGATCTATACTAAACATTCCTACTCAAGCTTTTTTATATGACACTCAGAACTCATTGTGTCCAAGTTTGCATTCCAGTAAACAGTAGTACCAATATAATTTCAACTACTTATATTATTATATGCAAACC
Organism: Saposhnikovia divaricata; assembly: GCA_036435485.1. Lineage (NCBI taxonomy): Eukaryota > Viridiplantae > Streptophyta > Magnoliopsida > Apiales > Apiaceae > Saposhnikovia > Saposhnikovia divaricata. The sequence goes on from CM071599.1 coordinate 24,205,771, forward strand.
TCACAATCCTGATGATCATCATACGCTTTCTTGTACTTCTGTCTCAATCTCCTTTTTTAAAAAAGATGAACCATCTTTCCTTAATGAATGTAATGTGTAAGTTGACCCATACCAAAAGAATACAAGATCAAACTTGCTTTGTTAAGAACTCTCATAGTCCACCCTCATCATTCTTATAGTTTCCAAAATTTAATTACTATACTCAGACTTCTAGATTATCACTAGGAAGCAACTCTAGTCTTCTTAAATTATCATTGCACTATACATTTTTTCAGTAGATTTACACATGTATTATTCAATTCATATAAATAGTAACCTATGAAAAATAAATATTGACAGAGCATCAAGCAAATGTAAGATCGAGCTTGGAAAAATCTATTACCTCCTAATCCTATCATCATGCAAAAGAAGGTAAATGAAGTTGGAGTGCCGATCACCGTAGTAAACAATAAAAACCGCAGAAGCAAGCCAAAGTAAATTTTCCACAATTTCAACCCATGTCCTAGTTCTCGGAAATGATGGTGCCAAAGGAGTGGAAGGCCTTGAACAAGCATCATCCTCAAGATCATCGCCACTAGAGGTATATCCTTGGCTATGTCTCTGCCTCATGTATCCACCCCCAGTAGGTGTTCCACCAGACATTTTCACAAAATGTGAAACTCAAAGAATCAACTAAAATCGAACTCTCAATCCAATAAGAATACTGTGTCAACTAAGTAACTATACTTCCAATCAATCATAAATTTGTTTCACCTAGCTCCAAATGAATAATTAAACAAAATCGAAACTGTATCGAAAAGTAAAACCACAAATCACACAACTATTACCCAAAATTATACACTCATCATCAAAACCCTAAAAGCTGAAGTGCCAATCAACCACAATTTCATATAAAAAATACCCACCATTTTTCGAAATTCAAATCAAGAATCAAATCTTTCACAAACCCACATCAAATTAGGGCATTTCACACAAAACCCATATCATGCAACTTCAAAATTTGCAAGTTCTCACCAACCCAACAATCAAATTTGAATTCTTCACAAGAAAGCTTCAAACTTTCTCACTGATCACACAAATCAAGAAAGAGTTTAAATTAGAAGTAACTGATAAAACAAGACTGATGAGTTATAAAATAAAAATGGGTTTTAAAGATTTAAGATTAGTGGACTATTATGAATGAGTTTTGTCCAAGGGGACCAAGAAGATCTGTACAGAAGTACAGGACACTCTTGTATATATATAAGAGAGAGAGAGAGAGAGAGAGAGAGAGAGAGAGAGTATTGAGTTGTGAGTAACACTCAGATTGGTTTATTGTTGTACCTGCAAGAATGTCATGAATCGACACCTTGCCTCTGATTCAACCCCTTTCCTTCTATTTTATTACGAGGAAATGCAAAAACAATTATTAAAAACCAAATAAATAATAAAAAATGGATTAAGTATCAAATTGGCCACCGAATAACTTGACATATCTCAAATACACCATTGATAAATTGGGGATTTTATTTAAAACACTTTTAAAGAAAAAATATCAAACTAATACCTCTATATATGTACTCGGGAAATGAAGTAATTTTTGGTCGAGTTCTGCATATTTTTCTTAAATGCCACTGTAACCAAATGAAAGGTTATGAAATCTAGTATTTTTGATAATATATTTAGATTTTAAGAAATTTATTTACTATTTAAATTTAGTTAAATCAAAGAAAATAACTATAAAATTAAAAATAAATTGTATAATTTTTTTTAAAATCTAAATATATTATGAAAAATACTAGAATTATTAATCTTTCGTTTGGTTACGGTAGCATTCAAGAAAAATGTGTATAACTCAATAAAAAATTATTTTTACTTCCTGAGTACATTTTAAAGGTATCCGTTTGATATTTATGTTTTTAAAGGTGTTTTGAATGAGACCCCGAATTTATCAATAGTGTATTTAAGATATTGATAGGTACCCGCTGTGAAAACAGTCCACTCGCCGGGCACGCACCCGCGAGTAGGTGCCCGCCCACAACACAGCCCTTATCATTCCATACACGTGTCATAAGATATTATCTTTCCCAAATTACTCAACTTGACAATAAATATCATTAGAAAAATACTCTTGCACAAAATATCTTGCTTTATGAGACAGGGGACAATAAAGTATTCAAGGGAACACAAGGACATCCAACTGTAGCAGACAAAGTTTGAGCAATACGGCGCGCAGTTGCAGAATGGCGGCATGTCAGGAAGGGTCACACCAGTCACTGTAGCTTTTGCGGCTAACTGTAGATTTAGCGGCTCACTGTAGCTTTTGCGGCTACCAAGTGGTCTACAGTGACTGGAAAGCCCAGCCTATAAATACCCCCATTCTGCACATAAGGTAAGGGGAGACAATTCTAAGAACACAAAAGCTTACTACATATTCTCTCCCTTCACATCAGATACACTCTTACCAGCTTGATTATTATCATTTCCGATTACTGATTCTTACACCGGAGGTGCTTGACGACCACCAACCCCGGACAAGCATTGTTTTACAGGTACCCAAACTCAGGTGAAGTACCCCGGAACAGTGATCGGAAGCCTCTAATCAGCCGTGAGAGTTATCATTTGCGCTAGAAGGAGGGGTATTTTTTCTTAAAGAGAAAACCCTCGCCTGCTCTACCAAAGCGACTACCTCCACGAGACAAAACACAAACACAAGCCCAAAAATCAGAATAAACGCTACTAAGATGGCCCCAAACACCAGATCTAAGGGCACCACCACGACGGCAAACCCAGACGAGCAACCGCCAATAGAGAGAGAATGGAACACTACCGGTGTCCCACCAAAAAATCCTCCAATAAACCCTGAAAACCGTTTGCAAATAAACCCCCCATCGGGGAGACGACCAAGAACAAATTCTTAGCCTTAACTTGACGGGCTATAATCAACAACAAATCGACTTAGTCATGCAGATAGCCTCGGCTTTTCCCCAGGCCAGACAAGGGCAACCGCCTGAACACGGAAGCTCCCAAATAAATCCGCACAACGATCGCAACGAGGCACACAACCAACCTCGAAAAACCAACTCTGCGTTTTCCCATTTAGGCACATCTCAGAACACGGATCATGAAAGGCACGGAAAAAAGCATCACCGCCCCGAGACGTGGGAACAAAACAAAAAAAAAAGATCTGAGAAAAGTGATTATCGACAAAAAGGCCGCCTATGAAAAGGTCCTGGCCGAATATGAAAAACAAAGGCAAAAAGAACGATCCCCTGTCCGCCCAAGGGAGGCAGAAAGTGCACAGCCAACGAATGCAGACATGTTGCACACCATCATGGAACTTTAGAAAAAGATAGAAGGGAATAGCGAACCGGAGTTAGGGGAGTCACCCTTTACCAACAGGTTAGAGGCAGAGCCCCGACAAAAAAGACATCAAACATCACAGTTTTAATTCTTTTGACGGGCTAGGTGACCCAGAAGAACATCATAGTAATTTGACCAACTGGCTCTCCATTACGAATACAACGATCTAACGAGATGTCGTTTCTTCGCCGCAACCCTCCACGGAAATGCCCAAAGATGGTTATGTAGGATATCCTCCAGATCCATAGATACTTGACTGGAATTCAAAAAACTATTCCTAAACAAGTTCAAAGCAAACCAACAACACGAGGTTCATATCGTGTTTCTAGAAACCATCGCACAGCACAATGGAGAGACTTTGCAAGACTACATTGACCGCTTCAAGGAAGCCGTCAACAAAGTCGTTTGCGTTAATGAAACAGAAGCATTGGTCCATTTGAGAAGAGGCCTTAACCCCTACGAGTGCGAAAAGTACGTATGCCGACTCATGGAAACAAAACCCACCACTCTGGCAAAGGCATATGAATTAGCGTCTTAGGCCATCAACGAAACAGAATCCTTGAATGTGCTAAAACAATCCAGGGCTCCGCCAACTCAATCGCCATTCTTTCAAAGGGAAAGATTTACATCCTATCAATGGCAAACACCAGTCCAACACCAAGTACAAACCACTCATGGGCCGTCACCTCCCGCCCAGAGATCACAATCCACGGCCCCGGTTAGAGACCGTTTGGGACCGACAAATCCGCAAAGACCGGACAGGCGCCTTGAGCCAGAATGGACCAAGTTTACACTACCAAGGGCGACCATTCTGAGAGAAATTCGGGGAAAACCTTTCTACGTACCTCCGCCCCCAATGTTCTCCTCACCCGATGACAGACCAAAAGACAAACACTGCGATTACCACGAAACGCATGGACACTACACAGACAGCTGTTTGTCTCTCAAATATTTCTTAGAAAAACAAGTCAAGGCTGGCAACCTATCTCAGTACTTGCCAAGACAGGTGCTAGGAGCATCCACCTCACAAGGACAGAATAAAAATATCGTACATACCGTCTTTGGCGGGCAATCCTCACCGCCAAAAGAAGAACACGATATCTATGCGATATCCGAGGGGCCGCCAAACATAATTACTTTCACAGACGCAGACTATGAGGGCATCAACCCTAACCACACTGAAGCATTAGTTGTGTCTTTGGGCGTGGCCAATAACGAGGTCAAAAGAATTCTCGTAGATAACGGCTCCTCGATCGACATATGTTTCAAACACACCTGGGATAGGCTAAAACTAAACAATGAAAAATTGGAAACTTGTCCTGACGAGACACCTCTGTACGGTTTCGACCACAACGCCATTCCAATTGCGGGCATCGCGAGGCTCCCTGTTTATTTCGGTGAGTCCCCCAGGAAAGTATGTCGGATTATCAAATTCTACGTCATCAATACCGCCTCCTTTACGACATGATCTTGGGGAGGCCCACTCTAACATGCTGAAAGCGGTCACTTCCACCCCTCATCTTAAGATCAAATTCCCCACTTCGAACGGGGTAGGAGAGATCAAGGGGGACTCAGAAACTTCAAAAAGATGCTACGGCATAGCACTCACCCTGGGAAAAACTGAACCCAGCAATCTCCGCCGAGAAAAAGCAAATAAGAGAAGGCGAGAAAAAAGACAAAGGCACGCTGAACATCAGTAGAAAAATAACAAAAGAAGGAAGTACAATTCATTGACGGGCATGACCCGGAATTAGAAGACCCACCCCGGATAGATGCAAACCTCTTGAAATGTCTTAAACGAGAGGACAAACCGCCAATCAGCCCGACGGTGCAAAAAGAAAAAATAGAGATCGTGCCCGGAGACCCGACCAGGAGCGTGAGCGTGGGGACCGGTTTAAATTCCATCTTCAAAACCGGCCTTACAAACCTCTTGAGACAATACGCAGACATTTTTGCCTGGAGCCCGAAAGACATGCCAGGTTTGGATGAGTCCGTGGCAATCCAAAAGCTAAATGTAGACCTAGACAAAACACCGAAAATTCAAAAAAGGAGAAATTTTGCACCAGAACGACAACGGGCAATTGACATCGAAATTGACAAACTCCTAGACGCAGATTTGATCTGTGAAGTCACATACCCCAAATGGGTGGCAAATGTAGTCCTAGTGAAGAAAGCCAACGGAAAATGGAGAATATGCGTTGACTACACGGACTTAAACGCAGCATGCCCCAAAGATCCCTATCCGCTCCCTTCAATAGACCAACTCATCGATGCAACAATGGGCCATTTAATGCTAAGCTTCATGGATGCCTACTCAGGCTACAATCAAATCAAAATGACCCCTGAGGATAGGGAGAAAACCGCCTTCATCACACACCGAGGGGTGTATTGTTACAAAGTCATGCCATTTGGATTAATCAATGTCGGGGCCACGTTTCAAAAGACCATGAACAAAATCTTTTCCGCGCAGCTAGGCCGAAACATGGAGGCATATGTCGACGATCTTATTGTCAAATCCCTTTTAACGGCCTCTTACCTCCAAGACTTGGAAGAATGCTTCTTAACCCTCAAAAAACACAGCATGAAACTCAACCCAGATAAATGTGCATTCGCATTAAACGCTGGCAAATTCCTTGGTTTCCTGGTATCTCACAGAGGCATCGAGGCCAATCCGGAAAAGATAAAAGCCATAATCGAAATGCAACCTCCCAAAACCTTGAAAGAAATACAAAAGTTGACAGGAAGGTTAGCCGCTATGAGGAGATTCATTGCAAAATTGGCAAACAGGTGCTTACCATTCTTCGACACATTGAAAGGAGCCACAATGACTAAGGCAATATCATGGATGGACGAGTGCCAGAAAGCTTTCGAAGACCTTAAAACCTATCTCTTCTCCGCTCCCTTACTTGCGGTGGCAGCCCCTTCAAAACTTTTATCATTATACTTATCCGCAACAGACAAGGCCGTAGGGGCGGTACTTATCAAGGAAGAAAATAGCGAGCAAAGGCCTGTCTATTATGTCAATCAGGTACTCAAAGATGTAGAAACCCGCTACCCAAACGTCCAGAAGTTCGCTCTAGCTTTGGTAGTGGCGAGCAGGAAACTGAGACATTATTTCCAGGGCAGAAAAATCAGGGTCATCACAGATCAACCGCTGAGAAAAATATTGCATAAACCTGATTTATTGGGCAGGCTGATAAACTGGGCCGTAGAACTCAACCAATTCGACTTGAAGTACATACCACGGACCGCCATTAAAGCACAAACACTGGAAGATTTCGTAGTCGAATGTTCTTTCTCAGAAAGAGAAGAGGAAACGACCTCCAAGCAAGTCACCACGACGGACAACCAGTGGCAGCTATATGTTGATGGCTCCTCCACAAATACACGCTGTGGGGCGGGTCTTGTCCTTACTAGCCCAGACAGTTTCCAAGTCAAACAAGCCTTGTAGCTGAACTTTAAAGCCACCAATAATCAAGCAGAATATGAGGCACTCCTGGCCGGATTGGCATTGGTAAGAAATTTGCAAGTTCAAAAGATCACCATCTACAGCGATTCACAATTGGTTGTTCGCCAAACAACGGGAGATTATTCCACAAAAGACACAAATCTCAGCAAATATCAAGAGATGGTACAAGCAATGCTCTCCCAATTTGAGAAGTGCACCCTGGAATAGATAGACAGGGCGGATAATACGATGGCAGACATGTTATCCAAATTAACCCAAGGGGAAAAAATGGATTCCGACACAGTATATTTCGAGGAGTTGTAGGCTCCCAACATAAGCAACCTGCCCGTCATGGAAATAAGCCCGCCAATAGATAACTGGATGACCCCTTACATCCGTTATTTAGAAAGTGGAGCCCTACCAGACGATGGTGAAAAAGCCAAAGTACTAAAATCTCAAGCAACAAAGTACTTTATACAAGAAGGAACCTTATACAAAAGAAGTTTTGACTCTCCCATACTCAAATGTGTTGATGAAGAAGAAGCCTTATACTGTATGAGAGAGGTCCACGAAGGCATCTACGGTGACCACATGGCAGGAAAAGCACTGGCACACAAGATACTCAGGCAGGGCTACTACTGGCCCAAAATGCACAAAGAATGCAAAGCCTTCACTAAGAAATGCCACCAGTGCCAGTTGTTTAGCAACATGTCTAGAAAAGCCCCAGCCCTTCCGGCGTCCATTTTATCACCAATACCATTTGCGGTCTGGGGCATCGATATCATGGGACCATTACCCAGGGCTAAGGGTGACTTACAATTCGTAATGGTCGCTATTGATTATATAACCAAATGGGCAGAAGCAAAGGCACTAAAAAACATCACACAAGATGATGCAATCCGTTTTGTCAAAGAACAAGTCATTACAAGATTTGGAATTCCGGTAGTACTCATATCCGACAACGGCACGCAATTTGTTGGATCAAAATTCACCAAGTTCCTATCCGACCATGGAATCAAACACAAAAAAGCATGTGTATGCCATCCATAGAGCAACGGGCAAGTCGAAGTCACCAACCGGATCATTGTCAGAGGTTTGGAAAAAAGGTTAACCGCCTCAAAGAAAAAATGGCTGCATGAATTGCCTAACGTTCTTTGGGCCTACCGGACATCAGCCAGGACAAGTACGAGAGAATCCCCTTTCAAACTAGCTTTGGCCCCAATCGAAATTGGGTCCCCATCATACCGCGCCATCAGTTTTGAAGAAGAAACAAACGCTCAAAGACTCAAAACAAACCTAGATCTTCTAGATGAAACAAGGGAGGCTGCTGTCGAAAAAATGGCCGCCTACAAAGAAAAGACAAAAGAATTTTTCGGAAAAAGAGCCAGAGTCAAAGCTTATGTAGAAGGCGATTTGGTTAATCGCCTTCTACATAAGCTTATGCCCAAGTGGGAAAGTCCCTACAAGATCATTTAAGTACTAAGGCCGGGTTCCTACAATCTAGCACGCCTAGACGGTACTAAAGTCAACAATACTTGGCACGGAGACAAACTGAGGAAATATTACCGGTAGTCAGCTAAGCATTCACACCCCATCTATGTAATCGATGGTATTATATTCTAATGAAACACTTTTTGCACAAAAGTTATCTACAAAAGCAAGAAATTCTATAATAGCAACCAAAAAAAGCAAAGTCCCCTACGCGGGCAAGCAACCAACTACAACAGCAAGAAATTCTACAATAGCGAAGTCCCCTACGCGGGCAAGCAACCAACTACAACAACAAGAAATTCTACAATAACAACCAACAAAAGCAAAGTCCCCTACGCGGGCAAGCAACCAACTACAACAGCAACCAACAAAAGCGAAGTCCCCTACGCGGGCAAGCAACCAACTACAACAGCAAGAAATTCTATAATAGCAACCAACAAAAGCAAAGTCCCCTACGCGGGCACGCAACCTATTACAAAAGCGAAGTAGTCTATAATAGCAGCCAACAAGAGCAAAGTCCCTTAGCGGGCAAACGCCACGATACAAGAGCAAATGAATTCTATGACAACGACTAACAAAGGCTCGAATTACAACAACAAAGTTATCTACTATAACAAACAGAAAGGGCGAAATCCCCCTACCGGCCAGGCAACCAAAGCAACACAAACAGGAAAAAACTACAAGGAACAACTGCACTAAAGTGAACTACTACAGACGGCCTACAACTTACACAAAATACATGAGCTAAATATGCGATACGACATGGAGCAAAAAGACGATACAAACACTTGCGATAGGAAAAAGGAAAATTTTATTCATAGATATCGATTATTACAAGCATGGGATTACAAGGAATAGATCCCTACATCTAAACCCCCCTCATGCTTAGGAACCTTTCTTTTCAGTCTCAGCAGCCTCTTTCTTGGAACCCTCGCTGCTCTTCGGTGCACGGAAGCGGAAACGAATCGTATCAGTTTTCGAAACCTCTTTTATCGCACGAGCAGCAGCAATCTTCCTGGCATGCTTACGACACTCCTCAGCTGTGTACAAATCGCCCTCTTCCTCGTAATGCACAACAAGTGCTTTGCACGCCGCCTCGGTCTCCGTCGAGACGCAGAGATCACGTCCCCAAGAGAAAGGAGTGAAAAACTCGTTTATTTCAGGATTGTCCATAAATAAAGAATCTGAAAGAGAAAGATTTTTTAAAGAGAGCGAGGAGAACGGTGACTGGAATCAAAGAGTAACACCCCTTTTTATAGGGGGTTAAAGAGGGTAAATTCAACCTCGAGTCAAAAAATCCAAGTCCAATGCTATATATATATATATATATATATATATATATATATATATATATATATATATATATATATATATATATATCGCAAACATTTGATTATATTCCACCACAAATCACCAAAATATATATTTCATCAAAATCAAATTACTTTGGAGTTTAAATTTCCCAAGTGCAAATTACATCATCGAACTGTTTCCAAGTCGCACAGCGGACAGACCCGCTGAGTGATTTCAAAACAAGTCAAAAAGAACAATTTACACGAAAAGTACAACAAACAAAGTCATCCCCAGCGAGAAGCGCTCAACGGGCCAACCATGCCCCTCAGCTGCTCCTCATCTTCATCCCCACTTTGGTATTCCGCAATAATGGCACCAAGGGATTGGCTACCGCCAACATCCACAACGGCACCTGCAAGAGCACCCTCTTTCTCATTATCATCCCCGTCACCGTAAACAGCCGCTATCACTGAAAGCGGAGTGGCACCTTCTATGATCGGAATTCCCTCGGTCGCAACCGTCTCACTTTCAGCGGCCTGCACGCCAACATCATGCACGGCGGCATCAACCTGACAGCCAACACTAACTCTGGCCACCTCCCCAAGACGGGTTTTCAGAGACTTCACTTTGCATTTGGACTTCCTCGCTTTAGACTTAAGTTTAGACACTTTAGCTTTCAAACGAGCAATTTCCGCAGCATTCTTTGTGGCCCTCTCCTTTAGTTGAACAACCTCGAATGAATCATCGCCAGCTACCGCTACACGAGCTTTGGTGGCTTCCACTTTCACAATCTCAGCAAACTCGGGACTACCTTTAAACTTTCTTATGGCATCCGCTTCAGTATGCCGAGAATCAAGATGAGCTTCAGCATCCTCAGCACGTTCCTTTTCAAACCTCAGAAAGGTTCTCAAGTCAATTATTTCTGCAGACAGAGCATCCTTGTCAGCAAATAGTTCAATTTTATCCTCCTCCAAGAACCTTCGAAGATCTGAATTATACTCCAAGCTCGCGTTAGCGTCAGCTTTCTCTATCTCTATCTCATACAAAGCTTTAGCAGCGTTCTCTTTCATGTTCCTCTTGGCGGTCAGCTCCGCCTCAAGATGCTTAACCTTCTCTTTCAAAGTAATGTTACCACTGCGGTACAGGTTACCTCGAGCCATCAAGCCCGTATACATGCATTGGTTCTACACAAACAAAGACAACCAAATCAACAACGGGCTAAACCAAGAAAGCATCAAAACAAAACTACAATAAGGATAATCATCCCCGCGCAGCGTATTTCTGGGAAAGTCGGCACATCCGCTCCCAACTCAATCCATTCATCTTCAGCAGATCATCATCAGTCATAGAGTCAACAGTGAAAGTGTTAGGACCCGATTTGAACAAGAACCCGTAACCAGGTCTTGCCCCAACTTCTGCATCATTTACTTCATCTCCACTGCTCGTATAATTGACAATCTCCTCAGACGACTCCCCAACATCATCACCAACATCATTTTCAGTATCATCCTCAGACTCGGTACCGACATGTTCATCTCCAACCCTAACATCGGGCACAACGTCGCTCAGTTTGATAGGTTCAATCCGCCTCCGCTTTGAAGGACCAACTTCATCCACAGCTTTAAGTTTGGATCCTTGAGGAGGAACTTCCATTGCATCAGTAACGACAGCTTCAGTCGCCCTTTCAGTAGCTTTAACAACAGGCACCTCCTCATCAACATCAACATCCACTTCGCTCCCAGTAACAGTCCCTATCTCCGGAATGGTTGCCGATCCCCGCTCAACCCTTCGAATCGAAGCTCTAAAATTCCTCAAAAGAATATCGGGCTCATCATCATCTACTTGCAGGCTAGCAGCATATTTCCTCACCACGGCACCAGGACTGTTGACATTGGCCTCAGCGGCTACCTCAACCTCAACGGCTACATCAGCTTTAGTGGTTACATCAACCTCAACGGCTACACCACCCTCAACGACAATATTACCTTCAGCAATATCCTCTTCTGAATGGCTTCCTCCGGCACCCTCATTAGAACTAGCATCCTCCTCAAATTGCTGAGCTTCCCCACTCTCAACCTCAGCGCTGGCACGGCCTAGCAACTCCTCAGACAAAGAATCTGCTTCGGAATCTATATCATCCCCAGAAACTTCCTCTTCAGACACGGCCTCTTCAGCAACGGTTTCAGGAACATCAATTGGCCCAGCAGTCTCAGCATCCTTGCCGCCACCAGAAAGATCCAAAACATCCAGTATATTTTCAGCAGAAAACATGCCAACACGGGTTCGTTTGAGCCTAGGAGGAAAAATGAGTATAAAATTAGCATGTTACTTCGCCTCGCTCAGACCCAGAGTCGGGTGCATATATAAATCCGGCTTACGGGGATCCAACATTATAAAGACAACAAAAATACAAGTCAAAAAACAAACAGATATAGTAAAAGGCAACTCAACAGAATACAGAAACTTACAACAATGCCTTCTCAAGTCAGCAGGATCAACTAGACTCTTCTCCGTCCACACCTCACCCAACGCCTTGACAAGACTAACAAGGACGTCAATCTCATTGCGGCTAAGACGATTGCGGTCCACCTTATAACCACACTCAACCTTTTTAACAAAGTTCTTCTGCCAAGCAAACTCCCCACCACCAATGACCAAGAACTCCTCATGCCATCCCGCCATCCCCTTGGGAAACACAAACGGACGATGACCAGCCAAAGCTTGCCCTATACGGCTCTTCAGTTTGGCAAACTGAAGTTCATAAAAGGGTTTCGCACGGCTGGCTTTAAAATCAAACAGATAGAAAAATGCCTTAAAGGTAGGCCGCTTTCTCCTTTTTTTCACAACTAGCTATAAACCAATTTATAGCCCTGATCGAGTTAGGAGTAAATTGGGCTAGCGGGCACCGAAAGTGAAGCCGAAACAAATCCATAACAAACTTATGCGGCGGTACACGGAAGCCCGACTTCAAATGACTAACGGGCATACATACAGACCCGTCATCAAAGCGATGATACAGTCTCTCGCCGGCCTCTGCCCGTCTCCAAAAATATCCATCTTCGATTCGAAACATCCTTCGACATGCTCAGCCCAATCATCGGCTTTAAAAGTACTGTCATGATGAAGATAAGAAAACCCAGCAAATGTAGCATCCAGCTCCGCATTGGAATAAAGTGTCGGTGATACTTTGGTTGCTCGGAACAAACTCTCGCTACTCTCAAAGTACTGATAACGGTTTCTCGCTAGCACGGCTGGAAATGTCAATTGGTTTGGATCCGCCCAGCGACCATACCCGTTGATCAAAGCTTTCTGATGTGCCGGAAATAATTAAGACATTTGAATCGCAAGCGCACAATTCGTTTCGTTGTAAAATTTATGATTCGTTCCACAAGGACTAATTTATTCGCAACCTTGATTTTTAATTTAATCTAATTAGAACAATTTTGGTTTTTTGGAAATTTTTATTTTACTAATTAATTCCTAATTTTTAAAATCTAATTTATTCTAACCGTTCTAAAAATTCTAATTTTTTTTAAAACTAAATTAATCTAAAAGAAAATTCTAAATAATTCTAAATTCAAATTAAAGTAGAATTTATTTTAAGAAATTATTTACAGAAATTATGACTCGGTAGTATTAATTCGAAAACTACCCAAACAAAAATAAACCAAAACTCGTAGGCAATCAAACAACAGAAAATAGAAAACTCGAACTCACACTCAATACTTTTTGTTTAATCAAAACATACACACTCAGATTATGAAACTCAGATGTATGACTCAGACTTTAAATTGTCAATTACAAAACTCAACAAAAACGAAGGAGACAGGAGGCCTATGTGTATTATTCGAATAAGAAAGAACTAGAGTGTGGTGTTTTGTCGAGTAAACAGGGGAAATCAACAGGAAATTAACCAAAAGGGAGGGGGAAACTCGAATCATAACACAATAACTTGAATCCAAACTCAGCAAAAATACCAACCCAGCAAATGTAGCATCCAGCTCCGCATTGGAATAAAGTGTCGGTGATACTTTGGTTGCTCGGAACAAATTCTCGCTACTCTCAAAGTACTGATAACGGTTTCTCGCTAGCACGGCTGGAAATGTCAATTGGTTTGGATCCGCCCAGCGACCATACCCGTTGATCAAAGCTTTCTGATGTGCCGGAAATAATTAAGACATTTGAATCGCAAGCGCACAATTCGTTTCGTTGTAAAATTTATGATTCGTTCCACAGGGACTAATTTATTCGCAACCTTGATTTTTAATTTAATCTAATTAGAACAATTTTGGATTTTTGGAAATTTTTATTTTACTAATTAATTCCTAATTTTTAAAATCTAATTTATTCTAACCGTTCTAAAAATTCTAATTTTTTTTAAACTAAATTAATCTAAAAGAAAATTCTTAATAATGCTAAATTCAAATTAAAGTAGAATTTATTTTAAGAAATTATTTACAGAAATTATGACTCGGTAGTATTAATTCGAAAACTACCCAAACAAAAATAAACCAAAACTCGCAGGCAATCAAACAACAGAAAATAGAAAACTCGAACTCACACTCAATACTTTTTGTTTAATCAAAACATACACACTCAGATTATGAAACTCAGATGTATGACTCGGACTTTAAATTGTCAATTACAAAACTCAACAAAAACGAAGGAGACAGGAGGCCTGTGTGTATTATTCGAATAAGAAAGAACTAGAGTGTGGTGTTTTGTCGAGTAAACAGGGGAAATCAACAGGAAATTAACCAAAAGGGAGGGGGAAACTCGAATCATAACACAATAACTTGAATCCAAACTCAGCAAAAATACCAACACTGGACTACGTTACTAACACACTCGCCCAGAATTCGTACTAGTCGACATTGACTCAACAAACAGAAATACATCAACAATCTAGGAAACAGAAACACGAACTTAGAAATGACTCAAGAATTCAGTACATTAACCTAGGCGATACTCAGCTGCGTTAATAATTACACAAACACAAACATGGTAACTCAGCAATTCGCCCATCGATTCCAGAAACACATTAACAGAACTTCGTAAAAACAGCAAACAAATTTGACAAAATAACTCGACTACGGTGATAACTCGTCACAATTCCAACGAACACATAATAAACTAGTACAGCAACTAACTCAGTGATCTTAAGACGATCAGGTCAACCAAATTGGACAAGACACCAATAATTCCATAACATTCACACACTACAGAAACGCATAAAACAGTAGACAATTCGGAAATCACAACTAACGAATAATTCAGTACTAAAACAAACTTGGCAATGCAATCTCAGCAACACGAAACAGGGCAGCAACTCCGGGAAAACAGAATTTGGAAGAACAAAAACCCGGCATCACACACTCAGTTACAAACAAAACAAAACTTCGAAATTTTGCACAAAAACTCAGAACATAAACTCGCTAGTCACTACTGATCATAAAAGCGCAGCCAAACTACTCGATTAAACAGCAAGGTGAATTCGAATTACAACACTAACTCAGCGATTACCAATCACGAAGTCGAAGCAGAAGAAACGAAAACGCAACACAACATTATAACAAGGGTAATTAACGGAAGGGAGGAGGTAAACAAAAAGAAAATGAAAACAAGAAAAACGCAATTGGGTTTTTTGTTTGTCGCAGGTTTTGAGGGGAAGTATAGAAGAAGAAGAATAATAAAAGAGCAGCTGGGTTTTGATTATATTTGTGTTTGGACCATAATGAAAACAGAGGATTAAACTGGGTATTCGGATAAAATAGGGGAATGAAATAAAATGGGATGGGTTTTGCTTATGTTAAATTCGAAGGAAACAACAACAAACAGGGGGACTCTAATGCTTCAATTTAAACAAATAAATGCAGGAAAATTTATATACTAGAAATTAAAATGTTTTCAAGAATTACAAAAATAAAAATTACAACTATAAATTTTGGAGTGTACTAAAACTAAGGGATTCTAATCCTAATTCTAAGTGGTCTTTTACAAGAGAAAATGAATGGTATTTATAGGAAATAATTTGGGACTTTGGTTGGTGTGGATTAATCCTCACCATTCATTTTGTTTGGTGTGGTTTAATCATAGCCATCCATTTTTCTAAAATTGGTTTTTCACCACACCCCCTTCTCTTTCCTTTTCTTCTATTTTGGTCCTTCTTCTTCTTTTTCTCTTCTTTGACCTTTATTTATTTATTTTGCCATTTCTTCATTTTTTCTCGAATTTCCTGAAATGTAACAAAATAATTTATTAAAATACGAATTCAAACAATAAATAGGTAATAAAAATATGCAAAATTATGCACTTATCAAATGCCCCCATACCTATCTTTTGCTCGTCCTCGAGTAAAACAAAAAGAAAAATGTAGAATTAAAAACCTATACTTACTGTCGTAGGAATCACGGGAAATTTTAGGTTTACCAACCCGTTAAACCTATAGACGATCTCTACAGGAGGAGTGTTGTTTCCTAAGGGTTTACAGAAGATATACCCATAAAATCTTTCAGATAAATCAGCCAGTATCCAACTTTCCTCTTTCAATCTAGCTTTCATTGGTGTTAACAAAACAATTTTGTAGGAAAATACATGCCTTAAAGATTATTCTAATAATAGCCACGTTATAGGTTCCCACAATCCACTTGATTAGACTCTAAAAATTTACAAAAAATCCCAAGGTGTGTAGTGAATTTAAGGCCTATGATGGATAAAGTGCATACGAACCTTTTCTCTTTTTCAACCAATATTGAACTGACCCAATCTCTATTAAAACAAGGTTCTAGCCAAACTTCACGTTCTTAGTAGTTAGACCGACCGTGCAATGGTTGAGGTCCCAAAAGACTTATGCATCAATACCCATTTAGCGAGTTTTAGGTCAACAATCCCAGATCACAAGGGACCTTAGGTTGCTAGGCACAAAGTCCCCTCGGACTTACTTACTCGGGTTATCAATGAGCCCAACCTAGCCGATTTCCCTACTAAGAATTTATTATTACAAAATTACACTAGCACTCTATAATTTACAAAAATTTATTGACTCTTTTTTTTTTGACACTATAGGAACAAAATTTCGCAAAGGTTTGATTCGACACTGTTCTAACATGTGGGTTTTCTCTCAGGTATCGAATAACATTCCTATACAATTTTTCCATCAAAGGTCTTGTGCGAATGTGTCGTCTTGGTCTTTTAAGCAAAAATTTGTTCGACACAAGTTTCATGAGGAAAAACCTTACCTGACTACGTTCAAATTATCTAAAGGCATTATACATATAATTTTTGAAAAATTGTCAACACCAATTAGTTCTAAAATTTAAAGAGTAGGAAGGACAACTAAGCTAAAATATCTCTATTTTTGGTTTTTTCAATTTTTTTTATTTTTTTTTTGGATTTTTCAATTTTATGTATTTACTTCAATTTTTTTTGGATTTTTTTCAATTTTATGTATTTACACTAAAACCCCCCCATACCTAAATCATGCATTGTCCTCAATGTATGCAAAATGAACGAGAATAAAATAGAGAGGAGGAAATACCTGATAAGGGATGACGGAGAATGACAAACTACTGAAAAACTACGAAAGAAAACAACTCACACACGCACACAAATCCTCCCCCATACCTGAATTTCTCGAGGGGAGGTACAAAACAAATATTTACTAACCAATACCTGCTCTCGGAAAAACAATTTTTGTTACACAACCAACATATTTCAGAAACTCACCCACAAAAATAGCATAGACCACTCGAACGATCCGATTAGGCGCAAGAATAAAACTCATATTCCTAACTTCATCCATAGACCATGAAGATGCTTCTTTTTGTTGTTTAAGCAAATTAATTACGATAAGATGTTGGTCATGAATATCATGAGTTTCGATGAAAGATGAAGCACGAGTGGAAAATGAAGAAATAGAAACGAGTGGGGGTGGTTCTTCAAAAAATGTTTTACCAACAGAATTAGGATCACAAGAACTATCCTTATGTTGGGTTTCCAATTTGGAACAAATATTCATCATCTATCCAAACATCTCTTCCGAGGTCAAATCCTTAAAAGATTCGTGAAGCTCTCGATTGGTCTCGTAATGCAATTGAAAATCTTGTTTAAGAAGAGACTCAATCTCATGATCGTCCAAATTTGACCTTGAAACAATCTCCTTAACTAGATTAGCTCCTATTGGTTGAGTATGAAGTTCTTTGGGTTTTTCGGGAAGAGGTTTGGAAGATGAAAGGAAAAGTTCACTAGAAGAAGATGATGGTTGTCTAGGTAAAGCCACAAACTCAGAATCATCGAGATTCTTCGTTTGACCTAGAGAAAGAATGATGTCAGCATTAGAATCTTCTTCGTGTGAATCACCACCGAAAGGAGTGTCAACTTGAACATTAGACCTAGGAGAAATGATATCATCGAAAGTATCGATAGGTCTTTGAGTGATAAGAAATTCAGGGTTGGCCTCGGGTGGATTCGGGGTGGTTATCGTCTCACGCTCGCACATGGTGGCTAATTGATTCACTTGAAATTCCAACTTAGATAAGGCTTGAACATTAGATTTCAAAATTTGCCTATCAGAAGTTATGGTTCGCATGAAGTTTGCTTGAGAAATCAATAAAGCCTTGATACTCTTTTCTAAGGTGTCAAGTTTCCTACTCGAATCATGAAATCCGGGTGGGTGGGCGGTTGTTTGAATTGAACTCGAATAAGGAACTTGACTCGGAATTGGATAAGAGTTCGGTTCTTGAAAATGTGGAGGCGGAGTTTGATAGCTATGACCTTGGTTCCATGAGAGATCGGGATAATCTCTCCAACCGGATTTAGAAGACGATGTAAAATGGTCATTTCGAGAGGTTGGTTGAAACATGGCGTTGACATGTTGAAAATCGAGACTCGGAGAGTTGAAATTTGGGTGCCAAGACGTGTGTGAAGGGCCTCTAAGGGTTTCTAATGCTTCGAGTCGTCTAGTAAGAGCATCTAATTCAAAGTCGATTGCAATATCGTTTTCACTATAATACAAATCACTAAAAGTACTAGATGACTCGTTATATACACTAGGTTCCCTAGTTGAGTCACACCACATCGTATTATCCGCTAATTCCTCGTCAAAATCCCAACCTTGGTAATAACGCTCCCTAAATGCTACGGACATGGTAAAGATTGATCAAGGATAAAACCACGTAGCAGGTAAGAGCGAAAATGAAACACACAAAATAAATGGTGAAAAATCTAAAGAAAAATCTAACCTAGGTTCCCTAAATAAAATAACTAGACATTGCTCATAACGTTAAGACACACTAAAAATTTCGTAAATTAAGAATTATTCAGACCGATTCGGCTAGATTAGAGCAGGCATTGCCAAGAGGCCAAACTCGTCACTTAGACACCGAATCTTAACAACCAGGCGAACCTTAGACACTGAAGGTCGTGAATAAGTCTTAATTACGTTTATTTGATGCAACAAACAACGAGATATATACAAAAACGATAAACAATTATGGATGCTTACACTACGTGTCTTAATAAAAAAAAATTAACGTACCTTTGGGTTCTCCAGCGATCACCACAATTTATATGGTACGCAAAATTAAAACAAGAAAATGAAAATCTAGATGATGTGCCCTAAGTGATTAAATGCATGATGAAACAATTATGTATTTACAACTAATTATTTTTTGATTTTCGATTTTTTTTATTTTTTTGTGATTTTTTTTAAAATAAAAAGGCGAAAAGAGAGAGATACGGGTTACCGAAGCATGCTTCCAAGAATTCCGATTTTTCCAAGCTCTGTGAAAAGAGTCCCGAAATTTCACACTCTCCTGAAATAAAAAGAGATAAAAATGAGACAGTAAAACTAATCCGAAAAATTAAAAATTAAGGCGTGAAATTGAAATTAGTTCCCCGGCAGCGGCGCCAAAAACTTGATGTGCCAGAAATAATTAAGACATTTGAATCGCAAGCGCACAATTCGTTTCGTTGTAAAATTTATGATTCGTTCCACAAGGACTAATTTATTCACAACCTTGATTTTTAATTTAATCGAATTAGAACAATTTTGGATTTTTGGAAATTTTTATTTTACTAATTAATTCCTAATTTTTAAAATCTAATTTATTCTAACCGTTCTAAAAATTATAATTTTTTTAAACTAAATTAATCTAAAAGAAAATTCTAAATTCAAATTAAAATAGAATTTATTTTAAGAAATTATTTACAGAAATTATGACTCGGTAGTATTAATTCGAAAACTACCCAAACAAAAATAAACCAAAACTCGCAGGCAATCAAACAACAGAAAATAGAAAACTCGAACTCATACTCAATACTTTTTGTTTAATCAAAACATACACACTCAGATTATGAAACTCAGATGTATGACTCGGACTTTAAATTGTCAATTACAAAACTCAACAAAAACGAAGGAGACAGGAGGCCTGTGTGTATTATTCGAATAAGAAAGAACTAGAGTGTGGTGTTTTGTCGAGTAAACAGGGGAAATCAACAGGAAATTAACCAAAAGGGAGGGGGAAACTCGAATAATAACACACTAAATTGAATCCAAACTCAGCAAAAATACCAACACTGGACTACGTTACTAACGCACTCGCCTAGAATTCGTACTAGTCGACATTGACTCAACAAACAGAAATACATCAACAATCTAGGAAACAGAAACACGAACTTAGAAATGACTCAACAATTCAGTACATTAACCTAGGCGATACTCAGCTGCGTTAATAATTACACAAACAAAAACATGGTAACTCAGCAATTCGCCCATCGATTCCAGAAACACATTAACAGAACTTCGTAAAAACAGCAAACAAATTCGACAAAATAACTCGACTACGGTGATAACTCGTCACAATTCCAATGAACACATAATAAACTAGTACAGCAACTAACTCAGTGATCTTAAGACGATCAGGTCAACCAAATTGGACAAGACACCAATAATTCCATAACATTCACACACTACAGAAACGCATAAAACAGTATACAATTCGGAAATCACAACTAACGAATAATTCAGTACTAAAACAAACTTGGCAATGCAATCTCAGCAACACGAAATAGGGCAGCAACTCCGGGAAAACAGAATTTGGAAGAACAAAAACCCGGCATCACACACTCAGTTACAAACAAAACAAAACTTCGAAATTTTGCACAAAAACTCAGAACATAAACTCGCTAGTCACTACTGATCATAAAAGCGCAGCCAAACTACTCGATTAAACAGCAAGGTGAATTCGAATTACAACACTAACTCAACGATTACCAATCACGAAGTCGAAGCAGAAGAAACGAAAACGCAACACAACATTATAACAAGGGTAATTAACGGAAGGGAGGAGGTAAACAAAAAGAAAATGAAAACAAGAAAAACGCAATTGGGTTTTGTGTTTGTCGCAGGTTTTGAGGGGAAGTATAGAAGAAGAAGAATAATAAAAGAGCAGCTGGGTTTTGATTATGTTTGTGTTTGGACCATAATGAAAATAGAGGATTAAACTGGGTATTCGGATAAAATAGGGGAATGAAATAAAATGGGCTGGGTTTTGCTTATGTTAAATTCGAAGGAAACAACAACAAACAGGGGGACTCTAATGCTTCAATTTAAACAAATAAATGCAGGAAAATTTATATACTAGAAATTAAAATGTTTTCAAGAATTACAAAAATAAAAATTACAACTATAAATTTTGGAGTGTACTAAAACTAAGGGATTCTAA
The DNA here is from genome assembly GCA_036435485.1 of Saposhnikovia divaricata. NCBI lineage: Eukaryota > Viridiplantae > Streptophyta > Magnoliopsida > Apiales > Apiaceae > Saposhnikovia > Saposhnikovia divaricata. The sequence continues at coordinate 24,227,068 of CM071599.1, forward strand.
TCCTAATTCTAAGTGGTCTTTTACAAGAGAAAATGAATGGTATTTATAGGAAATTATTTGGGACTTTGGTTGGTGTGGATTAATCCTCACCATTCATTTTGTTTGGTGTGGTTTAATCCTAGCCATCCATTTTTCTAAAATTGGTTTTGCACCATACCCCCTTCTCTTTCCTTTTCTTCTATTTTGGTCCTTCTTCTTCTTCTTCTTTTTCTCTTCTTTGACCTTTATTTATTTATTTTGCCATTTCTTCATTTTTTCTCGAATTTCCTGAAATGTAACAAAATAATTTATTAAAATACGAATTTAAACAATAAATAGGCAATAAAAATATGCAAAATTATGCACTTATCACTTTCCTCTCCCCGGTTGCGGCATCTGTAAATTCATCACCCATCTACGAATATTCCAAGTCAGAGATCAACACCGCCTACACAAAACCCGCTAACACCCACACAAGGTACACGTGGATATTCACAGCAATTTAAATTTTTCTTTTTATCAATTTTGCAAGAAAACGATTCATATCCTGGTTCCCTCCACAAACAAGAAAACCCTAGCATCATAAACCTCTCCACCCACTTCACCCAAAGCATACACACATATACATACAAAATTTCATATTGAATACACACCGTAGTTTCATAAGATTCAAGATAAAAACAACACCACAAATAATAAAGGCACAAACCTCACAACAAAACCCCACTAGAATCAAACTGAAATCCCCCTACAAACTACGAAATCCATCCAAACCTACAAAGACCCACATAACAACCCAAAACAGTAAACACGAGGCCATCTTGTAAACATATACCACAAAAGAAAAATGAAAGTACGGATCAAGCAAAACTATCTTCGAAACAGAGTCACGAAAGAAAAAACTAAAAGAAGAGCGAGAGTATACCACAAATCAGGAGATAAAAATGGCTTCAATGGCAGAAAGATCGTCGAGCACCACAACGCAGAAATCCAAGAAGAAACAATAAAAAATGGAGAACACAGTTATGAAAACAGTAAAAAGATAAAAGAAAAAGACACAACCCCCCTTTTTGTTACGTGAGGCGCGTGTAAAAAGGGTCAAAATACACATACCGAAACGTGGAAGCATATGATTGGGCCACGTCAAAAGCGAAACAATAACTGCCTCGGTACAAACACCAACAACCCACTCGGTAATAACTTCCCACCTCTCTTTTCATATTACATCACAAAAGTACATTCTCTTCCCACCCAAAGGTCACTTCGCTCATTAATACGCACCAGCACTTATCATTTCCATATTATTGGCATTAAATATTATTCCTTCATTCATTTCGATTTTCATTTATTAGCAATAATACGATTTATTTCACAGCAGTTACGCATATCAAACAAAAACGTTTCAAATAACAAACCCGTCAAGCACCATAAGGCGCCCGCCATCAAACTTTTTCTAACTCCTAAGTGTTGTTCGCCAACACTTGGGGGGCAGCTTTTTAAAATTTTTTTCTAACTCCGAAGTGTTGTCCGCCAACACTTGGGGGGCAGCTTTTCAAAATTTTTTGTAACTCCTAAGTGTTGTCCGCCAACACTTGGGGGGCAGCTTTTCAAAATTTTTTGTAACTCCTAAGTGTTGTCTGCCAACACTTGGGGGGCAGCTTTTCAAACATTTTTCTAACTCCTAAGTGTTGTCCGCCAACACTTGGGGGGCAGCTTTTCAAACATTTTTCTAACTCCTAAGTGTTGTCCGCCAACACTCGAGGAATATCATATCACAAATTCCTTGAATCACTTAAGCATTGTCATCATTTCTTTTGTCTCCGTTTTTCTCCTCCCCCTATCCGCTAAAAGCGCATAGAGGGAGTGGGGGGCAATGATAGGTACCCGCTGTGGAAACGGTCCACTCGCCGGGCACGCACCCGCGAGTAGGTGCCCGCCCACAACACAGCCCTTATCATTCCATACACATGTCATAAGATATTATCTTTCCCAAATTACTCAACTTGACAATAAATATCATTAGAAAAATACTCTTGCACAAAATATCTTGCTTTATGAGACAGGGGACAATAGAGTATTCAAGGGAACACAAGGACATCCAACTGTAGCAGACAAACTCTGAGCAATACGGCGCGCAGTTGCAGAATGGCGACATGTCAGGAAGGGTCACACCGGTCACTGTAGCTTTTGCGGCTAACTGTAAATTTAGCGGCTCACAGTAGCTTTTGCGGCTACCAAGTGGTCTACAGTGACTGGAAAGCCCAGCCTATAAATACCCCCATTATGCACATAAGGTAAGGGGAGACAATTCTAAGAACACAAAAGCTTACTACATATTCTCTCCCTTCACATCAGATACACTCTTACCAGCTTGATTATTATCATTTCCGATTACTCATTCTTACACCGGAGGTGCTTGACGGCCACCAACCCCGGGTAAACATTATTTTGCTGGTACCCAAACTCAGGTGAAGTACCCCGGAACAGTGATCGGAAGCCTCTAATCAGCCGTAAGAGTTATCAGATATGTCAAGTTATTCAATTACCAATTTGATACTTAACCCATTTTATTACCCCATTTCTTTGGTTTCTTTGGTTTTTACAACTTTTGTTTTGTTTCTGCACTGTTATTTTAATTATTATATACGCTAATACGCAGACTACAGAGCATAGAGTTTTTTTTTTTTTTTTTTGGTTTGGGAGTTTTAAGGCCAAGTTTGGCATTGTTTTTTGAGAATCTTGACTAAAACAATTGTAAGAATATTATGCTTTTTGAGTAGTGTTATAGATATAAATTTGTTTACAAAATACTATTTTCAAATAATGTGTTATGGAATGTTTTACTATAATTAGTGTTGCCAATGTGAATACAGAATATCCATTTTTTTAATATTATTATATCTTTATATATAATAAATTTATGGATAAGAGGGATATTATCCATAAATTTGGTTTGGTCACTAGTTTGGTTAGTGTACTACCAAAATAATCTCAATCGTCAAATATAATATTTTTAAAAATAGACGATCAAGATTATATCATATTAAAAAGAATATTATAATCTAAAAAGGATATAATTAAAAAGTTTGTATTAGAATTGAATTTTAAAAAGAAAATTATAATATGAAAAGGATATAATTAAAAAAGGATACAACTGAATTTTATTTCTATTAATATTAAAAAGAGTTCATATTCACTATTTGGGCTATATTTTGAGATCTAGAAATCAAATTTGGATGATTTTACGGTCCACAAGAAGCTCATAAATTTATCTTTAATTTAGTGATGATTTAACAATTATTATCGAAATGGAAACGATCAGAATCTCAAGAGAAAATTTAATTACAAATTTTTACATTAATCCTATTCACTGTAAAAGACCTACATTGATAATCCTATTCAATGTAGAAAAACCAAATTATATGATTTAAATCATTGACACACATTTTTTCGTATTTCAATAGTAATACATTTTTTTGTATACATGTTAAAAAATAAAATATTTTTTATGTTGAATCTATAGTTTTTCATTTATTTATTTTATGATCTAACGGTTCTTATTTATTTTGTCGAAGACCAGACTATTGACTACCAAAATTTTGGACAAAATCACTCTTACACTTATTATTTAAACCATATTTGGTTGTTAGTAGAACTATCTTCAACTAATAATAACAGTATTTTGATAATCAAAACGAAATATAAGTAGATTTCATAAAACGAACAGAATTTTCAACGTAATAAATCATCAATTTCTTCTCTCTTTTGTTTTTGCGTAGTTTTAATTGGAAAATAATTGTTAAACCATCACTAAATTAAAGATTATTTTGTTAATTTTACATGGGCTGTAAAATTGTCCAAACCAAATTTTAAAAATTCAAGATAGAGCACAAATTAATATTAAATTGAACGTGTAAAATAATATATATATATATATATATATATATATATATCAATTCTTTAACAACAATATGATATGTAGATTAATAACATATAAATATTAAAAAAGTTAATATAATTATAGATATTAGAAAAGGAACCGTGCGTTGAACGGATTATAAGTTAGTTATAATAAATCGAGATTTGTCACATGATATTTGAGTAGGGTTGTACGAATATGTGTGTATCCGAATTTGAATTCGAAAATTTGAATTCGTATTCGAATCTGTATCCGAATTCGAATCTGAAATTTTGAATTCGTATTTGAATCCGAAAATATCTTTTGAAAATTATCTGAATCCGAATTCGACGGATATGGGATAATATCCAGATACGTTTTCTAAACAAATTCTTCTTTTTTATTCCAAAAAAATCGAAAAATGATTAAAAAAATAAAAATTTAAATATCTTTGAGAGTAATTTAGAAGTTTCTGTTTTTTGTGAGGAAAACTAATTTAGAAGTTAAATATAATGAGGTATGTACTTTTAAAACAATATTTTTTAAATGTACATTTTTAAATATAATTTATTTCTAGAAATATATAAATGAAAATTAACTTATGTATATTATAAATTTTAAATTTATATGCAAACGTATGTATAATTTATTATGTAAACTTGAAAGTTGGCAATCTTTTTGAAATTTAATATAAATATGGTCATTATTCTATAATTTACTCTAAATATAAATATATAATATATTTATATATCATATATGTTTAATTTTGGATTCAAATATTTTCGAATATGGATGTGTCAATATTCGTATTCGTATCCTAAATTATCGGATTCAGATATGGATAATGTCCGATTTATTATCGATACGGATAATATTCGATTAATTTCGAATACGAATAATATTCGTTTTATTTCGAATACGAATACAGCTCAATGTTTGAGAATCATTAGGGCTGTAAATGAACCGATACACTCGCGAACGGTTCGGTGTTCGGTTCGAAAAAAGCTCGGTTCGGGTTCGGTTCGATTCACAAACGAGTCGATCTTGAACATGATTTATGGATCGATTTATAAACGAGCTGAACTTGATCATGGTAAAGTTCGACTCGATAGCTCGCGAACAAGATCGATTAACGTGCTCGTGAACATAGTTCGTGAACATAGGTCACGAACGTGTTCATGAATAAGTTCGATAATGAGCTCGTTAACATGCTCGGTATACGAGTTCATTAGCGGTTCATAAACAAATTTGATAATTAATCTCGTATGTATAATATATGTTTAATTAGAATATACTTTCGAAACTCTTATTAATTGTACACCACTAATTAGAATATATTATATGTTATGCTAGATATTATAATTGTTTATTTTATAATTTTGATTAATAATAATAATAATAATAATAATAATAATAACAACAACAACAACAACAACAACAACAACAACAACAACAACAACAACAACAACAACAATAACAACTCAGTCTTGCAATTAGTATAACTAGTTTATATTTGTCAAAATATGTTATCAAATTAAATATTAATTATTTTAAGTGCATATTTTTAATATTAAACTAGTCAACTTTTAAGTAGATTACAAGTTTCTCGTTAAATATTTATAAGAATATGTTTCTCAAATATTTAAGATTTATTCGTTAGTACAAATGTACAATTTCGTGAACGGGCTCATGAACAAGGTTAATGAGTTGTTCGAAGTAAAAGTTCGTGAGCAAGCTCATGAGACATATTCATGAGTTGTTCGTGAACCGTTCGCGAACAACATTTTTTCTTAACGAGCCGAGCTCAAACACATTTTTTAGCTCGATTCAAGTTCGAGCTCAAGTTCGAGTTCGATAATTTCTTAACAAACGATACATGAACATTCTAAAGTTCGGCTCGGCTTGGCTCATTTACACCCCTAAGAATCATGCACATTCCTTCATTTCTTTTTTTTTTTAAACCAGGAACCGTAAGAATTGTTCAGTTTTTTCTTTTTGTAGTTTTGGTCGTGGAAACTCTTGCAATTAAAGAAAAGAATTAAAAAAAAAAGATCAAAATGTTGTTCAAAATGCTAAATTAAAAAAAAAAAAAAAAAAACTTTTTTCGCAAGAATCACATACTCGAATAAGATAGATTAAATAATGATTTGAGCTAGTGAATCAATTTCTCTTATAATATTTTTTTGGTAACGTACAAATTACAATATTTTTTATCCAATAAAACGGGAACGCGATAGAGTACAAGTTGTACAAGTTTATTCGCTGGCAAATTTTCTTGGTTGGACTTGTCTTCTTCGTGATGTTTAAGAGAAGGCTTGCTTTCATATTCTAAAGAGCAAGCTTCCACTTATTTGCTGCCACCACAAGTTCTTAAATTCAAGTCACCCTGATATTTGCATGATTAAACCCAGGTCATTATCCAAAGACTTGCTAAACAAATTGACTAATTTTACAGTAATGGTCCTGACTCCTGAAACGTGCATGGTTTTGTTTCTTTTATCAGGTCTCGCTCCTACTTTATCATCTCCAACTGCATCAAAGAACTTGATAGCAACTGATAAATTTATATTCATTGTACTTGCTATTTAGGTGTCATGCTAATATGTGCACTGAGCAACTAGTGACCATTTCACGGAATCAGGGTTCAAAAGTAAGAACTAAAGCATTAAACATCATCATCAAGGATGAAGTCAAGGGGCCCTTCAAAAGATGGCTAGAGGGAAGACGGTTGGCCCGGATCAGATCCCAATCGAGGTGTGGCTGTGTCTTGGTGAGGTTGGCGTTCAATGGCTAGCAGATTTGTTCAATGTGCTCCTCTTGGATGCTAAGATGCTAGCTGAATGGAGGCGTAGTATTGTGGTCCCTTTTTTCAAGAACAAAGGAGATGCTCAGAGTTGTAGTAACTATCGGGGTATTAAATTACTCAGTCATACTATGAAACTTTGGGAGAGAGTGGTTGAATGTCGGATTAGAAGAGAAGTTGAAATCTCAGAGAATCAATTTGGTTTTATGCCTGGGAGGTCAACGACCGAAGCCATTCATCTCGTCAGACGCCTTATGGAGAAGTTCAGGGAACGTCGCAAAGACCTCCATATGGTGTTCATTGATCTTGAGAAGGCTTATGATAGCATCCCCCGTGAAGCTATTTGGAAGAGCCTTGAGGAGAGAAGAGTGTCATCGTCGTAAGTTAGGGTGATTCAAGACATGTACTCCCAAGCTAGTTCTTGCGTCCGGACCCCAGTTGGTGATTCTCGTTTTTTCCCTGTTGAGATTGGGCTACACCAGGGGTCGGCCCTAAGTCCTCTTCTTTTCGCCCTGATCCTAGATGTCATGTCGCGAGGGATTCAAGATGGCGTCCCTTGGTGCATGCTTTTCGCTGATGATATCGTGTTAGTGGCGGAGTCGAGGGGGGAGGTGAATGAGAAGTTGGAGTTATGGAGATCTACTTTGGAGCCCCAAGGCTTGCGTCTGAGCCGGTCTAAAACCGAGTATCTCTGGTGTAACTTCAGTGGTGAGGCCAACGAGGAAGGGGTGGAGGTTAGGATTGAAGATCAGATCGTCCCTCGTACGGATAAGTTCAAGTATTTGGGTTCGATCATCCAGAAGGAATGTGAGATTGAAGACGATGTCACGCATCGTATCAAGGCTGGGTGGCTATGGTGGAGGGCAGCGTCAGGGGTGATGTGCGACAAGAAAGTCCCGTTAAAGTTGAAAGGGAAATTCTATAGAGCGGCAATCCGCCCTGCGATGTTATATGGTTCGGAGTGTTGGGCGGCGAAGAAGGCCCTCGAGAGCAAGTTGGAAGCGGCTGAAATGAGGATGTTGCGGTGGTCTTGTGGGCGCACGATGTTGGATAGAATCCCGAATGTGGTATTTAGGAGCGAGCTTGAGGTGGCGCCTTTTTCTGCGAAAGCTAGGGAATGGAGGTTGAGATGGTTCGGCCACGTCCGTAGGAGGCTAGCCGAAGACCCAGTGAGGAGGGTCGAGAGTCTTTCGATTGTTGGAGTGAGGAGGAGAGGTAGACCGAGGAGGTCGTGGGAAGAGCAGCTTAGGTTGGATTTAAAGGCCTTAAACTTAAATGAGAACATGACCGCTGATAGGTGTTCTTGGAGGCGCCAGATCAGAGTGGTGGATTCTCTTTTAGGGAGCGGCTCTGTGGTTGAGAGCCTCAGAGTTGGGTTGTCTCGGTTAGCTTTATCTTAGAAGTTCGGTTGTTTCATTCACATTTCTCGTTTTATTGTCTTCTGTTTTCCAGTTTCAGGACGCTTGGCCAGGTTTCATCTTAGATCAGAGTGCTTTGCAGAGCGGAGTAGTCAATCCCCTGGTAGGTAAGACCCATGTGTTCTAAGCCATGGGCTCAGGTATGACGATGTCCTTTTTTCAAATCTTAGATAACTCTTGTGAATGTCACACACTATTAGCTTAATGTGCACTTAGCCGGGGGTCTTCACGGAAACAGCCTCCCTACCGTTAAAAGTAGGAGCATGATCTGCGTACATCTCACCCTCCCCAGACCCTGCTCTGAGCGGGATATACTGGGTATGTTTGGTTTGGTTTGGTTTGGTTAGCTAGACAATGGGGGAACTAGTAAGTGCCTTTTCGAGGCTGACGTCCCGACTAAACTGAAAAAATTAATGAATTTATGTTTAAACTTAAATCTCATTTCATACTTAAAATCGGTACAGTTTTTACTTTAGCAAGGCTAATCTTGAATAATCAGTGAAAATTTTATTATTAGATATTTTAATCGTGAGTTATTTTAAATCCTGGTTCCGCCACTGAGACAGACTGCCAGGCAACCTGTCAATGAAATGGCTCCGTGCAATTTCTTCCATTACTTGAACAAGCAAAGAAATGCACAATCCGTGACTCCCACAACTAGAAACGTTAGAGTATAACACATCCGAAGATAAGAGCCCGGATATTTTTCTAGCATCGGTTACTGAAATTTATGCCTAGTTTACCTCCGTGAATCCATCATCTTTATCAGCAACCACCAGGACATGCATCGAACAGTATCTTCAGGGTTCACATGTGGCACAAGACCAAGTGTCTAACCCTGCCCTGGTTCAAAGAACAAGCACACTAAAAGTGCCTGTTCACTTTGATTTCCCTCCTTCAGAGCTTCAGCATGAAGCCACCAAACAGTTTAGCTTGCAATCTATAAATGATGATTGATCATTTGATAGGGGTTCCTACAAGGTTGCCACAGCTTAAAACATGCATGCCTATCCAGATTCTGGTACATAAAGAATGATATAGAACTATCAGGAAACACATAATAGCTTTCTTTACGACAAATTCCGCGTTAGCAGTCTTACGATTTGCATTCAAAATGCGAATTCCTATGGCAAAATAATGCATTTATTTGAAAACAGAGTTTAACATGGCATTCTATGCAGTACACTCGTATTCATATATGCAACTGAGATGAATTAACAAACATCATCATCTTCAATACAATCTAACTTATACATGTTACATTTGCACAGACTTAGCCTAAATGCCTAATACAAAATGTGCAAAAGTAAATTTGTTTCAAATGTTTTTACAGAGCATTTCTCCAGGAGGTGCCTTTGTTGGGTTTGTGGAGTCTATCAGGTTTAAGAATCGGATTCTGACTTGAGTTAGGAATTCCAGAATTGGACTCTAATTAGAGTTAGGATTAGAGTTAGGAATTTCAGAATTAGACTCTGATTGGTTGACCCAGTTTCTTTTCTTATAAATACTCATGTAATTGTAACATAACACAACACAACACAATTGTGAGAGATCAATACAAAATTAGTGTGGCTTGTGGAGTAGGAATTTCCGAACCACGTAAATCTTTGTCTTGTGTGATTGTCGTTATTTTCTTGTTCTTGTTTATTCGCTTTGGGTTTTGCTTTCGTTGTTGTATGCTCAACAACTGGTATCAAGAGCCTAGGTTTTCAGGCGAGTGGGAGCGATGGCAGAAGAAGGGAAAGTAAAGATCGACAAATTTGATGGCAAAGATTTTGGGTTTTGGAAGATGCAAATTGAAGATTATTTGTATCAGAAAAAACTACACGAACCGCTGGAGGAGAAGAAGCCAGAAAAGATGGATGAGAAAGATTGGAAGCTATTGGATAGGCAGGCCCTGGGTGTTGTCAGATTGACTTTGGCGAAGAACGTTGCTTACAATATCGTCAAGGAAACGACAACTTATGGATTGATCAAGGCGTTATCAAATATGTATGAGAAGCCGTCTGCTTCGAATAAGGTATATTTGTGTCGCTTGTTGTTTGCCACAAAATTGAATGAAGGTGATTGTGTTGCTGATCATGTGAACGAATTTAACTCTATCCTATCAAGATTGACATCAGTGGATATTAAATTCGATGATGAAGTACAAGCCTTATTGTTGGTATCCTCGTTACCTGACAGTTGGTCAGGATTTGTCACTGCTATTTGTAATTCATCTGGGAGCAGTAAGATGACTTTTGATGGAGTTCGAGATGCGATTCTTGGAGAAGATATTCGTAGGAGAAACTCAGGAGAGTCGTCAGGTTCCTTGTTGAGTACTGAGAGTAGAGGCAGAAAGTCCGATAGGGGGCAGAATCAGGGGCGTAGCAGATCGAAGTCACAGAAGAGAGGACAGTCCAAAGATCGCAAGGAGATTGTTTGTTGGAATTGTCAGAAGAAAGGTCACTTCAGAAATCAGTGTACGGCTCCCGCAGCTCCTAAAGGAAAGAAGAAAGAGGATAATTCAGCTAATGTAGTTGAAGAGGTGGTGAGTGACGATGCTTTGATTTGTTGTGTTGAATGTTCGGTTGAATCATGGGTTATGGATTCTGGTGCATCATTCCATGCTACCCCTTGCAAGGATTTGATGTTAAATTTCAGACTTGGAAATTTTGGTAAAGTCCGTCTTGCTGATGATGAGACTCTGGATATTACGGGCATGGGAGATATTAATCTCAAGACCTCTTTGGGGACTAGCTGGACGTTGAAAGATGTAAGGTACATTCCTGGACTGAAGAAGATGTTGATATCTGTGGGTCAGTTAGATAAGGAAGGGTATCGAGTTACTTTCGGAGACGGACAGTGGAAGGTTATAAAGGGGAATCTAGTTGTTGCTCGTGGAGAGAAAAAGGGGACGTTGTACATAGTTGAACAATCTAGCTATGAAGCAAATACAGTTGCTGATGAGATTGGGTCTTCAACTTTGTGGCACCAAAGACTTGGTCATATGAGTGAAAAAGGTATGAAGCTATTAACTTCGAAGGGTAAGATTCCAGAGCTGAAGAATGTGGAAGTTGGGTTCTGTGAGCCATGTGTTCTTGGAAAGCAGAAACGAGTTACTTTTGCAAAATCAGGGAGGACACCCAAGGCCGAGAGGTTAGAGCTAGTTCATACAGATGTATATGGTCCAACAGCAGTTGCGTCGTTGGGAGGATCTCGCTACTATGTCACTTTCATTGACGATTCCACTAGAAAGGTATGGGTTTATTTCTTGAAGAATAAATCAGATGTGTTTGCTACTTTCAAGAAGTGGAAGACCGAAGTTGAAAATCAGACCGGTTTGAAGGTTAAGAGTTTGATGTCAGATAATGGTGGTGAGTACAGTAGTGATGAGTTTAAAAGCTATTGCGCAGAATATGGAATTAAAATGATCAAAACTATTCCAGAGACACCGCAGCAGAATGGTGTTGCAGAGCGCATGAATAGAACCTTGAATGAGAGGGCCAAGAGTATGAGATTGCATGCAGGGTTGCCAAAGACTTTTTGGGCAGATGCAGTTAGCACAGCATCGTATCTCATAAATAGAGGACCTTCAGTTCCTTTGGGGTTCAAGATTCCTGAAGAAGAGTGGCAGAAAAAGGAGGTAAATCTTTCACACTTGCGAGTTTTTGGTTGTGTTTCTTATGTGCGTGTTAAAGATTCTGATAGGGACAAGCTTGATCCAAAAGCAAAGAAGTGTATCTTCATTGGTTATGGCTCAGATGATATGGGTTACCGTTTCTGGGATGAACTAACGAAGAAGGTCGTTAGAAGTAGAGATGTTACTTTTAACGAAAGTGCAGTGTACAAGGATAAGCTTGCAGTCGATTCTGAGTTTGCAAAGGAACAACATGAGAAAGAGAAAGCAGTGCTTGAAGAGATTACAGAAGAAGATCTTGCAGGAAATAGTGGGAGTTTGGGGAATGGTAATGACACGGTTCCAGTTACTCCACAGGCTGAGGTAAGAAGATCTAGCAGAATTGTGAGGCCACCACAAAGATTTTCTCCTTCAGCATATTATATGTTATTGACTGAGGATGGAGAGCCTCAGTGTTATTCAGAGGCAGTTCAGGTGGATGATTCAGTTCAGTGGAAATCAGCCATGGAAGAAGAGATGAGTTCTCTTGAGAAGAATGAGACTTGGTCTTTAACAGAGTTACCAGCAGGAAAGAAGGTTTTACAGAATAAGTGGGTGTTCCGGATCAAAGAAGAACCTGATGGCAGCAAGAGATACAAGGCGAGGTTAGTAGTCAAGGGTTATCAACAGAAAAAGGGTATTGACTATACTGATATATTTTCTCCGGTTGTTAAGATGACTACTGTTAGAATTGTGCTAAGTATTGTGGCTGCAGAGGAGTTACATCTAGAGCAACTAGATGTTAAGACCGCGTTCTTACATGGTGATCTTGAGGAAGACATCTACATGGTACAGCCAGAAGGATTTCAGGTAGCTGGGAAAGAAAACCTTGTTTGTAAGCTTATAAAAAGCTTGTATGGTTTGAAGCAAGCGCCAAGACAGTGGTACTTGAAGTTTGATAGCTTTATGATGAAGAATGGGTACACTAGGAGTGCTATGGATCATTGTTGTTATTTTAAACAATTTGATTCATCTTATATCATATTGTTGTTGTATGTTGATGACATGTTGATAGCAGGATCAAACATGAGGGAAATCAACAGGTTAAAGAGACAGATGTCTGAGGAGTTTGAGATGAAAGATATGGGTGCAGCAAAACAGATACTTGGTATGAGCATCATAAGGGATAGATCTGAAGGTACTTTGAAATTATCTCAAGAGAAGTATATTGAGAAATTGTTGCAGAAATTCAGTGTTCAGGATGCGAAGACCAGAAGTACACCGTTGGCGACTCACTTTAATCTCACGAAAAAGCAGTCACCTAAAACGGATGAAGGCAAGAAAGATATGGCTAAAGTTCCGTATGCATCTGCAGTTGGCAGTTTGATGTATGCTATGGTGTGTACAAGGCCAGATATTGCTCATGCAGTGGGAGTTGTTAGCAGGTTCATGTCTAATCCAGGAAGAGAGCATTGGGAAGCAGTCAAGTGGTTGTTGCGCTACTTGAAAGGCACATCCAAGGTTGCATTATGTTTCAGCAAGAAAGATGTTATCTTGGAAGGGTTCTCTGATGCAGATTTGGGTGGATGTTTGGATACAAGAAAAAGTACTACGGGATATATTTTCACGTTGGGTGGCACAGCAATTAGTTGGATGTCTCGACTTCAAAAGAGTGTTGCTCTTTCAACCACAGAAGCAGAATATATGGCTATCTCTGAAGCTAGCAAGGAGATGATTTGGTTGAAGAATTTTCTTGAGGAGTTGGGCAAGAAACAGGCGGACAGTGCTTTGTATAGCGACAGTCAGAGTGCTATTCATCTTGCGAAGAATCCTGTGTTTCATGCTAGGACGAAGCATATTCAGCTGAGATATCACTTTACAAGAGAGTTGATTAGCAATGGTACTTTGTCCTTGAAGAAAATCCTTGGTTCAAAGAATCCTGCAGATATGTTGACTAAGGTGGTTACTAATGAAAAGTTGAAGCTTTGCATAGCTTCAACTGGCCTTCAGAACTGATTGATGAGAAGGCGCTGCACTAGTTAGAGTTATTTATCGAGGGATTATTTGTTACTAGATTTACAAGAGTGAAGTGAAGATGTGGTCAGACTCCAAGTGGGAGATTGTTGGGTTTGTGGAGTCTATCAGGTTTAAGAATCGGATTCTGACTTGAGTTAGGAATTCCAGAATTGGACTCTAATTAGAGTTAGGATTAGAGTTAGGAATTTCAGAATTAGACTCTGATTGGTTGACCCAGTTTCTTTTCTTATAAATACTCATGTAATTGTAACATAACACAACACAACACAATTGTGAGAGATCAATACAAAATTAGTGTGGCTTGTGGAGTAGGAATTTCCGAACCACGTAAATCTTTGTCTTGTGTGATTGTCGTTATTTTCTTGTTCTTGTTTATTCGCTTTGGGTTTTGCTTTCGTTGTTGTATGCTCAACAGCCTTCATACAGTACCCTAGAAACCTTCAGATACCAAAGAACAGTTTCTAACCAGCACTCAAGTTATTACACAGGCGCATATATTTACTTCTTACAAATCACTCAAATTTTTTATCTATACAAAAGGACATAATATAATAATATAAAATGTATCAGAGTTCCCCAGCTCTCTGAAGATTTTGTTCGAAAAAAAAAAATTGTGAGCCAGGGATATGCAGAAATGACCTGGCAGACATACAATCCATCGTAGGCTGACCAGATTGCGCATTACCACCATAAGTGGCTCTTTTCTTTGCTTGTAAAAAAACTTGCTCACGAAAACTTTGTTGAAGATGGATTTCACAATTTATTCAATTAGTTAATAAAGACATATATTCTCAGTTCTGGCTTTTGCATTATATTCATGGAATGATCTGTGGTTCGACAGGTACAAGAACATTTTCTGAGAATGTCTGCATTATAAATCAGGTAATCCCTTGTTTGGTTGGGAGAAGTGAAACATCTACAGTCCCTTCACAAGTATGGTTAAATGCTCAAATTAATTTGAATTAACGAAGATTGAGCACCATAACATCTGACTTCTCCTTGCAATATGCTGGTCCAGCCTTTTAGCAGCTAAAAGTATTTTCCGAAATGCTGTAATCAGAACAAAACGCACATAGCACAATTTTTTCCACGACTAAATGCAGGGGCGGACCCACACTGTGGCCAAAGGTGGCCGTGGCCCCCACCAGCCTCTCAACAGAAGGGATATTATATGTATATATATTATTGTAATTTGTTACTATAAGTCACCTGGCCCTGTCATATTTTTATTTTATTAATGTATTGGCCCATTTATAGAAGCCCAAGAGTCCACAATGTACAACCCAACTAAAAAACCAACCCAAATACAAAGTTGCAAACGGATGTGCAAATGCAGAAAAAAAAAAAACAAAAGTACAGAGACACAAACAAACAACAGCTCACATCGCTTGACTTAGATGAGACGACGCCGAGGTTGTGCAACATCAATTCAGTACTACCCAATTGCCTCCAAGCTTCTTCTATACTTTCATATCATCATATTTGCATTTTAATCAGGTATTACTTGAACTTAAATAGTTAAATTGATTTTGAAAATTTGGGGATTTTGTAATTTCTAGGGTTGAATACTTGAATTAGGAATTGATATTTGGATTTCATATATTGATTGTCTGATTGAAGTGCGCTTTTATGATTTATGAATTGCTGCAATGTCATTTAGAATCTGCATTTTTTTAGTTAGTATCTTACATAAAGATGTGAAATTGCTATATCTTAATATTTATATATGATTTGGACATTTGGTTGTTTTCTTATATATTACAGTCTAATAAATGGGAAAAGCGACTACTATTGACAAATTTTTTAAGAGGAAAAACTTAGAGAATTCAGGGGTTAATAGTCAGGAGGCTCAAGCTTCAAATAATTTCATTAATCCCACTATTGTGACTGCTGAAATTCAATCTAGAAAATCTCCAAGAATCGAAACAAGTATCAACTATGACATCAGTTCTTTCGAACGAGATCCTGGAAAGCGACAACCGATATGGGATGTTCCGGTTGATAAACGTGATGAAATTCGGAGGGCTTATATCAAGGCTGGTCCATATCAGATTATTCTTTCAGAATATCCAAAATCCAACGAAAAGCATCCGCGAAGCTTCCAAGCATCATGGTTTAAATTATTTCCTTCATGGTTAGAATACTCTCCTGACAAAGATGCCGCATTTTGTCTGCCATGTTACTTGTTTCGTCCACTAGGAGGGCATTCTAATCTTGATGCATTCTCGGTTAATGGGTTCAAATCATGGAAGAAAGTAAGAAATGGAAAAAATTGTGCATTTTTGACTCATGTTGGGAAGGATTTGAATTCTTCTCATCGCAATGCAGAACGAGCGTGTTATGATCTTATGAATCAAGAAATTCATATTGCTCAAAGGTTAGAGAAATGCACATCTCAACAAATTCAAGACAATCGATTCCGATTAGAAGTTTCAATTAAAGCGGCTAAGTGGTTAGCATTTCAAGCAATGGCATTTAGAGGGCATGATGAGACCAAAGACTCATTGAATTGTGGAAATTTCAATGAATTACTTAGTTTCATAGCTTCTTTTAGTGACAAAGTGGAAGGAGTTATGTCTAATGCTCCAAAAAATGCAACATATACATCACCAAGAGTACAAAAAGAAATTTTACATGTCTTTTCTACTAAAGTGAAGAATGCTATTCGTGAAGAAATTGGTGATGCAAAGTTTTGTTTGATTGTTGATGAAGCTCGAGATGAGTCTAAAAGAGAACAAATGTCTATAGTATTGAGATTTGTTGACAAAAATGGTTATGTTCGAGAGCGTTTTTTTGGCCTTGTTCATGTTACAAAGACCTGGAGATACTCGTTGGAGTTCTCATCTGAAATCCGTTTCAAGTTTGTTAAATATGTTCAGCGCTACATGTGAAATTTTATTAAATATAATTGATGATGGAGTCACATCTGCTCAACGAGGAGATGCAGATGCTGCATATGAGGCATTGACTTCATTTGAATTTGTTCTCATTTTGCATATTATGAAGAAAATTCTTGAGATAAGTGATTTACTTTGCCAAGCTCTGCAGTGTAAATCTCAAGATATTTTAAATGCAATGCAACTTGTTTCTTCTACTAAGTTGCTAATTCAAAAGTTGCGAAATGAAGGGTGGGAATGTATACATTATATTTATGTTTGAGTGATATTATATATTCGATATATATATATGTTTATTATTGACTTTGTTTACTGCGAAATAAATAAAGTATAATAAATGTCCTTAGAATCTTGATACAAATTATATAGTTGCAAGTATGTGACTTGAACATGAGATTATATGTAATGAATGTATCATATTCTTAAATGCACCTAACCAAGTATTATTATTATTACTTAGGACAATAATAATACACTGAGGTTAGTATGATAATTGAAAGATGACCACATCTCATTGGTCATAAGTATGAAGATACTAAAATCAATGCATAGGTAACTGTACGAGTACGGGGTACTGGACAGACCCACAGTGAGATACATCATGGTAAATTATAAAAGTGTCATATGTATTCTCACAGTGATAATGGTGTAATGATCCTTAGACCTGAAGTCGTTATAATTCTACATGAGAATTAATATATTTTGAATTCATCAAAAGTTATCTTTAGCCGGATAATGATAAAGATGAATATCGGATATATTATGAATCATGTGAGAAATATGAATGATCTAGATGGGATTTAAATCTCCTGATAAAGGAGTGATATTATCGGCCTCTTGTTTGAGTGAGACTATAAAATGCATGGACATGCTCAAATGTTGATTTGATTAATAGTCTACTCATCGATCAAGAAAGATGAAGATTAAATTATGAAGCGGATGACACATTACATGCCTCGAGTTTAATCTGTAATATCATGATTTAAAGGGATTATATTACATGGAACATTAATCATAAAAGGTTGATTGAATCGTTGATTTAATTATTGTTTAATTGGGTAGCAATGATGTGTTACTAGACGTCGCTCATTGTTTGTAATTTTATTAGAGAATAAAATTATTGCCAATTAAATAATAACCTACAGGGTCACACACAAAGAATGTTTAAAAGGGAAATTAATTTTTTCATGAATTTAAATTAATAATAATTTAAATTATGAATTAAATTAATAATAAATAAAAAAATTCGAATTTTATAAAATTAATTAAGTGAGACTTAATTAGTTAAAGATAAAATTTGAAGATGTATTTTCTTGACTTATTTAATTAATTAAGTGTGACTTAATTAATTTATTTAAATAAATAAGATTTGTTTAAATAAAAATGGCATAATTGTTTAAGGCTCCTTTTTGCTTTATTTCTCTTTATAAGCCAATTGTTGGCAAGTCTTCCAAGGGGAACATAACTGAAAATTTCAGATCATACAAGTTAGAAACAAGAGAGAAAATCAAGCTAAGTCAAGAACACATTCTTGATTATTTATTTTGGCTAGTACCTAATTTCGTGGCATAATCGTTCGACGATTCAAGCAAGCATTCGGGTGTGGATACCGGTGGAGGAGTCATACTTTTAGCTCTGAAAATCAACAAGCAAGGACCTCCATTTGTCATCCTTAGGAAAGCTTGAAAGAGGTACAATCTTGTTCTTGATATTTTTCATACCATGATCATCATTTTATACATGGATCCAGGACTTGGAATTCGTTTTTAATTGTTATTTACGTCTTTTCCGTTGCGTTATCATGCCCGAATTCCAACAATGGCATCAGAGCTACATGTATAAAAGGATGATTTGGTCTTGTGTTCTTGAAAATGAAACATGCATGAATTTTATGAATTTTGCCATGCTTCATTTTAACATACAAAAGATTATCTATTAATTGTTATAATTGTTTGTATAATGTTATAAATTGTTATAACATGTTTTGAATGATGTACTATATGTTAGATATGTTAAACACATCATTAGAATAATTTTAGAATTGATCAAAACTGAAAATTTTACATTCTGCAAGTTTCTGGAAAATCTGTAGTTTCTGGAAAAATCTGGGAAAACAGGTGTTGCGCATTCTTGTAATGCGTGTCGTCAGATTTCTACAGGTGTTACGCATTGGTGTAATGCGTGTCGTCAGAACTGTATCGGTGTTGCGCATTCTTGTAATGCGCATCAGCAGTATACAACAGGTGTTGCGCATGTTTGACATGCGTTTCAGCGTGGTAGCAGACATAACCCAGTGGATGCGTTGTAGTTGGTTTTGTTTAATACTAATTTTTTCCTTTTTCTTTTTGCTTTTGCTTTTACTTTAAGAAAATGTTAGTTATTGGTTTTAATCATTAGATTCCTAATGTTTTTAATGATTAAAGTTTTAATAATTGAATATTTAAATTATGAATTAAAATATTATTATTAATTCAAAATTTTATTAATTAATTTAATTTCGATTTTATAATATATTTAAATTAGAATTTAAATATTATTATTAATTCGATTTTAATTAATGTTTTTTAATAATTGAATATTTAAATTGTGAATTTAATATTATTATTAAGTACGATTTTGATTAATTTTCATTTTTAAATTCGAATTTTATCAATTAAAATTGATTTTAATTCCTTTTTTAAATAATTAGGTATTTATATTAAGGAGTTAAATATTAATCGTTATATATGATATGATCATGATAAATGTGATGTCTATAATTGTTATATGAGCATGGTGCATTGGTTATGGCCCCTAAAGACCTGTAGAATAAATGTTTTAATTTTGTTTATGGTCTGTAATAATTAAATACGACTTGCATGTCGTTATTCTTGTAATTATTATATCTCGAATGCAACTCGAGTTCTTTTGTAATATAATTCAAAAGGGAGCTGGAGGCAATCAATGGAGGCTTAGGAAGCAATGAAGAATTTATGTAATAATTAGTTATTACAACCATAGATTGACCTTGATCTTTTCATTAGCTTGAAAAGATCGCATAGGATCGGGCCATAACCATCGCACATTTAATTTTGCATAACTGCACTTTACATATGATGCATGGATATATTAGATATATGTATGGATGCATGGATGTATAGAAATATTAGAATGTATGTATTAGATACGACACATATGCCATGTTTAAACAAGATAAAATCTGTAACGATTTAAGATTTAAACAAACGATCAAGATCGTTAAATTTTTCTAAAATCCCTTAAGAAATATTAAGTTAAACAAATGCTTTCCAACAAATAACACTCATTAAATCCTAGATCATTGAGGAGTGGATTTGCCAAAGCAAGGGCTTCTCTTTTATCGTGGTGAGATGTGATTGAGTAAACAAGCTTACTTGAATTGTTATTATTGGGTCCAACTTAAATAAGTCGTCATAATAAGATTGTGAACTTAGAAGCATAGAGTTTAGTGAAATCTATTAGATAGATCGGAGCAATATGTTGTTCACTAAGCTATCCAAGAGTTATATATGATATAATTGACGTAACGGTCTACCTAAATAATCATATTTAAGAGGAAAGCCAAAGCTGACTTAAAATATGACGAAATATGGATCTTGGCTCATTAAGAAAGGTTTTATGGGAACCATTTTCCGAATTGATAGTAAGGGCTATTAATTTGATTAAAATAGTGGGAGGTATATTACGAATATGCTATAAATCAACTTGAACATAATTGGTTTTACGAAACATACAAACTAACTCATTTTATGCGCTTTTACAAATTGTAGATAATAAATGGCAAACAACACAAACCACTTTTCGATACGATCAGTCCTAGAAAAGGAAAAGCTGACAGGGACAAACTTCCTGGATTGGTTTAGGAACTTGAGGATTGTCCTCAGGCAGGAGCGAAAGCTGTATGCTATTGAAGTTCCTCACCCAAATCCTCTTCCTACTGGGGCCACACGTGCTGAGCAAAATGCTTATCAGAAGCATTTGGATGACTCAACTGATGTGTCATGCCTTATGCTAGCATGCATGGCTCATGAGATTCAAAAGCAACATGAACTGATGAATGCTTATGAAATAATTGAGCACCTCAAAAGCATGTTTGAGGGACAAGCTCGTCAGGAAAGATATGATACGAGCAAGGCATTGTATGCTTGCAAACAGGGAGAGTGAGACCCGGTGGGACCACATGTTCTTAAAATGATTGGGTATGTTGAGCAACTAGATACCTTGGGCTTCCGATTGGTCCGGAGGCTCAAATAGATCTGATCTTACAATCACTCAATAAGAACTTTTCTCAATTTGTTATGAATTACAATATGAATGAGATTGATAAGACACCTACTGAATTGTTGGGCATGTTAAGAACTGCTGAAACCAACATTCAGAAGGAATCCCCTGCTCCCATGCTGATGGTGAACAAAGGAGGTGCCAAAGGGAAAAGAAAGTGGAAAGGCAATAAGAAGAGGATTGTATCCAAATCTGCTGCCAATCCTAATTCTGCTCCCAAGCCTAAAGGAGGTGTCGAAAAGGGTGATTGTCACCACTGTGGTAAACCGGGACACTGGAGGAGAAACTGTCATGCTTATTTGGAAGAGCTGAAGAAGAAGAAGGCTGCTGGGCAGACTTCTGCTTCAGGTATTTATGTTATAGAAGTCAATTTGTCTACTTCTACATCTTGGGTATTGGATACTGGATGTGGTTCTCACATTTGTATAAATGTGCAGGAACTGCAAAGGAGTAGGACACTGGCTAAGGGAGAGGTAGACCTACGAGTTGGAAACGGAGCAAAGGTTGCTGCTTTGGCTGTAGGGACTTACCATTTATCATTGCCCACAGGGCTTATTTTAGAACTTGAAAACTGTTTGTATGTGCCTTCTATTTGTAGAAACATTATTTCTGTTTCTTGTTTGGACAAGAAAGGTTTTTCATTTACTTTTAAGGACAATGGTTGCTCTTTTGGTTTAAATGACATTACCTATGGTGTTGCACAATTATTTAACGGTTTGTATGTTCTTAGTTTAGATACTCCTATCTTGAATGTAAATAACAAACGACTTAAGACTAATGACTCAAATCAAACATACCTTTGGCACTGTCGTCTAGGCCATATAAACGAGAAACGCATTTCCAAGTTACATCAAGATGGTTTCTTGGATCAGTTTGATTTTGAATCATATGATGAATGCGAGGCTTGTTTACTAGGCAAGATGACTAAAGCTCCTTTTACCGGACAAGGTAAGAGGGCCACTGTACGACTAGAACTAATACATAGTGATGTATGTGGTCCTATGAGATCGATGGCAAGGGGTGGCTATTTCTACTTCATTACATTTACTGATGATTTCAGTAGATACAGATATGTGTATCTTTTGGAGAACAAATCCGAAGCATTTGAAAAGTTCAAAGAGTATAAGGCAGAAGCAGAAAAGCAAACTGGCGAAAGCATAAATACTCTAAGATCTGATCGAGGAGGTGAATACTTAAGCCATGAGTTTAAGAACTATTTGAGGGAGTGTGGTATTGTATCACAACTTACTCCTCCTGGAACACCACAATGGAATGGGGTTTCTGAAAGGAGGAATCGTACCTTGTTGGACATGGTGCGATCAATGATGAGTCAGGCAGATCTTCCAATTAGTTTCTGGGGTTATGCCCTGGAAATAGCTGCATATACACTAAACCGTGTTCCTACTAAAACGGTTCAACAAACTCCATTTGAGATATGGACAGAGAAACGGCAAGGCATGTCATTTATGAAAGTATGGGGATGTGAAGCATTTGTGAAACGCCTAATATCAGACAAGCTTGGACCAAAATCTGAAAAATGTAATTTTGTGGGATACCCAAAGGAAACAAAGGGTTATTCTTTCTATAGTCCCTCGGAGAACAAAGTAATTGTTGCTCGAACTGCTGTATTCTTAGAAAGAGAGCTAGTCTCTAAAAAAGACAGTGGGAGGAAAATAGATCTCGATGAAGATCGAGAACTACTTGATAACGTTGAACCAGAGGTGGAGCATGAGCAAGAAATACAAGATAACATTGCTCAAGAAACACAGGTTGTTCGTAGATCTAGTAGGATTCGCTATGATTCAAAGAGAAATTATGGATTTCTCTTAACTCAAAATGGCGATGTGATGCTCATAGATCAAGATGAGCCTCTCACCTACCATGATGCTGTGAACGCACCAGACTCTAAGAGATGGCAAAAAGCCATGAATTCTGAGATGGATTCCATGTATGAAAACCAAGTATGGACTTTGGTTGATCCACCTGAAGGGGTAAAACCTATAGGGTGCAAGTGGATTTTCAAGAAGAAAATCGACATGGAAGGTAAAATACAGACCTATAAAGCTCGACTGGTTGCAAAAGGTTTCAAACAAATTCATGGTATTGACTATGATGAAACCTTCTCACCGGTAGCAATGATAAAATCCATCAGAATTATGCTTGCAATAGCGGCTTACTATGATTACAAAATATGGCAGATGGATGTCAAAACAGCCTTCCTTAACGGAAGCCTTGAAGAGGATGTGTACATGACACAACCTGAAGGTTTTGGAAATCCAAAGGATGCTGGAAAAGTATGTAAGCTGCGTATATCCATTTATGGATTGAAGCAGGCCTCTCGGAGATGGAACATCCGGTTTGATGAAATAGTCAAAGGTTTTGGCTTTATTCAGAACGTGGATGAACCATGTGTTTACAAAAAGTTTAGTGGGAGCCATGTGGCATTCCTAGTATTATATGTCGATGATATATTAATAATAGGGAATGACATTCCTTCTCTACAGGCTGTAAAGACTTGGTTAGGACAAAGTTTCTCTATGAAAGACTTGGGCGAGGCTACCTATATATTAGGGATCAGGATCTATAGAGATAGATCAAGAAGATTAATCGGCTTAAGTCAGAGTACATATATTGACAAAATTTTGCATCGTTTTGGAATGCAAGATGAAAAAAGGGGATATGTCCCCATATCTCATGGGATAACGATCTCAAAAGAGAATGGTCCTAAATCATTGGATGATAAAGACCGCATGAGTAAGATTTCATATGCTTCAGTAATTGGATCTATCATGTATGCAATGATATGTACTCGTCCGGATGTCTCGTATGCTTTGAGCATGACGAGCAGATACCAGTCTAATCCAGGTGAAGGTCACTGGACGGCGGTCAAGAATATTCTTAAGTACTTGAAAAGGACTAAAGATTCATTCTTGGTGTATGGAGGAGAAGAGAAGTTAACGGTAAAGGGTTACACGGATGCTAGTTTTCAAACTGACAGAGATGACTCTGTGTCTCAGTCTGGATTTATGTTTTGCCTAAATGGAGGTGCTGCAAGCTGGAAAAGTTCGAAGCAAGAGACAGTAGCTGATTTTACAATGGAATCCGAGTATATTGCTGCATGTGAAGCAGCCAAGGAGGCTGTATGGATACGGAAATTCATTACAGTGCTTGGTGTAGTTCCATCGATCGCAGATCCCATAGATCTTTACTGCGATAATAATGGAGCTATAGCACAAGCCAAGGAGCCGAGAGCTCATAGTAGAACAAAGCATATACTTCGGAGATATCACCTTATTCGAGAGATAAATGATAGAGGAGATATTCACATATGTAAAGTGCATACTGATGATAATATCGCAGACCCGCTGACTAAGGCTCTGTCGCAGCAGAAGCATGAATGTCACACTAGTAGCATGGGTATTCGATACATGGGTTATTGGCTCTAGTGCAAGTGGGAGATTGTTAGTATTGGTGCCCTAGAGGCAATGTATACATTATATTTATGTTTGAGTGATATTATATATTCGATATATATATATATGTTTATTATTGACTTTGTTTACTGCGAAATAAATAAAGTATAATAAATGTCCTTAGAATCTTGATACAAATTATGTAGTTGCAAGTATGTGACTTGAACATGAGATTATATGTAATGAATGTATCATATTATTAAATGTCCCTAACCAAGTATTATTATTATTACTTAGGACAATAATAATACACTGAGGTTAGTATGATAATTGACAGATGACCACATCTCATTGGTCATAAGTATGAAGATACTAAAATCAATGCATAGGTAACTGTACGAGTACGGGGTACTGGACAGACCCACAGTGAGATACATCATGGTAAATTATAAAAGTGTCATATGTATTCTCACAGTGATAATTATAACGCCTTAGAAATTTCGATTTTTTTTATTATTTATTTATTATAAATTATGAATTATATTATGTAAAAATTTTTGTAAAGGTGAAGAATATGTGAAGTTGTGTTTATGTGTTTATATGATGGTTAGTATGAGCCGTGAAGGTCAGTATATTTTTATTTGTAATTTTGAGGATTTAAGTATATTTAAATCATGTATTTTTGTTCCTCTGTAAATTTTATAAAATTATCGGAGGGCTTAAAAATCATGAAATCTTTTGTAAAATTATCTTTATATATTTATTGAGTTTTTAAAATTGTTGGGTGGATTAATTTGGGTGGTTGAGTATTTTAAAATGATTTAAAGAGTTTTATTGTGTTTAAAGGATCAAAACTTGTAAAATCCATATTTAATTCATTTATGATCCGAAAAATATTTCAAAAATATGTGTGTGCTCGTAATTTTATATTCTTTATTTTAAAAATGAAAAGTGTAATTTTCCATAGGTTTTATTCAGTTGTTATTTATAGAAGTCAGTTATTAGTATATAATTGGGCCGAAAAGAGAGTGGAGTGGAAATCGAGAAACGGGGAGAAGAAGAAAGAAAAG
This sequence comes from Saposhnikovia divaricata, assembly GCA_036435485.1. Taxonomy (NCBI): domain Eukaryota; kingdom Viridiplantae; phylum Streptophyta; class Magnoliopsida; order Apiales; family Apiaceae; genus Saposhnikovia; species Saposhnikovia divaricata. Next base: position 24,252,480 of record CM071599.1, read on the forward strand.
AGAGAAAAGGGGAAGAAGAAGAAGAGAGATTTGGCATTAAAATTGAGAGTTTATATGTGTGTATATGTATGTATGTGTGTGTATATGTAAAGAAAGGAGGGTGACGGGGCTGTGGAGCAAAAAGGGGGACGGAGGTGCAGGAGGAGGCCGCCACCGCGGCTATGGCTCGCCGGCGGTGGGGCGGTGCTTCGCCGAAAAAGAAGTAACAGGCCGATGGGAGCAGAGGAAGAGAGAGTAGGGTCGTGGCTGAGTGGTGGTGGTGGAGAGACTGTGCAGAGAGAGAGGGAGAGAAAGAGAGAGAGGGAGAAAGGTGAGAGAGAGAGAGAGAGAGATACTTCGTGGAAATCGGAAATCGGAAGGTATATCGTTAATTATTTATTTAATTATTGTTTCGATGTAAATATTTAATTTTCATTTTAGTTGTAAATTGCGATTTAAGTATTTAATTGTTGTAATTTAATTAGTCTAAATTGCAAGTTAGATATGTTGATTTTCGTAGATAGATTATAATTGTTAATTATGATTGGGGGGTTAAATTGCAAGATTATGTGTTAATTTTCATAGTTGGATTAATTGTAAATTATGAATATTGTTTTAATTCCGTGGTTTAATTCGGAGAGTTCATGAATGTCGATTATGATTTAGATATTAATTGTGAGTTAAATGTATTAGTTTTAGTAATTAGACTAATGTTGTAAATTATGAATATGGTTGTATTTCCGAAAGTAAATTGGAAAGTATGTTGGTAATCATAATTATTAAGTTTAATTGTGAATTCGATATATGTTCGGACTTAGGGATTGTTAATTGTTGGATAATATGTGGAATTACATGGATGTATTAGTCGGTAAATGTCTATGTGCTAAATGTGTAGTCGAGTCATATTATTCGTTGAATGCTATACTTGTTAGATGTTTGGAGTCGGGTATGTATTGAGAATTGATTAAGCAGTATATTTTCATTTTATTATGTGTTTATCTGCGAGGAGTTGCAATGAGATCACAAGTCTTAAATGTCAATATTTAAGGACTTGTGTAATTTACTTCAACTAGTTCCTCGGGCTTACGAATATCCATGCTTATCTACCACGAGTATAATTAATATACTTGAGTGATGTGATCATTGATATAGCGTAAGTAATAGTTAGTGCTAGGGGTTGTTCCCTAGGGCTTACGAACATCAATGATTGATTGTCACGCGTATCATTAAAATGCGTGAGAAATACGATCATTGGTGTAGCGTAAGTAGTAGTGTTAATGTAAATTATTATGTGCTAGGTGCCGCATGTCTGGGCGGGTACTTTTCATACTTGTTTACTTTTATGTTGCTGCAAGTTGAGGCAGCTTTATTTTTGCAAAAACAGGGTTGAATTGTATTTGAGGGGTTGTGCCCATAGTCCGATAAACGAATACTTCATGCCGAAATTTTCTAAAAATCCCCTGCAAATTATTTAAAAGTTTATTTAAGTTATTTGATTTCAATGCTTGGAAATATGTATGATTTCTAAGGGTTTAAGTATATGTGTCAATGGATTAATTCGAGTATATATTGTGGTTTTGAAAGTTGGATGGTGTGCTGTTTTGATATGGTTGTGTGATGTGATTATGTGACTTAGTAACTGTACTAAGACTACTATATGGATATGGTTGTATAAGTCTATATGTAATTGCATATGTTATATATGTAAGCGATGTAGGATGCATATAGGTAGAGTAAAGCAAGATAATAAGATTTTGCTTGATTGAATACTAAATTAGCATTTGGCCTTGATAATAGTTCGAATAGGAAACCTGGCCAAGGATTGAGCGCTGGTAATCTGGAAGATAAGCAGGAGGACGAGTATCGAAGCTGACGAGTATATGAAGTAAGGACTGACATAAATCTGAGTCAAGGATCCATGGTAGGATCAGGAACTCCGTAATCGAGGCAAGTGTTTTTGCTAATCACTTATTGTTCAAGTGATACAATTTAGTTTATTTATAGTATGTGATAATTTGACGAAGTACAGATAACCCATATACTCTTTCAGACAAGCGTAATGTTGATTACCTCCCCTACCCGTAATTCAAATAACCCTTTTTGCTCATTTTCCTATCCCTGGAGTGCCATTTCTTCTAATTTCGTCAAATGGATTTAAGAACTTCCTAAATAAAGGAAATCCTAGATTTTAAATTTTATAAAAGCCTCTTGGCATATTCTTTAACTTTTAACATATTTTACCCGATGGACCCTTTAGGGGATGTCTTCTTCAAACTGATTTACGATCAATTATCCTGAAATTATCTCACAAATGTTTAGTTTGAACCACCTAACTTACCCAATTTAATCCAAACTTTTCAAGATGTGGAGAAATTTTATTAAATGTTTAGTACCTGACAATAACCGTGTTTTATGGTATATTCCCAATAGTGGTGAATCATGTTGCCAGTAAATTCCTTCTTCAAATCATTTAGTGATGTTATGACCCCAATTATTTCTACCTATCTTGTTGATATCTTTTATTCTTATTGTGTATTCAGTTATTACCCTTTATTGTATCGAACTTGTCGATACTATTTATTTCCCCTTTTATCATGTCGAACTCGTCGACATCTGTTGATTGTGAATGATGTGCTGGAAATGATACAATTAAAATCGCAAGTGCACGATCGTCGTTTTAATATTTTAGATTCGGTCCACAGGGAATAATATTTATTTCGCAATCCTTAACTTTCAACTTAATCGAATTAGAACAAGTGGTCTTGAAAATTTGGATTTATGCTATTTTAATTCCTAATTTAAATTTGAAACTAATTATTATTTTTATTATTTTTTATTTTTTTTAAAAGAAAATTTATTTATTATTCTATTTTAAATTAAGTAAATAAGAACAAAAACTAAATTGTTTGAAAATTCCAAATTTGAATTAAAATCGAATTTATTTACAGAAAGTTATAACGATATTTTGACATGACTGGATTGTAAATCAAACTAACCAAAATTAAACTAACCAAATTAAATGAACAAGATAACCAGGGAAACATTCAACTCTCACAATTCAGTAAACTCAATACTACAAATACTGCAAACTCATAACACGCGAACTCAGGAAACCGACTCGAAATCAACAAACAAGTACCATAAAAACAAACAGGACCAAAAGGCAATGGCAACAACCAATATACAAAAATAAACAATCAGAAACTTAAACTTGAAACTCGACAAAATCGTCTCGGAAACACATTATAAACCAAAACAGAATTCGACAGCAACACTAAATCCACAATAGTAAAATGGACTTGGAAAATGACGATCTCAAACACAGACAATTAAAATTCGCAGCTTTACTATGGACTCGGCAATATACTCAGGGCAACTCAGTCACGCAAACTTCAAGAATTCGGTAATACTCATCACAGTCGAAGCACCAATCATTCGAACGCCAGAACGAAATTAAAAATGAAGAAAAACAGAGGGCACGACTCGCAGGGAATAGGACTCGAACTCAATTCAATGACTTGTGAATCAGTTGCAAAACAGCGATAAAACAACTCGGTAGCATTAAACAGAAACAAAATTCACAAAATAAAATTTTCAACAATTAAAAAATGAAACAAAAACAGCCACAAAACTTGACTACAACCAGACCCAGTCGACTCACAGCTACTCAGTTAACAAAACACGGAAGTACAGTAAAAGAAATGCACCACTGAACTCACGACAGACAAGGAAACTCAGCATAAAAAAGAAACTCTACAAAATCGAAAACAACGGAAACTAACTCGCAATTTAAACAAAGAAGAAGAGAAATGGGAACCCAATTGAAACCAAAAATAATTCACACAAACAACCATTCGAACTCAGCATCTAACAATCCAAAGACTTGTCAACAAACTCAAGCAACACCAACAATTTTGTTAACAATTCACAATCAATTCAGACCATGTAAACAATCAGAACTCGAACATTCGAAGAAACAAAGCTTCGATTATGAAATAAACGAAAACAGAAAAAAAGCGAGTAAAAGAAAGAAACGAGGGAAAACGAAAAAAAAAGAAAAAAAAGGTAAGTAACTAAGAGGAAAACGGGAAGAAGAAGTGGGTTGGAGTGTTTGTCATGGTTTTGTGAGAAGTAGATTGCAATGAATCGGAAGAGGAAAGGAAGGGCTGGTGGATCGTGTTTGAAATCAACGAAGAAGAAAATAAAGAAAAAAAACAAAAGGGTTGAACTGGGCTCAATGAGAAGAAGAAGAACAGGGGATTCAGGTGTTTTGTTCGAATTTGGGAGAGGAACAGGGGACGCAAATAACGAATTAAAAAAAAACTGGGTTTGTTACAAGAAAATAGGGGAAATGTTCGAATAAAAACAGAGTAACACAAAATAAACTTCGAATTAATAATCCAACGATCAGAAAAATATATGTATAAAAAAAAAAAAAATGTTTACAAAAATTACAAAGAGAAATTACAACTAAATTTAGGAGTGTCCTAAAACTAATCCTAATTCTAAGTTGGTGTTACAAGAGAAAAAATGAATCTATTTATAGGAAATAGATTGGGATTTTGGTTGGTGTGGATTAATCCTCACCATTCATTTGTTTGGTGGGATTAAATCCTAGCCCTTCATTTTTATTTATTTTTTTATTTATTCTTTTTTTCTTTTTAGTTTTTAAATAAAAATTCAGCTTTTGCACCAAACTCCCTCTTCTTTCCTTTTCTTCTATTTTGGTCCTTCTTCTTCTTCTTCTTCTCTTTTTTGACCTTTATTTCTTTATTTTGCAATTTCTTCAATTTTTTTCTTGAATTTCCTGAAATACAACAAAATAATTTATTAAAATACGAATTCAAACAATAAATAGGTAATAAAAATATGCAAAAATATGCACTTATCAAATGCCCTCATACCTATCTTTTGCTCGTCCTCGAGTAAAACAAAAAGAAAAATGCATAATGAAAAACCTATACTCACTATAGTAGGAATCACGGGTAATTTTAGGTTTACCAACCCGTTAAACCTATAGACGATCTCTACAGGAGGAGTGTTGTCTCCTAAGGGTTTACAGAAGATATACCCATAAAATCTTTGAGATAAATCAGCAAGTATCCAACTTTCCTCTTTTACTCTAGCTTTCACTGGTGTCAACAAAACAATTTTGTAGGAAAATACATGCCTTAAAGATTATTCTAATAATAGCCAAGTTATAGGTTCCCACAATCCACATGATTAGACTAAAAATTTACAAAAAATCCCAAGGTGTGTAGTGAATTTAAGGCCTTTGATGGATTAACTGCATACGAACATTTTCTCTTTTTCAACCAATATTGAACTGACCCAATCTCTATCAAAACAAGTATCTAGCCAAACTTCACGTTCTTAGTAGTTAGACCTACTGTGCAATGGTTGAGGTCCCAAAAGACTTTTGCATCAATACCCATTTACCGAGTTTTAGGTCAACAATCCCAGATCACAAGGGACCTTAGGTTGCTAGGCACAAAGTCCCCTCAGACTTACTTACTCGGGTTATTAATGAGCCTAACCTAGCCGATTTCCCTACTAAGAATTTATTATTACAAAATTACACTAGCACTCAACAATTACAAACATTTATTGACTTTTTTTCTTTTCTTTTTTTTTTTTTGACACTATAGGAACCAAATTTCACAAAGGTTTGATTCGACATTGTTCTAACATGTGGGTTCTCTCTCAGGTATCGAATAACATTCCTATACAATTTTTCCATCAAAGGTCTTGTGCAAATGTGTCGTCTTGGTCTTTTAAGCAAAAATTTGTTCGACACAAGTTTCATGAGGAAAAACCTTACCTGACTACGTTCAAATTATCTAAAGGCATTATACATATAATTTTCGAAAAATAGTCAACACCAACTAGTTCTAGAATTAAAGAGTGGGAAGGACAACTAAGCTAAAATATCTCTATTTTTGGATTTTTAAAAATTTTCAATTTTTTTGGATTTTTCAATTTTATGTATTTACACTAAAACCCTCCCCCATACCTAAATCATGCATTGTCCTCAATGTATGCAACATGAACGAGAATAAAATAAAGAGGAGGAAATACCTGATAAGGGATGACGGAGAATGACAAACTGCTGAAAAACTACGAAAGAAAACAACTCACACACGTACACAAATCCTCCCCCATACCTACATTATACTATGGGAGGTACAAAACAAATATTTACTAACCAATATCTGCTCTCGGAAAAACTATTTTTGTTATACAACTAACATATTTCAGAAACTCACCCACAAAAATAGCATAGACCACTCGAACGATCCGATTAGGCGCAAGAATAAAACTCATATTCCTAACTTCATCCATAGACCACGAAGATGCTTCTTTTTGTTGTTTAAGCAAATTAATTACGATAAGATGTTGGTCATGAATATCATGAGTTTCGATGAAAGATGGAGCACGAGTGGAAAATGAAGAAATAGAAACGGGTGGGGGTGGCTCTTCGAAAAATGTTTTACCAACAGAATTAGGATCACAAGAACTATCCTCATGTTGGGTTTCCCATTTGGAACAAATATTCATCATCTCTCCAAACATCTCTTCCGAGGTCAAATCCTTAAAAGATTCGTGAAGCTCTCGATTGGTCTCGTAATGCAATTGAAAATCTTGTTGAAGAAGAGACTCAATCTTACGATCGTCCAAATTTGACCTTGAAACAACCTCCTTAACTAGATCAGCTCCTATTGGTTGAGTATGAAGTTCTTTGGGTTTTTTGGGAAGAGGTTTGGAAGATGATATGAAAAGTTCACTAGAAGAAGATGATGGTTGTCTAGGTGAAGCCACAAACTCAGAATTATAGGGATTCTTCGTTTGACCTAGAGAAAGAATGATGTCAGCATTAGAATCTTCTTCGTGTGAATCACCACCGAAAGGAGTGTAAACTTGAACATTAGACCTAGGAGAAATGATATCATCGAAGGTATCGATAGGTCTTTGAGTGATAAGAAATTCAGGGTTGACCTCTGGTGGATTCGGAGTGGTTATCGTCTCACGCTCGCACATGGTGGCTAATTGATTCACTTGAAATTCTAACTTAGATAAGACTTGAGCATTAGAGTTCAAAATTTGCCTGTCAGAAGTTATGGTTTGCATGAAGTTTGCTTGAGAAACCAATAAAGCCTCGATACTCTTTTCTAAGGTGTCAAGTTGCCTACTCGAATCATGAAATCCGGGCGGGTGGGCGTTGGTTTGAATTGAACTCGAATAAGGAACTTGACTCGGAATTGGATAAGAGTTCGGTTCTTGAAAATGTGGAGGCGGAGTTTGATAGCTATGACCTTGGTTCCATGAGAGATCGGGATAATCTCTCCAACCGGAATTAGAAGACGATGTAAAATGGTCATTTCGAGAGGTTGGTTGAAACATGGTGTTGACATGTTGAAAATCGAGACTCGGAGAGTTGAAATTTGGGTGCCAAGACGTGTGTGAAGGGCCTCTAAGGGTTTCTAAGGCTTCGAGTCGTCTAGTAAGAGCATCTAATTCAGAGTCGATTGCAATATCGTTTTCACTATAATGCAAATCACTAAAAGTACTAGACGACTCGTTATAAACACTAGGTTCCCTAGTTGACTCACACCACATCGTATTATCTGCTAACTCCTCGTCAGAATCCCAACCTTGGTAATAACGCTCCCTAAATGCTACGGACATGGTAAAGATTGATCAAGGATAAAACCACGTAGCAAGTAAGTGCGAAAATGAAACACACAAAATAAATGGTGAAAAATCAAAAGAAAAATCTAACCTAGGTTCCCTAAATAAAATAACTAGACATTGCTCACATAACGTTAAGACACACAAAAAAAATCCGTAAATTAAGAATTATTCAGACCGATTCGGCCAGATTAGAGCAGGCATTGCCAAGAGGCCAAACTCGTCACTTAGACACCAAATCTTAACAGCCAGGCGAACCTTAGACACTGAAGGTCGTGAATAAGTCTTATTTACGTTTATTTGATGCAACAAACAACAAGATATATACAAAAACGATAAACAATTATGGATGCTTACACTACGTGTCCTAATCTAAAAAAAATTTAACGTACCTTTGGGTCCTCCAGCGATCACCAAAATTTACTAGGTACGAAAAATTAAAAACAAGAAAATAAAAATCTAGATGATGTGCCCTAAGTGATGAATGCATGATGCAACAAATATGTATTTACAACTAATTTTTTTTTCAATTTTCAATTTTTTTGTGATTTTTGAATTTTTTTTTATTATTATTTTCTAAAAATAAAAAGATGAAAAGAGTGAGATACGGGTTACCGAAGCATGCTTCCAGAAATTCCAATTTTTCCACGCTCCGAGAGAAGAGTCCCGAAATTTCACACTTTCCTGAAAAAAAAATGAAATAAAAAAAATTAAAGCAAAAACTAATCTGAAAAATTAAATATTAAGGCGTGAAAAATAATTAGTTCCCCGGCAGCGGCGCCAAAAACTTGATGTGCTGGAAATGATACAATTAAAATCGCAAGCGTACGATCGTCGTTTTAGTATTTTAGATTCGGTCCACAGGGAATAATATTTATTTCGCAATCCTTAACTTTCAACTCAATCGAATTAGAACAAGTGGTCTTGAAAATTTGGATTTATGCTATTTTAATTCCTAATTTAAATTTGAAACTAATTATTATTTTTATTTATTTTTATTTTTTTTAAAAGAAAATTTATTTATTATTCTATTTTAAATTAAGTAAATAGAACAAAAACTAAATTGTTTGAAAATTCCAAATTTGAATTAAAATCGAATTTATTTACAGAAAGTTATAACGATATTTTGACATGACTGGACTGTAAATCAAACTAACCAAAATTAAACTAACCAAATTAAATGAACAAGATAACCAGGGAAACATTCAACTCTCACAATTCAGTAAACTCAATACTACAAATACTGCAAACTCATAACACGCGAACTCAGGAAACCGACTCGAAATCAACAAACAAGTACCATAAAAACAAACAGGACCAAAAGGCAATGGCAACAACCAATATACAGAAATAAACAATCAGAAACTTAAACTTGAAACTCGACAAAATCGTCTCGGAAACACATTATAAACCAAAACAGAATTCGACAGCAACACTAAATCCACAATAGTAAAATGGACTTGGAAAATGACGATCTCAAACACAGACAATTAAAATTCGCAGCTTTACTATGGACTCGGCAATATACTCAGGGCAACTCAGTCACGCAAACTTCAAGAATTCGGTAATACTCATCACAGTCGAAGCACCAATCATTCGAACGCCAGAACGAAATTAAAAATGAAGAAAAACAGAGGGCACGACTCGCAGGGAATAGGACTCGAACTCAATTCAATGACTCGTGAATCAGTTGCAAAACATCGATAAAACAACTCGGTAGCATTAAACAGAAACAAAATTCACAAAATAAAATTTTCAACAATTAAAAAATGAAACAAAAACAGCCACAAAACTTGACTACAACCAGACCCAGTCGACTCACAGCTACTCAGTTAACAAAACAGGGAAGTACAGTAAAAGAAACGCACCACTGAACTCACGACAGACAAGGAAACTCAGCATAAAAAAGAAACTCTACAAAATCGAAAACAACGGAAACTAACTCGCAATTTAAACAAAGAAGAAGAGAAATGGGAACCCAATTGAAACCAAAAATAATTCACACAAACAACCATTCGAACTCAGCATCTAACAATCCAAAGACTTGTCAACAAACTCAAGCAACACCAATAATTTCGTTAACAATTCACAATCAATTCAGACCATGTAAACAATCAGAACTCGAACATTCGAAGAAACAAAGCTTCGATTATGAAATAAACGAAAACAGAAAAAAGTGAGTAAAAGAAAGAAACGAGGGAAAACGAAAAAAAAAAAAAAAAAAGGTAAGTAACTAAGAGGAAAACGGGAAGAAGAAGTGGGTTGGAGTGTTTGTCATGGTTTTGTGAGAAGTAGATTGCAATGAATCGGAAGAGGAAAGGAAGGGCTGGTGGATCGTGTTTGAAATCAACGAAGAAGAAAATAAAGAAAAAAAACAAAAGGGTTGAACTGGGCTCAATGGGAAGAAGAAGAACAGGGGATGCAGGTGTTTTGTTCGAATTTGGGAGAGGAACAGGGGACGCAAATAACGAATTAAAAAAACTGGGTTTGTTACAAGAAAATAGGGGAAATGTTCGAATAAAAACAGAGTAACACAAAATAAACTTCGAATTAATAATCCAACGATCAGAAAAATATATGTATAAAAAAAAATAAAATAAAAAATGTTTACAAAAATTACAAAGAGAAATTACAACTAAATTTAGGAGTGTCCTAAAACTAATCCTAATTCTAAGTTGGTGTTACAAGAGAAAAAATGAATCTATTTATAGGAAATAGATTGGGATTTTGGTTGGTGTGGATTAATCCTCACCATTCATTTGTTTGGTGGGATTAAATCCTAGCCTTTCATTTTTATTTATTTTTTTATTTATTCTTTTTTTCTTTTTAGTTTTTAAATAAAAATTCAGCTTTTGCACCAAACTCCCTCTTCTTTCCTTTTCTTCTATTTTGGTCCTTCTTCTTCTTCTTTTTCTCTTTTTTGACATTTATTTCTTTATTTTGCAATTTCTTCAATTTTTTTCTTGAATTTCCTGAAATACAACAAAATAATTTATTAAAATACGAATTCAAACAATAAATAGGTAATAAAAATATGCAAAAAATTTCGTCAAAAAAAAAATATGCAAAATATGCACTTATCAGTGAATTCATCTTTAACTCTCAAATTATGAGTTATTCTGGACGTGAGTTTCCAGTTATTTGTTGAAACAGGGTAGTCGATTGTCCCAACCCCTGGCCTGAGTATTAAACAAATAGAATTGGAAGTTTTATAAAATAAAAATGTTTTAGGACTGAGGACGCCAGTCCGTACGTGAATATTATGTTAAGCCAAAATGGGCCATGGATCCAGTTGAATATTTTGATATACCAAGAGAGTATATCCGGAGTTTTAGTGTGACTGATCATCCACTTTAACTCGTTGCGTCGAAGTAAAAATCCAATTCTAATCTATAAATCGAGTATCCAGTTGAACATTGATTCTTATTGCTTGACCATGAGTTTCCAAGTATTATTATCGGATGGTTATCGTTGACCTTGAGTTTCCGAGTATCAGTATTGAATCGTTAAAGCCTGATTCCCTTGAAGTCTATAATGCTCATTTTGGTTGAACAAAACTTTTATCTGTTCTAGTTCCTGTCCCACCTCAGTAATGGTGAAGTATTGGCCCTTGTGGCAATTTAAAAGTAATATCACAAATCCTTTCATAGTATGAGTTGAGATTCCGTTGTTATCAGATTTGTTTTAATATTGAAAAATTGTTATCACTTTATGCACTTGCTGAGCATTGTTGGCTCACTCTTGCTTTTGTTTGTTTTCCTCCAGTTAATAGTGGAGTTTAGTAGACCTAGTAGTGGACAGTGAGTATTGATCTCCGGGCAGCGAAGAGGCAGTCGAGTTATGGATTTCGCCAGCTAGTGGATTGAGAATCACCAAGGTTGGATACGTAGTTAGATAGTGGTTTTGTATATTCACAGAATTGTATAATATGTCATCTGAGATTGAGTTGTAATGAACTAATTCGATAGTCTGTTTCATACCATAACCTGTATGTGATCTTGGTTAAGGGGTTTTTATTATTTTATGTTGTGTATATTCAGAGTTTATATTATTGTTTATAGTTAGTGGTCCCATATCTGTACCCCGGATTGTGGGATGCTACAATAATGGTGTAATGATCCTTAGACTTGAAGTCGTTTTAATTCTACATGAGAATTAATATATTTTGAATTCATCAAAAGTTATCTTTAGTCGGATAATGATAAAGATGAATATCGGATATATTATGAATAATGTGAGAAATATGAATGATCTAGATGGGATTTAAATCTCCTGATAAAGGAGTGATATTATCAGCCTCTTGTTTGAGTGAGACTATAAAATGCATGGCCATGCTCAAATGTTGATTTGATTAATAGTCTACTCATCGATCAAGAAAAATGAAGATTAAATTATGAAGAGGATGACACATTACATGCCTCGAGTTTAATCTGTAATATCATGATTTAAAGGGATTATATTACATGGAACATTAATCATAAAAGGTTGATTGAATCGTTGATTTAATTGGGTAGCAATGACGTGTTACTAGACGCCGCTCATTGTTTGTAATTTTATTAGAGAATAAAATTATTGACAATTAAATAATAACCTACAGGGTCACACACAAAGAATGTTTAAAAGGGAAATTAATTTTTTCATGAATTTAAATTAATAATAATTTAAATTATGAATTAAATTAATAATAAATAAAAAAATTCGAATTTTATAAAATTAATTAAATGAGACTTGATTAGTTAAAGATAAAATTTGAAGATGTATTTTCTTGACTTATTTGATTAATTAAGTGTGACTTAATTAATTAATTTAAATAAATAAGATTTGTTTAAATAAAAATGGCCTAATTGTTTAAGGCTCCATTTTGCTTTATTTCTCTTTATAAGCCAATTGTTGGCAAGTCTTCCAAGGGGAACACAACTGAAAATTTCAGATCATACAAGTTAGAAACAAGAGAGAAAATCAAGCTAAGTCAAGAACACATTCTTGATTATTTATTTTGGCTAGTACCTAATTCCGTGGCATAATCGTTCGACGATTCAAGCAAGCATTCGGGTGTGGATACCGGTGGAGGAGTCATACTTTTAGCTCTGAAAATCAACAAGCTAGGACCTCCATTTGTCATCCTTAGGAAAGCTTGAAAGAGGTACAATCTTGTTCTTGATATTTTTCATACCATGATCATCATTTTATACATGGATCCGGGACTTGAAATTCGTTTTTAATTGTTATTTACGTTTTTTCCGTTGCGTTATCATGCCCGAATTCCAACACAACCCTCAATGCTCAATAGAATTACTATAAAATCAAGAAAGGATGACCTTCTATGGAAGAATTCAGAATGTGTATTGACTAATTAGGAGGTGGGAAACTTGTATTCATTTATCGAGATTAAATACGTTGTTCTTGTTATGTTGGGACAAATTTGTTTTTCTTCACTTAACGAGTTTATTCATGTATCCAAGTTCTACTGTAGCTTACTGCTACACATTGTATTTGTAGTCACCAAACAATCTCATCACTTCGAGTCTTCGAAATTCTACACAATGTACTAAAATCCAAATGAATACAAATCACAGTAGCTACACGGTGATATTTTATATCGACAACGCAAAATTTAGGCATACATTTTTATACAAATATTTTCATAGTAGTTTCCTTCGATTCACAAATATTTCGATTCAAAATACCACCATAGTTTGTTGGGCCGAGGCGCCAAGTAAATATTTCGAATCTCTGTACATGGCCGTTTACCAAGATCAAGTGATCAACTAAGAAAAACGGGTGCAAGTCTGCAAGAGGGTGTAATAGTTTCAGAGGAACGTTATAATGCATGTTAAGATTATCGAACCTCGAAACAAATTCAAATTCTTAAAACATTGTGATTCGAACTCTCAACTCCGAAATATCTATTTTACAAGTCGGACACAGTTAGACCACACAATTTTCTGATATTACATTCGGTGATGACTCTACCAAAATTCATACCTGATATTTATATCAGTATTAGTCCAAAACTTCAATCGCAATTTTTCGAGTATTAAATTCGGACAGGCATATGAAGATAAGTAGACCATACTTGCATATTTCTGATAGCCTCTTCTTCCTGCCTTCATTTTCTGCCATGGCTTATGTGGAATGTGACATTATAAAAATTCCTTCGATTTTTAGAGGCCATATGCTACCCAGGGGTCTGCATTGCAATTATTAGAGGCTCGGTCTCAATAAATATTGTTACCTGCAGAAAGAACAATAAGTATAAGAAAACAAATAAGCAAATTCCAGTCCATGGGCCCTTTAAATTAGTTAGAATTATCCATTCTGATTGGACTTGTCTTATGATATGGTCCAGTAATGATATCAACATGGGTCCAGTCCTTCTACAAGATATGCGGACTAGCTGAAGACAATTGCAGAATTCAAGTACGTGGACAAATTTTACAGGCATATATACAGCCATTGCTGTGGTGCAACAATGTTCAATGAGCCTCAAATACCGCGGTGCAGTACCTTGCTGGAAGAACATAGGTTCGAGAACTAAATGAATTATCTTTTTTTAGCAGAATGGTTACATGTTAGTATATCGTATTGGAACGGTTACATGTTAATATATCGTATTAGATTCTATGAGAAAATTTTAACGCACATCTACATTCTTAAAATTCTTAAAATGATTGATGCGAATGAGAACTGATATTTCAAAGTCCATTCCGTAAAAATGGGAAGTGTGTTTGCCCGACGAATTAAATGATTACATGCAACCGGTTAGATAGATGAGTGACATTTGACAAGGTTTAATTGCGAAGCTGGCCATCTCTGTCAATTTGATTTTAAACCGAAAAATATTTGAGCTTCATGGCATCAATTCATATTCTCCATACATTGACGCGACCTACACACAAAGAGAACATAAAACTAAAATAAGTGAGAGTGGTACAAGACTTAAAATAATGAGAAAGACGGTCTTGTTGAAAGAAAGCTATGGAATTTATAATACTAAGTACAGTGGGGAGAGTGGGGGGCCATCCCCTCAGGCTGTCACTGGCCGATCCCATTACAAACAAATATACCACAAAACTAACAAACACCGCAACCAATAAATCACAACGCACACGTATATGCATACTCATTTATAATAACGGAATTAGAATTTCTCAAAATAGCCAGGATCGAAATAAATAATCGTTAAATTTTATATATCAATCAGGGCTAAATCTAATTTTTCTCCTCAACTCAAACTTAAAGTCGGTGTCCGAAAAAAATAATCGTTAATTTGAGTTCAACGAGATTTCAGCTCATGTTAGCCTCACTTGGATCCTCCGTCCTAACAGACCACTCAATCAACTCTTTCCCTTTATATTAATTGTTCATGCATAATTTTAAATGGACAAATAGTTGAATAATCATGGGTGAAGACGTTACTCATTGTGATTGATGCATATTTTACATATTATTCTTGGTATAATCACAACTCATACACATGGTTTGTTTCTCTAAACACTCTTTGCCTTCTCTCTAATCAACAATCTACTTTTGCTTATTATTTTCCATCACATGTCTTAGTACTACTACTAGTCTACTACTATAAGTTTATTCATGATTCACATATCTACCAAACTCCATAACTAAAGAAACTCATACTTCTTTCCAAGTACAAAATAAGTTGCATATATGGCAACAAAGGAAAAACCAAGGAAGGATGGTGCTGCAATGCATGTCTACAAGTTGGATACCGGCCATGGCATGGCGCCACCGTCTCCGATGGTCACTAAAAAGATGGTCTCCTCGTCGCGGAGTTGGGGGCTCTTAAAGAGGTCGAAAACGTATAGAGAAAATAATGTGGATCAAATTAAATCAGGAGAGAAAGTGATTAGTGTTGTTGAGGAAAAAGGAAGAAAATCAGTTTCGAATTTAGTAGAGGCTCGAAAATCATCGGTGTCGATCATGGAGGGAAGGAAATCGGTGGCTTCGAAAGTAGAAGCGATTAATGTGGAAGCCATGGCCGGTTTTTTGAAAGCCAAAGTTCTGGTTACGGACATGCCGGGGTTCATGCAGGTCCATGCACTGCGGTGTGCTAGGCAAACTTATGAATGTTTAGACAACTTCACTCCCAAGACCTTGGCTCTTAATATGAAGAAGGTACCTGTTTTCTTTAATCAACTCTTTCGTACGTTCCGTTAAATTGCATATATTTCAATACTTTAGATTTTTAAGGACTTCGGAAAATATGAACGAAAATCGAATCTATGACAAAAATCGTTATAACAAAAATCGTTAGTGGGAAAAATTATTGTCACTTGACCATCAATAAATCCTGGCTACGGACTCTGTTACACACACTAACATGTATACTTCACTATATAATTAATCATGCTGCCTGGATTTAAGTTAGAAGTGATGGCAACACACGGTAATTAGAAGCTAATACTGTCTAGATTATTGTAAACATATGGATAGTTTGGACGTCTAGTCTAATTTCATGATTTAATTTGTAAGGGACTCGTAGATGGTCAGATGAAGAACAGAATAGACAAGAAAACAAAATTAATGTTTGCTCTTTCTCTATAAAAAAAATAAAACCTATACGAAATCTGGATCTTCGGCAATGGGGGCCTCCCGCATTGCACATGGATATGTTGGGAGTTGATATTTGACCTGAATATTCTGTATAACTTCACTTAATCTAATTACAAATTTTATGTCCTGATGCTGTAATCCAAAGTTCTCTCTTAATTGTAACACTCAATGTGCTTTAAAGTCTTAATTACTCAAATATTAAGAATAATTGCATTTGTTGAATGGTATAAAATAATGTTATGGCCTTTTTTTGATATCAAAGAATTTATATATATGTGATTCATTGAACCTTCACATAATTTAGCATTTAAAACAAAACTAGCGTAAAATTGGGTATTGAAATAATATTTTGCTTGAAAATGTATATATATATTAAGATAATTTTATAAGTAAAAATACAATAAATGATATGATTTTGATTTTATCTCATATATTTATAATTATTTTATAATATTGTATACAAAATTCATGTACCAAAATTTTATAATTTGATAAAATTTGGATAAATTTCAATAGGATAGTAATCACATATTTACTTTTAATTGCTTAAATATTAATTTAGTGTTTAAAATGGTGTGAAATCAGTTTTATCAAAGTGAATTTTGAGTATTTTATAAATAATTACTAGCGTAAATGCTCGTGTAAGGCACGGACAGTGAACTAATTTCTGGCCTGAAACTGTATATATTAAAATAATTTTGTAATTAAAAATATGAAAAATGATAGGATTTTGATCAATCGAATATTTTTATAGTTATTTTGTAATATTGCATATCAATTTTTTGAACCAAATATTTTAGAATTTGATTATATTTCATAAATTTTGGATAAATATTCATATGATAATAATCATATAAATACTTATGATTGTTAAATTATTAATTTAATTTTGAATTGCGTGAAATTAACCTTATCAAATTGAACATTTGAGTATAATATAAATAATTATCTTAATATAATCGTCCGTTTATAATAGAGGCATATTTTCATTTTGTTGTAAAAAATGTAAACTCGTTGATTTTGTTGTAAAAAATTGATGTAATTGTTAGTAGTATTTTTTTTGTTCGTTCGCAGGGAAGGGCTGAATGTAATATCAAGTTCGAGTATCCTATCTCTCACAATTTAGAAGTGTAAAAGAATGTTTGGTTTGTTTATAAACTAAATTAACCAAGAACTAATTATAAGCACTAAGAATTGATTTTAAACTGAGATTCAAATATGTTGGAAAACAATCTAAGAACTGGGGTTCTTCACTTAGTCTCAATACATGCTCAATATTAATGTGATATATGTGTTCCTACCTTGCTGAAAACAATTCTTCTAAAGTTATACTGTACCCTCCCAGGCTACAATATAGTGCTTACAGCTACACCCTAATTGTCACTCCCGTGATACAATCAAAGTATATCTATAAACTGTTAAATGCCAAGAATTATATGTCTCACAATTCTCCTATTAATCTCCCGATCTAATATTCAAATTATGTCTGTTAAATCATGTACTAAGATTGCAACTTCTCTCCCAAGCTTATTACAATCCCTAGAATACAATCAAAGGTTCATGACTCCCCTAATTGTGTTAAGATCTCATTAACAGATCAGCAAAGCAGAAAATCACATAATCAAGCATGCATGAATACCAAGGAATACTACCCAATTCTCAGATTAGAGAATTAGTTACGCATATTTAATAAAGAAAACATAATAATAATGATAATGAATGAAAACATAATATTGAAGAAAGAATTGAAGATCGAAAGTACCTTGATACGATTAAAAGCTATGAATTGTTATGATTTACAATGGTAGGATGTGTTTAAATAGGCTCTACAAATCTTGCCCAACAAGAAATTGTCTTCTATTACAATTTGGATTTAAAGAAGGTACCCAAAACTGCCCAGAATACAATTAGAATTAGAAAAAGGGCAAAACAGTAAATTCCCAGCCTTCTTTTACAAGAACACGTGCGCGATTTAATTCAGCATATTTCTTGCACTTGTTTCCTATCCCAGGTTGTAGAAAATCTCTCAAGCTTCGCGTGGGCAGTAAGATCGCTGAAAACGGACTTCTAGAACTCCAGATATGGCCAAAACAGTATAAGCTGCGCAGCCTTCCCAGAAAATCCGAATTTTAATCAATTAATTCTCCAAGAACGATAGAAGCATCCACTTTAATCAACATTCTCGTAAATCTGCACAACTAAGCAAAACACATCAAAACTACAACAACTTGAGTCCAAAACAATCAATTTAAGCCGAACGGAGGCATTCCCAGTGGATATAAAATCCACTTATCAAACCCCCAAACTTAAACTGATGCTTGTCCTCAAGCATAAACAATTACAACTACCTGATTAGTACCACTTCCGTAGGTGATCACGGTTCCATTTAACCTAATGCAATGCAATGCATGAATGCAACTAATATGAAATATGCAACGATCCCCTTCAAACTAACCAAAACCAACTAACAAGCAAATATCTCAAAGAATGCAACTAAATCCAAATAGAGCTCGACCAAGTTCCCGTATACTAACAATACATGAACAGAAACGTGCGTGTGTGCAATGCTCATCAGAAATACTCCCAAAACAAGGTCAAAAATCATACATATCCTTCACCAAGACAATCACAGGTTTATAAATAGAATAGACTGTAGACACTTCATAACCTAAGAACACCTCCATCCTTATCCAAGGTAGACAGAAATTCATGCTTTATTACTACTACTACGACACATATATACAATCATGCTTATTTAACCGTGCAATGGATGAGACCCCAAAAGGCTTATACAATAATACCCATGTAGCGAGTGTTAGGTCAGTGGATCCCAGACTATAAAAGCCTTAGGTCACTAGGACTAAGTCCCCTCAGACTTAATTACTCGAGTATTAAAGAGCTCACCCTAGTTAATTTTGCATATAAACAATTTATTGACTCTTTTTTTTTCTTTTTTTTTCTCTTTTTTTTCTTTTTTTTTTCTTTTTTTTTTCTTTTTTTTTTCTGCGATCTGGAATGAGCCTTTCTCATTTCCAACCCTAGACTACTCATATAAATATGAGCCGGCTACTAGCCATTTGACACCTAGCCATTATTTAACAATTAATACAACTAGCATGAAATCCCTGTTTTCCCCCAAACTTAGACTTAAGTGTTACTACGCTATCAAGGGAATAACGAAAATTCTAAATATAATCAGGTGATTAAATCTCAAAACATCCAAACAAGCATGACCTCAACCTAGCCCAAAAGCACCCAATGAGACTGTGTAATTAGTTTTGTTTCTGAAGCACATAAGTCAATTTCATAGAAACTATAAATCAACCCTCTATTCATCATTACCACACTCAGTTAGACACCTACCTACCAATCAGAATTAGCTCGTTCTAAGGGATCATGAAATATGCATGCCATGAAAATGCAACTAGAATGAACTCACATGGTATACAGAAATAAAAACAGAATGTCCTATATGAAACAAACGTAGATAACACGAACATATATGCATGAATTACTACTACTAATATGCAAAACATGAAATCCTACATGAACACATAATACAACAACAACTACTAATCCCTCACCCCCAAACTTGAAATATTCAATGTCCTCATTGAATGGAAGTAAATACAAGGGAAAGTAGAAAACATACCTACTCGTCCTCGCTGTCATCACCCTCGTCATCCTCATCATCCTCATCAGAAGAATCTGGTGGAGGGTACGGAGTCCGAGCTCCAAATATAGGCCACTGAACAGGAGTACTAGGTGACTGAAACTTTGCCTCCAAAGCTATGCCCATGTCCTCAGAATACTGGCGACTGCTCGCATGCATAGCATCCAACCGCCTAGTCATTCGACGAAAATAAGATTCAAAAACGGACATATCCACAGTACTCTGCGAAGAACCTGACCTAGCCACTCCCGGTGCCCTTTCAACAGGTGGCGGAGCGCCTGCTCTCTGACCACTATCACCATCAACAACAAAACCTAATCCCTTAGGATGAGGAGTGCCGCCCGGCCACTCCTTCAACCTCAACCGATCAATAGTAGCATCCTTAATAGAAGCCATAAGTTTATGCACCGGCTCACCTTGATACCATTTGACTTTCGATGCATCACACAAGTACGAGATGATAGAAGCATAAGGAATACTAGCCGATGAATTGCTTCCCAAAAACCGAAGAATATTTTGATTAATAAGGTACCCAAGGTCAACATACTCACCTTTGAGAATACCCCATAGCAAGATAGCTCTATCAACAGTAACATCGGAAACATGGTTTGACGGAATGATATTAGAACTGATGAAAAAGAACCATGCCTTTGCAAAACCAGACAATGATGAAGCCGGGAAAGTACGCTTTATCTCCGTACCTAACTTACATTTCCACTTCGTTCCCGGAACACATAACTCACCAATGAGTGCATCAAGATCAACATCATCCTTAGACTTTTGTCCCCAATCCGTAGCTTCTCTAGGTTTAGGCGGTTGCCTAATCAAATTACGAATAGCACGAGGCGAATAATCCACCTTCCGACCCCTCACAACCGTGGCATTATTCCTTGCTATTGAAGCATTAGCATAGAACTCCCTAACCACATCCAACGAGGCATCATTAGCAAATTCACAGAAGAACGTCCAACCCCACTCACTAATCATCGCCACCATCTCCTCATACTTATATGGCACAAGCCTTCTTTCCTGAATAACCCCCTTCGAAACTAACCTACCATACTCCGCCTTGGCATTCTCATTCACAAATTTTTCCACTCCATCTCCCACAACATCATTCTCATCCGAAGATGGACGAGCACTACTACTACCACCCATTAATCGTTGCCTTTTTAGAGCCATAATCAACAAATATCAAGCAAGGCACAATAATCTCCAAACAATTCACCAAATAAAGAACCCCCAAATTACACACCAAGAACCCTAACTTGCAAAATTCACAAATTCAAATAAAAGATGAGATAGAATATTACCCACTTGAATCCAAGAGGTGAAGTTGCAATATGAATCCCCACAATTTCGAATTTAAATCCCCCTTGCACTTTGAATGAATGAAAGTTGAGAATTTGGGGTTTATATAGATGGGTTTATGTATGTATAGGTGTGGTGGATATATATATAATGGATAATGGTGAATTTGATTTAGAGATGAAAAAGGATATATATATATAATGGGATTGAATTAGATGTAGGAGAGGATTTAGAAGATGAAATAATGATAGGAGATACTAGGCTTTATAATTGAAATTGAATTGGAAAAGATGAGATAAAAAAAAATGGAGGAATATATGAGTTTTGAACTCCTTTAATCGAACAATGCAGAACGGTCTGGCGCTTGAAGCGCGGTCTGGCGCATGATGCGCGGGTTGATTATGCGTTTTGCAACGCTCCTGCGCCGTTCGGCGCCTGATGCGCGAACACGGCCTGCGTTTCTGGGCGCTCCTGCGCGTGGCTGGCGCATGATGCGCTGGCGCAACCTGCATATATATTTTTTTTTTTACACACTCACAACACTAATTTTTTTTTTTTTACAACTACTACATAACTTGGGTTGCCTCCCAAGAAGCGCTCGTTTAACGTCAATAGCTTGACGTACTTCCTCAACTCATAGTAGGGTCTTGAAGGTGGAGAATGCTCATTCCTTGCTCCACTGTTTCTCCAAGCAGGTATGGCTTAAGTCTCTGCCCGTTCACCTTGAATACATCCGACCCTTCTCTAATAATCTCACAAACCCCATTAGGATAAACCTTCATAATCTCAAAAGGGCCGGACCATCTTGATCTAAGCTTTCCAGGGAATAAACGGAGTCTTGAATTAAACAATAGAACATGTTGCCCAACCTCAAATTCCTTCTTCTGAATGTGCTTGTCATGCCACAATTTGGTCTTTTCCTTGTAGATACTAGCATTTTCATAAGATTGGAGCCTAATCTCCTCAAGCTCTCCAAGTTGAAGCAAACGCTTCTCTCCCGCAGATTTAAGATTAAACTTCAACTCTCTTGTCGCCCAAAACGCCTTATGCTGAAGTTCCACCGGCAAATGACATGGCTTCCCAAAAACCAACCTATATGGAGACATCCCAATAGGTGTTTTAAATGCCGTTCTATATGCCCAAAGAGCATCATCAAGCTTTGTTGACCAATCCTTTCTCGATGCTGCCACTGTCTTCTCCAAAATTGACTTCAGCTCACGATTCGAAATCTCAACTTGTCCACTTGTTTGCGGATGATAAGGAGTTGCCACCTTTTGTGTCACACCATACTTTTTCAAGAGATCAGCCACCTGTTTATTGCAAAAGTGTGCACCTCCATCATTGATAATAGCCCTTGGCACCCCAAATCTAGTGAACACATGCTTCTTTAGGAACTTCTTCACCACTCTAGCATCATTAGTAGGAGATGCAATAGCTTCAACCCATTTAAAGACATAATCAACTCCCACCAAAATATACTGATTTCCATAAGAAGATGGAAATGGACCCATGAAGTCCATCCCCCACACACATCGAATATCTCCACCTCAAGAATAGACTGTAAAGGCATCTCGTTCCTCCTCGAAATATTCCCAACTCGTTGACATCTATCACATTTTGCCACAAAGTCTCTAGCATCTTGATGCATGGTTGGCCAATAGAATCCTGACTGCAAAACTTTCGCCACTGTCTTCATGCTACTGTTATGACCTCCACACTCTAGAGAATGGCAATGTCTGAAAATATGAGGAACTTCATCATGAGGTACACATCTACGAAACATTCCATCAGCACATTCTTTGTAAAGCAACGGTTCCTCCCAATAGTAATGCTTCACATCATAAAAGAACTTCTTCTTCTGATTATAAGAAAGATTATCAGGCACAACTCCTCCCACAATGTAGTTCACAAAATCTGCATACCATGGTGTAGACAAGGACACACCTAGAAGCTGCTCTTCCGGGAATTTTTCATTGATAGGTTTTTCACCTCCTACCTCTCCATCTCCTTGATCCAACCTAGATAAATGATCAGCTACCAAGTTCTCGGACCCCTTCTTATCTCGAATCTCAAGATCAAATTCCTGGAGTAAGAGAATCCAACGAACTAAACGAGGCTTGGCATCCTTCTTTGTCATCAAGAAACGAATCGCAGCATGATCCGAATAGATAATCACCTTAGACCCAACAAGATAGGATCTGAATTTATCAAGTGCAAATACCACTGCGAGTAGCTCTTTCTCCGTAGTGGAATAGTTGATTTGTGCATCATCAAGAGTCTTGCTTGCATAAGCTATCACGTGCATCCGCTTATCCTTCTTCTGCCCAAGAACAACACCCACAGCATAGTCACTAGCATCACACATAAGCTCAAATGGCAAGCTCCAATCGGGAGATGTAACTATGGGTGCAGAAGTAAGTTCCTTCTTTAACCTGTTAAAAGCAGCAAGACAACTTTCGTCAAAGTCAAAAACACGATCCTTTTCAAGAAGATTGCAGAGTGGCCGAGCTAACTTGGAGAAATCCTTGATGAACCATCGATAAAAACCAGCATGCCCAAGAAAGCTTCGAATACCTTTCACAGATGAAGGTGGTGGCAATTTTTCAATAACTTCAATTTTTGCTCTATCGACCTCAATGCCTTTACTAGAGATTTTATGCCCAAGCACAATGCCTTCCTTCACCATGAAGTGACATTTTTCCCAATTAAGAACAAGATTCGTTTCAGTACATCTCTGCAACACCTTTGATAAACTGGCTAGACATGATTCAAAAGAAGAACCATAAACCGTGAAGTCATCCATAAAGACCTCCATGTCTCGCCTTATAAAATCTGAGAAAATGTGGTTCATGAGCCGTTGAAACGTCGAAGGACCATTACACAAACCAAAAGGAAGCCTCCGATAAGCAAAAGTGCCATACGGACAAGTAAAGGTGGTCTTCTCTTGATCTTCGGGTGCAATAGGAATCTGAAAGTAACCCGAGAATCCATCCAGAAAGTTGTAATACTCATTACCCGCCAACCTTTCGAGCATTTGATCAATAAATGGGAGGGGAAAGTGATCTTTGCGAGTAGCGTTATTCAACTTCCTATAATCAATGCAAACTCTCCAACCTGTTACTGTTCTCGTAGGAATCAACTCATTCTTCTCATTGTGAACAACAGTCATCCCACCTTTCTTAGGCACAACATGAATAGGGCTAACCCATTTACTGTGTGGAACCGAATATATGATACCAGCATCAAGCAACTTAGTGATTTCTTTCTTCACCACCTCTTGCAAATTCGGATTCAATCTTCTTTGTCCCTCAATCACAGGCTTATGATTATCTTCTAAGGCAATTCTATGCATGCAAAGACCAGGGCTAATTCCATTGATATCTTGAATTGTCCAAGCAATAGCTGATTTATATTGCCGAAGAACATGTAATAACTTTTCTCTCTCATCATCACTAAGCAAAGCAGAAACTACCACAGGATATGTATCATTAGGACCCAGAAAAGCATACCTCAAATTAGCAGGTAGAGGTTTAAGTTCAACCTGTGGTGCCTCTGAAAGTGTAAAAGCCATCTCAACTTCTGTGTCTCGTACAACCAGTGCTTCTTCTTCTACTACATCATCTAACACCCGTTCTGCTCCCACGAAGTGTTCATTCTCGAGCTGCACAATGTCATCCACTATGTCAATGGTAAAACAAGTTGCTCCAAAAGGAGGTATCTTCATTGCTTTATTCAGATCAAATTCCACTTTGTCCTCGCCAACATTCAATGTCAATTTTCCAGCTTTAACATCGATTGTAGTGCCAGCAGTAGCCAAGAATGGCCGTCCCAAGATAATGGGTATCTCGACATCTTCATCCATCTCTAACACCACAAAATCACAAGGTATGACAAATTTATCCACTTTAACAACCACGTCTTCAATAACCCCCAATGGATACTTAACAGAACGATCCGCCAACTGAAGTGAAATCCGTGTCTTTTTAAGTTCTCCAAGACCAAGCCTTTTGCAGATTGAATATGGCATCAAACTCACACTTGCCCCTAAGTCACACAAGGCTTTCATGTTTTCCATCTTCCCAATAGTGCAAGGCAAAGAGAAGCTTCCCGGATCTTTCAATTTCTGAGGAATGGCCTTTTGGATGACTGCACTGCATTCAGCATTAAGAGTAATAGTTTCTGCATCTTCAAGTTTCCTCTTCTTTGTCAACATCTCCTTAACAAATTTAGCATAAAGTGGCATCTGATTCAAAGCTTCAGCCAACGGAATATTAACATGCAACTGCCGGAACATAGTCAAGAACTTCTCGTACTGCTTCTCTAAATGCCTGTTGTGAAGTCTCTGTGAAAATGGAATAGGAGGAACATAAGGTGGTGGAGGAACATATGGCTTTTCTGATTCTTCTTCCTTCTTCTTCTCATCTTCTTTTTCTGACGTGTCTGCAGCAATCTCTACTGGCTCATCCTCTTTCTCAGCATCACTCTCTTTAGGCTTAAAAACCTCAACCTCGGGCAACTCTTTTCCGCTCCTCAAAGTAATTGCTTTACATTGCTCTTTACCAGTCTGGTCGGGTTGACTAGGAAGAGACCCTTGTTCATGAACACCCATCTTTGAGGCAATCTGTCCAATCTGTGTTTCTAGCATCTTTTGAGATGATGCCATCTGATCTATTCTTAATTCCATATTAGCCAATGCCCCAGAAGTCCCTTGCATAATCTTATTTAGTGCAACCTCTCACTCAGCTGGTTCTTTCTTTGGTGGAGGTTGATACTGCTGCTGTGCTTGATATGGCGGTCGTGACTGAAAACCAGGAGGTTGATTCTGCCTTGGAAATGCATAGGAAGGATTAGCTGCATGATTATTGCTGTAAGAAAGATTATTGTTTGGCCTTTGATTCGGATTGTAGTAAGAATTATTCTGCACAGGCCAAGGCTGTCTTCCTTGAATAAAAGATGCTTCTTCTGGAAATTGTTGAACATACGAGTTCTGACTAGCACCATAATCATGATACCCTTCCATAGGTGAAGAAATAGCATTCACATTTACCTTTTGTCCTCGCACCTCCTGAGTTAGAGTATCCAACTTTTGAGCCAGCATGTTGATCATCTCAGATTCTTGTGCTGCTTTTGCCGAGCTCGTCCCACTAGGTGCCCATGAATAATTATTAGATGCTAATTCCTCAAGGAGTGCTTTAGCCTGAGTAGTTGGTGCCTTCTTGAAATTTCCACCAGCAGCCACATCCAAACTCAAACGAATATCTGCATTCATGGCCCCATAAAAAGTACTAATGATCTGCCAATCTTCTAAGCCATGATGTGGACACTTCCTCAATAGTGCCTTGAATCTCTCCCATGCCTGATATAGACCTTCACCCGGTTGTGCTTTAAAACTCATAATCATAGTCCTCAACTGTTGCGTCTTGTCAGAAGGATAGTATTTGGACAAGAATGCAGTAGAAAGACTCTCCCATGTAGCAATCGAAGTGTTTGGAAGTTGCTGAAACCATTCCAAAGCTCTTCCCTTAATAGAGTTGGGAAACATATGGAGACGAATCTGATCACTCGTAACGCCAGTGATTCTGAATGAGCCACACATCTGCTCAAAATGCTCTAGATGTCTGTGTGGGTCTTCTAATTCAATGTCTCCTTCAAAAGCTTGATTGCTGATCATCTGAATTAAGCTCGGATTAATATGGAACTGAGCTGCACCAATCTCTGGAGTTTTGTACATGCAATTGGCTGGATTCGGTGTCTCATGGTCCCAAATAGAAGACTGATCAACATTAAAAGCTGGTCGAGGTTCTGGATCTCCCATCTTAGCTTTATCTTTTCTTAGCTTTCTCAGAGTACGCTCGATTTCAGGGTCAAATTCCAATTTTCTAGCGCAAGATGAACGTAGCATACACCTGAAAATCACCAACAAAACAACTTGTGGAACCAATTAAAATCTAAACAATAAGAAACAATTAACCTAAACTCAACTATACTGCCTTCCCCGGCAGCGGCGCCAATTTGTTAGTAGTATTTTTTTTGTTCGTTCGCAGGGAAGGACTGAATGTAATATCAAGTTCAAGTATCCTATCTCTCACAATTTAGAAGTGTAAAAGAATGTTTGGTTTGTTTATAAACTAAATTAACCAAGAACTAATTATAAGCACTAAGAATTGATTTTAAACTGAGATTCAAATATGTTGGAAAACAATCTAAGAACTGGGGTTCTTCACTTGGTCTCAATACATGCTCATTATTAATGTGATATCTGTGTTCCTACCTTGCTGAAAACAATTCTTATAAAGTTATACTGTACCCTCCCAGGCTACAATATAGTGTTTACAGCTACACCCTAATTGTCACTCCCGTGATACAATCAAAGTATATCTATAAACTATTAAATGCCAAGAATTATATGTCTCACAATTCTCCTATTAATCTCCCGATCTAATATTCAAATTATGTCTGTTAAATCATGTACTAAGATTGCAACTTCTCTCCCAAGCTTATTACAATCCCTAGAATACAATCAAAGGTTCATGACTCCCCTAATTGTGTTAAGATCTCATTAACAGATCAGCAAAGCAGAAAATCACATAATCAAGCATGCATGAATACCAAGGAATACTACCCAATTCTCAGATTAGAGAATTAGTTACGCATATTTAATAAAGAAAACATAATAATAATGATAATGAATGAAAACATAATATTGAAGAAAGAATTGAAGATCGAAAGTACCTTGATACGATTAAAAGCTATGAATTGTTATGATTTACAATGGTAGGATGTGTTTAAATAGGCTCTACAAATCTTGCCCAACAAGAAATTGCCTTCTATTACAATTTGGATTTAAAGAAGGTACCCAAAACTGCCCAGAATACAACTAGAATTAGAAAAAGGGCAAAACAGTAAATTCCCAGCCTTCTTTTACAAGAACACGTGCGCGATTTAATTCAGCATATTTCTTGCACTTGTTTCCTATCCCAGGTTGTAGAAAATCTCTCAAGCTTCGCGTGGGCAGTAAGATCGCTGAAAACGGACTTCTAGAACTCCAGATATGGCCAAAACAGTATAAGCTGCGCAGCCTTCCCAGAAAATCCGAATTTTAATCAATTAATTCTCCAA
Source organism: Saposhnikovia divaricata (assembly GCA_036435485.1). Classification (NCBI taxonomy): domain Eukaryota; kingdom Viridiplantae; phylum Streptophyta; class Magnoliopsida; order Apiales; family Apiaceae; genus Saposhnikovia; species Saposhnikovia divaricata. The sequence continues at coordinate 24,280,825 of CM071599.1, forward strand.
GAACGATAGAAGCATCCACTTTAATCAACATTCTCGTAAATCTGCACAACTAAGCAAAACACATCAAAACTACAACAACTTGAGTCCAAAACAATCAATTTAAGCCGAACGGAGGCATTCCCAGTGGATATAAAATCCACTTATCAAACCCCCAAACTTAAACTGATGCTTGTCCTCAAGCATAACAATTACAACTACCTGATTAGTACCACTTCCGTAGGTGATCACGGTTCCATTTAACCTAATGCAATGCAATGCATGAATGCAACTAATAGTAATTAGTCAATTAACATAATAAAATTAATGGTAATTAGTCGATTGCCTTTTTCACATTAATATAATAAAATTAATGGTAATTAGTATATTGCCTTTTTCACATTTACTTTTAGTTGAATATATTACCTTTTATAAACACCGAAAAACATCAATCGTATCACATCTTTCGATCATTAATAATTTCTTTGGAATTAAACCACTTATATTTTTAATTTAAAACAAATCTTACAATCATTAATATATACCCGAAAATACCACACCGTCATTTTCAAAAAAAAATAACACCTAAAATAAATATTAGCATAATATAATTAATGGTAATTAGTCGATTGCCTTTTTCACTTGAAAATATTACCTTTTATAAACACCAAAAAATCAATCGTATAATATTTTTCAATCATTAATATTTCCTTTAGAATAGAAACACGTTACCTTTTTAATTTAAAATTAATCTTACAATCATTAATATATGCCCGAAGATATCACATAATATTTTTTAATTATTAATAAAATATATTAAAAATCTGTATACGTTGTTTATAATAATGAAACATTAGTATAATCCGTAAACATGAATATATTAAATTATATTAAATTAAAATTAATTATATAATAGATGAAACATTAAAAATATTGGTACCTATTTTTTTGTATATGTTTTTTAGTATTTCGTGAATTTACTTATTTAACTTTTATTATAAGAAAAATAAATACGACATTCATACTACTAAAATACCTAAAATAAATAATAACATAATATAATGAATACTAATTAGTCAATTGCCTTTTTTCACATTTAGTTGAAGATATTATATTTTATGAACACCTAAAATCATCAATCATATCATATATTCCAATCATATCATATCTAGCAATAATTAATATATAATTAAAAATATGACATCATATCTTCTAATCACTAACAAAATATAATAGAAATCTGTATACTACGAATAATGACCGTTAGATTTTTAGTAAAAAATTAGAATCGTTACATATAATTTACGAAAATTTTAAGGTTCGAATTATATCAGTGACATATTTATTTTAAACTTTTATAATATAAGTTTTAAACCATGCATATCATTAATTAAATTTATATTAAATTATTAAAATTAAAATTAAAATGGAATATTGTAAATAATGATTATATAAAAATATAATTGTAACATAAAATATAATTTGTTACGTATCTAAAAAAATCCGTGCATCGCACGGGTTATAAACTAGTATATATAAATTGTTGAAAGGCTAAATAGTTGGTCAACCAAAACCCTCTAATATGACTCACATATTTAAAATTTTATATACGTAAAAGTCATGTGATGCAATTATTAATTATGTATGATTTGATAACTAAAATTTACATATTTCTTAAAACCAAATCTTATTTTTTATTGAAATAATTTAACATCTACATGTAGATGTATATAAATAAATCATTTTCTTTTTGGACTCGGTTAAATTAAGTATAGTCTGATTTTTTTTATATATCAATTATTTAAAATGGCAAAAAAGAATTTTAGAGTATGCTCAATCGATTAAAATATTTTTTGTAATTTAATCCATCTAATATTTTAGAAATTATATGAACCAACATTTCACTTCTACATTGAGGTATGTAAATTCATGTGATTTTAAAACATATTACAAAATCTTTTAACATTATGTAAAAGTCATCTTTGTGATTCATGTATGCATACATATTTTATATTTATACATATTTAAATTCAAATGTTTTGTTTTTAGTCTAATGCTTATTACACAATATCGAAATTTTGTTTTAAAAATTAGATAGTTTGAAAATAAAATATATTATTATTTTGAATTATTTTTTTTTAACTCAACTTTAATTTTTTTCAAATATTAAATTGAAGTAAAACATGATTAAACAACCTTAATGACATGTACATCTATATGATATTTGAGATCAACTTTTTATTAATTTAAGTATATATTACAATTCTACCACTATATATTATATTAATCAATTTTTTTATATTATATGAAAATTCTTATAACCATACTTTATATTCGAGTTATAATCTAATCGGTTATTGTTTATAATTATATTATTTTTTTAATATTTATGACTAAAAATTTCTATCTTCTTCCATTCAATATTGAAAATTAGTTACGTTATTATATATATATATATATATATATATATATATATATATATATATATATATATATAGCATAGATTTATTTTTAGAGTTCTCATAGTTTTAATATAAATTATTTTTGTATTTTTTTAAAATATTTATGTTTTAACACCGATCATACATTTAAATTGCTGAAAGTCAAAAATAGTAGGTCAACCAAAAATCTCTAATATGACTCAAATATTTAAAATTTTATATACCTAAAAATTTTGTGATCCAATTATTAATTATGTTTGATTTGATAAATAAGATTTACATATTTATTTAAATCATAATTTATTTTTTATTTTAATAATTTAATATCTACTTGGAGACGTATATAATTAGATATTTTTTTTCCAAACTCGGTTATATTTTTGTTTAATCTAAAATTTTATTTTTAATTTCAATCATTTAAAATGAAAAAAGAGAATCATAATGTATACTCAATAGATTAAAAAAAATTTCATAATTATATTTTTAGAAATATTCTAAAAATAATAAAAACCAATATGTTATTTAGTCAAAATAAAAATAGAAAAAATGGACAAAAAAAGAAGATGTGGTTCATCAATTAAGATTTTTAAAACATATTCAAGATTAAATATAACATAATGGTTATGAGTAATGACATGAGTTTAAGAGGGGAAGGTCAAGGGTTCAATTCATGAGGGTAAGACAATTACATCTAATTTTTCAATAAAACAATAATTTCACAACTATTAAAAATGACACATTTTATCCTTGTGTTAAGTTTAATATAGATATTCTTGATACTAAAATCATGGTGGAACGACATTTTTGTCAAGGGCATGGAGTTTCTAAAGCACACAATAGAGAAGTTGTCTATTAGTGCATCTTAAATCTTGTATTTTATTATTATTTTTGATAATCCAACCGTACGGATGAAAAGTTTATGTCAAAATAACATTGTATACAAATTTTTATTATATTTGAAATAGTGGAGCATCACTTTTATAATAATACTATTTTCTATATATATTCAACGACACAGATTTATCATAATCTTATTGCTATAAATTTATAGTTCCAAATAATTAAATTACACGAAAATTTGTACATTCACATATTTTTGTATGAATTTAACATCCGTACGGTTGGATTGTTCAAATAATAAGTAATTTATCATAATTTAAACCGCACTAATAGAGAACTTCTCTATTGTGTGCTTTAGATACTCTTTTCCCTTTTGTGTCAATTACATACAAGTGACTTGTCCTAGATGTATACTTATCTGTCATCTGATACAGTCTCGGTTGTGTGTATGACTTTAAACAATGGGCAGGAGTTTGATAAAGTGTATGGACCGGCCTGGCACTGCATAGTGGGTTCAAGTTTCGGATCATTCGTAACACACTCCACTGGATGTTTCCTATATTTCTCCATGGACAATTTGTACATTCTCGTCTTCAAAACTAAAGTTAAAAAGCCTACAGATTGAAGTGAGCCCACAAGGCCCACAACTACATTATATACAAGGAACGGACTCAGTCATTTACTGTTTTTGTAAAAAAAATATTTGAGTAAGCCATTTTTTTTTTTACCAAGTAATATTTGAGTAAGCCTTGATTCATGAAGAAGAATCACTAAAAATCCATATATATTTTACTGGTACTTTTCTGTTTTGTACATACTTTTTACGTTGTAAATGTGTGCTTTGATGTATGTCTGACTTGGTGATTTATTTGGAATTTTGTATACAATTACGAAATTGTATGAACTTCATTTTCTTGAACTTTTACAATGGTGCCTGCGGAGTTTCGTAAATGAATCGAGTTGTTGTTTGCCAACAAATTCAATTTATTTACTAAATGAACTCGATTTCAAACATAAACATGATGTTAATTGATAAATGAGTTTGAGTCCAATTTTAAATTTGTTCATCTTGGCTTGCTGACTTGTTTAATTTGACAAAATATGTATATATAATTAGATAATAATCCGTGTGAAACATAGGTCGAGAAAATTAATTTAAATTAATCATTAATTTATTATTTTGAATAATTTAAAAAACTATATTACTTATACAATTTATTAGGTTGTAAAAAAATAATTATATTTATAACAGAATATTAACAATTCTGGAAGATACGAATTTTGGGGTTAAAATCAAATATGAAAAATGAAGTATAATTAGAACAGGTTTTTTACTTATTAATAAAATTTATTATTAATTTAAGATTATTTGTAGAAAATATTATAATAAGAAACTACAATTGTTCTTGAATTATAACAATTTTACTAATTTATTAAAAATAACATAGAGTTCTAAAAAAAATAGGAATAAATGGGTGGAAAGAAGAAGAAATAGGAATAAAGGGCTGATGCCAAAAAAAGTTGGAATCAAATTTGGTACCTTAATGCAATTTGAAAGAAGGTTTCCCTTATTAATAAAGGTAATAGATTTTCTTTTTATTAAAGATTATTTTGAGATAATCAAGATTACATAACATAATGGTTCTTATAGATTAAGCTCGTTATGGTTATAAATTACCATCAAATTTACTTATTAATAAATATTTTTTAGATTGTATCTCGTTGGTGTTTTACCTTGCTGGTAGTGTTTTAACCTCTTGGTGTTTTACGTGTTAATTAAAATAATTGCAATATAGTATTATATTTATAATAGGTTTTTATTTTTTTAATTAGAAAAACAACATAGAATTTTAAGAGAAATAAGAATTTAGGGGTGAAACCAAAATATGGTGTAATTAGTACAAAATAGTATCATTAAAAGGGATTTCGGCTGTTAATAAAAGGTTATAGATGTACTTAATAATTCAAATCTATTACATTAAAACTCTTCAATTTTTTATTTTTTTTTTATGATCTGATGTAGGGGTGAGCATGGTTTTCCAAAAACCGACCAACCCGACCAAACCAAACCGATCAAACCGAAAATTTAGGTTTTTTTTCGGTTTAATTTGGTTATGGTTTTATATTTTTAAAAACCGAAAATTTTGGTTTGGGTTTGGTTTCACTAGTTTACCCATCCGATTAAACCAACCCGACCATCAAGTCGTATAAAAATATTATATATATATATATATACATATATATATTGTATTTTTCGTGTGGTTATTTCTTCAACACACTTATAGACTATAATATTATATGCCTTAACCATGCTTACGTGTGTGCACGTGTGTTTTGTATTTTGTTAGATTTATAGTGGTTAAATTGTTTTATTTCATGTCAAAAACCAGTTAAAAGAAGAAAGTACCAGAAAGCTATATATAAGACTTTTGAGACTTATTTTATGATTTAATGAAAATATTTGAGGAGTATAATTTATTTTATAACTATTTTTGATGATATTTTGTGCTACTATTTGTGCATTTATTTTGTTGGCTCTTTTAAAATAAAATTGAATCTTGTATTTAGTGTTGAAGAAAATAAATAACATCAAGTATAAATATATATTTAATAACGGTTTTAAACCGAAACCGACCAAACCAAACCGTTATAATTTGGTTGGTTTTTTTAGAATGATATGGTTTTTGGTTTGGTTATGGTTTGAAAAATTAAAAACCCGAAATTTATGGTTTGGTTGGTTTGTCCGTCCCAAACCGCCCAAACCACCCGATGCACAACCCTAATCTGATGTTAGGCCCAGTTTTCGCATATCTCGACTCATTCGGAAAACCACTAACATATTCGTATTCACCCAACATCAGTGAAGCCACACGGGATCAGGTGTGGTCAAAGGACCCCACCACACCTTAAATTTTATTAATAAAATTTTTAATTTTGAAGATATATATTAAGCTTTGACCCCACTATCTTACAGTAAAGTCTCAATTACAATTAGGTTGTGCCCCCACTTGAATATAATCCTGGCTTCGTCACTACCGAACATGATAGCCCACTTACTTTCGTATAATATGAATTCCAACCTATAATCTTACAACTCTTTCAAAATCAACTATGCAAAAGTATATAGATCTCTCGAATGCTGTAAAATGTGTGCAAAACTTGGGAAAAGACTATGCAGTTCCGTAGAAATATGAAATGACAACTGGTCTGTGTGGTGCAACATCATCTCAGTGGTCCTTTCTTGTTTTTCGGTTTGCTACATGTATTCCGTCCTCTCAACTTTGGAGGCCGGTTCGGCGTTATTCTAAACTCTATATTTATCTTCACTCTTCACACAAAATTAGGATTGATAAACGGATTGGTTGGTTCAAATTTTTTGAAAATTAGACTTGGACTCAAACATGTATGTTTGATCTAGATTCGGACTCAGATCCAATTAAAATCCGAATTCTAAGATCAAACTTGATCCGTCGGATTTCAGTTCAATTCGGATTTTAATCGGATCTTAATTTAGTTATACAATTATTTATTAATTAGAACAATACATTTAATCAAATGTAAGTAAAGCGTAAATTTTAAATAAGTACATACATCATTTAGAAATATACAATTAAAAAATGAATAGTAAAAATATATATCTCAATTTGTAACATGTATACGTCAAAAATTGATTAATTTCTTTATAAAATTAGTCTTTTTATAGTTTATAGATGAACAATGCTTCTGACGAGACTACAAGAAAATCTATAATAACTTCAAATTGAATTGAGTTTGAAGTAATAGCATTAAAATATGATACATCTTATAATTATGAACTTAAATTAGATTATTATAAAATTAAAATTTAAAAAAAAATTATATATATACTATATTACACAAATATATATATATATATATATATATATATATATATATATTTATTTAAATTTCGCATCGGGTCCTGGTTTGATACGGCTTCGCTTTAGTTTTCAGGTTTCCGGTCCGATTCGGTTAGGAAAAAATCCAAACCCGGCCCAAAATTTATTTGGGTCTAAAAATAAAATCCAAACTCAGACCTGAATCCAAAATTTTGGGTTCGGTTAGAATCGAATTGGAACGAGTCTGGTATCCATCGGATCGGAACAAATTGTCATCCCTACACAAACTCTTTTAAATAAAATTATTTATTATTTTTTTACCTTCTTACATCAACCGAAATTTAACACAAAACTGAAATTCAAGATTTATACTGTACTATTAATCTATTAAATAATATATTATTTTAATTTAAATCTCACTTTAACACCTTAATAGCTTTTTTTTTTTAAAGTTTGAATGGGCGATTAAACGATTCAAGAAATATACGATACATTTAATACATCTTTTTTTAACACATGTCAGTGGACCACCACACCGAAACTTTTTCGATTCTCGTTGCAGAGTCCTCTCTGCCAACAACATGTTGGTGCAGTGGTTGAGCCACTGGCCTCCTTTGAAGGAGGTCAGGGGTTCGACTCCTGCATGTGCGTGAGTTTCTTAGTTTGTATTAGATTTCCTTTCTGTATTTGTATTTCTGTATTTGTAATGGCCGGGGTCCTTCGGAAACAGCCTCCCTATTGTATAGGGGCATGGTCTGCGTACAGCTACCCTCCTCAGACACCACTTTGAGTGGTATTATAACTGAGTAAGCTAAGTTTAAGTTTTTGCAGAGTCCTCTCTCCGAATTATATTACTAAATTCTAATTTTTAAAAGGGTAAAATGACTTAATCATAAAAGAACTCAGACCCAACTTACAACTGGGTAACTGAACTCAAAAACTTCGCAATTACATAACTCAATAAATTAAAACTTACAACTTGGGCACTAAACAAAAGTAAACTTGCAACTTGGCAACTGAATAAAAATAAACTTGCAACGGGGGCACTTAATAAAATTGAGATTGAGAATAAGCAAAATAAAATGATTGAGAGAGGAGAGAGAATGAGATTCTGTTCATTTTTTTATTTTAAGAAAATATTTGTTTTATTGTTTTTATTTTTAAAAAATTAAGGTTTTAAAATAAAAAACTGAATATGAAATTTTTAAGAAAATTCAAAGTTTTTATAAATTAAACAAAGATTAAGATTTAAAATTAAGATTTTAAAATAAAAAACTGAATATGAATTTTATAAGAAAATTCAATTTTTTTATAAATTAAACAAAGATCAAATAAAAAATTTAAGATTTTAAAATAAAAAACTGAATATGAATTTTATAAGAAAATTCAAATTTTTTATTATATCCTTATATATAATAAGCGTAAGAGGGATCTTATCCATAATAAGAAGGGTATTTTGATAATCAAAACGAAATATAAGTAGATTTTAAAAATTGAATAGATTTTTAACGTAAAAAAATGGTCAATTTCTTCTCTCTTTTGTTTTTGCATAGTTTTAATTGGAAAATAATTGTTAAGTCATCATTAAATTAATGAATATTTTTCAAATTTCATGTGGCCTGTAAAATTGTCAAAATCAAATTTTAAGAATTCAAGATAGAGTACAAATATTAAATTGAATATGTAAAATCTTATATATATTAATTTTTTACCAACAATTTGATATGTAAATTAATAACAGATAAAAATTAAAAATATATATATGATTATAGATATTAGAAAAGGAGCCGTGCATTGCAGGGGTTATAAGCTAGTAAATTAAAAAAAGATTAAGATTTAAAATATTTGTTTAATAGTTTTTATATATAAATAAAAAATTAAAATTTTAAAATAAAAAACTGAATTTTTTGTTCAGGGCCCAATTGTAAGTTTATTTTTGTTCAATACCCCAGTTGAAAGTTTTTATTAATCTAGTAATGTAAATGCAAGTTACGGATAAGTTCAGTTATGTAAGTTGTAAGTTCAGTTTTTATTCTGTTACTTAGGTTAACGACAGTTACCTAAATGCAAGTTTTAATTTATTGAGTTATGTAATTGCAAGATTTTTGAGTTCAGTTACCCAGTTGCAAGTTGGGGCTGAGTTCAGTTATGATTAAGCCATTTTACCCTTTTTTAAAATCTTTAACACACATTTTCACGCATATAAAAATTATATTTATAAATATTTTTTTTTCTTTTTTTCGGTTTTATAAAAATAAAATGTTCACACTTTATACAAAACATAAAAACTCAAAAAAAAAATATTAACTACAATTATATATTTTATTAGCATGAAAATACGTAACACAAACTTGAGAAAAAAACGTTTATTATGGAACGGAACAAGTACTCTTTATAAACATCGAAATTATATACCTATATATAATTGGTGTAAAGCTTAATTTTCTGGTGAAGATCCAAAATACATATTTTTCAGTAAAACATACCCAAAATACTTATATTTAGTAAATATGATCCTAAATACCCATCAAATATTCCACTTATAGTGGAATATTAAGATAACACCACATTTACAATGGAGTATAAGGAGCATACTCCACTAACGACGGAGTATCAGGTCGGATACTACAATTATAGCGTAGTATATGAACATCCGATATTCCTTTGGTAATGGAGTTATGGAGTATCACTCCTGACGTTCCATTGGATAAGAAGCATTACTTTTGATACTCCACTACAAATGCAATATCTGATCAAAATGAATATTTTAGTTAGTATTTTTGAAAATGGGTATTTTGGACAAATAAACATTAAAAATACGTTATTTTGGTCAATTTCTTTTAAATGGCGGTGTATGATTTAGACGTCACGCGGGTTTCATATACAATAAAACCTCGTTAAATTAATACTCGAAAATTAATAATCTCTCTAAATTAATAATTTCTTCCGGTCTCAACTTGAGCTAGTTAAAAAAATGATCAATTTCGATAAGATAATAATTTTTTTGAAAAATCCTATATAAATATATGGTCCCAATAATAATATAAATTAATAATTTCTTTATAATCATAAAACTATAAGTATTACCCTTTTATAAAATATGATTCTTTTTTTTGACAAAATGTAAATTCATTCCATTAAATTAAAACAAGTCTAGCCGGGACAAACCCCCAACTGACAATGCAATCTGGTTGATAAACAATAAACGACCTAAGCAAATAGCCGCATTGTTTCCAGACCGCTTAACACACTGAATCCATAGATTCTTGAAACTGAAAATGAATACAAAGGCTTCCCGAGTAATCCAGCCTACATCACTCCCGAAACTGGTAGCTTGACAATTGACCTTCACAATAGTTCCATGGTTGTTGCGGTGTTCAGGCGATTCAGTTGCAAAAACTGAGCTATGAGGAACAAGAGTCCTCGAATAATGAACAACTATAATTTGTGAAAGGTGAGCAAATGTGATCGCCACCATTCCAAGCATACCCCAGCTATCTACATGCCGGGAACCAGCTATAGACATGCCGAAAGTAAGCATACCTCAGCTATCTACATGCCGGGAATCAGCTATAGACATGCCGAAAGTATTAATAATGCAGTAAATCCAGATCTCCAAAAATTCCATTCGAATCATTCTCATTGATAACACCACAAAAACATAACTACCACAAATATAATAACGCATAACAACCCAAAAAATTGGGTACTAAAACACACGCCAAAAGGCGAGACTGGAAGTAAAATCGAACCTTATTGAAACAAAGAAAAACAGATTCGAGGATGAAACTCGATTTTATTGAAGCAAAGAAGGGGGAGGTGGGTGGTGAGGGAGGAGGGAGGGACGGAGACAAGGTGGGGGGACGGCGGGGAGGAAGACGGCAGGGGGAAGGGGAAGGGGGAGGTGGGTGGTGAGGGAGGAGGGAGGAGGGAGGAGGGAGGAGGGAGGAGGGAGGAGGAAGGGAGGGAGGGACGGAGAAAAGGTGGGGGGCGGCGGCTACTATTTTAGTCGACTCTCATTATAAAATATGATTCTAGGGTTATTGAAATATGAATCTATATGAAACTCATCCTTAACCCTTTTAGTTGCATTCAAAAGTTCGAATGCGATATTTTTGTAAAGCATTAAAAAGTTAATAATCAATGATTTTAATGTCTTGAGTGCTTGCAAAAAGTTTCAAAAATGTAGTTTTATCTTTCATATTATCTAAATACTAGCTTATAGCCCGTACAAAGCACAAGTTATTTTTAAATACTTTTAAAATTATATAATTAAATAAAATGGAATATAATAATCTATTATGGATATAATTTAACTTTGTAATTAATTAATAAAATTATTAGTAATAATAATAGTTATTTAATAAATGATATCTATTAATTAGAATTAATAATATTCGAACATTGGATCTTTAGAAGAGGAATTTAAATATAGAATATTCTTAATTATTATATCTAACGGCTATTATCTATTTAGTAAATATCTAACGATCACTATTTTTTTAGATGGTTGAACCAAGTTAAACCAAACAACCAAATTATACCCTTGTTTGCTTATTATATACTCCCTCCGTCCCTATAGGTAGTTTACATTGGGATTGGGCACGGAGACCAAGAAAAATGTTTAAAAAATGAGTAAAGTTAGATGAAAAGTAGGTAAAGTGGTGGGACCTATCAATATTTAATAATAGATTTGAGATAGTGGAGGAAAGTAGTGGGTGTAATAGTGTTTTTTATTATTAAATATGAGATAGTGGGGGAAAATAGTGGGTGTAATAGTGGAAGAAACTTACTATTTATGGTATGTAAAGAAATGAGAGGGACACCCCAAAATAGTAACCGTAAAGAAATGAGAGGGACGGAGGGAGTAATAGTATAGATACATGAATCTTACTTTGAATTTCGCTAATACTCATTGAATTTGTAAAACAATGTATGTTGAATTAATTGAATTAAGTATAAAACTTAAATTGTACAATTCATTTTATTTAAATGTATATAATTGGATATTAATTTTTTTGATGTTAAAAATTCTCTATAGATTAATAATAATTTATATATTAATTAATACATCTCTAAATTAATAGAATTCTACGGTCCCTACTATATTAATTTATAGAAGTTTTATTGTAGTTGAAAAATAGGTGTATTACATGTAAATGAAAAATAGAAAAAATACTCAAAGAATAGTAAAATATTATTTCAACTTCAAATAGATAACACATTTTGCATTAAATACATATTCATACATATTAAAATTTAGAAAAAAAATAAAAATTAGTATAATATTTAAAAAATATCTATAATTTGAAATAAACAACACACTTTCCATTAAATACAATCACATATCTTAAAATGACAATACAAGTAAAACACTAATGTAATTACAATTTTAATAATATTATAAAAATAAAAAGAAGAAACGTGAATAATTGTGAAATACAAAATATTAATATTAGTTGTTACTAAAAATTAATAAAAATTAAATGTTACTCTTGAGAAAAATGATAATATTAATAAATAAATTTAAATAAAAAATATTTATAAAAAATTCAACGCATTAGAGCACCTCCAACGGTGTTGGTTATAATAGTTGGCCAAAATAATATAAAATACTGAATATATAAAATTGCTTAAACCTAACGGTATATTATTATAATTTTAAATCAATAAAAATAGAATGTATTATTTTAATATGGCAACAAATGATGTGAAATTTTATTACAGATCTCTAGACGTTCAACAAATATAGTCAAGTTTGTCTATAATTTTAATTAAGGATAATGAAGTATGAGTGCAAAATCTTTAACACATTTTTTATAATTTTTATTTATGATAATTAATTTCAAATTTTACCTAATAGATCTTTTCTATTAATGATGCTCTTACACAAATATCCTTGTACCATGAGTGAAAATCGACCTCCCACGCTTAGTTAATTCTTTATCAAATAAGGATATTTTTATACAGAGCATCTTTAATGTAATCTATACGACATCAACAATAATTAAAATATTATATTTAAAACGGTGGGATGAAAATGACATGGCTCTATAATTCGCATTGTTATTGTTAGGCGACGAAGACTAAAACAAAGGGAAAACCATTATTAGTACTCCCTCTGTCTCTAAAAACTTTTCCCATTTCCCTTGGGCACGTTTACCAACGCACACTTTTAATCGTTAATATCTTTAATTTTATATTAGTTTTAAATATAAAAACTTCACTGTATTAAAGTACTTATAAATACGAATCCAACAAGATCACTCATGATTATATTTGGTCTTATAGATTAGACGTAAATTAGTAATTTGTCTCATGTTATGAACAGTCCCGACATATCAAACGAGAGAAGCATATTGAGACGGAGGGAGTACTTGGTAGATAATGACAAAATTTTAATTATCAAGTTCTTAACTACTACCAATAATTTAACACAAGTCGGCTTATCAATAATTTAAAATATGGTTTGCATGATTTTGGTGTAATTAAAACCAAACTAAAAAGAGCATTAGATAACTAAAATGATTAGAGAATCTTAAAATTTATTAAAAATATATATTCATTATAATGCATATAAATCTAATTATTTAAAAAGAAATTCTCACTTATCCCGAAATTTATTGAGAAAGACTTGACTTGTATATGAATGATATTGGCGCAATTATTATTACTTTCTTATAATATTTCTATAGTAGAACCTCCATAAATGAATATTAATAAACGAATAACATTATTAAATGAATATTTTTTTCCGATCCCAGCATCATAGAGACGGTGTATTTTTGACCTCGATAAATGAATAATCTCGATTAATGAATAAAATTTTCCGATCCCGAGCGTATTCATTTATCGAGTAATCTTTTTATTTAATATTAATATAAGTATTGAAATAAGAGTCCATGATTAGCTGGTAACACTTCCAAGTTCCATGTGTTTTCCACTTTACAACATTTCCATTCAATTCATGATGTTTTAACAAAACAAATTTTTTTTTTACATTTTGAGCAATTAAAATGAAAAAAACAGTGGGCATGCTAACGTGCGCCTCATGTGCTAACAAAAAAAGAAGTCAAATCAAGATGAGAACTGCCCATCTTCTTTGAACACCTCAACACCGTTACTGTTATACATGATCAGCAGGACCCATTTATGCTTACACACATCTGTATCTATATTTATCACTAATAAAGATTAAAGATAGGGAGAGAGGGAGAGAGAGAGAAAGAGAGGGTGAGAGAGAGAGAGAGAGTGGGAGAGGGAGATGACAGGAAGAGAGGTTAATTAATTGTACACCACATAAAATAAACATTTCAACCCAGAATTAATTCATTAATTTCAAAGTAGAAAAATTTTATACAAGAAATCTAAACAGTACTGCTAGTACATCAAACCAGATCACATGAACTTGAGGCCCAGAAAATTCAAAAGGAAAAACTTGTTGTGGAATAATAATGTGATCAATTGTGACAAGTACTATAACAAACAATCTGGTAAATCTGTAATATGGAGAGAGAGAGAGATAGAGAGAGAGAGAGAGAGAGAAGAATTGATATATTTGAAGCAAAGACAAGCCATCACACATGCATATACATATAGAGAAAAATATATATGGTCCAGTCCAACCGAAACTTCAACACTGAGAAAATGATCAACAAGGAAAAAAAACAACAGTGTTTGTCGAACTAATGCTTTTGTAGCTAAGACTTACGGTGGCCACCGGAAGGTTTAGATCTCTTTTGGGTAGCAGTGGCTGTCTTTTTGGCCGGCTTAGATTTACCAAAACAGATACCACAACCAGCAGAGACTTTAGGAGAAGGTGGGTCCACAGTTGGAGTTACTTCAACAGTTTTATAAGCTTGTCTTTGTTGTTCTTCTTTGCCTTTATCTTTGTTGTCTGAATCTTGCTCAGCTCCTTCTTTGGTTTGAACAGGCTTCAATTCTCCGGACAAGAACTTGTCATCCCAAACCAATCCTGATGAACCTGATCTTCTAAATGTACTCTCAGACCTTACCAATCCCTCCATCTCTCTCCTCTCTCTCTCTCTCCCTTCTCTCTCTTTCTCTCTATCTCTCTCCCAAACTTTATTTGGTATATTTGGTATATCTATCTATACACAAAATTTGAGGAATCCAATAGATGGTATATGGTTTTAAGACTTTTTGGGTATATAAATTGTTAGGGGAGGAAGGAAGGAAATGACAACCACGAGGAACAATAAAGATAGGTTAGGTCATTTGGTGGCATATATTGATGTTATACCTTTCTATAATTACTTTACTACCCCTGACTCCTTTATATGTACGCCCTACTTGGCAATCAGAACATCTCCGATATAGGTTGCCAAGTCTTATATGGGATGACACTCTTGGTTGCCCACCTATTGCCAACCAAAGTTATCAAAAATTAGCAACTTCCCCATTTAATTAAAACACATACAACTCCCCAAAAATGTATTTAACTTTACCCTTTTTTATATCTCCCATATTATAAGATAATATAAAATTTATGTATGGGACCACATTGACAACTTTAAAGGTTGTCAACTATTGGAGTAGATTTGTAACAAAAGTTGCCAACAATGAAATGGAGTAAAGAAGAAATAAAAAAGTAATATATGTGACGATGTGATAGAAGTTGACAACTATGTTAGCAACCTCTATTGGAGATGCTCTTAGCTGTTAGAGGTTAGCGGATTGAATTAGATGTTTTGACTAGCGGATTGAGTTAGTTGTTTTGACTAGCGGATTGAATAGTTGTTTTACATCAAATTGTTTGATAAATAGCTGTTTGAGTTAGCTTTTTGTATATTAATTACACACATAATAAACATATAATTGAAAAAGCTCCTCTAAGTAGCTTTTTGAAAATTAATTTTTTAAGTTTAAAAAGCTATTTCAATCCGATAACTACCAAACACTAATATTAGAGATTTCAAATGGTCAAACCTCTAATTTGACTCAAATCTCTAATATTTTTTCAAACCTTTAATTTCCAAACACCCCCATAGTTTTATTTATATACAAGTAGGGTGTTATTATTGAAATTTTTTTATACATACAAATATTTCAGGAGTTATGAAGAAGAGGAATTTAACTTAAATATTTATTTATTATATTGATAGGATACTTGAAATTTGTTCATTGTATAACAAAAAAATTGTCAAGAACTTTTATTATTAGCATTATAATATATGCCAATATATAATTTTTGAAATTAGTTTTGCGTGCAAACTGGATCGGATACTTGGTTAATTAAAGGAAAATGTAAATTTGTATGTACCTAACTGTAATATAACTTTTGAAATTGAAAATTCAAAAACTTAAAATGGCATAAAATGTAGAATAGCCTACTAGAGTGACTTGCTTTGAATTGAAATGGTCAAGGGTGGTGTGTTAAGCAACTACCTTTTAATAGAAAAAGTCATGGAAATCGATGAGACTGCTATAGTAGAGTATTATATAAACTACCAGTGGCTTCTTCTGTTGCTGGCGATAAAAAACCACATCACTTCTTGTTGTAATTGATTATTTGTATTTATTTTAATATAAACGTTTTCCAACTATACAAGTAATTTAGTGTGTCGTTGTTTAACAAGTGGGGGCAATAGCATTCATTGATTAAACTACAAAACAAACAAAAAAGATAAGCATGGAAAAAATCCAATATAAATGATATAAGTCCAATTTTGACAATTAATTATGAGCGGTTAAAAAATTTGGTTAACTATTTTTATTAACAAATTGGATTAATTGTTTTGATTAGTGGATTAAGTTAGATGTTTTATATGAAATTATTTAGTAATTAACTATTTGTAGGGGTGATCATAAACCGCACAAAACCGCAAAAATCGCATGCACCGCACCACACCGCGTGGTTTTTATTTTCTGTGGTGCGGTTGCGGTTTCAAATTTTGACAAACCGCGCGGTACAGTGCGGGTTGTGGTTTTAGTTTTTTGAAATGCGGTTCAAACCGCACCGCACCAAAATATTTAATATATTATACAATTATATATATAAGGGATAGTTTGCAAGCTACTTGTTTCATTAATGTCTATTGCTTAGTAGTAGTTTATTTTATAGGGTTATGATGGGACTGTACTAATCAGTTGTAATGGGCTAGCCCATCTTTCTCTATTTTAGTATCACAATATTTCATACTACAGTGTTTGTATTTCATTAAATCTATAGGGATCACGGTCTGCATAAGAAATAAGAAATGAGTAAGAACTTTAAAAATTAATTCCACATGCATGAAAATTAATATTATAGATTTATAATTATATATTTTTATTGAAGGTGTAAACCGCAATGAACCGCACCGCACCGCACCGCATTTTCGCGGTGTGGTTTATGCGGTTTTAAAATTTCGCTGTGCGGTTGCGGTTTGGAAATTTGACCAAACCGCATGCGCGGGTTGGTCCGCGGTTTTGGGGAAAAACCGCACCGCGATCACCCCTAACTGTTTGAGTTAGTTATTTGTATATTAATTAGAAATATCACAATCCTTTAATTGAAAAATCTCATTCAAATAACTTTTTGAAAATTAGCTTTTTAAATTCAAAAATCTGTTTCAATCGATTGACTACCAAACACTGATATTAGAGATTTCAAATGATCAACTCTATAATTTGGCTTAAATTTCTAACTTTTTCTCAAACCACTAATTTTCAAATACCTCCATTAATTGTAAAACCAAGGGCTTTTGATGTGCCGAAAATAAACAATTAAATATCGCAAGCGCACGATCATCGTTTTAGTATTTATGATTCGATCCACAGGGACTAATTTTTATTTTGCGATTCTTAATTTTCAACTTAATCGAACTAGAACAATTTGGGTTTTAAACTAATTAAAAATTTGATTTTAAACTAATTAATTTCTAAAAGAAAATTTAACCACTATTTAAAAGAAAATTTTATTATTATTCTATTTTTGAACTAATTAATTAAAAGATAAATTATTTAAGGATTTAAAAAAAAATTGTTAATTTTACTAATTAATTCCTAATTTCGAATGTAAATTACTTTAAAAGAAAATTTAACAATTTTAAACCGATAAAAACAGAATTTTGCATTTGAATTAAAATCGAAGATTATTTACAGAAAATGATTAATTCGCTTGTTGAACTAGCAATAGAAAATCCAAACCAAACTACACTTAAGAAAAATCAAACAAATGATAAACCAAAAAGGACAATTCAGATGACTCGCTAACTCAATTACACCAGCTAATTCATATTCTAAAATTCAAATTAAATCTAAATTCTAAATTATTCTAAAATTAATCTAAAAATGTTAACCAATTAAAAGATAATTAAATCATTACTCTATTTCTAAATTAATTAATCAAAAGAACAAAAATTAGGTTATTCTCAAAATTCTAAATTCGAAGTAATTTTTATTCTAAAACATTTTCTTTTTTTTAAAAAGAAAAGTTATTTACAAGAATTTTTAGGGAAAATTTGTCATGAGGTGTTTGTAAATAAGAACAGCCAAAATCAAAGCAAGAATTAGAACCCCAGCAAAAGATCACTGCATAAAAATAGAACACAAATAAATAAAACAAAATAATATAACACAAACATAACAAATTAACAAACACGGTTAATTAAAACTGAGTCGACTCAGAACATAGCCACTACAATATACAGCACAGACGTCAACTGGGGACAACAACATTCGGGAAAACAAAACAGTCTCGGATTTCAGACGAAACGATAACTCAGAACTCGTAAAATAACGCCGAACAAACTCGGTTTAAAAACAAACGAAATCGGCTCAGAAATTCGACTCCAAAAACCAACTAAAATGCAGAGACGATTCTTCAAACTTAGCAAATACCCGAACAAACAACTCAAATTCTGAAATTAAAACAACGATGTGGCTGCAAACTCGATTCAATCAAGACGAAACCTCAGCATTCAACTCGTACACTAAATTACTAACTCATCATAACTCGGGAACAAACAAAATTACGATTCAGCTATTACAAACTCATAACTCGGGAACAACAAAATCAGTGCTCGACTAAAACTCTAAAAACGAAATTGGGGGAATGGGGTTTAATCGAAAAGAAAGAGAAGAAGGGGCGTGAGGTTTGAATAAACAATAATGGAGAGATGGGTTTGTATCGTAGAGAGAGGGAGATGACGGGGAAATGAGTTTTTACGTGGAAGGAAATAGAGATGGAGAGAGAGAGAGAGAGAGAGAGAGGCGTCGTGGAGAAGAAGGAGGAGAGGAAGGTAGGAAGGGGCTGGGGTTTGGTTCGACTACAAGAGAGAGAGAGAGAGAGAGAGAGAGAGAGAGAGAGAGAGAGAGAGAAGAAGGAGATAGAGATTTTGTCCGTTTAAATTGAGAGAGGAGATGGAGGGGTTGAATTCGAATGGTGAAGAGAAAGAATAGTAGAGGAGGTGTATGTTTTATTCGAATAAGAAGGAGATGAAAATGGGTCTATTAGCTGAGTAAAACAGGAGATTTAAGACTGAGGTAATAGAATAAAAATAGGGATGTCTATTTAGGATGCTTCGAATTTTGACTAATAAAAACAGGAAAATATGCATCAAAATTAAAATTAATATTTACACTAACACATAAAATATAAAAACTACATCTGCAATTAACAAGAATAAAACCCATATTAAAATGGAAATTTAAAGGGGCATAACTACAATTAATATTAAAAACGGAAATTAAAACTACGAAACAAATTCTTAAATCGATACTTTCAATCTCATGTGGTTAGCATCGCTACTTTATCCACACAAGAATTTACGAAAATAACGAAATAAAGAATAAGGAAAGAGATGCAAGAATTTAAAAGAAGGCTTGAAATTTGCATAAAAATAAAGAGTGTTTACAAAAAAAAATAGAAAATTACAACTACAATTTTTGGAGATGAACTACTACAATCTAATTCTAGTATGTAAGGTAATGGTGTGTTTTAACAAGAGAAGATGAAGGTATTTATAGGCAAGATGTGGTTAGCATCGCTACTTTATCCACACAAGAATTTACGAAAATAACGAAATAAAGAATAAGGAAAGAGATGCAAGAATTTAAAAGAAGGCTTGAAATTTGCATAAAAATAAAGAGTGTTTACAAAAAAAAATAGAAAATTACAACTACAATTTTTGGATATGAACTACTACAATCTAATTCTAGTATGTAAGGTAATGGTGTGTTTTAACAAGAGAAGATGAAGGTATTTATAGGCAATAATTTAGGGTTTTGGTTGGTATGGGCTAATCTTAGCCATTGATTTAGTTTTGGGTTGGATAAATCTTGGCCATCCATTTGGTTTTGGCAAAATGTGCACCACCCTCCATTCACTTTCCTTTTTCTTCTATTTTGGTCCTTCTTCTTCTTCTTTTGTCATTTATTTCTTTATTTTGTCATTTTTCATTTTTCTCGAATTTTCCTGAAATGCAACAAAATAATTTATTAAAATACGAGTTCAAGCAATAAATAGGTAATAAAAATATGCAAAAATATGCACTTTGTTGAGTATTGAATACAGTAAAAGAATACAGAGGGGGGGGGGGGTGAATGGATTCTTGAATTTTTCTTCGGTCTTGAATCTTTGCAGCAAGATAAGTGATGAGTGTGTGAGATATGAAGATGCGGATAATTAAACAAAAACACAACACAATATCACTTTAATCTAATATTTTATTAGATAAAGATTTTGCTACAATCTGTGAATACAAATGATAGTATTCTCAGCTTCGTTTTTCTCAGAGAGATATTTTCTGGATATTTTTGAGAAACTTCAAAACCTTAACAGCTAAGGAAGTGAGGCTGTATCCTTATAGACATGGATACACCCACTTGCTACAAATGAGGTAGGTAAAACAAAAGCACTTTCCAGTCTGTCTATCTCATTTTAGTAAGAGTCCAAACGGCTACCGATTTGACTTTGAAAAGCCTGTTTAGATCCACTTCTTCAGCTCCTTGTCCCTTGTCTTATCTCTCCAAGCTTCTTTGTAGGCTTTCCAGCATGCTTTATAGGACAGAGTCAAATAAAGTATCCTGGCTTGTTGCAGGTTTCTGACTTGTACAATTCTTCAGTATTTTGTCCTCAAGAATGTATTCGAGAAGTGACTAAGTGAGTGATTCGAGAACTGGAGTTGACTTGATCGATAACTCTGAGTTCTCGAATAGTGTTATCTTGACATATCGAATCACTTCTCGAATAGCTCTTTTCTCTGGGACTCCTTGAGATATCGAATAGAGCATTTTGACATATCGAATCCCTGAGATATCGAATAGAGCATTTTGACATATCGAATCCCTGAGATATCGAATAGAGCATTTTGACATATCGAATCCCTGAGATATCGAATAGCATATAGAGAGATATCGAATAGTGTCTTCTGAGATATCGAACTCCAGACTTCTCGAATGCTAGACTTCTCGAATAGACAAATGTACTTCTCGAATTAGTACTTAGGCAATTTCTTCATTTCTTCAATTCTTCAAATCCCAACTGTGATTATTTGACAGTCTTCATTTCCTTGCTTGAGGCATGAACCTTAGAACTTCTTTCAAGCTTTATTCTTGACTTAGTAGGTACAGTTACACAGATAGAATTTGATGCCTATTACATAGTACAAACAAGTAGAAACTCTACAACTAGAGGTTCCCTCAGTTAAGAGGTCATGTAGGTAATGCATAGCATTACACATACTTAGGCTTGTTATTAGATGTATTCAGGCATGCCTCTGTGACTAACAATCTCCCCCAAATTGTGAGTAAGACCCTTAGTCACAATTTCATGTCTGATAACAAGCCTATCATACATAAAGATAAAACTTGACAGTACAGGTATGAATTTCCATTAGCAATTTGGATAGAACTACAGAGTGAGTAATCTTACAGCCTATGATGAAGAACTAGCCATTGTCTTTTGATTCCCTTTCCATAGCTTTGGCTTGAAATTCATCATATTCTTTCTCTCTTCTTTCTTTCTCCTTCCTTGTATTCTCATCCATAGCTTTTATTATTTCTGCCATAGCATCCAATTCTTCAAGCAAAATTGAGTCTTTGAAATCTTCAAGTACTGGTTCCAGAATATTTGCAGGATAGTGGTTGAGTAGATTCATTCTGATGTTGACTTGATTTCCATTCCTCCTCCTATACTTTACCATGTAGGGGTTGAACTGAACTCTACACAAACCCTTTTTCCTCAGCTTTTCTGCTTCACTTTCCAGTCTCTCAATTTCTTTCTCCCTTGCCAGCCATTTCTCAAAACACTCTTTTCTGACTTTTTCTTCATGATCTCTCTTCATTTTCACAAAATCAATTAGCTCCAGTTTCCATACTCTCTCCACTTTATCTTCTGAGCTCAACAGTGCAATGATTCTCTCTATGTCATATAGCTTGCCCCAGTGTTGACACCCTCCTTGTTTGAATTTCTCCTCCCTTCCATCAGAGTATTTAATCTCAAGGCAATTATCAACAATGGCAACATGATAGATTCTTTGAGCTTGCAAAAATTGCAGTTGGTCTACATCATAATCTTCATCTAGTGGTTGGAGTTTTAGGCCTGGATAGATTGTCAGGGTTTTTGATATGGTTGGCTTTGATTTCCTTGCAGCTTGCTTGAACTTGATTCTTTTTACATGATTACTTGGCAGCAGTATGTGACCTTTGTTTGTAGACCATTGTAGTATTCCATTAGCAGTTTGCTTTCTGAAACATACAGATGGTTTCTTGACTTGAATCTTCTTCTCTTCTTGAGGTGGCAAGACAGTTGCAGAAGCCATAGATGCAAATTTTGAAAGGTCACTACTGGCAGCATTCACCCTAGACTTAGAGTCTTGTGTTGTGGTGAGGTTACTGTCAGCAATGCCTGAGGCTTGCTGTCTTCCACTTTTCCTCTCAGAGCCTTTACCTTGATCATCATCATTCTTCCTCTTCTCATCATCCTTCTTCTTCTTCTTGTCTTCATCACCCTTATTACTCCTGTGATGTCTTCTCCTTCCATCACTTTTATCTTCATCCTTGTCTTGATCTTTGCTTGGGTTGAACTTAGCAGTCTCAGATACAATGCCAGTTGCAATATATGACCTGAGATAAGATATAGCTTCTAATTCTTCTGCTGTTCTTGATCCCTTCTTCTTGATCAGTTTCTCAATGATGGCTATGATGAGATTTTTATTTTGAGGAGTTAGATGCTTAGAAATGACCAGCTGCTTGATATCTTCAATTCTTGTTCCAGCCTGGTAGATAATAGTTCTAGGATCTGTGAAAACTTCAGGTAGCCTTGAAGGTTGACCATTCCTCAATTCATCATGAAGACTCTTGTTGTTCTCATTTCCCTTCTCAATTAGTCCAAGGAGCACATTCACTTCTGAGTGCTTTAGACTCTGTAGAGTATTGATGGTTAAGTGCCATATCTTGTTCTTTCCTACCATCAATATCTCCTTGAGCCATAGATCATTAAGCCTCCTTGGTACTACAGTGAGACAGTCAATCTGACTCTTCAAACTCTCATGATATAGCAGAGCATCACCAGCCTGTTCTCTAGAGACTTTCAGAAGCTCCAAGAATGCATCATCATGATAGACATTTGAGTTTGCAATTTCTTGTAGCTTGGCCTCAGTGACCACCTTCACTTCTACTGGCTTGGCACTCTTAGATATTGAGATTTGAGGCTTGTCAGATGGCATACTCCCTGCAACCACTGTGGTTGTAATAGACTGCCTTTGACCATCAGGAGTAGTGATGTGCACAGTTGGTAGAGTGACAACTGGCAGAGAAGTGGGAGGCTCATCAACTTTGTCCTTTCCTTTTCCAGGCACATGAGTAGTAGATTTCAAAGTTCTCTGATGGCCACCCTCAGTGATCTTGATGCCCTTTTCTAGTGGTCTCTCCCCCTTTGGATTTGAGTTCTTTGATATCCTCTTCTCCCCCTTAGGCTTGTTGACAGACACAAGGACTGTAGGAGACACCTTTGGAGTTGAAGATTCATCAGGGAGAGGGAGACCCATGTGCTTCATCATTGCAGACAACATTGATTGTTGATGCAGAAGAACATCAGCTGTGGTGGTGGCTTGAGTGTTCAACTGCTCAGTCAGAGTTGTCACAGTGTCTGTAAGATGAGCATTGGACTTGTGGAGAGAGACTACCTCCTTTTCAAGAGTATCCACTTTAATGAAGAGTTCATTGGCCTTAAAACCAGATAGGGATTGATCCTTCAGTCTCTGCACTTAGAACCTTGACATCTCATGCACAGGAACCTCAGTGACCAGCTTGTCTCCATATTGATTTGCAAAGAGGGTCCTGAGCATGGCATTGGCATCAGTTGTCTGATCTGATAAGGATTGAAATTTGTGCCCCAGACCTGTGACAGCATCCTTGAGAATAGCCAAACCATTGTCCATCCTGGTGCAAGTAGCATTGCAGGTTCGAATGTCCTTGAGAACAGTCTCCAATTGAGGGAATTTAGCATCAAAAGTCCTCTTGATCTCATGCACCTCCTTGGTTGTAGCTGAACACACTTCATTAATTTCTGTCTTTAAGCCTTTACCAAGATAGTGTGCAGCCTTGAGAATGCCTTTATAGCTGGCATTCACTGCTTCAAACACATCAGTAGGGTTGAGAGATTTGGCATTGGACCCTAGTGAAGTGATGTACTCTTCTCTGAGATACTGAAGACCTTCTGAGAGAGGGATTGAATTGGTTCCTTGCAGCCAAGCATCGATATTCCCATCTCTCTCAGTTTCATCTATGATCTTCTCCTTCTGTAGCTCTACATCCTCTTTGTGACATAGGAGAATAGCTTCATAGTCTGGATTGGGCATGTTTGCAGTGAGAAGGTGCTGAGCAATTTTTGTGAACTCAGGGATCTGATCCACAACTAAGCTTTGAAGTGCTTCAACCGTCAATTGTGGTGGAACAGACCCTGATCCTGAAGCACTGTCATGTTGCACAGGCTTCAGCCATTGAGACAAAAAGTTAGAGCTAGAGCTAGGCTTGCTAGGCTCCTCAGTTACAGATGCAACTTCTGCAACCGGATGAACAGACTCTACTACTGCTGTCTCCACAGAAGTGGGATGAGTTACAACAGTAGTTGACACAGGCACAGAGTCTCTAGTAAGAACTAGTGAATCCTCTGTGTTTGTGATGGTGTCATTAGGATATGCCCCAGCATGCATTCCCTGACCATCCAAATGTGGTACCTGGGTGGTGAGCAAGGTGTCATGCACCAAGTCACTTGAATTCATTGGCTCATCAAAGGAAAAGAATTCTTGATGATCAATGCCTTGCTCCTCAATTGCTTGAGTTGCAGGCTTCAAAGAAATATGAGTGGTAGATTCTGAAAGAGAAGTGTGTTGTAGACAAGATTTTGGCAACTCCCCCTGAGAAATAGAGGGAGTTTCAGTTATGATGTGCTCTCCACTCAGTGTTGTGCCAGCCTTATCACTCCCTTGTGCTGACTCTTTACAGATAGGTGCATTGGGGAGGATGCTTGATTCTATAGATGCATCCTGTTGAGAGGATACATCTAGTGAGCTGTGTGCCCCTGATTTTACAACTTCAGCCATTTGAGTGACTGAAGAGGTGGTTTTAGACTTCTTCTTCTTCTTTAGGCTTATGATAGGTAACTCAGGTTTCTCACTTTCTAGCCCTAGTTCTACAGCCAAGGCTGCTTCAGTTAAGATTTCTAAAGGTTCAGAAGCAACCTGTTTTCTCTTCTTTTTACTAACATCACCCTTTTGAGAGGATGATGCAGTTGGCTCTTTGCTGGATAGAGTGTTTGGCTGAGGGGGTTGGTTAGCAGGCCTTGGGTTAGCACTTTGTTCTCCTTGCTTAGGCTGTGCTAACTGTGATTTTGAATCAAATATTGGCATGTTGTGGGGGTAAGACCTAAACAAACCCTCCATGTGGGGAGTTATGCTAAGTCTTACATCCACATCATTCCTAGTCTCCAAATTACCAAAAATGAGTTTGGTCATGGACCTAGGATAGCCTATTTTACTCTTATCTACTCCAGGCAATTCAATCAATGAAGCATTTTTAAAGTTAAGTACTGATTGAATAAAGCGAGGAAAGAAAATTTCATTACCTCTCTTGGCTGTGGTCTGACCAAGTCTCCCATAGAGTTCCTGTAGGATGAGAAGTCCAACATCTATCTTTCTCCCATGAGCCAAGGCATAGGCAAGCTGCTGCACGGGTGTACTAATCTGATCAAAGCTTGATTTCCGTGCAGTGAATACATGAAGGAGTGTAGCAAATACAAAGCTCCATTCTTTCCTTAAGAACTTCCTATTCAACTTTCCCAGCTTGATAGTATCAGAGTAGTTGATGAAGTCACAGAATTCTTCCAACTCATCATTGGAGGCCAGAGCATCATACGTCTCTTGCTGCATATCCAAGGCTTGATTCATGTCTGCAGTGGTGATAGTGATATCCTCTCCTTGAATCTTGCAGTGAACAATATAAGAAGTGATAGCATTCTCAAGAGCGATGACCTCCACAGTAGCAGTCCTCCAGAATTGTTCCAATAGATCTATGTACAGAGTTGGGTTGGCTGAGAGCGCACTCTTGATGTATGATTCAGACAACCACCGAACAAAGCACTTGAAATTGGCATTCGGTGCTTCCACATCACTGGTGATTGCGATGAAATTAGTTTGGGATGGTATGGTGAGTTTAGGGTTTGCCATTTGGGTAGAGAAGAAAAGAGAATTAGGATTGAAGAAGAAATTCGCAGTTATGGTTTTTCAGAGGTTTCAGGAGTTGAGATGCTTGAGAAATCGAACGAAATGAATTGAATAGTTGTGAAGTTGTATATGTATATATGAATGTCTTGAGTTGTCGATAGATAAGTGTTCTGTAGCGACAAGTCATTCGAGAAGTATGAAACAACTATTCGAGAAGTCAAGAAAGGCTTATTCGATATCTCAGGCAGTTTTTAACTCACAGCTGGCAGTGATTTAACTCAGAAAATAATTCAAAGTTAAGAATATATTTTTATGAGTGAAATGAAGGTTTGAATATAAATCCAAAAAGCGATTAAGTGTCAGCGAAAAATCAGCCTTTTCAAATGATTCGATAACTCAAATGCAGTATTCGAGAACTCTATCATTAGAGAACTAAAATACTCTATTCGAGAACTCAAAGTGTGCTATTCGATTTCTCTAAAAGACACTATTCGAGAACTCAAGAGGGTTCTAGATAGGCCTATTCGAGAACTCGAGCCAAGACATAACAATGAACCATTCGAGAAGTCTGACTTATCGAACTGTACTTTTCACTCATAAAATTCAATTTCCACTATCCTTTAAAATTTACTAGAAATATTCATTGACGAATATTCTACCAAATTAAATAGTGGTTTACTCAAAATTTTTACAGAAATTTCAAGCTACATATGTATGATTTTCAACATGTGCAGCATTGGAATATTTATACATCATACTCCAGCCAATACTTACTTTAAAAATATTGAGCATTTGATAAGGTAAGTATTTACTGCTACAACAATCTAGTTGATATATTCACTTAGCCAGAATTTGAAGAATTCAGCATTCCAATCTCACTAACCAACCTTGTGAAGGTGGCTTCATCTAGTGGCTTAGTGAATATGTCAGCTAGTTGTTTTTCTGTGGGAACATAATGTAACTCAATGGTTCCATTAGTTGCATGCTCCCTAATGAAATGATATCTGATGTCAATGTGCTTTGTCCTAGAATGATTGACAGGATTGGCAACTATAGAGATTGCACTTGTGTTGTCACACATGATAGGAATTCTTTCCAACACAAGTCCATAATCTCTAAGTTGGTTTCTAATCCAAAGCACTTGAGCACAGCAACTTCCAGCAGCTATGTATTCAGCTTCAGCTGTGGAAGTTGACACAGATTGTTGTTTCTTGCTGTACCAAGAGACTAACCTTTGTCCAAGAAACTGGCAGCTACCTGATGTGCTTTTCCTATCCACTCTGCATCCAGCATAATCAGCATCAGAATAACCAACCAGATTGAACCCTGTGTCCTTAGGATACCATAACCCCAAGTTTGGTGTGCCTTTCAGATATTTGAAGATCCTTTTTATTGCTATCATGTGTGATTCCTTTGGGTTTGATTGAAACCTTGCACATAAGCATGTAGCAAACATGATATCTGGCCTACTAGCAGTGAGGTAGAGTAGAGAACCAACCATGCCTCTGTAGATTGAGATATCTACCTTTTTGCCCTTAGCGTCATCATCTAACTTGGTGGCAGTGGCCATGGGTGTCTTTGCAGGTGAACATTCTTCCAAATCAAATTTCTTCAGTAAATCTTTAATGTATTTGGTTTGGCTTATAAAAATGCCATCCTTCCTTTGACTAACTTGCAGTCCAAGAAAGAATGTTAATTCTCCCATCATACTCATCTCATATCTGCTTTGCATGAGCTTAGAGAATTTTTCACACAGCTTCTCATTTGTAGAGCCAAATATGATATCATCCACATAGATTTGAACTAGGATAATATCATCATCATGTTTCTTGTAGAACAGTGTCTTGTCCAGTGTGCCTCTAGTGAATTGATTCTCCAGTAGAAATTGTGATAGTGTGTCATACCATGCCCTGGGAGCTTGCTTGAGTCCATACAATGCTTTAAGTAATCTGTAGACAAAGTGGGGAAACTGTGGATCCTCAAAGCCAGGTGGTTGTTGCACATATACTTCTTCTTCCAACTCCCCATTCAGGAATGCACTCTTGACATCCATTTGATAGACCTTGAAATTAGAATGTGCAGCAAATGCCAAGAAAATTCTGATGGCTTCTAGTCTAGCAACAGGAGCAAAGGTCTCATCATAGTCAATACCTTCCTGTTGAGAGTATCCTTTTGCAACCAACCTTGCTTTGTTCCTTATGACTACACCATTTTCATCCATCTTATTCCTTAGAACCCATTTAGTTCCAACAACGGTTCTATCCTTTGGTGCAGGCACTAGTTCCCATACTTTGCTCCTTTCAAATTGATTTAGCTCCTCTTGCATAGCAATTATCCAGTCAGGATCCAACAATGCATCATCAAGTTTCTTAGGCTCAACTTGGGATAGAAAGCAGCCATAGAGACATTCATTTATAGTTGCTCTCCATTACTTTCTTTTGACAAATGACATAAACTTTGTATGCAATTCTTTCCATAGAATAGCCAAGAAAGATTCCTTCAAATGCCTTTGCATCAAACTTTCCAACATATTCTGAATTATCTTTTAGCACAAAGCACTTGCTTCCAAAAGTATGAACATACTTTAGAGTAGGCTTCTTTCCAGTCATCAAGTTGTAAGGTGTCTTTCCAGTGTTTTTGTTGATGAGGGTTCTGTTTTGGATGTAGCATGCAGTGCTCACAGCCTCAGCCCAAAAACATGTAGGCATTCTTGCATCAAGTAGCATTGTTCTAGCAGCCTCTATCAGAGTCCTATTCTTTCTCTCAACAACTCCATTTTGTTGTGGAGTCCTTGGAGCTGAGAATTGTTGAGAAATACCATTTTCTTTGCAGAATGCTCCAAGCATGGCATTTCTGAATTCTGTCCCATTATCACTTCTTAATGCAATCACACTTGCATTTATGGCCTTTGCTTCTTTGTCAACTTTCTTTATGTGCTCAATGATTACTTGTGGAGCCTCATCCTTTGATGCCAGAAATTCTACCCATGTATACCTTGTAAAATCATCAACCATCACTAGAGCATACTTCTTCCTTCCTAGTGACATAATATTGACAGGCCCAAACAAATCCATATGAATCAGTTGCAGGGGCCTGGTTATAGATGTCACTGTTTTTGACTTGTGGCTTGATCTTTTCATCTTTCCCTTTTGACACGCCTCACACACTCCTTCTTGACAGAATTCAAGTGTGGGCATGCCTCTCACTAACTCCCTTTTGACTAGGGAATTAATGGCTTTGAAGTTCAGGTGTGATAGCTTCTTGTGCCACAGCCAACTGTCTTCATTTGATGCTTTTGAGTAGAAGCAACAAATTGTGTCCTTGCTTGCAGAGTCCATATTGGCTACAAACAGGCTTCCCTTCCTTACTCCAGATAGAGCAAAATCACCAGTCTTCTTGTGGGTGATCAAACATTCATCTTTGTCAAAGTTCACTTTGAAGCCTCTGTCAGTGAATTGACCAACACTCAGTAGATTATGCTTGAGCCCCTTGACCAGTGCTACATTCTCAATGATGACATTTCCAATTTCCAACTTGCCATATCCCAGTGTGTTGCCAATGCTGTCATCTCCAAAAGCAACCATTGGGCCAGCCTTTTCCTCATACTGTGATAGCAGGGCCATATCACCAGTCATATGATTTGAGCATCCACTGTCCAAAATCCACATGACCTTCTTTTTACTTTCTTTGCCCTGCAAACACAAAAGTATTACTTCTCCTTTGGTACCCAAACGAGTTTGGGTCCATGTGACTTAGTGACAGTTTTATCAAAATCAGCATGCTTATCAGTTTTCTTGATGTTGGTCCTCTTGTCACTGTTGGGAGTCTTAGAATCAGGGTTCTTAGACCTAGGTGACAGAGGTACCTTCCTAACTTTAGGAGGACTTGAAGACTTTGTCCTTGTGTAGTGTGTGTGAACATTATGATTGATACAGCCCTCCATGAATTGTCTTCTCAAATTAAAGCAACTAGTCATCACATTCATGTTACATGGCATACAATCAAGTTTATCACAGAAAGGAGAGTCTCTATGTCTTAAAGGCACAGAGCAATCATAGAATGGTTTAGCAACACTACCAGATGGTTTCTTGCAAGCATGAGTCAAATGATTAGAGCTAAAACAGTTTTGACAAACTTTCCTAGGGGCATTTGGCACATAAGCATAGTTGTTATCTTTGTTAATCCCTAATTTGCCATTCCTGTTTGGTCTCTTATTAGTCACTTTCTTCTTAGTCTCATAATTTCCAGCTGAAACAAAATTTACAGATTTCTCAAGTCTAGGTCTACCTCCTACTGGCTCCTTGGCTTTGGTTTTGACATTCTTACTCTCAGAGGATGCTTGTTGTTCATTTGATTGTGCCTCATCTTCATCCTCCAACATTTGCTTGATGAGTAAGGCATCCTCATCAATCTCAAGTGTTGGTGTTTTAAATATTGGATTCTCAGTCTTTTTCAAAACCTGAGGCACCTCCTCTTGAACAACAATGTCATCTTCAATGACTGCATAGCCTTTCCTCTGTTTAAGAGTGTCATAATCAAGTCCAATGGCAGCCTTAGGTCTAGCTAGATTTTTCTCATGATAAGACTGCAATAGACTAGAGGAATTCTTAAATGTCTTCAACTTAAATTCATTTTCAGCTAATTCATCCCTAAGAGCCTTCTCAACTTGACTAGCACAAAGAACTTTATTCTTTAGATACTCAATCTCTTGTTTAAGATTTTCTATTTGCACAGTAGTTAGCTCTAGTTCCTCATTTCTCTTATTTAACAATTCATTCCTAGTAGACAGTTTAGCAATTTCTTCATTAGCAGCAGTCATACTAGTATGAATGTTAAACATCTCAACGGATAGTTGTTCAACCAAAGATTTATATTCAGAAACAGACATGTCTATGGTAGTGAGAGATGGTACCTGTGAGTCTGATGCAGATGGTTCTTCCTTGGAATTGGCCATCAAGGCATAGTTGCAGAATTCTTGTTCTTCCCCATCACTGTCAGAATCATCCCAACACTTCCCTTCAGCTATGTAAGCCTTACCTGGTGTCTGCTTCTTTAGAAGGGCCTCATACTTAGCTTCAAGCTCAAGAAACTCCTTATCCTTCTTTTTAGGCTTCTTGCATTCACTGGCAAAATGCCCTAGGTCATTGCATCTATAACATCTTACAGATGACCTATCCACATAGCTGGTTTTGAATCTGTTCTTGTTTGTTTTCATAGGTGCCTTGCTCTTGTTAAATGAATGATTTTGAGGTCTAGGCTTGAAGGGCTGATTCCTCTTGAATCTGATGTTTGGGAATTTTCTAGCCATAAAAGCATATGATGTATTTTCCATGCCATCCAGCTCTTCAAGAGTGTAGAACTCATCTTCTTCCTTGTCATCAGCAGGTTCAGTCACTACTTCCTCAGTTTCTTCATCATCTACTATCTCTTCTATTCTCAGCTGACTTGCAGATGCTTCCAGGTCTTGAATAGATTTGTTGACAATCAAGGCACAGGATGTGTTTATCATTCTGCCTTGGTTAGCTTGGATAGCCCTCTTTTGAAGCAACTCAAGCTCGTGTGTCTTTAAAACCCCATAGAGCACATCATACGTGACTTTGTTCAAATCTCTTTCTCTTAGGGATATGACCCTTTGCTCTAGATGGTTGATCTGCATGATGCTACGTTGGCAAACATCGACATATCCAAGGAGTCTATGATTAACAACATGAGGTGGCTGTCTAGGGCAATCTTTTCCTTCTCTGAGTCCGTCCATTTGGATGGCTCTTTTGGAACGTATGATCTAGGAATGACTACTGCGCCCACTGTGGATTCAGCAACTTCTTGTTGTGGTATGAATGGACCATTCTTGAGAATGTCAGGGTAGAGAGGATTGGCAGCTTTGATGAACAACAGCATTTTTATTTTCCAGAGGTTGTAATTCTCTTTGTCGAACTTAGGGACCTTTACCGTACCTGTAGTCTTTGGTGTATTCGAACTCATGATCGTTTTCTGTTTAGATTAAACAGCCTGCTCTGATACCACTTGTTGAGTATTGAATACAGTAAAAGAATACAGAGGGGGGGTGAATGGATTCTTGAATTTTTCTTCGGTCTTGAATCTTTGCAGCAAGATAAGTGATGAGTGTGTGAGATATGAAGATGCGGATAATTAAACACAAACACAGCACAATATCACTTTAATCTAATATTTTATTAGATAAAGATTTTGCTACAATCTGTGAATACAAATGATAGTATTCTCAGCTTCGTTTTTCTCAGAGAGATATTTTCTGGATATTTTTGAGAAACTTCAAAACCTTAACAGCTAAGGAAGTGAGGCTGTATCCTTATAGACATGGATACACCCACTTGCTACAAATGAGGTAGGTAAAACAAAAGCACTTTCCAGTCTGTCTATCTCATTTTAGTAAGAGTCCAAACGGCTACAGATTTGACTTTGAAAAGCCTGTTTAGATCCACTTCTTCAGCTCCTTGTCCCTTGTCTTATCTCTCCAAGCTTCTTTGTAGGCTTTCCAGCATGCTTTATAGGACAGAGTCAAATAAAGTATCCTGGCTTGTTGCAGGTTTCTGACTTGTACAATTCTTCAGTATTTTGTCCTCAAGAATGTATTCGAGAAGTGACTAAGTGAGTGATTCGAGAACTGGAGTTGACTTGATCGATAACTCTGAGTTCTCGAATAGTGTTATCTTGACATATCGAATCACTTCTCGAATAGCTCTTTTCTCTGGGACTCCTTGAGATATCGAATAGAGCATTTTGACATATCGAATCCCTGAGATATCGAATAGAGCATTTTGACATATCGAATCCCTGAGATATCGAATAGAGCATTTTGACATATCGAATCCCTGAGATATCGAATAGCATATAGAGAGATATCGAATAGTGTCTTCTGAGATATCGAACTCCAGACTTCTCGAATGCTAGACTTCTCGAATAGACAAATGTACTTCTCGAATTAGTACTTAGGCAATTTCTTCATTTCTTCAATTCTTCAAATCCCAACTGTGATTATTTGACAGTCTTCATTTCCTTGCTTGAGGCATGAACCTTAGAACTTCTTTCAAGCTTTATTCTTGACTTAGTAGGTACAGTTACACAGATAGAATTTGATGCCTATTACATAGTACAAACAAGTAGAAACTCTACAACTAGAGGTTCCCTCAGTTAAGAGGTCATGTAGGTAATGCATAGCATTACACATACTTAGGCTTGTTATTAGATGTATTCAGGCATGCCTCTGTGACTAACACACTTATCAAATGCCCCCATACCTATCTTTTGCTCGTCCTCGAGTAAAACACAAAGAAAAATGCAGAATGAAAAACCTATACTCACTGTCGTAGGAATCACGGGTGACCAACCCGTCAAACCAATAGACGATCTCTACAGGAGAAGTGTTGTCTCCTAAGGGTTTACAGAAGATATACCCATAAAATCTTTGAGATAAATCAGCAAGTATCCAACTTTCCTCTTTTACTCTAGCTTTCATTGGTGTCAACAAAACAATTTTGTAGGAAAATATATGCCTTAAAGATTATTCTAATAATAGCCACGTTATAGGTTCCCACAATCCACTTGATTAGACTCTAAAAATTTACAAAAAATCCCAAGGTGTGTAGTGAATTTAAGGCCTATGATGGATAAAGTGCATACGAACATTTTCTCTTTTTCAACCAATATTGAACTGTCCCAATCTCTATCAAAACAAGTATCTAGCCAAACTTCACGTTCTTTGTAGTTAGACCGACCGTGCAATGGTTGAGGTCCCAAAAGACTTTTGCATCAATACCCATTTAGCGAGTTTTAGGTCAACAATCCCAGATCACAAGGGACCTTAGGTTGCTAGGCACAAAGTCCCCTCGGACTTACTTACTCGGGTTATCAATGAGCCCAACCTAGCCGATTTCCCTAAGAATTTATTATTACAAAATTACACTAGCACTCAACAATTACAAACATTTATTGACTCTTTCTCTTTTTTTTTTCGATTGATTTTTTTTTACACTATAGGAACCAAATTTCGCAAAGGTTTGATTCGACATTGTTCTAACATGTGGGTTCTCTCTCAGGTATCGAATAACATTCCTATACAATTTTTCCATCACGAGTCTTGTGCAAATGTGTCGTCTTGGACTTTTAAGCAAAAATTTGTTCGACACAAGTTTCATGAGGAAAACCTTACTTGACTACGTTCAAATCATCTAAAGGCATTATACATATAATTTTCGAAAAATAGTCAACACCAACTAGTTCTAGAATTTAAAGAGTGAGAAGGACAACTAAGCTAAAATATCTCGATTTTTGGATTTTTAAAAATTTTCAATTTTTTTTATTTTTCAATTTTATGTATTTACACTAAAACCCTCCCCCATACCTAAATCATGCATTGTCCTCAATGTATGCAAATGCAAGAGAAATGAGGAGATAATACCTGACAAGGGATGATGGAGACTGAACGGATATTAAAAACAACTAACTTACGCACACAATTCCTCCCCCATACCTGGATTTCACGAGGGGATGTAAACGAAGAAAAACCGACTTAGCCGATACCGGTGGGAAACTTTGGGTGAAGCTGTGAGAAAAGATCAAGACATATTTGAAAATTTTAATTAGAACAGCCTTTCTCAATTAGCGTGGGATCATGCAACCTATTAGAACAAGAATCACTAGTGTTCACCCTAAACCAACTTGAAGCTTCTTTATTTTGTTTAAGCAGATTACGGACAACAAAAGTCTGGTTAGGGGTCGAATCACTAGGAATGACAAAAGATGAGGGTCCGGTTCCTCCTAAAGGCTGTTGATCAAACT
The DNA here is from genome assembly GCA_036435485.1 of Saposhnikovia divaricata. Taxonomy (NCBI): domain Eukaryota; kingdom Viridiplantae; phylum Streptophyta; class Magnoliopsida; order Apiales; family Apiaceae; genus Saposhnikovia; species Saposhnikovia divaricata. Next base: position 24,316,426 of record CM071599.1, read on the forward strand.
CGGGATGATAATCAATCAAGTCAAATGCAGGTGGATGCGGTGCAACGGGATTCTCAACGACAGGCTCACTACTAACAATCTCGGGTGGGGTCTCCCACTTGGAACAAATGGCATCCAACTCGCTCAACATCTCTTCCGAGGTCATATCCCTTAACGAATCAGCATACTCTCGATTAGGCTCATAGTTGACTTTGAAATCTTCTTTGAGAAGAGACTCAATCTCACTATCCTCAAAACTAGACCATGTGGCAAACTTGTTGACCACGTTAACCCCTATTGATGATTCATAAAGCTCATTGGGTTCTTTCCCTACATTGAAAATGTTAAGGTCTATGGTCATGTTACCGAAAGTGAGTTTCATTGAACCATTCCTACAATTGATTAAGGCATTAGATGTAGCAAGAAAAGGTCTTCCTAAGATGACAGGAATTTGGTTCTTGGATTTCGTGACGGATTGAGTCTCGAGGACAACAAAGTCAACCGGGAAGATAAAATCACCAATTTTAATCAAGACATCTTCAATTAATCCCTTGGGCATTTTTATAGAACGATCGGCAAGTTGAAATGTCATATTGGTCTTTTTGAGCTCGCCTAAACATAAAGCTTTGTAAACGGATAATGGAAGCAAGTTTACACTAGCACCTAAGTCAAGTAAAGCCTTGTCCACGAAAGTATTACCTCTGACACATGAAATGGTTGGACAACCGGGGTCCTTGTACTTCACGGGAATTTGGTTAGAAAGAATTGAGCTAACTTGGGACGTCAAGAAGGCTTTCTTAGGGACTTGGGTGGTTCGTTTATGAGTACATAACTCTTTAAGACATTTTGCATAGGAAGGAACTTGTTGAATCACGTCTAGAAGAGGAATGTTTATCTTGACTTGTTTGAATATTTCTAGAATTTGCTCCATTTGGGCCGTTTGTTTAGGAGAGACGAGGCATCGTGGGTAAGGAACCTTCGGTTTAAAGATTTGTTCTTCTGGAACAGGTTCCGCGGTTGTTCCACTCGAAGAAGACGGCTGACTAGAAGAGGCGGGGATTGGATTTTGATCAGAATGATCGAGAATAGGTGTCGGTGCAACGTTTGACTCTTCTTGTTCCTCTTCGGGGGACTCGACACCTACGTGATTATCAACTTGGTTTTCCGATCTTAAAGAGATGATGGCATTCACATTCTCTTTAGGTCCTTGATTGATAGGGAATTTATGGTTGACCTCAGGTTGACTCGGGAACTTATTCTTCTCTCGCTCATACAAGGCGTTGGCTAATTGGCTCACTTGCACCTCTAAATTAGATATGGCTTGAGTACTAGCATTCAAAATCTGTCTATCTTGAGTCATGGTTTGCATGAAGGTTTGTTGAGATTGAGCCATATTAGTGGTGGATCTAAGAAGCGCATCAAGACTCTTTTCCAACGAATTAATTCTCTTATTCGACTCTTGAAAACCAGGTGGGTGGGCGGGTGCTTGAGTTGGTTGAGACGGATAAGGACCATGATTTTGAGGCGAGAAAGAGTTTTGATTTGGCCTTTGAAAATGAGGTTGATAAGGTTGAGCTTGAGATTTTTGATTTGGGCCTTGAAAAAAGGGTGTCGGAGATTGGTAGTTTTGGCCTTGGTTCCACGAGAAATTCGGGTGGTTCTTCCACCTGGGATTGAAAGTAGGAGAGAAAGGGTCATTTCTTTGACACATGGAATTGACTTGTTGAAAATCTTGGGGACTTTGCATCCCTTGATTTGGGTACGTAGACATGTGTGAGGGACCACTATGCGTTTCTAGGGCTTCGAGTCGTCTAGTAAGGGTGGCTAACTTGGAATCGGTTGCGATGTTGCTTCCAATTGAATGCAAACCCCTAGAAGATGAACTAGAGGATTCGGTAGTCTTATTTGGTTCCCTAGTGGACTCCCACAACATTGTCTTTTCGGCTAACTCCTCGAAAAATTCCCACCATTCGTCCTCGTCTTTTTCCATGAATTTCCCTTGGCACATAGATTCCAACAATGCAGTTGTTGAACCATCTAAGGCCTCGTACACAATCTTACAGAGCCCCCATTTTTCGATTCCGTGGTGGGGACATTGAGATAAAAGATTTTTAAAGCGGTCAAAACACGTCCAAAATGGTTCGTTGTGTTTTTGACGAAATTGATTAATCTCATTCGTGAATTTCGTAGTCTTGTGGCTTGGAAAGAATTTTTTAAGAAAGATGACTACGAAACCCTCCCACGTGGAAATTGAATTAACGGGAAGACTATACAACCATTTCTTAGCATTTTCTTTCAAAGCGAAATTGATAAGTCTAAGCCTAATGGAGTCCTCGGAAATTTGTTGGAGTTTTTGCAATACGCAAACCTCCTCGAATTCATGAAGGAAAAGATACGGATCCTCACCCTCACTCCCGGTAAATTTAGGTAACATGCTAATAAAGTGGGCTTTAATCTCAAAATTATTACCAGTAACCGGTGGAAGAGTGATACACGAGGGTTGAGCGGAGCGGGTGGATAGCAACGGTCCTTAAGAGACATGGCCATGGTTACTACTGGTTCGGAATTATCTAAAGACTCGAAATCGGGTGATGAAGAAATCTCGAATGATCTCACTAGTCTAGAAGAATTATCCCTAATCCAAGTAGTTCGCATAAACCACGAAAGAAAAACACGTAGCAGATAAGTGTGATGAATTAAAACACACAAAAGAAAGGGTGTAAAATCAAAAGAAAAATTCTAAACGTAAGGTTCCTTAATACAATAAACTAGACCTTGCTCCTAACTGTAAGGACCACCAAAAACTCGATAAATCAGAATTTATTCGGACCGATTTGGCCAGGTAGGTGCAAGCATTGCCAAGAGGCAAAACACCAGCCTAGACACCAAATCCTAATTGGCCAGGTAAGCTTTCGCTTGCCTAGACACCAAAGAGTCGGAATAATTAATGATTACTTCTTTTCTTAGGTACCTTCCTAATTGAGCGCGAAATTCCCAGGGGCCCAACGTCTAATTAATTTTATTAAAGGCTTGGTATGCAAAATGATGGATTAAATTGTTTTTGTGCCAAGGAAAGAGTGATGAAATCCCTCCCCTTATCTTGTGAGTGGTTTTGCCCTTAAGGTTTATTAAAATGATGCAACAAACAACGAAATACAGACAAAACTATAAACAATTATGGATGCTTACACTACGTGTTCTTAAATAAAGAAAAGAAGAAATTTAACGTACCTTTGGGTCCTCCAGCAATCACCACCATTTATAAGGTACAAAAATTTAAAAACAAGAAAATAAAAATCTAGATGATGTGCCCTAAGTGATTAAATGCATGATGCAACAATTATGTATTTACTAGCTAATTTTTTTGGATTTTAAATTTTAAATTTTTTTGATTTTTAATTTTTTTTTTTTGATTTTCTAAAAATAAAAATGCGAGAAGAGTGAGATACGGGTTACCGAAGCATGCTTCCAGAAATTCCAATTTTTTCCACGCTCCGAGAGAAGAGTCCCGAAATTTCAAACTTTCCTAAAAAAAACGAAATAAAAAATTAAGGCAAGAAATAAAACTAATCCGAAAAATTAAATATTAAGGCGTGAAAAATAATTAGTTCCCCGGCGACAGCGCCAAAAACTTGATATGCCGAAAATAAACAATTAAATATCACAAGTGCACGATCATCGTTTTAGTATTTATGATTCGATCCACAGGGACTAATTTTTATTTCGCGATTCTTAATTTTCACTTAATCGAACTAGAACAATTTGGGTTTTGAAAATTTTAGTTTTAAACTAATTAAAAATTTGATTTTAAACTAATTAATTTCTAAAAGAAAATTTAACCACTATTTAAAAGAAAATTTTATTATTATTCTATTTTTGAACTAATTAATTAAAAGATAAATTATTTAAGGATTTAAAAAAAATTGTTAATTTTACTAATTAATTCATAATTTCGAATGTAAATTACTTTAAAAGAAAATTTAACAATTTTAAACCGATAAAAACAGAATTTTGCATTTGAATTAAAATCGAAGATTATTTACAGAAAATGATTAATTCGCTTGGTGAACTAACAATAGAAAATCCAAACCAAACTACACTTAAGAAAAATCAAACAAATGATAAACCAAAAAGGACAATTCAGATGACTCGCTAACTCAATTACAACAGCTAATTCATATTCTAAAATTCAAATTAAATCTAAATTCTAAATTATTCTAAAATTAATCTAAAAATGTTAACCAATTAAAAGACAATTAAATCATTACTCTATTTCTAAATTAATTAATCAAAAGAACAAAAATTAAGTTATTCTCAAAATTCTAAATTCGAACTATTTTTTATTCTAAAACATTTTCTTTTTTTTTAAAAGAAAAGTTATTTACAAGAATTTTTAGGGAAAATTTGTCATGAGGTGTTTGTAAATAAGAACAGCCAAAATCAAAGCAAGAATTAGAACCCCAGCAAAAGATCACTGCATAAAAATAGAACACAAATAAATAAAACAAAATAATATAACACAAACACAACAAATTAACAAACACGGTTAATTGAAACCGAGTCGACTCAGAACATAGCCACTACAATATACAACACATACGTCAACTAGGGACAACAACATTCGGGAAAACAAAACAGTCTCGGATTTCACACGAAACGATAACTCAGAACTCGGAAAATAACGCCGAACAAACTCGGTTTAAAAACAAACGAAATCGGCTCAGAAATTTGACTCCAAAAACCAACTAAAATGCAGCGACGATTCTTCAAACTTAGCAAATACCCGAACAAACAACTCAAATTCTGAAATTAAAAACAACGATGTGGCTGCAAACTCGATTCAATCAAGTCGAAACCTCAGCATTCAACTCGTACACTAAATTACTAACTCATCATAAATCGGGAACAAACAAAATTACGATTCAGCTATTACAAACTCATAACTCGGGAACAACAAAATCAGTGCTCGACTAAAACTCTAAAAACGAAATTGGGGGAATGGGGTTTAATCGAAAAGAAAGAGAAGAAGGGGCGTGAGGTTTGAATAAACAAGAATGGAGAGATGGGTTTGTATCGTAGAGAGAGGGAGATAATGGGGAAATGAGTTTTTACAGGGAAGGAAATAGAGATGGAGAGAGAGAGAGAGAGAGGCGTCGTGGAGAAGAAGGAGGAGAGGAAGGGCTGGGGTTTGGTCCGACTACGAGAGAGAGAGAGAGAGAGAGAGAGAGAGAGAGAGGAGATAGAGATTTTGTCCGTTTAAATTGAGAGAGGAGATGGAGGGGTTGAATTCGAATGGTGAAGAGAAAGAAGAGCAGAGGAGGTGTATGTTTTATTCGAATAAGAAGAAGATGAAAATGGGTCTATTAGCTGAGTAAAACAGGGGATTTAAGATTGAGGTAATCGACTAAAAATAGGGGTGTCTATTTAGGATGCTTCGAATTTTGACTAATAAAAACAGGAAAATATGCATTAAAATTAAAATTAGTATTTACACTAACACATAAAATATAAAAACTAGATCTACAATTAACAAGAATAAAACCCATATTAAAATGGAAATTTAAAGGGGCATAACTACAATTAATATTAAAAACGGAAATTAAAACTACGAAACAAATTCTTAAATCGATACTTTCAATCTCATGTGGTTAGCATCGCTACTTTATCCACACAAGAATTTACGAAAATAACAAAATAAAGAATAAGGAAAGAGATGCAAGAATTTAAAAGAAGACTTGAAATTTGCATAAAAATAAAGAGTGTTTACAAAAAAAAAAAATTAGAAAATTACAACTACAATTTTTGGAGATGAACTACTACAATCTAATTCTAGTATGTAAGGTAATGGTGTGTTTTAACAAGAGAAGATGAAGGTATTTATAGGCAATAATTTAGGGTTTTGGTTGGTATGGGCTAATCTTAGCCATTGATTTAGTTTTGGGTTGGCTAAATCTTGGCCTTCCATTTGGTTTTGGCAAAATGTGCACCACCCTCCATTCTCTTTCCTTTTTCTTCTATTTTGGTCCTTCTTCTTCTTCTTTTGTCATTTATTTCTTTATTTTGTCATTTCTTCATTTTTCTCGAATTTTCCTGAAATGCAACAAAATAATTTATTAAAATACGAGTTCAAGCAATAAATAGGTAATAAAAATATGCAAAAATATGCACTTATCAGCTTTGGCCCAATGGTTGTGCGCTTGTGCCCTCCACTCTCTCACATGAGAGGTGGAGCGTTCGATCCCCTCTCAAACAATAAAATGTTGGAAGATGGTTGTAATGTCTCTTTGTAAGCTTGCCCATTATGACTTTACAGGTATTATCTGCCTATCTTGTGGGGAATCTTCGCTCATTCTAACTTGTGCTATTCGATGTTCATTCTTAAAAATTGGTTCGGGACGCTTATTTGATAATATGAGAGTTAGATCGGTTAGATCTATTCTTGTAAAATCGATATGGGGTGGCACCCTCTAATAAAAAAATTAAGTTATAATATTTGTATCGACCTGATTAGTTGTTGGTCATGTGATTATCTCGTGAATTTGCTTCCGCCTGATCAATTGGGTTTGATTTCGTTAACTATTGTATTCTTAAAAAAATGATATTATTTTGATGATTCATGAAGCTTTTATTCTATCAAAATGGAAGAAAATAATATTAATTTAAAACTTTTACTCTCATTACTTGTTGCTGATTAATGTTAGAATGCACGTTTAGAGGCCATTTGGGTAGATTTAAAATAATGACTAATGACTTAAAGTGACTTAAAGGGATAAGTTCAAAGTGAAAAATTCCCTGTTTGGATAATTTTGTATTATGAGTAACTTATTAATCATTAAAAATGTAATAATAAAAACAAACTTATTATCCATTTGAATAATAATATTAACTTTTATCATATAAAATCACAAAAAAATTAAGTCGTTCAAAAAAGTACTTTCTAATAACTTCTGGCTTTAAGTAAGTTTCTGGTTATTTTTAATTTTAAGTCAGTTTCTGACTTATTATACAAACATACATTTTTCAGCTTAAAGTAAAAAACGAAGCCTCTGGCAAAACAAGCTCTTAATCTGTTCTGAAATGTTTCCTATACAAATTTTCTTTAAAGTGAATGTGTGCGCATACATTTGATAGTCAAATATATTTTCCAAGTTTGAGAAGATTTCATAAACTTAATTAATTTTAGGGTATTTATCAAAAATACTATTTTTTAAAGTTTTTTGGCGATTTTACTATCTTAAAATATTTGCAAAAATATTAATTTATTTGCCAAAATACGGAGGTTGCATTCAATTGCATATGTGATTGGTTGCATTCAATTGCATGTGGTTGCATCCAATTACATATGTGGTTGCATGCAACTAACCTTATACGTAATTGAAAATTGAATTTACATATGTGGCTACGCCGCCCTTATATACAAGAAAGTTGAATTTGCATTTTTTGGCTACGCAGCAGGTTGCATTCAGTTACATATCTGGTTGGTTGCATTCAGTTGCATATGTGGTTGCATCTAGTTCCATATGTGGTTGCATGCAACTAACCTTATACGTAACTGAAAATTGATTTTACATATGTGGTTGCGCCGTCCTCAAGGAAGTTGAATTTGCATTTTTTGGCTACGCAGCAGGTTGCATTCAGTTGCATATGTGGTTGGTTGCATTCAGTTGCATATGTGGTTGCATATGTTGTTGCATGCAACTAACTTTATACGTAATTGAAAATTAAATTTACATATGTGGCTGCGCCGCCCTTATATACAAGGAAGTTGAATTTGCATTTTTTTGGCTGCATAGTAGGTTGCATTCAATTTATATACAAGGAAGTTGAATTTACAATTTTTGTTGCATTCAGTTGCATATGTGGTTGCATCCAACCTCTGTATTTTTGCAAATATTTTTTTTAGAAAAAGTATTTTTACAAAAAAAAATTTGGGCTTGGATATTTATGAAAAAACCCCTTTTATAAATTTTTTATTTTGATTCAAATTTTTTTCATTCTTCAGAATTTAGATAATATCAATTAATCTTCAAAAAGAGTTTACTAAATCTGATTAAATATATCGATTAATTATCCAATTGACCACTAAATAATTAACAAAATTTCAAATTTACTACTAATAAATTCAGAATCTTAACGACGACGAAATCTTAAATTATTCATTTTTAAGTTGATGGTAAACTAACAAAATTTAAAAATTTATTATTAAAACTTAACAATTTAATCTGATCAATTTAAGACACCCCATAACAAAATGTCAATTTGACTTTTGCTAATTATATACTCCCTCCGTCCCTTTTTAGTTGGCACATTTGCAAAAAACACACATATTAAGAAAGAATTAATTATGTAATTTGTTTCCATGTTTACCCATAATCTTAACATTAAATGAAGAGTTATGAGTGTGTATATTAAATATAAAGTCAAACATTGGTATTAGAAATAAAGGGGTATATATGGGAAAATTGGTAAAAATATGTATTGGAACAAGGAATGTGACAACTATTTAGGGACAATTTTTTTTTGCAAATGTGCCTACTAAAAAGGGACAGAGGGAGTATTGATCAATTACATTAAGCCAAACAAAATTTAATTCTACTTCTCGAAAGTGCGAACAAAACCCACCAAACTTTATGTTACTCCATTATTGTTAAAGGGGAACGGTATGTGGTAAACGGTTGCCACAGATTGTTTAACTAACATACTGTTTCAGAGCCGTTGGATCGTTGATCCAAAGGCTCTAATTTAAGAAAAAAAATTACATCGCACCGTATAATTTTTTGCGGTACGAACAAATTACCAAAATATCCCTACTGTTCACGTACCGCAGAAACTTTCTGCGGTACGGTGAACAACATATTTTTTATGTGAAAACAAGGGGGGCATTTTGGTAATTACTCCGTACCGCAGAAAGTTTATGCGGTACGGTGTTGTTTTTTTTAAAATCACAGCCGTTGGATGGTCGATCCAATGACTCAGAAACCGTTTGTTAAATAAGACATCCCTGGCATGCATTTGCCAGGAACCGGTTGCCTATTGTTAAAGGGATTAGATAACACAAACCTAAAAATGAAGAACAAACAATGCTTAATATATAGACATGCACATTACTAAGCATGATTTTTTTTGACACATTACTAAGCATGATGTTGCAACCAATTTCCGTCGGTTTATCCGTTCGGTCGGACCTGCAATTGAAGAAGAATGCGAGGGTGTGGCCCCCCGATTCACCTCCGGTGTGAGAATAAGTTAACTGGTTCTTTTATGAGTAAAGGTAAACGTAGAGTGTTTGTGTTGTGTGTTCGTGATTGAATGAATGAACCCAAACCTTTGTTAACCTCTTTATCCTCGATGTTGGCAGTTATCGGAGAGTAAGGTGAGTGGTGAACGTGTTCCACGTTCCCACGTTCCCCGGGATGTACAACCGAACGAACCGTTGTACATAAAGGGGCCGAATGACATGGGCCTTCGCCAAACCGGTATTCATTCTATGACTGGGCCTTCGGTCCAGCCCAGTGAGAAGTTGGGCCTCTAACATGTCCCTAGGCTTCGTTCGGAGTTATCCTCAGGACGAAGGCTAAAGCCCAAGCCCATCTTCGGAATTCTGTGTTCGTACGTTCCCTTCGGATAAGAATGGCGATGGACAAGACTGAGACGCCTCCTAGGGAGCCGTGTCTCTTTATGGCTGACAGCTGTCTGTCCTCGAGATTTGCGCTTCAATCCCCGCCGTTGAATATGAAACGGCTCTGTCCAAGCGTCACATCTTTTCTATTTAAACTCCACAGTTTCTTTCTTTCTTTCTTTTACGCACATATCATTTCTTTAACATTGTTTCATCAGCAATTGGGAACGTTGTTTCATCACCGGAGGCCTTCAAATCGCCGATTCCAGTCGACATTCACGTCCAAGAAGCCTACCCCCACGAACTCGACCTTATCAGAGATCTCAAGCAAATCAGTAAGTTCTCATTACTTCCCTTCTTTTTTCGATTCATCGCACACTTGAATTACTTTCTTTCCTGCTTTTGTGTTCATATCTGCTTTTCGTATTCACACACACATGTATGTATCTATATGTACGCATATGTAAAGTTACCCGTGCAGTTTATTCTTGTCGTTTTGAGTAGAACATGCGCATGTCTTTTCCTTTTAATTTCCGTTGTGTTGCTCTGATACAACCCCTTACTTGAACCTTGAGATTTGCTTGGAAGTTGTCAGGGTTGAGATGTCCTTCGGGATTTCCAAACCCTGAGAACTCCCTTCGGTCTGTCCCGATCTTTATAACTTTTAGACCCGTAATTTGCCAAACCTTAGATTTTAGGATTATCCGACCGATCCTGGCTCACTGTACTCGGCCTCTCCCCTTTTTGTTTTCGTCTTCTTTGTCCGAGTACAAAGCTAATGTCTCTTCATTTCCGAATGCAGGGACATGGATCGGTCAACCGAAGGTGCCGGTCCTTCGGAGGTATCACCGTTTAGTGATGTCGGGGAGTATCCTGCGGCGAACTTTCGGTCGCACCTGACTGAGGAAAAAATAGAAGAATTCCATTCCAAATACCTAGTAGAGAGGAATGTCTGGTACTTCTTCACTCCTAGGAAGAGAGACCGTATTTGGCACAACCCTGAGGTTCCACCTCTCTTCGGCGGAAGTGTGGCCACCGGCATATCCGAAATGGCCTTCAAATGTGGCTTTCGGCTGCCGATGCTGCCAATACTGAAAAAATTGCTGAGGCAAGTTGGGATCGCCATAGGACAGCTGGATCCGAACAGCTTTTTCCATATAAACGCTTTCCAAGCCCGATGCTTAGCTAAAAAGATGACTCCGAGGACAACCCTGTTCTGGCATCATTATGAGCTCCGGAGGAATTCCAAAAGTAACGGCTTCTACACTATCGCTCGTCGGACCGGCAGGGCCGATTGGGCTCAAACGAACTCCAACAATAGGGGGGCCCAAGAGAAGTGGGTTTTCATCTCGGGCCCGAAAATGGAGAAGTACGGCCGCTGGCAGGATCTGGACCCGTCGAGGTTGCAGTATCCCGAGATGTTGGAGGCGGACAAACACGATTATCGCCTTCTTTGTGAACTCGATATGGGTAGGGTTCCCCTATCGGACAGCCGGGATAACGGCTGGTTGGTCTCCCTCTGGGGTAGTGGTAACATTTATCCTTACTCCTTTCCATCCGAGTGTTTACTGTATTTTATTTCTTGTTGCCAATGTTTGACACTCTTGTTTTTGTGCAGTGTCTTCTCTTGGTCATATTATTGAGCGCAAACGCAAGAGGGCAGCTCAACTCTCGATAGCTGCTACAGCCGAAGCTGATGCTGCCGATCAATCGGCCGGCAAGGAGCTGGAATCTGTTCCCGACACCGGTGGGAGAAGCGAAACTCCAGTGGCTTCTCCTCCGCGAGATCAGGGGGATGGTATCGTCCAGGCCCTCTCAACCGATTCCCGAAAGAGGGGTCGGTCGGGAGATGCCGGACTGAAAGTATACCATCCTCCCTGGGGAGTCCTTGAGACAGATCAAATCATTGTCCCTGCCCCCCAGCTGTCTACCATAGTAGGTCCCGATCTTTGCCGGGGTCTCATTCTGCCAGCCGACAGGCCCACGTTTGCTAAGGCAAACGACCTTGAGGCTTGTACTGAAATGCTGGCTCTGCTCTCCATGGTAAGCTTTGCTTTTTCTCGGTGTTATTTCTTTCGCTTGTATTCAGTGTTTAATTCTTTTCCCTTGTTTGTTTCCAGGGGGTCTCTTGGTCGGCCGTAGTGACTGAACGGATGGGGGGTATACAGAAAAAGCTGGAGGCAGCCAACCAGACTGAAGTTCGGGTAGTCAAGGCTGAAGAGGACCTCCGGAATGCAACTTCTGACTTGGAGAGGGTCACCGGCCAATCTAACTCCTTGAAGGCCGAAAATGATGCCTTGAAGGCAAAGTTGCAGGAGATGGACGCCTTGAGGGCTAGGGTCGAGTGGAGAAACAAGCAGCTCAAGCTTTCAAGGAAAAAGGTTCGGAAGCTGCAGAAGACCCTGGAGCTGACCGAAGAAAGATGCTACCAACTGGGGTATGACGGTGCTGTGCTGAAGGCACATTCTTTGGGCTTCGATCATACTCAGCTGGTAGATCCTTCGCTCGGGATGACGGATCCGGTTGGTCGGGAGGAGTCTGATCAACCCTTAGAGGTTTCTTCGGGCGAAGATGAGTCTCTCTCCGACGAACCTCCAGCTGATGAAGCCTTGTAATATTTTCGTAGCTTTTTAATATTTTCGAACTTGTAATGTTTAACTTTGCCTTCGGGCTCTTTATTCGTGCCTTCGGGCTCGTAATACTTTACTTTGCCTTCGGGCTTGTTTTATTTAAGTTTGCCTTCGGCTTCGGCCTTAATTTGGCTTCTGTTTCTGTTCATGCGTCTTTGGCTTTGTTTTGCCTTAGCATGATTTTTCTTTTTTATGCCTCTTCGGCTTCATTTTGCCTTAGCATATTTATTTTATTTTTATTTTTATGCGTCTTCGGCATTATATTGCCTTGGCATAATTACTTATATTTTTATGCATCTTCGGCCATTTTCGCCTTAGCATAATTACTTGTATTTTTGTGCTTCTTCGGCCATTCTTGCCTTTTTGTGCATCTTTGGTCGTAACCTAGCTGCCCCCAAGTATTTAAGGGGTTTTGTAAATGATTAAGGTCTCATTCGGTCGGCTGAAAAATATTTTCTCCCGGCCTTAATTAATGTCAAAGCAACTTGAATACTAAGACAATTTTGTAAGAGGCCAAATTTCATTCGGTCGGCCCCAAATTTGGATTCGTCAAGTATTTGTAGCTGAAAACACAATGTACTTGAACACTACCAGTAAGTTAAAGGGCGCATGTTTTATACGGTCGGCCCCAAACATGGGTCTATTAAGCTTAATATTGCGTACTTAGCTTTTTGGCTATAAATGTACTTAGCTTAACAATAACGGATAAAAAATGGAGCAAAACAATCTTTTCATTAATCATGCAACTCTTACATAGATTTAATTACAGATTGATGCTAGCTTATGGAATTCAGAATAAAGTTGCATAAGACAAAATACTGAAGTAAAAAAGCAATAAAATTTGTCCAGTAAGCTTACTGGTAAAAACGGCGAAGGCGAGCGGCGTGCCAGGTGTTTTTGATTGGGCTGCCGTCCGGATGAGCCAATTTGTAGGTGCCTGGTCGGACCACTTCAATCACCACATATGGACCTTCCCAGTTGGGCATAAGCTTGCCTTTTTTTGCTGGCATGGAGGTGGCTAACTCCCGAAGCACTAAGTCCCCGGCTCGAAAAGATCTCTTCTTCACCCCCGAATCATAGTACTGGGCTGCCTGCAGTTGGTACCTTAGGTTTCTTTGGTGGGCAGCCTCTCTTTCTTCTTCTAGTAAGTCCACATTTGCTCGAAGTCCGAACTCATTTGTCTCCACGTTAAACGTTTCTGTTCGGTACGACTCTAAACCAACTTCGACGGGTAGAAGGGCATCAGTTCCGAAGGCCAGTTTGAAAGGTGTTTCCCCGGTTGAAGATCTTGTAGTGGTTCGGTAAGCCCATAGGACCCATGGTAGTTCTTCAGCCCAAAGTCCCTTAGCTTCCCCTAGCCTTTTCTTGATTCCATCAAAAATGATTTTGTTGGCCGCCTCGATCGCCCCGTTTCCCTGGGGATGCCCTACCGAACTGAACTTCTGTTTTATCCCGAATTGAGCCAGGAATTTTCTGAACTTGCTCCCAATGAATTGAGTACCGTTATCGGACACACAAACCATAGGTATGCCAAACCTTAAGATCACCTGTTCCAGCATGAATTTCTTCGCGGCCTCTTCGGTAATGGCCGAAAGGGGTTTTGCTTCTATCCACTTTGTCATATAGTCGATTGCCACAATACAGTATTTCGCTTGCTTAGTGCTGGTGGGTAGGATCCCCACAATATCGACCGCCCACATAGCAAATGGGATCGGGCTAAGGACTGAAGACATCTCTTCGAGAGGTTGCTTCGGGATTGTGCTGAATATCTGGCATTGCTTGCATTTCTTTGCATACTCTGTGGCGTCTTCTTTCATTTTTGGCCAGAAGAATCCCTGCCTAAGGATCTTGAAGGCTAAGGATCGTCCTGCCAAATGTTCTCCACAAATCCCTTCATGAACCGTCTCCAAAGCAAGCTGTTGTTCATCTTTGTCTAAACATCTGAGTAGCGGCTGGCTTACCGATCGTCTGAACAAACGGCCCCCGACCAGAGTGTAATTTCCCGACCGATACTTAACCTTCTGTGCTTCCCTTCGGTCAAGTGGTAGGATGCCTTTTTCCAAGAAGGCCCTGATGGGAGTCATCCAATTGACCCCTTGATGAATTTCCATGCACTGCTTCTTGTCTATCGAAGGTGTCTTTACTTCGGTCAGATAGATGGACCCACTTAGGTTTTGGGTTTCTGCCGAAGCTAACCTCGAGAGGGCGTCTGCCCGACTGTTGTTTTCTCTAGCTACTTGAGTTAACTCGAAAGTTTCAAACAGCAAAGATTGTTCACGTACCTTAAGCGCGTATGCCTTGGTTCGGGGATCTTTTTGCCCATACTCTCCTGAGAACTGTTTTACCACCAACATTGAATCACTGAACGCCCTTATGTGCTTAACTTCCAAATTTCTTGCCAAATCTAGCCCGGCCAAGAGTGCTTCATATTCGGCTTCGTTGTTCGTCAACGGGAAAGTGAACCTGATAGCTTGACAAATCTCGAACCCTTCTGGGCTTGTAAGAATTAGCCCTGCCCCGCACTTTTCCTTGGCGACCGAACCATCGACAAACAACTTCCATTTTCCCGGTGTCTGAATCATTTATTCTTCAGGAGCTAAGTTATTCGGCCCCGAAAAAGAGCATTCTACTATGAAGTCCGCCAATGCTTGGGCTTTGATCGAAGTCCTTGGTGTATACTCCAAATCATGCTCCCCCAGTTCGATCGCCCAAGCAACCACTCTGCCCGATGCTTCTGGTCTTTGCAATATTTTCTTTAACGGCTGATCGGTTACAACTTTGATCGTCCTTCCCTGGAAATAGTGCCTTAGCTTTCTTGCGGCCACTACCAGTCCATAAGCGAACTTCTCTGCATTCGGATATCTTGTTTCTGCGTCCTTGAGAATATGAGAGACATAGAATACCGGATGCTGGTTTCCTTCATGTTCTTTGACCAGCACGGCTCCAAGTGTTCGGTCGTTCACAGCCAAGTACAGCTGCAATGTCTCCTTCGGGTCGGGTTTCATTAAGAGTGGGGCTTTCACTAAGTACTCTTTAACATCCTCGAATGCTTTCTGGCAATTTGGCCCCCACTCGAAATTCTTGGACCCCCGAAGCACTTCAAAGAATGGTAAGGCCTTTTCGGCCGATCGGGAGATGAACCTCCTCAGGGCCGCTAGCCGTCCGGTCAGCTTTTGAATGTCCCTGATTGTCTTCGGTGCCTCCATATCAATGACTGCTTTAATCTTCTCCGGATTGGCTTCAATTCCTCTGGCGCTAACCATGTATCCCAGAAATTTCCCACTATTCACTCCAAACGTACATTTGTTCGGATTGATCCTCATGTTGTTTCTTCTGAGCGTTTCAAAACATTCCCTCAGATCTTCTGCATGATCCCTGAAAAGGGACTTAACAATCATATCGTCCACGTAGCATTCCATGTTCCGGCCGATCTGGGCTTTGAACACTTTGTTGATCATCTTTTGGAATGTTGCTCCGGCGTTCTTCAAGCCGAAAGGCATCTTGATGTAAGCATAAGTGCCATTCGGTGTGATGAATGCTGTCTTGGGAACGTCCTCGGCATTCATGGCAATTTGGTGATATCCTGAGAATGCATCCAGGAAACTGAGTATTTGATGCCCCGAAGTAGCATCTATCAGTTGGTCAATGTTTGGCAAGGGATAGTGGTCTTTCGGGCAATGCTTATTCAGGTCGGTGTAGTCGACACACATCCTCCACTTGCCATTAGATTTCTTCACCACCACTACGTTTGCCAACCAATCGGGATAGTCTATCTCTTCAATGAACTTTGCTTCCAGCAATTTTTCAACTTCAACTTGGATTACTTTCTGCCTTTCCATGGCGAAATTCCTCTTCTTTTGTCTTACGGGCTTGGCTTCGGGAGCTACATTTAAACAGTGTTTGGCAACCGCAGGGTCCAAACCTGGCATATCTTCGGGATTCCATGCGAATACGTCGTGGAATTCCCTAATGACCTTGATGACTTTCTCTTTCAATTTCGGCTCCATGTTCTTTCCAATTTGGATCATCTTTCCCGACTGACCCACGTATAGTTCTACCTCTTCGATCTCTGCAGCCGGCTCAGCAATCGGGCTTGACAGGTCGGCCCCAAACTTTTCCAACTCAATGTTCAGCAGTTGGTGGCTGCCCCCAGCTTCGGTCTCATTTCTTTTCCTTTTTCCGGCTTCGGTCATCTCAATGTCTTTGTCTCTTTCCAAATCCTCCAACATGATTATTCTGGCGGCTTTCTGATCGCCTCTCATTTCTCCAACTCCATGTTCTGTTGGGAACTTCAACTTCAGATGAGGGACAGAGGACACGGCCTGGAACAAAGATAAGGCTGGCCTTCCCAAAATTCCGTTGTACGGACTATCGACCCGGACGACATAGAACTTTGCTTCCTTCACCACAGTGTATGGCGCTTTTCCCATCATGACAGACAAAGTGATGGTCCCTTCTATCGGTACAGGCTGATTACCGAAACCATACAAGGGCGCCTCGTGGCATGGCTCCAACTGTTCACCTCCCAAGTTCATCTTGCAATATGTCCGGTGATATAGAATGTTGACTGAGCTCCCTTCGTCCACCAGCACTCTCCATATCTTGTTTTCCCCGATTACTGGGTTTATAACAAGTGGGTCTTCGTGCGGCCATATCACGTCTTCGTAGTCATCTTCTGTGAAGGAGATAGGCAATGGTTGCTTAGCTGAACTTGATTGGTACAGGTTGTAGATCTGTCTGGCGTACTTTTTCCTCGCTGTCTTACTGTCCCGATCAAGCACTGTTCCTCCGGAAATTGTCCTGACCTCCCCTCTGTACTTCTCCGAACTCTCAGCTTCCTTCCTTTTCTCCTTGGACTCGAGTTTGTCCCTCAAGTCGCCCACAAATTGGGTCAGTTCCCCATCTTTGATCATTCTTTCGATTAACTTCTTCAAATGATAGCACTCCTCGGTGTTGTGACCTTTGTCCCGATGGTAGTCACAATACTTGCTGTCGCTTCTTCTGTTCTCAGGGGTCTTCAACTTGGGTGGTCTGACAAACCCAGGTTTACCCTTTATCTCATGGAGAATCTTCGAGATAGGTGTGTTTAATGGTGTGAACACAGTGCTATCTCTATCTCTTCTTCGTTCGGCCCCTTTGTCGGGCCTTGTATCATTCAACCTGCTCTTGATATCTCCTCGACCCCTTCGGTCGTCTCTTCTGTCATCCCTTCGGTCATACCTATCATTTTTCTTCTCCTTGTACCCCCCAATTGATTCCAATTTTCTTCTAATGGCCTCTCCTCTCACATATATATCATTTAAAGATTTGGGAGGCATATCATAAAGAGAGGACCGAAGCTTCTTACCTTTGACAGGGTCGAGGCCTGCTGCGAGGAATCCAGCCGCCTTGACTTTGTCCAAGTTGGTGACCATGCCAGCTTCTTCTTTGAACCTTGCTAAGTAATCACCCAAATCTTCGTTCGGCCCCTGCCTGCAGTGGATCAGTGCTTCAGTATCCTTCTCTCTTCGGCACAAATGTGAGTAGTGCCTCAAGAATTTTTTCTTCACTTGCTCATACGAGCCTATCGACCTAGGTCTCAGCGACCTGTACCACATGGATGCATTCCCCTTCAGGTAGGTCTTGAACATCTTACATAGCATCACATCGCAGTGCCCCATCCCAGTCATGAGCGATTCATATTTCTCACAATGATCTTCGGGGTCACCCTTTCCGTTAAATTCATTCATCTTCGGGAACTGCCTTCCGGGAGGCGGTCGAAAGTGTTCGACGTCTTCGGTCACCACTGGCTCGTGGCTAACCTTTCTCTCTCCAAACATGGCCTTCTCAATTCTCCGGATGCGATCGTCCGTATGTGGACCCTCCTCTTCCGAATCGGAGGAATAAACCACCTTTGACCGGGTTCTCCTCGAGTTTGATTCAGGGTCCCCTGACTCGTCTTCATCAATTCTGGTTCTTGGTCTTTTGTCTCTTCGGTCGTCCAACTCCGGGTCTTCGGCTTCTAGAGCCTCGCGGAGTACCTTTTCCTGTAACTCGATCCCCTCCCTTTGGATCTTTAGGGCTTCTAGCCTCAAACGGTCGGCCTCCCTTTTTTTGGCCAGACGTTCGGCCTCCCTGCTGCTTTTCTCTTTCTCTATCTCTTTCCGTTTCCCCTTGGCTTTTTGTTCTTCTCGCCACTTCATCAGAATTTCCCGTTGCTCTTCGGGAGACGGTACGTCCCCCTCTTCGTCGAAAATCAAATGTCTTGGGGTGATGGGAGGAGTGGTGCGAGTATTTACAGCCATAGTGCCATCGTCAGCCGTTGGTATTTCGGTTTCATTCGCCATTACTAACAATATAATCCAACACAAACGTAACTCTGCGTTCCCACAGACGGCGCCAAATGTTGCAACCAATTTCCGTCGGTTTATCCGTTCGGTCGGACCTGCAATTGAAGAAGAATGCGAGGGTGTGGCCCCCCGATTCACCTCCGGTGTGAGAATAAGTTAACTGGTTCTTTTATGAGTAAAGGTAAACACAGAGTGTTTGTGTTGTGTGTTCGTGATTGAATGAATGAACCCAAACCTTTGTTAACCTCTTTATCCTCGATGTTGGCAGTTATCGGAGAGTAAGGTGAGTGGTGAACGTGTTCCACGTTCCCACGTTCCCCGGGATGTACAACCGAACGAACCGTTGTAAATAAAGGGGCCGAATGACATGGGCCTTCGCCAAACCGGTATTCATTCTATGACTGGGCCTTCGGTCCAGCCCAGTGAGAAGTTGGGCCTCTAACACATGATTTAGTCATCATTAACAATGTCACAGCTAACCGCAATCCATCAATATGATTGATTGTCATTTATATATGCAGTGCAGCCTATTTTTTAATGATCATTGCTCTATAAAGAACACTCTATATAAAGAACAATAAAGAATACTATGTAATTATTTATTCCAATACATCCAATGGTCCCGCTAGGGACATCCAATACAAAAATTTCTTATTTTTTTATTCTCTTTCCATTCAACAAAAAAATAATATTACTGTTCACTGACGACGTCAGCAGTGACGTCATCATGAACAGTGGATTTTTTTCCCTGAATGGATAGAAGGTAAAAAAAATAAGAACTTCTTGTATTGGGTGCCTTGACGGAACTCTTAGATTAGATTAAATATGAGTGTTATAATAGTGTTCTTTATTGTTCTTCATATAAGGTGTTCTTCATGTAATGCAACTCATTTTTTAATATTATTTTTAAGAAACACAACTGATCACTGATTAGTTTCTTCAAAAGTATACTCCCTCGTCAATACTTTACGACTTTTTTTTACTGATTGAAACGCACGTTAAAATGTATATAAGATATAGTTCCATAGCTTATTTTTAAAGTTTCTTTTTTTGAATAAAAATTTAAACATTAAAATTTTTATTTAGATTTTTTTTATAAATAATTTAGGGAACCATACTTTATATAAATTTTAAAATACGCTCCGTCCCAAATATAAAGAATTGAGGAATAAAAGGAATTTTAAGATACGCTCTATCCCAAATGTAAAAAGTCGAGAGGAACAAAGAGAGAGTACAAGATAGAAGATACTCTAGCAAATTCTACTTACTCAAGGTATCAACAGATTTACTGTAGATTTATTAACATCAAGAAAACCATAACAACAATCTTAGTCCAGGAAGCTGATGTAAGCCCCGCTTGGGAAATCTTATTTCTCAGAAATAAGTTACTTATTCTGAAAAAAAGTACATAAATTATGTACTTTTTTTGATTTAAGTAAATTATTTTTGCATCATACACATTTTTTTATAAAAACAAGTACGAAAATACGAATTTTTTTCCGAAATAAATAACTTATAAATTCAAACCAAACGGGGCCATACATAGCTTGTAAACACTAGACAGATCTAGAGCTCTAAAGAGAGAGATTTTCCATTGAATAGGTGGGCGTCAGGTCTAAAATTTGACTTTAGTGGCATAGACAATAAACATTTTCACAACTTGTCAATGTGTGCCCCATTTTCAAATGAATTTTCAACGTTCATTTTACTTGTGTTCGTTTTTTGAACTTTACTATGATTGATCTTGCATCTTAATATCAAACTATAATCAAGTACAAGAATATTTCCCCCCCCCCCCCCCCCGCCCCCGCGGGTTGTGCTAAAGAACACAAAAGATTTATACTTGTAGAATGAAAGGATACGTGTAAATAATGTAACCAAATAGAAAAAAACAAATTTAGGCATCTAAACATCTTGTCAAGTTAGTAGCATAACTAATATGGACGCTTGAGGGCTTAAGTTGCAACAACCATAGAGATTTGAAGTTACTATTCTTATGAGCCAGGAGTCGAAAGCCGAATCCTGGAAACAACCTATTTGTGAAAAATCGGGAAAGAATTGTAATACATTAAAATCTCTTTATTGGAGCTTTGATACTGCCATACTGGTGATTAGCAGCTCCAAAAGAAGTAAAAGATATATTGGTACACTAGCCAAAAGAGTATCCAGATATGTGAGGGCATTCTGTTTTAATCACGATTTGCAAGGTCAATAAAATTGCGGCAACTATAATTCAGTTCTGCATAATAAGGACACAATTTGTTTTTACCATTTTTCATGCTTATTCTTCCGCCTTCCTCTCTCTGTAAATCAAAAACTAAGGTCTGCAACCTGTTCTGGGATATTAAAATTTGTAAACCATATCCTCTGTATATCCAAGTTCTTTGAGTATGCCAGTGAGCTGCAAATTATCACATTACTGAACTTAGAAATTTATTGCACAGAAACCACTGTAAATATGTTGTACGCTTTATCATGCATCTGTACCTCGCCTTGTGTCCAATCTTTTGCCTTTTCACCAGATATGTGCTTCACCATTCCAGGAGGGCCACATACCTGAACCAAGTGTAAAAGTGACTTAACTACTGAATAAAAAAGAAAACTGAACAAATAGCTGAAATTCAAACTGGAAATAACAATAAATACTTGGGTGTTTGATGTGACACTTCTAAATAAATGTATTTTACAAATAAAGAATAGCTTAATTGCTAGTCCCAAAATGTATTGTAGAAGGGGGGTTGAATAAAAATACACCGATTTTTCAAGTTCTTTGCAGATAAATAAATTACGGTCAGTTCTTGACAATTAACACGAATCAAATCAACACACAAGTTTCCAAGAATATACGTTTATATATTTAATCTTGAGTGTTGCTACAACCTCGTGAAATAAATACACGAGCTACAATGATTTGCCTTACAGAGAATTAAACATAGGGCTTTTACTAGCTTTCAATACAGAGCGTTTATGGAGCTTTGTGTTTTTACAAGGAAGACAGATAAAAAGAAAATAATACACACGGCCTCTCTTTTAGCTCTCTCTATAGGACAAATATCTGGCTGTAGTCTTCTAAGCATACGTGGCTTCGTTAGGTCTATATATTTGCTTAGCTTCTTACACTAGTTGTGCAACGTATCCTCTCATTGGGAAAAACCAGACTGGTGGAAAATCACAAAATGGTGCTCTCACTGGCGAAACCACACTGGTGGAAATTAAGTGACTGGTGGAGAGAATACATGATTGGTGGAAATGTGGATGAGTGGTGGAAACGAGTGGTGGACAATTCCACCACTTAACAAATAAGCATACTTCACAATTTCATCACTCACATTTGTACTTCTTTCATCTTTTGCATTTTAACCTTCAGAACTTCTATTCTTCTATGTTGACACTTAAAAAGGATATTTCTTTTGATTCTTCTGGTGTCAATGTTGATGAAAATCTTTCCCTCAATATTGTTGACACTTAGTGCACTGGTCTGGTTCATAAGTGACTAATAATGATTGTGATCTTCATCTTGATTTTCTTTGTAGAAGTCAATTTGCACAACTTGATGCTTCAATACTGATTAAAAATAATCAATCTTCACAAGAATCTTCTAGTACTTACATAGGATTCTGAACATTTGTGCACTTCTGACAGTCTTTGATCTTTATTCATCATAGAGGCCTGAACAACTAGATGAACTTCTTTCGGTGACTTGTTTATGGACTTCAGAAATACATCTCGTATTTTGATTCTTTGCATTTACCATATCTTCTATTCTTTTGATTCATGTGCTTCAGTTAATATTATTCTCAGTCTTGTTCCTGTGTTGAGTTATCGTTACCTCTATTACATATTACGTTACATTATGCTTTAAAATCTCCCCTATTTGTTTGTTAGAGTTCGACAAGCAAATCTATAGAGGAAAACTCAAATGATAACAAGCAAAAGTAATTGGTCAAAGATAGTAAATAATATTAAGTGCATTCTGGATTATATATATATTACTAGATTTCCAAAAACTAAATTACAAATCAAAAGTGTTCCTCTAACTTGAACAAATTTTCATTTTCTTTTGGTTTGTTCTTTTTTCTTCTTCTCAGCGGCATCTTTATCTTTTCGACTAGCCTCGCCTTTGCCGCACGTTGAGCTTCAAGAATCTTTAGTCTTGCCTTTACTAGATTTCTTGAACTGATCTAAGAGCAATCTTGTCTTTTCGGTTCGTGGATCTCTTAATATTGAGAAGAACTTTCAGTATTTCTTTGGATGGGTACGACGCTTGCTTACCTCTACCTCTATGAGTTCTGCAAAATTTTTCCTTTTAACCAACACACTTAGAGGTTCTTCTCCTAGGAAGCACAGACTCGGATACGGCGAAACGGGACACATGTATGTGGACTCGGGGATTAGCCAATCATCGAAGAGTCTTGGATACGGGAATCGGCAAATAGAATAATAATAATAATAATAAATTTTTATATATATTCATGATAAGATTTGTGTAATTGTGACTTAAAATTGATTAGGATTGGGTGTTACAGAGAATGAGTGTTACAGAAATGTATGTATATATAAAAGATGTGTGTATACGTAGTATGGCTGCCTTTAAAATTAGGTTAAAACGATAATGGGATGGGATATTTTTAGTTGGTATGGAATATTTGTAGTTGGGCCGAGTCAAAGGCGTGTCGCCCCCGAGTCGATGCTGAGTCCAAATACGTTTTCGTGCCGACTCTCCACCTGGCGAGTCTGATACGTACTCAGCCGAGTCGGGAGAGACAGACTCGCACACGGCAGCCAATATGAAGAGTCCATGCTTCCTAGTTCTTCTCTGACCACTATAAGAGTAAACTGCACTTCTTCGAGTGTTGAGCTTGATGATAAAGGATTGTAGCGAGTGACTTGATTTAGATTTGGGATATCCCATTTGGTACCATTGTACAATTGGCTTTTCCATTTGGTACCACTCGAAGTTTTTGACTTCCAAGTGACACCATTATACTTTCGGGTTCATCCAAATAATACCATTCCGTTAACTAAACGTTAGTTGACCGCTATAAAATTATGGGATTTTTCATTTGGTACCACTCGAAGTTTTTGACTTCTAAGTGGTACCATTCTACTTTGGGCTTTAACTCCATAATACCACTATATTAATGAATATGATCATTCTGATCAAACTCTTTGGCTTTTGGTGGGCAAAGGGATGCCCAACAATATTTTAAGGGGCATAAAACCAAGGAGTTCTAATAAATTCATCAGATTCATTAAAAAAGTGGTATTTTGGAGTTGAAGCCAAAACTAGAATGGTACCATTTATAAGTGTCACAAGTGGATTTGCTTTAGTGTCACAAGTGGATTTATTATTCACATAATTAGTCATGAAAGTTATCCTAGTTTTGTATCTCCTCCAACTCCTTTTATGCAGGCAAGATTTAATCAACCACCTCTTGCAAAAAATGCTTTTATTAATGAACAGGGTAAAGTTGTAATTATAGAATAGGAGCAACCTCAACAGGTTGAGCAATTGGATCAAGCTGAAAAACCACGGGAATTTGAGACAGAACTTCAAGAGATACCAATGGAACAAGGTAATCCTGAATCTGATCCTTTTCTTGAGCAACTTATTGAATATTAGCCCCCAGTGGCTTTGAAGATCAAGGGATTGAAAACCTCCACTCTCTAACCCCAATCATAGAACCAAACACACAAACAGATACACTTTCAACTACTCAACCCCTAAAGAGGAAGGAACCAATGAGCAATGAGGGAGTAACTGCAGACCCTGCAGTAAATAAGGATGTGTTAGTGAGAGAACCCACAGCTCTGCCTCAGAAGAAGAAAAGAATTATCCAAACTGAGGCAACTATAAACTCACATGTATCTTCCCGAAAGGATACAGTGGTTGAAAAGGCACAAAAACAGTCCCTAAATTCATCCTCTCAACAGGGTGCCTCTATTGGAACTCGCCTGTCGGCCAGGGCATCTGTTAGAGAGTCGCCACCTCAAACACAACTTGAAAATATTTCCATTACACAAAGTGAGATTGCACATACTATGGCGGTATTGACGGAAACAACTAGTTCTCCGACCATATTACGGTCAGGACCACTGGTTGAAGGTTCTTTAATGAACCAAGTGCCTTCACAGGCTTCGAGAGAAGGCTTTGATCTCATCGCAAATCCATCAGGATCATTGTCTACCTCCTGAGAGGGAAAATCTCTGGATCCTGCGGGTAACGGGTCCGACGTAGGTGTGGATTGACAACTTGTTGAAAATTACTCAGAGTTACCCGACGAGTCTAACAAGGAAATGCTCTCACAGGCATTAGAGAGAGACTTGGACCCTTGCTATCTAAGAGACCCTCGTCTACTCTCCCAGAGGGAACATCTCTGGATCCCATTTGGGATGAATCGTCTCGTGAAGGTGATCAGCAACTCATTCTGAACGAGAAAGGGGATTTGCGAAACCGCATTGCACCACCGATGACCTCCTTAAGGACGATTACGGTGATTTTCTCTGCAGGTACTGCTAAAATTATTTCATCTTAAGGAATGAGTGATACACCAACAGAACGTTTGAGTGACACCCAAACCCTAAGACCAAGTGAAAATCTAGAGCGGAGAGAAACACCAACAGAACTCGTATGTAAGGAAACCACTCAACCCCAAATCTCACCTGAGTTTGTTTAAAGAGTTGAATTTAATGCACTTCAGCAACAAGTTATCTCACTCACAACTGAAAATGAAGAACTTAGACAAGAAAACAAGGAGCTTGACAAGCAAATTCAACTGACTAGGCTTATTCAGAAGAAACTTGTTGACGATCATCAAACTGCTATAATGCGATTGCAAAATGAAATGAACGAGTTGAAAGCTAAACTGTCAACTAGTTTGTCATCTAAATCAACCCCAGCACTGACAATGAAGGATAACACAATTGAGGGGGAGAAGGAGAGACAAGAAAAAGCAGGAAGTCAAATACTCAGTGATTTTCACAATGGTTGTGATCTTCATCTTGATTTTCTTTGTAGAAGTCACTTTGCACAACTTGATGCTTCTGATTAAAATAATCAGTGAGTCTTCACAAGAATCTTCTGGTACTTATACAGAATCCTGAACATTTTTATACTTCTGAAAGTCTTTGACCTTTATTCATCATAAAGGCCTAAACAATTATATGAACTTCTTTCGGTGACTTGTTTATGGACTTCAGAAACACATCTCGTATTTTGATTCTTTGTATTTACCATATCTTTTATTCTTTTGATTCATGTGCTTCAGATAATACTATTCTCTGTCTTGTTCCTGGGTTGAGTTATCGTTACCTCTGTTACATATTACGTTACATTAATGATACTATGTTAAGCAATCCCCCCATACCGAACATTTTAATCTCATTTTAACATTTAAGATCCTTGGCCTCCATTGCCGCACACGTTATGCAATGGTTTTGAAGTGACCTTACCTAGCACAAGTTCTACTAATGCATGCATTACAACTTACAATTATAAAATCTACTCATACATAACATTTGCAGAATTATGCAGGAGTCTTGTATGAAATTAATACCATTCCGCATAATCATAGTAAGCAATCTAACACAATAGTTCACAAAACATTGTACGAAGCATCAAGAAATTTAACTTTCATCAAGTGCCGAGTGTTCGTACCCATGTCCTAGTTTCAAATGTCCAACATGGGTACTCGAGCAACTAATCAAGGTAACATAACGACCAAGGTTGAATATGTTTCTAGCATTGCCAACATAATTTAACACATAGAACTCATGACAAAGGTGAGATTGACGATGAAGTAAGAATATCACTTACGAGTACTAGAGTATCATCACCGGGACCAGGTAAGCCTTTCAAAGCCATATCTTTTGTTATGTATCCTTTACCTCCCCTCCAATCAGATGATGGATTATCCACAGTATAAAATATCTAAAAAATTTCAATGAAAAACCCGTTAACAAATATTCAAACATAATAAACAGCTTTAGATATAAACAAATTGTACCTTCAAATTTGGATGGCTTTCTTCAAGCACATCAAGTTTCTTTTTAAGTAGAATATCATCCGGGGACACATTGGCATAGATCAGAGAAATCTGAAATGATAATGGTCATCATTTATGCAGGCACAAAACATTTAGTTGGAACATCTCATATACACAGTAGCGGGATATATATACTTTGGCTAAGATTATAACAAGTCTTTATGATTATCTGCAAGCTTATTAACAACGTAACTAGTTTATAACATACTTCAGTAGCTAAACACAGGATTTCAAATACAGAACCTAGACAACCTTGGTGTTGTCATCAGGATTCTTTAGAATAGCCTCAATAATCTGAAGCATTGGAGTGATGCCAGACCCGCCTGCAATCTGGATTAAAAAAATGATTTAATAAGTACAATCTCCATCAAGTTTGCGTTAAATACTGGAGAGCCACTGCTAACACATTATTTCCTTGTTTTGATACAAACATATGCTTTTCATGAATAACAGTGAAGAAAGAGAATGCATGATTCACTTATTTTAATCGGTCTCAATTATTTCCTCTAATATGCCACCACCAAATTCTAGTAATTGTTGATTCTCTTCTCTTACCATTCCAATATGTTTCTTCATATTAGGAGTATACCTAAGCTTCTCAATGGGCCTGCAAAATATTGCAACAGGGTGTGACTTGTGAGGCAAACAATGGCACAGGGAATTTTTATAAAGATACAGCGTACAGTATATTATTGCTTTAGTTTGCAGATGTGTTTGCATATTTATATATATTCCGTTTGGTTTTACTTTGTTTCCTCATGTAATGTTATACCCTTTGACTTCTAGCACATCGCCTGGTTTTAAGCTTGCAAAATGCTGACTCATTTTCCCATCCGGATAGACCTGCCAAATTCGGGTACAGACTATTAGCATATACACATACACTCCAGAAATTATAAAAATAAAATTGAATAGACATCTTAACGATAGAGTATCCCCGTCAAAAAATGATAGAGATATCTGTCACTATCAGGATAATAAAAACAAATAGGTCAGAAACAAAACCTTAATTAACAAATCAAAGTGTCCCTTTGAATCGGGATCTGATATAGGTGTATACCTGAATCCAAAAGTCAGAAAAGAATATTAGAAAATTACAGCTACCTACTAGCAAAGCATGACCAAATTTCAGATGACACAATTAACTCTGCAGGGTTTAAGTCCCAAGTCTTCAACTAGATAGTGAATTAGAACTTTATCTAGTCAAGTAGGATTACAGTCACCTTGCCAGCCACAAAAACTATATAAACACTAACATATTTTCTATTTCAATTCATAACACATTACAGTACCATACAAACAAGATTTTGGAACTGGGACCAGGAAAAGACAACATTAAATAACAGGTCAGACAAGGCCGACAGTGAATGTACAAGTGTTTTCTTCAATAGCTTACTTCTCCTGATCTATCATATTATATAAAATTTAACAATTAGAAGAAAAAACAAGTACAAATGAAGCACATATAACAGTTCATCTTCCAAAGCATCACATGTTCTAATTTTGGAATACCAGAGTACATGACTTTGATGAACATCATCAAACTATTAGGAACATAAACCAAGAAATGGAAGGGAATAAAATATGAGAACTTACGGCCGAGTTACGTATTTTGTTTTTCCTTCAGCATCTGGTGCCAATGCGTATCTACGAAAAGATAGACAAAAATGCACTATGAGGATTAACATTGCAGCAGATATGCCCTATAAGCTTCAGGACAAAACCTACAAGGAATCACTATAAACCTAGAACCTCCTCAGTTCTGAAACATATAATGATCAAGAATTGAGAGTTATACCTTGTAACAAGGCAAGATGCCACATCAAGGCCCAATTTGGTACTGGGATCAAACGAAAACCTGCCATTTGGAGGGAGACAAAATATTGCTTGAAATCATATTTTGACTGATAGACTCAAAGTAAGACATGGTATTATTAAGTTATTTAAATTTGCAACTTCATAAAAAAATTCAAATCAAACATATAAATGTGGTCAACTTTAAGGCATGACTTCGTCATGATTCATAGTAACTAACATATTGTAAGTTAACCAGTAGCAATATTTGTTCCAAAGTTCATAGAATATTGTGATAGAGTGAAGCCGTGAATCTGCATACTCTCAATTAATATTGTTCAACTAGTTAGGTAAGACTATAAACCTGTATAAATGAGTATTGTGGCTGACTTTTGCCTTGTCTTGCAGTTTAAATTCAATCCATTTGTCAGGACTGAGTGCTACAAATACAAAAGGCACCGGTTAGACCTGAGAATGTATGCAATTAGAAGTCCAAAAGCACACAATTTACTATGCTTTGTGTTTAATGTCAAGGATTCAAGTCATTCAATAAGGTTAAACAATTAATGTGCTATTCATTAAATTTATTTTGTTTTTGTTTTTGATAAAATCTCCGAGCACACTTTGATTTGTACATTTAAGATATGTGCGTTTTATTCTGAAATTTGAACATGAAGATTTCAGGAAGGTGGAGATGAAGATGAGAGATATGGGTAGGAAGTAGGAACTGGACTACCATACTTAAAGCCAATTTCCCACTATGATGAACGGTTCTCATGAGAGATATGAGTAGGAACTGAACTACCGTACTTAAGCCAATTTCCCAATATGATAAACGGTTCTAATATGTGACATTACTGATTCTCATTACAAAATAAAGATGATATATATATATATATATATAGCACTTTCTTGCTCCACAAATGTCCCAATAAATTACGAATTCATATATGTACAACATAAGAGCATATTTAAACAATTTTTTCATTTGTAATCAATATAGCGTAACTAATCTGTATCACTCTGCAATCTAGAAAGACTGACAGAAGGTAGACCTACCAACGTTTTGAGCAGGTTCTTCACTAATTTGATCTAAATGAACCTGAAATTAAAAAAAAAAAAACAATTACGCTATAAGAACAAAAAAAGTGCCAAAAACTTCATCTATTTAACCACATTAACTTCACTATTATCTTCTGACAAAAAAAAAGTTCACAATAAATAAATAACATCTTTGTAAGCTTCACATTTCAAATTACTAAAAGTTCCTCGAAGCACATGAATCACTGTTAACATCTCGTAATAATACGATATATGAGCCGAGTGTTGAATATATGTGATATGATCCTGGTAATCCCGCTTCCCTAACACCTTCGAGGTTTTAGGAGAACCGGTAACTTAACACCGAGCAATTGGATATAGCTACACTGATATACGCGGCAAGGCAGTAACGATAAATGTAAATATCGAAACCTCAACAGCAATGATAATTTCTAGTTTCACAAAACACGAAAATAACACACATACTCCTATAACTTATAAATTACAATCACATAAATGTAAATGTTAAGTTACAGTCCAACGGTATCTCCCGTTGTTCGTTTACGAGATGTCGATGGTTCGAATCTTATCGAAAACACGAAATGGGGAAAAGTAAAGTAGGGAAAAGTGTGTTACCAAATTAGGGGAATTGAAGTAGTAGAAACAGGAAAGTCCAGCAGAAATGGAAGCAATTGCAGCTAAAGGAAGTGGAGAAGTGGTGGAAGTTGAGGGTGATTGGCCTCGATATGCGTGAGGGTTTGAGATCGGAGCAGCAGCTCGGGCTAGTCTTCTTAAAAACATTGTTGTAGAGAGAGAGAGAGTAATGGTCAGAGAGAGAGAGGAAGAATGAGAGGGAGTGGCTTTTTTAGAGAGATTGTTGTTTGTGATTGGGCCTTGTAAATGATTTTTTACTGGATCCACTTGCTAAGGGCGATGAGGAAATGTCTAGTTTTTTTTTTTTGAAATAAAAGTACTTGCTTATATTAATATGAATCAATGATCAATTCATCAAGAATACAATCAGGAGGGGAATCAACCCACTCATGAACGCCTGACAAAGAATGCGTAGCTCTTGCTAACACATGGGCCACTACATTCGCAGACCTAGGTACGTACTCAACTAGCACTTCATCATAGTGCTTAAATAATTCCTTACAATCTGCCACAATCGAGTGAAAATATGTATTTCCTTGAACATTCCCGCACGCCTCCATAAGCTCTTTCGCATCCGTTTCAAAAACACACCGTTTATAGCCTAAATCTTTCACCCATGATAAGGCTTCCTTGAGTCCAATTGCTTCAACTTCCCTGGGACTATACAGTACCTGCAACTTCTGATTTCGTGCTCTTATAAAACCTCCACGCTCATCTCTGATTACACTTCCAATCCCCGAACTATTGAGCTCCTTAAACACCGCAGCATCTGTGTTTACTTTCATCCAACCTTGCTGTGGTCTCTGCCATTTAGCCAAGCTTCCAGATATCACTCCCTTATGTCCCTTTACCTCTGCACATTTTTGTTTCCATTCGTACATCATGCTCATTGCTTTTGATTGGACACCAAACTCTGAAACACTCACTTTATCCCATACCCATCTGTTTCTACGATTCCAAAGGTTCCAACATACCATTAAAATCATTGCTAGCTTATCTCGCGAACAGGTCTCCACCAGCTGGTTCATTACTTCAACAATATTTCCCTCATATCTCTCCGTACTAACTTCATTCAGACCCACATTAGTCCACACCATTCGTGCAAAAGAGCAATCAAACAGCACATGAGTTGCATCTTCATTTTTTACCAAGCACCATGGGCATTTAACATTAACCTGGACATGCTTCATAACCAAAGCTACAGCAGTTGGTAAACAACCTCGACAGACTCTCCAAGTAAAATTTATCACTTTACCTGGTAATTCCAAATTCCAGATTTTTTTCCAAAACGATGCATGTGCCCACTGTTGGACACCCTGTAATGCTCTGTAGCAACTTTTAACAGAGAACAAGCCTGATTTTTCCATGTTCCAGAACCATGAGTCCTTTTTACTCTGAATTGGGATATGTATGCTTTTAATCAACTGCATATCTCGTTCATTGAAAATATCTTCTAATATTTCTTCATCCCATCTTTTATTGCCAACCTCCATCAGATTTACTACACGAATATGTTCCAGCTCAGATGGCATTTCTGTAGTCAAAAAACCATTGCTATCTCCTGGCAGCCATGGTACATGCCATACACTAGTCTGCTCTCCATCTCCTATCTTTCTCCTACTTCCTTGTTTAACAATCTCTTGTGCTGCAAGTATGCTTCGCCACATATATGATGGATTTGCTCCCAGTTTTGCCTGCAAAAACTCACATTCAGGAAAATACTTCGCTTTCATAATATTTGTGACTAGTGGATTCTGATTATTGAGAAGTCTCCACCCTTGTTTTGCTAACATAGCAATGTTGAATTTACTCAACTCTCTAAATCCCAATCCCCCTCCCTCCTTTGCATTACACATTTTATCCCATGACAACCATCTAATCCCTTTATTCGATCCACCATTCCCCCACCAGAAAGAGTTCATCTGCTTCTGAATTCGATCACATATCTCCTGTGGTATCACAAACAGGTTCATCCAGAAATTTGGTATTGACTGTGCCGCAGTCTTCAACAGTACCACCTTCCCTCCTTTTGAAATTGATTTGTTACTCCACCCTGCTAAATTAGAACTAATACGGTCCGACAAAAACTTAAAAGCATTATTCTTCCTTCTCCCAATATGCATTGGCAATCCCAAGTACTTTCCAGGTACTGAAACTTCACCTACTTGCAAAATATCACACACCTCGTTTCTGTTCGTGGTTGTAGTATTCGGACTGAACACCACATTTGATTTCCCAAAGTTTATTGCTTGTCCAGATAAACGCTCATATCTCAACAATATGTTCTTCATAATCAACGCCTCCGTCCTTGTAGCTCTAAAGAAGAAATAAGAGTCATCTGCAAACAATAAATGTGAAACTGAAGGTGCTCCTCTGGCAATAGAACATCCATGCAACAGCCCCACCTCTTCATTCCTACGAATCATAGCGCTTAAACCTTCTGCACAAAGTATATATAGATAAGGGGATATAGGATCCCCTTGTCTAATACCCCGTTGTGGTTTGACATCACCAAAAACCTCCCCTTCTTTAATAAAACTATACGAAACTGTTGTGACACATGTCATCACACGCTCTCTCCATTCACCATTAAACCCGAATTTCTCCATCATAGCTTCCAGAAAATGCCATTCCAACCTATCATAAGCTTTAGAAACATCAATTTTGAAACCCACTACTCCATTCACTCCTTGTCTCTTTCTTCTGATATAATGATTCAATTCAAATGCCACTAATGCATTGTCCGTAAGCAGACGACCTTCGACAAATGCACTCTGATTATCAGATATTAACGTAGGTAAACACTCTTTCAACCGATTCGCCATAATCTTTGACACAATTCTGATCAGCACATTACATAATGAGATCGGTCTTAAATCAGTCATTCTTTCAGGCTGTTTAACTTTAGGAATTAAGCATACAACTGTATTGTTAATATCAGCAGGTAACACCCCTGTAGCCATGAAATTTTGACAACATCTTACCACATCCTCTCCTACTACATTCCAATATGTCTGGAAAAAACACGGGTTTAGACCATCAATACCTGGTGATTTGTCTGGGTGCATCGAGAATGTAGCAAGCTTTACCTCTTCCCTTGTTACTAACTTCGTTAATTCCTCATTCTGTCTATCAGAAACTTGTTGCACCACTTCACGATCAGAAAGCCTCTCCCCTGCACTTGAACTCTTAAACAGTTCAGAAAAATAGTCGACAATTATTCCCTGAATCCCCTCTTTACTCTCCTGCCATTCGCCATTAGAATCCTTCAATCTTGTAATCTGATTCTGCTTCTTCCTCCCAGTTGCATATTTATGAAAAAATTTAGTGTTTTGGTCCACTTCTCGGAGCCAAAATTGCTTCGAGCGTTGTTTCCAATACACCTCTTGTTTCTCTAACAACTTTAAATATCTTTCTCGAGCTTCATCGTATTTCTGCACCCCATGCACATCTCTTCTTGATCTAAATCTCTGCATCTCAAATCTGCATTCCTTAATCTGCATTCGAAGCTCTTGCATTAATCCTCCACCCCATTCTTCTAATTTCAAGCTAACATACGCCATTTTATCCATAATACTCCTCCCAGCAACCTCATTCCAACTATCCTTCACGATTTTTCCACACTGATCTTCTCTAATCCAGCAATTTTCAAACCGAAATCTTTTTATTCGTGGGACATACACCTTCTTATTAAGCTCTAGAAATAAAGGGAGATGGTCCGAGGTAGAGACCTCCAACACTTTTAATTCTGCTCGTGGAAACATACTTCTCCATTCATTAGTTGCCAGCCCCCTGTCTAAACGTTCCTGGATCCAATTAGAAGTACCTCTCGATCGTTCCCACGTAAACTCATTTCCACTAAAATCTAGATCAAACAAAGCACACTCACTCACCACATTCCTAAATCCCTCCATCAGCAAACGAGGTTGTGGCCTACCCCCAAGCTTTTCATGATCAAACATAATATCGTTAAAATCCCCCAATATGCACCATGGTAGCGTGGATTCACCAGCTAATTTTCTCAACAACTCCCATGATTCTTGTCGTCTTTGCCGTTCTGGACAACCATAAAAGCCTGTGTATCTCCATCTTCCTATCTATTCACACACTACTTCGCAATCTATATAATGATTACAGCTCCCTTTTATTTCGATTCCTCCTTCATTCTTCCAGATAAGAGCCAACCCTCCTCCATGACCTTGAGCATCTACTACAAAACAGCCTGCATAATGTATTGCCTTACATAAAGCTTCAATTTTATTCTTCATAACCAATGTCTCTGACAGAAAGATCAAATTCGGTCTAAGTTGTTTAATGGTTTCCTTAAGAAAACGAACCGCTCGTGGTTTGGCCATTCCACGACAGTTCCACGCTAAAAAACTCATAGTACTTGGCGGGTTCAAAACAAATTCGAAAGGCAGAAACACTTGTCATATTGACAAGACAAATAACTTGTCATATTGACAAGACAAATAACTTGCAAATATGCAAGACAAATATTCGGTAAAGAACTTGCAAATATGCAAGATAAAATATTCATTGAGGCATTTAATCAAACAGGTTCGGTGTGAAGAATAATTATTTGTGCTAGAAGGAGAGTTCAATCACACAGGTCTTATTTGTAGATATGGCTTTTAGGTTAGGGAGGTTAAGAAGAAGAAGTGGATTAAGAGGAAGAAGAAGCTCATCTTTTACATTCCGGTTAAGATTAAAGAAAGTAGAGTTTCCTGGTTGCTAACTTCCTTCAGGTTTCTTGTTACTTGATTGGCCTTCTTTGGTGTATTTATCAACTTTCTATGTGTATCAAGGCTAGTGAATATTTTCTTGGTTTGCCTGCCTGATACCATAGGGTTGTCATTTCTAAAAACTATGAGGAAATGTCTAGTTAGGCTAACCAGATCATTCCCTTCAAAAAAAAATGGAAAACAGATCATATATTTCAGAGGTGGATTTGATTATTTTAAACAATTAAGATTTAAGGATATTATTTTATAACCTGGCTAAAGTATGGGTCAATTTTGAATATACTTTTTAAAATTTTATAGAAAAAATATAGTATAAATAATTTGTGATTGATGTATTTTTAATTTATTTATATTTTTGAACTCATATAATAAAATTTAACTTTAATAAATTGTTAGTGAGATTTCAAACTTACTCTATATAGAATAATTTTTAGTATAATATTAAACGATTGTGATTAATTTGTCTTGAAAAATTTAACGATTGTGGTTAAAACGGATTATTAAATGATATTTGAAACAAATTACAAATTAAAATTTTGTATACATTTGTTTATTATAATTTTCTTGTGTAAAATTAATTAATATTAAAAGTAACAAAAAATAAGATGCTAACCAAAACACAAATTACGCTCTTATTATATCTTATCATAGTTTCGTATAGATAATCAAATGTGTACATT
This sequence comes from Saposhnikovia divaricata, assembly GCA_036435485.1. Lineage (NCBI taxonomy): Eukaryota > Viridiplantae > Streptophyta > Magnoliopsida > Apiales > Apiaceae > Saposhnikovia > Saposhnikovia divaricata. The sequence continues at coordinate 24,351,942 of CM071599.1, forward strand.
GTAGAAGGTATTTTCAACCTAAGTAGCCAATTAACTCATGCCATTGTTAGAATATTAATATAAAATTCTGGTAAGACCTTTCTCTAATACATTAAGGTTCTAGAAGTAAAGTTAGTTACTTAACATGGTATGAGAATTCAGGTTGGCGGAGGACTCATGTTTGATTCCCTGCCACCCCCAATGTTTTGCTCCAAAGATTCTGGTAAGGTTTTCCTCTAACATCTTATGATTTTAGGTATATATATATAGGGTCTGATTCAAATGAGAACCACTATCAAAAAAAGAACCGGAGAACCATTGGATCCTACTGTAGAACCTATTTTGTCTCGTAATAAAAATATAGTGTTCTACTACTAAATTTCAAAGTTATGCACATGAAATAAAATATCTACAACTAAACTTGCTTCTTCTACAAAATTCTACAACTGAACTTACTTATTATTGAGTTCTACTGCAAATCTATTTTATTTCGTACTAAAAATATAGTGTTTTACTACTGAATTTTAAAGTTATGCACATGAAATTAAAAGTTCTACAACAAAACTTGCTTTTTCTATAAAGTTCTACAAATGAACTTACTTTTTTAACAAATATTCTGTTGCTGAACTTAAAAGTCTGAATTTAAAGTTATGCACATGAAATTAAAATTTCTACAAATGAACTTGCTTCTTTTACAAAATTCTACAACTGAACTTATTTATTACCATTGAGTTCTTTTCCAAATTCTATTTTGTTTCGTACTAAAAATTTAATTTTTTGCTACTGAACTTCGAAGTTATTATAACGCCTTAGAAAATTCGTAATTATAAATATTATTATTTAATAGTAAATGTGGATTATATGAGGTAATTTTTTTTAGGATTGAATATATGTGATATCATGTTTACATGCTTATATGATGATGTATATGTGAAATGTGGGTCAGTGTAATTTTATTTGAAATTTTTGTGATTAAAAATCTATTTAAATATGCATTATCGATCTTCTGAAAATTTTATAAAATCATCGGAGTTATTAAAAATCACGAAATCTTATGTGTTACCCTCCTTATAAATTATTTAGTTTTTAAAATTATTGGAAAAATTATTTTGGGTGTTTAAGTATTTTAAAATGATTTTAAGAATTTTATTGTATTTAAAGGATCAAAACTTGTTAAATTTATATTTAATTCATTTTTGATCCTAAAAATATTCTAAAGATATAGGGATGTTTGTAAAATCATAAAAATTTATTTTAGAAAATTTTAATTTATTTTTATATAAATTTCCTGTTTAAATTCGATTTTAAAATGATTTTTATTTATTTTTCAGCTTATGTAAAATCAAAGTTTTAACCCCAAAATTTTTCCCCAATTTGTCTTAAATCCCTAATTTCCCATATTGTAAAATCGAGCTGCAGTCTTCGAGAGTTCTCTAGAGTTTCTTGGTTTCCCTCTAATCTCTCTACTCTCCCTCATTCTCTCCCTCACTCGAATCTCTCCCCCCCCTCTACGTTGCTGGGTCTCAGTGGTCGTGCTTGTGTTGCAGTGTATATACTGCTTGTGGGTATGTTGCTGTGTCTGAAGTTCGATTGTGTGTGGGTGTGTGCGTTTCTCGTGTAGTGTTTGTGTGAATATACATATATATAGTCTTGTGTTGGTTCGAATTAAAGGGCTGGATGTTGTTGACTATCTCTCCTCTCCCCTGTTCTGTTATCGTTAAGGCTATGTGGGTATAGGTGTTCAGGTTTATGGTTGTCCGTATGTGCAAACTACTGTGGTGTGGTCGAAATGGGGGGTGTGGTGGAATGGGTTGATGCTTGTGTACCTGCTATAGTAATTAAAATAGCTATGAGAGGTTGGGTAGGGGTGTAGTAGTAGTCGAATTGGCAGGAGGTGAGGTCTCGGTGTTTTCATTTTCGTAGCCGTGTGTTGGTGTTAAGGACAGGAGAGGGATGGAGGAAAGGGTGTGGTGTGATTGTGGTTGAGCGAGTTTTACAGTATGCTTGAGGGTGTATGAGTGAAGCAGGTGTAATTGCAATATAGAGGCAAAAGACCGAGAGAGAGGTCGAGAGCTTGAGGAAAATAAAGAGGGACAGTGCAGGGAAGTAGAGTTAAGGAGAGGCTATGCAAAAGGGTGTGAGCCACGTACGTGTAATGTGTTACTGATCAGTGGGTGAGCTGCTGGGGTATGGTGGAATGGACTGCGTGAGTTAGTGTAGTGGGTTTGAATTGGTGGTTCGACTGTGTTGCAGTGCTGTAAGGTTGCTGCGTGTGTAGTGCCAATTTGGAGTTGCGATGTTGCAGTGAAACGAAAACAGGGGTTTGTGAATCTTGTGATTCTCCGAGTAAATAATTAGCTATAATGATGAATTTTGGTTTCGGTTTTGTTTTGGCCTGATTCTATTTTAAGATGAGAATTCAGTTCGAATCGGATGTGAATTATATAATATAACACATTGTTTCCGGTTATAAATTCTATTGTATGTCGGAAAGATTTAATTGTGAATTGATAGTGTTGATTATAATGGTATAATTGTTTCGGAGGGTAGAAGTGTATTATTAGCGTGTATAAAATGCGGATAATTTTAGTTTAATAATTGTTGTTTGTGTTTTGGCTGTGCTCCGACTGGTAGTCACCCATGCAAAGGGGTGCAGTCAAAATTTTCTAAAAATTCTAATTTTATATTTTTCGAGTACGCATATGTATACTACAAGTTTGGAGTAGTATTTCAGCCACATTTTGGTTACGTGAATACGTGCTAAATGGTACTTGTTATAGTTGTATGTTTGTATATATGTACTCAGATTTGATTACGAGACTTTCTGTTAACCAGTGGTGTATTTGAATCATGATTGGGTGGTATATTGTGAGTTATAAGAGTAAGAAGAAATTGAGATTTATTGTACTATTACTTTTGAGAATGTGATCGTTATTTGTGTTAATTGTAGAGCGTATAGGACACGTTGGGTAGAGCAGAATTAGACGGTTAAGCGTACTGAAGTAGTATTTTACCTTTCTATAGGTACGAATAAGAGGTCAGCTAAGAGCCAGCGCACGTGTAGATGGAATTTTGAGAAACGAGATAATTACCGGAGTTGTCAAGCATAAAAGCAGAGTGACTGACAAAGTATAGAGGAAAGACGTTTGCATAGCCAAGCAGAGGCCAATGTATAAAGAAGTAGAAACGGATGTAAAGTGAATGAGTTAATGTGTTGGAATTGGAAACTGCGTATATTGAGGCAAGTATACTATTCCCTACTTATTGTTCAAGTAGGATAAGTCTGTTTCTGTTATTTATACAATATTTCTATCAAATTAGTTGCAAGTTTACTATTCCTCACTTATTGTTCAAGTGATGTGAAACCTTTTGTATTATTTATTGTTCATTCGAAATTCCTTCTTGCAAGCAATTATATTCTTCATATTTATTCTAAATAATGTGAACCTGTTCTGTTGATTTTACGATATTCCTTTTAAACCATGTTTGCTAGTGCCCAAACCCTTTATTTTTTTTATTTTACTTTCAGTGACATTCTTCTTCTATTAATTTACAAACACTCATTCTCAAAATTATTCTGTCATTGTTTATTCTCTTCACATATTTTTCAGGTGTTGATTCTTTTAAAAATTATTTTATATATAATATTTCCCGTCATTATTAATATTCTTCAAAGAGCATTTTCTTCAAATTATTGTAAACTAATTCGAGGTTTATATTGTTGTTGAGGCATGTGTTGCTCAGTGACGGTTAAAACCAAGAATGAATTGAGATCTTCTTAATTATTTAAACTCATATTTGTCATGCCGGTTCTGGCAGCTGAAGCCTATAAGTGCTTAGCTGACATGAGTGAGACCTTAAGTAATTGAGAATTTCTTAAATCTTCGTTTTAAACTATTCGAATCTCTCATGTTAGTTTAAACTTGGTAACGGATTTTCACCAATGGACCCCTTTAGGAGAGGTTTTCTTCAACCTGTCCTACAATTTTATTGTCTTGGAGTTATTTTACAAATGATCATTTTAAAACTACTTAATTCGCTTATGTTGATTCAACTTGACAATGTGTTGGTAAATTTATTAAATGCTTAGTACTTGACTATACCCTTGCTTTATCTTATAATTACAATTGTTGTTATTCATGTTGCAAGTAAAGCATTTCACTCAAATGAACCATGTTTTTCGTCACTTGATCATTATATTAATTCGATTTGTCGTTGATATTATTGCTCTTAAATTTTCAATAAATATGAATAGATGTTTATCATATTCCCATTCAATAGTGCTGAAATTGTTGTCCCTGTTTCACTGATATATTATGGAATAATACCCTTCTCGATATCGAACTTGTCGATATCTTGGTCAGAATTTTACTAGACCTCATTTCTTCTTGAGATTTGAGTTGTTAACCTGGAACGTGAGTTTCCAGGGTGCTTGGCTGGTCGAGGTGGTCGATTGTTCCGACACCTGATGTTCAGATTATAGGATTAGACTGTTGATTTTTTTTAAAATGTGGACCGTAAAGGGTCGGACCAGATTCGTGGTCAGAAGTTATTAAGGCCAATGTGTGCCATGGATCCATTAAAGGACATTTCTGTGTGCGTTTGTCCGGGGGTTAGTGCGTGACTGATCAGCAGCCTAACCTTATTGTTTTTATTAAATGCAAAATAGTCCAATTCTATTACATTTCCTGAATTAAATAAAATGTTATATCTTTAAAGTTCTTGAGCTTCTGTAATTGTGAATTATTCCTTTGAGATAAGTTGGTCAGTGATATGTTCACCAATGAATCATTGTAGTATTATTGTTTCACTATACTGTTCGCTTGCTGAGCATTCTTTGGCTCACTCTTGCTTCATTTTCTCTAATCTTTCAGTTAGGAATAAGGGTGGATGACTACATCGTACGAGTCATATGAGAGCAATGAGGCAGCCTTTACAGGATAGATCTCGAAGCTAAAGCGGGTAAGCACGGATTGGAGTTAAGCTACGGATCAAACGGTATAGTTATTGAAATCAGAATAGTAGAAGAAATTGTAATAATTTGTATGGTTAAGATTTTTGTTTCATACTATAACCTGGAATCGATCCCGGTGAGGAATCGTTGGTGTATTAAGTGTAATTGTTAAATTGGAATTTGGTTTGGGTTGAATTACAGGTGGATAGTCCGATTTATGAATACTTCATGCCGAAATTTTCTAAAATTTCCCTGTATCAATGTCTATTTTATTATAATATATATATATATATATATATATATATATATTTTTAGTATTGGGGAGTTGGTGCGTTACAGTTATGCACATGAAATTAAAAGTTCTACATCCGAACTTGCTTTTTCTTCAAAGTTCTACGACAGAACTTACTTTTTTCAACAAACATTCTGTTGTTATTGAACTTAAAAGTTATGCAGCTGAATTTTGAAATCAAACACATGAATTCTAAAGTTCTGATACTGAACTTATTAGAGTTCTCAGGTTCTCCGATGTGAGTGGTTCTTCATAGAGCGTGACCCATATATATATATATATATATATATATATATATATAAGTAGAGTTCGAGGGAGAACCTCTCTATCCAGAGAACTATAATACCCCATCTAAGATCATTTATTACTATCATTTATTATTAATGATATTAATAAAATGTAATGGCAAATCTGTGATTATCTACAAGTTTGAGAATAGGTATGTTACAATTTTTAACAGAATTTTATAACTACGGAAACAGCTTCAATCATCTTTAGATTGATAGTAATCACGTTTTTTTTATTATGGAAATAATTTTCAGATCTGCGTTCATCATTTTGAAAGTGTTTGTCCTAAATCCAATCATGTATGATGAGTTAGGAAGAACTTTCTTGTATTCTTATTTGATTTCATTAATATTAATAAAAGACTTGTTTTGATTTATCACGGGCTTTATCTATTTAAAGTGTCTTAAATAAGATATTCCATAGTTTAGAGTAAAGCTTCTAGAATTATAATGAGATTGTAATAGTGAGATCTAGAAGATGATAACTCTAGACTTAAACAGTTCCTGATCATAGGATAACTAATCGGAAGTTAGTGAATTCGCAAAGATTGGTACATACTATGCTTGCTCCCGTCAGGAGGATGTCTGTTCTCATAGACATTTGTGTGGTGACACTATAGCTAGTATGTAGGTGCTTATTATGGAATAAGTTCACTGAACGTGACTCAATAAGTTGTACAACTAATGGAGTTTACTCACGTGTCGATAGTTGTTCACTGAGTGAAAGTTGTACAAGTGTCCTTAGACTTGAGATCATTAAAGTTATCTTGTATATAATGAACTGTGCTTTGGTTTAGTCCTTAGTCTCAAGGACATCCATTAGGTCTATTCTAGGCATAGGGATTTATGTATGGAGATAGTTAATGATCAATATAGAATCTACCCCTTCCAGTAAGGAAGTGAATATCCTATGTTATTCTTAGTATGCGAGTTCTGGAATCTCTGGCCAGAGTGTATGAAATTAGAAAGGAGTTTCTAATTTGCATTAATATGAACTTTGCATTATGAATAAGAAATCATATGATTAAATTTGATAGGCCTGACACGAGATCCATGCCTTGTATTTAATCGGGATATTGTAGGGTAGAAGGAATTGATTGTACGGTAACTAGTCACTGACAGGTTCTTGGTATTCTAAGCAGTGAATTCATATTATCCGGATAGTCGCGATATGTTGAGAAACATCACTCACGATGTAGAATAAATATATTTAATTAGTTAATTATATTTAATGAATTATTAGGATTCATATAAATAATAAATAAAAAGTTTATTATTATTTATTTCTACTACCGGCTTAATATTGAACCTACAGGGTCACACCATAAAAAGATTAATTTATTGATGAAGGTATTTTGAGAGAGCAAGTTGTTTTAATAATGATTAAAATAGTTTTAATTATTATTTAAACATTTTGTGGGATTTATATATATTAATATATACATGATATATTAATTATACTAAACCTACATGAGCCCTATAAATAGAAAGAGATGAGAAGAGTGGTGTGTGCATTTTGTTTTTTTTTGTGAAAAACCTAAAAGGAGCTAGCCTCCATCTTCTTCATCTTTCTCTCTCTCTCAAAAGGAAAAACTCCATTTTTATAAAGCTTTGAGTTTTATAAAAGCTTCATCGAAGAATCAGTCTTGGTGGATACCGGTAGAGTGCTTCACACTCTGAAAAGCAACTGCTAGCAACCATAGATTATAAAGCTTCGATTTTTCAAGGTATGGCTACGATTCCTCCGCTTCTCATTTTTATATGATTTTCTATATGTACGATACATGGTTTTTACGGAATAAATTGTTATACCACGCTTCCGCCCATCCGTAAATTCCTTCAATGGTATCAGAGCTAGGTTCTGCATATAGAGATTCACATAAAAAAATTCAGATTTTTTTATGCATGTATGGATTTATTATGATTTTTGCAAGTTTATTTGGATTTAATTATGAATTAATTCAAAACAAAATTTGCATGAAGTTTTGACCATGGATCTGGATTCTATAAGTGTTATGGATCATCTAGATATTTTTTTCATAATTTTGTGATGTGTAGATTATTTGTTATGAATTTTTTAAAATTGTTTTAATTAAAATTCATAAAATAATTATGCATGTGAATATTATGAAATTAAAATTGCACAAGGACCCCTGGCTGATCTGATAATTTTATGCTACTGTTGATTTTCTGAAATCATGTTTTTATGATTTTTATTAATTAATTGTTAATTAATTTATTAATATTAAAATTATAAAATAATAATAATAAGTTATTACGGTAGATTAATTATCTTGTCAATTTTGTGGAAGGAGTAAAGGACAACGTTACAACATCAGTTACAATCTCAGTCTGACACAAACTGACATCACAACAACGGTCGGCAATAAGTTAAGTAAGAAAATAATAATAAAAAAAAAAATTGTAACTGCTGTAACGCCTGTCTGGCGCGTGGCGCGCAACCAGGGGAAAGGGGTGTTGCGCATTTCCTAAATGCGTGACAGTGTGTAACGCATGAGCGGAATGCGTTACATAATTTAATGGCTTTAAATTGTTATAACGCATGCCAGTAATGCGTTACATATCCTCTGTCCAAATTAAATTTGAATTTTTGGGAGTTTCGTAACTCCGATTTGGGCGTGCGATATATCGTTGGATTCGTTTTTCCGAGACGGATCTAATGGAGTGGTCAAATATTTTTTATATAATATTTTTGAAATATTTATATTCCTGAAAGTGTTTTAAAGCATGCTTTAATTGTTTTAATTGCTTTTTAAATGCTATAATAAATCCATACATCATTATATCAATGTGTGACATGATATTGCTTGCATGCCTACTTGTTTATTTAATTTTATATATGAGATATATGCCTATGTTTACCATGCGATGATAGATTTAAGTGAACTTAAATCAAAATAAGGCATGCTCTAGAAAATCTAGAATAGGAATCGTTTCTTGCCTAAGAATAATATTATGAATACAATCATGAGATTCTTGTGTTTGTAAAACACGTAATTAAATATGAATTTTCAATATTGAGAGAAAGGATGATTCTGTCAAAAACAGATTTCGATCTGTAAGAAAGGGGTATTAAGTGACGCCTCTTGACAATGCTCCCCCCGATCTGGGAATCATCCAATTATCGATTATTGATTTGAAATATTTAATTTAAAAGGAAGAATCTCTTTATAATATGATTATGATTGTAACATAATATAATCCCTCTAAAATTAAATAATATCAAGTAGTAATTGGCCAATGACACAACGGGCTTGTGTCGGTCATAGCCTTCCAACATGGTAGAAAGTAGTTTTCATTTTTGAATCATTGTCGTTTCGAGCTACAGCCGAGGGCTTTGATTTCAAAATAAGAAATACTTGTCTATTACATAGAGATGTGTATAATAAATTAGAATCTAATGGTCGTTACGTGATACAGCCGTGGGCCGTTGGAGACTGATTTAATTGTACGGAATGTTGGGTTAGACTTGATTTAGAATATTGAGTTTGTCGTGCTACAGCCGTGACTCAATTATTCAAGAGGCTAAAGTTTTATTAGGGAATAACATAAGATGTAACTGACAAGAGTTGTCTGCCTATTGAACATCACATGGCGTTTCGTGCTACAGCCGAGGTTGTGTGATGGAATGTAGGATCCCTATTCCCACTAGCATTATGAATGCTTAATTTTTCACTTAGGGGGTTGTATAAATTAGATAAACTAGTGGGAGCCACTTATGAATAAAGACCCGATTCATATAGTGTTTTTAAAATGAAATTGAATATTTGCTAAGTGTTGTTATGTGTTTATCATTTACAGATTTACTATATACACTATGTCTTCTGCACTATCACTCCGGAGCATACCAGATGCTCACAAATTGACTGGTCCTAATTATGCTGACTGGCTTCGAAACTTGAGAATTGTTCTCAGGGTTGAGAAGCTGGAATATGTGCTTGACTCACCTATGCCTGCTGAACCTGCTGACGATGCACATAATGATGAACATATTGTGTATCGTAAGTGGATAGATGATGCAAATGTTGCTCAATGTATCATGCTAGCTTCCATGAACATTGAGCTACAGAAGCGGCATGAGCATATGGATGCTCACACTATCCTAATGCATCTACAAGAGTTGTATGATGTGGCAGGGAGGACAGCTAGATATGAGATATCGAAAGAGCTGTTCCGCTGTAGGATGTCTGAGGGATCATCTGTGAATGACCATGTACTTAAGATGATCAATTTGATTGAACGTCTTGGACAACTTGGTTTTGCCATGGATAGGGAGCTAAGTCAAGACTTGGTCTTGCAATCACTTCCCGGTTCATTTTCGCAGTTTGTTGTGAACTTTCACATGAATAATTTGGACGTCAGCCTGGCTGAACTCCACAACATGTTGAAGACTGCGGAATCGAATTTTCCCTCTAAGAAGAGTTCTATTCTTCTAATTGGTGAAGGTTCCAATCCTAAGAAAAGGAAGAAGAACCCTCCCAAGAAGAAGAAAGTAGGTGAGAAAAAGCCGATTCCACCAAAAGCTGAAGACCCCAAGAGCAAAGTTGTTTGCTTCCACTGTAATAAGGTGGGGCACTGGAAGAGGAACTGCAAGGTTTACCTTGTAGAATTGAAGAAGAAGAAGGGTAGTGAGACTGCCGCTTCTGATTCAGGTATGTTCATGATTGAAGTGAATATGTCATTAAGTCAAATTTCTACTTAGGTATTAGATACCGCCTGTGGTTCTCACATTTGCAATTCGTTGCAGGGACTAAGAAGAAGTAGGACTCTTGAAAAAGAGGAGGTGATTCTACGGATGGGAAATGGAGCAAGAGTTGCTGCTGAAGCTGTAGGATCATTTGATTTACATATGCCTACGGGCAAGACTATTATTTTAAATAATTGTTATTTTGTTCCCTCGATTGTGAGGAATATTATTTCTATTCCCATGTTAGACTTGGATGGATTTTCGTTTATTATTCAGAATAATAAATGTTCAATTCTTAGAGATAACGTTCTTTATGGTAGTGGTATTTTAAATAATGGTCTGTATGTATGTGACATAGAACATAATTTACTACAAATTGAACATACTAATAAAAGAAAAAGGGATGATGAAAATCTCCCCTATTTGTGGCACTGCAGACTTGGTCATATTAGTGAAAATAGACTTCGGACGTTGCATAAGGAAGGGTTACTTGAACCCTTTGATTTTGAATCATATCCTACATGCGAGTCTTGTCTATTGGGTAAAATGACCAAATCTCCATTTAGTGGACATGGAGAGAGGGCTGCAGATTTGCTAGGATTGGTACACACAGATGTATGTGGACCGATGTCTACGCAAGCCATGGGTGGTTTTTCGTACTTCATTACTTTCATAGATGATCGATCTAGATTCGGATATGTGTATTTGATGAAACACAAATCCGAAGCCTTTGAAAAGTTCAAAGAATATAAGAATGAAGTGGAGAAACAAACCAAACATAGTATTAAAACCCTTCGATCAGATCGAGGTGGTGAATACTTGAATGGGGAGTTTCTAGATTATCTCAAAGAAAATGGTATAGTCTCTCAGTGGACTCCTCCATATACTCCACAGTTGAATGGAGTATCTGAAAGGAGAAATCGAACTTTGTTAGACATGGTTCGGTCCATGATGAGCTATGCAAATCTTCCAGTATTCCTTTGGGGTTATGCATTGGAAACCTCAGCATATTTACTGAATAAGGTGCCTTCCAAATATGTTCCTCAAACTCCATATGAGATATGGAAAGAAAGGAAACCGAGTCTTAAACACGTTAAGATTTGGGGATGTCCTGCTTATGTCAAGAAAGTTGACCCTGATAAGCTGGAATCTCGATCCGTGAAATGTAGGTTTGTGGGATATCCTAAAGAGACTTTAGGGTATTACTTCTACACCGATCATAGTGTATTTATCTCCAGACATGCTACCTTCTTGGAAAAACAGTTTATCCTTGAAGGAAACAGTGGGAGCAAAATAGAACTTAATGAAGTTCAAGAATCACAAACTACTACGGTTCAAGAGGAAACACCTGTTCAGACTGAACAACCTTCTGTGGTACATCCCATTCGTAGGTCAGAGAGAGTGTCTCGCCAACCTGAGAGGTATTATGGCCTTGTCATTGAGAATGACAATGAGTTGCCAATCATTGATGATGACGACCCTATGACCTATAATGAGGCTATGAGTAGTGTTGACTCAGAGAAATGGCAGAGTGCCATGAAATCCGAAATGGATTCTATGTATACCAACCAAGTATGGACTTTGGTTGAAGCACCAGAGGATGTGAAGCCTATTGAGTGCAAATGGGTATACAAAAGAAAGATTGGAGCAGATGGCTAGGTGGAGACCTATAAGGCCAGGCTCGTGGCAAAAGGATTCAGACAAAGGCAAGGGATTGACTTTGACGAATCTTTTTCGCCTGTAGCCCTGTTTAAATCAATTCGGATTTTGCTTGCGATTGCTGCTTACTATGACTATGAGATCTGGCAAATGGACGTGAAAACGGCCTTCCTCAATGGGAAACTTGAAGAGGAAGTGTATATGACACGGCCAGAGGGTTTTGTTTCCAAATGGAATGAACACCTAATATGTAAGCTGCTACGAACCATATATGGGTTAAAGCAAGCTTCTCGTAGATGGAACATCCATTTTGATGAGATAATCAAAGAGTTTGGTTTTATCAAAAACATAGATGAACCATGTGTCTACAACAAGGTTAGTGGGAGTGCGGTAACATTTCTTGTATTGTATGTGGATGACATACTTCTTATAGGAAATGATATACCGATGCTGCAATCAGTCAAAGTGTGGCTATCGAAGAACTTCACTATGAAGGACTTGGGTGAAGCATCCTACATTCTCGGTATGAAGATCTATAGAGATAGATCTAGAAGAATGATAGGTCTTACCCAGAGTACATACATCGAGAAAGTGCTTAAAAGGTTTAGCATGGAAAACTCCAAGAGAGGTCTCATACCGATGAGCCATGGAGTATCCCTTTCCGAGAAGATGTGTCCTAAGACACCTGAGGAAAGAGAGCGTATGAGTAAGATTCCTTATGCTTCAGCAATAGGATCTATCATGTATGCGATGTTATGTACTAGGCCTGATGTTGCTTATTCAATTAGTGTGATGAGCAGATATCAGTCCAATCCAGGTGAAGACCACTGGAAAGCAGTGAAGAACATCCTTAAGTACTTGCGAAGGACTAAGGATACTTTTCTTGTTTTTGGTGGATCTGAGTTGAAAATAGAGGGTTATACTGACTCTAGTTTTCAATCAGAAAGTGATGATAGCAAATCCATGTTAGGGTATGTGTTTACTCTTAATAGTGGTGCGATTAGTTGGAAGAGTTCCAAACAGTCGACAATGCCTGACTCCACAGCGGAAGCAGAGTATATAGCTGCAAGTGAGGCTGCAAAAGAAGCCGTTTGGATGAGGAAATTTGTTTCTGAGTTGGGAGTTGTTCATAGCATTGAGGAGCCTATTGTGTTGTATTGTGATAACAACGCAGCAATAGCACAAGCCAAGGAACCTAGGTCTCATAAAAATTCCAAACATGTTTTGCGGCGATTTCATTTGATTAGGGAAATCATTGAAAGAGGAGATGTCAAGATTGAGAGAGTTGACACACATAACAACGTAGCAGACCCACTCACAAAGTCATTGTCTCAGATTCACTTTGATCGTTATAAAGAGAAGATGGGTATTAGATACCAGGGTAATTGGCTTTAGTACAAGTGGGAGATTGAAAGTGTTTGTCCTAAATCCAATCATGTATGATGAGTTAGGAAGAACTTTCTTGTATTCTTATTTGATTTCATTAATATTAATAAAAGACTTGTTTTGATTTTATTACGGGCTTTATCTATTTAAAGTGTCTTAAATAAGATATTCCATAGTTTAGAGTAAAGCTTCTAGAATTATAATGAGATTGTAATAGTGAGATCTTGAAGATGATAACTCTAGACTTAAACAGTTCCTGATCATAGGATAACTAATCGGAAGTTAGTGAATCCGCAAAGATTGGTACATACTATGCTTGCTCCCGTCAGGAGGATGTCTGTTCTCATAGACATTTGTGTGGTGACACTATAGCTAGTATGTAGGTGCTTATTATGGAATAAGTTCATTGAACGTGACTCAATAAGTTGAACAACTAATGGAGTTTACTCACGTGTCGATAGTTGTTCACTGAGTGAAAGTTGTACAAGTGTCCTTAGACTTGAGATCATTAAGTTATCTTGTATATAATGAACTGTGCTTTGGTTTAGTCCTTAGTCTCAAGGACATCCATTAGGTCTATTCTGGACATGAGGATTTATGTATGGAGATAGTTAATGATCAATATAGAATCTACCCCTTCCAGTAAGGAAGTGAATATCCTATGTTATTCTTAGTGTGCGAGTTCTGGAATCTCTGGCCAGAGTGTATGAAATTAGAAAGGAGTTTTTAATTTGCATTAATATGAACTTTGCATTATGAATAAGAAATCATATGATTAAATTTGATAGGCCTGACACGAGATCCATGCCTTGTATTTAATCGGGATATTGTAGGGTAGAAGGAATTGATTGTACGGTAACTAGTCATTGACAGGTTCTTGGTATTCTAAGCCGTGAATTCATATTATCCGGATAGTCGCGATATGTTGAGAAGCATCACTCACGATGTAGAATAAATATAATTAATCAGTTAATTATATTTAATGAATTATTAGGATTCATATAAATAATAAATAAAAAGTTTATTATTATTTATTTCTACTACCGGCTTAATATTGAACCTACAGGGACACACCATAAAAAGATTAATTTATTGATGAAGGTATTTTGAGAGAGCAAGTTGTTTTAATAATGATTAAAATAGTTTTAATTATTATTTAAACATTTTGTGGGATTTATATATATTAATATATACATGATATATTAATTATACTAAACCTACATGAGCCCTATAAATAGAAAGAGATGAGAAGAGTAGTGTGTGCATTTTGTGTTTTTTGTGAAAAACCTAAAAGGAGCTAGCCTCCATCTTCTTCATCTTTCTCTCTCTCTCTCAAAAGGAAAAACTCCATTTTTATAAAGCTTTGAGTTTTATAAAAGCTTCATCGAAGAATCAATCTTGGTGGATACCGGTAGAGTGCTTCACACTCTGAGAAGCAACTGCTAGTAACCATAGATTGTAAAGCTTCGATTTTTCAAGGTATGGCTACGATTCCTCCGCTTCTCATTTTTATATAAATTGTTATACCACGCTTCCGCCCATCCGTAAATTCCTTCACATTTAAGCATACATTTCATAATATTATAAAGTGAATACGTATACAGTTTGAAGTGAGTGAAAACCTGGATAAGAAAAACTATAGGACAACAATGCAATAAGTGGTTAAATCACAAACCTTTCTTACCATTCTTATTCTAATCGATTATACACAATTGTTTAATGCATTTTTTATGAAACATAATCTTATGTCTAACATATTCTTTTGAGTGATTCTCCCGTATTGTCACTGATCACTAATCAACTATGTATGTTTGTAGGGGAGAGTTAACCGTACATCAAGATATAATAACTGATGTAAATGATTCACATGCATCCAAAACTTTTGACAGACGCGAAAGCCTTCCTTTCAGAGAATCCGTGTTTCTTTGTTGCAAAATCATTCAATTTTGAGAGTTCATTTATGGTTATTGACAATTATATATTGGATATATCAGAAAGTGATGTTTCAAAATCATCACACTGCCAAACGGAGCACTATGATATGGAAAACATGGACAATGTGAACATTTGGAAAAGTTTCAAGATCTGGCCTTACATACACATATTGGCCCTGCATACCTGTGTATTTTATAAATTCTTCACAAACATCTTACATTAAGAGGCATTTTTACTAGATTTCTTATAAAAAGAATTTGTTTTGATACATGATGTATAGGTCCAAGATGTACATGGTCTGAATATGAAGTTGTAAATTTCTTTTTTTTTTCCTTTTAATTTAGGCACGTAGAGGTAGTCTGCTCTTACTTTCTAAAGGGTGCTACTTGTTTTTAATAAGTCTTTTACACTTATTTCAAATGGGTTGTTTATGTATTGTTTGTTCATTATGATTTCGGCTTGTTTTCTATATAATACAAGTGGCATAGTCCTACATGAATTTGGTCTGTCCAATGTACTTAGTTACTGCATGGAGTAAAACTTCAATCTTCCTATATGTGTAGATCTTTGTATCAGTGTGACTCAGGCTTTTAAAAAAATTGCAAACCTGAGTCATTTCTTGGTGGTGAAATGATTTATTTGCTAGGTTTCTCCGTAGAATTCAGAAACTTTGGCTTGGCTTTGGTTATGTATGTTGCTTTGCAATTGCCGCCAAGTGGTTCGTTTTCAATTCAATAGAAAGCTTGTGTTATGAGAAATTTTGAAAGATTTCTAATCATTATGGTATGGGTTCGCAATGTCGTGGCGATCATATGTATTTGCATATGTAAGTTAATAAGTTATATCAATGTTGGTAAGGTATGTTGGTTTTGATGCTTTTGGAATTGTATGCTTGGTCTGCTTGAGATCTGGGATATTTTCTTCTGTTACAAGTCATGGACTGATATGAGTTTTTAAATCTTTTTTTTAGCATTTCGGATAGATCGTTGTTTATGATGGCGTAGTATTGCCTTCTGTTTATAGCTGACGTTGTTCATACTGGTTTGCGTGAGACAAGGACTTTTTAGAGTTTTTCTTTGCCGTTGTATATATTGATAGTATTAGTGCCCTAGAGACAATGTAATTGTGCTTCTAGGAAAGAATATTTTGTTATTCAGTGATTATGTTATATCGATTATTCTACATTAATTTATTATGTCTTTATTTACTACGATATAAATGTTACAGTAATAAATGTCCTTGGAATATATTACACGTATTCTATATCTTTAAGTATGTAACTTAAACATGAGATTATATGAATATTGTTTATAATCCTAAATATCCCTAATTGAGCATTGTTAATTTAGGACAATTATAATACATAAAGATTAGTATGTTTGTTGATTGATGACCACATCTCATTGGTCATTGGTATAATGATATTAAAGTCAAGAATATAGGTTCATGTAATATTGTACATGGCAATGGATAGACCCACAATGAGATTCTACATGTTTATAATGTCATAAGAAATACTCACAGTGATAATAGTGTAATGATCCTGATACTTGAGGTCATTATATTTACATACGAGATGTGTATATATATGTTTTGAACATATGATATATTTGTGGATTGTATAATCATGGGATGATTGTATATATTATTGTATGTATATGATACATGTCTGTTCTTATTTTTTTGAGATTGTATACGATACGATTTTTGAAAAATTGCACAGATTTAGTAAAATTTGCGTACTGTGTCCAATTTTCGCAAAAAATATATGTTTTTTGACTGGAATCGGGCCACTGAGAAAGATTGAGAATGTCAAGTTCACATCTGTAAGATGTTTGACATCATTTACTACCTGTAAACAGTGATTTATGGTTTTCTGAATTAATTTCGAATTTTCTGAAAATTGTTTTATGAGATATATCTTATGTGATCATATTGGATATGATATGTACTGTTATGTATTGATGTATGGTGACATATGATGATGTCTATTATGTGTTACTTAAGCATGGTGATTGGTTATGGCCTTATTGACCTAGGTTAGTGGTTTCGTATTTTGGTTTGGTTTTGATAAATACGACTTGCATGTCGTCTTTCTTTCTTATAATTGTTTATCTCGAATGCAACTCGAGTTTACTTATGTAAGTTTGATTAGTACAGGCTGTATTTCAATTATCCTTTGTAATTGTACTTGGAGGATGAAGGACGACCAACAAAGAAGGAGCAAGGATCAAGACAAGAAGAAAGCAAGACTTGTAATATATGTATTTATTTTAAACCTTAGACTGACCATTGATCTTTCCATTAGCTTGGAAAGATCTCATGGGATCAAGATCATAACCAAGCACGTTTACATACTGCACTTTACATATTGATGTATGTTTAGAATAATTTATAATGCATGCTTTAATAAGATTGATCATGTATGAATGTATGTATTAGATACATCACCCATGCCATACCTGCTTAAACAAGATAAAATCTGTAACGACTCAAGATTTTATAATTAGACAAAACGATTATGATATTTATGTGTTTATGAAACATGGAATTAAATACGAATTTTCAATGATTTCGATATGAGGAGATTTTGTCAACAACGGGCCATGCCTGTAAGGAAGTCGAGTATTAAGTGAGGCCATTGTGTTTTCTCCGACAACATGAAAATCAAACCATTGATGAATATTGATTTGATGTATTTAATTCAAGGAAAAATTGGGAATCTCTTTATGATGGGATTATGGTCGTTTTTAATTAAAAATTCCTAAAGAACAAATATTAAGTTTATGATGTCTTCTAAATGGAAAACACTCGTCAAGACCTAGATCGATAAAGGGTGGGTTCGCCAAAGCGAAGTACCCTCGTCTATCGTGCTAAGGCGCGATGGAGTAAATTAGTGATACTTAATTGTTAGACCATTGGATTAGACTTAACTAAGTTACCACAATAGAATTGTGAACTTAGAGGCATAGAGTTTGGTAAGATTTATTGGATAAATGGGAGAAAATGTTGTTCTACCAAACTATCGAAGAGTTATATGTGATATAATTGATAAATGTTGTCTACCTAAATAATCTTTTTAAGGAGAAAAGCCAAAGCTGACCTTAAAAGTGATGAAATATGGATCTTGGCTCACTAGAAAGGTTTAGGAAAACTTTTCCGAATTGATAGGTAGGGCTATTAATTTGATAAAAATAGTGGAAGATATATATTCTGAATATATATGAATAATCACTTGAACATCATTTAACAAATTCGTAGACTAATTATTTTATGCATTTTAACATTGAAGATATTCATCAATGGTATCAGAGCTACTTGCAAAATGCTTTTAATTTGGTTATGTGTTTAACAGTTTTGGTGTATATAAGCATGTATGTGATTTGCCATGTTTTTTTTATGATTAAAGTGGATATTGGGTATATTATGAGTCGTATGAGAAATATGAATGATAGATATAGGATTTAATCCTCCTATTATTAGGAGAGATATTATTGGTCTCTTGATTGTGTGAGATTTTAAAATGCATGGCCATGCTCAAATATTAATTTGTTTAGTAGTCTACTCATTGATCAAGGAAACACGGATTAAATGTTGAAGAGGATGACAAAATACATGCCTCGAGTTTAATCTATAATATTTGGTTAAAAGGATTGTATTACACGGAAACATTAATAATGAAAGGTTTATTTGGATCACCAATTGTTATTATTACTTGGTTAGCAATGATGTATTACTAGATGCCGCTCATTATTTATAATTTTATTATTGGATATTAAAATTATTGCCGACTTAATAATAACATAAAAGGGTCACACTTAGAACGTTTAAAAGGAGTTTTAATTTAAATTCTAAATTTAAATTAAATGATTATAAATTTGAAATTGGTCATTTAATTCATTGAGTTGGACTTAATTAATATAATCACAATTCGAATTTACAATATAACCTAATCAGTTTGATTTTAATAGAAGCACAAAGTGAATTAGGGTTAAGCCCAACTGTCTCTCCCCTATATATACATTACGATATATGATTTCAGGGTTGTTGGTGTTAATTTCGTTTTCACTAAAATTCTAGTTGTTTTACATCATGAGAGGCTATAGAGAGAGAGGGCAGATATACGGCTAGTACCGGCTCTGATGATCGCTGGACGATCAGACATTTTTGTGGACTTCTTTGATGACGTAGATCTTGCAAAAGGGCTGCATGGTGATGCAACAAGGACCTCCATTAGTCATCCTTTTTCTCAACTGTTAAAACTTCAGTTTAAGGTAAACGTTCATAACCACGAATTAAACGTCTTGTTTAAATAATATTTAAATATATACGGAAAATAATTGAAATTATGTTAAAAAGGTTAAAACTCTAAAAATATGGTCTAAGTCATATATTAAAATTATATAATTAACATTCAAATTAAATCAAATAAGATATAAAGTTTTGAATCATAAATATTACAAAAATACAATAATAATTTAAAATGATCAAATAGATTATACTCCCTCCGTCCCTGTTTATGTGAGCTTCTTTCTATTTTGGGACGTCTCAAAAATAATGGACCTACTATACTTACTATTTTTGAACAATACTTTTCACTATTACACCCACTACTTCTCCTTTATATATTCTTTTTTATACTATTACACCCGCTACTTTCCTCCACTATCTCAAATCTATTACTAAATATTCATAGGTCCCACCACTTACCCACTTTTCAACTAACTTTACTCTTTTTCTACTACATTTTCTTAATCTCCGTGAAAGTCAAACCGGCTCATATAAACCGAGACGGAAGGAGTAACTCGACTATAAAGTATTGTACATATAAATTTTTACACAACATATTGTTAATATAATATATAATGGTTGAGTTATAACATATACTTAGATCAATAAACGATAAAATCAAAAAATTTGATTTCAGATTTCATATACATGCACGAGCAGTGTTATAAAAAATAAAATTCAAAACAAAGTGGTGAAGACACGGAACAAGGATTAATCGAATAATCGGGCATTAATCGAAACGATTCATCGAACCAATAATTGGAATCAATTTAATATTTTTTTATATAAAATATATAATATAAACTTTAAATAAATATTTCATAAATATCTATAAATATTTCATAAAATTTAAAGTTATTGTATTTTATTTTGACCGAACTTGACCATTTTTTAACCAAATTTACCGCTTTTTGACTGAATTATCTATTTATTGACCACTTTTTACAAAAATAGATTTGTGTCCCGGTTTTGCTAAAATCCGCTCGGAGAGGCACCGAACAACGATTTATCGGTGATTAATCCCAAAAAATCGCTGCTTTTTAGAACACTGTGCACGGATCATTATGGTTGTCATATTTTACATCGATTGAAATTTTTAGAAACATTTAAAATTGAGTTAAAAGAAATTCAAAATTATCATACATTTAATATTTATGTTTACCCATTACCAACCTGTCGTTTTACAGCACGAAGTTACCTGATGTTCGCTACTACTAAAAAGGGCAACAATCCAAATGATCCCACTACATCAGGACTTAGGCTGCAAGTCCATTTCCGCTCGTAGATGGGATTTCAAATCGGACAAGTTTGCATTTTTTATTTTGAAGTTCTATATTGTGTTACAAACATTAGACTAAAACTAAATATTTAAGTTTAAAAGTATGTAAATGTATATGTTTAGAAAAAATGATCGAAACAAATATAAGGATGACTTTTAAACAAATATTCATAGATTTTGTAATTTGTCTCAAAATATAGTATTACACATGCGATCAATTTTTACAACAAAATCCGTGAGTTTACGTAAGCCTCTATTATATTAAACGGACAATTTTCCTAAGATAATTATTTTTATTATACTCAAATATTCAATTTAATAAAGTTCATTTCACGTAATTGAAAACTAAATTAATAATTTAACATTAATAAGTATTCATGTGTATTATCGTATAAATATTTATCCAAATTTTATGAAATCTAATCAAATTATAAAAATATTTGGTTTAAAAAATCGGTATGTAATATTAAATAATAACTATAAAAATATTTAATATGTCGAATCTAATTATTTATCCTATTTTTAATTACAAAATTATTTAAATATGTACAATTTCGGACAAAAAATTAATTCAGTGCCCGTGCCTTCCACGGGCATTTATGCTAGTTTAACTTAAGTGTTAGATGGGAATTAAGTGCTTGAACTTGCATAACACAAGGCAAGTTAACTACCAACTGAGCGGAGATGGTCGGGTGGTATATCATGGGAGGGACGTCTGGTGTTGTGTGTTAGGAATTCCCGTTTCCCGTCTTTATGTAAATTAAATACGGAGATTATAACAGTCAATAATAATAACAGATATTGACAGATAAACACCAAGATTTATACGTGGAAAACCCCCTTAAGCCAAAGAGGTAAAAACCACGGGACCAACTCCGAATGTTTCCACTATAATGATAATAATGGTTACAATATTCTTTCTCAAGTATACGAAGTAACACTTGAGGTACACCTGAATAGTAATATAACGATTAACTATTCCTTCGGTACTGGACCGGATAACCTGGACAGAATTATCCCTTCGGTACTTGATCGGATAATCTAGAGGACTCCCCTTGTTGCGGCTGCAATGGCTGGACGAACTCCTAATGCTATAGACCCAGATGGCTACAGCCCGACCAAACACTCACACTAATTTACCCGAAACGAAAGAAGAGAGAAGCACGAGGGCCCCCTATTCTGACCTGCCTGAAACTACCACAAGGTAAGTTTCCTACTAGACGGACTATCTAGTAGTTACGATGGAGAGAAGAGAGTAAGATGTTTTTTTTGGTTGGTGTGTATTACTAATGAAGGGGGAGGGGTATATATAGGTGATAGAAATGTGATAGGTGTAGTAGGTGGAAATGGTTGGTGAGTTTGAAAAGAAATGGTGGGTGGTGAGCTGCTGCCTAACAATCTCCCCCTCTTTCCAAACTCACAGCTCTTCACTTGCACTCCATACCTGTGCCCCGCTTGCACAGCTCCAACTTTACCGTGGAATGATCTTCGTCATCATATCAACCGGATTTTCATCCGTGTGTATTTTATCTATTTGTATCACGCCATCTTCAACCTATTCCCATAGCCAATGGTAATGTACATTAATATTCTTAGTATGACTGTGATAAGTAGCATTCTTGCTTAAGTCAATGGCACTCTGACTATCACAGTGTAACTCAAAGTTATCTTGTTTCAGACCCAATTCTTGGAGAAATCGCTTTAACCAAACCAGCTCCTTGCCTACTTCACAAGCAGCAATATACTTTGATTCGGTTGTTGACAACGCAACACACTTTTGTAACTTGGACTGCCATGCCACAGCTCCCCCCGCAAAAGTGAAAAGCATTCCTGACGTGGACTTCATCCCATCTGGATGTCCTGCCATGTCAGCATTTGTAAAACCTTCCAAGACTGGTTCACCGTGTCCAAACTTCAAGCATAACCTGGAAGTGCCCTTGAGATATCTGAGAATCCACTTAACTACTTCCTAGTGCTTTTTCCCTGGATTTGACAGATATCTACTCGCAACTCCAATAGCATGAGCAATATCTGGTCTTGTACAGACAAATGCATACATAAGACTCCCCACTACGGATGAGTAGGGAACTTCCTCCATATCCTCCTTCTCCTTGTCTGTTGACGGACACATTCTCTTGTCCAATTTAAAATGTCCCGCCAATGGTATGCTAACAGGTTTAGCATCATCCATATTGAACCTTTTCAATACTCGTTCAATATATCCTTGTTGTGAAAACCACAACTTCCGAGATATTCTATCACGAACAATCTTCATCCCTAGGATTTGTTTTGCTGGACCCAAGTATTTCATATCAAAGAACTTGGACAAATCTTCTTTCAACTTGCGGATCATGTTAGCATCTTGGCCGACCACTAACATATCATCAACATAAAGTAGCAGGATAATGAAGTTACTGTTAGGAAACCTTTGCACATAAGCACAGTGATCAGATGCAGTTCTCTTGAACTTATGATTCCTCATGAATGAATCAAACTTTTTGTACCACTGTCTTGGCACTTGCTTAAGCCCGTATAAACTCTTCTTGAGTTTACAAACCATGTGCTCATTCCCTTTCACTTCAAATCCTTCTGGCTGGTGCATGTAGACCTCTTCCTTCAAATCTCTATGTAGGAATGCAGTTTTCACATCTAACTGCTCAAGCTCAAGATCCATACTAGCCGCTAATCCAAGAACTGTTCGGATTGATGTCATCTTTACAATCGGAGAAAAAATTTCATCGAAATCAATGCCTTCCTTCTGTGCAAAGCCTTTAACCACCAAGTGTGCTTTATACTTTACAAGCTTTTCATCATCCCTTTTTACTTTGAAGACCCATTTGTTCCCCAAAGCCTCCCGTCCTCTCGGAAGTGTAATCAACTCATAAGTTTCATTTTTGTTTAGAGAATCCATCTCCTCTTGCATTGCTTTCAGCCATCAACTGCTTTCTTTATGAGTCTTGACTTCCTCAAAGGTCTCGGGCTCCCCCTCATCAGCAATTAAGATATACTCAGATGAAAGATATCTTCCTGATGGTCTCCGTTCTCTCATAGAACGCCGTTGTTGAGTTTCTTCAGCTTCAGGCTGAGGCAGTAGCCCCCCTGCTCAGCAGCCTCATCATCTGCCATATCATCTCTATCATCTTCTAATGTATCTGGATTTCTAGCTTGCCTTGGTTGTTGAGTGCTCCCAAAATTCTCATAATTTTGAGACTCATAGAAAACCATATCTCTGCTCCCGAATATCTTCTTCGATTCAGGATTCCACAACCGATACCCCAACTCTGGATCCCCGTCGCCAACGAGAATGTACGGAGTTGCTTTATCTTCAAGCTTTGTTCTATGCTCCTTTGGGATGTGTGCAAAAGCCTTGCATCCAAACACCCACAAGTAGGAATAGGAAACATCCTTTCCTAACAAGATCTTCTCTGGAATCTCAAAATTCAGAGGTGCCGATGGAGATCGATTGATCAAGTAGCAAGCTGTTCTTACAACTTCTCCCCAAAATGACTTCGACAATTTAGACATTTTCAACATGCATCTGACTCGTTCTGCAATGGTGTTTCATTCTTTCCGCAACACCATTCTATAATGGGGTTCCAGGAACTGTTCTTTCATGCAGGATACCATGCTTTGTAAGGTACTCTTGAAACTCTTTTGAAGTGTACTCCCCCCCGTTGTCACTACGAAGGCACTTCAGTTGTTTCCCTGTTAATCTTTCAACCATGGCATGAAACTTCTAGAAGTACTCAAACACTTGATCTTTGGATTTAAGTATCTCAACCCACACCTTTCAAGATGCTTCATCAATGAAGGTAACAAAGTACCTATTTCCGCCTAAGGACTCCACCTCAAATGGACCACATACATTAGAATAAACTCTTTATAACATCTTCGACCTTTTCTTTAATGGACTTCTAAAAGATACTCTTTGTTATTTCCCGAATAAACAATATTCGCACGGCTGCAATGCAGTTCCTTTAGTAAATGGAATGAGGGATTTCTTTGCTAGAATCTGCAGCCCTGTCTCACTCATGTGGCCGAGCCTCTTGTGCCACAATTTTGTCGAGTCTTCATCTTCAACTGTATTCAAAGTATTTGAACACATCTTCACTTGTGCCTTGTACAAAGAGCCACAAGTGGATCCTCTAGCAACCACTAGAGAACCTGTAGTAAGTTTCCACCTTCCATCACCGAAGGTATTTATGTACCCCTGCTTGTCTAGAACAATGCCAGAAATCAATTTAAGCCGTAAACCTGGAACATGCCTGACATCTTTCAAAGTCATTGAACAACCTGTGTTTGTCTCAATACAGATGTCACCAATGCCTGCGATCTTTGATTGATCTGAGTTACCCATTCTTACAGTACCAAAGTACGCTGACTTGTACATCGTAAAGAATTCCTAAGTGGGAGTTTCATGATATGTTGCTCCAGTATCTATCACCCATTCGACCTTCTGATCATCAACATGTAATCATTCTTCTTCCCCAAAAGAAAGGATCACAACATCTTCTGTCATAGCAGCTGTTGTGTTCTTTTCTGCATATTTCCCTTGTTCACCATTATTTTGTTGTTTGAGCGAGGCCCTAAAATTCTTCTTGTAGTGACCCTTCTTCTTACAATAGTAGCATTCAACATTGGCTTTAGACTTGCCACTGGAATTACCAAAATTCCTACTTTTACTATGTCCTCGGTTTGTCTCCCTGTAGTTGCATCTGCCCCTGTTCTCATTAACAAGAGCTTGGGAATCGTAGTAGACTCCCTGTACTCTTCTTCTCATGGATTCACTAAGGATACTTTGCTTAATTGATTGCAACGTTAGTTGCTCAGTTGGTACAGCATTAGTTTCTGTCACTACTAGCATATCCCAGCTGGATGGTAAAGTATTGAGAAGAAATATTGCTTGAAATTTCTGATCAAACTCCATCTTCATATTTGATAGTTGATTTAACAACCCTTGGAATTCGCTCATATGCTCTGACATGTTGTTCCCATCCTGGTACCTTATGTTCACCAGCTGACGAACTAGAAAAGTTACATTTTGTGAACTTTTCTCTTGGAACGTAGACTCTAATGTCGTCCAAAGTGTATAAGCATCTTCTTCTTCAGAGACATGATAATACTCCGAATTATTAATCCATCGACGAATGAGACTGATAGTTTTCATGTTCATCTTCTTCAAGTCAGCATCAGACTTTGCTGCAGGTTTGACTCCTTTCAGCTCCACCGGATCAAACAAGTCCTTACTATAAAGCAAATCCTTTATTCTGCTTTTCCACATCGGATAATTTGAAGCTGTTAGGCTTACCATTACTGATACGAAATGTGATGTTCTCGTAATAATATAGTAAAAATAAATATAAAGTAAACTCTGAATCTCCAAAGATGGAGAAACAAAACTCTAACTCTGAATCTTCGAATGGAGAAACAAAACTCAAACTCTGAATTCACTATTGAATTCGATTCTCAAAGCTATCGAATAGCCAAAATTTTATTATCCATATCGTGTCCCCAAAAGATTACAAGATGAGAGTATATATAGGCTAAATAAATAACCTTATCCTGATTGGAATCCAAAAACAAATTCAAGAGCAACTAGAATTTAGCTAATACTTGAACCCAACTAGGAAACCATTAAAATCCTGGTCTAACTTAAAATATAAAATCCTAAGTGCTTAAAACAAAAAAAAACCTTTTCAAGTGAAAGGTAAAAACTTGCAAGCCAAATATCTACTTTCTCAATAAAGTCCATAAACAGTTGGACTTATTATTAATAAACTAAATAATTATAACTCATTTAACTAATACCTATAATATATTTTCTGAATATTAGTTAGGAATAAAGTATATAGAACCTCTATATTACTTCCAATTCTATTCCTCATCATTCTCCCTTTGTTAGAAAAAACTCGCCCACGAGTTTTGTAGAACGCAATGATTACCATGCATGACTTAGATGGATCCAGAAAAAAAATTTCGCACATCTTCAAAAACGACGGAGGTGCAAAGAATTGTGAAAACATGCTTTGAGGTGAAGGCGGCTTAATCAAGGTTTCTGGAATTATAAAGTCCATATGTTCGACCTCAATGATATCATCAATTTGTTTTTCTCGAACAAGGAAAACTTTCTCCACATGAGATTTTTCAACTTTATCAACATCAAGAACCCCACTACTCTCTTGCTCTACACAACTTAAAGATTGTGGTATGATCACATTATCATTATCTGATTGCTTTTTCACATGTGTATCTTCAACTTGAACAAAATCCCTTTCAACTTCATCTCTCTTGACTACTTTTTCTTGTATGTACTCTTTTGGACCAAAACGATTATTCAATTGCCTTTTCATCTCAGTCCAAGTTTTGATCCTACGAGCGCTTTCCTTCATGAGCTTCGTCTTCAAACTGTCAAACCATAGAGATACATATTTTGTTAGCTTCATGTTTGCAAATTTATAAGACTTCTGATCGTCAAAACCTTTAGAGTCAAAGATTTTTTCCATCTATCTCACCCATTCTAAGAAATCCTCGGCATCACCTGCTCCACTAAATTCTGGTACATCCCACTTCAAGCTTTTATCATTGTCATTGTTGTTAGTGGGTGGAAGGTTTCTTATAATGCCTATGCGAAGATGTGTATTTTTTACCGTAGCAATAACCCCCTCAATCCTCTCATTTGTAACTTGTAAACCATCAATCCTCTCGTTTGTAGCTCGTAAACTTGCCTTGATCTCTGCTTGTTGCTCTGCCTTATAAGCAATTTGCTCACTAATATTTCAAAGAGTTAACTTCAAGAAATCTTCATCCGATCCTTCAAGTTTTAAATCTTCACCCCCTGCCATTAACTTGCAACAATGTCATGAACAGTGCTGTGAACAGTATTTTTTTATGAAAACCCTAGATCTCCCATCAATTAAGAAATTGATAGAAAAACCTTGGCTCTGATACCAAATTGATACGGAACGTGATGTTCTCGTAATAATATAGTAAAGATAAATATAAAGTAAACTCTGAATCTCCAAATATGGAGAAACAAAACTCTAACTCTGAATCTCCGAATGGAGAAACAAAACTCAAACTCTGAATTCACTCCTAAATTTGATTCTCAAAGCTATCGAATATCCTAAATATTATTAGCCATATCGCGTCCCCAAAAGATTACAAGATGAGAGTATATATAGGCTAAATAAATAAGCTTATCTTGGTTGGAATCCAAAAAGAAATTCAAGAGCAACTAGAATTTAGCTAATACCTGAACCCAACTAGGAAACCATTAAAATCCTGGTCTAACTTGAAACATAAAATCCTAAGTGCTTAAAACAAGAAAAACCCTTTCAAGTGAAAGGTAAAAACTTGCAAGCCAAATATCAATTTTCTCAATAAAGTCCATAAATAGTTGGACTTATTATTAATAAACTAAATAATTAGAACTCATTTAACTAATACCTATAATGTATTTTCTGAATACTAGATAGGAATAAAGTATATAGAACCTCTATATTACTTCCACTTCTATTCCTCATTAATTACACTGGAAGAATCATCCATTTCAATTTACCAAAGACTATGGGAATCACATTTAGAACCACAAAAGTTGGCCAGGAAAGTGGATGTGTTTGGGAGCCTTCCGTATTAGTACGGTGCATTATCAAGTAACCACTGCGCACAAAGCTCTATCCTAGACACCAACAACGTGGGCCCCAGCTTTGATACCAACTGTTAGGAATTCCCGTTTCCCGTCTTTGCGTAAATTAAATACGAAGATTTAAACAGTCAATAATAATAACAGATATTGACAGATGAACACCAAGATTTATACGTGAAAACCCCCCTTAAGCCAAAGAGGTAAAAACCACGGGACCAACTCCGAATGTTTCCACTATAATGATAATAATGGTTACAATATTCTTTCTCAAGTTTACGAAGTAACACTTGAGGTACACCTGAATAGTAATATAACGATTAACTATTCCTTCGGTATTGGACCGGATAACCTGGACAGAATTGTCCCTTCGCTACTTGACCGGATAACCTGGAGGACTCCCCTTGTTGCGGCTACAATGACTGGACGAACTCTTAATGCCATAGACCCAGATGGCTACAGCCCGACCAAACACTCACAGTAACTCACTCATAACGAAAGAAGAGAGAAGCACGAGGGCCCCCTATTCTGACCTGCCTGAAACTACCACAAGGTAAGTTTCCTACTAGACGGACTATCTAGCAGCTATGAGGGAAAGAAGAGAGTAAGAAGTTTTTTTTTTGGTTGGTGTGTATTACTAATGAAGGGGGAGGGGTATATATAGGTGATAGAAATGTGGTAGGTGTAGTTGGTGGAAATGGTTGGTGAGTTTGAAAAGAAATGGTGGGTGGTGAGCTGCTGCCTAACATTGTGAACAAAAAATTTGAATTTGAAGGCTTAAATGTTGATCGCGTCCATCTTGTATTCTTGTCCCCTCCGAAATATTATAAAGAAGATGAATTTTCAAAAGGTTTCTGTATATTAGTCAAAGGTTACGCGATTAACCATCATTTTAGCTTATATTCTATCTTTCTTTTCAATAATAACGACGATTGGAAATACCTAGAGGATTCAGACTTTATTCGAAATGTCATTATACGAGCTTGCAATTTATCATTACAATGAAATTCACAAGGTCGAGTACTGCAAGCCTGCAAGTTTATGAAAGACAATTGTTATGCCCGAATTTGGCATGAGTCCTAAACAGGCCTAATGGGCTAAAATAATGGTACGCCACTCATAATGGGCCTGAAAATGAAGAATAGGTCATTAAGGTCCAGCATCAGGAATCAATTCAATATATTGTAAGCTACATGTTGGGTTCGCCAGCGAGCCCTAGGTGTGGGATCGCGTTCTACAAGGTCCAGGGAGGCCTAGAGTGTATTTATTATGAAGGCTCACGATCAGGTCCAGCGAGGTCGCGTGAGTACGATTATCTCCATATAGCATGGGTCCACCTCGCATGACTAAGCCCAGCGAGGTCGCATTCAAGGCCACGTAGCTTCTCCATTAGCCTCGCCAGTGAGGCCATACGATCCAAGTATCATGCTAGCCATAGGTAACCTTGATTGGGTCATGGGTCATGAGCAGGATTAATAGACAGATTATATCAGCCCAAAGGCATCTAGTGGATTTGGGCCAAGTCGAGCCCATAGAAACCCTAACCCATCTGGGTAGCTTCTTCTCCAAGAGAACTACGTATGGCTTGATCCCTATAAATAGGGTACGTAGGCACCTTATTAAGATTGAGAAACAGTTCATCCCTAAAATATCAACAAACAAGATCAGTCACAAACAGTTACAAATCTTCTCCGTGTTCTTCGAGTTCTTAGCAGAATATCCGTATTTTACTCCATAATTCCAACAACCTCCAAAATATTCTTATACAATATTCTACCAATAACAACAATTTAACTTAAAGAGACTATATCTTAGATAGAATCTTTCTATTTCTATATTTCTATATATCTAGAATGAGGTGAAACTGAGAGCAAAAGTGGCTTTTGAAGAAAATCTTGCACGATTGAAAAAAAAACATCCCCTGCTACGTAATTCACTCATGTTGTAAAGAAAGCATGCTATATAATTCACTTGACGTGAAATCGTGAAGATAGCCTACAGTCTGCTTATTGGAGCAATATCACTAGAAGTGACTGCATTTCTATGCTACTTTTTAACCAGATAGTTGTTAGGTACTCTCATTACTCAAAACATTGATAATTCAACTCAGTGTGCTTGATATGTTCAGGGAGGACATGATTTTTGTCATTGTCTTCATATATTATCTACAATCATACTAACATTTTAGCAAATTAAACTGATGTGACGATTTTGTAGGAGAGCTGTATAGCTAGCAATACTGAATTTGATATTCTTTTTGTTTTTGTCAAGATATCGAATTTGATATTCTGTTGCAAGAGGAAGATTTTTTTATTTTTTTTAATATCTTTTTCCATGAATTTGATGTTCTTTTTTTTTTGGTCAGGATATCGAATTTTATATTCTATTATTACAATAGGAAGGATTATTTTTTTATATCTTTCTCCATTTTAAAATTTAAGTCAATGCTAATACAGAATATTTAAATATAATTATATTCATAATAAAAATTTTAAATGATTCAAAGTTAAAAAAAGGTTGTAAATTGCATTTTACATATTTTAAAAAATATTGTTATCTTAAAAGATATTATACAGTTTTCATTCAATCGATCCAAAATAACGCACGTTAATTTTACAATATAAATTGAAGCTCGGAGGATACATACCATTTCCCGTGGTCCATTCTACCTCTCTCATATATAACTTCACAAATTATCAAGCCTTCTGATAAAATCATCATTGACAACAATGCCACCCCATATATCATATACAAAATTCAGTCCATCAGCCAAAGTGTCATATGCCATCACAAATTATGTAGCTTTAATGGATAAAGAATCAGTGCATGAAGATTTTCATCCCCTGATGGATTTCTTGAACACTTCTCCAATCAGTTATGCACTCACTGCAACTCCTCCAATCTATGGTGAGATAGTTCAAGAAATGTGGAGCACGGCTGATTGCAGCAGCACAAGAGGTGAAATAAAATTCACAATTAAGGGTAACTCATATGTCATTACTCCTTCTATGATTAATGAAGCACTTCATTTCCCTGAATCCAACTTTGAAAACACACCTACTCAGGTTGAGATTATTTCCATGTTAAAAGCTATTAATTATGCAGGGGACCCCTGGTTTTTAAGTCAGGTACTCAAGAAGAATTTTAGGAAGGAGTGGTCGTATTTTTTCGACACTCTAAATAAGGTTTTTGCGGGGAAATGTAGTTCCTACGATACTATAAATATTTTTGTTCTGAAAATTGCTTATAGCCTTTTGTATGGTAGGAGAATTGACATTGGAAAACTATTGCTTGATGAATTCACTTTTAAATTTGGTGCTACGCAAGATAGAGACCACATTATCTACTATGCGAGATTTCTTATGATTATTGCTAACTATTTGTGTAAGGATATTTGTATCGAAAACAAAGATGATACATTGCAAGTGCATATGCAAACAAAGAAATTGTTTGCTAGCTTAGTAACAAAGAATCTTAATGCTGAGGCTGAGTTTGTGCTTCCAGAGCACGTTCGAGAACAGCTCTCTACTTTATATCCCGCACTCTCACACACAAGTTCTTTGCAACATCTTCCCACAATTGAGGATGTGAGAGAAGGCTACACTTCTCCGACCCAAGAAACACTTCCCTTGCCATATCAGTCTGGAACAGTAGCCACCTCTGCAGTCTCTCAATCAGCTGGTAAAAGAAAGAGAACTGCAAGCAAAGTAAGTGGTCTGTCTGTTGTAGATCAAGAAATGCCACCTGCAGAAACCAGGGTTGATGTACCTGCATTAGAGCCTCCTTCATCTCCTGAGGAAGAAAACCCAATTCGTGACCTGCTTGTACCTCCACTGGACCCGGACGGTCGCCAACAACTTTTGAATGCAGCATCTGTATTAAAATCTTGGTTGGTGGCCCGTCTCACAAGTTCTTCTAACAAACTAAGTACCAAGGAGATGATTATCCTTGCTAAGAAGGAGTACCGTACTCTTGAAGGACTAGGAGATGACGATACAACTTTTAGAACCAAAGTTGACCAATTTATTTCACAGCACCAACGCCTAGAGATTTTTGCTGAAGAGAAAGAAACTTCGAATGAGCAGGACATCAAGGCTCGTCATGATCCCCAAGTGCAGTGTCTCTCTGAAGTGACACAGAAGTTACGCAGCGCAGAAGACCAAGTGTATACAGCTAAGACAAAGGCAGATTCTTTGAAGCTTAAAAGAGAAGAGCTGACAAGTGCAATTCTTAAGCTTACAGAGGGGTTGTCTGAGGTAGAAGAGAGAGTCAAGACTGTGAATGCAGAAAGGGATCAGTGAAAAGAGCCTCATTTCGTTGCTGAAGCTGAACTTCGGAAATTGGACGCAGAGAAAGAGGAGGCTCGTGCAAGATATAGGGAGATCGATGACAAGTATAATGCTGCCAGTGAAGAATATAAGATGATGAGTAATGACTTGCTCCAGTTAGTAAGGAGATGATGGAATAATTTTACCTAATGTTTTACTTGTCGGGCTTCTTTTTTGAACTCTTTTTGTTTGGGCAGTGGCCATACATTAAATTTGTGTTTTAAGTGTATTACAAGTGGATTCTAAATGTACTGGTCAAGTTTCTAAATTTTAGTTGCTTGGTGGAGTCTCATTTGATCGGGAACTTCATCGAATCTGTTATGTTATTCAATTGCTCCTTCCTTTCAATCTTTATATAATATTTCTATCTCTGCTTCATGCTTTAGTCATGATTCTTGATTGTTTAGTTTCAAATTTTATACACAATTTTGTTAGAAATTAATCTTCCCGGCTTGTGCTTGTATTTCTGTGATTACAATATTTTGTTGGGATAATACCTTCATAAGCATTGTTACACTTGACTGACCGCTTGACCCATTTTGGAAATGGCATTTTCTGCCTTACTGCCTTTGACAATGTTGACATATATGTCCACATGTTTAAGATTTCCAGACGCAAATGCAGAAAAGGGGAGGACTTGAATATACAATTGATAGATCGTAGCATGCACAGATTCTCTGAGGCTGGCCACACAAGTTTCAGTTTTGCTGGCTGCATTTCATCGTGAGTTCTCCCTTTTTTAAGTTCACTGGTCTTTCTTTGCTTTGACAATTACGATTACATTACTCTTATATTGGTAATACGTCTATCTTCCCCTCCAGATCACCACCAGCTGGTTGGAGCAAGGAAAGAACTTTTTCCAGGTCTCTTTTATAATTTTTGCAGTGTGCACACGTTTCAGACAGTGATGATATGGACTATGGAATGGTCGAAGAGTTTGTAGACTCTGACAACTGATGGACCTTGTCGGTCGAATAGGGTTGGCATCTAATTAATTAATGATGCTTTTGTCGGTAATACTTGGATATTATTCCTAATCAGGGTTGTAAAGGAACCGAGTTGAGTCAAGTCGAGTTTTTTCTTATCGAGTTCAGTTCGAGCTTTTTCTTAACGAATCGAGCCAAACTTGATTACCTTATCGATCAATTTCTGTTGTTCGAACTCGAGTTCGTTAACAAACGAGTCAAGTTCAAGTTGTTCACGAACATTTCGAGTCGAGTCGAACTTGAGTCGAACCGAGTTGAGTTCAAGTTTGTCAATAAAATTTTATTTTATTTTCATTTAATACTTTTTTTTTCACTATTTAGTGCATTTTCATGTTTAATTTTGTGGATGATGAGAAATTAGATGATTAGTAGTTGATCTATGATCTATGATCTAGATATTTTATATATTTGTATTAATGTATTGTAGTATATTATTTATGTAAATTAAATAATATTTTTTTTATGTATACAGCTTATAGAGTCGAGTTTAACGAGTCGAGTTCGAGTCAATTCGAATCGAACACTCATAAAACTCGGATTGACTCGATAAGCTTATCGAACATGAAAATTACTACACAATCAACAAAATGCTAACGCGTTTCTTAAAAAGCTTTAAAAATAGTTTACATAATGCAATTTAGCAAATATTTTAAGAAACAATAGAGTTGCGAACAAATTTTAAAAAAAACGTACATGACTTTTAGATATGAAATATTTTCATTTTGTACATATAAATTCAGCCCAGGTAAATACTTGAAATTCTGTCCGACCCTGTGTGCATTTTACATCATACAAGCAATCGAACTCTTGAAATATGTATATAGCAAAATTTGTACGTGACTGATGTGCATTTTATATCATACAAGTAACCAAACTCTTTAAATATGTACAAAGTGATTATGTAGAGGATAACATATTCGTTGATAGCATTAGTAACCATGTTTGTTCCATTTCTTGTAAAATACAGTAATTGCATTCGTTGACACTTGACAGCCTAGAAACAACGCATGTTCTACCACATCAGAAAGTGGTCAAAGTGGAAGCTGTTTAGCCTTGGAATTTGGAAAGCATGAAAAAGTGCAATCGAGGCAGCTCTGAGTTGGTCTCCTTACTAAGCTGGCTGTAGTGATGGCTTGGTTTGCAGTTACATATTTTCAGTTTAAAGGATCCTAAATCCTAACACAATAAAGTTCTTCTTTAATTTAGTTTACTCAAACTAGAATTTTAACTGAAACACCATTCCTGTATTATAACAAAACTAGTACACAAACATGATATACATCTTACAAGTAACCGGAACTCGGGTAATCATTTAAAAAAAGTTACATGGAGGATGGAGGCGAGGTTCATTCCCCTCCCTGTGACCAAACCGATCGTGAATCAGAACCATCACTCCCCCTCGTATATTTTAAATACAAACACATTGAAAAAACTGTAACATACATAGCTAAAAGTTAATTTACTTGTTCTTGTTTGAAAAGGATGTCATTCTTGTAAATTTAAACAGGATTTACCTTCACCCTGATTGACAAGCCTTATGGTCTCCGCTACAAATTTGACATGGAAGAAGTGAGCTGTTTTGTTTGTGCTTCAACACTAATTTCTTCGGCTCCATTGGCCCAGGAAGAGATGAGGTGATGAGCAACTGCGTAGGGTCCAGGGACAAACATGGGAGCTAGCTCTCCACTTTCCACATTAAAGTCTGCCGAGAGACTCTGGCTTCTCTCAACTCCCTTGCACATTTGATTCACTTTCATTGCTGCAGTCTTCTGTGCCTTCTCATACTCAGCAAAAGTCAATGCTCTCTTTATATCTTCTCGACTGTGCCATTTAGCATCTACATAAACAAAATAGATTCATAAGAACTCTGTGTTTAATCTCCATTCATCTTATTATTTCCAATGCTCTTCACAACAACAAATATTATCAAATAGCCAAATTGTCACACATCTCAAACATTTTGTTTTTCCAAGGTTTTTATAGCTACATAGTCATGCATAAACTCGTGCACTTGGGAGTTTATTAGGTGTAAATGAGTATATGAGTTTATTAGTCATCTTGTAAATAAGTTTTTAACCTTTTTTATGTTTAGAGTTGTCAATGTACATAAAAGTGCATCTTATACAATATTATCTCTTTTTTTAAAATAATGTTACAAGAAATTTATTTCAGAAAGAGAAGTTAGCAACTGAAAAGGGCAAATGACCAGAAAGTACTCCTTTCACATATATGATTCCTCGTCTCCAGTTACACATATGATAACGTCAAAAAAGAGGGGTGGATGCCATGTGAAAGGACCAGCTGCCATAATATAAGTTACCATTTAAAGAAGCTATTCAATAAGATAATTCTCATTCCAGTTACAAAGCTATAGCCTCAAGGAGGAGATATATTGTTAGAAGATAATCTAGCACAACACTGCCTAACATTCCAAGAGAGAAGAGAAAGAATGTGATGTTTGAGCAAAACAACATATCCTATAAATTTTTAATAATGAAAACATTAAATAAGCATAGAGTACTAAATACAGGGAGATAACCTGTAGAAAGAGTTTTAAACGGCTTACTTTATACATTAAAATGTGTCAAGATCTGTTAGTTTCCAGAAAATTGTAGACGGTAAGTCAGTGATGCAGGTTCAGTTGCTTACAAAACTAACGTGGCTTAATAATGAAATTAAAAACAAACCAAAAACAGAATGCTCACATAATTATACATGTATTTCTATCTCAATCTGTATCAAAATTTATTACCTGTTTTGACCACAAGTTCCCATCACCATCATCATCTTCCCCCACCGTCCCAACAATCTCAGGCTAACAAAAACCCTAATTCACCCATCTCTCAGATTCTTATTTACACTGAATCCTCCAACATATTATCCAAATTTTAACCTCAATAGTAAGTAACTGCTGTATCCATTTTCAATCTATTGAGCTCTGGTTGAAGCTACTAAGCCGACACCCTAGGTTGACCAGAACCTCGACCAGGTTAAGGTGGATTTGGGTATTGCCGTCGCCGTAATTGAGAAGGGCAAAGTGGAAAATGTTTGGGTCGGTTCACAATTTTGCACCAAGCTTTGAACTTGATTTGATCCTCCGCCAGGTCATTGTTGTTTCATGTTTCATAGAGTATTTACTAATTTGTAGTTCTGAACCAGCTTCAACTCTAGTATATATCAGTTACTAAAACATATACACACATTTTAATTGTATCATAAAGCACTACATTTTCTTGTGTGCTGTTCGGCTAGAGGATGAATTTCTGTTTTTTACCATTTCTCAGTCCCCAAAAAATTAGATGCGTAGAAGGCAAAGCTGATGTTGCAGAAATGGAATGGAAGAGATGAGGAAGAACAAGAAAAAAGTTGATACATTTTCTTTTGTTGTTAAATATCCTGGGTCGCCACGTAGTTCGCCACATTAATACCACATCCAGACTTTGCCACGTACAAACAGAAAGCATCCAAATTAAAGCTAAACCTAACAGAATGAGATTTTTTTGAGTTAAGCAAGACTTTTTTTAACTTTAGTGGCCTGCTTGAGATCTCGGCATGCAAGTGACCCACTTGATAATTAGCCCATCAAACATATATTGAAACCGGTAGAAAGTGCATTTACTTTATGATGGTCATATTATATACTTTAATTGAAAGTAAGCTACCGTGTTGCAGTACCAGCCACCACAAAAGCAATGGAATCATAGAATAAACTTAGTAGCTTCTGAGATTTCTAACGAAATAATAGATATGG
Organism: Saposhnikovia divaricata; assembly: GCA_036435485.1. Taxonomy (NCBI): domain Eukaryota; kingdom Viridiplantae; phylum Streptophyta; class Magnoliopsida; order Apiales; family Apiaceae; genus Saposhnikovia; species Saposhnikovia divaricata. The sequence continues at coordinate 24,389,418 of CM071599.1, forward strand.
AAGATATATTTGTTATTTGTAACTACATTTCTTACATCAAGATGCAAAACACAAAATTAATTTAGGTCCTAAGGGAAGGGAAAGAAGAAAATTAAGTGAGATAAAGCAGGGTGTGATGTTTAACTTTCATTTACCTTCTAACTCTTCCTTGTCCACATTTATTTCAAGTGATTTAGCATATGCAAAGAATCCCACCATCAACTGGCATGGCATGCTACTTGGTCCAACTGTAGACAAACCAACTCAATTATACAACCACAAAACATTGAGAATCAAAAGAAAAGATTGTAAATATTTTTTTAGCAAGTGTATCTGAGAAGATGTTTAAACACTGCATCCCTTGGTTGCTGGTATATATAATACAGCACAAGAACAAGTATTTAGCTATATAATTATTTTAGGAGAATAAGAAGAATTTACAATTCAACTGCATCCATCCAAGAATTATAAGATAACTTATTTTCAGAAACTGCCTGCAACAGCTTTTAGTTGCCACATAATGTTTTTTTATTCACCTGATCAAAAGGTTTGCCTATCAACTATGAAATAGATGCAGATCAACGTTCTCTTGAAATGTCGACATCATAGTCACAAGCTCACAGTCCATATTTATATGATGGTTGATTTCTTAGTTACATCTTTTGTGTTCTACAAAATCCTATACTTGCACTACAGCAGAAACAGAAAGCAAATAAACAATACCAGGCCATGGTTGAGAGCTATGATAAATAACTTCTCCAACTTCAATGCCGGTCTCCTCCCAAGTTTCTCTCCTAACAGCTTCTTCCAAACTTTCACCTGGCTATGGTCAAAAAGAGAGGGGGCTATGTAAAGGAACTTTCTAATTAAGGAAAAGTGAAAAAACAGTAACAAATCAATCACAGTATATTTCTAGAACATTACTTCTAAATACCTCATCAAGAAACTAATCCCTAAAAGTCAGAACTCTCAAGATACTTCATTATAATGACGCTAATGTATAAAGTCATACCTCTATAAAACCAGCAAGACAGCTCCACATTCTTGGCACAAATCTCTGTTGTCTACTTAAAAGTGCACGGTCATTTTGTTTATCTATGACTAACATAATGACAACCTGTAGAATCAAAAAAAGAGTGCAGATAGGAAAAACAATTAGGAGAATAAAGTCAAAAGACCAAACACCAATGCTCATGCAATAGAATATGGACATTATCATACCGGATCAACTCGAGGATAAATCCTCTTCTTGCATGCTTCGCTCGAACACTGCTTTCTTCTCCCCGCTTCCATAGGGACTGTCTTTTCTCCACAATTTCCACAGAAGCGGGATGTCTTATGCCATTCCAGTAATGCTCTAGCCTGATCAATAAATCGTGGAAGAAAAATGAACAGGTATGTACAGTTATCATGTGTGTGACACAAACCCTTCACAGAAACAAGCGTTCCACTCAAAAGTTATCATGCTTAATTGTCTGCCAGCACAAAGAGTTCGACTCCAAATTTGATTGAACTCGACCCAACTTCACAGAAAAAAAACCCTTCTATACAAAAAAATCCATTTACCCGAAATGCCTCAATGAGTAAAAGTTTGTCTGTTTATGCGTACATATACATTCTTTTCAATAAATTTAAAAAACGAAAATAAATTTAAAAACGACGAATTTACTAACATGACTAGTCCAAAATTGCCAAATACAGATACCTATTCCTCTATTCATTTATATACCGCAGTTTCAGAACAGCGCAAGATTGGCAAGTTGCAAACAGACCACCGAAACCAAATTAACACCCTTCTATACACATATACATTCATTTCAATAAATTTAAAAACAACAAATTTACTAACACAACCAACCCGAAATTTTCACATTTCTAAACATATATGATATAGTATCTATTACCCTACTCATTTTGATCAAATTTTAGAACATCTCAAGATTAACACGTTACAAACAGACCACAAAAACCAAATTAACACCCTCCTACACGCACACACACATTGTTCTACCGAGTACATATATAACAAAAAAAAAACTCGAAAAACGACATACATGACCAGCAACAGCAAGATCAGCCATAGCCATCTGATTAGCCCAATCAGTAGCCACCATCAAAGTCCTCAATTCCATAAAACAAAGCTGCCTACTTCCAAACTTATTAACCAACCCCTCTTCCTCAGATACATCAACAGCCCAATAAACCACATCTTTTTCGGGTTTCGAACCCAAATACACAAACTCATTTTCACTAAAATTTCTCCAAGAATCATCCAAAAAACCCCTAAAATCACTCAAATTCAACCACCCCAGATGCCAAGATTGCATCTTTAACTCATCCCCAACACACCCAGCTAAAGGCCTCCCCTTTCTAAAAGCAAGCACCTCAAATTTGAAACCCAAATCATGGGTATTGTTCAAGATTCTATCTTTTAGGGATTTAAAAGCAGAGGAGGGTGAAACGACGTCGTTTTGGTGGTGTTTGTTAATTGGGTTGCCTGCAAAAACGTGAGAATTGAGCTTAATTGACATTGTTGAGAAGAAATTAGAGGTGGGTTTTTTATGGGTTAGGGCTTTAAACAAGAAGATGAGCATGGCTCTGTTGTTGGGTCCATTGGGGTTGTTAAACAAAAAGGATTGGTGGGAGATGATTCCAACTCGGGGGTCTTGACTCAGTGAGTTGGGAGGACGAGGTGATTTGGACAAGGCGCCAATGGTAAAATTTGTTTGTGTAATTGTGTTGGATTTTGGTTGTTTTTATAGCTGGTTTTGTTTTGGGGTTTGGTTCGGATAAACGTTTCATAATAAATGATTATTATGATGAAAATATGTATAATAGAAATCTATACTATTATATTAAAGTCGAAACATTGAAAGTTTTGGTTTTCGATTTGGTTATCTTATTTATTTTGGTTTTCGGTTTGGTTAATTTAATTTTTAATTAATCTTAAATATAAAATAAATAAATTTTAATCCGTTATTGGCTATAGTCCTAAAGACACAATAGTATTTTATATTTACACCATTACTAATACAGCTAAACTTAAAACCTCCGTTGCCTTCACGAACATTGCGCACAGAACTCTATTCTTCTAAACCTAATTTACACCGTCTTTATCAATTCAATACACAAGTTTCTTCGGCTTTTCTCTTCTTTTGCAACACCATATTTATCATTAAAGTGTAAGTATAAATAATTAAATTACAAAAACAACTCAAAAAGATAATTACTCATGTTAACGTAATTATATTCCGATTAAAATTCCTTCATCTACATTGAACTTCTACTTGGACTCTTTTTCTGCTCCAACAACTCAATTACCCATTTTTTCTAAAGATTTTACTTCTAATTAAAACACTTTACCATTTAATTTAAAACTAATATTACTATAATTAATATATATCCAAAATATCGCACCATATCTTTCCGTAATTATTTTTTGTAGTAATTTTGGTAATTAAAACATGTTAATTTTTAATTTAAAATTAATCTTGCCATCACTAATATACACCCCAAAATATCTCACCATATATTCAAATCATTATTTTTTAGTAATAAATAAGAATCGTTAGATCTAATAATAAGATATATTATATGATTAAATTAATTTACTAAAAATTCAAAGTTCGAACCCGTCAACGACATTTTTAATTTAGAATTTTACAAAATAAATTTTAAACCATGCATATCATTATATAAATTTATATTAAATTAAAATTAAAAAATTATTAAAAATAAGGATTATATAAAAACATAATTATAATGTTAAATAAATTTTATAACCTATCAAAAGAAGCCCGTGCTTCGCAGCAAAAGGGGGTATAATTTGTAGTTGGTTACCCCCTTATTTTTGGTTATCCCCTTATTTTTCGTTATCCTCATTCACAACCGTTAGATCTTTAATTCAAATAGATCATGACTGTTAGATACAACAATACTAAAAATTGAAGGTCTAAGTTTCGAATCCCGCCAACAACATTTTAATATAAAATTAATACTAGATTATGTTATATAGACACCAACAGCATATTAATTTAGATTTAATACTAAACTAAAAATAATGTTTAAAATATTATATATACTAAACTATAAATAAATTTAAAAAAAAATAAAAATAACCCGTGCTTTGCACGGACTATAAATTATTTGTGATATATGTACAGTAAAATTTTGGTATGATAATTGGGATTTAATAATATGATTTGTTGGTAATAATCGTCGATGATTGTCAACCTTTATTTTGTATTTTGGACATAATTAATTATTTTTTTTCAATCATACACACGAATGATGTTCAAGAATGTAAAATTTATTTGATGATGATAATTTTATTGGAAATTTTTGGATTTAATATTTAATATAAATATATTAAATTTTGACTATTTTCATAATATTACGTTTTATTATTTTTGTTGCTAATAAGCGCTACTAACCGAACACAACGAACACTCTTATTATACATACTAGCTTATAGCCCGTGTAAAGCACGAGTTATTTTTATTTTTTCTAAATTTATTTATAGTTTAGTATATATAATATTTTAAGAAAGAATGACCTAAATGCCTAAAATTTCACTACCCACTAACCAAAATACCCAAAACTGAAAACTCCGACATCAGTACCCATGGGATGCGCAACTCCCATGGGCGTATCTGGTTACTGTAGCAACGCCAGAAACACTTGCTTTTCTTCTTCTCCCACCCGGCGACATCGACCACTCCGGCAATTTTCTTCGATCTCCCTCTCCAGGAACTGTCCGAGTGATTAATACATACCAAAATGATCGCAAGGACTTGAACTTCATCTTCCCCGACTGCGTTTAACGTCTCCGGCCCCGCAGGGGCCAAACGAAGCTCGCCGGAGATGTGGGAATCGATGAAATCGACGATTTAGACGTTTTTAATCCTTCAAATAAACTGTTATAAAAGTAATATGGTTGTGTAGATAATCGAACAGGGATTCTAATGGTATATGGTATGTGAATTGAAAGTCAGGGATGTGAACGGTGGAACAAATCGAAAAATAAAGCCGGAAATCGCCATGATCGCCCGACTGGAGGAGCTCTGTGATGACGTAAGATACGCATCCTGAAGATGCGTATCTACTGTTACGCCACATTAGAAGGCGTATCTCAAGGCGTTGTCAGAAGCGCATATGCTGTTACTCCTTATCAAACGGCGTATGTAGCCCTGTTACTCATTTTCTGTGGGCGTATCCAATGGTTACTCCTTTTCTGTGGGCGTATCCACCGGTTACTCCTCTGTCATGGGAGTATCCCATGGGTAATTTGGGCGGTACTTCCAGATTTTGGGCATTTTGGTGAGAGAAAACTGATTTTTGGGTATATAGGGCAATCACCCATATTTTAAACACTATTTTTAGTTTAGTATTAAATTTAAATTAATATGGTATTGGTGGGAATCGAACCTTCAACTTTTCTATATAACATAATCTAGTATTAATTTTATATTAAAATGTTGTTGGCGGGATTCGAACCTTAGACCTTCAACTTTTAGTATTGTTGTATCTAACGGTCATGATCTATTTGAATTGAAGATCTAACGGTTGTGCATGAGGATAACCAAAAAAAAGGGGGATAACCAAAAATAAGGGGTAACCAACTACAAATTATACCCCCTTTCGCTTATTATAATATAGTATAGATTTTGACAAAATATGTATTTATTGGAAAACTTGAATACTCCTATAATTTATACTCTTAGGGTCTGTTTGGATTGGGTGTCGAGAAGGGCTGGGTTGGGTCGGGTTCAAATTTAAAAATTTATTTTTGAAATTTTTTTAAAAATAAAATATTGAATTTTGGATTTAATATGTAATATTATTTTTATTCTTTCTTAAACTGATAAAACCCAACACCTTAGTTTTAAATTTTTTTTAAAAACGAATTTTTAAATTTAAATCCGATCCAACCTAACCCTTCTCAACCCCCGATTCAAACGGACCCTTAAAAAGTAGAATGATTACAACATCTTGTTTAGGAAGATAGATCTCTTAATTCTTCTACATGAATTAAAATCTGCAATTCTGAAAAAAGAATGTAAGTAGTTCAACTATATCACTGGCACCATCTCATTAGTGGAGGTTTGAGCTCATGGTGGTGGCTTAAACCACCACGACCAAATATTGCCAAATCCAAAGATACAAACATAATGTTTGTGTCTAGTTTAGTGATTCATCAGTGATTAACATTTAACGTTCCATTCTCAACAATTTAGTCTGGAAAGAACTATTGAACCAAGTTTCGTTTGCAGATAAAAACTGCTATAGAAAGGCAAGTGTTCTACTTTGCTAGTTGTCACTTGTTAATTTATTAATCTGGTATCATGAATGTCAAGCTATTCACCGTAGCCAGGCTCATACCAATCACCAATTTCCGGTCACCCAATAAACAATGCAAACTGAAGTTTGATATGAAATTTCGTCGTAGGACATGTTCCTATCCTCCTTACACCTTAGTATACTGGTCACGTATTACGTACTATGTAGTTGTCATTGAATTCTATAGAAACGTGACAATGCAAACAAGTTTTCTACTGGCATTGTTAAAATGAGGTGAAAATGTTGAACAAAGAGATAACTTTCTGATCACGAAGAATAAACAAAGATGTATATAAAAGATGTTGCCACTTTAACTGGTATCTGAGTAAAAGCTGCAGCCATGGAAACTTAGCACCACACACATCTATCGCCTAATAAACCACAACCACCCCAGAGTTTGAGGTTTGACACTGCACATGATTTTTTTGTCGATAAACCAAAATATCTAAAGAAAACGTTGTGGCTCATGGATATCTAGCAACACACATGCCAATAAGGAGGTGATCATGAGTGTGAGGTCTCAGAGTCAGACAGCCAATACATTTAGACAAGAAACTGGAGCATGAAACATCAAGCAATAGAGAATGGATATGCTAATTAAACAAATTTTTTGCTATGCTTTAATTAATATTTTCAATTAAAACAAATGTTCTGTAAGCAATAGCCTGTGTACCAAAACCAACATCTTGGTTTGATAGCCAATTTTTGTTTCTTTTATAAGTTCATATTTTTCTGCCTTGAACATTCAAAGAAGACTACAAATAAAAGCAAATTACACCCAATTTTTCTTGCAAGCTAATTAGCACTTTCCTGATATTATATCAAAGGTACACATATGAACCATCTAGCGTTGCAAGCACTCTGGTGGAATGAGATCTTCAGGCCAATCACCATAGATCGTACTTATCTTTTTATTTACTTTCCACTTCGAAAAGAGCTCAGGATTTACCCTCCTCTCTTGTGTGGGAGGAATGGCCTCTGCTTTCGTAGGCAATGCTTCACTTACAATTTGTGGGAGAGGCTTTGTTGGGTAAGAGTGGGTATTTGTCATGATCTCAGCCTCGATGTGAGCACCATGCACCTGCAACTCTGATTACAGAAAATAGTTGTCAGGAAATTATACCATTTGTAAGGAAAATTAGGAAGGGGCTTAAAAAAATGCATAAAATACACAGGTTTACATGTATGTGATACAATTAGGAGGTGTGATGAACTAGATGCATTGAAAAAAAAAATATATATATATATCAAGAAACCAATTAAGTTACTTATAGTTGTAGCAGCAAAACAAAAAATTGTCACTAATAACGATACAAGTGCATAGGTAAACATCACATATAGCTAGCAAAAACCAGAGTTAAGGGTAGATGCGCATAATCACAATAGGTGGCCATGGTCAAGGGAGGAGGAATGTAGATCTCAAGGCACCTTGAGAACTCTGGTCATATCAGTTATATGTATTATGCACTTTGATAATTAACACTGCAAAACTGCTTAAATGCCTCCTCTTACTTTTTAAATAAATGGTTCAATGATATAGCATTGCACAGATAAATGATTCAACATCACAGAGCACAACTCTAATGCAGGGATGGGGAAAGATGACCAGATATAGCAGTTTTTCTTCTTAACCGAATCATGTAGCACATATTCATCACAAAGCAATTAAATTGACCTACATATTCAAGAAAGAAACAGTGTGACATGTTCAAGACAAAGCAAGTAATTTTATCAAACTATAACACCAGAAGCATACCAGAATAGCCATGAGCAAAGTGACATCTGTCTCCAAAGGGGCATTGGCCAGTGCTCTCCCATTTACTACACATCTTTGTCTTCCATGGCCTCACATTAACTTGGAAAGCATCCGTACTGGCATCGAAATGCTTATTAACCACAGCTTGACCAGTGTTACTTCTTTGCTCCATCACTGGTCCCACTTTTCCAATGCTAATTGCAGTGCTCTCCCTGGGCGGGGCCCTTGCAATGTCAGGCTTAAATCTTGAAGGACTTTCATGTAGAAAACTGCAACTATTCCCATATGGACATTCTTCTCCATTATAAAACTTCCTGCAAATCTTCTCCCTATGAATTATTCTGTGATCATCATTCCAGTTTCCAGATTCCCTATCCTTTTCACGAATAATGTCTTTCCAATTAGGTGGGGGTTCACGCAAATCTTCAGCTCCATGAGCAAATGTACAACTCTCCCCATTCGGACAAGTCCCAGCCAAGAACCTTGCACACATTCGCGTCTTAAAGAATATATTACCCGTTCCTCTACTCCCCATAGAATTCGGTTGGCTAGTTCTCGGATTCATGGGTTGAAAAGGCACAGAATTCGCTGCATTGTTATCATAATTCCTCTGCCTCTTAAAGGGAGGAGCATGTTCAAACCGAGTTTGCGAATCCACCACTTTGTTTTCGTGACTTTGAGGCCAAAAACCACCATGGTTTCGAGATGGGTAAGGTGCAGGGGGCATGCAGGGAAGTGGCCTTGACTGTGTATGATCCGTATAGTTCATGCTGCTTATCGAAAAACAAAAATCAAAATTACACCTTCTTCAAGAATCACTCTAAACAAGAATCTATAAATATAAACACACAGATAATCAAGATTCAAGAACATAGACACACACAGATAATCAAGATTCAAGAACATAAACTCAACAATTATTAAAATTTCATGCTAAACATATTAAAACACACAAAAAACACAAACATAAACAAGAAATCAACAAACCTGTATATAATGCTGATCAAGATTTTGATATATCAGAAGTTGAAGCACCCACAATAATTTTTCTTTTTATCAAAGTAAATTTTATTACAGCTTGCTATGTCTATGTTTTTAACACTAAAAACAAGTCCAGGGACAATGTAAGGGTGTCTACATACGTGTTTATATGCAAATAAAACACGGACCCATGTCAAGCCAACCCCTAAAATTTTGAAACGGCTAAACTTTTTTTGTAAAAAGTAATTAAAATTTAGAAAAATAATAATGATGGGATTTGTACTGATATAATAATGGAATCTTCTCTTTTGTAATCTTTTTTTGTCCTTAATCAAATATTTTGTAATCTTTATCTTTCCTTAATCAAATTTTTATTGTTACTACGAAAAAACAAGAGGAGAAAATATTAGTAGATGAAAACTTAATATATCTCTCTTATTTTTTTTACGGCATGCCGTGGGTTAATTATCGTGCGTATGTGTGTTAATTATCGGAAAAAATTGCACGGATAAAATTTAGGAATACAGATGAATGAAAGTACCTGGCTGCCTGGGTCACTGATTGTAGTCCTTTCAAGTTTCAGCGTAATGTTGTTTTTCGCCAGTGTGCCTTTGGACCTCTATCCCTATTTATACCGTTTAACCAATTCCTACACTAAATTGGGTTTTGATTCTCATTTTAATTTTGATTTAGATTTTTATAGATTTGGATTTGGATTTTTTACGATATTCTTAAAGATATATTCAAAGTACATTGTATTGGATTTAAAGTTATGGATATTTAATTACAATTTTTAATAATATTTTACAATCAAGTGATATCCAATTAATAATTTTTTGAATGGGTCAAAATCTGTTGATATACAATTCAGATTTTTAAAATCTATATCTACACTATCTATACTATTATATAAAAACCGAAACATTAAAAGTTTGGTTGGTCGGTATCTGTTAATTTTACTTATTTACACTTACTTAATTACAGATAAAAATCTTCTTTTATATTTTATTATCTAACTAAAATTATTCTTTTACTAATCAATTTTCTTTTTCAAGTTAAACATATTACCTTTTCTATATTTTAATAACTAAGCAATTTCCTTTTTCAAGTAAAATATAACATCTTTTACATTCTATCTAACTAAAAAGCATATAATAATTACTATTAACTAATCAATTAACTTTTTCAGTTTTCTCTAACTAAAATATCTCTTCTTCCAATTATATCACGGGTTATCTTTTTCAACCAAAATAAAAGCCGAAACATTAAAAGTTTAGTTGGTTGATACCTGTTGATTTTACTTATTTACCCTTACTTAATTACAGATAAAAATCTTCTATTGTATTTTATTATCTAACTAAAAAATTTCCTTTACTAATCAATTTCCTTTTTCAAGTTAAACATATTACCTTTTCTATTTTTTAATAACTAAGCAATTTCCTTTTTCAAGTAAAATATAATATCTTTTACATTTTATCTAAATAAAAAGCATATTATAATTACTATTAACTAATCAATTAACTTTTTCAGTTTTCTCTAACTAAAATATCTTCTTCCAATTATATCACGGGTTACCTTTTTCAACCAAAACAAGTTACATTTTTTATTTTATCTAACTAAAACCTCTCTTTTTCAAATTATATCACGGGCGATTCGATTTAATAAAAATAAAATAATAATATTATAATTCTAATAATTAACAGATTACCTTTTCAGCTAAAAACGTATCATCTTTTTTATTTTTCTAATTAAATTCCTTTTTTTCTAGAAATATCACGGGTAACATTAATTTCTCATTTTCTAAAAATACTATGAGCAATTTTATTTAGTAATAATTAAATTATAATTACTATAAACTAATCAATTACCCTTTTCACTCAAAGTATGTCATCTTTTAAATTTTCACGTTATTTTTTCTATTTTTTCAAACTAAAATCTCTCTTTTTCCAATTATATCACGGATGGTTCTATTTAATAAAATTATAATATTATAATATTAATAATTAACCGATTACCTTTTTCAGTTAAAACGTATCATCTTTTCTATATTTTCTAACTAAAATCCCTCTCTAGAAATATCACGGGCAACATTCATTTCTCCTTTTCTAAAAATATTACGAGCATTTTTATTGTGTAAAATAACATAATTAAATTATAATTACTATAAACTAATCAATTACCTTTTTCACCTAAAACATGTTACCTTTTTAATTTTCTCTAACTAAATCCTCTCTTTTTCCAATTATATCACGAGTATTTTATTTAATGAAATAAAATAATAATTATATAATTACTAATAATTAACTGATTACATTTTCAATTAAAACCTATCACATTTTCTAAATAAAATCACTCATTTTCTAGAAATATCACGGATAAAATTAAGGGATATTCCAAATGGTACCACTGTACAATTGGCTTTTCCATTTGGTACCATCCAACATTTTTGACTTCCAAGTGCCACCACTGTACTTTTGGCTTTTCCATATGGTACCATTCAACATTTTTGACTTCCAAATGGTATCACTATACAATTGGTTTTTCCATATGGTACCATTCAACATTTTTGACTTCTACGTGGTACCATTTTCCTTTCACTAAAATCAAATCAGAGAAAAATGGTACCACGCAGAAGTCAAAAATATTGAATGGTACCATAAGGAAAAGCCAATTGTATAGTGGTACCATTTGAAAGTCAAAAATGTTGAATGGTACCATATGGAAAAGCCAAAAGTACAGTGGTGCCACTTGGAAGTCAAAAATGTTGGATGGTACCAAATGGAAAAGCCAATTGTACAGTGGTACCATTTGTAATTTCCCTAAAATTAATATAATTATGATCATCATCTCATTTAAAAATTTTAGCCTTCAAAATTCATATTTTAAAAAAATTAATTCAAACTAATTCAAATTAATATAATATTAAAAAAAATTGTGTCTATACTATTATATAAAAGTCGAAACATTAAAAGTTTGGTTGGTCGGTACTTATTGATTTTACTTATTTACCCTTACTTAATTACAGATAAAATTCATCCTACAAACTAATCAATTTCTAAACATATTACCTTTTCTATTTTTCAATAACTAAGTAATTTCATTTTTTAGGTAAAATACAATATATTTTACATTTTATCTAACTAAAATTTCTCCTTTTTTAAAAACACTACGAGCAAGTTTGTATAATAAAATAACATAATTATATTATAATTACTATTAACTAATCAATTACCTTTTTGAGCCGAAATACGTTACCATTTCACTTTTCTCTAACTAAAATCTCCTTTTTTCCAATTATATCAGGGACGGTTATCTTTTTCAGCCAAAACACGTTACCTTTTTTCTTTTATCTTACTAAAACATCTCTTTTTCCAATTATCACGGACGTTTCAATTTAATAAAATTAAATAATAATATTAATAATTAACCGATTACCTATTCAGCTAAAACGTATCATCTTTTCTATTTTTCCTAATTAAATTCCCTTTTTTTCTTGAAATATCACGGACAACATTAATTTCTCATTTTCTAAAAACTATGAGCTATTTTATTTAGTAAAATAACATAATTAAATTATAATTATTATAAACTAATCAATTCTCTTTTTCACATAAATCATGTCATCTTTTTAATTTTCACGTTACCTTTCTATTTTCTCTAACTAAAATTTCTCTTTTTCCAATTATATCACGGGCGGTTCTATTTAATACAATAAACAAATAATATTATAATATTAATAATTAACCGATTACCTTTTTATCTAAAATGTATCATCTTTTCTATATTTTCTAACTAAAATCCCTCTTTTAATAGAAATATCACGAACAATATTAATTTCTCCTTTTCTAAAAACATTATGAGCAATTGTATTTAGTAAAATAACGTAATTAAGTTATTATTACTATAAACTAATCAATTACCTTTTTCACCTAGAACATGTTACATTTTTAATTTTCTCTAACTAAAATCTCTCTTTTCCTAATCATATCACGGGCATTCTATTTATTAAAATAAAATAATAATTCTATAAATACTAATAATTAGCCGATTACATTTTTCAAGTAAAATCTATCACCATTTCTATATTTTCTAACAAAAATTCCTCATTTTCTAGAAATATCACGGATAACATTTATATAATTATTATCAAATCATCTCATATAAAAATTTAAGGCTCCAAAATTTATGTTTTAAAAAAACTAAGTTAAATTAATGAAAAAATTCATATTATATTAAAAAAATCCGTGCATCGCACGGGTTTTAAGCTAGTATTATATAAAAGCCGAAATATTAAAAGTTTGGTTGTTCGGTCGGTACATCACCTATCAATTTTATTTATTTACCCTTACTTAATGTTACATGTTATTTTACGTAATTATCCTTACTTAATTATTTATAGTTACTAATATGTTCGGGTAGCTTTATTAAAGTAAATTGTTTCTTTTTTCAGGTAAAATATGTAAACCTTTTATATTTTCCAATAACTAATTAATTTCTTTTTTCATGTAAAATACAGTTTATCTAACTAAAATTTTACTTTTTCTAAAAATACTATGAGCAATTCTGTTTAATAAAATAAAATATTATAATTACTAATAATTAACCAATTACCTTTTTCAGCTAAAATACGTTACCTTTTCTATTTTTTTTATTTTTTCAGTTGATTTTACTTATTTACCCTTACTTAATGGTACATGTTATTTTACGTAATTACCCTTACTTAATTATCTATAGTTACTAATAACTAATACATTTCTTTTTTCAGGTAAAACATGTTACCTTTTCTATTTTTTAATAACTAATCAATTTCCTTTTTCACATAAAATATGAGCAATTCTATTTAATAAAATAAAATATTATAATTACTAATAATTAATAAATTACTTTTTTAGCTAAAATCCATTACCTTTTCTATTTTTTTACTTTTTTCCTGTAAAACATGTTCGGGTATCTTTATTTAAGTAAAATGTTTTCTTTTTCAGGTAAATATGTTACCTTTTCTATTTTTCAATAACTAATCAATTTCCCTTTTCACGTAAAATATAGTGGGGGCGTGCGTGTGCGTACGTGAGTTAATTATCGGAAAAAATTTCACGGATAAAATTTATGCATTCAGATGAATGAAAGTACCTGCCTCACTGATTTTGTCTGGTTTTGCAATTTTCAGACGAGAAATATACCGAGTAATCCAAAGTTTTAGCGTAATGTTATTTTTCCGTGAGTTTGCTTTTGGCATGAAGCCCTTGTAAGCTAGTCGTATGTAACACCCCCAGATCCGGGGTCCGGGATCCGGTGGTTACGGTTTCCAATTCTGTCCACAACAATTGAACTTTCCTTAACATAAAATAAATTACGTCTCTATAACCCAACACAACAATATAAAACACACCCGTTATAGTCCCAGAGATGAAATCAGAGTAACAATCAAATTTTTATTAATCACATTATGAGTTCTTACAATCCAAAAGGATTTCAATATAAATACATACTCTTTGCCATCCATTTACATAAGTCATACTAGACCATATTCTTGGTACTGAAAGAATAAATATACCCTACCAATAGCTTCTTCTTCAGCTCTGGTAGTCTCATCGTCCTCGCCCGCGTCGAGTGCGCCTTGTGCGAGTCATCTGATCTAGCTGTTGTTGTGATATAATAATAAAGCAAGGGTGAGCAATAGCCCACCAACAATAATATATAACTGAACGATAATGTATAACAGTTCAAAAGTATCTTTCAAACCATATGCCATGCATTTACGGAAATGATGCCAGTATAATATGAACGATGAAGTTACAAGGTAACTTAAAGTATTTGTTTGTAGAAATATCTGCTACATCAAAGTAAGCGAGATATTCTTATTGTTATTAAGAAGAGGAGTTTGCAAGAAAAGGTTGCAATTCTAGTTATGACCCTTTTCCAACTCTGCCAACAGTAATCATGTTGCAGGAAATAAATAAATTTGGATGATGAACCAATGATGGAGTATTCACCGCGCCCGCTGTTCCAATCTTGATGATCAGTCGAGATCGTACAGCTCAATTTAGATTTACTACCGGTAGAAGGAAGAACTGACGGCTTTACTTGTATACCGCCTTGCTAGCTCTCCCCGGCCAACGGTTGGGCCAAAGGGGATGGACCGGCGCTACTCGGCCTCTTACACGACTCCTAGTTCAAATAGAATTCATGATTCTGAATGTAACGTTCGTCCCCCTTTCCCCAAGTATAATACTTGTTGATAAGACTCCACAAAGTAGTCGTATCTAGTTGGAAAGGAAAATTTACCAATAACTCCCAAGCTATTACTTGGTAACGGATATCAACTTGTTCCAGTAATCTTACCCCTCGAAAGATGAGAAGGTAAGCAACGACTTAATAAGTCAACAGCACCCGAGTTGCGAGTGAAGGGAATACTTTATGACCGGGAAGTCGACAAGATAAATAACATTTTCCAAGTAAGGTTCCCTTATTATTAAGGAGATAGACTCAAAGAAGAATGATGTCTGAGAACCTTTCTTAATATAAGATTAATAATAATACGACTCCGAAATATTTTCTGTAATAATCGAAAAAGATAAACCTTATCGAGGTTATTCTAAGTATGGAATAAATATTCAGAGAATATTTATTGAATTAAAATATTTTACGGAATATTTAGGAATATGAAAGAATATCTTTAATCAGAGTATCTCTCAAATAATTCTTGAAGAAATATCGAGAGAATATTTATTGCATAACTAAATATTCAAATGAATTTTCCAAATAATATTCATTAATTAATAAGACCTGAAAGGAATATTTAAAATATTTAAAATAATATTCGATGATTAAATAGAACCCTGGATGAATATTCAAAATAATATTCATAATTAATTAGGAATTTAAATGAATATTGATAAAGTAATATTCATTTAATGGATAATATTCTAAATGAATATCAAGTAATGTTCATTTAGTAATCCAAGCTTTAAAGGAATATTCGAGATAAGACTCGATAAATAAATCAAGTTTCAGATGAACATTAAAATAATATTCGATAGGTAATTACTGTCTTAAATGAATACTCAAAAGTAATATTCATTTAATGAATAATATTCTAAATGAATATCCAATTAATTTTCATTTAGTAGTCCAACCTTTAGAAGAATATTCGCAATAATAATCGATAAATAATTCGACTCTGAATGAATATTAAAAATATTATTCGTCGAATAGTTACGTTCAAATAATTATTTGAAGTAAAGACCGTTAAAATAAATAATCTCGAACGAATATTCAAATAATATTCGTCGCCCGAATAATGGAAAATATTTACTTAAATATTTTCCTCCGAGGTAATCCCGATATATCAAGAAATATTGACTCCCGGTCTATATTTGATGAATAAGATGTATACGCCCTTCTATGAGGGTCTTACAATAACCGGCTTATAACTGATGTATAACTATCTAGCTTATAAGCCAACAATAACATTCAGGGAACAAGTATATCAATTCAACTTGAAAGTAGGCATGCATGCAATGGCATATGTATATCAGCAATCATATGTATATATTTATTCAATCACAACAACAGTCTAAAAGAAGGGAATTGAAACTTGCCTGGTAGTCGAGTACGGTAAGGGGTAGTGGTAGCGGGTCCCAGTTCAGCTTGGTGATCTATAAATAGCCAAGGCATTCGGGATTAATCACTTAACATATTAAAAGTTAAGTTATACTTAATTCGAAGCACGTTCTCGAGTTATCTCGTTATACCCCTTTTTAGTGGATTACTTATTATCACTAATCCGACCCGACATTCGTTCGTTAATACGACATGTCACTGCACTTATACTTGGGACATACTAAAGTCATATGAGTTCTAAGGTTGATCGTTACGAACCAATATTATACTCCGAGTTTTATCGCCCGTTTTCTAAGTGTTTTTACCGAAGTTATAAAAGAGTCGTCTTTTAGGGGTTCGTTCGCGTTTAACCTTGACTCGAACATTTTTAATAAATCGAAAAATGCTCCTTTTGACATACGGTTTTCTTTCACACCTTCCTTCTTACCCCTAGTATTTATTTACCAAGATTCGCCATGACGTTACATAGTTTACGAGGGTTCAATTTCAGTTACGAACTTTCGTTTACGGATTCGAACTACTTTTAGTAATTTGGTCATAATTCCTAAACCGTAAATCAAAATGCTTCGATTCTTTCGCCAAAGTGATCTATGTTCAAAAATCTATCAGTAGGGTTCATTAACTTGCCAAGAACAGAGAGTTATGGCTACTGACCAGTTCGGTTTCTTAGTGTTAATGAAAATCGGGCATTACGACGGCTACGAATCGAGCGTTCTAAAATTCATTACGCAACAACCAAGCCACACCGGGCATCTAATCAACTTATACACATAATAAGCACCCCAACAAGACCAGAAGCCACTGATCTTAGTATCAAACTCATCATGTTAATCAAATCAATAAATCACTAACTAAACATGCTTATAACATGAACATAATCATAACTAAGCTAGATCCATCAAGAACATGCTTAAAACTCAAAGTAGAGCAAGGGTTTTCAAGTCTTATACCTTCCTTGTAGTATGTAATAGCCTCACAAAGCTTGGTATTGCCCTTGGATGGCCTTAACTTAGCTAGGATCAACCATGAAAACAAGAAAAACAAAGATTAGTTCTTAGAAACACTATTCATCATCACCTTTGATGATTTATTTGAAAATGAAAGGAAGTGAATTTGAGGCTGAAATTTCTAGGGGATCTAAGCTATGATATGTAGTACTTACCCTAAAAATTATAAGAACAAACAATGGTGGGAACCTTCTTTTCTAGCTCCTTGGCCGAAACTTTTGAAGAAAAAGAGAATGGAGAGTGTTTGCTTGGTTTCTTGATTTTTCTTTGTTCAATCTTGCATAAAGTGACTTTTTGAGAGATAATATCTCATCTTGGTGTGTTAGTGGGGTGTGATGTCATGGATGATGAGTTTTGGAGGACAAGTGTTGTGTTTTGCATGGTTAAAAACTAACCAAGTGTTTTGATTTCTAAGTACTAGTTATGTTCCAATTAATCTAGTTACTCTTGCCCACTTGGTTACTAGATATTTATTCTAGTAGCTTGCACAAGACTCTTGCTTCCTCTGCTTGTTTCTGTGTCCGGTTATTGCCCGTTTCGATTGATCGTTCGTGAGAATATTTCACGGATTTCTAATTAGGGTTTACCGGGAATCCTCTTTAATATTAATACTTTCATTCTCCATCTTTCATTCTAACTTTCCAATTTATATTCTTTAAATCCATTCGTTAAATACTTAGGGCTATCAGTGTCCAGGGAACTCTCGGAGAAAATAAAAGTGCGGTTTTTCAGAATTCGACAGCTTTTACATACACTTATTTTCCCCCTGGATCACTAATACGAACTCGGAAATCCGTTCCGAATGCTTCTGTATAGTGTCGTCTCATATTATTATATACTCCCACCAAACACTATTCATTCTGTATTCTTTACTTGTTCTCTTAGGGTGGTACAATTGTCCGTATTCTCTTTCGATCGTTCCTTAACCTTTTTACGGAACTACTGGATTAATCGTTATCGATCTGGATGGCATGAGGGTATTCTCTTGCTTGAAGTTGCCATATCTTATTCCCTTAGAAGATAGATTATTCTTACCTATGTTGTCACCCTTTAGCATTCTTCAAGACATAAACATAATATGTAAGAACCCCAAATTTTGGATATAATTAAAACTTTTTATTAAGTACTGATAAAATGAGGAACAATGATTCCGACCACAAGGTCACCAGCTCTAATGAATGAATGGAATGGATATGGATTCAAATACTTATATGTCATGAAGAATGCTAATGGTTGACAACTTAGGTAAGAATAATCTATCTCCTAGGGGAATAAGATATGGAAATTCCAAGCAAGAGAATATTCTCATGTCATCCAGATCGATAACGATTAGTCTAGTGGTTCCGTGAAAGGGTTAAGGACCGCCCGAGAAAGAACAAGGACATTGTCATAAATATAGGAAATAAAGGAAGAATAAAGAATGAATAGTGTTTTTGGTGGAAGTAAGAATATTATGTGACGACACTATATAGAAGTATTCGGAACGGATTTCCGAGTTCGTATTAGTGATCCAGGAGGAAAATAAGTGTATGTAAAAGCTGTCGGATTCTGAAAAACCGTACTTTTATTTTCTCCGAGATTTCCCTGTACACTGTAAGACTTAAGGATTTATTAAAAAGATTTAAGAGATTTAAATCTAAGTATTATAAAGGAGGAATGAGAATAGTAGTGTAAATATTAAGAAAGTTTTCGGTAAAACTCTAACAAGAAATATTTGAGATATTCCTCCGAACGACCAATGAAATGGAGTAATAAACGAACAAAAGAGCAAGCAGTGAGCTAAGATGCATGCATGTGCAAGTGGATATGACCAAGTGACCAAGTAGTTACAAGGTAACTAGCATACTTAGAAAACAAACCAAGTATTTAGCTTAATTACATCACCAACACCATAAACAACCAACACTTGTTCAATTGATGACTTAAGCTTAGTGATATCATCACTTTTGGAAGATAAGATGCATCCATCAAAATATCTAGCATTATTGTTATTTCACTTTATGCAAGAGTAATCAAGAAGCCAAGCTAGTTCTCTCCCCCATTTTCTTTTTCCAGCAGTTCAGATTTCTAGAGCATGGGGTCGTTTCGAATTTTTTTCACCAAGTTATACTCATCTAAAAATCATGAAAAAAATCATGGAGCTTCTACACATCAAGATGAAGTTGTGGATTTAATTTCATAATTTTTGAAGATCGTTTGGATGGTCAAATAAATTCGTGAAGATCGCTCTGGTTTTCCTCATGAACATGGGCACTTCGAATTTTCTTATGAAAATGGAGTTTTAAGATTTCAAAACCCAACTTCCACTCCTTATTAAATCTCCAAACTTTTATGGTGAGTATTAAATTTCATATAATAGATCTCCTAGAAATCTTAGCTTCAATCTCCACTTTTTCCATTTTCAAATAAATCATTCAAGTGGAGGGTGAATAGTAACCTCCATGAACTAACATCGATTTCTTGGTTTCTTTTGGATGATCTTAGCTAACTTAAAGCTAGGCAAGGACTCTACCAAGCTTAGTGAGGCTAGAACATATCCCAAGGAAGGTAATCCATTTGAAACCCTAGCTTTGTTTTGAAGATTTAAGCATGTTCTTGAGTGACTTAAGCTTAGCTATGTTGTTAGTGTATTATAAGCTTGATTATGTGGTGATTCTTTGATATAAAAGATATGAGGATTATGATGGTAAAGTAGATGTTCTTGGACAGTTGAGGATGTGTAACATGTGTATAAATTGTATGGATGCCCGGTGTGGCTTGGTATTGTTGTTATGATTTTTGGAATGTTCGATTTATAGCCGTCGTAATGCAAAAATTTCGTTAACCTTAAGAAAACGATTTTGACAGAACATGTAACTCCCTGTTTGGCTTCGTTTTCTGCCATGATAGGATAGATCATGTTATAAGCTTCGTTTTGATAAAAAGATCGTGTGAAACGGACTTACGGTTTAGGAGTTACGGTCGGTTTACTAAAAGTAGTTCGAAACCGTAACCGAGAATTCGTAATTAAAAATGAACCCTCGTAAAATACGTAAGTCAGTGGCGAATCTTGGTAATTAAATACTAGAGGTAAAAAGGGAGGTGTGAGAGAAAACCTCATGTGAATCGGATCATTTTTCGATTTTATAAAAATGTTCGAATCTAGGTTAAACGCGAACGAACCCCTTAAAAGTATAACTTTGGTTATAACGTAGAAAACGAGCGATAAAACTCGAGATATAATCTTGGTTCGTAATCGATCAAATTTAGAACTTATACGACTTAAGTATACACTAAGTGTGAGTACGATGACATGTCTTAATGACGAACAAATGTCAAATCGTATCGGTAATAAAAAGAGTTACACTAAAAAGGGGTATAACGAGATAATTCGAAAACATGTTTCGACTTAAGTTAATACTTAACCTTTTGAAAAATGTTAAGTGATTAATCTCGAATTTCTTGACTATTATAGATCGCCGAGCTGACTCGGGACACCCTACCACTACCCCCACCCGTGCTCAATTACCAGGCAAGTGTTCAAACCTTTAAACCTGTTGTTGTGATAATATATGTATATGATTTCTGTTTTACATATGCCATCGCATGCATGCCTGTTTCCAATTATATTGTGACTCTGGTTTTTGTGATACTTGTTCCCTGAATTGATATCGGCTTATAGACTAAATACGATTTATCAGTAATAAGCCGGATTGTTTTGGTAAGACCCTTAGCGAAGGGCATATGATATTCATTCTAAATATAGACCGGGAGTCGGTATTTTGAGTTATAGATAGTCGTGGAAACCCGGAGGGATTCCAACGACAGATTATTATTTATCTGAGGAAGGTTATTGTTAAACGTTATTATATTCCATAAAGTATCAATTACTTGGAAATATTTCGAGTAATGTTATTCGAGTATGATCTTAGTCGAGAGATAATAAATGAATGTTAATTTTGAATATTCATTTAGAGTTGATATTTAATGAATATTATTTTGATATTCTTTAGAATGTTATTTATTAAATGAATATTACTTTCGAATATTCATTTAAGGTTTTATGTACTTAATGAATATTATTTTAAAATATTCATTGGAAGTTCTATTTACTTAAGGAATATTATTTCGATTATTCCTTTAAAGTTTTGATTACTAAATGAATATTATTTGGATATTCATTTAGAAGATTATTTATTAAATGAATGCTATTTGGTTATTCATTTAAAAGAGTAAATATTGAATGAACATTATTTTCAAATATTCATTTAAGGTTTGACTTATTTATTGAATACTATTTTAAATATTTATTGGAGTTTAATTATTTAATGAATATTATTTCGAATATTCATTTAAGGAGGGATTTATTTATTAAATAATTCCATATATTCATTCGAGGATTACTTACGAGCAATATTATGAGTTAATAATATTCCATAATTATTATTGACTAAATAAATATTCTTGGAATATTTATTTAATTCTTTTAAAATTCCTTTTAAAATAATTTATATTATTCGGAGATTACCTTCCACCTCCAGATATTATGTAAAATATTTCGGAGTCTTTTTACGACTATTTTATCAAGGAAAGGTTCCCAACTCTTTCTTTTTCATTTAAATCTATCTTAAAAGGATTTAAATGCTCGCTCAAACTTCCATATTATAGGGGAACCTACTTGAGCAATGTTATTTATCTTGTTGACTTCCCGGTCATAATTTATCCTCTTCACTCGCAACTTGGTTGCTATGGACTCATTAAGTCTGTGTTTACCTTCTCATCTTTCGAGAGGTAAGATTGTTGGAACAAGTTGATGTTCGTTACCAAGCAATATCTTGGAAGTTATTGGTGAATTTTCCTTTCCAACTAGATACGACTACTTTGTAGAGTCTTATCAACAAGTATTATACTTGGGGAAAGGGGGACGAACGTTACATTCAGAATCATGAATTCTATTGGAACTAGGAGTCGTGTAAGAGGCCGAGTAGCGCCGGTCCATCCCCTTTGGCCCAACCGTTGGCCTGGGAGAGCTAGTAAGGCGGTAGACAAGTAAAGCCGTCAGTTCTTCCTTCTACCGGTAGTAAATCTAATTTGAGCTGTACGATCTTGACTGATCATCAAGATTGGAACAGCGGGCGCGGTGAATACTCCATCATTGGTTCATCATCCAAACTTATTTATTTTCTGCAACATGATTACTGTTGGCAGAGCTGGAAAAGTGTTCGTAACTGGAATTGCAAAATTTTCCTTGCATGTTCCTCTTTATAATATCTTGCTTATTTTCGACATAGCAGATATTCCCTCATATATTTACATTTTGAGTTACCTTGTAACTTCATCGTTCATATTACTGGCATCATTTCCGTAAATGCATGGCATATGGTTTGAAAGATACTTTTGAACTGTTATATATTATCGTTCAGTTAAATATTATTGTTGGTGGGCTATTGCTCACCCTTGCTTTATTATTATATCACAACAACAGCTAGACCAGATGACTCGCACAAGGCGCACTCGATGCTGGCGAGGACGATGAGACTACAAGAGTCGAAGAGAAAGCTATTGGTAGGATAAATTTATTCTTTCAGTACCAAGTATATGGTCTAGTATGACTCATGTAAATGGAAGGCAAAGAGGATGTATTTATATTAAAATTCTTTTGGGTTGTAAGAACTCATAATGTGTTTAATAAAATTTGGTTGTTACTCTGATTTCATCTCTGGGACTATAACGGGTGTGTTTTATATTGTTGTTTTGGGTCACAAGGTTGTAATTTAAATTATGTTGGTTTTTTTTTTTTGTTGGATATTGAGACCGTAACGACCAGATCTCTGACCCTGGATCTGGGGGTGTTACAGAAGTGGTATCAGAGCGTACGTTATAAACCCCAGAGATGAGGCGACGTTAAAACAATGAATTCACTAAGATAATTAGAACTCTTGCCAAGTTCATAGTCGGGCTACTTAATGTAGTGATGACATATAAAACCCTTATGGGAACTCTTAAGTATCATAATAGTAACTTAGCTCGATATCGTATCGACGAGTAAGGCGACAAACCTTGAGGCATACGAGCAGCAGCGCGATGATGCTTTATATGCTGAAGATCAGCGGGTAATTCGATGGCGTACCCTACTGGAGACCCGGAAGAGGTTCCAACAGATAAGGAAAAAAATCCTGTTAGGATAAGGAGCTTAACCTTGAGGAATGAGGGCTGCAGCCAGAAAGACTGCGATGATTAAAGTATAGTGCTCAGAAAAGGGAGCATAAAGAACTAAGTTATTAGCAAGAGAACTGAAGATTCGTGTTGGATTCATAGCCGGACTACTGGATGTAGTACCAGCAAGTAAGACGGATTGGAAGAATCATTTGAGATCTTATACGAGAATAGATAAGAATCCTTAGAGACTTTCATATTAACGAAGAAAGAGCTAGAGGGATATATGATTATCAAAGACATCGATATAGGACGAGGAACAGAGTCCCTAGAAATAGTTGAGAAGAGGCAGTAAGTGCCACATCATTTGATAAATGAATTAGTATGAATATTGTCAGTAATAATTCGCCATGAGAAGGCAGATGTCATATGTTGTAATTTACGGAACCAAAGTGAGGTTAATGAAGTTTTTTTTTATTCAGGAAAATGTCCATTTTATGAATGAATCAGTTAGAAAGTGAAAATATTGGGAAGTGACAGCATGATTGTATAAAGTTATATAAGGAAGTAGTAATCAAGACAATGATCTCAGAACCTACCGGAAGATAAGACCAGTGAGTCAAGATGAACTCGTAATGAGACTATTGTCAGAGACGGAGTATAGAGTTATCGCAATACAGTTAAATGATGAACCAGAAACGTTAGATGCATGTGATTCAGAGGAATATTAAATTCTTTCTTTTCGTTGAATGGATTATAGTAGTTACCTCAAGTTTACTCCGACGCAGAATTATAATGGATCAAGTAATACGATCAACAGTTAAAGAGAAAAATGTGAGAAAATCTTCCTAGAGCTAAAAGATGAAATTGGTAATGACCAAGAGTTGGCATTGCTTAATGGAAAAAGGAGACTTTGTGCTTCCAATGATGCTTCACATAAAAGATTAGGATGTGTGCTTGCGCAGCACGACAAAGTACTTGCGGATGCATTCGGACAGCACGGTCCACCAGATCGGATGGCCTTAGTAGTGCCAATTTTGTGGAACAACCAACTCCGACGGTAATGTTCCTTCTGAGACTAGTAGTCAGGTAGACTAACATTTGGTAATATTGAATATCAAGACATATAGGTATCAAGATGTTGTGGCAGGTTTCAGTTTGAGACTGTTGATTCCCTTCTAAGGGATGTATATAATTGGTTCCTCTCTAGTGGTTAAACTTCCAATCTGATGACGATTATTTCGTTAACTATGACTGCTTATGGTTTTACCTGCTTGGTGGTTCATAGGATTATTCATCAGGTTTCAAAACTGGTCATCTTAATGTTACCAGTAGGTGGATAGATTGACCAAAATTTCCCTGATTCTGGAAAGGAATTCGGCAAATTTTGGCAAACCTTGTCGTTCTGATTATCAGAGAACATCATTGAAGAGAATGGAAACTGGAGCGAACCCTGTGGATTGGGTAAGGTTGCTGTCATATGGGTTAATAGACGGACCCTGAGTATTACAATCGATGGTAGAGATAAAATGATGAAGTAAGATTGGACGGAAACAGGAAATGTAAGTAAGAATCCAGCCGGACTAAGAACCTCCGGGATTGACTTAAGTGAAAAGGCTGTTATGCCAGGAATGGTAAGCTTGCGTGGCACGTGGGATTGAAAAGAATAGTTGTAAAGATAAAAGTAGAGGAAAGGTGACCAGAGACGGTGCCGAGAAGTCGATTAAGACTTATATGGAGTAAAGTTTTGGAAAGGTAGAAAGGTATCAAAGTAGAAGGCACTATGCCAGCAATTACTAGAAAAGTAATGCTAAATTAGCCAACCCCTAAATTCATATATAATTTTAGTGTGGCCAGTTGAGGGCATGTCACAAAGGATTATCAAGTGACTAGACCAGCAATGAAAGAACAAAGCAGGGTTGCTTCTAAGTAAGTACCGACTGCAAGGGCTTCTGATATAAAGGAAACATTAATGAGATCATAGGAATCTTCTACTGAACCCTTGCAATCCATGTTTTGATTAGGAATATACTAGACGTTTTTTGAATGGGGTCACCCGTACTAAAGTGATTCATGTGTATATGATTGTTCAAGAGTATAGTGATTTGAGATGTATGATGTTAGGGTATTATAAATACCATGAATATATTATGACTAAGGAAAGTAAACAATGAAGGTTTATGAAAAGAGTATAGAAAAGGTCAGAGATTCATCAGTATGCTGTAGAAATTTTGTCTGAGGCAAGTACCTTTGCGAAGAACGATAAGTACTAAGAGATTCACGTTGAACTCGACCAATATCTTCCAAAACATTCTTTACCAAGTTCTGTAAGAGAGCAGATAGACATACGCTGTCTTTTGGAAGGTCAAATATGCTGACATCTATCTGAAAGAAGAGGTTAGCATTAAGCCACCGATCGATTATCAAATGAGAACGATTGAAAAGAGACCCTTATTAAGGATACATGATCTGATTGCCAATTATAGGATGCAAGAATTCCTTGGCAGATGAATTAAGGATAGGATATCCATAAATTAAGACAAACCCTGGGGAATGCATAAGGGATGGCATTAACCCTAATAAAGACATTGTGAATTCAGATGATATGAGTGGGATTTGCTAAGGCAACAATGACCTGTAAGGATTAAAAAAAAAGAGTTCTGGAAAGAACATAGATAGAATTATTAGAGTATTGATCAATGACATTTTGATATACCCTGTACCTAGAAAATACAGGAGGAATGATGAGGACGACCTAAGAAACCTTACAAGGAAAAAGTTAACATTCTGAGTTTCAAAATAGAAGTTTGGTAGAGAATGTAGGACACGATAACAATAATGCCAGCTGAGGCATGTATGAAACCATGATGAGGTATGGATGGAACCAAAGAAGGTTGAGATTATCCTAGAACAAGAAAGAACTAAGAAAACAAATATCCTAGGTATGATTGAGGGTAACTTTGATAAAATTCCCACGGGAAGGTGAAAGCAATGACTTATGGAAAAAGACTGATAGTTATATTTTTTTTCTCCTTCAGCAGAGCATTAAGGGAGAATGCTTTCACCCAACAGTGATGAGAATGAGGTAGAAAAATTTGAATTGAAATGTATCCAGAGAACAAGGATTACCAGAAATTATTATTATCAGGAAAGGCCAATGAGGTGGCCGATAGTCTAAGTATAGAGGAATAATTACAAATGTTCATACCGAAGAAACAGAATGATATTTGGAAGGACCTTGAAGGTCATATCAGAGTGGAGGAATTGACATTCCTTCTGATGATTGTGTAAGAATCGACGGTAATAGTAGTTTAAGTAAAGATTCGATTCCTGATGAGTCTTAAGCATATTACATATCTTAGAAGGTCCCATTTTGAGGCAAACCAGGACCATGATACAATATTGACGAAGTAAACCATTAAGTTTCCAGTCTTTTATGGAAGATGCATGAGTGATAGTTTCAACAACCTGACTTAGCTGTGATGCTT
Source organism: Saposhnikovia divaricata (assembly GCA_036435485.1). Taxonomy (NCBI): domain Eukaryota; kingdom Viridiplantae; phylum Streptophyta; class Magnoliopsida; order Apiales; family Apiaceae; genus Saposhnikovia; species Saposhnikovia divaricata. Next base: position 24,416,726 of record CM071599.1, read on the forward strand.
GAAGCTCTTTTGCAATTTTATCTACTTCATGTAATATCTACATCAAGTTCAGGAAGTGTTCCTTATGGATAAGGAATAGTGATTACTTTGTCTCCCTAAAGGATTGAAACCCGTATGGTTAGATATTAACGCACTACGTAAGCAACAAGCGATGGTGATTCTTCTAAGAAACTAGATGACAACGTAAAGATAAAGAAAGCGCTGCTATTGATAAGCTAAATCGCATGTTGACGAATGACAAAGCAAGTTTGTGTTAGTGTACTTCTGCGCAAACAAGATAGAGAATATGAGGTTGATGATTCATGATGCTAAATGTATTCCCGTAGAAAGAATTAATGAGACTTAGAGAGAAGGGCAGTTGAGCCCGAGACTTATTAGGCCACCTGAGAGTTTAAAAAGTGTTCGAAAGGTGGCATTCGAGCCAGTTTTACCCCCAAAGCTTATAGCATGGTAGTAACGTGTTTCATGTGGCAAAGCTACACTAGTAAAATGCAGATACTCAACAGATGATAAGAGTGCGAGCAGGTAGGTGTACGACCTGGTCTGACTTATGAAAGACAACCTATGGAAAACCGCGGGTAGAAAAGAATAAGTGAGGAGAAACAAGTTGATAGAAGTAGATTATATTGGATCTAAGATAAAGGAATCGGCCAGATTTATTTCAGAGGTTTTAAATTGGAATAATGTGATGATTATAGAGTAAATGTGACGGGATACCAACAAGGAGGTACCAAGTGCAAAAGATGTCTCAATAAGGAGATGAAGGTGGAAGTAAATAACAGAGGTAAATAAATATCAGATAATAAGAAGGATGTGATTGATAAAGAAAAGACTGGGAAAGCAACTATGGAATGTGAAGTAAGGAATGTTATGAATGGATTAATAAATGGGTTTCTGATGAATTATCGGGATGACAACCTGATAGTGTTAATATAATAGATATGAAAAGCTTGTAGCATGACATGGAATGTCAGTAACAATGATGTCCAGCGAGAAACCTGAGAGGTTGAAAGATTTTTCCAAAAGTGTTGCTAAGGTTGAACCAGAGTATAGGTCCATAGAATAATGGACAAAACAGCAAGATATGTTGACATGTGAAATTGCGATCAAATGGTATTGGATATAATCATGATTATTTTCTTCTTTGATGAACCTCTATAGTTCAGAGGTAAATTCTGAGTATGATATTTTACAAAAAAAAAAAATTCTATAATCCTTTAGAATTCTTTTCTTTTCTTCTCTCTTATTCATCTTGTTTATGAATTGAGAAGAACAACCCTTTAAGGAGGGGAGGTACTGCTACGTGACTATCTGTCTATGTGATAGAAGTCTAAGTGGAATACCATAACTTGTTTAATTGCTTGTCAAGTACTAAAGGCTGGCCCCCTTCTGTACTAACTCTGCAATATAACAAATGTTCAATTGATCATAGTGATCTCTCAATAAATCTTTCCACTTCTCTATATTGATCTAGATTACGAAGATTAAGGCGATCAGGAAATGCATAGTTCGAGTGAGGTTATCTCCGAATTCGCAATGCGATAGTGATACCGAAGTCACTGTAGATACCAATAAGGGTGATATTATATGAATGAGTAAGAGCAGAACCAGGATATTGTGATTTGCAAAAGTAGAAAAGTTGATAAAAAGGAAAAAGAGAGTACTGTAGCACTACGGAGATGTGCTGTAAACGGGTTGAAATGATTAAGGATCAACCGAGGACTGGAAAGCTAGATGACAAACAAGAACCCGATTGTTTCCTACCTGATTCCGGGACGGAATCCTTTTAAGGAGGGGAGACTGTAAGAACCCCAAATTTTGGATATAATTAAAACTTTTTATTAAGTACTGATAAAATGAGGAACAATGATTCCGACCACAAGGTCACCAGCTCTAATGAATGAATGGAATGGATATGGATTCAAATACTTATATGTCATGAAGAATGCTAATGGTTGACAACTTAGGTAAGAATAATCTATCTCCTAGGGGAATAAGATATGGAAATTCCAAGCAAGAGAATATTCTCATGTCATCCAGATCGATAACGATTAGTCTAGTGGTTCCGTGAAAGGGTTAAGGACCGCCCGAGAAAGAACAAGGACATTGTCATAAATATAGGAAATAAAGGAAGAATAAAGAATGAATAGTGTTTTTGGTGGAAGTAAGAATATTATGTGACGACACTATATAGAAGTATTCGGAACGGATTTCCGAGTTCGTATTAGTGATCCAGGAGGAAAATAAGTGTATGTAAAAGCTGTCGGATTCTGAAAAACCGTACTTTTATTTTCTCCGAGATTTCCCTGTACACTGTAAGACTTAAGGATTTATTAAAAAGATTTAAGAGATTTAAATCTAAGTATTATAAAGGAGGAATGAGAATAGTAGTGTAAATATTAAGAAAGTTTTCGGTAAAACTCTAACAAGAAATATTTGAGATATTCCTCCGAACGACCAATGAAATGGAGTAATAAACGAACAAAAGAGCAAGCAGTGAGCTAAGATGCATGCATGTGCAAGTGGATATGACCAAGTGACCAAGTAGTTACAAGGTAACTAGCATACTTAGAAAACAAACCAAGTATTTAGCTTAATTACATCACCAACACCATAAACAACCAACACTTGTTCAATTGATGACTTAAGCTTAGTGATGTCATCACTTTTGGAAGATAAGATGCATCCATCAAAATATCTAGCATTATTGTTATTTCACTTTATGCAAGAGTAATCAAGAAGCCAAGCTAGTTCTCTCCCCCATTTTCTTTTTCCAGCAGTTCAGATTTCTAGAGCACGGGGTCGTTTCGAATTTTTTTCACCCAGTTATACTCATCTAAAAATCATGAAAAAAATCATGGAGCTTCTACACATCAAGATGAAGTTGTGGATTTAATTTCATAATTTTTGAAGATCGTTTGGATGGTCAAATAAATTCGTGAAGATCGCTCTGGTTTTCCTCATGAACATGGGCACTTCGAATTTTCTTATGAAAATGGAGTTTTAAGATTTCAAAACCCAACTTCCACTCCTTATTAAATCTCCAAACTTTTATGGTGAGTATTAAATTTCATATAATAGATCTCCTAGAAATCTTAGCTTCAATCTCCACTTTTTCCATTTTCAAATAAATCATTCAAGTGGAGGGTGAATAGTAACCTCCATGAACTAACATCGATTTCTTGGTTTCTTTTGGATGATCTTAGCTAACTTAAAGCTAGGCAAGGACTCTACCAAGCTTAGTGAGGCTAGAACATATCCCAAGGAAGGTAATCCATTTGAAACCCTAGCTTTGTTTTGAAGATTTAAGCATGTTCTTGAGTGACTTAAGCTTAGCTATGTTGTTAGTGTATTATAAGCTTGATTATGTGGTGATTCTTTGATATAAAAGATATGAGGATTATGATGGTAAAGTAGATGTTCTTGGACAGTTGAGGATGTGTAACATGTGTATAAATTGTATGGATGCCCGGTGTGGCTTGGTATTGTTGTTATGATTTTTGGAATGTTCGATTTATAGCCGTCGTAATGCAAAAATTTCGTTAACCTTAAGAAAACGATTTTGACAGAACATGTAACTCCCTGTTTGGCTTCGTTTTCTGCCATGATAGGATAGATCATGTTATAAGCTTCGTTTTGATAAAAAGATCGTGTGAAACGGACTTACGGTTTAGGAGTTACGGTCGGTTTACTAAAAGTAGTTCGAAACCGTAACCGAGAATTCGTAATTAAAAATGAACCCTCGTAAAATACGTAAGTCAGTGGCGAATCTTGGTAATTAAATACTAGAGGTAAAAAGGGAGGTGTGAGAGAAAACCTCATGTGAATCGGATCATTTTTCGATTTTATAAAAATGTTCGAATCTAGGTTAAACGCGAACGAACCCCTTAAAAGTATAACTTTGGTTATAACGTAGAAAACGAGCGATAAAACTCGAGATATAATCTTGGTTCGTAATCGATCAAATTTAGAACTTATACGACTTAAGTATACACTAAGTGTGAGTACGATGACATGTCTTAATGACGAACAAATGTCAAATCGTATCGGTAATAAAAAGAGTTACACTAAAAAGGGGTATAACGAGATAATTCGAAAACATGTTTCGACTTAAGTTAATACTTAACCTTTTGAAAAATGTTAAGTGATTAATCTCGAATTTCTTGACTATTATAGATCGCCGAGCTGACTCGGGACACCCTACCACTACCCCCACCCGTGCTCAATTACCAGGCAAGTGTTCAAACCTTTAAACCTGTTGTTGTGATAATATATGTATATGATTTCTGTTTTACATATGTCATCGCATGCATGCCTGTTTCCAATTATATTGTGACTCTGGTTTTTGTGATACTTGTTCCCTGAATTGATATCGGCTTATAGACTAAATACGATTTATCAGTAATAAGCCGGATTGTTTTGGTAAGACCCTTAGCGAAGGGCATATGATATTCATTCTAAATATAGACCGGGAGTCGGTATTTTGAGTTATAGATAGTCGTGGAAACCCGGAGGGATTCCAACGACAGATTATTATTTATCTGAGGAAGGTTATTGTTAAACGTTATTATATTCCATAAAGTATCAATTACTTGGAAATATTTCGAGTAATGTTATTCGAGTATGATCTTAGTCGAGAGATAATAAATGAATGTTAATTTTGAATATTCATTTAGAGTTGATATTTAATGAATATTATTTTGATATTCTTTAGAATGTTATTTATTAAATGAATATTACTTTCGAATATTCATTTAAGGTTTTATGTACTTAATGAATATTATTTTAAAATATTCATTGGAAGTTCTATTTACTTAAGGAATATTATTTCGATTATTCCTTTAAAGTTTTGATTACTAAATGAATATTATTTGGATATTCATTTAGAAGATTATTTATTAAATGAATGCTATTTGGTTATTCATTTAAAAGAGTAAATATTAAATGAACATTATTTTCAAATATTCATTTAAGGTTTGACTTATTTATTGAATACTATTTTAAATATTTATTGGAGTTTAATTATTTAATGAATATTATTTCGAATATTCATTTAAGGAGGGATTTATTTATTAAATAATTCCATATATTCATTCGAGGATTACTTACGAGCAATATTATGAGTTCATAATATTCCATAATTATTATTGAGTAAATAAATATTCTTGGAATATTTATTTAATTCTTTTAAAATTCCTTTTAAAATAATTTATATTATTCGGAGATTACCTTCCACCTCCAGATATTATGTAAAATATTTCGGAGTCTTTTTACGACTATTTTATCAAGGAAAGGTTCCCAACTCTTTCTTTTTCATTTAAATCTATCTTAAAAGGATTTAAATGCTCGCTCAAACTTCCATATTATAGGGGAACCTACTTGAGCAATGTTATTTATCTTGTTGACTTCCCGGTCATAATTTATCCTCTTCACTCGCAACTTGGTTGCTATGGACTCATTAAGTCTGTGTTTACCTTCTCATCTTTCGAGGGGTAAGATTGTTGGAACAAGTTGATGTTCGTTACCAAGCAATATCTTGGAAGTTATTGGTGAATTTTCCTTTCCAACTAGATACGACTACTTTGTAGAGTCTTATCAACAAGTATTATACTTGGGGAAAGGGGGACGAACGTTACATTCAGAATCATGAATTCTATTGGAACTAGGAGTCGTGTAAGAGGCCGAGTAGCGCCGGTCCATCCCCTTTGGCCCAACCGTTGGCCTGGGAGAGCTAGTAAGGCGGTAGACAAGTAAAGCCGTCAGTTCTTCCTTCTACCGGTAGTAAATCTAATTTGAGCTGTACGATCTTGACTGATCATCAAGATTGGAACAGCGGGCGCGGTGAATACTCCATCATTGGTTCATCATCCAAACTTATTTATTTTCTGCAACATGATTACTGTTGGCAGAGCTGGAAAAGTGTTCGTAACTGGAATTGCAAAATTTTCCTTGCATGTTCCTCTTTATAATATCTTGCTTATTTTCGACATAGCAGATATTCCCTCATATATTTACATTTTGAGTTACCTTGTAACTTCATCGTTCATATTACTGGCATCATTTCCGTAAATGCATGGCATATGGCTTGAAAGATACTTTTGAACTGTTATATATTATCGTTCAGTTAAATATTATTGTTGGTGGGCTATTGCTCACCCTTGCTTTATTATTATATCACAACAACAGCTAGACCAGATGACTCGCACAAGGCGCACTCGATGCTGGCGAGGACGATGAGACTACAAGAGTCGAAGAGAAAGCTATTGGTAGGATAAATTTATTCTTTCAGTACCAAGTATATGGTCTAGTATGACTCATGTAAATGGAAGGCAAAGAGGATGTATTTATATTAAAATTCTTTTGGGTTGTAAGAACTCATAATGTGTTTAATAAAATTTGGTTGTTACTCTGATTTCATCTCTGGGACTATAACGGGTGTGTTTTATATTGTTGTTTTGGGTCACAAGGTTGTAATTTAAATTATGTTGGTTTTTTTTTTGATGGATATTAAGACCGTAACGACCAGATCTCTGACCCTGGATCTGGGGGTGTTACATAATAAGGTCGAATTCCATTCATTCTTTCCAAATATCAATAATTACATTGTAGCCATAACCACTCCTCAGTGGTTTCCTACCTTCATTCTTAAATCAAATATAATAACATCCCAAAATATCAAATCCTCAAAGTTAATATCTCAATTCTTGGATTATAATAATATTTAATCCACTGTCCGGTCAAATATTATACCGAAAAGAATTTGGAATTTCTGAATTCCGATCGTCTCTGCATTCAATTATTTCCTCCGTGTATTACTAATATGACTTCGAAACATCCATATCACGTCCCGTACATAGGGTGGAGTGAAAAGTTTTCCAACTTACAAAATCACTATTCATCCACCAAATTACTATGCACGTACAGGAAACACTATGCACGTACGGAAAACACTATGCACGTACGGGAAACACTATGCACGTACTCATTTCCCTTCAAGGATCCATTAGCTCCTTCCTGGATGGTAGATTATTTTTATCTAGGTCCTCAACCATCGAATTACTCTATTCTGACAATATACCAATGCATCAGGATCATTGTCCAAAGCAATATCCATTCATTACAATCATTGTTCTTTGAAACCACCATTCATTAGAGCTGGTGACCTTGTTATCGGAATCATTGTTCCTCATTTTATCATTACTTAATAAAAAGTTTTAATTATATCCAAAATTTGGGGTTCTTACAGTCTCCCCTCCTTAAAAGGATTCCGTCCCGGAATCAGGTAGGAAGCAAAGAGTCGTTTGCCTGTCGTTCACTTTTTAGCTTCCCGGTCAATTCTTAGTCGTTCTACCCTTCCTCAGCACATCTTCTAGTGCTACAATCCATATTGTATCCTTTTTCCATCAACGTTGCTACTTTTCGTACAACTCACTATCCGGGTTATATTCTTACTCAGTCTTATCCTTATTGATACCTGCAGTAACATTGGTATCACTATCACCCTACGAATTCGGAGGTAACCTCGCTCGTACTGTGCATTTCCTGATTGCTTTAATCTTCGCAATCTCGATCAATATAGAGAAGTGGAAAGATTTATTGAGAGATCACTATGATCAATTGAACATTTGTTATATTGCATAGTTAGTACAGAAGGGGGCCAGCCTTTAGTACTTGACAAGCAATTAAACAAGTCATGGTATTCCACTTAGACTTCTATCACATAGACAGATAGTCACGTAGCAGTACCTCCCCTCCTAAAAGGGTTGTTCTTCTCAATTCATAAAGAAGATGAATAAGAGAGAAGAAGAGAAAAGAGTTCTAAAGGATTATAGAAAGCTTTCATGATTGTAGAATATCATACTCAGAATTTACCTCTGAACTATAGAGGTTTATCAAAGAAGAAATTAATCATAATTATATCCAATACTATTTGATCGCAATCTCACGTGTCAACATATCTTGCTGCTTTGTCCATTATTCTATGGACAAAATACTCTTGTTCAATCATAGCGATACTCACATTCGGGAAATCCTTCAACCTTTCAGGTTAAATCTTAGATTTCTCACTTGACATCATTATTACTGACATCCCATATCATGTTACTAGCTTTTTCATAACTATAATATTGACACTATCAGGTTGTCATCCTGAGAATTCATTAGAAAACCCATTCATAACATTCCTTGCTTCTCATTCCATAGTTGCTTCCCCACCCTTTTCTTTATCAATCACATCCTTCTTATTAGCTGATTCTTACTCATTTCTATTATTTAATTTCACCTTCACCTCTTTATTGAGACACCTTTTTGCACTTGGTACCTCCTTATCGGTATTCCGTCTCATTTATTCTATAATCATCACGTTATTTCAATTTAAACTTTCCGAAATGAATCTGGCCCGATTCCTTTAACTTAGATTCATATAATCTACTTCTGCCAACCGTGTTTCTCATCACTTGTTCTTTTCTAACCGTGGTTTTCCACAGGTTGTCTTTCGTAAGTCAGACCAGGTCGTATATCTACATGCTCGTACTCCTATCATCTGTTGAACATCTGCATTTTACTGACGTAGCCTGGCCACATGAAAACCCGTTATGACCGTGCTATAAGTTTTGGGGGTAAGGCTGGCTCGAATACTGCCGTCCGAACACTTTAAACTCTCAGGTGGCCCAATAAGTCTCGGGCTCAACCGCCCTTCCCTCCAAGTCTCATTAATTCTTTCCATGGGAATATCTTTAACATCATCAACCTCATATTCTCTATCTTGTTTGCGCAGAAGTACACTAACATAAACTTGTTTGTCATTCATCAACATGCCATTTAGTTAATCAATGGCAGCACTTTCTTTATCTTTACATTGTCATCTACTTTCTTAGAAGAATCACCATCACTTGTTGTTTACGTAGTGCATTAATAGCTAACCCTACGGGTTTCAAATCCCTTAGGGAGACAAAGTAATCACTATTCCTTATCCATAAGGAACACTTCCTGAACTTGATGTAGATATAACATGAAGTAGATAGAATTGCAGAAGAGTTTCAGGCATCGCAGCTAGGTCCGGTTGATGAAACTATCACTTATGCATCTTCCATAAAAGACTGGAAACTTAACGGTTTACTTCATCAATTTTTTTGTACCATGGTCCTGGTTTGCCTCAAAACGGGACCTTCTAAGGTACGTAATATGCTTAAGACTCCATCAGGAATCGAATCTTTACTTAAACTATTATCACCTTCGATTCTTGCACAATCATCAAAAGGAATGTAACTTCCTCCACTCCAATATGACCTTCAAGGTCTTTCCAAATATCATTTTGTTTCTTCGGTATGAACATTTATAATTATTCCTTTATACTTAGACTGTCGGCCACCTCATTGGCCTTTCATGATAATAATAATTTCCGGTAATCCTTGTTCCTTGGATATATTCCAATTCAAACATTTCTACCTCATTCCCATCATTTTTGGGTGAAAGCATTCTCCCTTAAGCTCTGCTGATGGAGAAAAATATATTTAACAGTCTTTCTCCATAAGTCATTGCTTCCACCTACCCGTGGGAACTTTATCACGTTTATTCCCAATCCTACTTAGGATACTTCTCTTCTTAGTTCTTTCCTTATCTTAGGATAATCTCAACCTTTATAGGTTCAATCCATACTTCCTCAGGGTCTCATACATGCCTCATCTGGCATTACTGTTACTATGTCATACATTCCTTACCAAACTTCCATTTTGAAGTTCGGAATATTACCTTTTTCCTTGTAAGGTTTCATAGGTCATCCTCATCCTTCCTCCTGTATTTTCTGGGTACAGGGTATATCAAAATGTCATTGATCAATACTCTAATAATTCTATCTATGTTCTTTCCAGAACTCTTTTTAATAATCCTTACCGGTCATTGTTGCCTTAGCAAGTCCAACTCATATCATCTGAAGTCATAATGTCGTTATTAGGGTTAATGCCATCCCTTGTGCATTCCCTAGGGTTTGTCTTAATTTATGGATATCCTATCCTTAATTCAACTGCCAAAGAATTCTTGCATCTTATAATTGGCAATCAGATCATGTATCCTTAATAAAGGTCTCTTTTCAATCATTCTCATTTGATAATCGATCGGTGGCTTAATGCCACCCTCTTCTTTCAGATAGCTGTCAGCCTATTTGGCCTTCCAAAAAGGCAACGTATGCCTATCTCCTCTCTTACAGAACTTGGTAATGGCAGCAAGGATGTTTTGGAAGATATTGGTCGAGTTCAACGTGAATCTCTTAGTACTTATCGTTCTTCTCAAATGTACTTGCCTTAGACAAAATTTCTACAGCATACTGATCCATCTCTGACCATTTCTATACTCTCTTCATAAACCTTCGTTGTTTACTTCCCTTAGTCGTAATATGTTCAGGGTATTCATGATACCCTAACATCATACATCTCAAGTCACTATACTTCCATTTTACTCGTAATCTTGGACAACCATATACACATGAGTCACTTTAGTACGGGTTACCCCATCCCAAAAAGGTCTAGTAAATTCCCCATCACAACATGGGTTGCAAAGGGTTTAGTAGAAGACTCCTACGATCTCATTAATATTTCCTTTATATCAGAAGCCCTTGCAGTCGGTGCTTACTTAGAAGCAACCCTGCTTTGTCTTTTCATTGCTGGTCTAGTCACTTTATAGTCCGTTGTGACTTGGCCTCAACTGGCCACACAAAAATAAAAATATATGATTTTAGGGGTTGGCTAATAGCATTACTTTTCTAGCAATTGCCGGCATAGTGCCTTCTTCTTTGATACCTTTCTACCTTTCCAAAACTTTACTCCATATAAGTCTTAATCGACTACTCGGCACTGTCTCCGGTCACCTTTCCTCCACTTTTATCTTTTCAACTATTCTTATCAATCCTGCGTGCCACACAAGCTTACCATTCCTGGCACAACAGCCTTTTCATTTAAGTCAATCCTGGAATTTCTCAGTCCGGCTAGTTTCTTACTTACATTTCCTATTTTCGTCCAATCTCACTTCATCATTTTATCACTACCGTCGATTGTAATGCTCAGGGTCCGTTTACTAACCCATTTTACAGCATCCTTACCCAAATCACAGGGTTTGCTCCAATTTTTAATCTCTTCCATGACATTCTCTGATAATCAGAAAGACAAGGTTTGCCAAAATTCACCGAATTCCTTTCCAGACTCAGGGAAATTTTGATCAATCTACCCACCTACTGGTAACATTAAGGAGACCAGTTTCGAAACCTGAAGAATAGTTCTTTGAACCTCCAAGCAGGTGGAATCATAAGCAGTCATAGTTAACGAAATAATCATCATCAGATTGGAAGTTTACCCACTGGAAAGGAATCAATTATATCCATCCCTTAGAAGGGAATCAATAGTTTCAAACTGAAACCAGTCACAACGTCCCGATACCTATACGTCCTGATATTCAATACTACCAAATGTCGGTCTACCTAACCCTTTATGCGAAGCGTCGTTGGAAGCACAAAGTCTCCCCTTTTTTTTTTCCATTAAGCAATGCCAGCTCTTGGTCATTACCAATTTCACCTTTTAGCTCCAGGAAGATTTTCTCACATTTTTCTCTTTAACTACTGATCGTATTACTTGATCTATTATAATTCCGCATCGAAATAAACTTAAGGTACTACTATAATCCATTCAAAGAGAAGAAGGAATTTAATATTCCTCTAAATCACATGCATCTAACGTTTCTGGTTCATCATTTAACTGAGTTGAATTAACTCTATACTCAGTCTCTGGCAGTAGTCTCATTACGAGTTCATCTTGACTCACTGGTCTTATCTTCCGGTAGGTTCTGAGATCATTGTCTTGCTTGCTACTTCCTTATATAATTTTACCCAATCATGCTATCACTTCCCAATGTCTTTACTTTCTAAATGATTCATTCATAAAATGAACATTTTCCTTAATAAAACCACCTTATTAACCTAAATTTGGTTCCATAATTTATAACCTACGACACCTGCCTTCTCATGGCGAATTATTACTGACAATATTCATACTGATTCATTTATCAAATGATATGGCACTTACTGCCTCATTCTTAACTATTCCTAGGGACTCTGCTCCTCGCCCTAAATCGATGTCTTTGATAATCATACATCCCTCTAGCTCTTTCTTTGTTAAGATGAAAATCTCTAAGGATTCTAATCTATTTCCGTATAAGATCTCAAGTAATTCTTCCAATCCTTCTTTCTTGCTGGTACTACATCTGGTAGTCCGGCTATGAATTCAACATGCATCTTCAGATCTCTTAATAATATCTCGGTTCTTTATACTCACTTTTCTGAGCACCATATCTTAATCATCACAGTCATTCTGGCTGCGACCCTCATTACCCATCGGTAAGCTCCTTATCCTAACAGGATTTTCCTTATCTGCTGGAACCTCTTCCGGGTCTCCAGTAGGGTACTCCATCAAATTAACCGCTGATCTTCAGCATATAAAGCATCATCGTGCTGTTGCTCGTATGCCTCAAGGTCAGTCGCCTTACTCGTCGATACGATATCGAGCTAAGTTACTATCATTATACTTACGAGTTCCCATAAGGGTTTTATATGTCATCACTACATTAAGTAGTCCGACTATGAACTTGGCAAGAGTTCTTATTATCTTATTGAATTTATTGTTTTAACGTCACCTCATCTCTGGGGTTTATAACGTACGCTCTGATACCACTTCTGTAACACCCCCAGATCCGGGATCCGGGATCCGGTGGTTACGGTTTCCAATTCTGTCCACAACAACTGAACTTTCCTTAACATAAAATAAATTACGTCTCTATAACCCAACACAACAATATAAAACACACCCGTTATAGTCCCAGAGATGAAATCAGAGTAACAATCAAATTTTTATTAATCACATTATGAGTTCTTACAATCCAAAAGGATTTCAATATAAATACATACTCTTTGCCATCCATTTACATAAGTCATACTAGACCATATTCTTGGTACTGAAAGAATAAATATACCCTACCAATAGCTTCTTCTTCAGCTCTGGTAGTCTCATCGTCCTCGCCCGCGTCGAGTGCGCCTTGTGCGAGTCATCTGATCTAGCTGTTGTTGTGATATAATAATAAAGCAAGGGTGAGCAATAGCCCACCAACAATAATATATAACTGAACGATAATGTATAACAGTTCAAAAGTATCTTTCAAACCATATGCCATGCATTTACGGAAATGATGCCAGTATAATATGAACGATGAAGTTACAAGGTAACTTAAAGTATTTGTTTGTAGAAATATCTGCTACATCAAAGTAAGCGAGATATTCTTATTGTTATTAAGAAGAGGAGTTTGCAAGAAAAGGTTGCAATTCCAGTTATGACCCTTTTCCAACTCTGCCAACAGTAATCATATTGCAGGAAATAAATAAATTTGGATGATGAACCAATGATGGAGTATTCACCGCGCCCGCTGTTCCAATCTTGATGATCAGTCGAGATCGTACAGCTCAATTTAGATTTACTACCGGTAGAAGGAAGAACTGACGGCTTTACTTGTATACCGCCTTGCTAGCTCTCCCCGGCCAACGGTTGGGCCAAAGGGGATGGACCGGCGCTACTCGGCCTCTTACACGACTCCTAGTTCAAATAGAATTCATGATTCTGAATGTAACGTTCGTCCCCCTTTCCCCAAGTATAATACTTGTTGATAAGACTCCACAAAGTAGTCGTATCTAGTTGGAAAGGAAAATTTACCAATAACTCCCAAGCTATTACTTGGTAACGGATATCAACTTGTTCTAGTAATCTTACCCCTCGAAAGATGAGAAGGTAAGCAACGACTTAATAAGTCAACAGCACCCGAGTTGCGAGTGAAGGGAATACTTTATGATCGGGAAGTCGACAAGATAAATAACATTTTCCAAGTAAGGTTCCCTTATTATTAAGGAGATAGACTCAAAGAAGAATGATGTCTGAGAACCTTTCTTAATATAAGATTAATAATAATACGACTCCGAAATATTTTCTGTAATAATCGAAAAAGATAAACCTTATCGAGGTTATTCTAAGTATGGAATAAATATTCAGAGAATATTTATTGAATTAAAATATTTTACGGAATATTTAGGAATATGAAAGAATATCTTTAATCAGAGTATCTCTCAAATAATTCTTGAAGAAATATCGAGAGAATATTTATTGCATAACTAAATATTCAAATGAATATTCCAAATAATATTCATTAATTAATAAGACCTGAAAGGAATATTTAAAATATTTAAAATAATATTCGATGATTAAATAGAACCCTGGATGAATATTCAAAATAATATTCATAATTAATTAGGAATTTAAATGAATATTGATAAAGTAATATTCATTTAATGGATAATATTCTAAATGAATATCAAGTAATGTTCATTTAGTAATCCAAGCTTTAAAGGAATATTCGAGATAAGACTCGATAAATAAATCAAGTTTCAGATGAACATTAAAATAATATTCGATAGGTAATTACTGTCTTAAATGAATACTCAAAAGTAATATTCATTTAATGAATAATATTCTAAATGAATATCCAATTAATTTTCATTTAGTAGTCCAATCTTTAGAAGAATATTCGCAATAATAATCGATAAATAATTCGACTCTGAATGAATATTAAAAATATTATTCGTCGAATAGTTACGTTCAAATAATTATTTGAAGTAAAGACCGTTAAAATAAATAATCTCGAACGAATATTCAAATAATATTCGTCGCCCGAATAATGGAAAATATTTACTTAAATATTTTCCTCCGAGGTAATCCCGATATATCAAGAAATATTGACTCCCGGTCTATATTTGATGAATAAGATGTATACGCCCTTCTATGAGGGTCTTACAATAACCGGCTTATAACTGATGTATAACTATCTAGCTTATAAGCCAACAATAACATTCAGGGAACAAGTATATCAATTCAACTTGAAAGTAGGCATGCATGCAATGACATATGTATATCAGCAATCATATGTATATATTTATTCAATCACAACAACAGCCTAAAAGAAGGGAATTGAAACTTGCCTGGTAGTCGAGTACGGTAAGGGGTAGTGGTAGCGGGTCCCGGTTCAGCTTGGTGATCTATAAATAGCCAAGGCATTCGGGATTAATCACTTAACATATTAAAAGTTAAGTTATACTTAATTCGAAGCACGTTCTCGAGTTATCTCGTTATACCCCTTTTTAGTGGATTACTTATTATCACTGATCCGACCCGACATTCGTTCGTTAATACGACATGTCACTGCACTTATACTTGGGACATACTTAAGTCATATGAGTTCTAAGGTTGATCGTTACGAACCAATATTATACTCCGAGTTTTATCGCCCGTTTTCTAAGTGTTTTTACCGAAGTTATAAAAGAGTCGTCTTTTATGGGTTCGTTCGCGTTTAACCTTGACTCGAACATTTTTAATAAATCGAAAAATGCTCCTTTTGACATACGGTTTTCTTTCACACCTTCCTTATTACCCCTAGTATTTATTTACCAAGATTCGCCATGACGTTACATAGTTTACGAGGGTTCAATTTCAGTTACGAACTTTCGTTTACGGATTCGAACTACTTTTAGTAATTTGGTCATAATTCCTAAACCGTAAATCAAAATGCTTCGATTCTTTCGCCAAAGTGATCTATGTTCAAAAATCTATCAGTCTATCAGCAGGGTTCATTAACTTGCAAAGAACAGAGAGTTATGGCTACTGACCAGTTCGGTTTCTTAGTGTTAATGAAAATCGGGCATTACGACGGCTACGAATCGAGCGTTCTAAAATTCATTACGCAACAACCAAGCCACACCGGGCATCTAATCAACTTATACACATAATAAGCACCCCAACAAGACCAGAAGCCACTGATCTTAGTATCAAACTCATCATGTTAATCAAATCACTAAATCACTAACTAAACATGCTTATAACATGAACATAATCATAACTAAGCTAGATCCATCAAGAACATGCTTAAAACTCAAAGTAGAGCAAGGGTTTTCAAGTCTTATACCTTCCTTGTAGTATGTAATAGCCTCACAAAGCTTGGTATTGCCCTTGGATGGCCTTAACTTAGCTAGGATCAACCATGAAAACAAGAAAAACAAAGATTAGTTCTTAGAAACACTATTCATCATCACCTTTGATGATTTATTTGAAAATGAAAGGAAGTGAATTTGAGGCTGAAATTTCTAGGGGATCTAATCTATGATATGTAGTACTTACCCTAAAAATTAGAAGAACAAACAATGGTGGGAACCTCCTTTTCTAGCTCCTTGGCCGAAACTTTTGAAGAAAAAGAGAATGGAGAGTGTTTGCTTGGTTTCTTGATTTTTCTTTGTTCAATCTTGCATAAAGTGACTTTTTGAGAGATAATATCTCATCTTGGTGTGTTAGTGGGGTGTGATGTCATGGATGATGAGTTTTGGAGGACAAGTGTTGTGTTTTGCATGGTTAAAAACTAACCAAGTGTTTTGATTTCTAAGTACTAGTTATGTTCCAATTAATCTAGTTACTCTTGCCCACTTGGTTACTAGATATTTATTCTAGTAGCTTGCACAAGACTCTTGCTTTCTCTGCTTGTTTCTGTGTCCGGTTATTGCCCGTTTCGATTGATCGTTCGTGAGAATATTTCACGGATTTCTAATTAGGGTTTACCGGGAATCCTCTTTAATATTAATACTTTCATTCTCCATCTTTCATTCTAACTTTCCAATTTATATTCTTTAAATCCATTCGTTAAATACTTAGGGCTATCAGTGTCCAGGGAACTCTCGGAGAAAATAAAAGTGCGGTTTTTCAGAATTCGACAGCTTTTACATACACTTATTTTCCCCCTGGATCACTAATACGAACTCGGAAATCCGTTCCGAATGCTTCTGTATAGTGTCGTCTCATATTATTATATACTCCCACCAAACACTATTCATTCTGTATTCTTTACTTGTTCTCTTAGGGTGGTACAATTGTCCGTATTCTCTTTCGATCGTTCCTTAACCTTTTTACGGAACTACTGGATTAATCGTTATCGATCTGGATGGCATGAGGGTATTCTCTTGCTTGAAGTTGCCATATCTTATTCCCTTAGAAGATAGATTATTCTTACCTATGTTGTCACCCTTTAGCATTCTTCAAGACATAAACATAATAAGGTCGAATTCCATTCATTCTTTCCAAATATCAATAATTACATTGTAGCCATAACCACTCCTCAGTGGTTTCCTACCTTCATTCTTAAATCAAATATAATAACATCCCAAAATATCAAATCCTCAAAGTTAATATCTCAATTCTTGGATTATAATAATATTTAATCCACTGTCCGGTCAAATATTATACCGAAAAGAATTTGGAATTTCTGAATTCCGATCGTCTCTGCATTCACTTATTTCCTCCGTGTATTACTAATATGACTTCGAAACATCCATATCACGTCCCGTACATAGGGTGGAGTGAAAAGTTTTCCAACTTACAAAATCGCTATTCATCCACCAAATTACTATGCACGTATAGGAAACACTATGCACGTACGGAAAACACTATGCACGTACGGGAAACACTATGCACATACTCATTTCCCTTCAAGGATCCATTAGCTCCTTCCTGGATGGTAGATTATTTTTATCTAGGTCCTCAACCATCGAATTACTCTATTCTGACAATATACCAATGCATCAGGATCATTGTCCAAAGCAATATCCATTCATTACAATCATTGTTCTTTGAAACCACCATTCATTAGAGCTGGTGACCTTGTTATCGGAATCATTGTTCCTCATTTTATCATTACTTAATAAAAAGTTTTAATTATATCCAAAATTTGGGGTTCTTACATCGTATATAGTAAAGACCATGACAAGAAGTGAACCATATATATAATCCTGTTAGTTGTCTATCATAATCGTACTATCCTATTCTGAAAGTAACATATATCATATGCTTACATACAAAACTGATTCCAAGAAACTGAATTCGGAATCGAGAAAAATGAAGGATGAATCAAAAGTGACGTTACCCATGAGATTAGAAAGAATATTGCAAAATATATGTTTACAGTAGTGATAACCAAAGAATCAATAATAATTAGAAAATCCTTGAAGCCTAGCATTCAACAATGAGTACTCTATTTTGTTCGGCACTTAATCATTTACTCAAAACCACTCCATTTTTTCTCAATCAGTAACCCCACATAAATAGTAAAAAAAATGATCGAAAATATATTACACCATCGTAATTCATTAACTGTGGGTCTTTCTCTATTACTCATTTATGTTATTGCATAAATATTGATTATGAAACGGTAACATATATTTAGATGTAATTGTTATGGTGGAAGTATTTTTTTGAGAGAGGAATTTCGTGTCGAAATATTATATTTTTTGCTGAAATTTTTAAGTAGTTTACGAAAGATGAATTTCAGTGTCGAGATGTTATAGTTTTTGATGAATTTTTGTTGATGCGCTTGTGCTATGTCATTGAGGACATTTAGGGACTTTACCGACGTGGATGTTAAATTTTGTGAATTGAGGATGTATTTGGATGTTAAATATTGTGAATTGAGGATGTCAAATATTGTGTATTGGATGTCATTCTCTCGTTGAACATGGATTACATATATTCATATCTTTGAAGAGATCTCTGAAGACGAATATGCTGAGTTGGAACAAGAGGAAGAGGCTCAAGAACAGATGAAAGGCATGGACTTGGATGGAGATGAAGGAGAAATGCTAGTTCAAGGTGTTGGTCAGCCAAACATGGGGGCAAGAATCTGAAGCGTCTGATATAAGGGTTTAATCTACTAATTTAATTAATTAAGTTTTTTCTTTAGCTTTTATTTTTATTTAGTATTGTTTTTACTATTCAGTTGTACCAGTCTTTGTGGGGATGTGTTTTTGGGTGTTGGCCTTGGATACTTGGTGGCTTGTGGGAAGTTTCTTTGGGTTTATTGTTAAGTTAGTTTGTGGGCTCAGCCCTTTATTTTATTGAATTCTGATGATGGGCTTGTCCATATTAATATATTTGCTTATCCAAAAAAAAAAAACATATATTCATATCTATGAAATATTTTGCGTAGTTGAATTGTATATGTGTATCATGAATTTAGCTTATTACATCATATCGTACCAGTCATAGTTATTAAATATCGTATCATTAATTGATTAGGGTTAAGGATGGATGCTTATTATAGATTTGGATTTTGATTTGGAATTTTTACGATATTCTTAGAGATATATTCAATGTACATTGTATTGAATTTAAATTTATGGATATTTAATAACAATTTTTAATAATATTTTACAATTTAGTGATATCCAATTAATAATTTTTTGAATTGGTCAAAATTTGTTGATATACAATTCAGATTTTCAAAATCTATATCTGTATCTATACTATCTATCTATACTATTACATAATAATCGAAACATTAAAAACTCGGTTGATCGGTCGGTCGGTACGGTACCTGTTGATTTTACGTATTTATCCTTACTTAACGGTATATATTATTTTTACTTAATTATCCTTATTTAATTATTTATTGTTACTAATAACTAATAAATTTCTCTTTTTCAGGTAAAACATGTTACCTTTTTACTTTTCAATAACTTATGAATTTCACTTTTCACGTAAAATACATTATCTTTTATATTTTATTTAACTAAAATTTTTTCTTTTACTTAATCATTTATTGTTACTAATAACTAATAAATTTCCTTTTTCAAGTAAAACATGTTATCTATTCTATTTTTCATTAACTAATCAATTTCTTTTTTTCATTTAAAATACATTATCTTTAATATTTTATTTAACTAAACTTTTCATTTCCTAAAAATACTATAAGCAATTCTATTTAATAAAATAAAATATTGTAATTATTATTATAATTACTAATAATTAACCAGTTACCCTTTTCAGCTAAAATACGTTACCTTTTTTATTTTTTAATTTTTTTCCCGTAAAACGTATTCGGGTAGCTTTATTTAAATATTATAATATAATAATATTATAATAACTAACCGATTACATTTTTCAGCTAAAACATTTATATAATCTTTTCTATATTTTCAAACTAAATCCATCATTTTCTAAAAACATAACGTACAACATATATATAATTATTAAAAGATCATATCATTTAAAATTTTAAGCCTACAAAATTCATGTCTTAAAATTTTTAATTCAAATTAAAAAAAATCATTATATTAAAAAAACATCCGTGCTTTAAGTTATAATTATTAAAAGTGGAGACAATATATTAATGGATTTTAAAAAATTTATGATATGATTTTAGAATTGTAACAAATATTTATAGAAATATGCTAACTACAGTAAATCTCGATAAATTAATAACCCATCATAAATTAATATTTTCGATCCAGATTTTTGATCCTAATATAATAGCGATAGTATCTATTTTCTCTCGATTAATTAATGATTTCCTAAATTAATATAATTTACCGATCCCAATGCTATTAATTTCTAGAGATTTTACTTCAATCAAAAGAATTCAATAAATTTAACAATTAGATTTTTAATCACTTTATAAATAAATTAATCATGTAAATGTGGCATTGTCATGAAGGTGTCATCTGGGTGATGGCCCAAAATGCCACATTTCCAATTTTCATGGTCTTGCCTATACCATTTCAGAAATTCAACCCAAAATATGACAGGGATACAACATTTCGTCTGCCGTAACATGTGATGCGTGTTAGAAAATGGAAAGTTTGAGGCATATTTTAAATATGTTCTTGATGGAATTTCCGGAAACTAACTATTGAAAGTTATTCCTTATAAGAGGACTTAAACTTTCATGTTTGGATCTAAGACATTTTCTTAGTAAAATCCATAGATAAATTGAGTTGAAGGAAGGATATTTGAAATGGGTAATTTTGGTTGTTTTAGTTGAAAAAACTTGAACCCACATTGATTTGGTATTAAGAGGAAGAATTAGATTGCAGAAGAAAATCATGGCCATGATATATATTTCATGACCTGAAGAGGCATAAAAAGAGATGGGATATTCGGAAACGTTTCATGCCCATGAAGAAGTTTTCATGCCCATGAATGTACACTTGATTGGTCAGAAACGTTTCATGCCCATGAAGAAGTTTTCATGCCTATGATATGCAATCTGATTTTAAATTTGATTATTGATTTATTTTAATAGCTAGATTGGGTCAAAATTTGTATGGGCCTATCCAGTATGGGCAAGAGTATGATGTGATTCTAAATCTAAGCTGTTAATAGATTAAATCATAATTAATATTGATTTCCTTTTAATGGTGTATATGTAACGGTTTTATTTGTATATATGATATATACAAAAGATAACGTATATACACACGCTTACGAACATAAGTGAGAAAAAACCCTAGTTCTTCTTCTTCTTTTTGAGCTCTCTCTTTCTCTCTCAATTTACATACAAGGTTTTTACATAGTTCTTTGGCGAATTGAGGTGCGGGTCTGTAATAACCCTGATTTTGTACTACTGTAGAAAGGACCCGGATAAATAGTAACTCCGGTGTGTAAGAAAAACAAATCCTACCCAAGATTATGTAATGGAAATTTGAGGATTTTAAATCCATATTAATTTTATAAGTGAAATGAGTGTATGTAAAAGCCATCAGAAATCAGTAAGTCACACTTCGTTAATAAATTACGATTTTCGAGAAAGCGATAAATACGAAAGCCGTGACACGGCCAAGGACCTTAAAACGTGAGAATATTATGGAATAAGTGCTAAGAAGGAATTTGGCGGAATGAAGAACACTTGAAGAGATTTTATTCGCTAAGAATATTTTACGGATTAAAATTAGGTTGCATGGAAATTATGGAATAAAAACTAGAAAATAATTAGAATAACAAGTGCCATGCAAAACCTAGCTACATGCATGCAAGGTGGTAGACAAGATAGTAACCAAGTAGTTAGTAGAGTAGTTGGAAACCAAACTAGAAAGTTAGAAAACTAAGTAATAGTTAGAAAACAAGATCCTTGAGTTAAGGACAAGGACAACAAAAATTCAAAAAGTAAAATAGTAACCTAGGGGCTAGCCTTGGACAATTTGAGGGCTGATATATCAGCCATATACACATGTAATACACATCATTTTATCACACAAAAAGTAGCCAAGGCAAAGCTTTTCTCTCCCCCATTTGAAGCACTCAGCTGAGCTAAAAAAACAAGAAGGAGAGTTCGATTTTTCTCCTTGCCTTCCACTCACTCAATATTCATAAAATTTTAACCCAATCCTCTTCAAGGTAATACTAAGGTATGATAAAAATTTCAGAATATTTCTTGAAGTTTAGCCTAGTCAAAAAAATTCTCAAAGTTCAAGGTTGAGTAGTAGCTTATGGTCAGAACTTTTTTTTTTTTTTGATCTTAAAGTTTAGTGTTTGTAAGAGATAACCAAGGTGTTTTTGGAGGATATGAAGCCTTGTTAAGGTCATCCAAGCTTCAAGAAGGTAAGAACATCTCATTCAAGCTTTTGGTTCTTTAAGATTTAAAGAGATTATATAGAGAATGTTATGTATGAGATGATTTAGTGGTTTTAGTGGTTAAAGATTTTATTTTTATGATAAATCTTGGATGTTGGTAAAATAATGCTACCACTGATTTTTTGTGACCTTTGAAGATGTTAAAATGATATGGAGGTTGTATGGTGGTCTTGGATGTGTGTTTGGATTGGATAAAAATGGAAAATCTTCGTGTTATAGCCGTTATAATGACGGATTTTCGATAACCTAGTTATGCAGAAAACTCACGGTTTGTTAAGATGTTATTTTTGGACCAAACTGCTTAGAAACATGTAGACGTGATCTTGAAGAGTATTTGAGAATTTGAATAGCATAAAACGGATTTATGGTGTAAGAGTTATGCTTGATTTAGTAAAATCGGTTTAAACGAACGCATTTGGTAGAATCACTGACTTTGAAGTGATTAACGGACCACTTAAAATTCGAGTTAAATTATGAAAACTTTTGTGAAGTTAGATTTTAAAGTGAGGAAGACATCACAGAAAGAATTGAGTTAAAAAGTGAATTTTTCGATTTTATAAAAATCGAAGAGTAGAAGCTGCGCAAGAAAATTTCCAGCAGAGTAGAACATTTTTAGGGCTTTAATTGAGGACCTTGTAAAAGATTATAAGTCATGAAAAATTGATAGAAAATACAAGGTACAATAAGGAAGGCCTGGGAAAAAGAATTTCATAAAAAGATTTATTTTTCGATTTGATAAAAATGTTCGAATCAAGGGTGCGCGAACGAAAACTACCGTTAGGGGACGAACGAATAAACTCAAACGGATTTGAAACACGACCCGAATAAATTGGTAATATTAATTCGGTCAAGGATCATTACCATAAGCTTATAAGTTCAACATTAATACTAGTAGTCCTCTCAGGGAATTACTTTCGTTATATAGGCGTTGATTAGATAGTTCGGGTACGAAACTAACCCTATCATTTCCTTGATTGACTATAGATCATTACCTTAAGAAGTACGAGTCTACTCCCCCGACACTACCAGGCAAGTTTTCCGTACCTAAACTTTAAGTATGATTTGAAAACTGTTGTTGTTGTTATATAAATGCATGTACTGTTTCAATTATCTTGCAATTAAATTTACAAACGTATGCATGATTTCCCTAAGTACTTGTGAAGTTTTTGTATATGAATGTATACACCCAATGGCTTACACGTATATACATACATGATGATGTTTAAGGCTCGGATAGAGCGTATGTACTTTCGGGTATGAATCGGGAGTCGGAGTATTTGGTGTAAAAAAAAAAACCCCGGTAACCCAGGAGACGGATATTTTCGATAATCGAATAGATTCCGATAATTTAAATATTTACGAATATCGGAATTATATAATATTTGAATATTTATTTATTAGATGAATATTAATATATATTCATTTAAAGTTGATTTATTTAATTATTTGATTAATGATTAATTATTTTAGTAACTATTAATTAATTATTAATTATTTGTTTACTAATTAAAAATGATTTAAATATTCTAAAATTCTTTAAAAATTATTTAAAAATCATTTGACCTATTTAAAAATTATTTTTGGCTTTTAAAAATTTATTTAAATATTTTCTGGCGTTTAGAAAAATATTTAAAAATAGCAAGGGTTCTCAAATATTTTTATAATTACCTACGCTTCGTAAATACTACCCCAACAGTTTACGAACTTATCAAAACTTGAGAGCCCAAGGTTTTGGGAGCAATTAAGAACGTTTTCTCCCTTCGCTATAAACTAAAGCAGTGACCCTACCTCATCCAGGAGGGTTAGATTTTAGAAAATCCTCAAGAAAACTCCGAATAACTCCCCGACAAAGTTCGAAAAGAATTTCCTGAGTAAAGAAAATAGTTGACGAAGATCAACTAGTGAGATGAACTTACTTCCTTATTTTCTTCCGGAAGTAAAGATTTTTAAAAAGGTATCAAGGCTGGTTTAAAACGACTCTGGGGACTGGAGGGTGTTTAAGTGTGAGAGGCCCGCAGGTAGGCGAGTCCATCAAGATGATGAAAGAGGCTTACAGGTGAGTAAGTCCACTATAAGACCCGAATGCGGTCAGGGCCACGACCTCCATAGTAGGTTCGTCTCCCGTCTACTAGTAGCAAAGTTTGTACGATACAATGGCTGATCACCTTGTATCTGGTGGTACTCCAGAATAGTCCCTTTCTTCCAATTGGAATTGTGCTGCAATACTGTACTGGGAGCCCAGGTGCTCTAGTACCGACAGTGTTGTCAGTGTTGAACTCATCAAGAAAAGATTTTGAAACTTGAATGGTCCTGTTTTGAAAATGACACCGTGTATGAAAGATTTATTAAAAGCTGAAAAGATATTACATTACTAAGTATCATATATGATAATGGTACTATTATAGTACTGTTACTACATTGCTGA
Organism: Saposhnikovia divaricata; assembly: GCA_036435485.1. Classification (NCBI taxonomy): domain Eukaryota; kingdom Viridiplantae; phylum Streptophyta; class Magnoliopsida; order Apiales; family Apiaceae; genus Saposhnikovia; species Saposhnikovia divaricata. The sequence goes on from CM071599.1 coordinate 24,441,671, forward strand.
GCAACGATGCTCACACTTGCTTTTCTATATATATCACAAACATCAACAGATAAGCATGGCAAGAACAAGACAGACCCCTCGCAAGCAGGTGCTTACCGGCCAGCAGTTTAGGAGGTTGTTTACTAGACAGGTACGCAGGCCGCATCCAGTACCGTTACCACCGGTGAGCAAACTCAGTCGGATAGGGTTATAGCTTAGATTGGTTAGGTTTATTTACAAGCATGACTTGTGTAAGCTTTTGAAAACCCGGAAACTATCCCACATTTTTCATCACCTACGGTAGCAACTTTTGTGGATTTTAAACCTTTCTAGATTATAACTCATGGGTCTGTAATAACTTTACCTTTTGGATTGTATTTAGTACTTTAAGTAATGTCTTGCTTTCGCTCTGAGCTTATAACCTGTGATGGATGTTATTGATTTAGGGGTCACTATCAACGGTAATATTAGTAGTTAGTAAAATGATTAATAATCAGGGACGGTAATTCGATAAAATTGGAATCTAGATCGGCGTAACAACCTGGATCGTTGACCCCCGATCTAGGGGTGTTACAGGGTCACTGTTGATCATTACCGTGTCTGTGAACGGATTGATCGGTGTTGTTTTATCCTGGAAGTGATATTGCTGCAACCCAACACAGCGTAAGTGGGGTAATATTCACTTCAAGAACAGTCAAGTCTTCTCATAGGGCTTGGTGACTCAGCTGTTGTTCTCTCTCTGATTAGTTTTGGTTTTGCTAAAGCTTATGTGAGAGATAAGTTTTTCTTACTTTTCTCGTTATTTACGGTCTCTGATTATTCTATTATTTCGACCTTTGTGTTTGTTTTGTTAATTGGTGTAATTGCCTGTTCTTGTTAATATATATAACTGCCTCATTGTTGCGTTGTTTAGTGTAAAATTCCCAACAATCTTGAAGAGAATATTTGTGTTATATATTGTTAATTAACAAGATGGTTAATGAAACTGAAACTCCTGTTGTTGTGACTGGCTTTGGGTCTGGTGTTACTGCACCTACCATTGATTGGACCACATACCGTTTTCCACAGCCTATTGATTTGTCGGGTATGCCTGCTAAATTCGGTGGGGGTGTTGGTTTTTCTCGTTGGCAGAAAAAGATGAAACTATGGCTTACGGTAAAGGGTCTATGGTCGGTGGTGCAGTATGAGAAACCGGTTGTGGTTAAGGAAAAGGCTGAAAGAGTTAAGGCCTATCTTATGTGAGAGGAGAAGGATGGGGTGGCTAGGGTTGCAATTCTGGCAGCTTTAGCGAACACTCTATTCGATGTTTATTCATCGGACTCCTACACTGCTAAGCTCTTATGGGAGAAGCTTGACCAGACACATAATACTGACTCGCAAGGGTTAGAAAAGTATTCTGTGGCTAGGTTCCTTGACTTTAAATTGGTGGATACTAAATCCATTGTAGCATCCCATAATCCGGGGTACAGATCTGGGGCCACTAACCACAAACGACATTATACAATCTGAAATGTAAACAACATATAATAATAAAACCCCTTAACCAAGATCGCATACAGGTTATGATATGAAACAACTGTCAAATTACTATTACAATCCAACCTCAGAATAAAAATGTTTTACAATTTGTGAATAAACAAAATCACTGTCCAACTATATATCCAACCTTGACAATTCCCAATCCACTATCCAACGAAATCCATAACTCGGACGTCTCCTCTCGCTGCCGGAAGAGCAATACCAACTGACCACTAGGTCCACTACTCATCTTTATTAACTGGAGAAAATAAACAAGCAAGAGTGAGCCAACAATGCTCAGCAAGTGCATCTAGTGATACAATATCAACAACAGTTATAAGTTCTGAAAATCAGGAAGAATTATCAAATGCTTCGAAAGGTATCAACTAAGTCAAATATCCTTATTATCACGAGGAACCAACATTGCATCACTGGAATAGGGTGTATCAACAATATGAACAGATAAAAGTTCTGATAGCAAGATATAATTGAAATAAGCTTCAAGGGAATCGGGTATCAAAACAACCCAATCTCAATGTATAGATTAGAATTGGATTTTTTTTTATTTAAAAAAAACAATAAGGTTAGGCTGCTGATCAGTCACGCACTAACCCCGGACAAACACACACAGCAATGTCCTTTAATGGATCCACGGCACACATTGGCCTCATTAATTTCTGACCACGAATCTGGTCCGACCCCTTATGGTCCATATTTTGAAAAACAATCCAATTCTATATCATACTCACTAGGTGTCGGAACAATCGACCACCTTACCACATCAACTAACTGGAAAACTCACGTTCCAGAATAACAATTCATAATTAAGAATCATTGATGATGTATTATCATCAACTGGTATCAACTAGATCAACCCAACAACAAGGGTAAATAAAGAATGATAATATTAATGGATGTCGACAAGTTCGACTCAATAAATGGGGTAATGAATGAAGATCAACAATCTCAAAAGGTATCGACAAGTTCGATACTAATAATTGGGTTTAAATGTATGAACAATACAACAATAAACATCAACAAGTTCGATGAAAGTAATTGAGGTGATACATTTCAACATTAAAATAATTAAAAACTAATTTCACTTGAACGAGAAGTGAAAAGAAATACTTGCAATATAATTAACAATAACTGAGATTACAGACAACGGTTATAGACAAGTGCTAAACATCTAATTAAATTTCTCCCAACATATTGAAAAGTTTGAATCAATATAAGCGAGTAAAACAGTTTAAACGTCTATTTGTAAAACAATTACAGGATGATCAATTGCAATTTAGTTTGAAGAAAATATTTTCAAGAAGGGGTTCACTGGAGAAATTATGTTAAAATCATGAATCTCCTTAACAGGTATTTGTGGGGATTTAAAACTTGGATTCTCTCTATTTAGAAAATCCATTAAACATTTTTAAGGAAAATGAAAGTTAGGGCATTCCACTAAGGAGCCCAATAACATTCCATGTACAAAATGATATGCGGAAGAAGTCATTGGTAAGATTCTTTAAAAATCTGGTAATTGAACTATGGGTGGGGAAAATAGACAATTTCACGCTAATTTAAGAAGTATATCATCTTCCAAGTACACTTGACCAAATACTTTTATACAACAAGAAACTGAATTGCATCACTTGAACAATAAGTGAAAAGCAATAACACTTGCCTCGATTCGCGGAGTTCCTGATTTCACATCAATACTCAACTTTGCTTCTCGTCAGTCTCTTTCCTTACATATGGGTTTCTTACTTGGCCCAATTTTCATCTTTCTTTTATACTCACTAACTTCCACGTCAATACATCCGTCGACTTTGATACTTGTCCTTCTATTCGTCTTTCTGTCTACCCTTGCAATGTTCTTGACCAGGTCTCCTATTCGTACCTTTACAAGGTCAAATTCCATTTCAGTATTAACTCAAGCAAAACTTATCGTTTGCTCTAATCTACCCATGCGCGTCCTATAGCGCTTACATATACAATACATATAGACATATTCATTCATATTCACATAATAGTCTTACTATAATCAACCAAGTCACATAAACACATCACATAACCATTCAAAACAACACAGCCACTTAATATTTAAACCACGATATGTTCTCGAAATAAACCACTGATACATATACTTAACACTTAGTAATCATAACACACCTTCAAGCATTGAATTTAAATAAGTTAAATAGGTTTTAAATAGATTTGCAGGGAATTTTTAGAAAATTTCGGCATGAAGTATTCGTTTATCGGACTATGGGCACAACCCCTCAAATACAATTCATCCCTGCTTTTTGCAAAAATAAAGCTGCCTCAACTCGCAGCAACATAAAAGCAAACAAGTAAGAAAAGTACCCGCCCAGACATGCGGCACATAGCACATAATAATTTTCATTACACTACTACTTACGCTACACCAATGATCGTATTTCTCACGCATTTTAATGATACACGTAACAATCAATCATTGATGTCCGTAAGCCCTAGGGAACAACCCCTAGCACTAACTATTACTTACGCTATATCGATGATCACACCACTCAAGTATATTAATTATACTCGTGATAGTTAATCATTGATATTCGTAAGCCCGAGGAACTAGTTGAAGAGAATTACACAAATCATTAAATATTGACATTTAAAACTTGTGATCTCATTGCAACTTCTCGCAGATAAACACATAATAAAAATCAATCTCACAGTTAATCTTTGATAAATAACATTTAAACCGAAATATACTGCTTAAGCAATTCTCAATACGTACTCGACTCCAAATGTCTGACAAGCAAAGCATTTAACGAATATTATGACTAGACTTATAACATTTAGCACATAAACATTCACGACTTAGTACCATATAATTCCACATATTATACGACAATTAATTATTAACCACTAACGACCACGAGTCCGACATATTATCAATCCACAATTAAACTCAATAATTATAACTAGCAACTAACAATAATAATCAACCACACTCTCCGAATTAAATTACTAAAATTAACAAAATAATCTTTCACTTTAAAACAATTTAAATTACAACAATATTCTCGAAATTCAAATATATTCTAATTACGAGAATTAACATATTAAACTAGCAATTAAACTAATTAAATTACAACACTACATAATTAAATCTAAAATTGACAATTAAATAATTACATCAAAAATGAAAATAAATAAATAAATAAATAAATAAAATATTATACCTTTTTGATTCCCACCTCCAAAATCTCTCTCCCTTCTCTCTCTCTCTCTCTCTCTCTCTCTCTCTCTCTCTCTCTCTCTCTCTCTCTCTCTCTCTCTCTCTCCCTCTCTCTCTCTGTCGGCTACTACTGCGCTGCTACCCTCTGTGCTCACGCCTCCTGCCTCGCCGGTTGTTAGGTCCAATAATATTGTAGAAGGGGGGGTTGAATACAATCTATACCATTTTCTCAAAATTTATTCGTTAAATAATTTTGCCTTAAACGAATATTTTTGTGCGGAATAATATAACACAAATTTCAAGTTGAATATAGAAATATATTAACTTGATGGGTGTTACAAAATCAGTCCAAATGATTATCAAGTGATTAATAACTAATTAGAAAATTCAACATGAACTTTGCTAATTTAGTTAATAAAATCAAGATATCAATTTGTGAACTAGGAAACTTAATTCGCTAGTAGTACAAGAATCACAAGTAAACAAGTTCCAATGGATAGGATATTACAACTGAGATGAACTTGAATTTACAGAATTAAACTTGTAGGTGTTCTTGAGCTTGAGAGAGAGAAAAATAGGCTGCTATGTGAATTTTTCTTGTTTGGCTCGACTGGTTCTGATTTAACTGCCTTCTTCTGCCTTATATACACAGCCATAGTCATACTACTTGATTTAAACTGATATGACAATCATTTTACATTAATATGACAATCGGTATGACTATCAAATCAATGTAATATGACTGTCCAGCTTAAATATAACTTTCGGTATAACTTAACTAGCCAATATGACATTCGGTATGACTTACCAAATGAATATAACATTCGGTATAACTTACCAATTGAATGAAATATGACTATCTCCATTTAACTGAATATGACTATCTCCATTTAACTGAATATGACTATCTCCATTTAACTGAATATGACTATCGGTATAACTATCAGTTTGATAGTTATATCATTCATATTTTTCAGCTTATAATTAATTAAATGACTTATAAAAAATCATTTAACTAATTAATTCTTTTCCATATTAATTCTTATTTAATTAATCTAATAATCACTTTAACAAATATATTAATTCTGATAGAATTAATTTATTTATTAACTTAATTACTTGACTTAATCAATTAAAATAGAATTAATATAAATTCTTTAATAGTCAATACTCCGCTGAAAACCACGTAATTATCATAAGGAACATACACTGGCATGATGTTGACGTTCGATGTACTGTCTGGTTCATGAACGACTAACTCCAATCTCTGTTCTTCATCGTGACTTTTAACACTGTGGTCTTTTATACTCTTCACTCTCATCAATCATTCGGTACTGAAATTGTTTCTTGTCACTAATAGAAATCTCTGTCTTCGAAAATGAATCCACTTGTTTCAATGCTACCTTGAGGCCTGATCAGATATCTGAATCTTCTTCCAGTGTAAAACATCAAAACTATAGATTGACTTGTTGATTTTTCTTCTGACGGTTATCATCTTTTGAGATTCCTGTGACAGTTGATATTATTTACTTATTACAATCTAGTTTAATTGGATTAGGATCCTCGAACTACAAATAGGCCGAGTCATATGCCTTTCAATCTCCCCCTATTTGTTTGTTATACAATAACAAGCAAATACCTAGAGGATTCTTCAACTAATCCCAATTAAACAAGTAAAAGAAAACACTTTAAATGCTAAGTAAATAATGTAAAAGTTCTGGTTTATATTAACATTATCCAGATTCAAACAGAAAAGATAAATACAAGATAGATGATCCTCTAGACTGATCATATAAGACAATTATCCTATCTTGTTCTATCAAAGCTCTAATGATATAACTTGTAGAGCTAATCTTCATTTACCACTTTCTTTCTCATTGATTTCTCCTTCTTCTTGTTCATCCATGTCCGGTAGATTCTTGATCATTTCTGAATCAACAAGTAAATCCCTTCTGGATGCCACATCTGTAGGATAGACCAGTGGTATTCCAAGTTTCTTTCTTAACTCACCTTGATATTGCTTGTACTTTTTCATGTTGGTCTGAGCATAGGATCGAATATGATTTGCAGCTTCAATCTTTTCCTGTGATGCAAAACCATGATTCCGAAGAGCATATTCAACATATACTAAGTGTCTGGCAAGATGTGTATACAATTCGTCTGTCTGAAGATTAACAGTATGAATGACTTCTCCCTTGAGAATTTTAACTTGTGGAGGGTCATTTATAACTTCAGGACCAGCTCTTTCAGCAAACTCTTGAAACTTTTCATGAAGTAGTATGCCTAGTTCAGAAGATGTTCTTACTTTTGGTCTCAACACCCAAAGCTCTGACAGAGATCTATCATAGAAGAACTGAAGCGATACTTTGTGAGATCCAAGCTTATGACATTCAACGAAGATAAGTAGCTCACCATTCTTAGGATCAGATGCAGTGGTTATTCTCATAATTTCTGTCTTTAAAGCTTTCAAATACATATCATGTATAGGGTTCTTCTGTTTAAAGCTTTCAAAGATAGCAATCATTCGACGATCATCATAGTCAGAAGTTTGTGGTGAGTCAATTACCTTTTGAGCACGTTCCCACTTATCACCATTTTTGTACTTGATGTACATCTTCATAGCTTCCAGTTTCTGAGCATGTTGCTTTTGAAGTGCTTCTTGTTCTGCCTTTTGAAGTCTCTCATTATGAGATAACTGTTCGAGTGTCTTCTTGAGTCTTTCTTCTCTCATAGCCAGATTAGCTTCATTCTATTCGAGTTCTTTGTTTGCTTCAAAATTCATTTGTTGTGTTTCAACAGAATCAGGAATTATTTGCTCTTCCTCATCCCAAAAACTGAGATCTGGTTCATCAAATTCTTCACCAACATCAGGAAACTGTAAGTCAGCAAACAGATCAATATCAGGTTCACCTGTATAGTAAAAACCTTCTACATCATCATCTTCCTGTTCTGCTGCTTGATGAGTTGTCTTCTTCCCTTCACTCCTATCTTCAAATTTTTCTTTACTTGCACTTGCACTTGCTCCCCCTCTAGATTTCTCCCTCTTAGTTGAGGAATCCTCTACAGTCTTGTGACTTGTACCAGCTCCAGGGTCACTTCCATCACTACCTCCAAAGAATTTCTTCTCTTCTGCTGTAAGTGAGTGAGTTCTGCTGATGATATTATATAAATGTCTTAACCCCTTTGCTTGATCATCACTTTGCTTTTCAATCTGACTGAGACGATGTTCAGTGGTTAAATGATTTTAATTTATGTTGTTCTGAAGATCTTCAATTTGATTAGCCATAGATGAGATAATAAGATCTTGAGCCACTGTGACATCTCCAGAGTCTTCAACTGCTTGTTGTTGAGAGAGTTTAAGTGCATTGATTTTGTTGTTGAAGATAGTTCTCATGTTGTCCATATCAAACCTCAAGTTTTTGTTGTCCTCTTCAGCTTGAGCAAGACTTTCTTTCATCTGATTGAGTTGAGTAATGAGAGATAAAGTGTATGTGTCATGGTGTGCTCTCACTTTAATAGCTCTCTGAGTATCACTCACCTCACGTGCTGGTGTTTCACTCAGATTTGAAGTAATTCTCACATCACTCCTCTCATTATCCTTAGCTGCATCCATTGTACCTGCACTGGAGATCACCCTGGCCTCCTCTTGGAAGGTCGGTGGTGGTGCAATGAGATTTCGCAAATCCCGATCAACCTGTGAAGGTTCTTCTGCCGTAACAATGGCAGGCACTGTAACTTGCTCCACTTGCATAACAATATTTTCAGCTTCATTTGCAAAAATATCTTCCCCCATTGTGAGTAACAGGGGTGAGCTTGAAGGAATGAATGGGTTTAAGATTGCCTTTGACATGGTTTTACTTTTCTTTTGCGATGGCAAATCTGTTTCACTCACAATACCACTACTGGGAACAGCTCTTTTGAATGACAATTTCTTTCTACGATAGTGTTTGGAGAATTTAGGATCAGTGTTTGGTGCATTGACCTGGGATAAAGGTTGTGGATCTACAACCCCTTGGTCACTTCTCACAATCATTTGACTACCAGAAAGATATTGAGATTGTAGTGGAGTTGAGTCAAATACCTGATCATTGACATGTACATCATCTTCATTCTTAGTGTGTTGATCCACTGGAAGTTGATGTTCAAGCACATTCAAGGGTTCAGAATCAGGTTGAGGTACTGGAACTTGTTCTGCTTCAGGCTGTGGAGCTTGTTGAACTAAAGGTACCACAGCATCTAGCTGTGGCATGACATTTGGCAAATGTATGTATGTAGACATATAAGGTGTTATGACTACAGGAACATGCAATAAGACCTTAGAAGTGTCCAGCCTGGTGTAGAACTTCTTGTTTGGTTTACCAGACCATTGAATTCGATCATTTGGAAACGGAGCAGGTTGATCCTTAGGCATTAGATGATTAAAAATTAGTGTCAAAAATCGAGGATAATGACACTTAACCGGTTTACCTTTTCCAAAGTTCTTTGTAGCCTTCTTCAATCGTTTCAGCAGAATAGGCCATATCAAACTGCCAAAATTGATTCTTCTATTCTGAGCAATAGCGAAACCAATTGACTGTAACATACCTGTGATGACAGTATTGTTGCTCTTTGTAGAATTTGCAAACACCTTTGCTATGATCTCGAAGAAGATATTCCATTCTTGAACAAGATTGCTTTTGAGTGGTCGTTTCAGATTCAGTTGACCATGATAGTTGATATTTGTGAAAAATAGAGTCAACTCATCATTTGAAGGTAAATTCAGCAAATCGTTCAGTTGGAAGTCCCAGAGCAGCATTGAAGACCGTTTCATCCACAGTATATGTCTGGTCATTAAAATCGAATGAAAATGATCTGTCATCTGAGACAGCTGTAGTACACATTAATTTGAGTGGACCAAATTTCATTGGAACATTTGCAGTTATAGAGCGACTACAGAGATTTTGCTCATTTAGAAACTTTATCCAGGACTTGAATCGATCCACTGGGCAATCCTCGGGATTAAAGTATCCAATATAATTGTGATTCACAAGTTCAAAATTATTATAAGCACCAGCCATTGCAAATCAGGGATTAAAATTAGTAAATCTGCAAAATTCAACAATTTAACCCAATTAAATTACAAAATTCGAATTAATTAATAATTAAAAAATTCGAAAAATCAAAATCTCTATAAAAAATTATGAAAAATTCAGACAAGGATCTTGATTGTAATACAAACACACATGTAATTTTAGTTTTTACAAAATCACAACCAATTGTTCGGATTTTTAGATCAAAAATTCGAATTTTTTTCAAACTCAAAAACCTCAAAACTCGATCAAATCTTACATATTCAATCTTGATTAAGAAGATTATGGACTGGGTAATCAAGAATAATCCTTAGAAACGCGTTTTGAGTAAGATTCGAGGCAGAAATTGGACAGAGATTCGTTCGAATTCGTGTGTATCTGTGTGTATATCGAACAGATTGGGTGACTTAACACGCCAATATAACAACCACTGATAATATGACTGTCAAAATATAACTTAGTTAATATATACCAAATAACTAAGATATGACTATCGGGTGATAGTCATACCGATAGTTATATTACGTTTAAAACGTAATATGACTATCCTAGGCTGTTCTAATATAACTACCGAAAGCACTCAATATAACAATTAAATCTTAGTTATACCGATAGTTATATTACTTGTTAAAACACTCAATATAACTATAAACTATTTTAACAGATATATTTAAACAAAAACAAAAACAAAGTTATATCTAATTTATTTCTAAGTTATATTACATTATTTAACACTAATATAACTAATCAAACGTTCGAATATAACAATCAAGGAGATTGTTATACCGATAGTTATATTGTAACAAATCAGTTAATATAACTAACTAAAAACAGAATATCAACAGAATTTAAATCAAGAAAATTACATTAATAATTTACATAACCAAAAAATAACAAATTAATTTATACTAAAATTTTAAAACCTAATAAAAATAAAAATTATAAAAACGATCATATGTTGTCCTTTTTACGAAATCAAACATTAATAACAGAAGGACAAACATTACAAATTAAAATAAAACTAAATAATTATACTACATATTTACATAATTATTTCTGATGAGTTAATAAATCTATAAATTTTCTAATAAAACAATTTCCATATAGAAAATTATTCAAAAAGAAACTATGATTTATTTAAACAACAAAAATAATCAAACTGAATTAAACACAATAACATTTTCAAGAAAAATAGATTTCTCATAAATTACAGCTTGTAAAATTCGAGAAAAATATTTTCAAAGAAAATGAATTAATCTAAAAATATAATAAGTAATTAAAAATATGTACATAAGATAATAACAATGATTTTAAGATGAAATAAGCAAGGGTATAAGTTGATAAAATAATTATACAAGTGATTTAATAAGAAATATTAACACAATAATCACTTGTAAATTATTAAAGATCAAACCTCAGATATTAACTAGTTTAATTACTAGGACTGTTTAACATACCCAATTCACCAACAATTCTGGTAAATGTGGATTCGTCAAGAGACTTAGTAAAAATATCTGCTGTTTGCTCTTCCGTGGGTACAAAAAATAACTCCACGGTACCATTCATGACATGCTCTCGAATAAAATGATACATGATGTCAATATGCTTTGTCCTTGTGTGCTGCACAGGATTGTTAGAGATTGCTATGGCACTTGTATTATCACATAAAATTGGAATTTTATCAAGCACAAAGCCATAGTCTCTCAGCTGATTCCTGATCCACAAAATCTGTGCGCAACAGCTTCCAGCAGCTATATATTCAGCTTCAGCCGTTGAGTTGGAAACTGTCTGTTGTTTCTTGCTGTACCAGGAAACTAGTCTACCACCTAGGAATTGACAACTCCCAGATGTGCTTTTTCTATCCACAACACTTCCTGCATAGTCAGAATCTGTATATCCAACAAGATTAAAACCAGAATCTTTAGGGTACCAGATGCCTAGGTTAGGCGTACCCTTAAGATATCTCAGAATTCTTTTAACAGCAATGAGATGAACATCTCTAGGATCCGATTGGAACCTTGCACACAAACACGTAGCATGCATAATATCAGGTCTACTCGCAGTAAGATAAAGTAATGAGCCTATCATACCTCTGTAGCTTGTGATATCTACCTTGACAGAATTTTCACATGCTCCAAATTTGACAGCTGTGGATGATAGTGTCTTTGCTGAAGAAGAGTCCTCCATTTGATACTTCTTGAGAAGCTCTTTGACATACTTGGATTGACAGATAAATATTCCATCTGTCCTTTGACTTATTTGCAATCCAAGAAAGAACTTCAACTCACCCATCATGCTCATTTCAAATCTACCCTGCATTAACTTCGCAAATTTCATTTCCTTGGTGCTTGCTTAAGACCATAGACAGCCTTGAAAAGGAAGTAGACATAGTCAATTAAATCCTGATCTTCAAAGCCAGGGGGCTGTTCTACATAAACCTCTTCATCTAGCTTGCCATTCAAGAAAGCACTCTTGACATCCATTTGATAAACTTTAAAGTTTGAAAATGCTGCGAATGCCAAGAATATTCTTATGGCCTCAAGTCTAGCCACTGGAGCATAGGTCTCATCATAGTCAATGCCTTCAGATTGGGAGTAACCCTTTGCTACCAGTCTTGCTTTATTTCTCGTCACTGTGCCATCTTCATCAAGTTTGTTTCTGAATACCCACCTTGTGCCAACTACTGGTCTGTCTGTAGGTCTGGGTACCAGCTTCCAAACTTCTTGTTGTTTAAATTGATTGAGTTCATCTTGCATAGCAATCACCCAATCAGGATCAGAAAGAGCTTCTTCAGTTTTTTTAGGTTCCATTTCAGATAGAAACCCTGAATAATTGCATTGATTCTGAAGAGCTCTTCTAGTCTTTACACCAACAACTGGATCACCAATGATTAACTCAAAAGGATGAGCTATATTCCAAACAGTCTGTCTGGGAAGATTAGATCTTGATGATTCTCCTTGACCTTCATTGGGATGTTGTGTGTGACCAGTTGACCCATCATTTTCTCCCCCTGAGTTGTTGCCAGGTTGACTAGACGAGGATTGATTATTAGAGTCAGGGGAATTTTGACTACTATCATTGATTTCATCACCATTACCCTGATCATCATTGTTGTCATTAGCATCAGCAAAAATCTCAGGTGAATTGTCATCATCTGAATCTGTATCTGTCATGTCATCGAAAGATAGCTTCTCAGATGGATTCTCAGTTTGGATACTAGGGAGTTTAGTGTCATCGAATGTTACATTGACACTTTCCATCATCTTCTGTTCAACAATCACATACACCCTGTATGCTCTCATTGAATAACCAATAAAAATTCTTCAAATGCTTTGGTATCGAATTTACCACCTTGATCATCACCTTCTTTAAGCACAAAGCACTTTGCCCCAAATACATGAAAGTATTTGAGTGAAGGTTTCTTATCAGCCATAATTTCATAGGGTGTCTTCATTTGATCTTTATTGATTAGAGTTCGATTCTGGGTATAGCACGCAGTATTGACGGCTTCAGCCCAAAAGTACAATGGAAGCCTTGATTCACTTAGCATAGTACGTGCAGCTTCAATCAAGGTTCTATTCTTTCTTTCCACTACCCCATTTTGCTGAGGAGTTCTTGGAGCTGAATATTGTCTGGTTATACCCTTCTCAGTGCAAAAGTCATTTAGAACTGCATTCTTGAATTCAGTTCCATTGTCTGATCTTATAGCTCTCACTGGATACGTAGAATCTCGCTCAATTAACTTGATGTGATCAATCACCAGTTGTGGAGTCTCATCTTTAGAATTCAAAAACAGAACCCATGTGTATTTCGAAAAATCATCAACAATCACTAGAGCATATCTCTTCCTTGACATAGACATCACATTAACTGGACCAAACAAATCCATATGAAGTAATTGTAATGGTTCAGTTATTGAAGATGTATCAGTGCTCCTGTGACTTGCCCTTTTTAGCTTGCCCTTTTGACATGCATCACACAGTCCTTCTTGAGTGAATTCCATTGAAGGCAAACCTCTCACCAATTCTCTTTTGACCAGAGAATTCATTGTCTTAAAATTAAGATGAGAAAGTTTCTTGTGCCATAGCCAACTCTCATCATTAGATGCTTTAGTGTAGAAGCAAGTAACTTCTTCAGTGCTTCCTGAGTTCATATTGGCTACGTACAGATTGCCTTTTCTAACTCCTGTCAGTTGTGGCTTTTCATGTCTCTTGTGTAAAATTAGACAATTCTTCTTGTTGAAATGAACTTCATAACCTTTATCACAGAATTGACTGACACTGAGCAAATTGTGCTCAAGTCCTTTCACAAAAGAAACTTCATCAATGATAACATTTCCAGCTTCAAGTCTGCCATATCCATCAGTTCTACCTTTGCTGTTATCTCCAAAGGTAACTACTGGGCCGGCCTTCTCCACCACATTTGTCAGCAGGGTTCTATCTCCAGTCATATGCCTTGAACATCCACTGTCCAAGATCCAGGTCACTCGATCAACCTGTTCAATACCCTGCAATGACAAATGAGTTAAACCTTCTTCGGGACCCAAATTTGATTGGGTCCTGCGTACTTAAAGTATTGACCTTTGTCAGGCAAAACAACATTTTTAAGTTTAACCTCTTTAGTCAATAAACATTTAACTTTATAAACAGATTTGAAAATCTTTTGTTTACTCTTGGGTATCCATGTTTCTCTCGCAGCAGTAACACTTGTGTCATTGACTGGACATTTGACCTGGTAGACATTCTTGGTAATCTTTTGTTTAGTCTTAGGTGCAAATGTCTCTCTCCTAACTTGAGGAGGAAAAGCAGTCTTAGATCGAACATTATTGTTCCTGTTCATGTGTTGTCGAGGAGCATTCTGTTTAACACATGCATAATTACCATTAAAATAAGCACGCATATTGTTAAAGGCACAAGACATACAATTGATAATACCACATGCTTTATGATTAGAGTTAATAGTAAGCATGGTATTTTTCTGCTTTGACTTGTTACTACCTAATCCAGTCTTAGAAGTACTAGCTGATTCAACAACTTTGACTGGTACCTTAGGTACATCTTTCTTGGGTGACACATTTGTTGTGTTAACGTCCTCAACTGATTTAGCCTTAACAAATACTGTGACATTTTTCTTGGATGACACATTCTTTGTATTATAGTTCTTAGCAGTTTTATTCTTAACACATTTATTCTTAACAAGAACTGTGCCATTTGCAGCATCCTCATTTCTCATTTCTTCATGTATAACCATAGAACAAATTTCTGGTGGTCCAGCATCAGATTTTGTAAACATTGGTTTTTCAACATTCTTAAGAATATGTGGTATACCTCTTTCTTTAGCTGGTATAGAATTAGGGGAATGATTACTCAAAGAACCAACAGCTTGACTGTAATCAAATCCTATTCCTACAGTTTGTTCTAATGCTTGTTTGTTGAAGAAATCTTTAGAAACTTTAACAGTATTATAACACGCTCTAACCTGTGTTTCAAGTTCCCTAATGGTGGTTTCTTGTTCAGCAATCTTATCAACTTGTTTTGTCATGTATTCTCCTAGACCCTTTTCTCTGCAGTTAAGTCGAGCTATTTCTTCTATATTCTTATCTTGATTAACCTGTACCTTTTTTAAATCTAGCATTTGATTTTCAAGATTAGTGTTAACAAGACTTATTCTCTCGTACCCTCTTTCTGCATTATTCAAGGAACGACGTAAACTATCAATTAACTGAGCATCAGTAAGAATTACCGGAGTGGTATAATAAGTTGAAGATTCAGCATTTGCCACCATCGCAAAGTTTCCATATTCTTCATCTTCGCTATCTGTATCATCCCAGCTTTTACCAGCAGCCACATAAGCTCTTCCACTTTTCTTCTTTTCAGAAGCATAATCTTTCTTCTGTGCTTGCTTGGGTTTCTGACACTCAGTAGCAAAATGTCCCAACTCATTACAATTGAAACAACGAATTTTGCTTCTGTCAACAGTTCCAGTTTTATAACCTCCCCTGTTACTAGAGGATGAAGAACCTCCTCTTTGAAACCTGTTATTTGACTTAAACCTGAACTTTGGATTTCTTCTGAATCTGAAGTTACTAAATTGTCTCACCATCATTGCCATAGATTCATCTTCCAATTGATCCAGCTCTTCAAGTGAATAAAATTCTCCACCATCCTGAGTAGCTGGTGTTTGGCCAAGTTCTACTTCAGTTTGTTCCTTGTTGAAACTAATAGGTTGAACCACTTTAGTTTCCACTTCCTTAGGAACCTCAACCACTAAAGCTGTAGAAGAATTTGCCATTCTGCCTTTGCCATAGAATTCCTTTTGCTGTACTTGTTCTAATTCATATGTTTTCAGAACACCAAATAGCCTTTCAAGAGCAACCTGAGTTAAGTCTCTAGATTCTCTGATGGCAGTGATTCTATGCTCCAAGTGAGTAGGCATAGTTAGTAAAAACTTCATGTTAATCTCCTTCTGAGTATAATGCTTGCCATGAACTTGCAAGTTGTTGATTATCTTGTTATACCTTTCGAACACTTCCTGAATGCCTTCATTAGGGCCAGCTCTAAACTGTTCATATTCAGAAGTTAGAATTTGCAGTCTATTTTCCTTGACTTCATCAGTCCCTTCATTAATGACCTCAATAGTTTCCCAGATGTGCTTAGCAGTTTTACAATTTCTCACATGGCTATACATTACAGCATCTAGGGAATCCAACAGAATGAGTCTCAAATTTTTATCCAATCCAGCTGCCTCCTTATCTTCAGAGGTATAGTTCTTAGGGTCCTTTGGATAGGATCTGGCAGGGACTGTTACAGTTCCATTTACAACTGTTTCAGTATCATGTTGCATGGGAATTGCTGGTCCATTTTCCAAAACCCACAAAAAACTTGGGTTTGCTACATCAAGAAATAACTCCATTTTGTTTTTCCACATATCATAATTATCTTTATTAAAGATAAGAATTTTGACATTGCCTTTGGCAGACATGATGAATTTTTAAGAGAGTTAAAAATTCGAGCTTAATTTTTGATTGAGTAAAAATAGGATCTTGATTTGTGTATCAATCAATAGGCTCTGATACCAATTGTTAGGTCCAATAAGATTGTAGAAGGGGGGTTGAATACAATCTATACCATTTTCTCAAAATTTATTCGTTAAATAATTTTGCCTTAAACGAATATTTTTGTGCGGAATAATATAACACAAATTTCAAGTTGAATATAACAATATATTAACTTGATGGGTGTTACAAAATCAGTCCAAATGATTATCAAGTGATTAATAACTAATTAGAAAATTCAACATGAACTTTGCTAATTTAGTTAATAAAATCAAGATATCAATTTGTGAACTAGGAAACTTAATTCGCTAGTAGTACAAGAATCACAAGTAAACAAGTTCCAATGGATAGGATATTACAACTGAGATGAACTTGAATTTACAGAATTAAACTTGTAGGTGTTCTTGAGCTTGAGAGAGAGAAAAATAGGCTGCTGTGTGAATTTTTCTTGTTTGGCTCGACTGGTTCTGATTTAACTTCCTTCTTCTGCCTTATATACACAGCCATAGTCATACTACTTGATTTAAACTGATATGACAATCATTTTACATTAATATGACAATCGGTATGACTATCAAATCAATGTAATATGACTGTCCAACTTAAATATAACTTTCGGTATAACTTAACTAGCCAATATGACATTCGGTATGACTTACCAAATGAATATAACATTCGGTATAACTTACCAATTGAATGAAATATGACTATCTCCATTTAACTGAATATGACTATCTCCATTTAACTGAATATGACTATCTCCATTTAACTGAATATGACTATCGGTATAACTATCAGTTTGATAGTTATATCATTCATATTTTTCAGCTTATAATTAATTAAATGACTTATAAAAAATCATTTAACTAATTAATTCTTTTCCATATTAATTCTTATTTAATTAATCTAATAATCACTTTAACAAATATATTAATTCTGATAGAATTAATTTATTTATTAACTTAATTACTTGACTTAATCAATTAAAATAAAATTAATATAAATTCTTTAATAGTCAATACTCCGCTGAAAACCACGTAATTATCATAAGGAACATACACTGGCATGATGTTGACGTTCGATGTACTGTCTGGTTCATGAACGACTAACTCCAATCTCTGTTCTTCATCGTGACTTTTAACACTGTGGTCTTTTATACTCTTCACTCTCATCAGTCATTCGGTACTGAAATTGTTTCTTGTCACTAATAGAAATCTCTGTCTTCGAAAATGAATCCACTTGTTTCAATGCTACCTTGAGGCCTGATCAGATATCTGAATCTTCTTCCAGTGTAAAACATCAAAACTATAGATTGACTTGTTGATTTTTCTTCTGACGGTTATCATCTTTTGAGATTCCTGTGACAGTTGATATTATTTACTTATTACAATCTAGTTTAATTGGATTAGGATCCTCGAACTGCAAATAGGCTGAGTCATATGCCTTTCACCGGTCGCCACCACCGCCGCCGCGCGGTGGGGCGCCGCCCCTCTCCCCCTTGCTGTGATTCCTGTCCCCTTCCCCCATATCTTGCACGCACATCACACGAACATCCTCTCATATATACACACACATATGATTATACATATATATATATATATATATATATATATATATATATATATATATATATATATATCTAATTACTTAAAAAAATCAAAACCCCCAAATCTTTTCTTTCCCCATTTTCTTTTCTTTTCTTCCTGCGTTTTCTTTCTCTCGAGATTTCCCGAAGTTTCTACTGCTGGGCTGCTGTCTGCGTCTCTCCTCTTAATGGGCTTTGGCCCAATTCTTTTATATTACTACTAACTATCCTCTCGGCCCAATTACACACTAATAAAACGAATTCTATAATTCATAATTAAATAAAATATTCGCAAAAATTAAACTTATCATTTTTAAAATAAAGAATATAAAATTACGAGCACGCACATATTTTCGAAATATTTTTCGGATAAAAAATGAATTAAATATGAATTTTCAAAGTTTTGATCCTTTAAATACAATAAAACTCTAAAATCATTTTAAAATACCGAAACATCCAAATTAATTCACCCAACCATTTTAAAAACTAAATAATATTATAAAGATAATATTACAAAAGATTTCATGATTTTTAATTCCTCCGATAATTTTATAAAATTTACAGAGGATAAAAAATGCATGATTTAAATATATTTAAATCCTCAAAAATAAAAATAAAAATACACCAATCTTCACAGCTTACCCAAATCATCAGATAATCACATAAACAACATCTCACATACATTTCACCTTTACAATAATATTCACATAATATAATTTATAATAAATAATAAATAAATATTATTAAAAATCGAAATTTTCTAGGTCGTTATATCCATGACTAAGCAGGTGCATGAATTTGAGATGTTGGTTCATGCCTTGAAGGAGTCCGGAATGGACCTTCCTGAAAAGTTTCAGGTTATGTCTGTGATTGAAAAGCTCCCTAAGTCTTGGGAAGATTTTGCTCTCTCCCTGAAAAGACAGAAAGGAGAGATCACTTGGATAAACCTGATGTTGGACATCTCTGTGCAGGAACAACACAAGTCCAAACATGGACATGTGATTCCTGTTGAACATGTTGGGAGTTCGAAGGTGAACGTAGTGACTGTAGGACAAAAAGGAAAGAATGTCACTAAGAAGGAAAACACTAAGTCTAATAAAGACAAGAACAAGGCTGAGAAACCAAAGGCAAACAAACCATGTTGGTCTTGTGGACAGGTTGGTCATTGGAAAAAGGACTGTCCTGTAAAGAAAGCTAAGAAATCTGTTGTGGAAGCACAAGCTAATACTGTGCTTGGAACCACTGGTGGGCCTGTGGTTAACATGGTTGTTAGTGTGGCTATTGCTTCTGAAACTGACAACGGGTATGTGACCTACAATTCTGTACTTCTTTCTACTTATTCATCTCATGAATGGTTGATTGATACTGGAGCTAATGTACATATTTGTACTGATATTACTCTGTTTGTATCTTATCAACAGACTCATGGAATGACTGTGACGATGGGGAATGCGAGCGCGGCTCAAGTTCTTGGAATAGGAAACGTGGACCTGAAGTTCGCTTCTGGGCGTGTTCTATCCCTCACTAGAGTGCATCATGTTCCTGATATTCGTTGAAATATAATAAGTGGAAGTTGTTTAGTTAAGAATGGATTTGAACTTTCTTTGAAATGTAATAAAGTAGTTATTACACATATTGGTGTATTTTTTGGCAAAGGTTACTTGTCTGATGGATTGTTTTTAATAAATGTTAAGCCTGTTTTGGGCAGTTTTATTAATGATAATGTTGCCCCTTCTGTTAATTGTGTTGAATCATCTGATTTGTGGCACTTGCGTCTTGGTCACTTGAATTTTGGTGCTCTAAAGAACATGATGAATTTAGAGTTGATTCCAAAACTTGCCATTGATAAGAAATCTAAATGTCAAGTATGTGTGACTGCTAAACAAACTAGGAAACCCTTTCATAGTGTGGTTAGGGATTCGGGTGTGTTAGATTTAGTGCACATAGACATATGTGAATTTGGTGGTGTTTTGACCAAGGATCATAATAGATACTTCATTACTTTTATGGATGATTGTAGTAGATATTGTCATGTTTATTTGCTTAAACATAAAGATGAAGCACTAGAAAAATTCATTATGTTCAAAACTGAAGCTGAAACATAAACAAGTAAAGTACTTAAACGTTTGAGATCAGATAGAGGTGGTGAGTATACGAGTACCTCGTTTAATGAATTTTTTAAGAACAATGGTATAGTTCATGAGGTAACTCCACCATACACACCTGAGTCTAATGGGGTGGCAGAACGAAAGAATAGAAAGTTTAAAGATATGATCAACAGTATGTTGATTAAATCGGGGTTGCCTAAGTACATGTAGAGGGAGACTCTGAATACGGCTTGCCATATTCTGAATAGAGTTCCTCTGAAACATATGACAAGACACCTTATGAATTATGGATAACGAAAATGACTAGTCTAAAGTATCTTTGTGTATGGGGGTGCCTTGCAAAGGTACTTGTCCCTGAACACAAGAGAAAGAAATTAGGGCCGAAAACTGTTGATTGCATCTTTCTGGGCTATATTGAAACCACTACGGCTATGAGATTTTTAGTGTTAAAATCTGACATAGACGGATTAGTGGCTAACACTATAGTTGAATTTCGTGATGCAACATTCTTTGAGGATGTGTTCCCTATGAAGGCTGGTATACCTCAGGGTATTTCTGATGATGATCCCACTCACACATCGAGTTCCATTCCTGATCATGTGGAAAGGATGACAAATGTGGGGGCAAATCCTAGTAGTAGCTCTACTCCTGATGAAGTAGAGGAACCTAGAAGGAGTAAGCGTGCAAAGGTAGTCAAAGATTTTGGAAGTGATTTTATCACTTACAATATCGAGGATGAACCTTTAACTTTTCGACAGGCCGTGGATTCTTCTGAATCAAGGTACTGGAAAGGTGCTGTAAAAATTGAAATTGACTCTATTGTTTCAAACGGAACATGGGAGTTGGTTGATCTACCTCCTGGGTGTTCTACTATAGGATGTAAATGGGTATTCAAAAGGAAGATGAACCCGGATGGCTCAATAGATAAGTATAAGGCTAGGCTGGTATAAGGGCTTCATGCAAAAGGAAGGCATTGATTACTTTGATACATACTCTCCAGTTGCTAGAATGACAACAATCCGAATGCTTGTAGCATTGGCTTTTATACATGGTCTTATCATCCATCAAATGGATGTAAAGACAACTTTTATTCATGGTGAACTTGAAGAAGAGATTTATATGGATCAGCCTGAAGGATTTGTTGCATCTGGTAATGAAAGGAAGGTATGTAAGTTAATCAATTCTATATATGGCTTAAAACAAGCTCCTAGAGACTGACATAAAAAGTTTGATGAAACTGTTTTAGAATCAGAATTTGTAGTTAATTAAAGTGACAAGTGTGTCTATTACATGGTTAAAGGAAGTGAATGTATTATTGTGTGCCTATATGTGGATGACATTTTATTGTTTGGAACCAATATCGAGATTATTAACGAGGCAAAAGTGTTCTTGAAAAGGCACTTTGATATAAATGATATGGGAGAGGCTAGTGTGATTCTTGGTATCAAGTAGACTCAGTCAACTGATGGAATAACCTTGTCACAATCTCATTATATAGAGAAATCTATACTTGAGAAGTATGGTTATTCAAATTGTAGAATCGCGAGTACTCCGTATGATCCTAAAGTTGCCCTTGTCAAGAATAGTTCAGGAATTCCTGTGTCTCAGTTAAGGTACTCTCAGATTATTGGGAGTTTGCAGTATTTTGCTAATGGTACTAGGCCGGATATTTCATATTCAGTGTCTAAGTTAGCAAGATATACAAGCTGTCCAAACAAGACTCATTGGGATGCTCTTGATAGAGTACTTAGATATCTGAAAGGCACCATATATCTTGGTCTGCATTACAGGAGGTTTCCTGGAGTTACAAGTTGTCCAAACAAGACTCATTGGGATGCTCTTGATAGAGTACTTAGATATCTGAAAGGCACCATATATCTTGGTCTGCATTACAGGAGGTTTCCTGGAGTGCTAGAGGGATATAGTGATGCAAGTTGGATAGCTAAGAAGTCTAGTTCCAATGGAGTGACTGGATATCTGTTTACCCTTGCGGGTGGAGCAATATCTTGGAAGTCTTCTAGACAGACTGTGATAACTAGGTCTACTTTTGAGGCTGAGTTGTGTGCATTAGATGCCACGGGGTCAGAGGCTGAATGGTTACATGGACTTATGTCAGTATTACCTGTAGTAAGCCGACCACTTCCTTCTTTTGCTGTTCATTGTGATAGCCGTACAACTATTGACAAGATTAACAGCAAGAAGTATGATGTGAAAACAAAGAGACATATCCAAGTTAGACTGAAGTCTATAAGGGGTCTGATGTCTGAAAGGATTATTGCTATTGAGTTTGTTGGAACTCAAGATAACCTAGCTGATTCTTTGACTAAGGGACTTGAGCATGCTGTTGTCCTTAAGTCTAGGTTGGGGATGGGACTGATAGCCCATAATGATTCATCTACAGCGGGAACCCAATACACATGAGAGGAGATCCCTCGAAAGTGTATTCAATGTGGTAATAACAAGTTGTAATGGTGAATTGGTTGTACCTTTAACTACATAGATTGATACTCACGTATCTGGAATCTATCCCCTGTAAACCTATAAGGTACTGTCACTTGTTAGGTCCACTATGATTGTAGAAGGGGGGTTGAATACAATCTATATCAATTTCTCAAAATTTATTCGTTAAATAATTTTTACTTAAACGAATATTTTGTGCGGAATAAATTGACTCGGATTTCAAGTTGAATATAACTGTATATTAACTTGATGTGGTGTTACAAAATCAATCCAAACTATTATCAAGTGTTTAATAACTAATTAGAAAATTCGACATGAACTTTTCTAATTTAGTTAATAAATCTCAAGATAAGTACTAGGAAACTTAATTCTCTAGTAATACAAGAATCACAAGTAGACAAGTTCTATCGGATAGAATATTACAAAGATGATGAACTTGAATTTATGTGAATTAATTTGTTCTTGGTGTTCTTGATATTTGAGAGAGAAAGCTGCTGTGTTTTTCCAGGATTTTGCTGTGTTCTGGTCTCTTTTCCATTCTACTGCTTCTGCTGTGTTATATAGGTCTGTACTCATTAGATATGACTTAAACTGCTTCAAGACCTATTAAATCAGCTGTCAGTATGACTTAATCTTGCTCCAAGACATAATTAAACCTTAGATATGACTTATTTTCTGTCGGTATGACTTAGAAACTGTGTCGGTATGACTTAATCTTCAACAGTGTGGTCGGTATGACCTAAACACTTTTGTCGGTATGACCTAACACCTTTCCAGAAATATCTTGCTTCGGTATGACTTAATTCCCTCGGTATGACCTAGCAGATTTGAGGTCGGTAAGACATAAACCATTGCAGCAGCTCGGTATGACCTAATTCTTCTCCTTGGTATGACTTAGACTTAAGTCATGTCGGTATGACCTAATTTAAGTCATACTGAACCAAACTTAGTCAAGACATAATCTATTCAGCATTTAATTAAGTCATATTGATCCTTTTAATTAATTAATGATGAACTAATTCATGATTAATTGATACAATAATTAACTTAATAAATAAATTAATTCTATTAGAATTAATTCATTAATTAAATCAATAAAATGATTTATATCAATTAAAAACAAATTAAATTAAATCAATAACTAATTAATTTAATTCTTCCAAACCACGGAAAATAATAAAGAATTACCACTGACTTATGTTGACGTTCGATGTACTGTCTGGTTCATGAACGACTAACTTCAATGATGCTTCTTCACTTCTGACTTTAAGCTGTGGTTTATTTCTTCTCTCAATTTTCTTGTACTTTGCTTGATTTTCAATCTATCACTCGAAAAATCTCTGTCACTGTAAATGAATCCATTCACTTCAATGTTATACTGAGGCTTGATCAGATACCTGATACGTCTTCCAGTGTGAAACATCAAAACTATAGATTGACTTCCTTCTTTCTTCTGACAGATATTGCTTCCTGAGATTCCCGTGACAGATCATACGGATATTTACTTATTACAATTTGGTTTAGGTTGATTAGGATCCTTGAACTATAAATAGGCTGATTCATATGCCTTTCAATCTCCCCTATTTGTTCGTTAGACAATAACAACCAAATACCTAGAGGATACCTCAACTAATTCAACTTAACCAAATGAAAGATAAAATATTAAACGTAAAGCAAATATCAAACAGTTCTGGTTTATATTAAACATTTCTAGATTCAAACAAAATGATAAATACAAGATAGATGATCCTTTAGCCTGATCATATTTAACATATTCCTATCTTGACCTATCTAGCTCTAAAGATAATACATGTAGAGTTGTTCTTCAATTACCGTCTTCTCGTCTAAATTCTCCTTCTTCTGGCTCATCTGTGACTTGAAGTTTCCTATGCAAATCAGAATCAACAAGACGCTCTCTTCTTGATGACAATCCTTGAGGTAAGATTAAAGGAATTCCAAGCTTCTTTCTCAGTTCACCTTGAAATTTCTTGTAATCTTTTATATTCGTTTATGCATAGGATCGAATGTGATCTGCAGCTATTACCTTTTCTTCAGTCAAGAATCCATGATTTCTGAGAGCATATTCAGCATATACCAAGTGTTTTACATGATGTTCATATAACTCATCTGTCTGAAGATTGATTGAATGAAGTACCTCCCCCTTAAGAAATTTTACATGTGGAGGATCCTTAATCACTTCTGCTCCAGCTCTTTCAGCAAATTCTTTGAACTTTTCATGTAGCAAAACACCTAGCTCAGATGATGTTCTCACCTTAGGCCTAAGTACCCAAATCTCTGTCAGCGATCTGTCATAAAAGAATTGAATAGATACTCTGAAAGTTCCAACATTATGACAATCCACAAATATTACCAGCTCATCAGATTTGGGGTCAAATGCAGTAGTTATCCTGATGACTTCTACCTTTAAGGCCCTTATATACATATCATGAATTGGATTTGCCAGTTTGAATTCCTCGAGAATTTCTCCAAGACGACGATCTTCATAATCAGAACTTTGAGGTGAATCAATTGCTTTTTGAGCACGTTCCCATTTGTCATCGCTCTTGAGTCTGACATATGTCTTTCTCTTCTCAACATTTATAGCATGTAATCGTTGTAGTGCTTGCTGTTCAGCTTTCTGAAGTTCTTCATTTCGTGCAATTTGCTCTAATGACTTTTGAAGCTTTTCTTCTCTCATCAGCAAATTAGCTTCCCTCTGAGCAAATAACTCTTCAGATTCTTTCTCTGCTTGTTGAGTTTCATATTCAGATGTCACTGGTTCTTCTCCTTCCCAGTGACTTAAATCTGGTTCAGGTAATTTCTCACCTTCATCAGAAAAATCAAAGTCATTAAAAACATCAAAATTATCCGGTTCACCCATGTAGAAATATTCTGTGTCTTTGACTTGATCATCATCTACAACAACTTTCTTCTTGCCCTTATTCCTCCTGTCTTCACTGTCTGTATCAGATTTATCTCCTTTCTCCCCTTGTGATTTCTCCCCTTGTGATTTCTGTGCCTGTTGTGATTTCTCCCCCTTAGTTGAGGAATCCTCTACAGATTTACCAGTTGCACCAGCTCCAGGATCTCGCTCATCATCATCACCACCTGTTCTTCCAAAGAATTCTCTTTCTTCAGTTGGTGTGCGATTTTGACTTATCAGATTAAACAAATGCCTTAATCCTTTAGCTTGATGTGCATTTTGCTTCTCAATTTGATCTAGTCGAAAATCAGTAAAACGCTGATTTTCATGTACTTCTTCCTGTAGATTGTCAACCTTGTTGGAGATTTCAACAATAATTTTATCTTGTGCCATAGTGACCTCACCAGAATCATCAAGAGCTTTTTCATAAGAAAGTTCGAGAGTGTTGATTTTATTAGTGAAGAATGTCTTCAAGTTGTTGATGTCACCTTTTATTGAAGTAAGCTGAATATCAACAGAGGTGGATGGAGAAGACTGTTTATCCACTTGTGCTCGAAGTAATCGAGCTTCAGCTTTACTTGCTTCCAGTTCCCTTTCCAGATTTTGTATCTTTTGTAACAATGAGAGAGTGTATGTGTCTGTGTGTGCACTAACCTGAGTTTCACTCTGAATTTCACTCACCTGATGTGCATGTGTATCACTCAATTTTGTGGTGATCCTCACATCACTCCTCTCAATTTCCTTAGCTTTTCCAGAAGCGGTACCTGCAGTTAAAATCACCCTAGCCTCCTCTGGGAAGGTCAGTGGTGGTGCAATGGGAGTTCGCAAATCCCTGTCCTCAATCTATTCTACTTGTACATTTGGATTTGTAATCTGAATTGCTTTAGTAGTAGATTGATCAAGTTGCCTTCCAATTTCTTCAGTCGAAACTGCGAGTGGAAACTGCCTTGAGGGATCTAGGAATGTTTCTCCTAGGAGGGGAGATGATGGTTCCATTAAAGTTGGAAAGGAACCAAGATTTCCCTCAGAAGTCTGTGAAGACTCTTCTACCGTAACTATGGTAGGCACTGTTTCAGACTCAATGTGCTCTCCTGTCAATGTGTCCCTATTTTCATCATAATCTATATGTTCTCCCATTGTTAGTAATAACAAAGGGGTTGTGCTTGACACATTACAGGATGCCATGGCCCTATGGCGAATTTCAATAGTATCATCCTGTTGAGAGGATGATCCTAGTAACTGTTGCATGGCCATATCAATATCAATATCTTGTTGAGAAGATACGGATGGGCTTACAGTTGCCTCTGAATCATTTCTACTTTTCTTTTGTAGAGGCAGAGCTGTGGGTTCACTCATTATATTACTTCTTTTCTTTGCTCTTTGAAAGGGAATTTTCTTTCTGGAGTGGAAAGTTTTAAGTGATGTAGATTGAGTGTTTGGCTCTATGACCGGGGTTTGAGATTGCGGTCTTACAATCCCTTGGTCAGCCCTATCAACCACTTGGGTTCCAGAAGTAGATTGTTCAGCAATAGAAGTTATAGAGAGATTAGAAGTCAATACCTGGTCAGCAGGTGCCGAAGAGATTGCAACTTGAGTAGTTTGAACCAGTTGTTCTTGAACAGGTTCAATTTGCTGAATAGGTACCTCTTGTTCAGCTTCAGGTTCAACTATTGGTTCTGCTTGCTCAGGTAATGGTTCATTTTCCTCGGGTAAAGGTACAGGTGCAATGATGGGTAGTTGTATAAAGTTTGACATGTATTGAGTGACAACTACTGGCATATTTGACAATTTAGGTTTGACACCGTACTCAGTGAATAATCTTGTCGAAGGTTTACCCGACACCATTGCTTCACTATTCAGAAATGGAGCATAATATTGTAATTCTACCAAATGATTAAAAATCAAAGAAAGGAATCTTGGGTAAAAGCATTGAACTTTATCGCCCCAGTCAAAATTCCTTTTAGCATTGATTACTCTTCTAACCATAGGTCCACACAGAAGGCTGCCAATGTTGATTATCCGATTATAAGCAACTGCAAATCCAATATGCTGCATAAAGGAAGGTAATATTCCGAAGTTACTTTTTGTGGAATTGGCAAACACCTTGGCTAGTGTGTCGAACACATAATCCCATTCCCTGAACTAGAAACTTTTTATTCAAGACAGGAAGATCTGCTCTGTCTTGATAATAAATACCATCAAAGAAATTAGTTAATTCCTCATCTGACGGATAATCCTCAAAATTGTCATTTGGAAAGTTTAAGACCGTATTAATGACAGATTCATCCACTGTGTACTGATTGTCTCCAAGAGTGAAAACAAACGATCTGTTATCGTTAGAAACGACAGCAGTAGTACACATAATTCGCAGGGGTTCAATTTTTAAAGGAGTATCTAATCTCAAAGCCGTGCGAACTAGTGAATGATCATTCAAAAATCGAATCCACGGTCGAAAACGTTCGAGTGAACATTTTTCGGGATCAAAATATCCGATCAAATTATGCTTAACTATTTGAAAACGATCATTGTTATTACCAGCCATTTTTATCAAATTTTAACACTTTGAAAATTTCAGATTTTACAAAATAATTAATTAAATTGATTTATTTCGAATTAATAATTAATTAAAAATTCGAAAATAATCAAAGTTGTTCAAAAATTCTGAAAAATTCACACAATGATCTTGATACACACACGAACACACCAGTATTTTTAGTTTTTGCAAAATCAAAACCAAAAGTCCGGAATTTTAGATCGAAAAATCGATTTTCGAAAACAAAATCTGAAAAATTCGATTAAAAACGATGATTGAACGGTCGATTTGTAGAGAATTGAACAGAGAATCGTTTAATCGTGTTTAGAACTTGATTTCAGTAAGATTTGAGTGAAAAATCGGGCATGAACTCGTTACCAGTCGTGTATATATGTGTATGTATCTCTTGAGTTCTCTATGACTTAACATGAGAGAATGACTTAACATGAAATATGACTTAACTAACTAATCTGTTATATATATATATACTAACATATGATTATGACTTAATGTTATTACTAAGACTTAACTCATTATGACTTAATTCTATATATAACAGACTCGATTATGACCTAATTAAAACTAATACTTGATTATGACTTAATTAAAACTAATACTGAATATGACTTAATCTATATACAAGACTTAATTCTATTTAACTATTATTCGAATAAGACTTAAGTACAACTACCGGCGAATATGACTTAACTACAAAGACATAATTCGCTATGACTTAAACTAATAAGACTAAATCTGATCAATATAACAAATAAGTCATACCGACCAGAAAAACAATTAAAACAAGTCATATTGCAGTTTAGATTAATTTTAAGTCATATCTACTTAAAATAAATTAAAGAAAATACAAATAATTTAATTAAACACACAAATATTTACAACTAATAATACAGAAAAATATATTAAAAATAATATTATAAATCAAACAAATAATAAAAATAGAAATAACTAATATAGATTAATTTGTTAACGGAAATAAAACAATATTAACAGGACAAACATTACAAAACATTAAATAAAATATTCTAAACAAATAAAATAAATACATACAATTATTCTAAAATTATAGAAATATGGAATAACAAATATTTAATTAAACAAAGTGATAAATACAATAACCAACAAGAAAACAAGTTGATAAAATAATTAAACAAGTGATTTTTTTTTTATTTTAAATATTCACAGACTAATCACTTGTTAATTATTAAAGATCAAACCTCAGATATTAACTAGATTAATTACTAGGACTGTTCAACATACCCAATTCACCAACAATTTTGGTGAATGTGGATTCGTCGAGCGACTTAGTAAAAATATCTGCTGTTTGTTCTTCAGTGGGTACAAACAGTAATTCCACTGTACCATTCATGACATGCTCTCTAATAAAATGATACATGATATCTATATGCTTTGTCCTTGAATGCTGCACAGGATTGTTGGAGATTGCTATGGCACTTGTATTATCACACAAAATAGGAATATTTTGTAATACAAAGCCATAGTCCATCAGTTGATTCCTAATCCACAAGATTTGAGCACAACAGCTTCCAGCAGCTATATATTCAGCTTCGGCTGTAGAGTTGGAAACTGTTTGTAGTTTCTTGCTGTACCATGAAACCAATCTACCACCTAGGAATTGACAACTCCCAGAGGTGCTTTTTCTATCTACAACACTTCCTGTATAATCAGAATCTGTATATCCAACAAGATTAAAACCAGAATCTTTAGGGTACCAGATACCTAAATTAGGCGTACCCTTAAGATATCTTAGAATTCGTTTAACAGCAATGAGATGAACATCTCTAGGATCCGATTGGAATCTTGCACACAAGCACGTAGCATGCATAATATCAGGTCTACTTGCAGTAAGGTAAAGTAATTAGCCTATCATACCTCTGTAGCTTGTAATATCTACCTTAGCAGAATTTTCACATGCTCCAAATTTGACAGCTGTGGATGATGGTGTCTTTGCTGAAGAAGAGTCCTCCATTTGATATTTCTTGAGAAGCTCTTTGATGTACTTGGATTGACAAATAAATATACCATCTTGCCTTTGATTTATTTGTAACCCAAGAAAGAACTTCAACTCTCCCATCATGCTCATTTTGAATTTACCTTGCATTAACTTTGAAAATTTCTTGCAAAGAAGATCATTAGTAGACCCGAATATTATATCGTCCACATAAATTTGAACTAATATTGTATCATTCTTATGTTTCTTTGTGAAGAGAGTTTTGTCTATGACACCTCTTGTAAATTCATTTTCAAGTAAAAATTCAGAGAGAGTGTCATACCATTTCCTTGGTGCTTGCTTAAGACCATAAATGGCTTTGAAGAGAAAGTAAACATAACCCAATAGATCTGGATCTTCAAAACCAGGTGGTTGTTCTACATATACCTCTTCATCCAGCTTTCCATTCAGAAAGGCACTCTTGACATCCATTTGATAAACATTAAAGTTAGAAAATGCTGCAAATGCCAAGAATATCCTAATGGCTTCAAGTCTAACCACTGGAGCATAGGTCTCATCATAGTCAATGCCTTCAGATTGTGAGTAACCTTTTGCTACCAGTCTTGCTTTATTTCTTGTAATTTTACCATCTTCATCAAGTTTGTTTCTGAATACCCACCTAGTACCAACCATTGTTCTATCTATAAGTCTGGGTACCAGCTTCCATACTTCTTGTTGTTTAAATTGATTGAGTTCATCTTGCATAGCAATCACCCAATCAGGATCTGAAAGAGCTTCTTCAATTTTCTTAGGTTCCATTTCAGATAGAAACCCTGAATAATTACATTGATTTTGAAAAGCTCTTCTAGTCTTTACACTAACATCTGGATCACCAACGATTAGCTCAAAAGGATGAGCTTTATTCCAAACATTCTGTCTGGGAAGATTTAGTCTTGATGATTCACCTTGTTCTTCATTGTGATGTTGAGTATGACTAGTAGATCCTTCATTAGCTCCCCCTGAGTTGTTGCCAGGATGATTAGATGAGTGTTCAGAAGTATGAGTGATGTTTTCAATATTATCATTATTTTCACCACTATTATTCTGATTAGACTCATCATTGTCATTGTTGTCATTTGCATCAGCAAAAACATCAGGTGGACTATCGTCATCTGAATCTAGATCTGTCATATCTTCAAAAGATAGCTTTTCAGATGAATCTTCAGTTTGGATACTAGGGAGTTTAGTCATCAAATGTAACATTGACACTTTCCATCATCTTCTGATGTTCAATCAAATACACCTTATAAGCTCTTCTTTCATAACCAACAAAAATTGCTTCATGTGCTTTGGCTTCAAATTTTCCACCTTGATCATCTCCTTCTTTAAGTACAAAGCATTTTGCTCCGAATACATGAAAGTATTTGAGTGTTGGTTTCTTTTCATTCATGGCTTCATAGGGTGTTTTCATCAAGTCTTTGTTGATAAGAGTTCGATTCTGAGTATAGAAAGCAGTGTTGACAGCTTCAGCCTAAAAATACAATGGAAGCCTTGATTCACTTAACATTGTACGTGCAGCTTCAATAAAGGTTCTATTCTTTCTTTCAACGACCCCATTTTGCTGAGGAGTTCTTGGAGCTGAGTATTGTCTGGTTATACCTTTTTCAGTACAAAAGTCATTCAGAACTGCATTCTTAAATTCAGTTCCATTGTCTAACCTTATAGCCCTTACTGGATACTTGGAATCCAACTCAATTATCTTGATGTGATCAATCACCAGTTGTGGAGTCTCATCTTTAGAATTCAGGAACAAGACCCATGTGAACTTTGAAAAATCATCAACAACCACAAGAGCATATCTTTTCTTTGACATAGACATCACTAGACCAAATAGATCCATGTGAAGTAACTGTAAAGGTTCAGTTATTGAAGACATATCAGTGCTTCTGTGAGTTGCCCTTTTTAGTTTGCCTTTTTGACAGGCATCACATAGTCCTTCCTGTGTAAATTCCATAGAAGGTAAACCTCTCACCAATTCTCTCTTAACCAGAGAGTTCATCGTCTTGAAATTTAGGTGAGAAAGTTTCTTGTGCCATAGCCAACTTTCATTTGTGGATGCTTTATAATAGAAGCAATTGATTTCTTCAGTGCTTCTAGTGTTCATGTTGGCTACATACAAGTTTCCTTTTCTGACTCCCGTTAGAGATGGTTGTTCACTTCTTTTGTGTGTAATCAGACAATTCTTTTTGTTAAAGTAGACTTCAAATCCCTTGTCATAGAATTGACTGATACTGAGCAAATTATGCTCAAGTCCTTTTACAAAGGACACTTCTTCAATGATAACATTTCCAGCTTCAAGTCTGCCATATCCATCAGTTCTACCTTTGCTGTTATCTCCAAAGGTAACTACTGGGCCGGCCTTCTCCACCACATTTGTCAGCAGGGTTCTGTCTCCAGTCATATGCCTTGAACATCCACTGTCCAAGATCCAGGTTACTCGTTCAACCTGTTCAATACCCTGCAATGACAAATGGATTAAACCTTCTTCGGGACCCAAATTTGATTGGGTCCTGCGGATTTAAAGTATTGACCTTTATCAGGCAAAACAACATTTTTAATTTTAACCTCTTTAGTCAATAAACATTTAACCTTATAAACAGATTTGAAAATCTTTCGTTTTATCTTGGGTATCCATGTTTCTGTAGCAGCAATAACACTTGTGTCATTGACTGGACATTTGACCTGCTAAACATTCTTGGTAACCTTTTGTTTAGGCTTAGGTACAAATGTCTCTCTCCTAACTTGAGGAGGAAAAGCAGTCTTTGATCGAACATTATTGTTCCTGTTCATGTGCTGTCGAGGAGCATTCTGTTTAACACATGCATAACTACCATTAAAATAAGCACGCATACTGTTAAAAGCACAAGACATACAATTGATAACACTACACGCTTTATGATTAGAATCAATGATAGGCATGGTATTTTTCTGTTTCAATTTATTACCACCTAATCCAGTCTTAGAAGAACTAGTTGATTCAACAACTTTGACTGGCACTTTAGGTACATCTTTCTTGGATGAAACATTCGTTGTATTAGTGTCCTCAACTGATTTAGCCTTAACAAATACTGTGGCATCCTTTTTTAATGAAACATTCTTTGGATTAGCGTTCTTAACAGATTTCTCCTTAACACATTTATCCTTAACAAAGACTGTGCCATTAGCACTATCCTCATTTCTCATTTCTTCTTGGATAACCATAGAAAGAATATCTGGTGGTCCAACATCAGATTTTTTAAATAGAGGTTCTTTAACATTTTTGAGCACATGTGGTATTCCCCTTTCTTTAGCATTAACATGGTTAGGGGAATTTATGCCCAACGATCCACAGCTTCATTGTAACCATACCCTATACCTGTTGTTCGTTCTACAACTTGATTGTTAAAGAACTCTTTGGAAACTTTAACCGAATTATAACAAGCCCTGACCTGTGTTTCAAGTTCAGTAATTCTAGCCATTTGTTTGCCTACAACTTCTAGAATAGCTTTCTCCTTTTTATAAAGCATTGTTATTTCATCTCTTTGTTGATCTTGATTAATATGCACCTTTTTCAATTCTGACACTTCATTGCCAAGATTAGTGCTTAACAGATCTAGTCTTCTATAATCAGTTTTTGCATTATCTAAGGAATTATAAAGACTACGAATCAACTCTGGTCAGTAACAATTACCGATTTGTTATGATGATCAGATGCTTCATCATTTGCCACCAGCGCAAAATTTCCATATTCTTCATCTTCGCTATCCGTGTCATCCCAACTCTTACCAGCCGCAACATAGGCTTTTCCAGGTTTCTTCTTCTCAGCAACAAAATCTCTTCTTTGAGTTTGCTTCGGTTTCTGACATTCAGTGGCAAAGTGCCCTAATTCATTACAGTTGAAGCAACGAATCTTGCTTCTGTCAACAGATCCAGTTTTGTATCCTCCCCTGTTACTAGAGGAAGAAGAGCCTCCTCTTTGGAATCTGTTATTTGACTTAAACCTGTACTTTGGATTTCTTCTGAATCTGAAGTTGCCAAATTGTCTTACCATCAATGCTAGGGATTCATCTTCCAGTTGATCTAACTCTTCCAATGAGTAGAAGTCTCCACCATCCTGAGTAGGTGGTGTTTGACCAAGTTCTACTTCAGTCTTTTCCTTGTCTGAGCTGTAAGGTAGAACAACCTTAGCTTCCACTTCCTTAGGTGCCTCAACTATAAGAGCTGTAGATGAACTTGGCACTCTTCCTTTACCAGAGACCTCCCTCTGCTGTACTTGTTCCAGTTCATAGGTTTTCAGAACACCAAACAATCTTTCAAGAGCAATCTTATTCAAATCTCTTGATTCTCTGATGGCTGTTATCCTATGTTCAAGATGAGTGGGCATTGTCAACAAAAACTTCATATTAATCTCCTTCTGTGTATATTGCTTGCCATTAACTTGCAAGTTGTTGATAATTTTGTTATACCTTTCAAACACTTCCTGAATGCCTTCATTAGGGCCAGCTCTAAAGTGTTCATACTCAGAGGTTAAAATCTGAAGTCTGTTTTCCCTGACTTCATCAGTTCCTTCATTGATAGTCTCAATAGTTTTCCACATGTGTTTTGCAGTTTTACAATTTATCACATGACTGTACATCACAGCATCCAGGGAATCTATTAAAATAAGTCTCAAATTCTTATCTAGTCCTGCGTCCTCTTTTTCGGCAGGAGTAAAAGAATCAGCATGCTTTGGAACAGATGTTGCAGGTGATACAAAAATTCCTCCAACAATAGATTCAGATATATGTTCTTTTGGAATTATAGGTCCATTCTGTAGAACACCCAAATATTTAGAATTTGCGACATCAAGAAACAACTCCATTTTATTTTTCCACATTGTATAATTGTCCTTGTTAAACATGGGAATTTTAACAATGCTTTTTGACGACATGATGAATTTTTAAGTGAGTTAAAAATTCGAGATAGATTTTTAGCGGAATAAAATTAGGATCTTGATTTGTATATCAATCAATAAGCTCTGATACCAATTGTTAGGTCCACTATGATTGTAGAAGGGGGGCTTGAATACAATCTATATCAATTTCTCAAAATTTATTCGTTAAATAATTTTCACTTAAATGAATATTTTGTGCGGAATAAATTGACTCGGATTTCAAGTTGAATATAACTGTATATTAACTTGATGTGGTGTTACAAAATCAATCCAAACTATCATCAAGTGTTTAATAACTAATTAGAAAATTCAACATGAACTTTTCTAATTTAGTTAATAAATCTCAAGATAAGTACTAGGAAACTTAATTCGCTAGTAATACAAGAATCACAAGTAGACAAGTTCTATCGGATAGAATATTACAAAGGTGATGAACTTGAATTTATGTGAATTAATTTGTTCTTGGTGTTCTTGATATTTGAGAGAGAAAGCTGCTGTGTTTTTCCAGGATTTTGCTGTGTTCTGGTCTCTTTTCCATTCTGCTGCTTCTGCTGTGTTATATAGGTCTGTACTCATTAGATATGACTTAAACTGCTTCAAGACCTATTAAATCAGCTGTCAACATGACTTAATCTTGCTCCAAGACATAATTAAACCTTAGATATGACTTATTTTCTGTCGGTATGACTTAGAAACTGTGTCGGTATGACTTAATCTTCAACAGTGTGGTCGGTATGACCTAAACACTTTTGTCGGTATGACCTAACACCTTTCCAGAAATATCTTGCTTCGGTATGACTTAATTCCCTCGGTATGACCTAGCAGATTTGAGGTCAGTAAGACATAAACCATTGCAGCAGCTCGGTATGACCTAATTCTTCTGCTTGGTATGACTTAGACTTAAGTCATGTCGGTATGACCTAATTTAAGTCATACCGAACCAAACTTAGTCAAGACATAATCTATTCAGCATTTAATTAAGTCATATTGATCCTTTTAATTAATTAATGATTAACTAATTCATGATTAATTGATACAATAATTAACTTAATAAATAAATTAATTCTATTAGAATTAATTCATTAATTAAATCAATTAAATGATTTATATCAATTAAAAACAAATTAAATTAAATCAATAACTAATTAATTTAATTCTTCCAAACCACGGAAAATAATAAAGAATTACCACTGACTTATGTTGACGTTCGATGTACTGTCTGGTTCATGAACGACTAACTTCAATGATGCTTCTTCACTTCTGACTTTAAGCTGTGGTTTATTTCTTCTCTCAATTTTCTTGTACTTTGCTTGATTTTCAATCTATCACTCGAAAAATCTCTGTCACTATAAATGAATCCATTCACTTCAATGTTATACTGAGGCTTGATCAGATACCTGATACGTCTTCCAGTGTGAAACATCAAAACTATAGATTGACTTCCTTCTTTCTTCTGACAGATATTGCTTCCTGAGATTCCTGTGACAGATCATACGGATATTTACTTATTACAATTTGGTTTAGCTTGATTAGGATCCTCGAACTATAAATAGGCTGATTCATATGCCTTTCATCACTGCCAGAATAGCAAGAGTTATTTGAACTCTGAATGGGGTCAAGTCATATGACGAGGTGCTAGCAGTACATCTCTGGAGATGCCTAGCTAAGCGAATGTAATTGTGTGGTCGCAATTAGAGGAAAGGGTTATTCCTTGAAGCATTCGATGAACAGGATCGAGACATGACCATTAACGTCTCAAAGCCGTAGATCAGCACCATAGCCTTTGACTTGTCGTCGTCTATGGAATGTGGTTACATCAAACGGATAGAGATTAAAGGTGAAATATTCCATCTATATCCGGTAGCCATCGAAGTAGAGGACATAGGAGGGTTCAAACCCGGAAGGGTACCGACTCTGAAAAACAAGTCATGATGAAAACTGATATGCATTTCTGTATGTGTTAGGATTTATGGGTGATAGCGTAGAGACAACTTAACTAGTACTTAGTTTATTTGTATAGGCTAAGTAGAACATACTGTCACAGCCAGAGTGTGTTCTTGTAATCAAATAATTTCTGAAATGTAATAAGTATGTATCTTGGAAGAGGTTCATTGATATGTTCAAGCCTCAAGAGAATACATAAGTTCGACAACAATAATAAAGTTACTGTCAATACATTGATGATCATGTTACAAGAAGACTGCATGTTGCAAGGTCACGACAGCAAGTCTCATTTGACAGCAACATTGGATGAAGCATGGGACAGCAACATTCTCACAACATTCTCACACTTGACAGCAAGTTTGGAGTTCCGACAGCAACATTGGCGGGAGCTCATACTTTTAACTACTGAATATTCCTATGACAGCAAACTTGGCGGCAAAGGTTACTGTCTCACTGAATTATTTGATTTGGGGATTTTATCTCAGTCAAACCCCCGTGACAGTTTAGATGTTCGAGAAACAGATTTGCTGTAATTCGTCAAAGATTGTAGCAGACCTGCAAGACTACGACAGAAGCTTGAGAGATCACAAGACGAGGCTCGACAATTCAAGAGTATGAAAAGTCTGCATCTACTAGAAATGTTATAGCTAATTTTAGAAAGAACCCAGAATGCCTTATGCTTAATATACTCCGGGACCAACAACTAGTATCAGAGCAACAGATTGATATACAAATATGAAGATCATGACGAGTGTTCAGAAGTCAAGTGGTATCAAGATTCCAGTCTTTGATAAAGAGAACTACAATTTCTGGAAAAGAAAGATCTTGTTATTTATCAAAGCTGCCCATCCACTATACATGGGAATCCTTGAGAACGGCCCATTCATTCCTCAAAAGGAAGTAGCTGCTGCTACTGTAAATGACGAAGTCATTCCAGCCCATTGGGTTGCCAAGAGGCCTTTAGAATACACAGAGACCGAAAAGGAGAAAGTAGCCTTGGATGACTACTTACAACTTATCTTGCTCAACTCTCTCACTTTAGACAAAGCCATGTGTGGTACTGTGATGGGATGTTCGTCTGCAAAAGAGATGTGGAGTAAGATAGAGTTGCTGTGTGAAGGAAGTGAAGAGGTCCGAGAAAATCAAAGAAAAATCCTTGTATCACAATATGAAGCCTTCATGGCCAAGCCAAGCGAAGAACTCACACACATGTTTGAAAGGTTCAGTAAGCTAATAGCTGAGTTACAAATTTATGGGAAGTTCTATGATAGAAAGGAGATCAACATCAAATTTCAGCTCACTCTCCCTGAGCATCTTGAGCACAAAGTCACAGCCATAAGAGAAGGAAGAAACTTGAGCGATGTCTCTCTAGAAACTCTTTATGGTGTGCTCAAATCATACGAACTCGAACTCTTTCAAAAGAGAGCTATTCAAACTGGAACCAAAGGAAAGTTTGCAAGCATGTCAGGAGCCCTTGTAGCTCATGAACCACAAGTAGCTTGTCCAAGTGAATCCTCACAGAGTTCACAACCAACACAAGTACCACCATTGAAGATTGAAGAGGTGTTGGATGACGGGGAGAAGGTGGTTCTGCAGCTCAAAGATGTTGAAGATGAAGACTTCTACACAGTAGAAGAGATTGAAAGCATGGATAATCCAACCTTGGCTTATATGGCTAAGAGATTCAAGAATATCAAGTTCATAAGGGACAAGTCATACAAGACACAGGGTCAAACATCTGAGTTCAACAAGGGGAATTTTCCGAAAGCTGCCGGTGGTGCCACGAGAGGTGGATACAAGACCGGGATGGTGGATAGGTTGAAGTTCAGGTGTTACAACTGCAATGAGCTAGGTCATTTTGCTACTGAATGCAGAAGACCAAAACAGAATCAATGAAAAGGATCTAGAAATCAGTTTAAGAGGAATCATGGTAAAGCCTATGTGGCTGAAGAAAAATGCTGGGATGATTCTGAAGATGAGGAAGAAGAAGAGTTTGTAAACTTGGCCCTCATGGCTAAATCTGATGATGAAGCTTCAAGTTCCTCAACTCAGGTACCATCTCTAGTCTTACTTGATATGTCTAAAACTGAATACAAGCATACCATTGAAGATTTAAGTGCTGAGATGTTTAACAATCATGTTAGTTTATCTACTGCTCACGAAGAAATTGCTAAGTTAACTAAACAAAATGAAACTTTCAAATCTGAAAATGAAATGTTATTGCTTAGAACTAGTCCCCTAGATTCGTTAGCTCAAGAGAATACAAGATTGAAAAATGATATTGTCTGTGCTAAGGAAATAGAAGAATTTCTCAGGAATCAAATTGTAAAAAATGAGTTTAAACTCAAAGCATTTAGAAACTCTTCTAAGTTAGTCCAGGAATATCATAATAATCACACTGAGAATCAAAAGATAGGTATAGGCTTCGAGTATGGTAGGAAGCATGGAAAGGCAATTGCTCTTGATGATAGTGATGCTGTCAAACCTCATAATCTCAAAATAGTTTACAAACCAATTTTCAAAAATCTTCAAGCTGATTTTGATGAAACCTCCCTGTTCATCAAACAAGAGCTTCTTGATGAGGATGAGTGCGTTGACAGCACACTAGATGAAGGGGAAGATACTGTCAAGTCTCCCGTGACAGAAACTCTGCCAAGCAATCAGACAGAATGTTCTAAAGTAGCTGTCAACAAGGATATGACAGAAACTTTAAAAGATACTGTCAAGAGAGAACCCAAGACAGCAACTTTCAAGCCTGCTGTAAAGATAGAGGGAAAGAAAGGTACTGTCAAAAGTAGCTCGACAGCAACTTCGGAACATACTATCAAGGCAAATGCCTACAAGCCTAAGAATAGGAATGGCAAGTTAGGAATTGACAAGAAGAATGGCTATGCTCATGTTAAAGACGCTCCTAGGAAGCTTTGCAATAATTGTGGCTCATCTCAACATTTAACAGTTGTTTGTAAGAAACCCAACAAGAACAAGGTTAATGCGATCAATGTTAGTGGTAACTTACATAGAACCCCCATCATCCAAAGAGAAGTTGACGTCTGTAATAATATTGACTGTATGCCATGCAAGATTGTTGTTATGAGTACTTGTTTCAATTTGCCTATTCTGTCTACTGAAAGATGTTCCTATATGCAAACTGCTGAGACATCTAAGCCTGCCTATGTTGGTAAAAAGGCAACATCCACCAAGAGAAAGACCAAGTCTAACTCTAAGCCTAAGTGGAATGTGAAAGAAGTCAAACAAGAGGATTCTAGTGTTGATACAAATGTGAAACAGAATGATATGAATAATAATGCTGTAACTGCAGGACCCAACAGAG
This sequence comes from Saposhnikovia divaricata, assembly GCA_036435485.1. NCBI lineage: Eukaryota > Viridiplantae > Streptophyta > Magnoliopsida > Apiales > Apiaceae > Saposhnikovia > Saposhnikovia divaricata. The sequence continues at coordinate 24,482,330 of CM071599.1, forward strand.
TTTGGGTACCAGATGCAAATTAAAATCATCTGTTTTGCAGGGAAAAAAGTAGAAGCAAGTCATGTGGATCATCGATAGTGGATGTTCCAGACACATGACAGGTGATATAGCCCTGCTATCATATTTTGTGGAGAAAGCCGGCCCAATCATAACTTTTGGAGACAATAGCAAAGGTTACACTATGGGATATGGCTGTTTGGAAATTGGAAATGTTGTCATTGAAGACATTGCTCTTGTAGATGGATTGAAGCATAACCTACTCAGTGTCAGCCAGTTCAGTGACAGGGGAATCAAAGTTGACTTTGATATGATGGTTTGAAATATCTATCACAAGAAGGATGGAAGCCTCTCCTTGAAAGAAGTCAGGAAAGGAAGCTTGTTTGTTGCAGACTTAAATTCTTTGAAAAAAGACAAGGCTTACTGTTTTTACAGTAAATCATCAGTTGGTGAAAGCATGCTTTGGCACAAGAAGCTCTCTTATCTCAATTTATGAATATTCTGATGAAGAAGGATTTGGTGAGAGGACTACCTCAACAAGAATTCTTTCAAGAAGGATTGTGCGAGGATTGTCAAATGGGTAAATTGAAAAGATCAGTGCACAAGTCAAAGCAAGTGAATACCAATACTGAGCCACTCAAATTAATTCATATGGATTTTTTTGGTCCAGTAAATGTTCAATCTCTTGCAAGAAAGAGATATGCCCTGGTAATGGTGGATGATTACTCGAGGTACACTTGGGTAAAGTTTTTAGAGACAAAGGACGAAGCTGCTCAAGAAATCATTGATCACATAAGAGTTCTTGATAGAACCCCGAATGCAAAAATTCAATATCTGAGAAGTGACAATTGTACTAAGTTCAGAAATGCCACATTGGGAAACTTCTGCAAGGAAGAAGGCATTGTCCAACAATTCTCCACTGCCAGGACACCACACAAAATGGAGTTGTAGAAAGGAAGAATATAACTCTCATTGAAGCTGCAAGAACTATGTTGAATGATTCTAAATTACCAACATATTTCTGGGCAGAAGCTATTAATACAGCTTGCTACACATAGAACAGAACCTTGATCAACAAGACTCATGGAAACACTCCTTACTATCTGTTAACAGGAAAGAAACCAACTGTCAAATATTTTCATGTATTTGGGAGTAAGTGTTTCATGATGATTGACAACCATGAAAGGAAAGGGAAGTTTGATGCTAAAGCTTATGAAGGCATTTTCATGGGATATGGATTGGAAAGGACTGCGTACAGAGTCTATGTCATTGATCACAAAGTCATTGAAGGAAGTGTAAATGTCACATTTGATGAAACCAAGTTCCCTGGATTACAAGAGGATGGTCAAATGGAGCCTCTTAGATTTGAAAATCAAGGTTACTTGGAGGAAGAAGAAGTTGTTGCTGATGAACCTACTTGCACTCAGACCATTGAGTTTGAAAGAGATGCTGTCAACACCAATGATGTTACTCAAACTCCAGCTCAATCTCAAACAATAACTCCCAATCATCAGAATGAGAATGAGTCTGGAGATGTTGAAGAACATGAAGGAGAAACCATCATTGGTGGAGAATCAACTCCTCAAAGAGGAACTGATCAAGCCGATCAAGAAAGAAGCTTGCCTAAAACCACTAAGTGGAACAGAGATCACACCAGCAATCTAATCATTGGTGATCCCACTACTGGTATAAGGACAAGGAGAAATGTTTCTGCTGACAGCATGTTCTCTTGCTTTCTATCTCAAACTGAGCCAAAGTCAATTGATGAAGCATTGTTGGATTCAGAATGGGTGATAGCCATGCAAGAAGAGCTCAACCAATTTGAGAGAAACAATGTATGGAAGCTAGTCCCTAGACCTAAATGGAAATCAGTTGTTGACACAAAGTGGGTCTTCAGAAACAAACTGGATGAAGGTGGAAACGTGACAAGGAATAAAGCAAGACTAGTGGCCAAAGGATACTATCAACAGGAAGGAATAGACTATGGTGAAACATTTGCACCTGTTGCCAGACTTGAAGCCATAAGAATTTTTCTAGCCTATGCTACACACTGTAACTTCAAAGTGTTCCAAATGGATGTCAAAAGTGCTTTTCTCAATGGAGAGCTAGAGGAGGAAGTGTATGTTGAACAGCCACCTGGATTTGAAAATGCTGAATTGTATGACTTTGTCTACAAACTATTCAAAGCACTTTATGGATTGAAGAAAGCCCCTAGAGCTTGGTATGATACTCTCTCTACCTTTCTGCTGGAGAATCAATTTGTAAGAGGTGTTGTGGATAAAACACTGTTCTACAAGCATCATGGCAAAGACATCATTCTGGTGCAGTTCTATGTTGATGACATAATCTTTGGTTCTACAAATGAGAAGCTGTGTGAAAAGTTTTCATCTCTTATGAGGAACAAATATGAGATGAGTATGATGGGAGAACTGTCATTTTTCCTAGGTTTACAAATTCATCAAAAGGATGATGGCATCTTCATTTGCCAAGAAAAATATGTCAAGGAACTTCTCAAAAAGTTCTACTTGGAAGATGCATCACCTGCCAAGACACCTATCTCTACTGCAACCAAACTGGATTTGGATCCTAAAGGAAAGAAAGTGGATTCTAGTACCTACAGGGGCATGGTGGGATCATTGCTATATCTAACAACTAGCTGACTAGATATTATGCTTGCTACATGTCTATGTGCAAGGTTTCAAGCTGATCCAAAAGAGTCACACTTGGTAGCAATCAAGAGGATCTTTAGATATCTCAAAGGTACTCCAAATTTAGGCCTTTGGTATCCTAAAGACTCTGGATTTGATCTGATAGGATACTCCGATTCAGACTATTATGGATGCAAGATTGACAGAAAAAGTACAACAGGAAGCTGTCAATTTCTTGGTGGAAGACTAGTGTCATGGTTTAGCAAGAAGCAGCATTCTGTGTCTACCTCAACTGCAGAACCTGTCTACCTCAACTGCAGAACCTGAATACATTACAGCTGGAAGTTGCTATGCTCAAATTCTTTGGATGAAAAATCAGCTAATGGATTATGGTTTAGAGTTGTCCAATATTCCCATTTATTGTGATAACACCAGTGCCATAGCCATCTCAGATAATCCAGTTCAACACTCCAGAACGAAGCACATTGATATTAGACATCATTTCATCAGAGAGCATGTTGAAAAGGGAACTGTGAAGCTGGTTTATGTTCCAACGGAAAAGCAATTTGCAGACATCTTCACGAAGCCACTAGATGAAGCAACCTTCAACAGGTTGGTAAGTGAATTGGGAATGCTAAATCTGGTATCTTAACTTACTAGTTCTTACATTTTCAAAGTGGTTAAATCGCAGCTTGTGACCGTAGCTTTCAATGTTACTGTTATGAGAAGTTACTGTCGTATGTGCTACTTGTTTAATTGACAGCATTCTTGCTATGACTATGCTAAATTCAAATTACATGCCTGTTTTAACTTATGTAATGAGTAGTCACGTGACATTAACTTAAACCATACGCGTGCCAGTGATAACTAGTCATGTCATTTCAAATGAGCTCGGGCATTAGTCAGTCTTTTTATTTTAAAGTTTAATACTTTATTAAAAAGAAGCGTGTGGGAAGCTGTAGCGTCACTTAATGTGTTATAAATAAGACTGAGTCCAAACCCTTATTCTTCATTACACACTAAGAGACTCTAGAGAATGAGCAAGAGGAAAGCTTCTTAGATGTCCACTTCAGAAAGCTCAGCCAATGACAAAGGCAAAGAGGTGCCTAAGCAAACGGAGGAGACTACTGCTGCTGATGAGAATCCTCTCAGTCCTTTCTTTGATAAGCTTCAAGCTTATCTGGATGCAAAAGGGATCATCGAGGAAGAGGAAATAAGGAAGGTCGTCAAGAAGCTGGTGGTGGAAGCTCTTGCTGAGCTTAATAAGAAATGATGTTTAGTTCTTAAGAACTATTTCTATTGTTTTAAGTTTTTTTTCTAATGAAAAGTTCATCGTTTCGTCTCCCCAGTGCTATTGCATGCCTTATTTCTCATCTTGATTATCTATTGTTGTATGCATGTGTCTACTTGTGTGTATGGATGTATGTGGATGTGTGCCTGCTAAACAAATATGTGCTTAAATCGATTAAAATGCTAATTGGTAATTTTACTCTTAAGCAATGGGCGAAGTCGATTAAAATTCATTACACAAATTATTTCCGCACAAGTTGTTGTCAATAAGTGAAGATACTGTCACGATGTGTCTTGACAGCAAGTTCCTTATCAGCAACGGAAAAAGTTTCAGTCATGAAATTTAAAGGAAATTGTATAAATTGCTTAATGGTGACAGCATGTTCTTGCGCCGATGTTACTGTCAAGAAAAACTTGCTGTCATCCTCCCAAATTACTAATGAATTTGTTACAGCGCACAGGTTACTGTCAAGATTAGTGGACCGATTTAATTGGGATTTTACCTCCACGATTTACAGCCACTAAAAAGTAACTACCCACAACACCATGTGACTGATTAATGGGCTAAGACATTGCTACTTTCCCTTCTTCAGTAAAACATTTGCTATTTTCATGTAAGAAACTGTCAAACACACAACACTCAACATAACCTCTCTCTCTCAAAAGCAAAAATCTCTCTCTCCCAAAACTCAAAGCAAAAAATGGCACCCAAACAATCCTCTTCTCAAACAAACTTTGCTGGTATTCTCTCTGCTGGAGATGCTGGTGAAGGTTTCAAAGGACTCGTATCCTTCTTAAACAAGTCCTATCTAGGTCATGCTATAACCTCTACTCCATCTTTTGACCTAGAAAGACTTGAAGAATTCTGGAAATCTGCCTTTGTTCCAGGAGGTGCAGGTAAAGACACCATAAACTGCAAAATCAAAGGGGTTACCTGCATCCTCACAATAAAAGGTATCAACGAAGCTTTGGGAACTGGACTGCAAGCTAAAGAATCATACAAGGAAATTGCAAGTGATGAAACCCTAAAAAAGTTTTTCTGGAAAATTGGGTATTCTGGTCCTGTCCTTGAAGAGGGTACATTCTAATGAGGCACACGCAACTGTGCATCAGGCAATTTTTTTTAAAAATCTGTTGCGGCAGACAAAATGACACATTAGACTATTAGAGGGGTAGTGGAAGGCAATCTTTTTTGAAAATGGGTATTTTGGTGATTCTCTCTAATCTATGTTATAATGGATAGATAACAATTCTCTAATTTTGAAAAATGATTGTTGATAATTTCGCGAAAAGTTTGGTATAGAGTCCGTTTGGCAACACTTAAAGCCGGGAGCTTTAAGTGATTTTTGACTTTAAGCTGAAAAATGTCTGTTTGTGTAATAAGTCAAAAAATGACTTAAAGTTAAAAAAATAGCTTAAAACCAAAAGTTGGTGGGAGGTACTTTTTTGAACTACTTATTTTACTTTTAAAATTTTATTTGATAAAAATCAATATCATCATTCACATGTTCAACTTAATAATTATATTTTTATTTTTATAATTTTAATAACTCATAAGTTATACATAATATTAAATCACCCAAACAGATATTAACTTAAAATTTTCACTTTTTACTTATAACTTTAAGCAACTTTAGGTCATTAACAATAATTTTAAGATAACCCAAACGGGCACATAGTTTATGTTAAATTCTGTAAAATTTTGATAAATCTCATTGATATATAAAGAGTTTTTGATGAAACTTTCCAAAATTCCATGAATTTTAATCAAATTTCAAAAAATCCATGTACGCATGTCCGTCTTAAACTTTACAGGGGCCTGTGCTAATTATAAATTGCGCCCTTAATTTATTTAAGATTTAAACAAGTTTTATAAAATAATTATATTTTCCAACACCTTTACAAGAGAATTATTTTATTAAAATAAAGCATTAAAATTGATTGGCACAAAAGATGTAGATATACACGTATGTATGGCACAAAAGATGTAGATATACACGTATATACATAGGTGATGCAATTTCCTAAGAAATAGGCGTGATATTTGAAGAGACATTAGAGGAGGTTTTGATTTAGATGTGTGTAACTGAAGTCTGAATATGTCAAGGTTTGGTGTAATTTTGCTGACAATTAAATGGACATATATCACATATGTATATGGATTTTTCTGATTTGGGGCCCTAATAATTTTGGGACCCTGTGCTGTTAGGCTCCTTGCACACCCTCCTAGACGGGCATGCATGTACGGTAGCTAATATCAATCTTTTATCAGATCCAACAAAATTCATAAATTTTTGAATACCATTAAATTTCAATAAATTTCTAAAATCTAAATTGAATACATTCATATTTTAATATTTTAATTAAAAATTCAAATCAAATGCACCTAAATTTAGTGAACTTTTATAAATTGATATTGAGGATACCTGAATTTTAATAGACAATTTTTAATTTAAATTTAAAGACATTTGAATTTTCAAAATACAAACAATTTTCTTTAAAAATTTATAGTGAATGCATCGAACTGACATTATTGTTAAATCTATACTATTATATAAAAGCCGAAACATTAAAAGTTTGGTTGGTTGGTTGGTTGGTCGGTCGGTCGGTCGATACGGTAACTATTGATTTTACTTATTTACCCTTCTCAAATACATACATACTAACTAATCAATTTCCTTTTTCAGGTTAAACATATTATCTTTTCTATTTTTCAAGAACTAAATAATTTCATTTTTCAGGTAAAATAAAATATCTTTTATATTTTATCTAACTAAAATTTCTCTTTTATGAATCAATTTCCTTTTTCAGGTTAAACATATTACCTTTTCTATTTTTCAATAATTAAATATTTTCCTTTTTCAGATAAATTAGAATATCTTTTACATTTTATCGAACTAAAATTTCTCTTTTTTAAAAACACTCAAGCAATTTTGTTTAATAAAATAACATAATTATATTATAATTACTATTAATTAATCAATTACCTTTTTCAGTCAAAACACGTTACCTTTTCTCTTTTCTCTAAATAAAATCTTTATTTTTCCAATTATATCATGGACGATTACTTTTTTAGCCAAAACACGTTACCTTTTTTCTTTTCTCTTACTAAAACCTCATTTTTTCCAATTATATCATGGGCGTTTCTATTTAATAAAAATAAAATAATAATATTATAATACTAATAATTAACCGATTACCTTTTCAACTAAAATATATCATCTTTTCTATTTTTTCTAATTAAATTTCATTTTTTTCTAGAAATATAACGGGCAACATTAATTTCTCATTTTCTAAAAACTATGAGCAATTTTATTTAGTAAAATAAAGTAATTAAATTATAATTACTAAAAAGTAATCAATTACTTTTTTCACATTAAATCATGTCATCTTCACGTTACCTTTCTATTTTCTCTAACTAAAATATCTCTTATTTCAATTATATCACGGACGGTTCTACTTAAAAATATAAACTAATAACATTATAATATTATTAATTAACCGATTACCTTTTTCAGCTAAAACGTATTATCTTTTCTATATTTTCTAACTAAAATCCCTCTTTTAATAAAAATATCATGGACAATATTAATTTCTCATTTTCTAAAAACATTACGAGCAATTGTATTTAGTAAAATAACATAATTAAATTATAATTACCATAAACTAATCAATTACCTTTTTTACCTAGAACATATTACCTTTTTAATTTTCTCTAACTAAATCCCCTATTATTCTAATCATATCACGGGCATTCTATTTAATAAAATGAAGTAATAATTTTATAACTACTAATAATTAATCGATTACCCTTTTCAACTAAAATCTATCATCTTTTCTATATTTTCAAATTAAAATCTATCCTTTTTCCATAAATATCATGGATAACATTTATATAACTATTATCAAATTAATTTAAATTAATGAATTTTTTTATATAATGTTAAAAAAATCCGTGCATCGCACGGGTTTTAGGCTAGTATATACTTAAAGGACGTTTTAGGAGAATTGTTTGCTTAAAATGTTATCGAAATTCTGTGGTTCAAGTCCTTTCTATTTCCAATATTATCAATTATTGAAATATTAAAGTTGTATGTTATGATGGACCAAAAAATCAATTATTGAAATATTGAATTGTATATTATGATGGATCCAAAATGAAACTAGATTATCACCTAATATCGGAAAATCGGACCGCTTAATATCCAAAGGCAAACCGAGAACGGGTCTCTTTTCGTCTCAGATCGCTCACCATAAATTTGTTATTATTAAAATAAAAAATCTAACTAGTGTCGAATGGACATCTATACTAAATTATATCCTTATATATAATAAGGATAAGAGAGATCTTATCCAGATTTTTGGTTAATCGTACTATCAAAAATATATGAATCCGTTGGATAAAAAAGTTGGGTTAAAAGCTGTCCATTAGATTATAAATTATATTCGTTGTATTATAAATTATATCTTTATATATTTATACATAATTTTGATTTCTGTACCGCCAAAATAATTTCAATCATTGAATCTATTATCTTAAAAATAGACTATCAAGATTGTACTCCCTCCGTTCCTCTCATTTCTTTACAGTTACTATTTTGGAATGTCCCACTCATTTTTTTACGTTACCAAAAATAGTAAGTTTTCCCCACTATTACACCCACTACTTTCCCCTACTATATCATATTTAATAATAAAAAACACTATTAAACCTACTACTTTCCTCCACTATCTCAAATCTATTATTAAATATTGATAGGTCCCATCACTTTACCGACTTTTCATCTAACTTTACTCATTTTTTATATCTTGGTCTCCGTGTCCCCCTCCAATGTAAACAATTGAGGGGGACAGAGGGAATATCATATTGAAAAATATATATTCTAAAAATTATATAATTAAAAAGGTTGTATTACAATTGAAATTTGAAAAAAATTATAATATGAAAAGGATATAAAAGGTCGTATTAGAATTGAATTTTATTAAGTTATTCATTAATATTAAAAAAAGTTCATATTTATTATTTGGACTCTATCTCGAAATCTAGAAATCAGATTTAGATGAATTTATAGCACTCACGAAACTCATAAAATTATCTTCAATTTAATGATGATTTAATAATTAATATCCATATGGAAACACTCAGAATCTTAAGAGAAAATATAACTACGAATTTTTACTTTAATACTATTGAGTGTAGAAGATCTACATTGATAATCCTATTCAATATAGAAAACCTAATTATATACGATTTAAATTATTAACATGCACTCTTTCATATTTTAATATGAATACATTTTTTAGTTTACATGTTAAAATATAGAATATTTTTTATGCTAGATACAACGTTTTTCATATTTTTATTTTAAAGTCTAGCGGTTTTTATTTATTTTGTCGTACTAACAGATTATCGACTATCAAAATTTTGGACAAAATCCCTCTTACACTTATAATTAAAATTGTATTTGGTTGTTGAAACTATATTTGGTTATTAGTACAACTATCTTCAAATAATAAAAAGATTATTTTGATAATCTAAACGAAATATAAGTAGATTTCCTAAATCAAATACAATTTTCATTGTAAAAAATCATCAATTTCATCTCCCTTTTGTTTCTTGGTAGTGTTAATTGGAGAAAAATTGTTAAATCGTCACTAAATTAAAGATTATTTTATTAATTTTACGTGGGTTGTAAAATCATCCAAATCAAATTTTAATAATTCAAGATAAAACACTTAATAAATTGAACGTGTAAAATCTTATATATATTAATTTTTTAACAACAATTTAATATTTTAACTAATATAAATAGGTATTAAAAAAATTATTATAATAATAAATATTAGAAAAGGAACAGTACGTTTCACGGGTTATAAGCTACTTATATTATATCCTTATATATAATAAGCGTAAGAGGGATCTTATCCTTAATTTTGGTTTGGTCACTGTAGTTTGGTCACTGTACTACCAAAATAATCTCAACCGTCGAATCTAATTTTTAAAAATAAACGACCAGGATTATATTATATTAAATAAGAAAATTATAATCTAAAAAGGATATAATTAAAAAAGATTGTATTGGAATTGAATTTTAAAAAGAAAATGATAATATGAAAAGGATATAATTTTAAAAGGATACAATTGAATTTTATTTAATTTTTTATTAATATTAAAAAAAGTTTATATTTACTATTTAGGCTCTATCCCAAGATCTAAAAATCAGATTTTGATGATTTTACAACCCACGTAAAACTCATAAAATTATCTTTAATTTAGTATTAATTTAACAATTATTATCTAAATGGAAACACTCTGAATCTTAAGAGAAAATATGATTACGAATTTTTACATTAATCATATTCAGTATAGAAGACCTACATTGATAATCCTATTTAATGTAGACAACCAAATTATATATGATTTAAATATTGACACACACGTTTCAATATAAATAACACTTTTTAGTTTATATATTAAAAAAATAAAATAATTTTTATGCTAGATCCATCGTTTTTCTTCTATTTATTTTATGATCTAACGGTTCTTATTTATTATTAAAACTGTATTTGATTGTTAGTAGAACTATTTTCAAATAATAAGAAAGGTATTTTGACAATTAAAACGAAATATAAGTAGATTTCATAAATCGAATGGAATTTTCAACGTAAAAATGGTCAATTTCTTCTCTATTTTGTTTCTACGTAGTTTTAATTGGAAAATATTTATTAAGCCATCAATAAATTAAAGATTATTTTACTAATTTCATGTGGGCTGTAAAATGGTCCAAATCAAATTTTTAGAATTCAAGATAGAGCACAAATATTAAATTGAACATGTAAAATCTTATATATATATATATATATATATATATATAGGGTGTGGCTCAAAAGAGAACTCTTTTTTTGAAGGAAACTAAGGTACTAATCCTAACCATTGGATGTATTATAATCAATGGCCCCGCCAGGGGCACCCACACACTAATCAAATACACCCTCACACACACAATCCCACCTAATCCCCTCCGTTTTTAATTTGATTTTTCCCGTCAATCGATGATATTTTTTTAAAATCTAATTTCACCACATTTTTCTCCATCTCCCAACGATCAGTTTGCATACCATATGTGCTATATTTTAATTTAGTTTTCTAAGTTTTCTTTTTAAAGGGGTTTTCTCTAGATCCCTACTATATATATATATATATATATATATATATATATATATATATATATATATATATATATATATATATATATATATATATTAATTTTTTAACAACAATTTGATATGTATATTAATAACATATAAATATTAAAAAAATTAATAATATAATTATAGATATTTAAAAAAGAACCGTGCGTTGCACGGGTTATAAGCTTATATATAATAACCATAGAAGGATCTTATCCATAATTTCGGTCATTATACCGCCAAAATAATCTCAACCGTCGAATCTAATATTTTTTAAAATAGACGATCAAGATTATATTATATTAAAAAAATTATAATCTAAAAAGGATATAATTAAAAAAGTTCGTATTATAATTGAATTTTAAAAAGAAAATTATAATATGAAAAGGATATAATTAAAAAAGAATATAATTGAATATTTTTCATTAATTATATCCTTATATATAATAAGCGTAAGAGGGATCTTATCCATAATTTTGGTTTGGTCACTGTACTACCAAAATAATCTCAACTGTCGAATCTAATAATTTTAAAAATAGACGATCAAGATTATATCATATTAGCTTAAAACCCGTGCGATGCATGGATTTTTTTTAATATTATATGAAATTTTTTCATTAATTTAAAATAAATTTTTTGAAACATAATTTTTGGAGAATTAAATTTTTATATGAGATGATTTGATAATAATTTTATAAATGTTATCTGTGATATTTCTAGAAAATGAGGGATTAGTTAGAAATTATAGAAAAAATGATAGGTTTTAGTTGAAAAGGGTAATCGGTTAATTGTTAGTAATTATAAAATCATTATTTTATTTTATTAAATAGAATGCCTATGATATGATTGGAAAAATAGAGGATTTAGTTTGAGAAAATTAAAAAGGTAACATGTTCTAGGTGAAAAAGGTAATTGATTAGGCTATAGTAATTATAATTTAATTACGTTATTTTACTTAGTATAGTTGCTCGTAATGTTTTTTGAAAAGGAGAAATTAATATTATCTATTAAAAGAGAGATTTTAGTTAGAAAATATAGAAAAGATGATACGTTTTAGTTGAAAAAGGTAATCGATTAATTATCAATATTATAATATTATTAGTTTATTGTATTAAATGAAACCGCCCGTGATATAATTGCAAAAAGAGGAATTTTAGTTAGAGAAAATAGAAAGATAACGTGAAAATTAAAAAGGTGACATGATTTATGTGAAAAATGTAATTGATTAGTTTATAGTAATTATAATTTAATTATGTTATTTTACTAAATAAAATTGCTCATAGTGTTTTTAGAAAATGAGAAATTAATGTTGCCCATGATATTTCTAGAGAAAAAGGGAATTTAATTAGAAAAAATAGAAAAGATGATATGTTTTAGCTGAAAAGGTAATCGGTTAATTATTAGTATTATAATATAATTTGTTGAGTATAGAATAAAAGAAAGAATACAGAGGGGCGGTGAATGGATTCTTGAACTTTTCGTTGTTCTCGAATCTGTATAGCAAGATATGTGTTAAGTGTGTGCTATAATTCAAGTGCGGAAAATAATAAGCGAGCGACACAACACAATATCACTTTAATCTAATATATTATTAGATAAAGATTTTGCTACAATCTATGAATACAAAAGTTAGTATTCTCAGCTTCGTTTTTCTCAAAGAGATGTTTTATTTTGTGTATGAAAAACTTAACTTCTAAGGAAGTGAGGATGTATCCTTATAGAGCATGAATACAACCTACTTACTACAAATAAGGTAGCTAAGCAACTTTACTTTCTAGTGTGTCTATCCTTTTTGAATAAGCATCCAAACGGCTACAGGTTTGAATTTGCAAAGCTCTGTTCAGATCCACTTCTTTAGCTCTTTGTCTCTTGTACATCTCTCCAACCTTCTTTGTAGGCTTTTCCAAAGTACATTACAAATTGTGGTCCATAAAGTGCTTTAGCTTTTGCAGGTCTCTGACTTGTACAATTCTTCAGTATTTTGTCTCCAAGATTGTATTCGAGAAGTAACTCTGTTGGTGATTCGAGAACTGGAATTGGCTTAATCGATAACTCTGAGTTCTCGAATAGTGTTAAACTGACATATCGAATGACTTCTCGAATAAGTCTTTTCTTCATGAATCCTTGAGATATCGAATAGAGCATTGACTTGTTGACTCCTAGAGAACTCGAATGATGCTTTGACTTGTTGACTCCATGAGTTCTCGAATAGAGTATTTAGACATGTCAAATCTCTGAGTTCTCAAATAAGGCCTTGACTAGTTGACCTTCAGAGATATCGAACAGTGTCTTTTGAGATATCGAATCCCTGACTTCTTGAATGCTAGACTTCTTGAATAGACAAATGTACTTCTCGAATTGGTACTTAGGCAAATTCTTCATTTCTTCAAATCCCAACTGTGATTATTTGACAGTCTTTATCTCCTTGCTTGAGGCATGAACTTTGAAACTTCTTTCAAGTATTATTCTTGACTTTATAAGTACAGTTACACAACTAGGATTTGATGCCTATTACAAGTACAGAACAAATAAAAACTTTACAACTAGAGGTTCCCTCAGTTAAGGGGTCATGTAGGTAATGCATAGCATTACACATAATTAGACTTGTTATTATATGAGTACAGGCATGTCTCTGTGACTAACAATCTCCCCCAAATTGTGAGTAAGACCCTTAGTCACAATTTCATGTCTGATAACAAGCATAACATACATAAAGATAAAACTTTGAAAAGTACATGTATGTAGATTTGAACTAAGAACATGAATAGAAATACAAGTGTGTAATCTTACAGACTATGATGAGATGCTAGCCTTTATCATTTGATTCCATCTCCATTTCCTTGGCTAGTAGATCATCATATGCCTTCTGTTTTCTTTCTTTTTCCTTCCTTGCATTCTCATCCATAGCTCTTATGATTTTTGCCATTGCATCCAATTCTTCAAGCAAGATAGAGTCTTTGAAATCTTCAAGTACTGGTTTCAGAATGTTGGCAGGATAGTGATTGAGTAGGTTCATTCTTATATTGACATTATCTCCATTTCTTCTCCTATACTTCACCACATAGGGATTGAATTGAACTCTACACAATCCCTTAGCCCTCAACACTTCTGCTTCAGCTTCCAGTTTATCAATTTCTTTTTCCCTTTTCATCCACTTCTCAAGGCACCCCTTTCTTATCAGCTCTTCATGATCTCTCTTCATCTTCACAAAGTCAATCAGTTCCAGCTTCCATACTCTTTCCACTTTATCATTTGCATCCAACATGGCAATAATCCTATCTATGTCATATAACTTGCCCAAATTTTGACACTGCCCTTGTTTAAACTTCTTCTGTCTCCCATCAGTATACTTGATCTCAAGGGAGTCATCAATGATTGAAACATGATAGATTCTTTGTGCTCTAAGGTATTCCAGTTGGTATTCATTGTAGTCTTCATCTAGTGGTTGGAGTTTTAGGCCTGGATAGATTGTTAGGGTTCTTGATTTGGGAAGCTTTGGTTTTCTTACTGCTTGTTTGAATTTGATCCTTTTAGTGTGGTTGCTTGGCAGTAGTATGTGACCTTTGCTGGTAGACCATTGTAGTATTCCATTAGCAGTTTGCTTTTTGAAACATACAGATGGTTTCTTGACTTGAATTTTCTTTTTTTCTTGAGGTAGTAAAACAGTTGCAGAAGCCAAGGGATTAGATTTTGGTAGGTCATTACTAACAGCATTCACCTTAGACTTAGAGTCTTGTGTTGTGGTGAGATTACTGCTAGCTATGCCTAAGGCTTGCTGTTTTCCATTCTTCCTCTCATAGACTTTGCCTTGGTCATCATCCTTCTTGTCCTTGCTGTCTTTCTTCTTCTTCTTATCCTCATCCCCCTTATCACTCCTATGATGACTTCTCCTCCCATCACTCTTGTCTTCATCTTCATCATCCTTATTCCTCCTTGGCTTGGCCATTTCTGGAATTACACCAGTTGCAATGAATGATCTTAGGATATGTAGTGCCTCTAACTCTTCAGCAGTTCTTCTCCCCTTCTTCTTCTGCAGTTGATCAACGATATCAATGATGAGTCTGTGGTTCTGAAGAGTAAGATGACTAGGAATGACCAGCTTCTTGACATCTTGAATTTTGGTACCAGACTGGTAAAGAATGGTTCTTGGATTAGTGCACAATTCAGGTAGTCTAGACTGTTGCTCATCCCTTAAGTCATTGTACAGACTCCAGTTATTCTCATTGACATCTCTCTTCTCAATCAGTTTGATTAAGGCATCTACCTCTGTGAACTTTAGATCTTGTAGAGTTTTGTAGTTTAGATGCCATATTTTGGATTTAGAAACCATCAATATCTCCTTGTACCATGAGCTGTTGACTTTCTTGGGTATGACAGTGAAGTATTCAACCTGATCCTTCAAACTCCTCAAATACATTATCATGTCACCAGCCTGTTCCTTTTGGGCTTTCAGAAACTCCAAGAATGCTTCATCATGATAGACATTTGAGTTAGCAACTTCTGTAGTGATAAGTGGATTTTATATCCACTATTTACCTTTCGTTCGGACTTAAAACGTTTGCAAGTTCTCGAGTTTCGTTGCCATTTGATATGTTTTTGTGTAAATTGTGTAGGTTGTATTGTTGAAGGCATTATGGTGCTAAAATGGTGTTATGGGTGGTGTGAAATTAATCTAGAGCTTGTGGAAGAAATTCGGAGTGGAAATAAGTCAAGTAGCAGATGCATTTGAGCCTGTCCAGGGGACCATAGGCGCAGCAGCGCGCATTTGGGCGCTACAGCACAGCAGGTGGGCGTTTTCCATGGTCTAGCAGGCGCAAGAGCGCTCGTTTGGGCGCTATGGCGCGCGTCCAAGGGCTACAGCGTAAAGGCAAGCGCAGCAGCGCTCGAGAGAGCATTTTCCAGGGATCAGAAGGCGCCGCAGCGCTCCATTTGGGCGCTACAGCGCTCGAGCGGCTTGGCTTGGTAGACTTTTATTCCTTAAACCGGGTCAATTGTTTGGGCCTATTTTATTAGGGCATCTTTATATGTATTATGTTAGACCTAAAAACATAGCTATCATCAGTTAGAGTTTCTTTTTATCATCTATCAACATTATTATCTTAGAACAAGATTTAGAGAGGGATCTTCAAGCTAGTGACAAGCAAGGAGGCCTAATCTATTTTGGATCTTTTGTACTCTTTTACACTATTTGGGGATTTATTTCTAACCCTAATTCTCTTCTATTAATTGTTTTCTAGCATCATGTTTTCTCAAGAACCCATGATGGTGAAAGGTTCGAATATGAACTAATTATTATCATGGGGTTCCAATGGATTCGATTTCATAATTATTGTGTTTGACATGTGATCGATGTTGGGTGATTTAATTGTGATAATCTAATATGGTTTGGTTTAATTGATTGATGTGTAGCTAGCATCTTATTTTTTTAATCCTTGATGATTGCGAAAGTGGATTCTAGGATTGAGAATATGCCATATTAGCATGAGTTCTTGAATTAATTGTTATTCGTGATTAGTAGTATGTTTTTACCCAATTCATATTGCCTCATGTAATTGTAAAAGATAACTTGTGCTTAAACCAATTGTGTTCCAGATTGTATAGACATATATGATTTGAACGTAATGTGGTGTCCTCTTGATTTCTATCTCTTGTGGATATTAAGTGGTATGATACGAGTGTACTGAAAGGTAGCTCGTATTATTGTCGTGTTATCTGATTAATTATCATGTTTATCACTTGTGTCAATTTATTGTGTCAACCTTTAGTGAAGTTCGATGAAGTTGGAATCCCATGCCTTCTCATATTTAAGAACTCTTATTTGTAATTTACTTGCGCTTAGTTAATTAAAATAGTTTAATCAAAAACCCAATTTGATAAATGTTCAAGCATTAAGAAGTAACCATACACCGTTGCATAAGTACTAAAATTGGCATTACACCTAGTCTCTGCGGAACGAATCTTATTTATCACTTGCTATTTGTGATCGCGTATACTTGCGTGTTTACGAGTCAACAAGTTTTTGGCGCCGCTGCCGGGGAATTCGGTGTTACTTGTAGTTTAAGTGCTTGTCATAAGTGGTCGTTTTAGATTACTGACTTGAACTATTTTTTTTCTTTATTTGATGGATTATTGGGAGCAGGACTTCGTAATTGTGTGTTAGCTGTGTGCAGGTGGACATTACACTCATCAATGTGAGTATAACAGAAACCGGCCGAATTTCAGCTGGGACTACAATCAGAGTGGTATGGAGCAATCCCAATATCCATCTTACCCGCTCCAAAATCAGCAGTTTGGAGAGAGCCATACAGTCCATGGGGAACTCAGCAGCAACAGGGGCAACAATTTCAGCATCAGTATGCCCCAGTGCATCAACACTTTCAACCTCCTGAATTTCAGCAGCAGCAATTTCAGACTTGGTCTAACCAACAGTCGACCGAAGAAGCTGAATTAGAAGAATTGAGGTTGATGGTTAAAAGCAATGCATTGTCTCTCCAGACAATAGGAGATAAGATTGGTCAAATTGCAAATGCATTAAAAACATTGAATCAAATTGCAAGTGACATAGAAGGCCTAGCTGTAGAGCAGGAGGACAAAAACCTTCCTATCAGTCTTGACTGGCCTTTCTTAGCCACGGGTGAGACCTTGATCGAAGTTCAAGAAGGAGAGTCTGAGGGCAAAGATGAGGAAGAAGCAGAACATGAAGCTGATAAGGAAGCAGAACCGGAGGCAAACCAATCAGAAAATTCATAATGTCCAGAAAATTCGGTTCTGAATAATCAGCCGCAACCACTTCCTTTACAATCTGAAAATTCTAAAGAATCAGCCCAAGATCAAGAAAACTCCAAGGCTCAAGTGGCTATGCTATTTCCTTCGAAGGATGAAGAGGGTCTCAGTGTGGTAATGATTGATACTGAACATCGTAAGAAGGTTGATCAGCCGTTAAAGTCAAAGTCTGTAGAGAGTGCTTTTCAAGGAAATTTTGACATTGAAGATGATGAATTAGAAGAGCATGTTCAGTTGTTGAATACCGCTCCGTTGCAATCTGACTTCGACCAGTTGGAGGCCGAAGAGGAAAAGAGCATCACTCTTGTTGACAAATCTACTCCGGAGAAGACTACAGAGATCATCCAAATCGATTTTCCTCCTCCATATCCACAGCGGCTTCATAATCAAACTCTAGCCATGAATTTGCCGGCGGAGGATGAGGAGTGTTTTAGCTTGAAATTGGTTGATGCAGGGCAGAGTAAAAAGTATTACACGGAGAAGGAGAAGGCAAAGCATGGCCAGCTGAGGATTACAGTGCCTTGGTTAATGGGGCTACGTATTCCACATAAGTTGCTTGGAGTGGAAGATCTCTGGAATTCTCAGGTGCGCCTTAAGCCATCATTTGAAGGAGCTCCTGAACTCGAGCTCAAACCATTGCTAGTTCACCTGGGGTATGTTTCTTGTAATTCATCTCCTTTGCTTGCTATTGTTATTGCTGCTAACTTTTCAGGTAGGCGGGAGAATGTTGTTAAGAGATCTTGTGAGGAGCGAATACGGGTAAAGCTGGTCGTTGAAGATGTCACTCCAGAAAAGATTATTAAATGGCCTTATAGAGATGCGGTGCAGAAAATTTTCAAGAGGAAAATCGTGGCCAAGTCTAGCTAAAGACGTTAAAGAAAGGTGCTTCGTGGGAGGCAACCCATGATTTCTTGCTTTCGAATAAAACAAAGGTTGTGTTGGAGCCTCTACGTCTATCCACCACCAGACACACCACCCGAGGAGGGTGACGATGCCGACGACTAGGGGAGTATCTCTTGTACCCTTTAATTTTACCTTCAATGAGGACATTGAATTTAATAAGTTTGGGGGTGATTTTAGGGTATTAAGAATCATTGCATTGCATATAGCTGCATGTTCATGCTAGTTCATATTAGTAATTTTGCATGTAGTTTGGCCATGTCATTTAGTTTGCATTTAGGATGCCATGCTATATAGAATTATTTAGGATTGTAATATTATTTGTTCATGCATATCACATGATTCCATATGAGTGTCTGTTTCTGGCTCAATAGGTCGACGTTAATTTGAGTGTGATGACAATGAATAGAGGGTTGATTTAAGTTCTTATGAAATTGACTTGCGTCTGTCGGGAACACAATCTTTTCACGGTCTCACTGTTTGCTCTTGGGCTAGATCGAGTCATACCTTTTTTGGCTATTGAGATTTAATCACTTATTTATATCTAGAATTTTCGTTATTCCCTTGATGGCGTAGGAGCACTTAAGTATAAGTTTGGGGGAAAACAGAGATTTCATGCTAAGTGTCGTGTTGTGTCGAAATAATAATTGCTAGGTGTCAAATGGCTAGTAACCGGCTCATATTTATATGAGTAGTCTAGGTTTGGAATTGAGAATTCTCATTCCAGATTGCAAAAAAAAAAAGAAGAAAAAAAAGAGTCATGTAAATAGTTTAAATGCAAAATTAACCACGAGTGAGCTCATTAATACTCGAGTTATTAAGTTTGAGGGGAATTAGTCCTAGTGACCTAAGGCTTTACAGTCTGGGATCCACTGACCCAACGCTCGCTACATGGGTATTATTGTATAAGCCTTTTGGGGTCTCATTCATTGCACGGTTAAATAAGCATGCGTATTGTATATAGCGTCGTAGTAATAAAGCATGAATCCTTGTCTACCTTAAATGATGATGGCGGTGTCTTTGAGTCATGGAGTGTCTAAAGTTCATTCTGTTTATAAGCACGTGATTGTTTTGGCGAAGGATGAGTTATGCCTTTTATCTAGGTTCAAGAGTATATCTAGTGATAAATGCACACACCACGTTTCCGAGCATGTATTGTTAGTATACGGGCCCTTAGTCGAGCTCTGTTTGGAGTTGTTGCATTCGTTGAGGCGTTTGATTGTTGAGTTGGTTTCGAATAATTTGTGTGGGACCATTGCATTAGGACACGTTCGCATTATCATGAAATTTAGTTATTAGTTGCGTTCATTCATCATTTTTAGGTTGAGTTTGCATTGCTTGAGGACAAGCAACGGTTTAAGTTTGGGGGTTTGATAAGTGGATTTTATATCCACTATTTACCATCCGTTCGGACTTAAAACGTTTGCAAGTTCTCGAGTTTCGTTGCCATTTGATATGTTTTTGTGTAAATTGTGTAGGTTGTATCGTTGAAGGCATTATGGTGCTAAAATGGTGTTATGGGTGGTGTGAAATTAATCTAGAGCTTGTGGAAGAAATTCGGAGTGGAAATAAGTCAAGTAGCAGAAGCATTTGAGCCTGTCCAGGGGACCATAGGCGCAGCAGCGCTCGTTTGGGCGCTATGGCGTGCGTCCAAGGGCTACAGCGTAAAGGCAAGCGCAGCAGCGCTCGAGAGAGCATTTTCCAGGGATCAGGAGGCGCTGCAGCGCTCCATTTGGGCGCTACAGCGCTCGAGCGGCTTGGCTTGGCAGACTTTTATTCCTTAAACCGGGTCAATTGTTTGGGCCTATTTTATTAGGGCATCTTTATATGTATTATGTTAGACCTAAAAACATAGCTATCATCAGTTAGAGTTTCTTTTTATCATCTATCAACATTATTATCTTATAACAAGATTTAGAGAGGGATCTTCAAGCTAGTGACAAGCAAGGAGGCCTAATCTATTTTGGATCTTTTGTAATCTTCTACACTATTTGGGGATTTATTTCTAACCCTAATTCTCTTCTATTAATTGTTTTCTAGCATCATGTTTTCTCAAGAACCCATGATGGTGAAAGGTTCGAATATGAACTAATCATTATCATGGGGTTCTAATTGATTCGATTTCATAATTATTGTGTTTGACATGTGATCGATGTTGGGTGATTTAATTGTGATAATCTAATATGGTTTGGTTTAATTGATTGATGTGTAGCTAGCATCTAATTTATTAATCCTTGATGATTGCGAAAGTGGATTCTAGGATTGAGAATATGCCATATTAGCATGAGTTCTTGAATTAATTGTTATTCATGATTAGTAGTATGTTTTTACCCAATTCATATTGCCTCATGTAATTGTAAAAGATAACTTTTGCTTAAACCAATTGTGTTCCAGATTGTATAGACATATATGATTTGAACGTAATGTGGTGTCCTCTTGATTTCTATCTCTTGCGGATATTAAGTGGTATGATACGAGTGTACTGAAAGGTAGCTCGTATTATTGTCGTGTTATCTGATTAATTATCATGTTTATCACTTGTGTCAATTTATTGTGTCAACCTTTAGTGAAGTTCGATGAAGTTGGAATCCCATGCCTTCTCATATTTAAGAACTCTTATTTGTAATTTACTTGCGCTTAGTTAATTAAAATAGTTTAATCAAAAACCCAATTTGATAAATGTTCAAGCATTAAGAAGTAACCATACACCGTTGCATAAGTACTAAAATTGGCATTACACCTAGTCTCTGCGGAACGAATCTTATTTATCACTTGCTATTTGTGATCGCGTATACTTGCGTGTTTATGAGTCAACATGTAGCTTGGCCTCTGTTATCAATTTTGCTTCTACAGGCTTGGCACTTTCAACTCTGGAGGATGGAGGTTTGTCAGATGACATACTCCCTGCAACCACTGTGGAGGTGATAGATTATCTCTGGCCACTAGGAGTAGTGATGTGCACATTTGGTAAAGTAACAACTGGCAGAGATGGAGGCTCGTCAACTTTGTCCTTCCCTTTTTCTGGAACATGAGTTCTAGAGGGTCTTGGCTGACAACCCTTATTTATGCTAATACCCTTCCCCTTAGGTCTCTCCCCCTTATTCTCCCCCTTAGGATTTGAGCTCCTTAAGGTCCTCTTCTCCCCCTTAGGATTGTTGACAGGCACAGAGGCTTTGGTAGGGGCCTTTGGGTTGGAAGAGGTGAGATTGGCAGATTCATCTGGAAGAGGGAGACCTATATGCTTCATCATTGCAGACAACATAGATTGTTGATGCAGAAGAACATCAGCTGTGGTGGAGGCTTGAGTGCTCAACTGCTCAGAGATAGTTGCTACTGTGTCTGTTAGATGAGCATTGGATTTCTTGAGGGATGTCACTTCTGTTTCCAGGGCAGCCACCTTTTTGAATAACTCATTAGATTTGAAACCAGAAAGTGACTGTTCTTTGAGTCTCTGCACTTCAAACTTGGTCATCTCATGCACTGGGACCTCAGTGATCAGCTTGTCTCCATACTGGTTTGCAAAGAGGGTCCTGAGCATGGCATTGGCATCTGTTATCTGATCTGATAGAACTTGAAATTTATGCCCCAGACCTGTGACAGCATCTTTCAGTATAGCTAGACCATTATCCATCTTGGTGCAGGTGGAGTTGCAGACTTTGATGTCTTTGAGAACACTGTCCAACTGAGGGAACCTTGCATCAAAGGCCCTCTTTATCTCTCCTACAGACTTGTCTGTTGCATCACTTACCTTGTTGACTTCTAATTTGACACCTTTGCCAAGGTAGTGTGCAGCCTTGAGGAATCCTTTGTAGGAGTCATTGATGCTTCATACACTTCACCAGGAGTTAGGGATTTAGCATTTGAGCCCAGTGAAGTGATGTATTCCTCTCTTAGATACTGAAGAGCTTCATTGAGAGTGAGATCAAATTTTCCTTGCATCCAGGCATTTATATTGCCATCTCTCTCAGCATCATCTTTTATCTTTGCCTTTTGCATCTCCGCATCATCTCTGTGGCATAGGAGAATAGCCTCATAGTCTAGGTTTGGCAGATTTGAAGTGAGAAGATTCTGAGCAATTTTAGTGAACTCAGGAATCTGATCCACAACTAAGCTTTGAAGTGCTTCAACCGTCAATTGTGGTGGAACAGATCCTGATCCTGAAGCACTGCCATTTTGCACAGGCTTCAGCCATTGTGACATAAAGTCAGAGCTAGAGCTAGGCAAGCTAGACTCCTCAGTTACAGATGCAATTTCTGTAATCGGATGGAATGACTCTACTACTGGTGTCTCCACAGAAGTGGGATGAGTTACACCAATAGTTGACACAGGCATAGAGTCTCTAGTGAAACCTAGTGAATCCTCTATGTTTTTGATGGTGTCATTAGGATATGCCCCAGCTCGCATTCCCTCACCATCTAAATGTAGTTCCTGGGTGGTGAGCATAGTGTCATGCACTAAGTCACTTGAATCCATTGGCTTACCAAGAGAAGGAAATTCTTGGTGATCAATGCCTTGCTCCTCAATTGCTTGAGTTGCAGGCTCCAAAGAAATTTTACTGTGAGATTCTAGAAGAGAAGTGTCTTTTAGAATGGATTTTGGCAACTCCCCCTGAGAAATAGAAGGAGTTTCAATATTGATGTGCTCTCCACTCAGTGTTGTGCCAGCCTTATCACTCCCATGTGCTGACTCTTTACAGGATTGTGCATTGGGGAGGATGCTTGATTCTATAGATGCACCCTGTTGAGAGGATACATCTAGTGAACTGTGTGCCCCTTATTTTACAACTTCAGCCATTTGTGTGACTGAAGAGGTGGTTTTAGATTTCTTCTTCTTCTTCTTTGGCCTTAGTAAGGGTGACTTAGGTTCCTCACTTTCTAAACCTAATTCTACAACCAAGGCTGCTTCAGTTAAGATTTTTAGAGGTTCAGAAGCAACCTGTTTTCTCTTCTTCTCCTTTTTACTGACACCACCATGTTGAGAGGATAATGCAGGTGGCTCTGTGTTTGGTAAAGTGTTTGGCTGAGAGGGTTGGTTAGCAGGCCCTGGGTTAGCATTTTGCTCTACTTGCTTGGGCCTAGCTAACTCAGATTTTGAGGCACATATTGGCATGTTGTGGGGGTAAGTCCTAAATAAACTCTCCATAAGGGGAGTTATTTTGAGTCTTACATCCACATCATTCCTAGTCTCCAAGCTACCAAAAATGAGTTTGGTCATGGATTTCGGATAGCCTATTCTATTTTTGTCTAACCCAGGCAATTCAATCAATTTAGCATCTATGAAATTAAGTACAGATTGAATAAAGCGAGGGAAGAAAATTTCATTACCTCTCTTGGCTGAGTTATTACCAAGTCTCCCATACAATTCTTGCATTATGATCAAACCAACATCAATCTTTCTCCCATATGCTAGAGCATAGCCTATTTGTTGAACAGGTGTGCTGATTTGATCAAAGCTGGACTTCCTTGCTGTGAAGACTTGAAGAAGAGTGGCAAAGACATAGCTCAATTCTTTTCTCAAGTACTTCCTATTCAAATTTCCAAGCTTGATTCTATCTGAGTAGTTGATAAAATCAAAGAAGTCTTCCAATTCCTGATCAGTAGCTTGACTGTCATACACTTCTTCTTGTAACCCCAGTGCTTGATTCATGTCTTCAGTAGTGATGGTGATTTCCTTGTCCTGAATCTTGCAGTAGATTACGTATGAAGTTATTGCATTCTCTAGGGCCACGACCTCCATAGTAGCAGTTCTCCAAAACTGTTCTAGTAGGTCTAGATACAAAGTTGGGTTGGCTGAGAGTGCATCCTTGATGTATGATTCAGCCATCCATCGAACGAAGCACTTAAAGTTTGCATTGGGTGCTTCAACATCGTTGGTTATTTCTATGAAATTGGTGTGGGTAGGAATTGTGAGTTGGGTATTTACCATTGTTACACAGAGAGATGAGAAGAGAATGAAGGTTGAAGAAGAAACTTAGCTTTTGACGTTAGGGTTTTCAGAGGTTTTGGAACTTTAGCTGCCTGAGAAATCGAATGAAATGATTTGAACAGTTGTGGAATTGTATATATGTGAGTGACTTAAGTTGTCGATTAGATATAAGTTTTGTATCGACAAGTCAGTCATTCGAGAAGTATAAAACAACTATTCGATAAGTCAAGAAAGGCATATTCGATATCTCAAGCAGTTTGTAACTCACAGCTGGCAGTTATCTAACTTAGAACATAATTCTAAATTAAATAAAATATGTTTTTATGAGTGATTTAAAATTCTGAATAAAAATCCAAAATCGATTAAGATTCAGCGAGAATTCAGTCTTTTCAAATGATTCGACAACTCAAATGTTCTATTCGAGAACTCAATCATTAGAGAACTCAAATGTCCTATTCGAGAAGTCAAGCATTAGAGAACTCAAATGTTCTATTCGAGAACTCAGTCATTAGAGAAATCAAATGTCCTATTCGAGAACTCAAGCAAGTCTCTGTTCGATTTCTCCAAAATGTACTATTCGATAACTCAGGAGTGTTCCAAATAGACTTGTTAGAGAAGTCGACCATAGACATGAAAGTCATTCGAGAAGTCTGACTTATCGATCTACACTTTTCACTCATAAAAATTAATTTTCACTATCTTTTCAAAATTCACTAGAATTATTCAAATGAAGAATAATCTAATAATTAAATAGTGATTGTCTTAAAATTTCATAGAAATTTCAAGCTGATTCGAATATGAATTTTAACATATGCAACAGATTTGAAATATTTATAGATCATATTTCAGCCAACACTTACTTCAAAAATATTGAGAATTTAGATAAAGTAAGTGTTCACTGCTGCAACAATCTAGTTGATATTTTCACTTAGCCAGATTCTGAAGAATTCAGCATTCCAATCTCACTAACCAACCTTGTGAAGGTGGCTTCATCCAATGGCTTAGTGAATATATCAGCTAATTGTTTATCTGTGGGAACATAATGTAACTTAATGGTTCCATTAGTTTCATGCTCCCTAATAAAGTGATATCTGATGTCAATGTGCTTTGTTCTAGAATGATTGACAGGATTGGCAACTATAGAGATTGCACTTGTGTTGTCACACATGATTGGAATTCTTTCCAACACAAGTCCATAGTCTCTAAGTTGATTTCTAAGCCAAAGCTGTTAGGTCCAATATGTTTGTAGAAGGGGGGTTGAATACAAATGGTACTGTTTAATCGAAATTTGTCCGGATAAGTTTAATTTATATTTTGACAAATTTGAGCGGAATTAAATGAAACAAAATTCAAGTTGAATATAAAATTATATTAACTTGAGGGGTTTGTTACAAATACAGTACATAATTTATATCTAGTTAATAAAAACAAATTAGAAAATTCGACATGAATTTTTCTAGATTTGTTAATAAAAATCGAGATATAGATTAGGAGTAAAAACTCGCTAATAGTACAAGAGACTCAAGTAAACAAGTTCTATCGGATCAGATATTAAAAATAAGATGAACTTGATTTTTTATGAATTTTTCCAGCTCCTGCAGTTTGTGTTCTTGATGAGAGAGAATGGCTGTTCTTGTTTGAAGATGATATATTCTGTGTGTTGGTGTTTTTTGATCTGGCCGCCTGTCTTGACTTTATGTAGTCTTCTGCATCTTTTCTTTTTCATTTGTACTGCCAAGACAATCGGCAAGACAATCCAAAACCTCCAAGACAATCAACTTGTACTGCCAAGACAATAGGCAATACAATAGGCAAGACAATCCAAGCTTAGCAAGACAATCGGTAAGACAATCAAAATTGTCTTTAACAAATAAAAAAACTCAGCTGTAATAATTGATTTTAACAAAACATTTTTGCTGCAAACGAAGAACCACTCGCAGGAAGGGAAGGTGTGTTGCACGCGCGCAGATTCCTTTTGTTTTGGCGGGCGCGTGAACAACACGCGCGGTAAAGGCGAGTAAAACCTGCAGCCGACAGGAACATGCTTTTGTCTGTTTTCTTTTGATTCATTTTTCCTTATGCATGCATTCATGATTACTATACTTGTTGGATATTGCTTTCCTTTTTTTTTATTTGTTTTTGTCGACAACAAACAAACAAGCATCTTTCCTTTTTTTATTTATCTTTTGTTTCTTTTTCTTTGATTTTGATTTAATTAAATAACTTAATCAATTAATCATTTAAACAAATAATGATTAATTAATTAATTAATTAAATCAATTCAGATTAATACATTAATTCAAAATTAATTAACATGATAATTAATTTAATAAATAAATTAATTCAGAATGAATTAATTTATTACATTAAATCAATTACATAATTATATTAATTAAAATAGAATTAATATAAATCTTTTGATAGCTCAAATCTTTTTCTTGAACCACTGAAAGTAATAAAGAATTACCACCAAATTTTCGTTGACGCTCGATGCACGGTCTGGTTCATGAGCGACTAACTCCAACGGCTTTTCTTTATTTTTGACTCTATGATTTGGTTCCTTTCTTTTCTTAACATACCAGTCTTGACAGCTTGAACCACTGAAGTTAATGATAAACAACCACTGTTTAATGTTGACACTCGATGTACTGTCTGGTTCATGAGTGAATAACCGCAATGACTGTTCTTCATATATTGACTTTAAAATCTGGTTTCTTTTCTCCTCTCTCTATTAATTCTTCTGTACTGTCTCTGTCACTGTCGAAATCTCTGTCACTTTAAATGCATCCACTTCTTTAACGAATACTTCACTGAGGCTTGATCAGATGTCTGAACTTCTTTCAATGTAGTAATTCCTTAAGTCTGTAGATTGGCCTTGATCTTTTTCTTCTGACAGATAATACAATCTGAGATTCCTTGTGACAGTCTATATACTATTTACTATTACAATCTTGTTAAGTTGAGTTGTATCCTCGAAATACAAATAGGCTATATCATATAACTTTCAATCTCCCCCTTTTTGTTTGTTAGACAATAACAAGCAAATACCTAGAGGATAACTCAACTAACTCACTTAAACAAGAAAAAGATAAAACTTTTAAGAATTAAGTAAATAATACAAAAAAAATTTCTCTGGTTTAGATTTAACAATTCCAGAATCTTCAGTTGATGAAATGATAGATGATTGTTCCTCTAGCACTGAACTGGTCTTCAATAGATAACTCATCTTCATTTCTGATTCTTCATATCTCTGCCTGATAATCCTTCACATCTTACATTGGTGATTATCAGCAGTTCTTGATTTACAATCACTTCCCATTTCTGACACAACTTTTCTCACTAAAGAAAAACAGCTGTTCCTACTATGTAGACAATGGTGAATCAATACCATTTCTATAACTTCTGGTGAATTTACTACTCTTCCACTTAGCCTTTATACATAGTACATAGAAAGACTAATAGGATAGTATTGTGATGTAATTCTCCTTATATATCCACTTTCATAACAAATGAAAGTTCTTTTGCTTCTTCATCTAAGGCTCCCCCTTAGTAAATAGACTTACATCCTAAGCACAGTCTTTACTGCTCCCCCTTTCTAACTCACTCTTCTTTTACTTGTACCCCATACTTCTCCCCCTTAGTTGAGTATATCCTACTAAGGTAAGCTTTAAGCTTGAATATATCTTTTTCAATATATCTCTCCCCCTTAGTTGAGGAATCCTTCATTCAACTAATTGACAAAGTTGTTGATACCAAATTGTTACCAATTTATACCAATCGTTAGAGTACATTGAAATCAATTGATAAAGCTTTGTTAGAAATGAAGTTTCATTTTCTCCCTCACTGTGAGTGTGTGATAGAGTTTAGTGTACCTCACAAGTGTTTCACTCTTCTCTCCATTCATTTGTGTTGAGTGTCTCACTTCTCTCTGTGTTTACACTCTTGCTCACTAGTGTTTCACTCATATCACTCATAGCTCCAACATCCTTTAGTGTACCTGCAAGGAAAAATCACCCTAGCCCCTTCAAGAGAGGTCAGTGGTGGTGCAATGGGAGTTCGCAAATCCCAAATCCTCGTTGGACTCGTCAGACGAATCTGAGTCATAATCTACAAGTTGCTAATTTCTCTTTTTAGGTTTTTCAGATTTGAATTCCGAGAAGGTAAACAATGATCTATAAATTTAGCATTGAGATCAAGATTCTCTTCTAATGTCTGTGAAGACATCACCTTGTTAAACTTATCAGGTAAAATCTGAATCATAGTTCACAAGTTGCCGATCCGCACCTATGTCGGATCCGTTACCCGCAGGATCCAGAGATGTTCCCTCTGGGGAGTTAGATAATGACTTGTTGAATTTTGTATTTGAGATCAATACCTTCTCTCGAGGTCTGTGAAGACTCTTAGTTCATTAAAGAACCTTTAACTTATAATCCGAACCGTAAAATGGTTGGATTACAGGTTTCCGTCAATTCATCCTTGGTGTGTGCAATCTCACTTTGTGCATATGAAATATTTTGGATAGTGTATAAGGTGGTGACTCTCCAACTGAATATCCCACACATTCTAATTTGCTGCATCAAGTGCATTTACTCCCTGGTGACCTCTAGTCTGATAGGTTACTTGGATTTAGGGGGTAAGATAGAATGTGTTTGAGTTTGATTGTAGTCTGGGACAAAAGTTGTTAGGTTTACAACCTTATGACTAAACATGTGAGAATACAATATTTCATGTAGATGAACCTGCATCACAGAATATGAGCAATATAGAGATAGAATGCATTTTTAACATTGAAAAGTTTTCTAAGAAAATATTGCATTTTATCTTAAGAGAAATGATATACAGTTGTGATTTCAAAAGATTTACAATGTAAGCAATCACAGCTGTAGAAAGAGATTTTGAATTTAGGAAGTTAAAGATATCTTGAGCTGGTTTTACTAAACAAAAACAAGGACAAAAATTCAATTAACAAAACTATTTTATCATGCTTTAGGTCCTGTAAGATAGATACCAACTATTAGAAATTGTTAGCACTTGATAGGTCTTGTCTTCCAATCGTTAGATCCTGAAAATCAAACATTAGTTCCTAACCAATTGTATAGACACATACCAATTTCATACCAACATTGGTCAATTGTTAAGTCCTTAACACGAAGATCTGTTAACAGCAATCACAAAACAAAGATTTATACTTAAACTGCAGGTTTTGTGTGTGTTAAGAAGAAGAACAACAAAAGAACCAAGTACAGTGACCTACTTGTAAGTTTTGAAAGTATAGTGACTAAACTGTAAAAACTATACAAACTATTTATATACACATGAAAAAGAATATACAAAAATAAGAAATAATATATATAATAATTTTACAAAATAAAAGCTATAAGAAAAGAAAAATTCGAATCAAATAAAATAAAAAATAAATAAAACTATACATAAGTAATAATTTACATAGCTTAAACTATAAACGGACATATGACTAAAATAAAAAAAACAAACACTACAAAACATGTTAAATAAGATTAACATTTAAAAATTACAATACATGTACAAAAACATTAAGTATATACAAGATTATTTATAATAGATTAGCAAATCCATATATTTTCTGACAAAACAACTTTCTACTAGAAAATTATTTAGAGAGAAAATATGATTTAATAAACTATCATAAATATGGCAGCTATTTTAAAATAATGAAATTTTCAATAAAAATAGCTTCCTCAAAAATTCTAACTAGAGAATTAGAGAAAAATATTTTTAGAGAAAATTATTATTATAAAATAAAGAAACATGGATTAACGCATTAGAATGATTATGACAATTCTTATAGAAAGATGACAAGATAGAATTCAAAAAGAATGTCATACCAGTTACTTGGCGCTCAAACCTTGGCACCAACTTCCACGTTTCTTGTTGTTCCAGATTCGCAAGTGCTTTCTCAGATTCTTTCGATTCTATACCTTGATTCTGAGAAGCCCTTTTAGTTCTTACTACAACATCTGGATCACCAATGATCAGCTCTATTCCAAACACACTGTCTGAGAAAGTTAGATCTTGATGAAACACCTTGTTCTTCATTGTGATGTTGTGTTTGACTAGTGAATCCTTTGTTTACTTCCCTCGAGTTATTGCGAGAATGACTTGATGATTATTTTCTAGTGACATTGGTATTGCCAATAACAAAATTGTTTCTACCACTATCACTTGGATAATTATCATCATCAACATTTTAAACTTATGACTTCAAGACAACTTCTCGATAACAACAATTGTTAACTCCTAACAACTGTTTATTGGTAGACAATCTTGGTTCCAAAAATAAAACTTGATTACCAAGACTGTCTTGTCTGCAATATTAGAAATAATTTTCTAAGTCCAACACACCTTGGTCCATAGTATATAACATTTATTATCAAAGTGATTAGAATCTTGCAAATAAGCATAAAAATTATTCAAAGTATTTGAACAATGGTCATTTTAGATATTACAATATCCACAGTTCTACTTAGATTATTTTCATACCATGTATAATAATATGAGTGAATTGTAAAAGATATAAAAATCATTACTTAGAGGAGTTCTAAGTAATTTCACACATACCAATACATCTCACAATTAGTTAGTAAATAGAATTCTAATTAAATATCATTAACTGATGTAAGTCAAAATTTCAATACAACCAATTGTTAGAACCATGATATTAATTATAGTGAATTTCTGAAAATTGAGCATTGATAAAATTCACTAGAATTAACATCTCACAACTAATTGAAGACCAATACAGATTAGGTCCAAATTAGTTATGTTGTTTATTTATTTTAATAAATATAAGGTACAGAGCAAATACTAAATTGAATTGCTTCAAGTCTGTAACCCATATAAATCAAAATAAATAATTAAATACTAAATCTCTATGAGTTAGATTTTAGCATTTAAGTATTTAAATTATCCTTAAATAATCGCCACTAAAATATATTGCAATTAAACACATGGCAATCATTCAACAGATAATTTTCAGTGTGAGGTCTGGATGTAAATAAGTTCACATGTCCTTTCAATATAGACAATTGAATACTTGTGAACTTATTCAAGAATTACTCAACAGATGGAATATACAAATCATATAGCATTAATAAAATCCCAAGTTTACAAGCCAATCTTGAAAAATTAATTTCATCAAGTGATTTAGCAAACGTGTCTGCAAGTTATTCTTAACTAAAGACATGCTCTCAAAAGAATTGATACCTTATGCAAGTTGCTTAGTCCTTCAGTGTTTCACAGAGTTGTTGGAGATGAAATTGATTCCTTGTGTTCTCCTGCTTTCGTACAACTCATTTGATCTGTCTCTATGTAGCAAAACATGTCAGAACTGATGTCTCTAGGGTACCATCTCCTTAGATTTGGGTCCAACTTAAGACATCTGAAAATCAAGTGTAATAACTACAAGAATAGATTCTCTAGGTTCCACTTGGAGCCTTGCACATTTTCATATTGAGAATAAAATATGTGTGTAAGAGATCTATTAACAATTGAATAAGATAATGAGCTGATGATTCCTCTATAGCCTAATTAGGTCCTAATTAGTAGATCCTGAACTTGTTGGGTCAAATATCTCTAGAGTACCATTTCCTCAGATCCGGGTCCATCTTAAGATTTTTGATTACCAACTTGTTAGATCCAAACTAACAGGTCAAAAGCCAGCTATAGTGGTTTGTTGGTAGGTAGTCTTAACAGGTCTAGAATCTTCTGAATAGAAACAAAAGATCCTTGACTTACTTTTATTGTCATCATTCTTTTGGCTTACTAAAGCAAATCAAAAGAATTTCAACTTTACCAACATCAAAACAGCAAATATCTTGATACCAATTTATAGCTAGTAGACCAACATATAATATAATCAAGATATCATTGCACATATATATCATTTATGTTTGTGCCTAAAGATGTAGAGAGTTCTATAAATATGACACCAATTGTTAAAAGATACCAACTGTTAAAGATTGATACCAAATATTAAATTATAGTTAGAGTGTCATACCATGTCTTCCATGCTTGCTTGAGTGATGATACCAGTTTATACTAACCTGTAGAGATCTTCAATTATCTCACCAACCAGGAGTGCACTTGTTCACATTCCTCTAGCATCCAGATTCAGTAGGTCTAGATGTCCATTATAATCTTGAATGTGCAGCAGGTGCCTGATATCCTCAAGTCTTGTCACTGGTGCTTCTTGTCAAATATACTGTTTGAACAAATTGTAACCTAGCATCCAGTTTGGCTTTGTCCCTCATAACACTGCCTTGACATCATCCAGGTAGACTTCTGGTTATCCTTGTACCAAATACAGCCTTGTTGTTTGGTCTAGATACCAGCTTCCCTTCAATCTGCCTTTTGTACTGATTGAGATCATCTTGCATTGCAATCACTCAACTTGGATCTTTCAGAGCTTTTGTAGCTTTCTTAGTTTCTTCTAAAAGAAGACTAAAGAAATAATCATTAGTACTTGAAGCTCTGTTAGTCTTTTACTTCCACCATTAGAAACACTAAGAACTAGAACAAAGAGTTAATTGAGTCAACATTCTTTGTCTTGGCAGACATGTTCTCTGATAAGATATATTTTTATATATATTTTAGATAATTTTATTCCCATATTTAATTACATTTTGCATTAATTTTGATATTTATTTAATTAATTTTAATGTTTTATTGTAGAAGACAAGAATTTCTAAATTTGGAAGAATTTGGGCTTAAAGAGCTATTTTGGAGCTAAAAATGGAAGAAATTCGGATTTATTGAGCTACACCCGCTTTCTACGGTATTTAATTCATATCCGGAGTAGTAGGAGTCGGATTTGGACGATCTTACAGTCCATGCGAAGCTTAGAAAATTATCTACAATTCAAAGGGATTAAAATAAGCAAAAATCCGACTGGAGCAGCGCGAAATCTGAGGAGAAAATTCAGTTCCGAATTTTAGTGGAAATCTTTTTTAGATTTTGAATTTTATTGTAATTTATTTTAAAAGTGTTTTGATTGATTAGCTTTGTAGAAATTATTAGCCGAAAGTGGAGTGGTTGGGCAAGCAAAAGAAAGAAAAAGAATTCACCAAAGTGGGCTAATGATGAAGAAGAATGATGAATGCTTATTAATTTTATTTGGGGAATCTTGGAAGCTTAGGCTATAAAATGGAGAGCTTGTGCAGGAGGAGGGGGGCGGAACATAGACATTAGGAAGGCCACTGCAAAAACATTACATTACATCTTTTCATTGTGTCTTATTACCAAATATTCTACACCACATCTCTTTCATATTCGGCTATTACAAATTATTAGGGGCTTGGTTTTCTTCTCTTTCATGTACACCTCGGTTTAATTCTTCATTTTATAGCAAATTTGAGGTACTCTTTATTTTTTATCTTATTTGTTAATATTTGTGTTATATGGCTTGTTTAATTATTTTTGTCAATTCAATTAATAGCATGAGTGAGTAGTTTATTTCTAGGGTGTACGGGGGAGCCATGTTTACACCACAATAATGCTTTAATCTTATTAGTTGTTTAACGGATATAAAATAATTCTAATCGATATGTTATGAAATTTAATTTTTGTTATCGGCCGGTATCATTAATTAATTATTTGAAAATAGGAATAATAGATCGAGAGATTTTATTCACTAGAGGCATACATACGATTAGCGGAATTGAATTTTAGTGCGAGAGCATAATTGGATTTCCGAGAGCGTTAATGCTTGAGAGAGATTAACACATGCTCTAATTATTTAAATCCGTTAAATTACTACATCCATATAAATCGTTCGGTGTAAACATGGTAAACCCGGTCGCCCTAGACTTTTAGTTAATCGATCTTAAAACTCATTTATTTACGTTATTTAGTTATATAAAAAATTCTCAATAATTGTTTTTAATATAGAAATAATTCGTGACAATTAAATTAAAATTGATAAAACCTGTCTCCCT
The DNA here is from genome assembly GCA_036435485.1 of Saposhnikovia divaricata. Lineage (NCBI taxonomy): Eukaryota > Viridiplantae > Streptophyta > Magnoliopsida > Apiales > Apiaceae > Saposhnikovia > Saposhnikovia divaricata. Next base: position 24,517,035 of record CM071599.1, read on the forward strand.
GCGAACGAACATAAAAATATACCGCATCAATTTTGGCGCCGCAGCCGGGGAGGCGGTTAGATTTATAAATTTTAATTTAATTGTCCGGGTTTCATGATTTTAATTATAGATTTAATTTTCTTATTTATTGTGTTAGTGTACTAAAAAAAGTGTTAGTTTTATTAATTTCACTCTCCTTCTCCGCACAAACTCCTCCGCGTCTCCGTCCGCCGCCCTCATCTTCTTCTTCATTACTCCCCACTTCCGCCTTCTCCTTTCTCCACAGCACTCCTCCCTCTAACCACGCACATCCCCTCGCCCTTTCTCCTCAATTTTCTGCAACCACCACACACCCACAACCCCAACCTCTCTCTTTTTTTTTCTCCTTCCCTCTCTCTCCCGCGTTTATTCCTCTCACTGCACCTCCCCCAACAAGCACACACAAAAACACTCTTGCTTCTTGTTTTTCCGGAGTCTGCGTTTTTATTACTGAGTTCTATGCTTCGTTGTTTGTAACTGCCGAGTACTGAGTTGCTTTGCTGAGTTTGCATTTCGTGTCTGAGTTTTTGTTTTGCTGAGTTCGCGAATTGGTTTTGTGTCTGCTGCAAGTCGACTTGTTTGGTTGAATAGGAATCCGCGAGTTTGTGCCGAGTGTTCAGAGTAGAGTTTGCGTAGCTGAGTCTTTATTTATGCCCTATTCCGCGTTATTGATAATTTGAAGTTTGTTTCGACTTTGTTGATACCGATTTCTACTACCGAGTTTCCTTGATTGTGGTCCTGTTTTGCTGAGTGTTTGTGGCCGAGTTTGCTGAATATTTTGTTTGCTGTTTCGTTTTAATTGAGTTCGAATTCGTTTTGTTGCCACCGTGTATAATTTTTTTGGAACTCGGTATATTTCTAGTGAGTTGTATTGAGTTCATGTTTTAGCTGATTTTGTTACCGAGATTGGGCTTGAGTTTTTCGTTTTTAGATTACGTTAATGGGCCAAGCAGTTGTTGTGTGTGCTGTTTAGTCAAAGTCTCTTGTTTTGCTCTGAGTTAATTGCTGTTTGGTTTTAGTTCGTTAAATGCTGTAGGTTTGTTTATGGTTTGTTGATTTTACGATCAATTCATGCCAAAATTTTATTAAAATTTTCTGTAAATAAAATTATTTAATTTAAGTAGTAATATATATATATATATATATATATATATATATATATATAATAATAAAAAAAGAAAATACATATTTTATATATTTTTAATTAGTCTATTTTTTTCCATTGTCTCATTGGAACTTTAGTTCAAATTGAGATCGGTTTTACTGCTTTTCTTGTTTTAGTTGTTGATGCACAGGTCTATAGAAGACGCATTTATAACTCCTGATTCTACTCGGAATCTTGATTCCGGAGAACCTCTGCAACAATATATCGATAAACAGAGAAATAAAACGCAGCGAAAGATCCATTTCTCAGAGATTAAAATGGCAAACCCTCCTGTTAAATCTTTGAAGAACTATTCACAGCCTTCTCCGAGTGGGGTACCAGTTGGTCTCGCTATGCCAGCTATTCAAGCAGCAAACTTTGAGATCAAACCGGCGTTGGTCAGTATGATCCAACATAATCAGTTTGCTGGTCTTCCATCCGAAGACCCTACACTTCATCTGCAAAGGTTTCAACAGCTCTATTCTACCATTAAACATCAGGGAGTCACTCCAGACCAGTTGAAAGTCATGTTGTTCGGTTTCTCTCTTCGTGACAAAGCTCAAAAATGGTTGAATGATATTGACTTGACCGAGTGGGATGAGATTGCTCAGGCTTTCTTAACTGAGTTCTTCCCTCCTAACAGAACCGACGATTTGATCGACAAGATGATGGGTTTTAAGCAAGATTATGGCGAATCTCTTCGGGATGCTTGGGACAGATTCAAGGATTATCAACGTGCATGCCCTCACCATGGTCTTGAGAAGTGGTTTCTGCTTAAACGCTTCTACAATGGTCTTGATCCTGAAACAAAAGGGATGGTTGATAACGCTGTAGGGGGCGTGTTTTTAGACAAAGGAGTTGATGATGCACATGCTTTTCTTTCAAATTTGGTTGCCAATCACTTCAGTAACCCGAGAGCAGCCAAGAAAGGGGGTAAACTTGAAGTGGATGCATATTCTCTATTATCATCTCAACTCGCTGCATTGACTCAGGAGATCCACTCATTGAAGACATCTCAGCCCTCTACTCCACCTATGAGTATCAATGCATTATCATCCATGGCTCCTATGAATTATCCTGTTTGTGAAGTCTGTGGCATCCAAGGCCACTATGGTAACGATTGCCAATACAATGCTCAAAATTCACAAAATTTTCAGATGGAGCAAGCAAATGTTTTCCAACAGAGGCAGCAGTACAATCCGTATTCCAACACTTACAATCCTGGTTGGAAAGATCATCCGAACTTCTCATATAGGAACAATAACGCTCAGAATTCAAATGTTCCTAATCAGCAGAAGCAATATCAGCAGTCGTATCAGCCTCCTCCACAGCAGCAGTATAGGCCCCCGCAAGGACCTATGAATCCCCCTGGATTTCAGAAGCCCTATCAGAATTATGCTCCTCAAGCCAATCAAGCTGAACAGGCTGATAATCAAGGTGATATGATAAAGATATTGTTGCAAATGCAAAAGAATATGGAGGATACCAATAGGAAGATGAACCAGATGGAGATACATGATAAGATGCTAGAACATCAGATTGCTCAAATGGCTAGTTCTTCGTCTACAAGGCAACAAGGCTCTCTACCAGCACAACCAACTCAGCCAAAGGAAAATGTGAATGCCATTACTCTTAGGAGTGGTCATACATATGATGCTCCTCCAATGCCTACTGACGATGTTCCTACTAAGAAAGAAAAAAAGAATTCTGAGGAAGACAAGGTAGAGAAAGTTGTTGAAGACACAAACGAAGGTGAAACTGAGGAAAGCAAGGAAAAGGACAAAGAAAAGACTGCAGTCACCCCTCCACCATTTGTGCCAAAGCTCCCATTCCCTAGCAGGATGAACAGAACTAAGGTGGACCGGCAGTTTGGCAAGATCATGACACTTGTCAAGAACCTTGAGGTAACAGTTCCCTTCACTGATTTAATTTCTCAAGTTCCATCATATGCAAAGTTTCTCAAGGATATTCTCACTAAGAAAATGTCCTTTAGTGAGATAGAGACAGTAGCTTTTACTGAGGAATGTAGTGCTATTTTACAGAATAAGTCTCCACCTAAGCTTAAAGATCCTTGTAGTTTTTCGATCCCGTGTCATTTAGGTGCATTATTTATTGATAAAGCTTTATGTGATTTAGGCGCTAGCGTCTCAGTCATGCCTCTCTCAATTTTTCAAAAATTAAATATGGGAGAATTAAAATGTACACAGATGACTTTGCAAATGGCAGACCGTTCGATAAAATATCCTCTTGGAATTTTAGAGGATGTGCCTGTTAGGGTTGGAAAATTCTATATTCCTGTAGACTTTGTAGTTCTAGATATGGAAGAGGATAGCCAAATACTTATTATTTTAGGTAGACCATTTCTCTGTACTGTAGGTGCTGTAATTGATGTTAAAAGTGGGACTCTCACATTGAGCGTTGGTGATGATAAAATTACTTTTACTCTAACCTCTGCTATTAAATCCCCTTTGCTTAAGAATTCATGCTGCAGGATTGATGTTATAGATGAAATTGTCCAAGATGAGACGCCTCAGATTCTATTGAATGATGCATTGGAAGCAGTGCTCATGCTTGAAGCATACGAAGGAGAAGGACATGCTGAAGTCGATTCATTAATTCTTGAGTTGGATGGTGTAGCTGATCCGAATTGTGAGGTAACCAACACTTCTTGTGGTCAACCTCAGGTAAAAAAGTTAGAGTTAAAGCCTTTGCCATCTAATCTTAAATATGTGTTTCTTGATGATGAAAAGACTTGTCCTGTGATTGTTAGCTCTAGTCTTGATGATAACCAGGTTTTTAAGCTTCTTACTGTTTTTCGTGTGCATAGAAAAGCTATTGGGTATAGTATTGATGATCTTACAGGGATTAGCCCAGACTTTTGCATGCATAGAATTCACTTAAATGATGACCATAAGCCTTGCATACAGGGACAACGTCGCTTGAACCCTAACATGCAAGAGGTTGTTAAAAAAGAAGTTTTGAAGTTGTTAGATGCGGGCATCATTTACCCGATTTCCGATTCTAAATGGGTAAGCCCAGTTCAGGTAGTTCCTAAGAAAGGAGGAACAACGATAATTAAGAATGATAAAGATGAATTAATTCCCACTCGAATTGTCACCGATTGGCGAATGTGCATTGATTACCGTAAGTTAAACACTGCTACTAGAAAAGATCATTACCCTCTCCCATTTATTGATCAGATGCTTGAAAGACTTGCTAAGCATAAGTAATTTTGCTATTTAGATGGATATTCAGGGTTCTTTCAGATCCCTATACACCCTGATGACCAAGAAAAGACTACATTTAATTGCCCATATGGTACTTTTGCATATCGTAGAGTGCCTTTTGAATTGTGCAATGCCCCTGCTACTTTTCAGCGTTGCATGACTGCCATATTTTCTGATTTCATAGAGTCTATCATGGAAGTATTTATGGATGATTTCAGTGTTTATGGGTCTGATTTTGATGTATGTCTGCATAATCTTTCTAAAGTGCTTAAACGTTGTGAAGAGGTGAATTTGGTTTTGAATTGGGAAAAGTGCCACTTCATGGTAAATGAAGGAGTGGTACTTGGTCACTTGATTTCTGAACGTGGCATCCAGGTTGACAAAGCAAAAATTGAGGTGATTGAGAAGCTTCCTCCTCCTGTTAATGTCAAGGGAGTGAGGAGTTTCCTTGGTCATGCGGGTTTTTATCGTCGTTTTATAAAAGATTTTTCAAAAATTGCAAAACCCCTCACTCAATTGTTGCTTAAGGATGCCACCTTTGTGTTTACTGACGCTTGTTTGGAGTCTTTTAACAGGATCAAGGAAGCTTTGATAAGTGCACCAATCATCCAATCTCTAGATTGGAGCCTTCCATTCGAAATCATGTGTGATGCAAGTGATTATGCTGTGGGAGCCGTTCTCGGTCAAAGGAAAGACAAGGTATTGCATGCCATCTACTATGCAAGTAAAACCTTGGATGAAGCTCAGGTCAATTATGCTACTACTGAGAAGGAGCTTCTAGCTGTGGTGTATGCTCTTGACAAGTTTCGGGCATATCTCATTGGCTCCAAAGTCATTGTTCACACAGATCATTCAGCACTGAAATATCTGTTGTCCAAGAAAGAAGCAAAACCAAGGCTTATTCGTTGGATTCTGTTACTCCAGGAATTTGACTTGGAAATCAAAGACAAGAAGGGTGCTGAGAACGTGGTTGCAGATCATCTTTCACGACTGCGTTTCACATCAGATGTTGCATCTGATACTCCTATTGACGACTCTTTTCCTGATGATCATTTATTTGCTGTTGCCACTAAAACTCCATGGTATGCAGACTTTGCAAATTTTTGTGTGAGTGGCTCTCATCCTCCAGACTTGACCTATCAACAACGAAAGCGGTTCCATCATGATGCTAAACAATATTTTTGGGATGACCCTTTCTTGTATCGAAAGTGTGCTGATGGGATCTTTCGTAAATGTGTCCCTGAGTTTGAAGTAATGACATTCTCAAGCATTGTCATTCTCTTGCATGTGGAGGGCACCATGGTCCTTCTAAAACTGCTGCTAAGGTACTTCAATCCGGTTTCTTTTGGCCTTCTCTATTTAAAGATGCTCGTGCTTTCTGTTTGGCATGTGATGCATGTCAAAGAACGGGTAATATTCCTAAACGCAATGAGATGCCTCAGACCGGTATTCTTGAGGTCGAGATATTTGATGTATAGGGTATTGATTTTATGGGACCGTTCCCAACTTCTTGTGGGATGAAATACATCTTAGTTGCAGTTGATTATGTTTCCAAATGGGTTGAAGCAATTGGATCGCGCACCAATGATTCTAAGGTTGTTATGAATCTCTTCAAGAAAATCATCTTCCCGCGCTTTGGAGTTCCAAGAACCGTGATAAGTGATGGTGGTTCTCATTTTCACCACCGACAATTTGAAACTTTGTTGAAGAAGTATGGTGTCAGTCACAAGGTTGGTCTTGCTTATCATCCTCAAACAAGTGGCCAAGTGGAGGTTTCAAATCGTCAAATTAAAAGCATTCTAGAGAAGGTGGTTGCAAAATCTAGAAAAGATTGGTACTTGAAGCTAGATGATGCTTTGTGGGCTTATCGGACAGCATATAAGACCCCTATTGGAACTAACCCATATCGATTAATATATGGCAAGGCATGTCACTTGCCAGTTGAGATGGAACATCATGCTTTTTGGGCTATAAAAGAACTCAACATGGATTTAAAGGCTGCAGGACAAGCAAGACTTCTTCAATTAAATGAATTAGATGAGCTTCAATTTGATGCTTATGATAATTCCCGGATTTACAAAGAGAGAAAGAAGAAAATGCATGATAAGATGATCCAGCGAAGAGATTTTGAAGTTGGTGACAAGGTGTTGTTATTTAACTCAAGGCTTCGACTCTTTCCTGGGAAACTCAAATCTAGATGGTCCGGACCTTTCACTGTAACTGGAGTTAAATTTCATGGTGCTATTGAAATCATGGGGCAAGATGGAGAAAAATTTAAGGTAAACGGTCAACGCCTTAAATTATATGTGGACGGCGCATTTGTTGGAAAAATGGAGACGATTCGGCTCGACAATCTCTCCATGGAACCTTGATTCGAAGGCAGAAGTCAAGCTAATGACGGTAAAAGAGCGCTTATTGGGAGGCAACCCAATGGTTTGAGCAGGCTATTAGGGGAGTATTTCTTACTTTTCTTTTATATAATTGTTCATTGAGGACAATGAACCACTTAAGTGTGGGGATGAGTTCTCGATGATTTAATAAAATCAAAAAAAAAAAAATTAAAAAATTAGAAAATTAATTGCCTCGTCTCGTAGTGTGTTAACAAGGATAGGTACACATCTTGTGAGCTTATTTTGCATGATTATTTGACATGTCATATCTCTAGAAAATCATTTGTTACTTGATGATTCCTTGTACGTACTTGCGAAAATTTTAAAACTTGAGATCCATCATTGTCAAATTTAGTGAGTACTGAAGCATGCTTTCACCCTGTGAGATCTTGAGCCTAATTTATGATTGGTACATCTTATATCAATCGAATTTTATTGTTGTGTGTTGTTGATCATTTGGCATGTCGCTCTAGAACTTGTTTCAAACCATTTTGAGATTACATGATATCTGTATGCATGAAAATGATAAAGGCACTAGGATTAAAACTTGATTACCAAGACTGTCTTGTCTGCAATCTTAGAAATAATTTTCTAAGTCCAACACACCTTGATCCATAGTATATAACATTTATTATCAAAGTGATTAGAATCTTGCAAATAAGCATAAAAATTATTCAAAGTATTTGAACAATGGTCATTTTAGATATTACAATATCCACAGTTCTACTTAGATTATTTTCATACCATGTATAATAATATGAGTGAATTGTAAAAGATATAAAAATCATTACTTAGAGGAGTTCTAAGTAATTTCACACATACCAATACATCTCACAATTAGTTAGTAAATAGAATTCTAACTAAATTTCATTAGCTGATGTAAGTCAAAATTTCAATACAACCAATTGTTAGAACCATGATATTAATTATAGTGAATTTCTGAAAATTGAGCATTGATAAAATTCACTAGAATTAACTTCTCACAACTAATTGAAGACCAATACAGATTAGGTCCAAATTAGTTACGTTGTTTATTTATTTTAATAAATATAAGGTACAGAGCAAATACTAAATTGAATTGCTTCAAGTCTGTAACCCATATAAATCAAAATAAATAATTAAATACTAAATCTCTATGAGTTAGATTTTAGCATTTAAGTATTTAAATTATCCTTAAATAATCACCACTAAAATATATTGCAATTATACACATGGCAATCATTCAACAGATAATTTTCAGTGTGAGGTCTGGATGTAAATAAGTTCACATGTCCTTTCAATATAGACAATTGAATACTTGTGAACTTATTCAAGAATTACTTAACAGATGGAATATACAAATCATATAGCATTAATAAAATCCCAAGTTTACAAGCCAATCTTGAAAAATTAATTTCATCAAGTGATTTAGCAAACGTGTCTGCAAGTTATTCTTAACTACAGACATGCTCTCAAAAGAATTGATACCTTATGCAAGTTGCTTAGTCCTTGAGTGTTTCACAGAGTTGTTGGAGATGAAATTGATTCCTTGTGTTCTCCTGCTTTCGTACAACTCATTTGATCTGTCTCTATGTAGCAAAACATGTCAGAATTGATGTCTCTAGGGTACCATCTCCTTAGATTTGGGTCCAACTTAAGACATCTGAAAATCAAGTGTAATAACTACAAGAATAGATTCTCTAGGTTCCACTTGGAGCCTTGCACATTTTCATATTGAGAATAAAATATGTGTGTAAGAGATCTATTAACAATTGAATAAGATAATGAGCTGATGATTCCTCTATAGCCTGATTAAGTCCTAATTAGTAGATCCTGAACTTGTTAGGTCAAATATCTCTAGAGTACCATTTCCTCAGATCCGGGTCCATCTTAAGATTTTTGATTACCAACTTGTTAGATCCAAACTAACAGGTCAAAAGCCAGCTACAGTGGTTTGTTGGTAGGTAGTCTTAACAGGTCTAGAATCTTCTGAATAGAAACAAAAGATCCTTGACTTACTTTTATTGTCATCATTCTTTTGGCTTACTAAAGCAAATCAAAAGAATTTCAACTTTACCAACATCAAAACAGCAAATATCTTGATACCAATTTATAGCTAGTAGACCAACAAATAATATAATCAAGATATCATTGCACATATATATCATTTATGTTTGTGCCTAAAGATGTAGAGAGTTCTATAAATATGACACCAATTGTTAAAAGATACCAACTGTTAAAGATTGATACCAAATATTAAATTATAGTTAGAGTGTCATACCATGTCTTCCATGCTTGCTTGAGTGATGATACCAGTTTATACTAACCTGTAGAGATCTTCAATTATCTCACCAACCAGGAGTGCACTTGTTCACATTCCTCTAGCATCCAGATTCAGTAGGTCTAGATGTCCATTATAATCTTGAATGTGCAGCAGGTGCCTGATATCCTCAAGTCTTGTCACTGGTGCTTCTTGTCAAATATACTGTTTGATCAAATTGTAACCTAGCATCCAGTTTGGCTTTGTCCCTCATAACACTGCCTTGACATCATCCAGGTAGACTTCTGGTTATCCTTGTACCAAATACAGCCTTGTTGTTTGGTCTAGATACCAGCTTCCCTTCAATCTGCCTTTTGTACTGATTGAGATCATCTTGCATTGCAATCACTTAACTTGGATCTTTCAGAGCTTTTTTAGCTTTCTTAGTTTCTTCTAAAAGAAGACTAAAGAAATAATCATTAGTACTTGAAGCTCTGTTAGTCTTTTACTTCCACCATTAGAAACACTAAGAACTAGAACAAAGAGTTAATTGAGTCAACATTCTTTGTCTTGGCAGACATGTTCTCTGATAAGATATATTTTTATATATATTTTAGATAATTTTATTCCCATATTTAATTACATTTTGCATTAATTTGGATATTTATTTAATAAATTTTAATGTTTTATTGTAGAAGACAAGAATTTCTAAGTTTGGAAGAATTTGGGCTTAAAGAGCTATTTTGGAGCTAAAAATGGAAGAAATTCGGATTTATTGAGCTACACCCGCTTTCTACGGTATTTAATTCATATCCGGAGTTGAAGGAGTCGGATTTGGACGATCTTACAGTCCATGCGAAACTTAGAAAATTATCTACAATTCAAAGGGATTAAAATAAGCAAAAATCCGACTGGAGCAGCTCGAAATCTGAGGAGAAAATTCAGTTCCGAATTTTAGTGGAAATCTTTTTTAGATTTTGAATTTTATTGTAATTTATTTTAAAAGTGTTTTGATTGATTAGCTTTGTAGAAATTATTAGCCGAAAGTGGAGTGGTTGGGCAAGCAAAAGAAAGAAAAAGAATTCACCAAAGTGGGCTAATGATGAAGAAGAATGATGAATGCTTATTAATTTTATTTGGGGAATCTTGGAAGCTTAGGCTATAAAATGGAGAGCTTGTGCAGGAGGAGGGGGCGGAACATAGACATTAGGAAGGCCACTGCAAAAACATTACATTACATCTTTTCATTGTGTCTTATTACCAAATATTCTACACCACATCTCTTTCATATTCGGCTATTACAAATTATTAGGGGCTTGGTTTTCTTCTCTTTCATGTACACCTCGGTTTAATTCTTCATTTTATAGCAAATTTGAGGTACTCTTTATTTTTTATCTTATTTGTTAATATTTGTGTTATATGGCTTGTTTAATTATTTTTGTCAATTCAATTAATAGCATGAGTGAGTAGTTTATTTCTAGGGTGTACGGGGGAGCCATGTTTACACCACAATAATGCTTTAATCATATTAGTTGTTTAACGGATATAAAATAATTCTAATCGATATGTTATGAAATTTAATTTTTGTTATCGGCCGGTATCATTAATTAATTATTTGCAAATAGGAATAATAGATCGAGAGATTTTATTCACTAGAGGCATACATACGATTAGCGGAATTGAATTTTAGTGCGAGAGCATAATTGGATTTCCGAGAGCGTTAATTCTTGAGAGAGATTAACACATGCTCTAATTATTTAAATCCGTTAAATTACTACATCCATATAAATCGTTCGGTGTAAACATGGTAAACCCGGTCGCCCTAGACTTTTAGTTAATCGATCTTAAAACTCATTTATTTACGTTATTTAGTTATATAAAAAATTCTCAATAATTGTTTTTAATATAGAAATAATTCGTGACAATTAAATTAAAATTGATAAAACATGTCTCCCTGCGAACGAACATAAAAATATACCACATCATTCTCATAGTGTCCTTTGACTTTCAATGTGGTGTTGAGTTGACTAGATGATCCTTCTTTTGCTCCCCCTAAGCTGTGGCTGGGTTTACATTAAGATTCTCAATGTTGACATTGCTTGGATCTGAATCATCATTACCATTGACAGCTGGGAGCTAGAAGTCGTTGAACATCACTAAGACTTTCAATCACCTTCTGTTGATTAATAACAATCACCCTATAGGCTGTTGACTCCACCAAGTAACCAAGGAAATTATCCTATTGAGCATTAGCAGATTGCTAGGATGCTCACTTTCATTTATCATTGCAAAACAATTTTCTTCATACTTGTGAGGTCTTCCTATATTCCTTATTAATCAGGGTTTAATCATGTCAGTAGCAGACTATTGACTGCTTCAGCATTAATACTCTTGAAGGTGCAGAAATCATCCAGAACACTAATTGATAGGTCCTGTAATCTGGTCTCCAAGTTGTCATAGTCAGTTTTTCTTCCTGACACTCTTCTAGATGTGATCAATCACCATCAGTGGTGTCTTGTCTTCAGATTGTCTGAACAACAACTTGTTTCTTGAGAGAAGTCATCAGTCATCATCACTAAGGTATATTTTTCATTGATGTAGAACTTCTGTGTGATGCTTCTTTGACTTCTCTTTATGACATGCCTCATAGTTTTATTTTACTTTAATTCCAGATGAGGCAGTCTCCTTTACTGATTCAATTTCCAGGAAAGAATCTCTTGATATGACATTCAGGTGAGAGAGCTCCTTATGTCATAGCGGAACTCCTGTCTGATGAAGCTTTAGATTTGACCTTGTTGACTTCACCTTTGACTGAGATTCCATGTCAGCTACAGATAAGTTCTCTTTCCTTAATCCTCGAACAGTAGGCTCTTCATCTTGTAAAAGATGCTTTATTACTGACAACATTCCTTAGCTATTGAATAGCCTTGACCCTAGGTCATACCCTTGCTGTTGTCTCCAAGGGATGAACCACTTGGCCAGATATCGTCACCACTCTTGATAGCAGGGCTCTATCTTCGGTCATATGCCTTGAACATCAACTGTCCAAAATCCACATAACACGATCTACCTGTTACACACCCTGCAATGCCAAAACAGTTAAACCTTTTTTGGGACCCAAATTTGATTGGGTACTTGAAGTATTGGCCTTTGTTAGGCAAAACAACATTCTTAATCTTAGCACCATTAGTCAGCAAACATTTTACCCTATAAACAGATTTAACAATCTTTGATTTCATCTTGGGTATCCATGTTTCTTTAGCAGCAATAACACTTGTTTCATTGACTGGACATTTGACCTTGTAAATAGCCTTAGTAAAATTTTGTTTAGGCTTTGATACAAATGTCTCTCTCGTAACATAAGGAGGACTAGCAGTCTTTGATCTAACATTATTCCTATTCATATGTTGTCGAGGAGCTGTCTTATTATCACATGCATGATTACCATTAAAGTAAGCAGACATCACATTAAAAGCACAAGACATACAGTTGACAACACCACATGCTTTATGATTAGAATCAATGATAGGCATGTTACTCATGTTAGACATGTTATTGTTCTGCTTCAACTTATTACCACCTAATCCAGTGTAAGAACCCAGATTTTGGGTGGGATTAAAACTTTTATGTATTTAATGATGTAAGAATGAATAGTGGTTATGACTGCGATGTAACGAAGATCTATTAAATAAATGGAACGGATTTGAATTCAATTACTTATATGTCATGCAGAATACTTTTGGTTGACGGCATAGATAAGAATGATCTATCTCCTAAGAATATATGTATATTGCTTCAAGTAAGATTATTCTTATGTCATCCAAATCAATATCTATTATAAGTCCAGCGGTTCCGTAAAAAGGTTAAGAAGCACTCGAGAGTGAACCAGGTTCATTTTCCTAATTATAGGAATTAAATAAAAATAAGTGATGAATAGTGATTTTGGTGGAATTTGGAATATTATTATAATAATGATATACCCGGTATTCGGAACGGATTTCTGAGTTCGTATTAGTGATCCAGGAGGAAAATAAGTGTATGTAAAAGCTGTCGGATTCAGAAAAAGAGCACTTTTATTTTCTCCGAGAGTTCCCTGGACACTGATAGCCTTAAGTAATTAACGAATGGATTAAAGGAATATAAAATGGAAAGTTAGAATGAAAGATGGAGAATGAAAGTATTAATATTAAAGAGGATTCCCGGTAAACCCTAACTAGAAACGAAAGAGTTATTCTTACGAACGATCAATCGAATCGAGCAATAACCGGACAAAAGAGCAAGCAGAGACTAAGATGCATGCATGTGCTATGTATAAAATATCTACTAACCAAACTAGAATCAAGAAACTAGAACCATTAGAGATCAACTAGTACTTAGAAAATCAAATCACTTGGTTAAGCCTTAAACCACCCAATCTTCAACACTTGTCCTCACAAATACATCATTCTATACATCACCACTTTATTAAAGTGACAAGGATGAGATATTATCTAAAACAAGTCACTTTATGCATTATTTTCAAGCAACCAAGCAAGAACTCATCTTCCTCTCCCAAGAAACAAGCATTCGGCCTTCTTGGAAATTCCAAATTCAAAAACCAACTTCCAACCATTTGTTGATCTTGAAACTTTTATGGTGAGACTTACATTTCATATAAATGATCTCCTCAAAATCCTAGCTTCAATCTCTTCTTTTTCCATTTTCAAAAAAATGATTTAAGAGGAGGGTGAATAGTGTTTTCATGAACTAATCTTGTTTTTCCTTGATTTCTTTGGTTGATTTAGCAAGCTTAAGCACTTCTAAGGATCATACCAAGCATAGTGAGGCTAGATCATACTCCAAGGAAGGTATAACAACTTTAAACCCTAGGCTTTACCTTGAGATTTTGCATGCTCTTGATGGGTTTTAGTATAAGATGTGATATTAGCATGATTATAAGCATGTATATGATGTAGTTTTGGTAAATGTTAAAAATAGTTTAGATGAACGGAAAGGCATTGCTTGGCCTCAGTTCATGTATATAAGTCATGTATATGTTGTTTGGGTTGGATGCTATGTGTAAGGGAAGATTCGAAATTGATAGATATTCGATTTACAGCCGTTATAATGCCCGATTTTACAATACCATGTTTTGTATGCCATTTTCCATATTGAACCCCTACTGTCCAGAGACCTTATCTGCCATGATAGGATAGGTAATGTTCTAAGCTTTGTTTTGATATAAAGATCACGTGAAACGGACTTACGGTTTAGGATTTATGACCAAATTACTAAAAGAAGTTCGAATCCGTAAACGAAAGTTCGTAATTGAAATTGAACCCTCGTAAGCTATGTAACGTCATGGCGAATCTTGGTAAATAAATACTAGGGGTAAGAAGGAAGGTGTGAAAGAAAACCGTATGTCAAAAAGAGCATTTTTCGATTTATTAAAAATGTTCGAGTAAAGGTTAAACGCGAACGAACCCCTAAAAGACGACTCTTTTGTAACTTTGGTAAAACACTTAGAAAACGGGCGATAAAACTCGGAGTAAAATATTGGTTCGTAACGATCAACCTTAGAACTCATATGACTTAAGTATGTCCCAAGTATAAGTGCAGTGACATGTCGTGTTAACGAACGAATGTCGGGTCGGATCAGTGATAATAAGTAATCCACTAAAAGGGGTATAACGAGATAACTCGAGAGCGTGTTTCGATTTAAGTATAACTTAACTTTTATATGTTAAGTGATTAATCCCGAATGCCTTGGCTATTTATAGATCACCAGGCTGAACCGGGACCCGCTACCACTACCCCTTACCGTACTCGACTACCAGGCAAGTTTCAATTCCCTTCTTTTAGGCTGTTGTTGTGATTGAATAAATATATATATATGATTGCTGATATACATATGCCATTGCATGCATGCCTACTTTCAAGTTGAATTGATATACTTGTTCCCTGAATGTTATTGTTGGCTTATAAACTAGATAGTTATATATCAGTTATAAGCCGGTTATTATAAGACCCTCATAGAAGGGCGTATACATCTTTATTCATCAAATATAGACCGGGAGTCAATATTTCTTGATATATCGAGATTGCCTCGGGAGAAAATATTTAAGTAAATATTTTCTATTATTTGGGCGACGAATATTATTTGAATATTCGTTCGGGACTAATTATTTTAACGATCCTTACTTCAAATAATTATTTGAATTTAACTATTCAACGAATAATACTTCTCAATATTCATTCAGAGTCGAATTGATTATCGACTATTATTTCGAATATTCTTCTAAAGATGAGACTGTTAGATGAATATTATTTGGATATTCTTTTAGATTATTATTTCATTAAATAAATATTACTTTCGAATATTCATTTAAGATATTAAATACTTGATGAATATTATTTTAATATTCATCTGAAGCTTGATTTAATTATCGAATATTATCTCGAGTATTCCTTAAGGCTTGGATTACTAAATGAATATTACTTGATATTCATTTAGGATATTATTCATTCAATGAATATTACTTTTGAATATTCATTTAAATTTCCTAATTAGTTATGATTATTACCTTAAATATTCTTTTCAGGTCTTATTAATTAATGAATATTGTTTTGAATATTCATTTAAATATTTATTTATTCAATAAATATTCCCCTGATATCTCTTCAGGGATTACTTTGAGAAATACTCTGATTAAAGATATTCTTTCATATTCCCAAATATTCTGTAAAATATTTTAATTCAATAAATATTCTCTGAATATTTATTCCATACTTAAAATAACCTCGATAAGGTTTACCTTCTTCGATTATTACAGAAAATGTTTCGAAGTCATATTATTATTAATCTTATATCAAGAAAGGTTCCCAGACATCATTCATCTTTGAGTCTATCTTCTTAATAATAAGGGAACCTTACTTGGAAAAATGTTATTTATCTTGTCGACTTCCCGGTCATAAAGTATTCCCTTCACCCGCAACTCGGGTGCTGTTAACTTATTAAGTCGTTGCTTACCTTCTCATCTTTCGAGGGGTAAGATTACTGGAACAAGTTGATATCCGTTACCAACTAATAGCTTGGGAGATATTGGTAAATTTTCCTTTCCAACTAGATACGACTACTTTGTGGAGTCTTATCAACAAGTCTTATACTTGGGGAAAGGGGGACGAACGTTACATTCAGAATCATGAATTCTATTTGAACTAGGAGTCGTGTAAGAGGCCGAGTAGCGCCGGTCCATCCCCTTGGCCCAACCGTTGGCCGGGGAGAGCTAGCAAGGCGGTATACAAGTAAAGCCGTCAGTTCTTCCTTCTACCGGTAGTAAATCTAAATTGAGCTGTACGATCTCGACTGATCATCAAGATTGGAACAGCGGGCGCGGTGAATACTCCATCATTGGTTCATCATCCAAATTCATTTATTTCCTGCAACATGATTACTGTTGGCAGAGTTGGAAAAGAGTCATAACTGGAATTGCAACCCTTTCTTGCAAGTTCCTCTTCTTAATAACGATAATAATATCTCGCTTACTTTGATGTAGCAGATATTTCTTCAAACAAATACTTTAAGTTACCTTGTAACTTCATCGTTCATATTATACTGGCATCATTTCCGTAAATGCATGGCATAAGGTTTAAAAGATAGCTTTGAACTGTTTTAAGTTATCGTTCAGTTATATATTTATTGGTGGGCTTTCGCTCACCCTTGCTTTGTTTATGTTATGTCACAACAACAGCTAGGACAGATGGCTCGCGTCAGGCGCACTCGGCGCAAGCAGGTTACCCGACCCACCGGACTACCCGCTGAGATGCTAGCCGCCATTGCTGAGGTAGCATAGTTAGACAGCTTTTGTTTCCTGTTTAACTATATGTATAATTAATGTAATCAACGGCAAAACTTTTAAACCTATGATGTTATCCTTTTGGGATTGTAATAACTTTTATTCGTGAACCCTTTAATGTAAGACTTATTTCAATTTCATCTCTGGGACTATAACTGTTGTGTGTGTGAGTGGTAATTATTGTGGGGTCACAGCATGTGATTTATTTATTATGGACTCAAGTCAAGTATTATGAATGGATGTAAGACCGTAACCACCAGATCCCTGACCCCGGATCTGGGGGTGTTACATCCAGTCTTAGAAGAACTATTTGTTTCAACAACCTTGACTGGCACTTTAGGTACATCTTTCTTGGATGAAACAATTTTTGGATTAGTGTCCACAACAGATTTAGCCTTAACAAAGACTGTGACTTCTTTCTTGGATGAAACATTCTTTGGATTAGCGTCCTTAACAGATTTAGCCTTAACATAGACTGTGCCATTTGTACTGTCCTCATTTCTCATTTCTTCCTGGATAACCATAGAAAGAATATCTGGTGGTCTAGCATCAGATTGTTTAAATAGAGGTTCTTTAACATTCTTAAGCACATGTGGTATTCCCCTTTCTTTAGCACTAACAAGGTTAGGGGAATTTATGCCCAATGATCCAACAGCTTCATTGTAGCCATACCCTATACCTGTTGTTCGTTCTACAACTTGATTGTTAAAAAACTCTTTGGAAACTTTAACAGAATTATAACAAGCCCTGACCTGTGTTTCAAGTTCAGTAATTCTAACCATTTGTTTGCCTACAACTTCTAGAATAGCTTTCTCCTTTTTATGAAGCATTGTCATTTCATCTCTTTGTTGATCTTGATTAATATGCACCTTTTTCAATTCTGACACTTCATTGCCAAGTTTAGTGCTTAGCAGATCTAGTCTTCTATATCCAATTTGTGCATTATCTAAGGAATTATAAAGACTACGAATCAACTCAGGGTCAGCAGGAATTACCGGAGTACTATAAGGAGTTGATGTATCAGCATTTACCACCAGCGCAAAATCCTCAACCTCCTCTTTATCACTGTCAGTGTCATCCCAGCTTTTGCCTTGTACCACATAGGCCGTGTCTGTGTTCTTCTTACCAGATGTATACTCTCTCATTGCATCTTATTGAGGTTGATGACACTCAGTTGCAAAGTGTCCAAGTTCATTACATTTAAAGCACCTAATCCTGCTTCTGTCTACCATTCCAGTTTGGTAGCCACCCCTTGTGCTACTTGAGGAAGAACCTCCTCGCTGGAATCTATTGTAGTTAGATTTGTGTTAGGCCGAATACACAATTAATAATCAAATTCGTATGAGAGTTTAACAAGTAAGACGTTTATGCACTTAAAAACTTCTGGTATTAAGAACCCTCTTCGTGATGTAAATTATCACAAAGAGCTGCTAGGTTACAATAAAGATAATTTGTTGCACGATACCCTTCTAGGGTTAACCTAACTGTATTTATAAAACATACAGCTTCGATACAATCTCTAATTGATATTCCTAATAATCAGCTATACAATGATATCAATTACAGATTGTCACACGTCTCCTAAGTCAACTCGATCTCTTTGATAGCTATCCAATCTTCAAAGATATCGCTTCCATATCAATCTTCAATTGATCTCTAATATCTTCTGTTGACTCCGTACGCGCTGCTCCCAGACAGACTTTACTAAATTCTGTCCAGCTTCCGTCTGTCAGAGTTTACACTAAACTCTGACCGCTTCCAGCTAAACTCTGATAATTCACTGTAACACTTAAACACTGATTAAAACACATCAATTATATTTAACAATCTCCCCCAACTTGTTCATTAGCAAAAATGCACAAGTTAATAACAGTAATTGATGATGTCAAAACAAATAGACAAATACAGTGTTTATACAAATTCAGAGTTTAAGCTTCTACTTAACAAAATCTACAGAGAATAAGAAAATCCTTACAGACTTTAATCTCTAATCTCTTCAAGATCTGGTGTAGCTCTGAGATAATCTATGAGCAATCTTCTTTCTGCATTTTCAAGCTCAATCTCCATAGCTTCTTTAATCTCTCTGAGCTGAGGCTCACTCTCATCTGTCTGATAGATAGCAGATCTAAGATCATAGATTTTGTTTCTTCTCATCTCATTTCCCAGTCTGATAAATTTGACTTCTTCTGACTGTGAATTGAAGTCAAGTACTGTGATTCCCAAATCAGTCTTTAATTTTGCAGTACCCTTCTTCATTTCAATAAGATTTCCATTCCAATCCCTGTAATTAGGAACATATCTGCTATTATACTTCTCTCCTCTGATTGCCAAATTCTGGAGCATCTTCTTTCTCAGCACATTTGCAACTGATTGAGTCCTTTGACTATTCACCTTGAAAAGATATAGAACATATTCTAATTCTTCCCAATATTTCAAGCCAATATCATTCTCACCAATTCTAAATACTGTCCCATCAGCCATGAAGTACAAGAGAAAGTCCTTCTTTAAACTCTTCTGATAAACTAACTGTACTGATTCCAGTCTGTCCAAACTTTCTTGAGTGACACCACGACCTGGAATAGCCAGTGAAGAAGGATCTCTAGGACCAGTATATTGCCTTTTGTCCTTGTGTGAACCTAGTCCACCCTTATTGTTTCCAACCCTACCAGTCAAGGCTCTTGCATCAGAAAAATTCATAGAAACTCCAGATAATAGATTTGGATCATGAAGTGTTCCTTTCCCAAAAACTGATTGCAACTGAGAAGATAAAGGTCCAGACACAACTTGTGTAGCAGCAGAGGTTGTGTTTTCTTTCTTCTGTACAACTTGTGTAGAAACAGAGGTTGTAACTTTCTTCTGTGAACTTTCTCCTTCAATGCCTTTCAGTTTGAGTTGAGCTTCTGCTGCCATTGTTTCCTTTGATAACTGAGATTTTTGACTAACATCAACCCTTTCCTTGATCACAATGCCTTTACAAATAGGCCTAGGAGCTTTCCCTTGCTTTAACTTACCAGACTTTAAAGCCTTGAGATGTTCTTCTTGTAAACTCTTTTCTTCAGCTTCAATGTCCTCAATTGTAACTCCTTCCTCATTCTCTTCAATAAACAACTTAGCAGCCAATTCTTCATCAGTCTGTGGATTAGAAAATAATAGCAAACTCTTGGTCTTTGAAGTACCTTGAGTATCAGTGTTTATCCCAACAAACTGTGATTTAGAAGACTTGCTAGTTTTCAGAGTTTGAAATTCTTCAGTTTTGCTCTTTCCTTTACTACTTGCTCCGCCATCTCCAGCTTTATCCTTTCTGATCAGAGTTTGAGATTGCTTGCATTTGTCTTTAGCAACTCTCTCCCCCTTTTTGACATCATCAGGCATAAGAATAGATGTGATTAACTCCAAGGAGGTAGCAATAGAATCAATCTTTAAAGACAAATCATTCTGATTTTGTTCAACTTTGCTCAGCCTGTGAGACAAAGTTTCTTGATTCTGAGTAAGATATTGAAATTTGTTCTTGTTGTCAAGTTTAATCATTTCAGCTCCTCGAACAACATCACCTCGAACATCAGAGATTGCCTTTTGACATAGATCAAACCTCGAGTTAAGAGTCTTCACTTGTACAACTATAGCCTTAAGACAAGATAGAATCTCTGGATTTGTAATTGTTCTGGAGGTTCTCTTAACAAATTCAGCTGCTCTTGTAGGAGGAAAGATACAAGTGTCCTTGTACCAGTCAGTTGAAAATTGTTCAAGGTGTTCTTCTTCAGCATCTGCTTGATTTGAAGGACCAGCAAAATCCTTAACCTTAGCATCAGTCTGGACTGGTAAACTCTGAGAAGGGCTTGACTCAGTATTCCCTTCAGTTTCATCTCCAACCTCAGCTTCAACATGATGAGTAGATGGAGGAATAGGAATAGATGCATCAACAGTGCCAATAACATCCTCTGCAACAGGTTTAGTAGTAGAGTCCACAATAGGCTGTACAACATCCTCTGCAGATTGCACAATAGTCTCAGAGTTTATCTCCCTAGGTTGTTGATCAATCTCATCTCCTCCTTCAACAGTTTGGTGAGCATCTGAGAGTAATTCTGTAAGTGATGCTATAGTTTCAGAAAGGACAACTGTAGGTTGATCAGCTGCACCAGTTGCTTCAGATTGAGCAAAAATTAATGAAATAGGATCAGAGAATGGCATGAATGAATCAAGAATGTCATTCATTGGAGAAAAGCCATCTCTAGTATCCTCTTCTGCAGGCATTTTATCTTTGTCAGCCTCAACAGTAGGTGTTTGTTGTGAAACTACCTCTGGAGCTTCAACATTTTCATCAACAGAATCAGAGATTACCAATTTTCTTCTCTTAGCTAGAGGCACTTCATCTGAATCCTCTTTACTAGATTCTGCTACCACTGAGGGTGACTTAGGTCTGTTTGCATTTTGTTTCATTCTTCTAGTATAAACAGCTCCAGGAGATGTCCGTTTTGCTTTCATTTGTGTCTCTATTGTCTTCTTAACTCTTGCATGTCGTTCAGTGATTGCTGCTGACTTTACTCTTCCTCTTTTTGCTTTAGGCTGTGGTTGTGGTTGAGATTGTGATGATTCAGAGTTTGTTTGTGGAGTGTGTGAAGGTTGTTTTGTAGGTGCAGTGTGGGTAGGTGATGTAGGTGGTTCAGTGTTTAGTGTTTGAGTACGATCAATATTTAGTGGTTCAGGTTGTGGTTGGTCCTGAGGTTGGTTGAGAAAATTCTGCAAAGCAAGTGGCAGAACAAAGGCAGGTAGATTTTCTTTACCAACATCCTTATTAGTCATATCAGAGAATATTCTCTTGTTGACTCTAAAGGGCTGAATTTCATCAGTTTCAGCAATCTCTACACAGGTACACAAGCATTGAACAGCATTTGACAGAATCGAGCAAAATAAACTGTAGTAGACTCCGATTTGTAGACTGTCCATTGGAATAGCATCCCAGTTAGTGACCTTCTTCTGGAATGTCCTTGTAAGTCAATCGAAGAAAAAATTCTATTCCTTCCTGAGATTAGGCCTCTTTACACTGCCAAGCTTGTCAAGAGATTCCATGTAAACTATCTCCTGTAGCATCTGTCTCAATTGAGGTTCAGCAACATAAGTATAAGATGTATGTGTATCAAACCCCATTGTATCTCTGACAGTTTGTGGAGTAATCACAAACTCTTGTTCTTCATAAGTGAAGATAATGTTAGGAGTCCCATTCTCTCCTCCATCCACATAGACTGAGTTTTGCCAAAAAGTGGCAATTTGAGATGCAGAGAGAGTACCAGGTTCAACCAGAGCTTGTCCAATCTCTGAGTCTCTCAAGAAATTCTGCATTAGATGAAACGCTTCTGGAACACGTTCATGATAGAGTGGAGCTTCATAGTTGTTAGGGACAAAACGTAGACCAAGAACAGTGAATGGTTTAGAAGCCATTGAATCAAGAAATTTGCAAGAAATCCCAAATAAAAGTGTATGTAGGAAAGGTGTTTGCGAAAATGCCCAAGTGAAAAGTGAGAGAACTCTGAGATGTAAAAAGTAAAACACAATCGTTTGGACAAAAAAGTAATTAGAGTAATTAAAAACTCAATCTTTTATGTATTCAAACCCTCAACAGTTCCTAGATTAATGTGTAAGTGGGACACGATAATAGGTGAGTGGGACACAGTAATGGGTGAGTGGGTCACGTGCTCGTATTTTTAAGAAGTGTATTTTGCAAATATAACAATAAAATATTTGAAAAAAAAAATCAAATAACACTCTCTTAAAATACCTGGACCCATTTAAAACAAGAATATGAAGCGTTTACCTGTAACCATTAATAACCAGAATACGAAGCGTTTTAGTACTTCGTTGCTTACCCATCTCTATTTAAGGCCTAGAAACTTGTTCAGACTTGTTCACTATCCCTTTAACCTTTCATTCACTCCTGAAAAATCAAAAACCCTTCAAACAACACACCATTAAACAATGTCAAACCTTACCATCAAAGAAAAGAATCTCCATCTCGTAGAGAACAGAGATATCTTCAGTTATACTCGTGAAGAGTTTGATGCGTTTGACTGGGAAAGGCAGCTTGAAACTCTGTGGCTGCAGATGGATGCCGGTCTTGAAGAGATCGAGAGAGAAAAGCCGGCAAGAGTGATCGACATCGATGCTGCTCTCCAAGCAACATTAGCATGGCTTTCCTCGAAGGCATCCTCATCCAACACCACCAACCATTGTTAATGAATATGTCAGCAAAAATAACCTTATCCCTTCAACTTCCACCAAAATAAAGTGGCAAAGATGGGATCTGGGATGGCTGCTTACAATGGAGTGGTTTGGACTTCACTTTTTATTTTCCTGTTGAATAGATTAGCAGATAGAGAGAACAAAAAGATGTAATTCTTGCTTGTAATCTCTTTCTTATTATCAATGAAAAATCCTGTTTCTCTAATCTTATTCATTGTGTTCTGCAAATTTTATGTTTATGAATTGTTCTTCAAAGAATTAAATCAAAGAAAATGAAAACTAATTAAAGTAATCATATAAGAAACAAATTCATCAACAATAACCATAATTAAATCAGGAACAGAACAAAGTACCAATTCGAGAAGTGTTTTGTTCTATTCGAGAAGTCTAGCATTCGACAAGTCAAGGCGATATTTGTAAAAACACTATTCGACATCTCTGAGAGTCAACAAGTCAAAGTGTCATTCGATAACTTAGAGATTCGACATGTCTATTACTCTATTCGAGAACTCAAGAACTCAGAGTACGAACCACAAATCAACAATACACTTATTAACAGTTGTCAAAAGCCCTATTTACTCCAAAATTTTCAAATTATCCAAATGAAAATTTACCTTAGAGTACGAACCACGAATCAACAGCGTTTGTCAATTCTCCAACTTTATCACCGAAACCCTTTCAAAAAATTGCACAGTTGTGAAAATATGTGTGTGTGAAGCAGAGTTTACTAAATCAATTTTTAGAGCATCTAATTTTTCATAAAATCCATAAAGTAAATCAATAAACACTGGATGCACAAACTGTCATAGTAAACACTGA
Organism: Saposhnikovia divaricata; assembly: GCA_036435485.1. Classification (NCBI taxonomy): domain Eukaryota; kingdom Viridiplantae; phylum Streptophyta; class Magnoliopsida; order Apiales; family Apiaceae; genus Saposhnikovia; species Saposhnikovia divaricata. The sequence goes on from CM071599.1 coordinate 24,540,941, forward strand.
CTGTATGATGAAAGCTAAACTCTGTAGTAATCAATCTATATACAGTAACATTTAATTTATTTTATACACCCTCTATATATACATATATATATATATATATATATATTTTAATTCTATTCATTCCAGTAATTAGAGGTTGGAACCAGTCACCAAAAATTCAAAAATTTTAGCCCTTATCATTTTGATAAGTTCCTGGGTCATCCTAGTATTTGACTAGTCACCAAAAATTAGAGAATTTTAGCACATATTATATACCAATAAGTTCCTGGGTCATCCTAGTATCCAACATAATCTCAAAGGAGTATTACAACATATATACATTTTCTTTGGGGTATTGCTGTAAGCATTTTAATCTACCAGAGTATAACTAACAGAGTTTAGAGTTCATCAACATCAGTAGTTATTCATGAAAGGCAATGCACTCAGTATTTATAGACTCGGAGTTTAGGACAAAATAAACTAAGAGATGCTATAAATATGAACCAGTATCATGCTGTGTTAATTTTCTGTACAATCTAAGATTAGATCAAAATAACTCAGAAAGATTCATGATTAATTGCTGAGAATCATGCTTCATACATATTTCTTCATTGGTGTTTTCATTCAGACAAAAATCAACTCAGAGTTCACAGAGTTTATCAACTTATTACCAATGTATGACATACAGACATGCTGACAGAGTTTAACAGAGTTTGACAGAAAAACATGTTAACAGAGTATGCATAACAGAGTTTAATCAACAGAGTTTACTTAGCACTTAACAAATCAAGGAAATATGAGTAATACATTACATAAGTAAAATTTGAATCTAACCAACATTCCTTTTCAGAACCAGAGACCATTCTTAGTTCATTGACCAGTCTTGTAAATGTAGCTTCACTCAATGGTTTAGTGAAGATATCTGCAAGCTGTTGTTCTGTAGACACAAAATGTAGTTCAATATTCCCTTCTTCCACATGTTCTCTGATGAAGTGGTACCTTATGCTGATGTGCTTGGTCATTGAATGCTGTACTGGATTACCTGTCATAGCAATAGCACTTTGATTATCACAGTAAATAGGAATTTTACTGTACCTCAATCCATAATCCAGCAATTGATACTTCATCCACAAGATCTGTGCACAACAGCTACCAGCTGCAATATACTCTGCTTCAGCTGTAGATGTGGAAATTGATTTCTGTTTCTTGCTGTACCAAGAGACAAGTCTGTCACCAAGAAATTGACAACTTCCACTAGTGCTCTTTCTGTCTATCTTGCAGCCTGCAAAGTCTGCATCAGAATACCCAAGTAGCTTGAAATCTGATTCTCTGAGGTACCACAGACCTAATGATATGGTGCCCTTGAGATACTTGAAGATTCTTTTCACAGCTGTCAGATGTGGCTCTCTAGGATCTGCCTGAAACCTTGCACAAAGATAGGTTGCATATATGATGTCAGGCCTACTAGCTGTCAAGTAAAGAAGAGATCCTATCATGCCCCTGTAGTTTGTCATATCCACTGAAACTCTTGTGTCTTTGTCCAATTTAGTTGTTGTTGCCATGGGAGTTGATGCAGATGAACAGTCAAGCATACCAAATTTCTTGAGAAGATTTCTGGTATATTTTGCTTGATTAATGAAGATACCATCATCTGTTTGTTTCACCTGTAGGCCTAGAAAATAACTAAGCTCTCCCATCATGCTCATTTGATACCTGGACTGCATGAGCTTGGCAAATTTCTTACAGAGTTTATCATTAGTAGACCCAAAGATAATGTCATCAACATATATCTGAACTAAAAGGAGGTCACTTCCTTGATTGAAATAAAACAGAGTTTTGTCAATTGTACCTCTGTTAAATCCACTTTCTAGAAGAAATTGAGCAAGTGTCTCATACCATGCTCTTGGTGCCTGCTTAAGTCCATATAGTGCCTTATCTAGCCTGTAGACATAATCTGGATATTTGGGGTCCACAAATCCTGGTGGTTGTTCAACAAACACTTCTTCTTCAAGCTTTCCATTCAGAAAAGCACTTTTCACATCCATCTGGAACACTTTGAATTTCTTGTGAGAGGCATATGCTAGAAAAAGTCTTATTGCCTCCAATCTTGCAACTGGAGCAAATGTTTCATCATAGTCTATTCCTTCCTGCTGTGAATAGCCTTTTACTACCAGTCTAGCCTTGTTCCTTGTGATAACACCTTCACTGTCAGTCTTGTTTCTGAAAACCCATTTAGTACCAACAATAGATCTGTTCTTTGGCCTTGGTACAAGGGTCCAAACTTCATTCCTTTCAAATTCATTCAACTCTTCCTGCATTGCTGTTATCCAGTCAGAATCTTGAAGAGCTTCTTCCACTTTCTTTGGTTCATTTTTAGACAAGAATGCATGAAACAGACATTCACTTGCAGTAGCACTTCTTGTTTTCACTTTTGCATCTGGATCACCAATTATCAAATCAGGTGTATGTGATTTAGTCCATTTCCTAGCAGAAGGCAAATGACTTCTGTCGGCATATGATCCTCCCCCTTGATCCATGCTCTCCTGATTTTGTTGTGATCTTTCTTCATTTTCTGAGACTCCCCCTGAACTTGACTGCCCAGAGTCAGAATTTGAATTTTCAGAGTTTGAATCATCAGAGTTTGATCCAGATTTTTCAATTGACTCAGTATCAGTGTTTGAGTCTTCATCTTGATCATGCTCCCCCTCAACTGGTTCATCCCTTTGTTGTGGCTGAGAAGTTTCTCCAGTGTTTACCAGTAGAGGTTCAGAGTTTGTTTCAACAGAGTCTGTCAGAATTGTTTGATCAGAGTTTACTTCAACAGAGTTTAAATCTTCATTTTCAAAGTTCAGTTGATCATATTCATCTTTGTCTTCAAGTCCAGTTATCTTCTTGTCATCAAAAGACACATGTATAGATTCCATGATCACTTTAGTTCTCAGATTGTAAACTCTGAATGCCTTTGTTGATAGTGGATAGCCAACAAAAATTCCTTCATCTGCCTTTAGCTCAAACTTGGTCAACTGTTCAGGATGAGTCTTCAAAACAAAGCATTTGCACCCGAAAATATGAAAGTATTTCAGGTTAGGCTTCTTTTTCTTCACCATCTCATATGGTGTCTTTCCATGCTTATTGATCAGTGTAGCATTTTGAGTAAAACAAGCAGTTTGAACAGCTTCTGCCCAGAAATAAGTTGGCAATTTTGCTTCATCAAGCATTGTTCTGGCAGCTTCAATCAAGGTTCTATTTTTCCTTTCAACTACACCATTTTGTTGTGGTGTACCAGGTGCTGAAAATTCTTGCTTCACTCCATTGTCCTTGCAGAATTCTTCCATTGTTGCATTTTTTAACTCAGTTCCATTATCACTTCTGATGATTCTGACTTTGTTACTTGATCCTTTGTCCAGAAGCTTCACATGCTCCATCAGAGTTAACGTAGTTTAATCCTTCTTTGCTAGAAAATACACCCAAGTGAATCTAGTGTATTCATCAACAATGACTAAAGCATATTTCTTCCTTGCTATAGACATAACATTTACTGGACCAAAGAGATCAACATGCAGAAGATGATAAGGATCAGTGATTGAAAATTCTGTCTTGCTCTTGAAAGATGACTTCCTTTGTTTGGCCTTTTGACATGAATCACATAGGCCATCAATATTTAACAGAGCCTTTTGGAGTCCTCTTACAAGATCCTTTCTGATAAATTCATTGATGTTGTTCAAGTTCAAATGTGAGAGTTTCTTGTGCCACTTCCAACTCTCTTCACTAGACATTCTTGTAGACAGACAAACAGCTTTTCCAACAGAGTCTATTAAGAGCTTGATTTCATAAATGTTGTTTTGCCTATGACCAACTAGAGCAACCTTTCCTGTAGATTTGCTGATAACTTCACAATATTCAGGTTGAAAATCTACATGATATCCCTTGTCACAGATTTGACTCACAGATAACAAGTCATGCTTGAGTCCTGGGACATGAGCTACATCATTGATGATGACATTTCCAAGATTAATATTGCCATATCCCAATGTTCTTCCTACATTGCCATCACCATAGGAAACTTTTGGGCCAGCCTTCTCCTCATAGTCTGATAGCAGGGCTTTATTTCCAGTCATGTGTCCTGAACATCCACTGTCCACGACTAGGGTTGCCTCCCTGTTACCCTGCAATCACAAGAAATTACTGAGAATTAGATTTAAGGATCCAGACTTGCTTGGATCCTTTGACATTCTTAACTTTGTTAGCTTTTGCAGCGGAATTAACATTATCAGAGTTTGAGCTAACAGTATCAGTGTTTACACTTGCAGTATCAACTTTAACCCATTTCAGATTGGGTTTCAGTTCATAGTAATTATGATAGATAGCATGATATTCTCTACAAGTATAAATGGAATGCCAAGTGCTTCCACAGTGTGTGCATAAAGTCTGTGGCTTAGTTCTAGCAAAATCCTTCTTTACCTCAGACTTGGAAGGTAAAGAATTTATATTTTTGTTTTTCTTGCAGAAATTTGCAAGATGCTTAGTACTACCACAGTTATGACATGTCTTTCTTGGAGCATAACTAGCAAGCATTGGTTTATTTCCAGAAGTGATGCCTACTTTTCCATTTCTGTTCTTATTTGACACTCTCTGTTTTTTAACAGATTTTAACTCCTTCAGTTTATGTTTGAGTTGTTTATCTGTCATTGAACCAATATTAACCTGTTTAACACTAGTTTTTACTGGTTTACTTTTAACAGCTTCTTTTTCATTTTCAGACAAAAATTTACTGGCTCCATGTACAAAATGAGGTCTGATTTTAACTTGATTTTGAAATCTAAGTTCATCTCCCTCATTATAACCTAGACCAACAGTGTCTGTTTGAAAAATCTGTTGAGTGTCCTTTCCAGAATTAGTCCAAGTCCTAATTTTCTTATTTGCTTCCTCCAACTCAGATTCTAGTTGTTTATATTTCTGAAGCAAATCCTGTTCTATAGAAACAGCATCATCTCTCTCTTTCTGAACTTGTTGCATGTTTTCAAGTTTTTCTTCAATAAGTTTATTTCTAACCTTAAGTTCAGAATTTTCAGATTTTATCCTCTCATTCTCTAAAGTCTGATCCCTATAACTTATATGCAATGACTTAAGATAAATTCTTAATTGAGCAATGTCATCAATATTATAAGCATAGGTAGTTAGAGGTACCTGATTTTCAGAAGTTTCTGATTCAGTAGTAGCCATGAGAGCATAGTTCACTTCTTCATCAGAATCTGAAGTGTCTGCCCAATCTCTGCCTTTAGTGTAGAGTACCTTTCCAGTTTTACCCTTCTTGCACTCAGGAGCATAGTGACCCATCTCCTTACACTTGTAGCATTGAATTTCAGACTTATCCTTCTTCCCCCTAGAATCTCTCTTATCAGACTTCCTGAAGCTTTTCCTGTCTTCATTTGAATATCTAGAAAACCTTTTCCCTTTCTTGAAATTCTTGAAGCCCATTTTCTTGAAGGTCTTCACCATTAACACAGCCATTTTCCTCATTTCTTCTTCATCATCCTCAGAGTCAGATGATTCAGAAGAGTTTGAATCACAATCAGAGTTTGATGATTCACTTTCTGAGTGTATGACCAAAGCTTTTCCCTTCATTTTCCTTCTTGATGCCTCTTTCTTCTGAGGCTTCTCTTCAACCTTAAGAGCAACAGACTTTGCCTTCCTGCTTGATCTCCTGTTTCTCTGCTCCATTTCCAATTCATGAGTTTTGAGCAGCCCATAGATTTCATCAATCTCTGTTTCAGCAAGATCATAGTTGTCTCTAATAGTGGTTGTTTTCACATCCCACTTTTCAGGTAGAGAAAGAAGAAACTTGAGATTTGAGTCTTCTAGATCATACTCTTTGTTGACCAATGACAGATCATTAATCAATTTACAGAATCTATCAAATGTTTCTGTCATGGTCTCTTCAGGTTTAGCCTCAAAATGCTCATACTCTTGTGTGAGTATGTTTCTCCTATTCTTCTTAATAGCAGCAGTTCCTTGACATCTGACTTCAAGAGCATCCCATATCTCTTTTGCAGTGGTGCAGTTAATCACTTTGTTAGACATAACATTGTCTAAAGCACTATGCAGTAAATGCCTAACCTTTGCATCCTTAGCAATTGATGATAGATCTTCAGGAGTCATGTCCTTCTTTTCCTTTGGAACTATTTTTAGCTTCTTCACCAGCAGTTGCAACAGATAGCTTTGTAGGATTGTGAGGGCCTTCTTAAATCCTGTCAAGATATTCTGGATCTGTAGCCTCCAGAAACATAGTCATCTTGACCTTCCACATGCCTCAGAATAGGAACCCTGATTGGTTCATAACGACTCACAGTAGTAGGAGCCTTTTCAGAAACAGTAGGTGTTGGTGGAGGAATTGCTGACATGATTATTGTTGTGTTTGGATCTTAACCTGTAATAAAGTAACAGATTGGCTCTGATACCACTTGTTAGGCCGAATACACAATTAATAATCAAATTCGTATGAGAGTTTAACAAGTAAGACGTTTATTCACTTAAAAACTTCTGGTATTAAGAACCCTCTTCGTGATGTAAATTATCACAAAGAGCTGCTAGGTTACAATAAAGATAATTCGTTGCACGATACCCTTCTAGGGTTAACCTAACTGTATTTATAAAACATACAGCTTCGATACAATCTCTAATTGATATTCCTAATAATCAGCTATACAATGATATCAATTATAGATTGTCACACGTCTCCTAAGTCAACTCGATCTCTTTGATAGCCATCCAATCTTCAAAGATATCGCTTCCATATCAATCTTCAATTGATCTCTAATATCTTCTGTTGACTTCGTACGCGCTGCTCCCAGACAGACTTTACTAAATTCTGTCCAGCTTCCGTCTGTCAGAGTTTACACTAAACTCTGACCGCTTCCAGCTAAACTCTGATAATTCACTATAACACTTAAACACTGATTAAAACACATCAATTATATTTAACAATTTGAACTTGAACTTGGGATTCCTCCTAAATCTGAAGTTACTGAATTGCCTCACCATCATAGCCATTGACTCATCTTCCAACTGATCCAGCTCTTTCAATGAGTAGAAATCTCCACCATCCTGACTGACAGGTGTATGACCAATCTCAACTTCAACCTGTTCCTTGTCAGCGCTGCAAGGTTGAACAACCTTAGCTTCCACTTCCTTTGGAGTCTCAACCACTAGAGCTGTAGAAGAACTTGGAACCCTACCTTCACCATGAATTTCTTTTTGTTGAACTTGTTCCAACTCATAGGTTTTCAAAATGCCGAAGAGCCTTTCAAGAGTAATTTGATTCATGTCTCTGGCTTCTCTAATGGCAGTTATCCTATATTCTAGGTGAGTAGGCATGGTCAGTAGAAACTTCATGTTAATCTCCTTTTGTGTATATTGCTTGCCATGGATTTGCAAGTTGTTGATTATTTTGTTATACCTTTCAAACACTTCCTGAATGCCTTCATTAGGGCCAGCTCTAAAGTGTTCATACTCAGAGATTAAAATTTGAAGTCTGTTTTCCCTGACTTCATCAGTTCCTTCATTAATAGTCTCCATAGTTTCCCACATGTGCTTTGCAGTTTTACAATTCATCACATGACTGTACATCACAGCATCTAGGGAATCTGATAGTATGAGTCTCAAATTCTTGTCTAGTCCTGCATCCTCTTTTTCATCGGGAGTATAAGACGCAGGGTCTTTTTCATGGGTTCTAGCAAGTGTTGTAACAACTCCATTAGTAACAACTTGTTGTTCAATGACCATAGGAATTTTAGGTCCAATTTTCAGAACACCCAAATATTTAGAATTTGTAACATCAAGAAACAGCTCCATTTTATTTTTCCACATATCATAATTATCTTTATTAAAGATAGGAATCTTAACAAGGACTTTTGAAGACATGATGAATTTTTAAGTGAGTTAAAAATTTGAAATGGATTTTTGACTGAATAAAAATAGGATCTTGATTTGTAAATCAATCAATAGGCTCTGATACCAATTGTTAGGTCCAATATGTTTGTAGAAGGGGGGGTTGAATACAAACGGTACTGTTTAATCGAAATTTGTCCGGATAAATTTAATTTATATTTTGACAAATTTGAGCGGAATTAAATGAAAAAAAATTCAAGTTGAATATAAAATTATATTAACTTGAGGGGTTTGTTACAAATACAGTACATAATTTATATCTAGTTAATAAAAACAAATTAAAAAATTTGACATGAATTTTTCTAGATTTGTTAATAAAAATCGAGATATAGATTAGGAGTAAAAACTCGCTAATAGTACAAGAGACTCAAGTAAACAAGTTCTATCGGATCAGATATTAAAAATAAGATGAACTTGATTTTCTATGAATTTTTCCAGCTCATGCAGTTTGTGTTCTTGATGAGAGAGAATGGCTGTTCTTGTTTGAAGATGATATATTCTGTGTGTTGGTGTTTTTTGATCTGGCCGCCTGTCTTGATTTTATGTAGTCTTCTGCATCTTTTCTTTTTCATTTGTACTGCCAAGACAATCGGCAAGACAATCCAAAACCTCCAAGATAATCAACTTGTACTGCCAAGACAATAGGAAATACAATAGGCAAGACAATCCAAGCTTACCAAGACAATCGGTAAGACAATCAAAATTGTCTTTAACAAATAAAAAAAACTCAGCTGTAATAATTGATTTTAACAAAACATTTTTGCTGCAAACGAAGAACCACTCGCAGGAAGGGAAGGTGTGTTGCACACGCGCAGATTCCTTTTGTTTTGGCGGGCGCGTGAACAACACGCGCGGTAAAGGCGAGTAAAACCTGCAGCCGACAGGAAAATGCTTTTGTCTGTTTTCTTTTGATTCATTTTTCCTTATGCATGCATTCATGATTACTATACTTGTTGGCTGTTGCTTTCCTTTTTTTTTTTTTGTTTTTGTCGACAACAAACAAACAAGCATCTTTCCTTTTTTTTTTTTTTTATCTTTTGTTTCTTTTTCTTTGATTTTGATTTAATTAAATAACTTAATCAATTAATCATTTAAACAAATAATGATTAATTAATTAATTAATTAAATCAATTGAGATTAATACATTAATTCAAATTAATTAACATGATAATTAATTTAATAAATAAATTAATTCAGAATGAATTAATTAATTTATTACATTAAATCAATTACATAATTATATTAATTAAAATAGAATTAATATAAATCTTTTGACAGCTCAAATCTTTTTCTTGAACCACCGAAAGTAATAAAGAATTACCACCAAATTTTCGTTGACGCTCGATGCACGGTCTGGTTCATGAGCGACTAACTCCAACGGCTTTTCTTTATTTTTGACTCTATAATTTGGTTCATTTCTTTTCTTAACATACCAGTCTTGACAGCTTGAACCACTGAAGTTAATGATAAACAACCACTGTTTAATGTTGACACTCGATGTACTGTCTGGTTCATGAGTGACTAACCGCAATGACTGTTCTTCATATATTGACTTTAAAATCTGGTTCCTTTTCTTTTCTCCTCTCTCTATTAATTCTTCTGTACTGTCTCTGTCACTGTCGAAATCTCTGCCACTTTAAATGAATCCACTTCTTTAACGAATACTTCACTGAGGCATGATCAGATGTCTGAACTTCTTTCAATGTAGTAATTCCTCAAGTCTGTAGATTGACCTTGATCTTTTTCTTCTGACAGATAATACAATCTGAGATTTCTTGTGACAGTCTATATACTATTTACTATTACAATCTTGTTTAAGTTGAGTTGTATCCTTGAAATACAAATAGGCTATATCATATATCTTTCAAAAGCACTTGAGCACAGTAACTCCCAGCAGCTATGTATTCAGCCTCAGCTGTGGAAGTTGACACAGATTGTTGTTTCTTGCTGTACCAAGAGACTAACCTTTGTCCAAGAAACTAGCAGCTACCTGAGGTGCTTTTCCTATCCACTCTGCATCCAGCATAATCAGCATCAGAGTAACCAACCAGACTGAACCCTGTGTCCTTAGGATACCATAAACCCAAGTTTGGAGTGCCCTTCAGATATCTAAAGATCCTTTTTATAACAATCAAATGTGACTCCTTTCGATTTGATTGAAACCTTGCACACAAACATGTAGCAAACATGATGTCTGGCCTACTTGCAGTGAGATAGAGTAGAAAACCAACCATGCCTCTGTAGACTGAGATATCTACTTTCTTGCCTTTTGACATCTTCATCCAATTTGGTGGCAGTGGCCATGGGTGTCTTTGCAGGTGAGAAATCTTCTAAGTCAAACTTCTTTAATAAATCCTTAATGTACTTGGTTTGACTGATGAAAATACCATCCTTCCTCTGACTAACTTGCAATCCAAGAAAGAATGTTAACTCTCCCATCATACTTATCTCATATCTGCTCTGCATGAGCTTAGAGAATTTCTCACACAGCTTCTCATTTGTACAGCCAAATATGATATCATCCACATAGATCTGAGCTAGGATAATATCATCACCATGCTTCTTGTAAAATAGTGTTTTGTCCAATGTGCCTCTAGTGAATTGATTTTCCAGAAGAAATTGTGATAAAGTATTATACCAAGCCTTTGGAGCCTGCTTAAGTCCATATAATGCCTTAAGCAATCTGTAGACAAACTCTGGGAAATGTGGATCTTCAAAGCCAGGTGGTTGTTGCACATAAAATTCTTCTTCCAACTCTCCATTCAGAAATGCACTCTTGACATCCATTTGATAGACTTTAAAATTTGAATGAGCAGCAAATGCCAAGAATATTTTGATGGCTTCCAATCTAGAAACAGGGGCAAATTCTCATCATAATCAATGCCTTCCTGTTGAGAGTATCCTTTTGCAACCAACCTTGCTTTGTTTCTTACTACCACACCATTTTCATCCATCTTGTTCTTCAGAACCCATTTTGTTCCAACAATGGTTCTGTCCTTTGGTGCAGGCACAAGTTCCCATACTTTGTTTCTTTCAAATTGATTCAGCTCCTCTTACATAGCAATAATCCAATCTGGATCCAACAGTGCATCATCAAGTATCTTAGGCTCAATCTGAGATAGAAAGCAACCATAGAGACACTCATTTTGAGTTGCTCTCCTAGTTCTCACTCCTGCATTTGGATCTCCAATAATTTGCTCTGCAGTGTGTGATCTATCCCATTTCCTTGAGTGCTCAGTTTGATTTCTCAACCTTGATGTTGCTTCATCATTCAAGACATGATCATTTTCATTTCCTCCCCCTGTGAAGTTGCTACTACTCACAGGTCTGTCTTGGATGCTAGTCTCTTCATTGTTGGTTGGATCAGATTCTTCTCTTGTTTCATCATTCACTTGAGTTTGTTGAACTAAAGTTTCAACTTCAGTTTCAATCTCTTCATCAGAATCATCTAGATTATCAAACTTTAATGGATCTCTCTTCATCATTGGCTTCTTCTAATCCAGGTAGTTTACTGTCATCAAATGTCACATCTGTGCTTTCCATAACTTTCTTTTGACTGGTGACATAAACCTTGTATGCAATTCTCTCCATAGAATAGCCAAGAAAAACTCCTTCAAATGCCTTTGCATCAAACTTCCCAACATATTCTGAATTGTCTTTCAACACAAAGCATTTGCTTCCAAAAGTATGAACATACTTTAGAGTAGGCTTCTTTCCAGTCATCAAATTGTAAGGTGTCTTTCCAGTGTTTTTGTTGATGAGGGTTTTGTTTTAGATGTAGATGCAGTGCTCAAAGCCTCAGCCCAAAAACATGTAGGCATCTTTGCATCAAGCAACATTGTTCTAGCAGCCTCAATTAGAGTTCTGTTCTTTCTCTCAACTACTCCATTCTGTTGTGGAGTCCTTGGAGCTGAGAACTGTTGAGAAATGCCATTCTCTTTGCAAAATGCTTTAAGTAAGGCATTTCTGAACTCTGTTCCATTATCACTTCTCAATGCAATCACACTTGCATTGTTGGATTTTGCTTCCTTCTCAACTTTCTTTATGTGCTCCATGATTACTTGTGGAGCCTCATCCTTTGATGCACCCATGTATACCTTGTGTAGTCATCAACCATCACTAGGGCATACTTCTTTCTTGAGAGTGACATAATATTGACAGGCCCAAACAAATCCATATGAATTAATTGCAGGGGCTTGGTGATTGATGTCACTGTCTTTGACTTGTGGCTTGACCTTTTCATCTTTCCTTTTTGACAAGCCTCACACACTCCTTCTTGACAGAATTCAAGTGTGGGCATGCCTCTCACTAACTCTCTTTTGACTAGAGAATTAATGGCCTTGAAGTTCAGGTGTGATAACTTCTTGTGCCATAGCCAACAATCTTCATTTGATGTTTTGAGTAGAAGCAACAAACTTTATCCTTGTTTGCAGAGTCCATATTGGCTACAAACAGGCTTCCTTTCCTTACTCCAGATAGAGCAAAATCACCAGTCTTCTTGTGGGTGATCAAACATTCATCTTTGTCAAAATTCACCTTGAATCCTCTATCAGTAAACTGACCAACACTTAGCAGATTATGCTTGAGACCTTTGACTAGTGCTACATCTTCAATGATGACATTACCAACTTTTAACTTGCCATATCCCAATGTGTTACCCATGTTGTCATCTCCAAAAGCAACCATTGGGCCAGCCTTCTCCTCATATTGTGATAGCAGGGCCATATCACCAGTCATGTGATTTGAGCATCCACTGTCCAAAATCCACATGACCTTCTTTTCACTTTCTTTGCCCTGCAACCACAAAGGTATTACTTCTCCTTTGGTACCCAAACAAGTTTGGGTCCATGTGACTTAGAAACAGTTTTATCATAAACAACATGCTTATTAACTTTCTTGGTGTTAGTCTTCTTGTCACTGTTAGAAGTCTTAGAACCTGAGGTTTCAGACTTAGGTGACAGAGGTGCTTCCTAGCTCTAGGAGGACTTGAAGACTTTGACCTTGTGTAGTGTGTGTGAGAGTTGTGACTGATACAACCATCAATGAATTGCCTTCTCAGATTGAAACAACTAGTCATGACATTCATATTGCATGGCATACAGTCAAATTTATCACAGAATGGAGCATCTCTATGTCTTAAAGGCACAGAACAGTCATAGAAAGGTTTGGGCACACTACCAACAGGTTTCTTGCATGCATGAGTTAAATGATTGGTACTGAAACAATTTTGACATGTTTTTCTAGGGGCATTAGGCATATAAGCATAATTATTATCTTTGTTAATCCCTAGTTTGCCATTTCTGTTCTGTTTCTTCTTATAGCCACTTTCTTTTCAGATTCATTTATCCCAGCTGATACAAACTTAACAAACTTCTCAGGTCTAGACTTACCACCTACTGGCTCCTTGGTTTTTGACTTGACACTCTCACTCTTAGAGGATGCGGGTTGTTCACTAGACTGTGCCTCATCCTCATTATTCAACATTTGCTTAATGAGTAAGGCATCCTCATCAATTTCAAATGGTGGTTCTTTAAAAATTGGAGACTCAGTCTTTTTCAAAATGTGAGGCACTTCATCCTGAATAACTATGTCATCTTCAATGATAGCATAGCCTTTCCTCTGTTTAAGAGTGCCATAGTCAAGTCCAATGGCAGCCTTGGGTTTAGCTTGATTTTTCTCATGGTAGGACTGTAGTAAACTAGAGGAGTTCTTAAATGCTTTCAGTTTGAATTCATTCTCAGCTAGTTCATCCCTAAGTGCCTTCTCAACCTGACTAGCACATAGAACCTTATTCTGCAAATATTCAACTTCTTTCTTAAGGTTATCTACATGCATAGCATTTAGCTCAAGTTCCTCATTCTTCTTGTTTAACAATTCATTCTTAGCAGACAGTTTGGCAATCTCTTCATTAGCAGCAGTCATACTACTATGAATATTAAACATTTCAACAGATAGTTGTTCAACCATGCATTTATATTCAGAAACAGACATATCCATGGTAGTGAGAGATGGTACCTGAGAGTCGGATGGAGATTTTTCATCCTTGGAATCAGCCATCAATGCATAGTTGCAGAATTCTTGCTCCTCTCCATCACTATCAGAGTCATCCCAACACTTCCCTTCAGCTATGTAGGCCTTACCTTGTGTTTGTTTTTTTCGAAGGGCCTCATACTTAGATTCAAGCTCTAGAAACTCCTTATCCTTCTTTTTAGGCTTCTTGCATTCACTGGCAAATTGCCCAAGGTCATTGCATCTATAACATCTTACAGATGACCTATCCACATGGCTGGTTTTGAATTTATTCTTGTTTGCTTTCACAGGTGCCTTGCTCTTGTTGAATGAATGGCCTTAGGCTCGAGGTTTGAAAGGTTGGTTCCTCTTGAATCTGATGTTTGGAAACTTTCTAGCCATGAAAGCATATGAAGTGTTTTCCATGCCATCTAGCTCTTCAAGAGTATAGAACTCTTCTTCTCTCTTCTCCTCAACAGGTTCAGTCGCCTCTCCTTCATTTTCTCCATCATCTACTATCTCTTCTATCCTCAGCTGACTTGTAGATGCTTCTAGGTCTTGAATAGATTTGTTGACAATCAAGGCACATGATGTGTTTATCATTCTGCCTTGGTTGGCTTAGATAGCCCTCTTCTGAATCAACTCAAGCTCATGAGTTTTTAAAACCCCATAGAGCACATCATATGTAGACCTGGCAATTCGGGTCGTTCCGTGTACTTTCGTGTCGTGTACATTCGTATTCGTGTTCGTGTATCGAAAGGGTAAACCCATATCCATATCCATTTAAGGTTCGTGTACCTTCGTGTTCGTGTAATTTCGTGTCATTTATTCGTGTCGAGTACGAAATTACCGGCTCTAATAAGCATAAACAAGTATACTATATTGCCACGGCTTATTCTATATGTTTCCTTTTGTACACTTTTTAAAATAGGGGGTGTCAGGAAAAACTAACTGTTCTTGCTGCAGAAGTGCTAGAATTCAAGTTACTTTCTCACCACCTACTATTTTAGGACCATAAAGTTGCTAGAAATTCACTGTTCGGCTGCATATAACACCATTTTTGGCTTCTAGGACTGATTAATTACATCTCTTTGATTGTATATATCGATCATTGATATTATATTATAGTCATCTTGGAACATGTCAGAACTTGGGCAAAATGAGTGTTCAAAGTGTATTGGTAACATGCTCCAAGAGTTTACAATATACATTTATATAATTTTAAAATATTTATTTATTTATTTCATGTACTTTCGTGTCATGTCGTGTACCTAAGGGTAAACCCATATCCATACCCATTTAGGCCTCGTGTTCTTTCGTGTTCGTGTACTTTCGTGTTCATGTATCGAAAAGGTGAACCCATATCCATATTTTTCGTGTCGTTTATTCGTGTCGTGTACCAAATTACCGGCTCTAATCATATGTGACTTCGTTCAAATCTCTTTCTCTTAGAGAAATGACCCTTTGCTCTAGATGGTTTGGAGAAGACAGTAGAAACTTCATGTTTAGCTCCTTGGTGCTGTATACCTTTCCATTCATCTGTAGCTCAGTCACTAGCTTGTGAAACCTTTCAAACATTTCAGTAATACTTTCTTTGGACTGAGCCATGAAAGCTTCATACTGTGTGACCAGTATCTGTTTCTTGTTTTCTCTAACTTTCTATGTTCCTTCACATAATACCTCAATATGATCCCACATCTCCTTTGCTGTTTTGTAAGAGGCTATGTTAGCAAACATTGACAGTTCCATAGAATCTATGATTAAAAACATGAGATGACTGTCGAGAGCAACCATCTCCTTTTTTGTATCCGTCCATTTGGATGGTTCTTTAGGCACATAAGATCTTGGAAAGGTTATGGTTCCAACAGTCTTTTCAGGAATCTCTTGTTGTGGAACAAAGGGACCATTCTTGAGTATCTCAGGATATAGAGGATTAGCAGCTTTGATGAACAACTGCATCTTGATCTTCCAGAGGTTGTAGTTCTCTTTGTCAAACTTAGGGACCTTCACCGTACCTGTAGTCTTCGGTGTATTCATGATCGTTTTCTATTTTTGAATAAACAGCCTGCTCTGATACCACTTGTTGAGTATAGAATACAAGAAAGAATACAGAGGGGGGTGAATGGATTCTTGAACTTTTCGTTGTTCTTGAATCTGTATAGCAAGATATGTGTTAAGTGTGTGCTATAATTCAAGTGCGGAAAATAATAAGCGAGCAACACAACACAATATCACTTTAATCTAATATATTATTAGATAAAGATTTTGCTACAATCTGTGAATACAAAAGTTAGTATTCTCAACTTCGTTTTTCTCAGAGAGATGTTTTCTTTTGTGTATGAAAAACTTAACTTCTAAGGAAGTGAGGCTGTATCCTTATAGAGCATGAATACAACCTACATACTACAAATAAGGTAGCTAAGCAACTTTACTTTCTAGTGTGGCTATCCTTTTTGAGTAAGCATCCAAACGACTACAGGTTTGACTTTGCAAAGCTCTGTTCAGATCCACTTCTTTAGCTCTTTGTCTCTTGTACATCTCTCCAACCTTCTTTGTAGGCTTTTCCAAAGTACATTACAGATTTTGGTCCATAAAGTGCTTTAGCTTGTTGCAGGTCTCTGACTTGTACAATTCTTCAGTATTTTGTCTCCAAGATTGTATTCGAGAAGTAACTTTGTTGGTGATTCGAGAACTAGAATTGGCTTAATCGATAACTCTGAGTTCTCGAATAGTGTTAAACTGACATATCGAATGACTTCTCGAATAAGTCTTTTCTTCATGAATCCTTGAGATATCGAATAGAGCATTGACTTGTTGACTCTTAGAGAACTCGAATGATGCTTTGACTTGTTGACTCCATGGGTTCTCGAATAGAGTATTTAGACATGTCGAATCTCTAAGTTCTCGAATAAGGCTTTGACTAGTTGACCTTCAGAGATATCGAACAGTGTCTTTTGAGATATCAAATCCCTGACTTCTCGAATGTTAGACTTCTCGAATAGACAAATGTACTTCTCGAATTGGTACTTAGGCAAATTCTTCATTTCTTCAAATCCCAACTATGATTATTTGACAGTCTTTATCTCCTTGCTTGAGGCATGAACCTTGAAACTTCTTTCAAGCATTATTCTTGACTTTATAAGTACAGTTACACAACTAGTATTTGATGCCTATTACAAGTACAGAACAAATAGAAACTTTACAACTACAGGTTCCCTCAGTTAAGGGGTCATGTAGGTAATGCATAGCATTACACATACTTAGGCTTGTTATTATATGAGTACAGGCATGTCTCTGTGACTAACAATATAATTATTTTATTTTTATTAAATAGATACGCCCGCGATATAATTGGAAAAAGAGAGGTTTTAGTAAGAGAAAAGAAAAAAGGTAACGTGTTTTGGCTGAAAAAGGTAACCGTTCATTATATAATTGGAAAAAAAGAGATTTTAGTTAGAGAAAGAAAAAACGTAACGTGTTTTGGCTGAAAAGGGTAATTTATTAGTTAATAGTAATTATAATATAATTATGTTATTTCATTAAATAAAATTGCTCGTACTGTTTTTAAAAAGGTAGAACTTTTAGTTAGATAAAATGTAAAAGATATTGTATTTACCTGAAACTGGAAATTATTTAGTTATTGAAAAATAGAAAAGGTAATATGTTTAACCTAAAAAAGAAAATTGATTAATAAAGGAGAAATTTTAGTTAGATAAAATATAAAAGATATTGTATTTTACCTGAAAAAAGAAATTATTTAGTTATTGAAAAATAGAAAAGATAATATGTTTAACCTGAAAAAGGAAATTGATTAGTTAGTAGAATGGATTTTATCTGTAATTGAGTAAGGATAAATAAGTAAAATCAACAGGTACCGACCGATCGACCGACCCACCAAACTTTTAATGTTTCGGCTTTTATATAATAGTATAGATTAAAAAGAAATTATAATCTAAAAAGGATATAATTAAAAAAGTTTCTATTAGAATTGAATTTTAAAAAGAAAATTATAATATGTAAATGATATAATTAAAAAAGGATGCATTTGAATTTTTTTTATTTTTTTTATTAATATTAAAAAAAATTGTATTTACTATTTGGGCTCTATCTTGAGATCTAGAAATCAGATTTGGATGATTTTACGGCACACGCGAAACTCACAAAATTATCTTTAATTTAGTGATGATTTAAAAAATATTATCGAAATGGAAACACTCATAATATCAAGAGAAAATATAATTACGAATTTTTACAATAATTCTAATCAGTGTAGAAGACCTACATTGATAATCTTATTCAATGTAGAAAATCAAATTATCTGATTTAAATCATTGACATAATTTTTTTCGTATTTCAGCATAAATTTTGGACAAAATCACTCTTACACTCATTATTAACACTATATTTGGTTGTTAGTAGAACTATCTTCAAATAATAAGAAGGGTATTTTGATAATCAAAACGAAATATAATTAGATTTCATAAATTTAACAGAATTTTTAACGTAAAAAATCGTTAGTTTCTTCTCTCTTTTGTTTTTACATAGTTTCAATTAAAAAAAAATTGTTCACCATCACTAAATTAAAGATTATTTTGTTAATTTAATGTGGGCTGTAAAATCGTTCAAAACAAATTTTAAGAAATCAATATAGAGCAAAAATATTAAATTGAACGTGTAAAATCTTATAAATATTAAAAATAACAATTTAATATGTAAATTAATAACATATAAATATTAAAATTAATTAAAATAATTATAGAAACTAGAAAAGGAGCCGTGCGTTGCACGGGTTATAAGCTAGTTATAATAAACAAATTAGGTGATAATTGTTTGTAGTTTAGTTCAATGGTTCAATCATACATTCAAATATAAAAATATTGGACAAATAAAATTATAAAAAATATTTTAATCAATTCAACATACACTACAATTCTCTTTTGTCGTTTTAAATAATTAATATAGAAAAAAAAATTAGATTATTCATAATGCAACCGAGTCTAAAAAGAAAAAAATATTTATTTTCATGCGTCTCCATGTAGATGTTAAATTATTTAAATAAAAAATAATAATTAATTTTAAGAAATATGTAAATTTTAGATATCAAATCATAACATAATTCATAATTGCATAACATAACTTTTTAGGTATTTAAAATTTTAAATATTTGAGTCATATTAAAGGGTTTTGTTCGGCCAATTGTTTAGACTTTCAGCGATTTAAATATGTGAGTCATATAAGTATTAAATATATAATAAAAATAATTGAAATTATGTTAAAAGGATAAAAATTTAAAAATATGTTCTATGTGATATATAAAAAAAATACTATAATTGACATGCAAATTAAATCAAAAAAGATATACTAAATATTACAAAATAACAATAATTATTTAAAATGATCAATTAGATTATAACTCGACTATGAAGTATGGTACATATGAATTTTTATATAATATATTGATCAATATAATATTTAATGGTTGAGGTATAACATATACTTAGATAATGTACCATAAAATCAAAAAATGTGATTTTAGAATTCATGTATATGCACAGGTCATTAATGTTGTCATATTTTACATCGATTGAAATATTTATAAAAATTTATAATTGAGTTAAAAAATAATTCAAAATTATAATATAAAAAATATTTTAATTTACCCAATTCTATATTGAACTTCTGTATTGTGTAATAAACATTAGACCAAAACTAAACATTTAAGTTTAAAAATGTATAAAATGTATATATTTAGAAAAAATGATTGAGACAAGCATAAGGATGACTTTTACTCAATATTAAGAGATTTTGTAATGTCTGATCAATTTTTTACAACAAAATCAATGAGTATTTTCATTTCACGCAATTGAAAACTAAATTAATAATTTAACAATCATAAGTATTCATGTGATTATTATCGTATGAATATTTATCCAAATTTTATGAAATCTAGGCAAAATTATAAAATATTTGGTTAAAAAAATTGATATACAATATTAAAAAAACTATAAAAACATCTATAAATCAAAATCTTATCGTTTATCATATTTTTAATTATCATATTTTTAAATACAAAATTGTTTCAATATATACAATTTCTAATGAAAAATGGTGTGTTGCGGGAACATTTACTCTGATTATTTGTCTAAACAGTCGGGTGAAAACATATATAAATTCAAATCACCTTAAAAAAAATATCACACTCATTCAAAACTATCTGAATTGTTCAGGTTAAAAATTACTCATGCATCGTTCTGTGTCCAATGTCTAGCTACTAGTCTACTGCAGTGTTAACTTATATTTAATCTAAAATTTTTGTAGGTTTACAGGACCTTGGTCTGGATACAAGTTTCGTGCTTTCTACCATGTTTTTTTCTTTCTCTCTGAACCAATTGAATATATCTGATATTCTTCTTTAACCAGGTACTTGATATATTGTATATTTAATTTTAAATAGTTGTGATCACTGATCATGTAATGTTTACTTTGCGTTTAGTCACGCCCGTTTTGCGTTTTGTGTATTCATAATTCTGTTATGTTTGTAATTGTCTATTACATATTATCTCTGATTATAGATAGGATAGCGCTCTAGAGATAAAATATTGTTTTTGTTGAAGATTTTATCCTTTTGCTAGAAAAGATATAATGTGGGACTGGAGGGATCGAGTAGCTACTTCCCATGGTGCGTCGTTGAGTGAAGGAAGCAAAGACAGTAATCTTCTTAATAAGAGACAGTGTAGAAAACTTCCAGATTACTATTAACCAGAAGTTACTGTTCAAAGGAGCAGCCTCTATCTGAACACTGGGAGGATGTGCTATGGAGTTGGGCTGAAGTTGGATACTTTCTCTAATATAAAAAAGCATCTTAAATAGAAAGGAAGAATCTCTTAAAAGTTATACGATGTAGTTTAGAGAAGACAGCACTTTCTAGATACCACTCATGGACTAGTAATAATTAGTACATATTCAACATCCTCATCAAACAAGAAAGCTAAGCTAACAAGGGTATCATAAACATGCCAACTAAATGGCTTAGCTTGTGTATAACACTGAATACCAGTCTACTCAAACAAGAATGGTCTCTAAACAGATACATATGATTGCTCTGTGTTGTGAGCAATTATGGAATTGTTCCTCATTATTGGTGATCTTGATTGTTTGTTCCACATTATAGGTGATTTTACATTGTTTTATCTGTCTTCTCCCGAGGTGGATGATCAAATATGAAGAGCTTAGAATCGACACATTTTCACTTGGTATTGCTTGTGTGCTCATAAAGCAGAGTATCTGGTTCTTATCTATTCTATTATTGGGATTTCTGGCAGACATGATGCTTAAAGGAATTTAATAATTGCGCAAAGACAAGGCTGAACTCAAAGAGGCTCTTTTAGTCTTATATTCTAGTTTTCCTGTTATTACTTGTTGGAGCAATGCTGTAATGGTGGTCCAGTGCTTCGTGATTGGATTGCTTTGTGGTCTTAAGAAAGCCTTTGTTGAGAGTTATAATTCAGAAACCACTAGTAAATTCATTGGACCACACCAGAAAAGTAGAACTGAATCATACTCATTCTAACTAAATGCACTGAGGGAGGGAGCGAGGGAGGGAGCGAGAGAGAGAGAGAGAGAGAGAGAGAGAGAGAGAGAGAGAGAGAGAGAGAGGAGAGAGAGAGAGAGAGAGAGAGAGAGAGAGAGAGAGAGAGAGAGAGAGAGAGAGAGAGAGAGAGAGAGAGAGAGAGAGAGAGAGAGAGAGGAAGTGAGTGTGAGCGAGGCAGGGGGAGGGGGGGGGGGATAGAGATAGAGGCAAAACAATAATATGCTTGTACAAAAAGTTAAGTGACTTCATTTGCTTCATCAGTTAAAATAAGATTGCACCATACATTACACTAGGAAACCCTTTGGGAAAGACATGGCAATGTAACTGAAATCAGACCAGAACCTTGAACCTATAACTTATTTAACTGCCAAAGAGACGGAGAAATAGATAATTTTATAGAAAAAAACTTGTTTGGGAGGGTTAGAAGTCGCAGCTGCAGCTAATTTGATGCTGGTGCATGTAAATCTCTCTCGTAGTTCATTTCTTTACACTGCACCACCTGAAGAAAGGTTAAGAATGGTTTAGGAAGATGAATAACTGGTATTCAGAGGGGAAACAAAATGAGTGATTGTAGAATACTAACCATATTCCTTCGGTGTTTTGCATTTATAGCATTCCATCCTACTAGCATAGTTGTGTACACCACATCCATATCTGATCAAATACCAAGTTGCTCAAATTAGATATGATACTAACATAGAATGACTAAAAATTTTCAGGATTCCATAAACAGCTGTGATTGTTATTATTGTTATTATCGTTTTAAATCTGCACTACATAATTTGATGGACATTTGCAAGATTTAGGAAGAAATGTTTCTAAGTGTTATGCATGTACTAAGCAGTGCAGTTTGATAACAGGAAATCCTCCAACTTACCTATTGCATATCCAGTCACCACATTTCCAACCAGGAGGAACTGTATTTTCGTTTGCATACCCTCCTGTTCCCATCATGCCAGCCCCACACCCGTAAAAATCCTCTTTTGATGCACCACATCTGAAGCAATTTGTTCTGCTAGCATAGTTGTGCGCACCACAGTTTATGACATTGCAGTACCAGTCCCCGGCCATGACTTCTTCTCTAACTATCCCGTAAGATGCCATATCAGCATCACCACCAAACTTGGGAAACCTGCAACGATGGCATGAATCTCGTTTCTTGAAATTCAAATGCTGGCATGAACCACACATCCAGTCTCCGCTGCTCATTTTTCTCTCTTGATATATTGAAGTACTGAAAAGATTTAAACACAGTTATTATATTCAGAAATATATTCTTCTTTGAGCTATTCATAACCTGAAGCAATATATAAGTGTGAACAATATAGATGAGAAGGGCAGATCGCGATATATACGCTCAAAGGTTTAAGAGAGCTTATTATTTCTAGTTGATACATCATGCATCTAAAAGTCCATAAAAAAGTTTTCATAATTGTTATCAGTTAAATTGTTAATAGGTGCTTGAATGAACGATGTCATTGTCCATCATAAGAGATTTCAACAAAGTTTAGAACCTTTTCTAGTAATTATGATAGAAAGTTTAAAATGAAAAGACAAACAAGCGCCGCTAAGTATAAATGAACTACCTGTAGAAAAGAAACAAGCTTTGAGGAATAGGACTCACCTCAATGAATAGAGGCTGGGAAGCAATTAATAAGACTGGAACTAGCTGAAGAGATATGTTATTGGAGTTGATGATTTTGATGAATGCTTGGAATGGTTTATATACTTGTTAAGGCCTCAAGGGTGGGGCTAAAAGTGGCCCCATTCATTTCATGTGAGTTGTGGATTGAGTCCTTGGTATGGGATTCTAAAGTTAAATTCCTGAAAGTTTCAGATAAATTTTCTATTTCTCTGCAGCCTTCACTCAGGTGTGAGATGATTAAGTTGCATGCACCAAACCACTATTTATTATGTTTGTTCCTCAAATGCCCCTCTTTACATGATTCCCCATGCATTATTTGAAAGGATTGCAAGTATTATTCTCCTTTTTACCATATCCATTTCCGGAGGTGTTATGAGGGGAAAGTGTTATTTGAATGTATGGAAACAGGGATATTTACCTCCATTCTTGATCACATGGATGGCCCCTCTTCTGTGAGGATGACATGGATGCCTACATGGACTCAGTGTAACCTGCATACAGATTTTTCGATTGCTACTCTTATATTGTGTGGGTTGACATGGTTCAAGTTGGATGGCTAGAAAAATAAGAAAGGTTCTTGGTAGAAATCAGTTCCTTATGATGCACATCCATTGTCAAGTTCTATTCTTCTTACTCATTTTGATTCTTTTTCTGCAATAATTCAAAAGCCATTTCAAGATTCATAGTTAGTGGCTTTCTTTAGTAATTTTCTAATTAATTTACTTTATGTACGAGGCTACACATGTAAAGGCACATAATTCAAATCTTAAGCTAACACAAAACTGTTTTAGGAGTCTTATACAAAGTGCTGTAATGGTGGTATCGTTAAGAGTACACAATTTATGCCATTCATGATTCATGCATTACATTACATATCATGCCTAAATCTGTAACGTGGTAAATTCATCTTTTATCATGATCAATTATAACATGTGCGGCCAAGCTTTATACAGATTCTGATGGCTGCCAAATTTGAGAGCGCATTTCGTTTTGAATGGTTCATGAACAAATGCATTCTGCGAGTATGGAGGTATTTATCATTTGATTCTTCTTGCCTTCAAAGGCTTTGTAATTTGGTGTTTTTCTCCAATGTAAATATTTATAAATGCTATCATTACAACTTACAGTTCATTTGGGAACTTGGTTAGTTTTATATTTTTAAGATATTGGTAATTGATTAATTCTGATTAACAGACCACATGAATTTTTAGGTGATTAAAAGCCATGCATATTTCATTTCCCCAATCATATATAACTACGCCATTGTCATTTGTTTCATGAAGTCATATATCTTGAGGTTATAGAAGAACCGTGAATTCGTCTTTTGAAATCTTGCTTTCCCTGCTTATCATCACCTTCCATCCACAAAATTGAAGAAGTTTATATTTGATGAAAAGTGAGTAGTCCAGTGGTCGGAGCTTAATCCTGGTGCAGAAAGGAGAGTTCGTTTTTCACAAGTCTCCTTTAATAATATTGCATAGTTACCTCCTTACATATGATAGCTACAACCTTGTGGGACTAGCAATTGGCAAGTCCCAGTGATTAAACTGCATAAACATATTTTAATTATTTTCTTCTTTTTTCTACCTCTTTTGGTATAAAATCTGTAGTTCCTACATATTAAAAACAGTCAACAGCAATACATATTTTATAGCACATCAAAAATATAAATAAAAATGTAAAAAACTGCGTACTCATATCGAAAGCAAAAGAATAGGTTCACATTAGTGATCTTGTCCCGAAGAATAGGTTCACATTGTATAAATGTGTAATATATATTTATCATTGTGTAAGATATCAGATACCCCAAAAAGGGAGTGGCAAAATGACTAGTATGAAATGCATCATACATATTGAATATCTTCTTCTCCTTTCTTCCCATGTCACATCGTATATCTTTGCTCCTAGGAAGCATGAGTGCGGGTACGGGGGTGCGTAGTGCGAGGATACGGAAATTCGGAAAATCTAAAAATATGGGGATTCGGGTGCGGGGGGATTCGGCAAATATTAACACATTAAAAATAAGTTTTATGTATGTATTTCAAGAGTTTCATTTAAATTGAACAAAATGATCAACTAATTAAGTTCTTTATCCTTAATATTACATATCATAATTAGTCAATAACACAACTAATGCATTTTAATGTAGTTAATCAATTAAGTATTTAAGTATTTACATTATCTTCTCTCACTTGTGAGTGAGGGAAGAATGCTCGCGCACCCAAGAATCCCCAAGAATCGGGTGCGTGGTGAGGCGGGTAAGTGAAGAATCCCTGCTTTCTAGGAGCAAATAATATATTAAAGAGGAAGCAATCTGAATGTGATGTGTACTACATGTTGAAACTTAAGAGCTAAGTAGGCAATAGGCGATGGTTTCATTCCTTTCTTCAGGTTATACAATTATGGACCACAAACACAGCTTCAAACAAGTCAGAAAAAATGGCTCAAATCTGCCAAGTCTTTGGTTGGCAGCTAGGGTTGCAGTTCTTGCTTAAGCAAGTCTATTTATGACAGATTTTATATTTGTTGTTGAGCTCGAGTCCTTTATATCTATTATGTTCGAAGGAATCAGAGTTTAAACTAGTTAAATTTTTATTTTTCCAAGTTAAAGTCAAATATTAAATTGTATAGACAGAAAGTCAATTTGAATTCGATGCTTTGATGAATTTAATTTGAACCTAAATAAATGAAAATTAGAACTTCTTGAGCTTGTTCGCTAATAGCTCGATCCCAGTGGTCCTCAAGCACAATATTATTTCCTTTCATTAGCTTGTGCCTTAATACAATAACTACTTGTAGCCTTCCTACCCCCCTGGTGGGCACCAAAGATATGAAGTCCTTATTCAGCAACAACTAGCAAGTCCTCTCAAGAATATACCTAAAGCTGGACCGATTAGAATGTCCATTGACCATTGGTGGCTGGGGCCACATTCTCTGATGTGTCAAGCATAGTATATTCCACGTAAGCACCTACGCTTGAGTGTTGAGCTATGATTTGATAGGGAGGAATCCTAATCATCAAAGTTTATAATTTAATTTTAACCAGACAAAATGAATATTCTCAATTGAAGAAAACCTTAGACAAAGCCTTCCTCCAGAGCTCTTTATTCTGGACATGTGACTATTCTTAATGGGGGGATAATTCTCTTCAATAATACTGAAGGGAATCCACATCCTATCTGTGATGCGAAAAATAGCCGCTTCTTTTGATTGTGACTATTCTCTTTTCTGCAATCATAATTTAGTGTTTGTAGCTAATGCTAAAAACGTATAACTAAATCAACATCCGTCATGCATGTATGGAATATATAATATAAATTTATTATATGATTGTAAACCTTGAGAAGCAGCATATGGCTGCAGAGGGAATCAAGTGTTGATAAAAGGGGGAGTGGAGAAGTGAGATGAGTCGGATCAAGGTTCTATTTTCTCCAGGAGCAGGTCCAGTGTACAATTTTTATTTTGATTTTTACTTGGCAACTTGTCGACCAAGTAGCATGTAAAAAGCCAAAGGTTCCATAGAGCCCAGTGGATTATAATTTCCTTCTAAACAATCTCAAAATTTAGATTTTATTGCCAGGTTCACATAGTTTTACCTATATCGGATAATTTTTGCAGAATATGTTAATGGACGTAGGGTTCTGTAACAAATTTAAATAACATTTTAACAAGAATATGCTCTCATTTGTAGACTATTTCTGCTAGTAGTGCCATCCTTTCTGTAAATAAATCGTCTTTCGATGTTGCCTTCTGTTAGGCTAAGGTTTCTTTTCCCCGTGTCAATTAGTTTTACCACTGTTTTTGAGTTTGTTGAGTAGGACAAGCTATTCAGTATCTTGTCCCTGGCTTTCCCTTCTACATAGCTTAGTTCTATACTTCTATAAGTTGCACATATAGCATGGATCCCCCTATATTATAAGAATTCGATAATTTAAAGAAATAAACATGTATTTTCTGCATTTCTGTAGACAAACTAATTTTTATTTACATATCGTCCATTCATTTCTATGATATTAAGTTTCGATTTCTCAATATTAAAATGCAAGGGCCTTCGAAAAATGGACAATTTTTGGCGGGTAAAGACAAAGAGACAACTAACTAACTAACTAGTAACAACATAACTACCATAAGCTTTACCTTATCCTTGTCAATGAAACAATGTCACATTCTCCACTGCCCCTTGTCACTAACCCCTCCACTCTTCGCTTACTTCCGGCCTCTGATCTGCCTTACAAACTTCTTCAATCCCATCCATCACTTAAGCTCCTTTCGAAATGCAACAATATGGAAAGTTTCAAACAAGTTCACTCACAAATTATCAAGAATGGCCTTCACAATACCCAATATGTACTTAGTAAACTTGTCGAGTTTTGCGCAATTAGACCCTTTGCTGATTTTTCTTATGCCCTTTTAATCTTTGACACTATTGAAGAACCTAATTTGATTATCTGGAACACGATTATTCGAGGATACTCTATGAGTACTTCCCCTGTTTTAGCTGTAGAATTTTATGTTATTATGCTTTTATCCGGTGTGGAGCCGAATCATTATACATTTCCATTTTTGTTGAAGTCTTGCACGAAATTGTTAGCGATTCGTGAAGGGAAGCAAGTTCATGGACATGTTTTGAAGTTGGGATTTAATTGTGATGTTTATGTGCATACTTCATTGATTAATTTTTATGCGCAAATTGGTGAACTGGGTTATGCTAGATTAGTTTTTGATACAAGTTTGCATAGAGATGCTGTTTCTTTTACTGCTTTGATAACGGGGTATACGTCTAGAGGATGTATGGATGATGCCCGCAAACTTTTTGATGATATTCCTGTTAGAGATGTAGTGTGTTGGAACTCTATCATCGCGGGTTATGCTAAAAGAGGCCAATTTGAGGAGGCACTTGCTTTCTTTCAGAAAATGGTGGAAGCAAATGTTACTCCTGATGAGAGTACAATGGTAACTGCTCTCTCTGTTTGTGCTCAGTTGGGTTCACTTGAGATGGGGACTTGGATAAGATCTTGGATTGAGGAACATGGATTTGGTTCGAATGTTAGGCTTTTAAATGCTCTTGTTGACATGTATTCAAAGTGTGGTGATTTAAAAACAGCCCGATGTTTGTTTGAGTCTATACATAAGAAGGACTCAGTTTCGTGGAATGTTATGATAGGTGGCTATACTCATATGAGTTGTTATAAAGAAGCCTTGAGTACTTTTAGACAAATGCAGCAAACAAGCCATGAACCTAATGATGTTACTTTTTTGAACGTTCTTCCTGCTTGTGCACATCTAGGTGCTCTTCATATTGGTAAATGGATTCATTCTTATATTGACAGGAACACTCATAAGTTTACAAATGCCTCTCTTTGGACAAGCCTCATTGATATGTATGCTAAATGTGGAGATATAGAAGCTGCACAAGAAGTCTTTAATGGTATGAAGCCTAAAACTTTGACTTCGTGGAACGCAATCATATCCGGAAAAGCCATGCATGGAAATGCTCATGGAGCCCTAGAACTTTTCACTGAAATGGTCAGTGAAGGGTTCAAGCCTGATGATATCACCTTTGTTGGTGTTTTATCAGCTTGCAACCATGCTGGTTTAATCGATCTTGGCCGCCAATTTTTTTCTTCCATGATACAAGATTACAACATTTCTCCTAAATTACAACATTTTGGATGCATTATTGATCTATTAGGCCGAGCGGGGCTGTTTGATGAAGCCGAGACTCTTATTGGAAGTATGGAAATGAAGCCAGATGGTGTCATTTGGGCATCTTTGCTTAGTTCTTGTAGGCTCCACAATAATGTTGAACTGGGCGAACATGTTACCGAACAGCTTCTCAAATTAGAACCTGGAAACCATGGGGCTCATGTGCTACTATCAAATATATATGCTGGTGCAGGTAAATGGGATGATGTTGCAAGAATCAGAACTAAGTTAAATGATATGGGGATAACAAAAGTTCCAGGATGCACGTCGATAGAGGTGGATAGTGTCGTTCATGAATTTGTTGTTAGTGATAGAGCACATCCTCACTGTCGAGAAATCAACAAAATGATGGATGAAACAGAGCGGCTTTTGGCACTGGAGGGTCATGTTCCTGATACATCTGAAGTGTTGTACGACATTAATGAAGAGTTGAAGGAAGATATCATTAGTCAACATAGTGAGCGATTAGCTATTGCTTTTGGTTTAATCAGTACAAAGCCAGGGACGACAATCAGGATTGTTAAGAATCTTCGTGTTTGTGGGAACTGTCATACCGCTATTAAGATGATTTCCAAAATTTATAAAAGGGAGATTATCGCTAGAGATAGGAACCGCTTCCACCATTTTAGAGATGGTTCTTGTTCATGCATGGACTATTGGTGAAAACATAGACACTAAACGGTGCTGCATAACATATCTGTGTAGATAAAACAGGCATATGGTTCAAGATAAGATTCGCTTGTGACTTTCTCAATGAAGGAATCATTGTACTGCTCTTGTATATTATTGTTATCCAAAACCAAGAATGTCACCATGAAATAAGTACCACTTTTTATGTATAAACTTGTTAAATTTATCAATATAAATTCGAAAGTAGTGTTGATATACGAGTCAGCCACGTAATTTTGCTTCTACATGATTATATTAATAATTATATTTCAGGGGAAGTTTATACTAGCTGGTTGATAATTTTTTTTGCTAATTTTGCAATTTGGTTTTGTTGATGTGAAATTAGCAATTGATCACTACTTTACTAGTTTGTGCTGTTCTCTGTTTTTGCTAACTAGTTTGAGTTGTTCTCTTTTTTTGCTAACCAGTTTGTGTTCTTTCTATTGCAGTTGAAATTTGATAAGCGGAAACTAGTAGATTTGAGTTAAAAATTATCAGAGTAAATCTGTCTACATGCTTGGGCTATCTGGTAATCAAACATTCAAATATCATCTTTATTAATGTTTACACTAGCAGCAGAGGTTGGAATTTTACATCAGCTTGTTAATTAGTAGCATCATAGGCTTAGGAAACGGAGGAAACACAGTTATAATTCCCCCATTTCACGCTTCTATGTTAGACAATGAACTTTGCTTGAACGAGTTTCGCCTTGCGGATGCTAGAATAGTCTTGTCTGCAACTATGAAATATGCAGCACCAGCCACTGCAATGACATAAAGAAACAATGCTCCATTATTCTCAAAACATGTGGAGTGTGTTAGTAAAGTACATTAAATTTAAGTGTATCTCTCTCTTTACCTGTGGAGATGATAAGAGCCTGAGCAGTGTGGTTAAGGTTGGCTCTAGCCCAAGGGAGCATCCTAGCACTAGCCAACTGCATATGTACGAAAAAATATGGAATTAAAGATCTCTATATGATTAACAAATCGTTATAAAGTTCTCTTTTGTGCCATACAAAAAAGAATTTTGGTGTAGTGAAAATAGATCGCTTACAGTTGGAATGGCAGTTGCGATGGTGGCAACTACAGCTGCCTTTGCTCCAGCAACAACACCTTCTGAACATCCCAAAAAAAAAAAGCATATCAACTTAGTTGTAAATTGTAGTGATATGTGTAACAACAAATGTGCACATACAGTAAAAATCTCGAAAACTGGCTTTAGAAAAGAAAATGCAAGCGAGAATTACCATGAGAACAACGCTTGGCTGTAGCTAGCTTTTGCTCAAGTGAAATCATGGTGTTCCTTTCGAGAGGAGACTGAGCTACATTTTTCGACATTGCAGGTCTAAAAGAAAATTTAGAAAATGTTGGACTGAGTTGTCGTAGATTAAGAAATGATTTCAAGGTATTGCCTGAGGATTTAAGGAGATTGTGGTTGGGTATTTATAGTACAAGTTAGTTCAGTTTTGAGGTGGTGGAAGAGAGTAGTTTGATGGTTTTCAGATGAATACTAACGTCCGAGTTGCTTGTTTATATTTTTTTCACTTTAGTCATCTCTTGTTTTGGTCAGTTGATTAGTTTTTTTCCTCTTCCCTGTGCACTGTACTTTTTGAAAATGCAAACATGACATGCATTATCATTTTATGCTTTTCCTTTTCTTTTTTTTTTTTTTTTTTTCTAATTTCATTTTATGTTTTTTAATTCTGCTCATAGTTTACATTTTAGAGTGGATTGAAGGGGACAGCGAACCAACCACTGCAACTTTTTCATTTTTCGGGTAAATACATATCCTTAAACTGTTTAGTTTTTTTTTTTTTTAATTCTTTATTCTTCGTATGTGTTCACTGTGTGGATCGCAGGTGCTGGACGGTACCTCAAATCTCAATCTAAGTACTTTTTTATATAATCTTGTAATTTTATGTTACATACTCCCTCTGTCCTAAAAAATATGAGGCAACCTGATTCTGCTATATGCCAACAATCAATTCACTGAGTCAACCTGATTCCGCTACTTAGACCTGATAATATGGACCTAAAACCACTAATCCAACCAAAACCAAATCAATCTCTAAAATATAGTTTGAGCTAAAATCACATATTGTAATTGGATTTGGATAGGTTTTAAATCACACATTTTGCTTGAAATATGGATGCAAATCTGGATACAAATATGTGATATTCATATTTCGAAATTCTTGAATAGCATATATTCTCTATTCTCCTCTGTGATGTACTGTTATACTCAATCAATGGATTTCCTTTGACTTGAGAGCAAGTTTTAGTTAGGTGATTGGGCTAAAAAGCACATCCCACTACCATGTATGTTCTTATTGTATCCCTCTTACTACAATATAAACTAATTCAAAAATCAAAAGTATTTTAGCCTTTATCTCAAAGTATCAAAAGCGAGCAAGACGAGAGTTTATTAATTCCATGTCTTGGGATTATGATTTGCAAGACTACAAGCATCCCAATAAAAAAAAAGAGAAGTATGTGTACATGGTCGGCGATGAACTGATAGTATTTGTGTGTGAGGGAGAATGATATTTAATTGAATTATATAAAAAAAATGTTGTCTTGTCAAAAAATAAAAATAAAAATGATGTGTGTTAATTGTGCTAGGCTCACCTATACATGGCCAAACCGGAACCGGAACCGGAAAACCGGACCGGACCGGACCGGGTCAAAACCGGCCCGAACCGGAACCGGCCCTAAACCGCCGGTTTATTTATTTTAAAGGTTCAGGTTCAGGTTTGTGTGTATTGAAACCGGTGAACCGCCGGTTCGAACCGCCGGTTCGAACCGGCGGTTCACCGTTAGTAATGACTGGCTATGTATTAATGAAGTATAGATTATAAAAATTATTGTAATAAATTTTATTGTTTGTTGTATTCTTGTAAAACATTTAAAATTTATTGTAATATATTTTATTGTTTGTTATATTCTTGTAAAACATTTAAAATTTATTGTAATATATTTACTAATGTTTTAATAAAAAAAAGTACCAATGAATTTAACATTAAATTAATTTACGTGAAAGTACCACTTAATAAAAGTGAAACTATTATATCCTTGAACTTTTAAAACGGTTTGCATCTTACAAATTTTAAAAAATTACTTAGCATTACAATATTTCTAAATTATAATTCATTCCATCCAAATTCAGAAAAACTTATCGTATTTCGAAAAAAAAACGTATCAAGTATAATGTATATATAAGGTTCAAACCGGAACCGGGTCTTGAACCGGGTCAAAACCGGGTCAAACCCTGAACCTGAACCGTCTGAACCGGAATCGGCGGTTTATATCCTGTTAAGGTTTAGGTTCCGGTTCAAGATTTTCACGAACCGGAACCGGCGGTTCACGAACCGGAACCGGCGGTTCACGAACCGTGGCCATGTATAGGCTCACCTTATTGCCAATTTGCCAATCTGCCCAATCATCTACAAGTGATCATTACCTTTAATTTTTAGTTTATCATTTTATTTTTTAAACAATAAATTCAAAAACTAAAATATGCACACATATATTTTTGTTATATAAAATTATTATTTATCAAATATGGTTAATCCATATTTTAATCAAAACCATAGAAACCAAACCAAATCCAAATCCACATTTAATAAAATATGGTTTTTAAATGGTTTTGGTTCATAAACCAAACCAAATCCATATTTTTGGAACCAAAACCAAACCAATTACATATTCTGCCAGGTCTACCGCTACTCAGACCAACCCAGCTGCTGCAAGGATTAAAGAAAAACTCAACACCATCGATCCTAGTGTTATAGGGAGAAATTGGTATAACAATGTTTTGGAGGTTTGCTGGATTAACGGAGCAAAATACGGATATTTTGCTAATAGAAGAAGAACAAGGATTAGGGTTTATGTATGTAGGTGTGGCTGAACTTGATAGGTGTTTTCAGGGGTAAACTGTTTCTCATCCATATCAAGGTGCCTACGTAACCTATTTATAGGGATCAAGCCATACGTAGTTCTTAGAGAACAAGTTACCTAGACGGGCTAGGGTTTTTAGAAGATAAGTTATAGTCCAAGCCCACTAGTTTAGGACTGACGTGATAATGAGTCATCAATTCTACCCATGATCCATGGTCCAAAGAAGGAAACTCATGGTCTCGCACGGCTAGAAACGAGGCCTCTCAAACGAAGCTAGTAAAGAAGTAGCAAGGGCCTAGCATGCGACCTCGAGGGGTCTAGGCATGCGAAGCGGACCCAAGTGCATAGATACTCATGCGACCTCGAGGGGATCTAGCTATGAGCCTTCCAAATGAGAGCGATCTCATTTCAACTTGTAGATGTGATGAATGAAGCGATCCCTTGGTGGAGATCATAAGCGAGGTGGCCCTGTAGTAGAGATATTATCGCAAAGGCATGCTGGGCTGATTCTAGTAGTGGGTTTTAATGACCCAATCTGCATCTTCTATGCCCATCATAGATTATGAACCATTAATTTAGCCAATCAAACCAATTTAGCTATCATGCCAGATTCGGGCATAACACCTAGCAACAAAGTACGGGTGCTTGGACATAGCTCTTAAGATTATTGAGAACCAGCCTCAGACAGTTCAGCAAGTTGGTCCCGAATGTGGTTCACTTTTACACTTGGCGATCAAGTATCGGAGGATAGAGATATTTGATGCTGTGGTGAATATGCCAATGCGAACGCGGAGGCTGGTGAGACTTCGGGATGATGAAGGAAACTCGATTTTGCATATGGTTGCTCTAAATACCATGCACAAAAGTAAAAGAAAAGAAAGCACCATTTTGGGTATGAAAGGAACCACTCCGTAACACAGCCCAAAATGGATGAAGAGCACGGCACAAAATTGCGCTGTCAGTGTTGTCCTCATTGCAGCGGTTGCATTTGCAGCAGCATATACGGTACCAGGAGGTTCAAATGAAGATACTGGTTCTCCAATTCTTCTAAATCAATCATTCGTTCTTCTGTTCACTGTTGCCGATGTTGTTTCCCTTGCATCCACATTAACCGATGTTGTGTTTCTTTCCATCCTGACTTCACCATTTCGATTTCAAGACTTCAAGATGAAACTTCCATTTAGTCTAATGTTTAGTATTTCGTGCATGATATTCTCCTTGACAATGATGACGTTGGCATTTGCAGCAAGCCAGCAACAATCATCCTTATGACCAAGCATTACCAAAAACAGACCAGGATCGCCTTATATCTCGTCGCATTCCTCCCTGCCATCGTCTTGGTTGCAACACACTTGCCTTTTTATTATCCAGTAATGCAAACATTTTATCTTGCAGTCCACAAAACTGTTGGAATTCTGGCATGATAACTCAACGAAAATGACTTAAATAACAATTAAAAACGAATTCCAAGTCCCGGATCCATGTATAAAATGATGATCATGGTATAAAAATTCTCAAGAACAAGATTGTATCTCTTTGAAGCTTTCCTTAGGATGACAAATGGAGGTCCTAGCTTGTTGATTTTCAGAGCTAAAATTATAACTCCTCCACCGGTATCCATACACGAATGCTTGCTTGAATCGTCGAACGATTATGCCACGAAATTAGGTACTAGCCAAAAATAAATAATCAAGAATGTGTTCTTGACTTAGCCACTCTTTTCTCTCTAGTGTAGCAACTGAAAATTTCAGTTTTGTTCTCCCTAGAAGACTTGCCAACAATTGGCTTATAAAGAAAAAGAAAGCAAAATGGAGCCTTAAACAATTAGGCCATTTTTCTTTAAATAAATCTTATTTATTTAAATGAATTAATTAAGTCATACTTAATTAATCAAATAAGTCAAGAAAATACATCTTCAAATTTTATCTTTTAACTAATCAAGTCTCACTTAATTAATTTTATAAAATTTGAATTTATTATTTATTATTAATTTAAATTCATAATTTAAATTATTATTAATTTAAATTCATGAGAATAAAATTAATTTCCCTTTTAAATATTCTTTGTTTGTGACCCTGTAGGTTATTATTTAATTGGCAATAATTTTATTCTCTAATAAAATTATAAACAATAAGCGGCGTCTAGTAACACATTATTGCTACCCAATTAAACGATAATTAAATCAACGATTCAATCAACCTTTTATGACTAATGTTCCATGTAATATAATCCCTTTAAATCATGATATTACAGATTAAACTCGAGGCATGTAATGTGTCATTCTCTTCATAATTTAATCTTCATTTTTCTTGATCGATGAGTAGACTATTAATCAAATCAACATTTGAGCATGGCCATGCATTTCATAGACTCACTCAAACAAGAGGCCGATAATATCACTCCTTTATAAGGAGATTTAAATCCCATCTAAAAGACAAAATGGATTACAACATGAGTTACAACATGGGTTTCTTCAAAAGATTTGCTAGTGAAAGACAAAATGGATTACAACAGGGGTCACAGCTTGAACATGACTAGAATAGTTCCTTGTCTTTACCCGAATAAGCCCGTTTCTCTTTAAAAACAGTTATTTTTCGCATATAATTTTGTTCCTGTATTATTATATTTTGAGGAAAATTTATAACAGCCAATTAATTACTTTTTTAGCTTTTTTTAGGTGGCTAATTTTACAATTTGGTTTTGTTGATGTAAAACTAGCAGTTAGTTGATCACTACCTTAGAAGTTTGGGTTCTCTATTTTGCTAGCTAGTTTATGTTGTTCATCTTTTTTTTTTTTTTTTTTTGCTAACTAGTTTGTGATGTTTCCATTGCAGTTGGAGTTTAATTAGAGGAAGCTGGCAGATTTGGGTCGTAAATTATTAGAGAATATTTGTCAACATTCTTGGGCTATCTGGTAACAAAACATTCAAACTCCATATCATCTTTATTAATGTTTACACTAGTAGCAGAGGTCGGAATTTTACATCAGCTTGTTAATTAGTAGCATCATAGGCTTAGGAAACAGAAATAACACAGTTAAAATTCCTCCATTTCACGCTTCAATGTTAGACAATGAACTTTGCTTGAACGAGTTTCGCCTTGCGGATGCTAGAATAGTCTTGTCTGCAACTATGAAATATGCAGCACCAGCCACTGCAATGACATAAAGAAACAATGCTCCATTATTCTCAAAACATGTGGAGTGTGTTAGTAAAGTACATTAAATTTAAAATATGCAACAATAAAATATGCAGCACCAGCCACTGCAATGACATTAAGAAACAATGCTCCATTATTCTCAGAGATGTGGAGTAAGTTAGTAAAGTACATAATTTTAAAAGTATCTTTCTCTCTACCTGTGGAGATGATAAGAGCCTGAGCAGTGTGGTTAAGGTTGGCTCTAGCCCAAGGGAGCATCCTAGCACTAGCCAACTGCATATGTACGGAAAAAAATTGGAATTAAAGATCTCTACATGATTAACAAATCGTTATAAAGTTCTCTTCTGTGCTATCGAAAAAAATTGGTGTAGTGAAAATAGATTGCTTACAGTTGGAATGGCAGTTGCGATGGTGGCAACCACAGCTGCCTTTGCTCCAGCAACAACACCTTCTGAACATACCAAAAAAAAGCATATCAACTTAGTTGTAAATTGTAGTGATATGTGTAACAACAAATGTGCGCATACAGTAAAAATCTCGAAAACTGGCTTTAGAAAAGAAAATGCAAGCGAGAATTACCATGAGAACAACGCTTGGCTGTAGCTAGCTTTTGCTCAAGTGAAATCATGGTGTTCCTTTCGAGAGGAGACTGAGCTACATTTTTCGACATTGCAGGTCTAAAAGAAAATTTAGAAAATGTTGGACTGAGTTGTCGTAGAATAAGAAATGATTTCAAGGTATTGCCTGAGGATTTAAGGAGATTGTGGTTGGGTATTTATAGTACAAGTTAGTTCAGTTTTGAGGGTGGTGGAAAAGAGTAGTTTGATGGTTTTCAGATGAATACTAACGTCCGAGTTGCTTGTTTATATTTTTTTTCACTTTAGTTCACCTCTTGTTTTGGTCAGTTGATTAGTTTTTTTCCTCTTCCCTGTGCACTGTACTTTTTGAAAATGCACACATGCATGCATCATCATTTTATGCTTTTCCTTTTCTTTCTTTTTTTTTTCTAATTTCATTTTATGTTTTTTACTTCTGCTCATAGTTTACATTTTAGAGTGGATTGAAGGGGACAGCGAGCCAACCACTGCAACTTTTTCATTTTTTGGGTAAATACATATCCTTAAACTGTTTAGTTTTTTTTTTTTTTAATTCTTTATTCTTGGTATGTGTTCACTGTGTGGATCGCAGGTGCTGGACGGTACCTCAAATCTCAATCAAGTACTTTTTTATATAATCTTGTAATTTTATGTTACATACTCCCTCCGTCCTAAAAAATATGAGGCAACCTGATTCCGCTACATGTCAACAATTCAGTGAGGCAACCTGATTCCACTACTTAGACCTGATAATATGGACCTAAAACCACTAATCCAACCAAAACCAAACCAATCCCTAAAATATAGTCTGAGCTAAAATCACATATTGTAATTGGATTTGGATAGGTTTTAAATCACACATTTTGCTTGAAATATGGATGCAAATCTGGATACAAATACGTGATATTCATATTTCGAAATTCTTGAATAGCATCTACTCTCTATTCTCCTCTGTGATGTACTGTTATACTCAATTAATGGATTTCCTTTGACTTGAGAGCAAGTTTTAGTTAGCTGATTGGGCTAAAAAGCACATCCCACTACGACCTGTATGTTCTTATTGTATCCCTCTTACTACAATATAAACTAATTCAAAAATCAAAAGTATTTCTGCCTTTATCTCAAAGTATCAAAAGCGAGCAAGACGAGAGTTTATTAATTCCATGTCTTGGGATTATGATTTGCAAGACTACAAGCATCCCAATAAAAAAAAAAAAAAAAGAAGAGAAGTATGTGTAGATGGTCGGCGATGAACTGATAGTCTCTGTGTGTGAGGGAGAATGGTATTTAATTGAATTATATAAAAAAATGTGTCATCAAAAATAAAAATAAAAATGATGTGTGCTAATTGTGCTAGGCTCACCTTATTGCCAATCTGCCCAATCATCTACAAGTGATCATTACCTTTAATTTTTAGTTTATCATTTTATTTTTTAAACAATAAATTCAAAAACTAAAATATGCACACATATATTTTTGTTATATAAAATTATTATTTATCAAATATGGTTAATCCATATTTTAATCAAAACCATAGAAACCAAACCAAATCCAAATCCATATTTAATAAAATATGGTTTTTAAATGGTTTTGGTTCATAAACCAAACCAAATCCATATTTTTGGAACCAAAACCAAACCAATTACATATTCTGCCAGGTCTACCGCTACTTAGACCAACCCAGCTGCTGCAAGGATTAAAGAAAAACCCAACACCATCGATCCTAGTGTTATAGGGAGAAATTGGTATAAAATGTTTTGGAGGTTTGCTGGATTAACGGAGCAAAATACGGATATTTTGCTAATAGAAGAAGAACAAGGATTAGGGTTTATGTATGTAGGTGTGGCTGAACTTGATAGGTGTTTTCAGGGGTGAACTGTTTCTCATCCATATCAAGGTGCCTACGTACCCTATTTATAGGGATCAAGCCATACGTAGTTCTTAGAGAACAAGTTACCTAGACGGGTTAGGGTTTTTAGAAGATAAGTTATAGTCCAAGCCCACTAGTTTAGGACTGACGTGATAATGAGTCATCAATTCTACCCATGATCCATGGTCCAAAGAAGGAAACTCATGGTCTCGCACGGCTAGAAACGAGGCCTCTCAAACGAAGCTAGTAAAGAAGTAGCAAGGGCCTAGCATGCAACCTCTAGGGGTCTAGGCATGCGAAGCTGACCCAAGTACATAGATACTCATGCGACCTAGAGGGGATCTAGCTATGATCCTTCCAAATGAGAGCGATCTCATTTCAACTTGTAGATGTGATGAATGAAGCGATCCCGTGGAAGCGATCCCTTGGTGGAGATCATAAACGAGGTGGCCCTGTAGTAGAGATATTATCGCAAAGGCATGCTGGGCTGATTCTAGTAGTGGGTTTTAATGACCCAATCTGCATCTTCTAGGCCCATCATAGATTATGAACCATTAATTTAGCCAATCAAATCAATTTAGCTATCATGCCAGATTCGGGCATAACACCTAGCAACAAAGTATGGGTGCTTGGACATAGCTCTTAAGATTATTGAGAACCAGCCTCAGACAGTTCAGCAAGTTGGTCCCGAATGTGGTTCACTTTTACACTTGGCGATCAAGTATCGGACG
Organism: Saposhnikovia divaricata; assembly: GCA_036435485.1. NCBI lineage: Eukaryota > Viridiplantae > Streptophyta > Magnoliopsida > Apiales > Apiaceae > Saposhnikovia > Saposhnikovia divaricata. The sequence continues at coordinate 24,580,739 of CM071599.1, forward strand.
ATAAAGATATTTGAAGCTGTGGTGAATAGGCCAATGCGAACGCGGAGGCTGGTGAGACTTCGGGATGATGAAGGAAACTCGATTTTGCATATGGTTGCTCTAAATACCATGCATAAAAGTAAAAGAAAAGAAAGCACCATTTTGGGTATGAAAGGAACCACTCCGTAACATAACCCAAAATGGATGAAGAGCATGGCACAAAATTGCGCTGTCAGTGTTGTCCTCATTGCAGCGGTTGCATTTGCAGCAGCATATACGGTACCAGGAGGTTCAAATGAAGATACTGGTTCTCCAGTTCTTCTAAATCAATCATTCGTTCTTTTGTTCACTGTTGCCGATGTTGTTTCCCTTACATCCACATTAACCGCTGTTATGTTTCTTTCCATCCTGACTTCACCATTTCGATTTCAAGAATTCAAGATGAAACTTCCATTTAGTCTAATGTTTGGTATTTCGTGCATGATATTCTCCTTGACAATGATGATGTTGGCATTTGCAGCAAGCCAACAACAATCATCCTTATGACCAAGCATTACCAAAAACAGACCAAGATCGCCTTATATCTCGTCGCATTCCTCCCTGCCATCGTCTTGGTTGCAACACACTTGCCTTTTTATTATCCAGTAATGCAAGCATTTTATCTTGCAGTCCACAAGACGAAGTTGATGTTGCCTAGGTTTTATGTTCATCTATCTAAGATCCAAAAGCCTAAAACTTCTTCGTACCCTGTTATTCAAGTTTTACTACACGAAGCAGACAGAGTACATCCATCCTATATTTCCAATCCATTTTTCTCTTTCTTTTGAATCGAATAGATAACTGGGAAACGATTTTATAATTATCTCTATACGAGTTAAGATTTACACACTTGTGCTTGATTTCGTATAATTTCCTATTTGTTTAATACGGTTAATGTAACTCTGTAATGATTTTCTAAAGTTTGAACTATTGCAATTGTTTCTATTTCGTATGTGTTACTTCAAATTGTAAACAAATAATGCTGCCGTGATACCAATAGCATTGTTAATACTCTCTCGAAGAGAACTCTTTTACCCTTCTGATGTAACTATGTCTCGAAATTGTCTAATGGACAACTTGCCACACTCCGAAGTTGACTAAGAAAAATAAGCTAAGGCAATACTTTTCCTTCCGGACAAAAGGCACCTTCTTCCTCCAGTACATTCAACCTCATGAACAAGAATCACTTTGACAGTAGAAAGTGAAATGGACATGCTATTAACCAACACCTGTCTCAAGAAAGGGAACATTCTTCCGGACAAGAAGAGGTAACACCAAGCTCTATAAATACCAAGGTAAACTCACACATGCGGGGGGTTGAAAAATTCACACACTCACTCTCACACTCTCACATTTCACATTTTGCTCTCTAAAATCTCAATCACTAGTATTTGCATTTTCCGATATTGTTTTTTGTATTCTCCACCACCAAATTACTTACTCTCACGCCGGAGGTGCTTGACGGTCACCACCCCCGGTCAAGCATTGTTTTGCAGACTCCCTTCTGACAGCTACACCACATTTCCGTCCAAACATCGCTGAAAGAGGGAAAAGTACGGTAGAGTGGAGCGAGTAGCATTATCAAGCATCAACGACGCTGCATATACTAATCAAGTGAACATCAGAGAGCCAGAGTAAGTTGCTAACTGAAAGCGACCCAAGCCCCAAAAAAATTCTCGATCCATTTATTTTCTCTTTAAAAGGTTTGCTGGTACGTCAAAAAAAAAAAAGGTTTGCTGGTGAAAGAGGTCACAGCTTGAACATGACTAGTATAGTTCCTTGCCTTTACCCGAATAAGCCCGTTTCTCTTTAAAAAAAAGAGTAAATTTCAAAGTGGTGGCCAGATATTACACTCATTTTCAAAAAAGTGGCCAGACTTGCCTTTTTCCTTTCAAAAAGGTGGCTGCAGGCGATTTTTAGCTTTTTGACAGGGGTAAAATGGGGAAAAATGCTAGAAATCCCAAAAATTGTCCACAAAAATCCCTAAATTAATATGTGTCACCATATGATTGGTTATATTCGTAATAATAATAATAATGCCCCCCATGTATATACATCAATTCACCAAAAAATCCACAAATATGAGTTGTCAAGATTTAATTAGTCAATTTATGTGCATGCATGAGGGGCATTATTATTATTATTACGAATATAACCAATCATATGGTGATACATATTAATTTGGGGACTTTTTTGATAATTTTTTTGATTTTTAGCATTTATTTTTAGTAAAATAACATATTTTCCCATTTTATCCCTGCTAAATAAGCCGAAAATTGTCTCCAGCCACTTTTTCGAAAGGAAAAAGGCAAGTCTTGGCCACCATTTTGCAAAATTGAAAGTATGACCATTTTTCTGAAAATGAGTGTAAAATCTGGCCACTTTTTTGCAATTAACTCTAAAAAAAAACTTACTTTTCGCATATAATTTTGTTCCTGTATAGCTAATTTTGCAATTTGGTTTTGTTGATGTAAAATTAGCAGTTGATCACTACCTTGCAAGTTTGGGTTCTCAATTTTGCTAGCTAGTTTATGCTGTTCATCTTCTTTTTTTTGCTAACTAGTTTGTGATGTTTCCATTGCAGTTGGAGTTTAATTAGAGGAAGCTGGCAGATTTGAGTCGGAAATTATTAGAGAATATTTGTCAACAAAACATTCAAACTCCATATCTCTTTATTAATGTTTACACTAGTAGCAGAGGTCGGAATTTTACATCAGCTTGTTAATTAGTAGCATCATAGGCTTAGGAAACAGAGAAAACACAACATAATTCCTCCATTTCACGCTTCAATGTTAGACAATGAACTTTGCTTGAACGAGTTTCGCCTTGCTGATGCTAGAATAGTCTTGTCTGCAACAATAAAATATGCAGCACCAGCCACTGCAATGACATTAAGAAACAATGCTCCATTATTCTCAGAGATATGGAGTAAGTTAGTAAAGTACATTATTTTTAAAAGTATCTTTCTCTCTACCTGTGGAGATGATAAGAGCCTGAGCAGTGTGGTTAAGGTTGGCTCTAGCCCAAGGGAGCATCCTTGCACTAGCCAACTGCATATGTACGAAAAATATTTGAATTAAAGATCTCTACATGATTAACAAATCGTTATAAAGTTCTCTTCTGTGCTATACAAAAAAGAATTTTGGTGTAGTGAAAATAGATCGCTTACAGTTGGAATGGCAGTTGCGATAGTGGAAACCACAGCTGCCTTTGCTCCAGCAACGACACCTTCTGAACAATGAACATACCAAAAAAAAAATGCATATCAACTTAGTTGTAAATTGTAATGATGTGTAACAACGAATGTGTGCATGCAGTAAAAATCTCGAAAACTGGCTTGAGAAAAGAAAATGCAAGCGAGAATTACCATGAGAACAACGCTTGGCTGTAGCTAGCTTTTGCTCAAGTGAAATCATGGTGTTCCTTTCGAGAGGAGACTGAGCTACATTTTTCGACATTGCAGGTCTAAAAGAAAATTTAGAAAATGTTGGACTGAGTTGTCGTAGATTAAGAAATGATTTCAAGGTATTGCCTGAGGATTTAAGGAGATTGTGGTTGGGTATTTATAGTACAAGTTTGTTCAGTTTTGAGGTGGTGGCAGAGAGTAGTTTGATGGTTTTCAGATGAATACTAACGTCCGAGTTGCTTGTTTATATTTTTTTTCACTTTAGTTCACCTCTTGTTTTGGTAAGTTGATTAGTTTTTGTCCCTCTTCCCTGTACTTTGTTTCGAATAGGGCTGTAAACAAGCCGAGCCGAGCTGAACACTGACCAGGATTGGCTCGAGCTCGATTAAATAGTCCGGGCTCGAGCTCGGGCTCGAACTTGACCGAGCCATAAAAATTAAAGCTCGAAGCTCGGCTTGACACATATGTGATATGTTCGAGCTCGGCTCGAAAGCTCGAATCAATTTCACTAATTATCAACAAAAGCCCGAATACCTTAAGTTCGGCTCGAGCTCGACTCGTTTAATATATAAAAATATTAAATATTTATATAACAATATATAAATAACATAAAAATAATATATAAATAAAAAATATATATATATATATAAATAATAAAATATATATAAGCTCGATTAAGCTCGCGAGCCATACGAATCGAGTGATATGAAGCTCAAGCTCGAGCTCGGCTCGGTCATCTATTCGAATAGCTCGAGTGAGCTCGGCTCGATTATTATCGAACCGAATTCAAATATTTTACGAACCGAGCTCGAGTAGCTCACGAACAGTTTGACTCATTTACACCCCTAGTTTCGAACGCACACCTGCAGCATTTTATGTTTTTTTTTTTTTTTTTTTGCTAATTTCATTCTATGTCTTTATTTTCGGGCTCATGGTTTTCATTTTGAACTTTGGAGTGGATTGAAATTGAAGGGGACAGCTAGCCAACCACTGCACTTTTTGTGTTTTTTTATTCATTTTTCTTGGGATGTGTTCACTGGTAACTCAAATCACAATGCTAAATTTCTTTATAAATTATTCTCCTCCCATTTTACATGTCAATTTTGTTTTTTAGTGATTAAATTGATCGAATTTTGATTAAACATTACAAATAATTCAATTATTAATTATAAAAAATGTAAGTTTCATTTGAAAATATATTATATGTGATTTTCAATGATTTTTTTTTATTTTCTCAATTATATAATAACTATAAATTTCAATCATATTTTGATCAATTTGATCTGTCAAAAGAAATCTATACTATATTATAATAAATAAAAGGGGATTTATTTTGTAGTTTGGTTTTGGTTATCACTTTCATTAACATCCATTAAATGAGTAACTTAAATAAATGATTACAGTTGGATACAATACTAAAAGTTGTTATGATAGAGGTCCAAGGTTCGAATCTAGTCAATAACATTTTTATTTAAAATTAATACCAAAAAATTTTACATAGAAAGATTGAAGTTCGATTCCCGCTAACAACATAATAATTTAGATTTAATACTAAAAGTTATTATATATAAAGATGAAATATTTATAATATTATCTAACTAAACTATAAATAAATTTAAAAAAGTTAAAAATAATCCTTGTTTTTCTTTTGTCAGGAAAATAATCCGTGCTGTACACGGGTTATAAGCTAGTATGTATAATAAAATAGGAGGAGTATAATTTATTAATTAATTAGTTAATTATTATTATAAAAAATTTATAAAATTTCCTAGACCCAATAAAATTAATTTATGGAGATTTTATTACTAGTGGTCCATTTAATCAAACAGGGTTAGAAAAGACCACACCTGTTTATCAAACGAGGTGGACCTGTCTAGCAACTTGATTCATTGGGCTAAAGTCTGCACATGTATTTTACATGTAGTTGCTTATTTGGGTTGTATCTTTGTTGGCCCAAATATTTTAAGTTTTTTTTTTTCTTAATGCAATTTTAAGTTGTTCTTTGTAGACGTACATGTAAAACAATAGATGAGAAGTTTTCTATTTTTTGATAATAAATGATTTGCTGCAACTATTTTGGAAGAAAAATTAAAACAAAGGCAACTGTTATGCAAAAAATTCACACAACACCCCGAGAAAGCCTCACTGGAATAACCGGAATTATCCTTGGTTTTCGGATAATTAACAAACCGAACAGCTGTACCAAAACAGGGCAGCTGAACCTAATAATGGTATTTTGTGTTTTTTGGGCTGAGTTAGCAAGTTCACCGGACAAAATGGCAAAAATCCGGCCAAGTATGTCCAGGAAAGTATTACTTAGGGTACACGTGTCTTGTGTATTCAAAAAGTAAAAAACCGAACCCCTTGCTAATTGCCTACATATCCTATTTATAGGAATCAAGCCCTAATGTAGTTCTTTTAGGTTAGGAATCCTTTCCTTGTCCATTAAGCCACAAAGTTGATAAGATTTAATCCCTCCATCCATGTTAATCTCGAAGTATTTGTGTAGAAATATGACTTTTCCTTAAATCAGCTAGCCCCTTAGTAGAGTCCTATTCGAAGTAGAACTCCCAAATCCTACTCATATGAGAACTCCATGTATGTATAGACATATATCACAAATTTCTAATATTTATCATATTAGAAACGTATCCCTCATTAAAATAGACTATTAACAGGACTCAATTCGTACTTCCTACAAATTAGGAGTCAATCCTTTTCCGCTCGGCGAGCAGAGGTGGAACCTGTGAGCCCACCTGCACCTACACAGCTTCCCAAAAAAGCGAACCTCCACCTCCAGAGCTTCCCTCTAGAGGTACACCTCTTTCCTTCCAGCTACCTTGTTCCTACCTTTTCAACACCCTACCAGGCCTCCAACATCTATGGGCCCAAAACCAAACCCATCACCAATTTTTGGGCACAACAACTACCCCCCGGTTCCTTGTAGCTATAAAATACACAAGGAACCTTGCTACCCCTTCTCAGATTCAGCTTCACTTTTTATGTCCAGCTCCAGCATATCATCTTAACATCCCATATATTTCGCAATAACCTTGCCATAATTAAGCCAGTAAAACCTTTCCAAAGATTCCATGATTTCCTTTTAAGTTAAAACCTAAGCTACTCCCATTATTAAGGAATTTAGAAAATTAAAACAAAATTTTTTTCTTAAGCCCAGGTTCCTCTAATTTAACTCCTTCCAGGAAAAACAATTCTCTCCAAAATAACCTTTCTGATATCATGAGTTAATTCTTAAAAATTTATTTTATAAAAAGTAACCCAAAAATCAGAATTTCACCAAAAAAACAAAAAAGAAATCCCTTTTCTCTTGTTAGTAGCCGAGTTGTATTCCAATTCAGCTTCCATCGTTTCATTTCCCAAGACAATAATAACTCTTTTTCATCACAATTCCTACACGCCACAATCTCTCTCTCTGTATTTATATATACACTCACACATCTTATCTCTTTTCCTTTTATCCTGAGCATACACTCTCTTTTTCCCCCAAAACGGTTCATCTCCCTCCTGGAAGCTATTTTCAGGCGAAGCAACCCGGCGACACGCTCCGACTCCAGCCACTTTAATCCTTCCAACTATTATCCAGGTATAATCCCTTTTTACTCCTTTCAATGAACTGATTTACTGTTGTGTTCTTAATTGCATGCCTTAATTGGATTCCGATCTACACTTGTACATGCATATTTAGTCACACACTGTCACCATATTACACGAATCATCTTGTTATGCTATTTGCCTTCTAATTGATCTTTAGACCAAGCATTATCCTTCCACAACTATGATATTTTTTCTAGAAACCAAAACCCTAAAACCTTAATTGTACTGATTTTTACTCGAAAACCCATCAGTGTTATAGGTTATTGTAAAAATCCATGTGCAATTCTCCTTTCTCCAGAAACCAACGATTGTTTGTTGTTATAATGCATGTACCAATCCTTGTTTTTAATTAAATTTGTATAAGTGATGTGTGCATTATATACGAATACCCAATTTAAGAAGAGTAGTATAGGTTCCTTGATAGGCGTACCTGCGCCTAGCTAGCTGTTTAGGCGAACCTGGCCTTTTATTCGCTCCTAGCCGTTTGTATGTGCTTATCCGCACACACCTGTTAAAACACCTCACTTGGGAAACTCGCTGATCACCTACTCATCTTGCTTCACTTTGTGCAGATGTCTGGTGGATCAGATGCAGCTAGCTCCCAGCATTCTACCTCTGAGGAGATGGCCCCCTCCCCAGAACTTCCTAACACAGTCCAGCTTCCCCTTGATCCAATTCCCAGAACTAACCCATCTTCCACCGTAAGTGCCAGGACTCGTTCCAAGGTCAAACTAATAGATCATTCAAAAACTCGTTTATCAAACACCAACCTTTTCACTCACAACATCAAGGACACTCGACCAGCTATCCTTGTATCCTCCTCAGATGAACAATTGTCACTAGGATCCATAACACCAAACCTTCTTCTTACTGCTGATGAAGCTTCCTCTGTGAAAGCTACCCCTTCACATACTACCTCAACAGCTCCTCCTAGAACTGATTCTGCAACAGGTGAACTAGAAAACGATACCTTTGAAAAATCTCCTGCCACCCTATCTTGCGAAAATTTGAGTAGCTCCATGACTGCCCCCTTATTAAAGAAACTGACACAATCGCACCACATAGGCTGTTCTTTAGTCATCCCCTCTCCTGAAGAGAGATGTCACAGATTCGACATGTTTGAACCAGGCCAGCTTCTACCTAAAGCTGTTTTGTCAGCCCAATTTTTTAGATTGGGATTATCTCTGCCTTTACACCCCTTTATCCAAGAGGTTCTCGAATTCTTTGACTTAGCTCCTATTCAGCTCACCATTAACTCATATCGCATGGCGATGTGCATGTATATCCTTTACCATACCAGATTCAACAAGACTCTTTCTGCCCGAGAGCTAGGTTATTTTTACCAGCTAAAACAGACTGGCAAGGACTCAGGTTTCTTTTATCTATCCGCCTGGAGTGTCCATGAGGGCCAATGTTTCAGAAGTTGCAGGAGAGGGATGAGTGGCTGGCTCAAACAGTTCCTTTACTGTTATGACTGCCCTCAATTAAAAATCGATTTCAACCTGTCTGTGAAAATACCTGCTAAATCCTCTTCAAAAGGTCGAACCTTAGAGCGTGCTGTTGAGGCGCTAAGTTTGTCAGCTGGGTTAGGGAACGGCCTTAGTTTGCTAACTCGTGACAACCTTATGAGTTGTAATTTCATTCCCGGGAGAGTACCCCTATTCTGACCAGCTAAAATTATTTTCCTTTCCCACATCATGCTCATCAATAATATAGGCATATACTTATAATAATTTTAAGTATTGTTGATTGATAACTTGCTCACTAATCTCTATACTGTTTTATCTTTGCAGAAATGGCTTCAGGAATTCCATCTTTTATCAAGAAAACCACCAAATATGAAGAAATGTTTACTGATGACGAAGATGACAAGGTCACCCCCATTGCAGCTACTCCTATCTCAAAGATTAAAGTTCCGTCTCCTAATGCAGAAAAATCATCCACCTCTTCAAAGAGAAAGTTACCACCTCCTCTCCCTGAAGCACCTCGAGCTTCTGCCTCTGCTCCTCGCTCTGCAAAAAGGGCTAAGACATCTCCTTCCCTGGACCTCGGAAATTCTGGTCCCCATATGCAGTATTTCTTCGAGATGACAGGAAACCAGATTCCTGAGGAGGCCGTAGCTGCTTGGGACAAGCTGTCATTAGCCGAGGGTGCACGAGCTGCTCTTCATGCTAATGCCCAGAGTTTGTTTCATTATCTTAAGCATGGGGAGAAGATTGTAGAAACAGCTCGAGGTGACCAAAGGCTTGCTGAGGAGGTGAAACAACTCAAACAGTCTATCAAAGCCAAGGATGATGAAAAGAAGAAGTATATGGATGCCAATAGGAAGCTCAAGTCTGCTGAAACCAAGTTGATAAAGGAACGTGACCAGCTGTCTAATTCAGTTGCTGCTCTTGATACCGAGAAGGAAGAGTTGGTTTCTTCCCATACCAAGGAAATTCATGAGCTAGAGCTAAAAATTGAAGCTATGAATGTCAAGCTAGCTGAGGAAAGGTCCGTTCAAAAGGAGAAGAAGAAGGAAGCCTATGGTATAGGCTAAAATGCAGCCATCAATGACTATATCGAATCCACCTACCTCCGATTCCCCGATCTAGACTGGTCTCAGCTAGGCGAGGATGCTGTGAAAGCTGTGGAGGACATCAAAAAGAGGGAAGCTGCTGCAGCTAAGGTGGACTCTGTTGATCCAGCTGATATGGAAAAAGAGGTGGAGGTTCCCTCGGAAGATCCAGCTGAAGCTAAAGCAGACACCACTAACACAGCTACCCCTGTTCCTCCTACTCCAAGGGCTGAGGTATCTCCTGACACCCCTACTCCTTAACTCCTTTAAATCAAAAACTTTTCCTACCCCTGCGTGGGTTTAAACTTTTGAATCATTTTGAATGGCTTTGGTAGCCATTAACTTTGAATTTTATGAGGTCGTGGGCTCCTCGTATTGCCTCACAAGATGTAATCCATAACTTTGCTTTCCTTAATTATGCATCTTTAATTTCCATATATCCTCGTATTGTTCTGGATTTACCATGTTAAATACATATATGCTAGTAACAAAGCACCTACTTTAACCCGCATATGAATTGTTCATTCGTAGCTAGATTAATTAGATTAGCTTCAGAAACAATGTCTAGCTCGTCATGAATTTTATATCTTAACACTTCCTGTTAAGTAAATATTGTCCATTTATGATTAATGCCAATAATCAAAACGTATCGATTTACCTCAAATCACATAAGATAATTCTTGTTTTTCGAACACCAATAACGTCCTCCCAATACATATATCATGAAGCTTCTCTTAACATGATTTAATATGCATGATGGTCATACCAGTTTGACACCCAACCAATCCTTTTTCCATGTTAAAGATATCCCATTCAATTCACCATAAAATCCTTATGAATAATTGTCCTTAAACAATTATACATATTGGTGTGTAAAATTCCAAAGTAAGGTAGAGCTTCCCATTTGCTCGCACCTTGCCTTTCCGCGTAAAAAGTGATCATATGGCCAATGCCTTGGTTCCCATATGACTTTGTTTTATTTTGTAAAAAGAATCCATAAAACCTTTTTCCAAAAATATGAACACAATGCGCCTCATATGTGAGCTTCGCTTTTTTAACCAGCTGAAGCTTACTGCCAATTTTTATGTAAGTTATTCCATTTCATGTATCCTGAATTCTGGCTCCTACATGATACATTTTTTCCCTTTGGCTCTTCATGCGCCCAGATTCCCTGGGATCCGCATGAACCTGATAGTATATTTCCAGAGCAGCTTCCATACTGGAACCTCCTCATAGGTGGACCAGTTTTGCGAACCTCTTTCCATGAGGTTCCTCATGTACCATAATCCATTCCAAAATCCATTCCAAAAATCCATATCCATTCCAAAATCCATATCCATTCCAAAATCCATATATATGTATTTTTATTCCGATTTTTGTTATTCCGATTTTTGTTATACTCCAATTTTTTGGCTTCCTATATTCAGGAAATTTTTTGAAGGGGAGGTGGTATAACCTACTACCCCCCAAGTTCTTTAATCATGTTACCAACTATGATGGAGAACTTAAAATCACCTATTTACACATATGTTTCCATACCAATTCCACAAAGTATATAAGGAACAGAACATAATTCATAAGCAAAACATGTTATATATAAGAGAAAGCAACAAATTTATTGGCCTCATGGAAGCAAAGATTCATGACATTTCCTATCGGTGAGGTGTACATGCACTACCCCCTGAGCATAGCAAGACAAACTCAAATCATCTATTTGTCCTAGAGATGGCAGCTATAACTAATAAACTACCTTTATTAATCCTATACCTGAAAGAGGTCTACTTAAAAGCGTTACCTGAAAAAAGCACCTACTGGTAATATTTCCTCAAATGTTCGGCATTCCATGCCCTAGGGATCAGCTTCCCATCCAAATCGGTCAAATGATAAGTACCTTCCCAAAGAACCGTCTTTATAAGGTAAGGTCCTTCCCAATTGGCACCAAACGCACCATGACCAGGTACCCTCATGTTGGGTAGCACCCTCCTTAAAACCAAATCACCCACCTTCAATGGGCGAGCTCGTACCTTCTTATCAAAATATTTCCGGGTACGCTGCTGGTATGCAGCCAGCTTCAGCAGTGAATTCATGCGCACCTCTTCAACAAGATCCAGGTACAAGCGATGATTCACCTCATTATCCTCCGGATTATAATTTTCCCTCCTGAATGAACCAGCTCCTATCTCAACAGGCACCATTGCCTCACAACCATATGCCAAGGTGAATGGAGATTCACCTGTTGTAGTTCTTGGAGTGGTATTATAAGACCACAATACCATTGGAAGCTCCTCCGGCCAGCTTCCCTTTCGCTCCTCCAGCTTGGTTTTTAGAGTGTGTTTTATTATCTTGTTCACAGCCTCCGTTTGACCATTGCTTTGGGGGTGGCAAACAGCTGAGAACCCCTTTTGAATTCCAAGGTCCTCACACAAACCTCGCATCTCCTTGCTGTCAAACTGCTTCCCATTGTCTGAGATGAGCTTATAAGGTACTCCATACCTACAAACTATAGCTCGAAACACAAATTCCTTCAATTTTGCAGCAGTTATTGTAGCCAAAGGTTCCGCTTCAGCCCATTTTGTAAAGTAATCAACTGCAACGACTGCGTATTTTACTCCGCCTTTACCCTTGGGAAGCTCCCCAATTAGATCTATACCCCAAACCGCAAAAGGCCAAGGACTGGTGAGGGGCTTAAGGGGTACAGCTGGGTTGACACCCAATTTCGCGAACCTCTGACAGCGATCACATGCTCGAGTATACTTATGAGCATCTCTTTGCAAGGTTGGCCAATAATATCCTTGACGAAGTATTTTGTGTGCCAATGAGGTTCCCCCAGAGTGGTTACCACAAATCCCCTCATGGATCTCCCTCATGATATACTCACATTCGTCTCCAGAAATACACCTTAGCAAAGGCTTATTAAAACCCCTCTTATACAAAATTCCATCACAGATCACATACCTTGCCGCTTTATATTTCAATTTCCGAGCTTCATCCTTATTTTCTGGCAAAACTCCCTTAATGATGTACTCCACTATGGGAACCATCCAGTGATCCTCCACTGTAGTTTCCATATTCAAAATCTCGATTTTTGAAATACTCGGTTGACGCTGAACCTCAAGGGGAATAACTCCTAACAATGTAGCTTCCCTTTGAGAGCCTAGCTTAGCCAGCGCATCTGCGTTCGCATTCTCTGACCTAGGAATCTGTTCCAGATTCACCTCCCTGAATCTCTTCACCAATTCCTGTGCATACCTCATGTATAAATCAGTACGAGGGCCTCGAGCTTGAAACCCTCCTTTAATGTGCCAAACCACCAGCATTGAATCACTAAAAACGGTCAAATTCTCCACCTTCATTTCTAAAGCTAGCTTCAAACCAGCAATCAGAGCTTCGTACTCCGCATCATTGTTAGTTGCGTAGAATGAAAAATGAATAGCACTCTGCAACTTGTGTCCTTCGGGGCTTACTAGCACTATACCAGCTCCTGCTCCATTAGAGTTAACTGCCCCATCCACATACAAAGTCCACCACGGAGCACAATTTTCCACAGGTACCTTTGCAACAGGTAGCCCTCCAGCAGCTAGCCCACCAGAAGGTAGCTCACCAACAGCTAGCCCACCAGAAGGTAGCTCACCAGCAGGTAGCTCACCAGCGGGTATACACTCGTTTCCACCTAACTCGAAGGATGGAGGAAATTCCAACAGAAAATCAGCCAACGCTTGCCCTTTTATTGCAGACCTCGGCTTGTATTCAACATCAAACTGTCCTAATTCAATAGCCCACTTCATCAACCTTCCAGAAGCTTCTGGTTTATGTAACACCTGCCTTAGAGGGAAAGAAGTCCGTACTTCAACCTTGTGAGACTGGAAGTAAGGTCGAAGCTTCCTTGAAGCAAGAATCAATGCATAAGCTAGCTTTTCCATGTTAGTGTATCGTGTTTCTGCATCCAGCAATCTCTTGCTTACATAATACACCGGAAACTGCACCTTCCCTTCTTCTCGTACCAGAATCGCACTGATGGAATACTCAGAAACTGCTAGGTAAAGTATCAGAACCTCACCATCAATTGGTTTAGAAAGGAGCGGGGGGCTACCCAGCTGCTCCTTTAGCTTCTCAAAAGCGACTTCACATTCAACTGTCCACTCAAAGTTCTTTCCTTTCTTAATTGCTGAGAAGAATTCCTTACACCTGTCTGAAGATTTTGAGACGAACCTGTTAAGAGCTGCAACCCTCCCTGTTAATGACTGAACCTCCTTCACATTCCTGGGTGACCTCATTTCCAATAAAGCTTTAATCTTTGTAGGGTTAGCTTCAATACCCCGGTGATTGACAATGAACCAGAGAAACTTCCCAGATTCTACCCCGAATACACATTTCTGAGGGTTGAGCTTCATTCTATATTTCCTCAATATGTCGAACATTTCTGCCAAGTGCGAAACATGATCAGCTGCCTCTCTTGACTTTACCAACATATCGTCAACATATACCTCCATTGTTTTCCCAATTTGATCTTTGAACATCATGTTTACCAGACGCTGATACGTAGCTCCCGCGTTAATTAGACCAAAAGGCATCCCAATGTAGCAATACAACCCCCTATCCGTTATAAAGGAAGTATGTTCTTGGTCTGGGCCATACATAGGAATCTGATTATATCCTGAATATGCATCCATAAAGCTTAGCAGGGCATGCCCAGCAGTTGCATCTACCAGCTGGTCAATACGAGGAAGCGGGAAGCTATCCTTTGGGCACGCTTTATTCAAGTCTGTAAAATCCACACAAGTACGCCATTTTCCATTGGGCTTTTTGACCAGCACTGGATTTGCCAACCACATGGGGTAAAAAGACTCCCTCACCAAACCAGCTGCCAATAATCTGTCCACCTCTTCTCTCAAAGCGGAAGCTCTTTCACCACCTATAGCCCTTCTCTTCTGCCTTACCGTTTTCGCTTCTGGATCAATATTAAGACGATGACACATTACCTTTGGGTCTATCCCAATCATGTCTGAATGATCCCAAGCAAACACGTCCACATTCTTTCTAAGGAAGCTCACCAGAGCTTCCCTCATATTCGGATCCAGCTGTTTTCCAACTTTCAGCTCCTTACTAGAATCAGTGTCATCTACCATAAAAGATATAGTATCTCCTGCAGCACCAGCTTTTTCTTTGGATTCGGGCATCCTAGGATCCAAATCAATTTCCACCAGGTTCCCTTTATCATCCACCTGGGCAGATTCAGGTACCTCTTTCTGCGATTGCTCCAAAATTTCCACCTCATCGAAGTCACTGTCATTGACTTCTTCCAAGATGCCTTCAACAAAATCATCATTACTGTTTCCATTTTTCTGTTGAGGTGCCTCCAGCATAAGCACCTCCCTTCCAGTACCTTCCCCCAAAAACGAAGCTACATCCACGTAAGGGTCTTCATCTGGATGTTGCACAATCATAATTGTATTGCATGATTCTCTCTCATATACCCCTCCTTTCCTTTGAGAGGACTCTTCAGCCGAAGTATTTGGAAGTCCAAGATAGCGGTAACAGTTGTCAGTTGTTCCACCATTCACCAACAGCAAGTGTTTTGAAGCTTGCTCAGCAGTACGCAAGGCCTTAGCGTAACATTCCCGTGAGTCTGACTGACATCCTCGTAGGCACCCAATCCCATTAGGAGTTGGAAATTTCATTGAGAGATGGTAAATAGAAGTCACCATACGCATCTCCTTCAAAAAAGGCCTGCCCATGATAGCATTATAAGATATGTCTTCGTTCACAACCATAAACTCTGCAACCTGGGTTGCCACATAAGGTTCACTCCCCATCCTGATTGGGAGTTTCACTCGTCCCACAATCTGAACTGGACCTCCAGTAAATCCATATAAGTCGTTGTAAGAAGGGAACATTTCTTTATCTAGGAGACCCATTTTTTGGTAGGTATCGTAAGCTATTATGTTACAAGAGCTTCCATTGTCCACCAAAATTCGATGCACATTCATTCCCCCAATGGAGAACATGACCACCAGAGCATCATTATGTGGGTGATGCACATGCTTTGCATCTTCTTCAGTAAAAGTGATGTCTGCAGCTTCCCCCTTAAACAGCTTTGGGGGCCTTTCAGCCAGGTGGAAGACATTAGTAAGGGGAGCTCCTTTAGCCTCCCGAGCAAAATTTTTCATAGAGTTCCTGCTTGTGCCTCCAATGTATGGACCTCCTATTATGGTACGGATACTGTTTGCCCTTGCTGTACGATCAGGTACCATTTTTTCTGCCTCCTTTCTCTCTTTCTCATCTTTATACTTTTTCGCCTCTTGCGCCACAAACTCAGTAAGGTATCCCTTCCTAATTAAATCCTCAACATGATCCTTCAAGTGACGACAGTCAGCCGTCTCGTGTCTGTTTGCATCATGAAATGCACAATATTTTCCTAGGTCCCTCCTCCCAGGTGGGCCGATACGGGTCGGCTTCCTGAACACTCCAGCTTTATCCCCAACCTCGAACACATGCTCAAGAGGTGCCGCCAATGGGGTATATTCTGAATATCTATTATGATTCTTCAAGGGTGGAGGCTTGTATTCCACAGACCTCCTTGAACCAGTTGCATTCACAGTTAGAGGTGTTGTCCTTTCCTTGCGACCAGCTTCCCTTTCTGTGGAAGCTGAAGCTCCATGATAGGAAGCACGCCTATCCACATTTCTTCTCCTGGGATTGTAGGACCTGCTCCTTTTTCTCCCATTCCAACCAGTTGGGTTGTTATCTTTCCTCAATTTAGCCATAGATTCCTCAACTACTTTATAGGCTTCAGCCCGTGCATAAAAATCAGCCAGCGTGACAGGCTCCTCCTTTTGAAGCTCCTTCCAGAAATCACTCCCAGGCCATATTCCAGCTATCAAAAAATTCTTATAGGTTTCATCGGTAGCCTTCCTCACTTTGGGCACCTCTGCGTTAAAACGCTTAAAATACTCTCTGAGAGTTTCCTTCTCCCTTTGCTTGATATTTGCCAAAGTGTTAGCAGGAGGTGCAAATGCCACAGTAGCCCGAAATTGGGTCACAAAAAGTTCACTCATTTGCCTCCAGGAGCGAATTGAATTAGATGGCAGCCTCTTGAACCACTGATGAGCATTATCCCTTAGCGTAGCTGCCAACAGCCGGCATTTTGTGCGATCCCTGACTTGGTACACCTCCATCTCAGTAATAAAACGGCTGAGTAATAAAATGCCGGCTGCCAACAGCCGGCATTTTGTGCGATCCCTGACTTGGTGCCATCAAACTTCAAATCTCCTACCCCCCTGTATCTAGGTGGAAGGGGTGAATCCCGGACCTTTTTAGTGAAAGGCGAAGCTACAGCTAGCCCTGATGTCGACCTCTTCTCAGCTTTAATTTTTTCCAGAGCTTTCCTCAAATCAGCCACCTTATAATTTTCATCCTCTCCATCTGAGAGGTATTCCTCACTTTCATCTGTATCTTCATTCGAGTCTCCATTCTGTTTGTGAGCTGAACTGTTTCGGGAGCTGGAGCTGCCTTCACTCCCAACAGCTGATTGGAGCTTGGTCGACCTAGACCTCCTGTCATGAGCCCGCTCCTCCTCTCTAGATTTTTCCTTCCTATAGCTCTTAGAACCCCTCGACTGAGACTTGTCAAGGTTGTCATTTCCATCCACCTTTTCTTTCGTTCCATCCAACACATGCCGTAAATCTTTACTATTGAGCTTCTTCCCAACACGATCAAATACACTCACACTCCTAGTTGGGGAGTCCACAGGAGCTTCCTTCCGATCCACATTTTCCCGATCTGTTTCCACATCAGAAAAATCATTTTTCCGAGCCTCTTGTTCAGGCTCTTCTTCACTCCCAAAGTCCAAATTTCTTGGTGTCACTTCACGACGCCTAAAACGCCTTTCCGAGGACCTATGTTTTCTTTGTCCTTTCTTTCTCCGTGACGATTTCTTTTCCAGCTGGTCGATCCTACCATCCATAGCTTGAAGATGGTTGAGGATATCCTTAGCAGTTACTTCACCATCATGATTGGCCTTATGCCTACCCTCCTCGCCGCTAGGCGTTCGAACGGGTTCAGAATTTTCCGACATTGATTCAAGAGAGAAGCCCCTCCTTCTAGCGCCAAAAATGTTATGCAAAAAATTCACACAACACCCCGAGAAAGCCTCACTGGAATAACCGGAATTATCCTTGGTTTTCGGATAATTAACAAACCGAACAGCTGTACCAAAACAGGGCAGCTGAACCTAATAATGGTATTTTGTGTTTTTTGGGCTGAGTTAGCAAGTTCACCGGACAAAATGGCAAAAATCCGGCCAAGTATGTCCAGGAAAGTATTACTTAGGGTACACGTGTCTTGTGTATTCAAAAAGTAAAAAACCGAACCCCTTGCTAATTGCCTACATATCCTATTTATAGGAATCAAGCCCTAATGTAGTTCTTTTAGGTTAGGAATCCTTTCCTTGTCCATTAAGCCACGAAGTTGATAAGATTTAATCCCTCCATCCATGTTAATCTCGAAGTATTTGTGTAGAAATATGACTTTTCCTTAAATCAGCTAGCCCCTTAGTAGAGTCCTATTCGAAGTAGAACTCCCAAATCCTACTCATATGAGAACTCCATGTATGGATAGACATATATCACAAATTTCTAATATTTATCATATTAGAAACGTATCCCTCAGAAACGTATCCCTCATTAAAATAGACTATTAACAGGACTCAATTCGTACTTCCTACAAATTAGGAGTCAATCCTTATCCGCTCGGCGAGCAGAGGTGGAACCTGTGAGCCCACCTGCACCTACACAGCTTCCCAAAAAAGCGAACCTCCACCTCCAGAGCTTCCCTCTAGAGGTACACCTCTTTCCTTCCAGCTACCTTGTTCCTACCTTTTCAACACCCTACCAGGCCTCCAACATCTATGGGCCCAAAACCAAACCCATCACCAATTTTTGGGCACAACAGCAACCAAAAAAAATACAAAATTACAAGTTTTTGATTTTTTTTTTTTTTTTACGGGTAGCAAGAGGAGACTTTACCTGTCAGTATTTTTGTTTTAATACAAATTATTATTTGTTCTAACAAATTTGAGGATTAACTATAATCGAATCCTGAATTATAATTGTTGGAATTCGGGCATAATAACGCAACGGAAATAACGTAAATAACAATTAAAAACGAATTCCAAAGCCCGGATCCATGTATAAAATGATGATTATGGTATAAAAATTCTCAAGAACAAGATTGTACCTTGTTTATGCTTTCCAATGGATGACAAATGGAGATCCTAGCTTGTTGATCTTGAGAGTTAAAATTATAACTCCTCCACCGGAATCCACACTTGAATGCTTGCTTGAATCGTCGAACGATTACGCCACGGAAATTGGTACTAGCCAAAATAAATAACCTTGGATGTGTTCTTGACTTAGCTTGATTTTTCCCCTTTGTTTCTCTCTTGTGTAAACTGAATTTTCAGTTCATCTCATTACTATATGACTTGCCAACTCTTGGCTTTTATAGAAAAACAAAGCCAAATGGAGCCTTAAACAATTAGGCCATTTTATTTAAACAAATCTTATTTATTTAAATAAATTAATTAAGTCATACTTAATTAATCAAATAAGTCAAGAAAATACATCTTCAAATTTTATCTTTAACTAATCAAGTCTCACTTAATTAATTTTATAAAATTCGAATTATTATTTATTATTAATTTAAATTCATAATTTAAATTATTATTAATTTAAATTCATAAAATAAATTAATTTCCCTTTTAAACATTCTATGTGTGTGACCCTGTAGGTTATTATTTAATTGGCAACAATTTTATTCTTTAATAAAATTGTAAACAATAAGCGGCGTCTAGTAACACATTATTGCTACCCAATTAAACAATAATTAAATCAACGATTCAATCAACCTTTTATGACTAATGTTCCATGTAATATAATCCCTTTAAATCATGATATTATAGATTAAACTCGAGGCATGTAATGTGTCATCCTCTTCATAATTTAATCTTCATTTTCTTGATCGATGAGTAGACTATTTAATCAAATCAACATTTGAGCATGGCCATGCATTTCATAGTCTCACTCAAACAAGAGGCCGATAATATCACTCCTTTATCAGGAGATTTAAATCCCATCTAGATCGTTCATATTTCTCACATGATTCATAATATATCCGATATTCACTTTTATCATTATCCGGTTAAAGATAACTTTTGACGAATTCAAAATATATTAATTCTCATGTAGAATTATAACGACTTCAGGTCTAAGGATCATTACACCATTATCACTGTGAGAATACATATGACACATTTATTATTATTATTTACCATGATGTATCTCACGATGGGTCTGTCCAGTACCCTGTACTCGTACAGTTACCTATGCATTGCTTTTAGTATCTACATACTTATGACCAATGAGATGTGATCATCTTGTCAATAAACATACTAGCCTTAATGTATTATTATTGTCCTAAGTAATAATAATACTCGGCTAGGGACATTTAAGAATATGATACAATCATTATATAATCTCATGTTCAAGTCACATACTTGCAACTACATAATTTGTATCAAGATTCTAAGGACATTTATTATACTTTATTTATTTCGCAGTAAATAAAGCCAATAATAAATATATATATATATCAAATATATAAAATCACTCAAACACAAATACAATTGATTGTATTGACTCTAGGGCACCAATACTAACAATCTCCCACTTGCACTAGAGCCAATCATTCATGTATCGAATACCCATGCTACTAGTGTGACATTCATGCTTCTGCTGCGACAGAGCCTTAGTCAGCGGGTCTGCAATATTATCATCAGTATGCACTTTACATATGTGAATATCTCCTCTATCATTTATCTCTCGAATAAGGTGATATCTCCGAAGTATATGCTTTGTTCTGCTGTGAGCTCTGGGCTCCTTGGCTTGTGCTATAGCTCCATTATTATCGCAGTAAAGATCTATGGGATCTGCGATCGATGGAACTACACCAAGTACTGTAATGAACTTCCGTATCCATACAGCCTCCTTGGCTGCTTCACATGCCGCAATATACTCGGATTCCATTGTAGAATCAGCTACTGTGTCTTGCTTCGAACTTTTCCAGCTTACAGCACCTCCATTTAGGCAAAACACAAATCCAGACTGAGACACAGAGTCATCTCTGTCAGTCTGGAAACTAGCATCCGTGTAACCCTTTACCGTTAGCTTCTCCTCTCCTCCATACACCAAGAATGAATCTTTAGTCCTTTTCAAGTACTTAAGAATATTCTTGACCGCCGTCCAGTGACCTTCACCTGGATTAGACTGGTATCTGCTCGTCATGCTCAAAGCATACGAGACATCCGGACGAGTACATATCATTGCATACATGATAGATCCAATTGCTGAAGCATATGGAATCTTACTCATGCGGTCCTTATCATCCAATGATTTAGGACCATTCTCTTTTGAGATCGTTATCCCATGAGATATGGGGACATATCCCCTTTTTGCATCTTGCATTCCAAAACGATGCAAAATCTTGTCAATATATGTACTCTGGCTTAAGCCGATTAATCTTCTTGATCTATCTCTATAGATCCTGATCCCTAATATATAGGTAGCCTCGCCCAAGTCTTTCATAGAAAAACTTTGTCCTAACCAAGTCTTTACAGCCTGTAGAGAAGGAATGTCATTCCCTATTAGCAATATATCATCAACATATAATACTAGGAATGCCACATGGCTCCCACTAACCTTTTTGTAAACACATGGTTCATCCACGTTCTGAATAAAGCCAAAACCTTTGACTATTTCATCAAACCGGATGTTCCATCTCCGAGAGGCCTGCTTCAATCCATAAATGGATCTATGCAGCTTACATACCTTTCCGGCATCCTTTGGATTTCCAAAACCTTCAGGTTGTGTCATGTACACATCCTCTTCAAGGCTTCCGTTAAGGAAGGCTGTTTTGACATCCATCTGCCATATTTCGTAATCATAGTAAGCCGCTATTGCAAGCAAAATTCTGATGGATTTTATCATTGCTACTGGTGAAAAGGTTTCATCATAGTCAATACCATGAATTTGTTTGAAACCTTTTGCAACCAGTCGAGCTTTATAGGTCTGTACTTTACCATCCATGTCGATTTTCTTCTTGAAAATCCATTTGCACTCTATAGGTTTTACCCCTTCAGGTGGATCAACCAAAGTCCATACTTGGTTTTCATACATGGAATCCATCTCAGAATTCATGGCTTCTTGCCATCTCTCAGAGTCTGGTGAGTTCATAGCATCTTGGTAGGTGAGAGGCTCATCTTGGTCTATGAGCATCACATCGTCATTTTGAGTTAAGAGAAATCCATAATTCCTCTTTGACTCATGGCGAATCCTACTAGATCTACGAACAACCTGTGTTTCTTGAGCAATGTTATCTTGTATTTCTTGCTCATGCTCCCCTTCTGGTTCAATGTTATCAAGTGGTTCTCGATCTTCATCGAGATCTATTTTCCTCCCACTGTCTTTTCTAGAGACTAGCTCTCTTTCCAAGAATACAGCAGTCCGAGCAACAATTACTTTGTTCTCCGAGGGACTATAGAAAGAATAACCCTTTGTTTCCTTTGGGTATCCCACAAAATTACATTTTTCAGATTTCGGTCCAAGCTTGTCTGATGTTAGGCGTTTCACAAATGCTTCACATCCCCATACTTTCATAAAGGACATGCTTTGCCTTTTCTCTGTCCATATCTCATATGGAGTTTGTTGAACCGTTTTAGTAGGAACACGGTTTAGTGTATATGCAGCCGTTTCCAGGGCATAACCCCAGAAACTAATTGGAAGATCTGCTTGACTCATCATAGATCGCACCATGTCCAACAAGGTACGATTCCTCCTTTCAGAAACCCCATTCCATTGTGGTGTTCCAGGAGGAGTTAGTTGTGATACAATACCACACTCCCTCAAATAGTTCTTAAACTCATGGCTTAAGTATTCACCTCCTCGATCAGATCTTAGAGTTTTTATGCTTTCGCCAATTTGCTTTTCTACTTCTGCCTTATACTCTTTGAACTTTTCAAATGCTTCGGATTTGTTCTTCAAAAGATACACATATCCATATCTACTGAAATCATCAGTAAACGTAATGAAGTAGAAATAGCCACCCCTTGCCATCGATCTCATAGGACCACATACATCGCTATGTATTAGTTCTAGTCGTACGGTGGCCCTCTTACCCTGTCCGGTAAAAGGAGCTTTAGTCATCTTTCCAAGTAAACAAGCCTCGCATTCATCATATGATTCAAAATCAAACTGATCCAAGAAACCATCTTGATGTAACTTGGAAATGCGTTTCTCGTTTATATGGCCTAGACGACAGTGCCAAAGGTATGTTTGATTTGAGTCATTAGTCTTAAGTCGTTTGTTATTTACATTCAAGATAGGAGTATCTAAATTAAGAACATACAAACCGTTAAATAATTGTGCAACACCATAGGTAATGTCATTCAAACCAAAAGAGCAACCATTGTCTTTAAAGGTAAATGAAAAACCTTTCTTGTCCAAACAAGAAACAGAAATAATGTTTCTACAAATAGAAGGCACATACAAACAGTTTTCAAGTTCTAATATAAGCCCAGTGGGCAACGATAAATGGTAAGTCCCTACAGCCAAAGCAGCAACCTTTGCTCCATTTCCAACTCGTAGGTCTACCTCTCCCTTAGCCAGTGTCCTACTCCTTTGCAGTTCCTGCACATTTATACAAATGTGAGAACCACATCCGGTATCCAATACCCAAGATGTAGAAGTAGACAAATTGACTTCTATTACATAAATACCTGAAGCAGAAGTCTGGCCAGCAGCCTTCTTCTTCTTAAGTTCTTCCAAATATGCATGACAGTTTCTCCTCCAGTGTCCCGGTTTACCACAGTGGTGACAATCACCCTTTTCGACACCTCCTTTGGGCTTGGTAGCCTTCTTGGGAGCAGAATTAGGATTGGCAGCAGATTTGGACACATTCCTCTTCTTATTGCCCTTCCACTTTCTTTTCCCCTTGGCACCTCCTTTGTTCACCATCAGCATGGGAGTAGGAGATTCCTTCTGAATGTTGGTTTCAGCAGTTCTTAACATGCCCAACAATTCAGTGGGTGTCTTATCTATCTCATTCATGTTGTAGTTCATAACGAATTGAGAAAAGTTCTTGTTGAGTGATTGTAAGATCAAATCTATTTGAGCCTCCGGACCAATCGGGAAGCCCAAGGTACTTAGTTGTTCAATGTACCCAATCATCTTAAGAACGTGTGGTCCAACCGGGTCTCGCTCTCCCTGTTTGCAAGCATACAAAGCCTTGCTAGTATCATATCTCTCCTGGCGAGCTTGTCCCTCAAACATGCTTTTGAGGTGCTCAATTATTTCAAAAGCATTCATCAACTCATGTTGCTTTTGAATCTCAGGAGCCATGCATGCAAGCATAAGGCATGACACATCATTTGAGTCATCCAAATGCTTCTGATAAGCATTTTGCTCGACACGTGTGGCTCCAGCAGGAAGAGGATTTGGGTGAGGAACTTCAATGGCATACAGCTTTCGCTCCTGCCTGAGGACAATCCTCAAGTTCCTAAACCAATCTAGGAAGTTTGTCCCTGTCAGCTTTTCCTTTTCTAGGACTGATCGTATCGAAAAGTGGTTTGTGTTGTTTGCCATTTATTATCTACAATTTTGTAAAAGCGCATAAAATGAGTTAGTTTGCATGTTTCGTAAAACCAATTATGTTCAAGTTGATTTATAGCATATTCGTAATATACCTCCCACTATTTTTATCAAATTAATAGCCCTTACTATCAATTCGGAAAATGGTTCCCATAAAACCTTTTCTTAGTGAGCCAAGATCCATATTTCGTCATATTTTAAGTCAGCTTTGGCTTTCCTCTTAAATATGATTATTTAGGTAGACCGTTATGTCAATTATATCGTATATAACTCTTGGATAGCTTAGTGAACAACATATTGCTCCGATCTATCTAATAGATTTCACTAAACTCTATGCTTATAAGTTCATAATCCTATTATGACGACTTATTTAAGTTGGACCCAACAATAACATTTTAAGTAAGCTTGTTTACTTAATCACATCTCACCACGATAAAAGAGAAGCCCTTGCTTTGGCAAATCCACTCCTCAATGATCTAGGATTTAATGAGTGTTATTTGTTGGAAAGCATCTGTTTAACTTAATATTTCTTAAGGGATTTTTAGAAAAATTTAACGATCTTGATCGTCTGTTTAAATCTTAAATCGTTACAGATTTTATCTTGTTTAAACATGGCATATGTGTCGTATCTAATACATACATTCTAAAATATCCATACATCCATGCATCCATCCATATATCTAATATATCCATGCATCATATGTAAAGTGCAGTTACGCAAAATTAAACGTGCAATGGTTATGGCCCGATCCTATGCGATCTTTTCGAGCTAATGAAAAGATCAAGGTCAATCTATGGTTGTAATAACTAATTATTACAAAATTCTTCATTTGCTTCCCAAGCCTCCATTGATTGCCTTCAGCTTCCTTTTGAAACAAATTACAAAAGAACTCGAGTTGCATTCGAGAAATACTAATTACAAAATAACGACATGCAAGTCGTATTTAATTATTACAGACCATAAATAAAATTACAACATTTATTCTACGGGTCTTTAGGCCATAACCAATGCACCATGCTCATATAACAATTATAGACATCAAATTAATCATGATCACATCGATTAATATTTAACTCCCCAATTTAAATACCTAATTATTTAAAAGGGAATTAAATAAATAAATCAAATTTAATTAATTAAATTCGAATTAATATAATTAACTAATTAAAATTTTAATCCGACTAAAAAAAAATTAAATCGAAATTAATTAATCAAAATTCGAATTTAATAATAATATTCAAATTCATAATTTAAATATATTATTAAAATTCGAAATTAAATTAATTAATAAAATTTTGAATTAATAATAATTTTTAAATCCATGATTTAAATATTCAATTATTAAAACTTTAATCATTAAAAGCATTAGGAATCTAATGATTAATGTCAATAAGTCTAACATGGCAACTAATTGAATTATTAAAGCAAAAGTAAAAGCAAAAGCTAAAATAATTAATTAGAATTAAAAAACATCAATAATAGCACAGCACGACACTGAGATCTGGAAAACACATACGCTGATGCGCATGACTGTCATGCGTAACCAGTACTGTATTACTGCGATGCGCATTACCAAACTGCGCAACTGCTGTATAATCCTGTTAATACGCATTCGTCTAATGCGTTACATCCCTTTTTACCAGTTTTCCCCAGAAAATGCAGAAATTCCAGAAACAATGCAGAATGAATTCTAGCAGTCCTGATCAGTTCTATAAACATTCTAATGTTGTGTTTAACATAACTAACATATAGTACATCATCCAAAACATGTTATAACTATTTATAACATCATAGAAACAATTATAACAATTTATAAATAATCTTTTGTATGTTAAAATGAAGCATGGCATAATTCAAAAATTCATGTATGATTCATTTTCAAGAACACAACACCAAATCATCCTTTTATACATGTAGCTCTGATACCATTGTTGGAATTCGGGCATAATAACGCAACGGAAATAACGTAAATAACAATTAAAAACGAATTCCAAAGCCCGGATCCATGTATAAAATGATGATTATGGTATAAAAATTCTCAAGAACAAGATTGTACCTTGTTTATGCTTTCCAATGGATGACAAATGGAGATCCTAGCTTGTTGATCTTGAGAGTTAAAATTATAACTCCTCCACCGGAATCCACACTTGAATGCTTGCTTGAATCGTCGAACGATTACGCCACGGAAATTGGTACTAGCCAAAATAAATAACCTTGGATGTGTTCTTGACTTAGCTTGATTTTTCCCCTTTGTTTCTCTCTTGTGTAAACTGAATTTTCAGTTCATCTCATTACTATATGACTTGCCAACTCTTGGCTTTTATAGAAAAACAAAGCCAAATGGAGCCTTAAACAATTAGGCCATTTTATTTAAACAAATCTTATTTATTTAAATAAATTAATTAAGTCATACTTAATTAATCAAATAAGTCAAGAAAATACATCTTCAAATTTTATCTTTAACTAATCAAGTCTCACTTAATTAATTTTATAAAATTCGAATTATTATTTATTATTAATTTAAATTCATAATTTAAATTATTATTAATTTAAATTCATAAAATAAATTAATTTCCCTTTTAAACATTCTATGTGTGTGACCCTGTAGGTTATTATTTAATTGGCAACAATTTTATTCTTTAATAAAATTGTAAACAATAAGCGGCGTCTAGTAACACATTATTGCTACCCAATTAAACAATAATTAAATCAACGATTCAATCAACCTTTTATGACTAATGTTCCATGTAATATAATCCCTTTAAATCATGATATTATAGATTAAACTCGAGGCATGTAATGTGTCATCCTCTTCATAATTTAATCTTCATTTTCTTGATCGATGAGTAGACTATTTAATCAAATCAACATTTGAGCATGGCCATGCATTTCATAGTCTCACTCAAACAAGAGGCCGATAATATCACTCCTTTATCAGGAGATTTAAATCCCATCTAGATCGTTCATATTTCTCACATGATTCATAATATATCCGATATTCACTTTTATCATTATCCGGTTAAAGATAACTTTTGACGAATTCAAAATATATTAATTCTCATGTAGAATTATAACGACTTCAGGTCTAAGGATCATTACACCATTATCACTGTGAGAATACATATGACACATTTATTATTATTATTTACCATGATGTATCTCACGATGGGTCTGTCCAGTACCCTGTACTCGTACAGTTACCTATGCATTGCTTTTAGTATCTACATACTTATGACCAATGAGATGTGATCATCTTGTCAATAAACATACTAGCCTTAATGTATTATTATTGTCCTAAGTAATAATAATACTCGGCTAGGGACATTTAAGAATATGATACAATCATTATATAATCTCATGTTCAAGTCACATACTTGCAACTACATAATTTGTATCAAGATTCTAAGGACATTTATTATACTTTATTTATTTCGCAGTAAATAAAGCCAATAATAAATATATATATATATCAAATATATAAAATCACTCAAACACAAATACAATTGATTGTATTGACTCTAGGGCACCAATACTAACAATAATATCAATATTTTTCTTTTAATATAAATTATTATTTGTTCTAATAAAATTTGGAATTAACGATAATCGAATCCTTTTTTCAAAAAAAAAAAAAAAACGATAATCGAATCCTGAATTACAAGTGATTATCCCTTATCATCTAAGGTATCTTATCACACTAAAAATTCAAGTATTCAAAAAGAGATGAGCAAATTATAAATTAAATATATATTGTATTTTTTTTACTTGTCAATTAAATAATAATTTTAATGTATTTTTCCATAATTGTGCAGCTATTGTAGGGAATTCGAAGCTCGTGTTAATTTAATGAAATCACGGTACTGAAAGAAAGAAAGAAAATTCAACCTACAAAAAAAATAAAAACAAGCATCAGCATCAACCTTTTTTATCACTCTTATCACATGACCTTGTTTAGTAAAGTTGTTTTCACAAACATGATTTTAATTAATTACTATATATAACGAATCATATGAACCTTTTTGTTTATATATTCCTGGAGAATATATGTTACTTGGCCACCCAGACTTTTCTACCAAAAAGTCAGTTTATATATGAAATATACTCTGCACCAAGTCATGATCTAGAATTTTTTGATCACATTTTGTTTAATTTGTGAGTTGATAATTACTCAACGACGGGAAGAAACTTCCAAATATTGGAGAAGTTAGTGAGAATCGAATGCGAACTGAAATCTTAACTGAGTTGAAAGAAAGTTAATTTTTTTTATTTTGAATCATGCTATGTCCGATTGTCCGCTAAATGTGTAAAAAAAATTTATTCAAATTCGGAGAAATTTAAAATACGCAACAAAAATTTAATATATGAGTGTTTTTAGTTTCCGATTTCATCATTACAAGTTAGGAATCCTCCGAATTAATTGAGGTGTACTGTGTCAAAATTATTAAAAAAAAAAAAAAAGGTCAATATTCACATGTACCTGAATACCTCGGCGACACATGCATGCATAAGAACTGTCCTGCTAATGTGCCTCAGAACATTTGGGAAACACGCGTTTCAATGATGGAGTGCTGCTATTTTCTTTTAAAATGGACGGATACAATGGAAGGAAAATAAAAATTGGATGCTATATCGGCATATACTCCTACTATATATATTGCACGAGAACAATAAAATGGCATTATTTTTATTTCGGGAAAAGTAAACTAAACAAATATTAACACTAATCGAATAAAATCAAGTACATGAGTAGGTTTTAAGATGCTACCGTTTGGGTTGCAATAAAAACAACCTTTCATGATTAACTTACTTACAAATGTGATGCAAATTCTAATTAAATTTGAGGTTGGACGGTTGATAAAGTAATGAAATTCGATCTGTATATTATGTTTCCGAATTATTTATTGAAGAAAAGAATAGAAGAAAAGAGAAGGGAAAATAAGAAAAAAGAAGCAATTTTTGTTAAACATGCTCCAAAGTTTTGTGTTGAAAATTAGAGCAATTTTTGGGAAAATGACATGGAGGAAAAGTTTTGAAAATCTATGTTAGAACGAACTATTCTACTAATTATTTTATATTTGGGAAGGCATTTTTTATTCTCTCAATCTTTTTCTTCTCTTTTCAAAATTAAAAAAGCACAATGTAGAAAAAAACAATTAATTTCTTTTGTTCTTTTCTTTTCTTTTCAAATTCTAACTCTTGAATAAATCATTAATCTTAACTTTAAACATTTCAAACCAATCGAATTATAAGTATGGATATAAAAGGGTCATGTTTTAGAAAAAAATATTTATAAAATGAGATCATGAGAATAGTCCTTATTACCATAGGATAGAAATAGAATGAAGGATTTAGATTTATTATTATTTTACAAAGACAATTATTATTGTAACCGTCATGATCATGCGTCCAACTTAAGTATGAATCCACTAATCTAATCCCAATTGCAGTTACTAAGAACTTCTCCACGACTGCCAACAACATGTTGGTGCAGTGGTTGAGGCACTGACCTCCTTTGAAGGAGGTCAGGGGTTCGACTCCTGCGTGTGCGTGAGTTTCTTAGTTTGTATTAGGTTTCCTTTCTGTATTTGTATTTCTGTATTTGTAATGGCCGGGGGTCCTTCGGAAACAGCCTCCCTATTGTATAGGGGCATGGTCTGCGTACAGCTACCCTCCTCAGACACCACTTTGAGTGGTATTATAACTGAGTAAGCTAAGTTTTTTTTAAGAACTTCTCCAGGACTAACAATCTTTTAGCTATAATAACGTGGCAGTATTTTTAGTTAATAGTTATTTTTTTCTTCTCCAATCATGCACTTAGATAAATTTTTAGATAATGAGTTTCACATCTTCTATATTTATATTTGGCTAAGAGCTTCTTCAAGGGTAGTAGCTATAATGCTTAGCTAAATAATATATAATTATTAGGTAAAACTAGCTTATAGCCCGTGTAAAGCACGGGTTATTATTAATTTTTTTAACTACTTATAGTTTAATATATATAATATTAAAAACATTACTTTTAATATGTCGGGAGAATTCAAATTTTAGAACTTTCTATATAAATAATTTTTAGTATTAAATCTAAATTAATATGTTGTTGGTGGGAATCGAACCTTCAACTTTTCTATATAACATAATCTAGTATTAATTTTGTATTAAAATGTTGTTGGCGGGATTTGAACCTTAGACCTCTAATTTTTAGTATTGTTATATCTAACGATCATGATCTATTTGAGTTGAAGATCTAACGGTTGTGAATGAGGGATAATAGTAACCCCCTTTTCCTTATTATACCCCTTTTTGCTTATTATAGTATAGTATAGATTTACTGAACTTGTAAGAGATTGTGCTCCAATGGTGTTACAACCAGAAATCTTCCTAGCCTTGCTTCGATCGGACCTGCAAGTGAGAAGAATGTGAGGGATTGTCCCCCCGATTCACCTCCGGTGTGAGAATAAGTTAACTGGTTTTTGTAAGGTAATATTAAACGCAGAGAGTTTGTGTTTAATGCGTAATTGTCAGTGATTGAATAATCAAACCTGAATTAACCTTATTCTCTTTGTTCCTGTCGGTTACCGAAGAGTGGGTGACTGGGGAAACATGTCCCACGTCCTTAGGATCGTGTAACTATTCGACTGTTGCGAGCGAATGGGCTGAGTAAACCTTAGGCCTTCTTCCGTAGTCTACGTCGTCGGACCTTCGGCCCATAGGGAAGGTGGGCCTTCGGTCCTGTCCATTAAGATGACGGACCTCCAACATGTACCTGGGCTTCGTTCGGAGTTATCCTCTGGACGAAGGCCAAAGCCTAGGCCCATCTTCGGAATACACTCCTCAGACGTCTTATTCGGATAAGGATGGCGATGGACAAGGTCGAGACGTCTTCTGGGAAGTCGTGTCCCTTTATGGCTGACAGCTGTCTATTCTCGAGATACACGCCTCAATCCCAGCCATTGAATTTGAAAAGCCTCTTGTCCAAACGTCGCATCTCCTCTACTTAAACCCACAATTTCTTCCCTTTCTCTTTTACGTGCATACCATCTCTTAAATATTCAAAACAAAACCTCTCCACAAAAACATTTTAGCAGCAATTGGAACCGTCGTTTCATCACCGAAAACCTCCGAGTCTCCGATTCCAGTCGAAGTTTACGTTCAAGAGGTCTATCCCCAAGAATTCGATATTATTAGAAATCTTCAAATCAGTAAGCTTTCACATTCTCTTTCCCTTTTCAATTAGTTGTACACTTATAGCATCTTCATTCTTGTCTCCTTATCATTATAAACCTGCATTTCATGTGTTCACGCATGCATCTGTATATATGTATAGATATGCATAAAGTTACCTGCAATTCTCAAGCACAACGTATGTATACTTGCGACGCTTTGAATTCTTTTTGATGTGCCATTTTTCCCTTGCACGCCTCTCATTATTTTTACCTCTACATTAGCCTTTTCTAGGATTCTGGGACTTGCCTGGAAGTTGTTTGGGCAAGGACGTCCTTCGGGATTTTCGAACTCTTAGAATTCACTTCGGACTGTCCCAATTCCCTGTAGTTTTTAGGTCTCCAACCTGCTTCGCCCTAGGTTATAGGTTGTCCCGACCGATCCCGGCCCGCTGTACTCTGCCTTTTCCTTTTCTATTTTCTTCTTTCTTGTCCGAGTACAAGGAAAATGTCTCTTTATTTCCGAATGCAGGGACATGGATTGGTTAACCGAAGATGCCGGTCCTTCGGAGGTTTCGCCCTTCAGTGACCTAGAACTGTATCCAACCGCTAATCTTCGGTTGCAGCTGACCGAAGAAGATATTGAGCATTTCTCAACCAGTTACGTCGTAGAGAAACATGTCTGGTACTTCTTTACTCCAAGGAAGAAGGATCGGATTTGGCACAATCCCGAAGTTCCTCCAATTTGTGGAGAAGGCCGAGCTACGGGCATATCCGAAGCTGCGTTCAAATGCGGCTTTCGGTTGCCCATGTTGCCTCTCCTCAAAAGTATACTAAAGCAAACGGGAATCGCCATTGGACAACTGGACCCGAACAGCTTCTTTCACGTAAATGCCTTTCAGGCCCAATGTCTAGCGTTGGAAATGATCCCAAGGACGGTTCTATTCTGGCATCATTATGAGCTTCGTAGGAACCCGAAGAGCCGTGGTTTCTATTCCATCGCCCGTCGGAATGGTAGAGCCGATTGGGCACAGACAAACTCGATCAACAAGGGTCCTCACGCCAAGTGGGTATTCGTTTCGAGCCCAACGATGGAAAAGTTCGGCACTTGGCGAGAGGTCGACCCATCGAGATTTATATATCTAGAACTCCTAGAGGCAGACAAACACGATTACCGTCTTCTTTCCGAACATAAGATGGATAGGGTGCCTTTAACTGACATTCGGGATAACGATTGGTTAATTGGCCTTTGGGGTAGCGGTAACAGCCTTTTGTTTTATCTCATTAATTCTGTATTCTTGTACTGTATATTTTTCCTTGTGATACATATTTGACTTGTCTTGTTTTATGCAGTGTCTTCTCATGCTGAAATCTTGGAGCGTAAATGGAGGAAGGCGGTCGCAGCTGCTGCTGCTGCCATGGCTGCTGCCGATGCCTCCGCTCAGGCAATCGATGGAGCGGAGAAGTTGGCTCCCGAGCAGGGGGAGATGAGTTTGGTCACCACTCCACTTGCTTCTTCTCCTCCCCGGGAGTTGAAGTCAAGGGAAGCAGATTCGGTCAATCCGATCGAACCAAGGAAGAGAGTTCGGTTGGGTGAGACGGAGTTGAAAGTGTATTATCCTCAATGGGGAGTTCTGGGAGTGACAAAATTATTGTTCCAGCTTCGACTTCGTCTACGGTCGTAGGTCCTGATCTTTGCCGGGGTCTCGTTCTTCCAGCCGACCGGCCGATGTTTGCCAAGGCGAACGACCTTGAGGTTTGTACTGAGATGTTGGCCCTCCTCTCTATGGTAAGCTTTCTTCTTCCGTACTATTTATTTATTTGCTTTCAACTTTTGACTTTTTCCCTTGTTTGTTTTCAGGGTGTCTCCTGGTCTGCTGTGGTCACCGAACGAGTGGAGGGGATGCAGGCCAAGCTGAAGGAAGTTGATCGGCTGGAGGTTCGGGCGGTCAAGGCCTAAGAGGACCTTCGGAACTCCGATAATGAGCTGGAGAAGGTGACCGGTCAAGCTAACGCTTTGAAGACCGAGAATGATGCCTTGAAGGCGAAGCTGGAGGAGTTGGATACCTTGAAGAAGCGTATCGACTGGAGAAATCAACAGCTCAAGGCTACAAGGAAGAATTTTTGGAAGCTGAGGAAGACCCTCGATCTGACCGAAGAGAGATGCTACCAGATGGGGTATGATGATGCCGTGTTGAAGGCACACTCCCTCGGCTTCGATCACACTCAGTTGATTGATGCTGAGGCGGGTATTTCGGATCCGGTCGGTCATGAAGATGCTGGCGAAGCCCCGGTGGTCTCTTCGGGTGAAGAGGATGAGCCTTCTGATTAGTTTCCTTGTATTTTTTATTTCTCCATTTTGGTGGCCTTCGTGCCTTGTAACCCTTAACTTTCGCCTTCGGGTTTTACTTTTATGCCTTCGGGCCCATATATTATCACCTCTGGGCTTTTGTTCCATTCATTTTTATGCTTCTTCGGTATTTCTTTACCTTGGCACGATTTATTTGTTTACTTTCATGCCACTTGGGTATTATGTCACCTTAGTATAATTTTCGTTTGTCTTTATGCATGTTTGGCTCTTATCTGCCTTAGCATAATTTTTGTATAGATTTATGCGTCTTCGGCTCCATTTTGCCTTAGCATAATTACTTTTAATTTAGTGCATCTTCGGCTTCAGCCTAGCATGTTATGCATTTTCGGTCGTAACCTAGCTGCCCCCAGTATTTAAGGGCTTTTGTAAATGATTAAGGTCCCATTCAGTCGGTGAAAAATATATCCTCCCGGGCCTTAATTAATGTCAAAGCAACTTAAAGACTAAGACAATTTATAAGGATCCAAATTTAAATTTGGTTGGCCCCAAATTTGGGTCCGTTAAGCCTCTAACTGAAATAATGTACTTAAGCACTCAAATAGGTTAAAGGACGCGTGTTTCATTCGGTCGGCCCCAAACATGGGTCCATTAAGCTGTATTTCATGTACTTAACCATTTGGTTTTCATTTGTAATTAGCTAATAACTATTGATGTGAAAATGGAGCAAACAATCTTTCATTAATCTTGTAAAAACTCAAATATAGTTTCAGATTACAGATTGATGCTTACTTAGGGAATTCAAAACAAACTTACATGAAGCAAAAATACTGAATTAAAAAGCTAGAAAATGCATCCAGTAAGTTTACTGGTAAAAACGACGAAGACGAGCGGCATGCCAGGTGTTCTTAATTGGGCTACCGTCCGGATGAGCTAATTTATAGGTGCCCAGCCGAACCACTTCGATCACCACATAGGGACCCTCCCAGTTGGGCATAAGTTTGCCCTGTTTATCCGGCATTGAAGTAGCCAGCTCCCGAAGCACTAAGTCTCCAACTTGGAAAGATATTTTCTTTACTCCCGAATCATAGTATTGTGTTGTTTGAAGCTGGTACCTTAAGTTTCTTTGGTGAGCTGCTTCTCTCTCTTCCTCAAGTAAGTCCACATTTGCTCGGAGTCCCCAGTCATTCGTCTCCACATTAAACATTTGTGTTCGGTGGGACTCCAAACCAACTTCAACTGGTAGAAGGGCATCCGTTCCAAAGGCTAGCTTAAAGGGCATCTCTCCGGTTGAAGACCTTGCTATCGTTCGGTATGCCCAAAGAACCCAAGGTAATTCTTCGGCCCACATTCCTTTGGCTTCTCCTAGTCTTTTCTTGATCCCGTCAAAGATAATTTTGTTGGCGGCTTCGATCGCCCCGTTTCCTTGGGGATGTCCGACTGAACTAAACTTCTGCTTAATTCCGAATTGAGCCAAAAACTTTCTGAATTTGCTTCCGATGAATTGAGTTCCATTATCTGATACACACACCATAGGAATACCGAACCTTAAGATCACCTGCTCCAACATAAATTTCTTTGTTGCTTCTTCGGTGATGGCCGAAAGGGGTCTGGCTTCTATCCACTTGGTCATGTAGTCAATCGCCACGATGCAATACTTAGCTTGTTTAGTACTGGTAGGCAAGATCCCTACGATGTCAACTGCCCACATAGCGAACAGAATAGGGCTAAGAACCGAAGACATCTCTTCGGGAGGTTGTTTCGGAATCGTACTGAATAGCTGGCACTGCTTGCACTTCTTCGCGTACTCGGTCGCATCCTCTTTCATTTTCAGCCAGAAAAACTATTGCCTAAGAATCTTGAAGGCTAAGGATCTTCCTGCCAAGTGTTCTCCACAAATTCCCTCATGAACTATTTCGAGGGCTAACAATTGTTCATCTTTGTCTAAACATCAGAGAAGTGGTTGTGTTGCTGATCTTCTGAACAATCGACCTCCAACCAAAGTATAACTTGCCGGCCGATGATTCACCTTCTGTGCCTCCTTTCGGTCGAGCGACCGAGTTCCCTTCTCCAAGAATGCCTTGATTGGGGCCATCCAGTTGATCCCTTGATGGATTTCCATACATTGCTTTTTGTCTATTGAAGGTGTCTTTGCTTCGGTCAGATAGATTGACCCACTGAGATTTTGGACTTCTGCTGAAGCTAGCCTTGATAGAGCATCTGCTCGGCTATTGTTCTCCCTCGCTACTTGATTCAATTCAAAAGATTCAAATATTAAGGACTGTTCGCGTACCTTAAGAGCGTAGGCCTTTGTTCGGGGATCTTTCTGTCCATATTCCCCTAAAAATTGCTTCACCACCAACATTGAATCGCTGAACGCCCTGAGGTGCTTAACTTCCAAATTTTTTGCCAAGTCCAAACCTGCTAGAAGGGCTTCGTACTCGGCTTCATTGTTCGTCAAAGGGAAAGTGAATCGGATAGCTTGACATATTTCAAATCCCTCTGGACTTGTTAGGATTAGACCTGCTCCACACTTTTCTTTGGCGACTGAACCATCGACAAACAGCTTTCATTTTACTGGTGCCTGGATCAACTGCTCTTCGGGAGCTAAGTCCTTCGATCCCGAGAATGAGCATTCTACCATAAAATCCGTCAATGCTTGGGCTTTGATCGAAGTTCTCGGTGTATATTCCAAATCATGTTCCCCCAATTCGATCACCCAAGCTACTACTCTGCCCGATGCCTCTGGCCTTTGTAAAATCTTCTTTAAAGGTTGGTCTGTTACTACTCTGATCGTTCTTCCTTGGAAATAGTGCCTCAACTTTCTGGCGGCTGTTACCAACCCATAGGCGAACTTCTCTGTGTTCGGATATCTAGTTTCCGCATATTTGAGAATGTGAGAAACGTAGAATACCGGATGCTGGTTCCCTTCATGTTCTTTGACCAACACTGCTCCAAGTGTTCGGTCGTTCACAGCTAAATACAACTGCAAAGTTTCTTTCGGATCAGGCCTCATCAAGAGTGGGGCCTTTACTAGGTATTCCTTGACCTCTTCAAGTGCTTTTTGATAGTTTGGCCCCCACTCAAAGTTCTTCGATCCCCGAAGCACTTCAAAAAATGGCAAAGCCTTTTCGGCTGACCTGGAGATGAACCTCCTCAAGGCCGCTAACCGTCCGGTCAGCTTCTGAATGTCCCTGATCGTCTTTGGTGCTTCCATGTCAATAACTGCCTTAATTTTTTCTGGATTTGCTTCTATCCCCCTTGCACTGACCATGTAACCCAAGAATTTTCCGTTGTTGACCCCGAAAGTACACTTGTTCGGGTTGATCCTCATGTTATTCTTCATTAGCATTTCGAAACATTCTTTTAGATCGTCTGCATGATCCTTAAAAAGGGATTTCACAATCATATCATCGACATAACACTCCATATTTCGTCCAATCTGGTTTTTGAAGACCTTGTTCACCATTTTCTGGAAGGTGGCCCCTCGTTCTTTAGTTCGAAAGGCATCTTGATGTAAGCATATGTGCCATTCGGGGTGATGAATGGTGTCTTCGGAATGTCCTCGGCATTCATGGCTATTTGATGGTATCTAGAGAAAGCATCTAAAAAACTGAGTATTTGATGCCCCGAAGTGGCATCTATCAGTTGGTCGATATTTGGCAAAGGATAGTGATCCTTCGGACAGTGCTTGTTCAGATCGGTATAGTCGACACACATTTTCCATTTGCCATTTGATTTTTTGACTACCACCACATTCGCCAACCAATCGGGATAGTCGATTTCCTCAATGAACTTCGCTTCCAGTAACTTTTCTACTTCAGCTTGAATTACTTTTTGCCTTTCCATGGCAAAATTTCTCTTCTTTTGTTTTACAGGTTTGGCTTCGGGAGCCACATTCAAATAGTGTTTGGCTACCGAAGGATCCAAACCTGGCATATCTTCGGGACCCCAGGCGAACACGTCGTGGAAGTCCCTAATGACTTTGATAACTCTCTTATTTAGCTCAGGCTCCATGTTCTTTCCGATTTGAATCATCTTTCCGGACTGGCCTACATAAAGTTCCACCTCTTCAGTTTCAGCTGCTGGTTCGGCAATCGGGCTAGACAGGTCGGCCCCAAATTTCTCCAACTTTATATTCAGCAGTTGATGACTGCCCCCAGCTTCATTCTCATTTATTTTTCTTTTACCAGCTTCAGTCATTTCTACATCCCTGTCTTTCTCTAGATCTTCCAACATAATAATTCGGGCAGCCTTCTGGTCACCTCCCATCTCTCCGACCCAATGCTCGGTCAGGAACTTCAACTTTAGATGGGGGATGGATGACACAGCCTGAAAAAGAGATAAGGCTGGCCTTCCCAAAATGCCATTGTACGGGCTGTCGACCCGAACTACGTAAAACTTAGCTTCTTTGACCACCGTGTACGGTGCCTTCCCTAGCAGAACAGACATGGTGATTGTCCCATCTATCGGTACGGTCTGGTTTCCGAAGCCATAGAGTGGTGCCTCATGGCACGGCTCCAGTTGTTCGCCCCCAAGATTCATTTTACTTTATGTCCGGTGATATAGAATGTTAACCGAACTTCCTTCATCGACCAGCACTTTCCAGATCTTGTTCTCCCCAATGACTGGGTTTATGACAAGTGGGTCTTCGTGCGGCCATATAACGTCCTCATAATCGTCCTCTGTGAAAGAGATCGGTAATGGCTGCTTGGCTGCACTTGACTGGTAGAGGCTGTAGATTTTCCTGGCATACTTCTTTCGGGCTGTCTTGCTGTCCCGATCAAGTATGGTTCCTCCGAATATGGTTCTGACTTCACCCCTATAATTTTCCGACCCTTCAGCATTTCTGGAATCCTTCTTCTTCTCTTTTGAATCGAGTTTATCTCTCAAATATCCCACAAACTGGGTTAGTTCTCCATCCTTGATCATTTTCTCAATCAATTTCTTTAGGTGGTAGCACTCATCGGTGTTGTGACCCTTGTCCCGATGGTAATCACAGTATTTGTTTTCATTCCTTCTTTTTTCAAGGGTCTTTAGCCTGGCTGGTTGGACGAACCCAGGCTTACCCTTTATCTCATGGAGAATCTTCGAGATGGGTGTGTTTAGTGGTGTAAACACGGTACTATCTCTATCTCGCCTTCGATCGGCCCCCTTATCGGGCCTTGTGTCATTCAGTCTACTTTTGACATCACCACGACCCCTTCGGTCATCCTTTCTATCATCCCTTCTACTATCATTCTTTTTACTCTCCTTATATCCCCCAATTGATTCCATTTTTTTCCTAATCGCTCCCCCCCTTAAATAAATATCATTTAAATTCTTAGGAGGTACATCGTAAAGAGAGGATCGAAGCTTCTTACCTTTAACGGGGTCAAGACCTGCGGCTAGGAATCCTGCTGCCTTCACTCTGTCCAAATTGGTGACCATCCCAGCCTCCTCCTTGAATCTCGCTAAGTAAGCCCCCAGTTATTCGTTCGGCCCCTGAATGCAATGAATCAGGGCTTCAGTGTCTTTCTCTCTTCGGC
The DNA here is from genome assembly GCA_036435485.1 of Saposhnikovia divaricata. NCBI lineage: Eukaryota > Viridiplantae > Streptophyta > Magnoliopsida > Apiales > Apiaceae > Saposhnikovia > Saposhnikovia divaricata. The sequence continues at coordinate 24,620,031 of CM071599.1, forward strand.
ACAGATGGGAATAGTGCCTCAAGAACTTTTTCTTGATCTGCTCGTATGAGCCAATCGACCTGGGTCTCAGCGGTCGATACCACATTGACGCTGGCCCTTTCAGATAGGTCTTGAACATCTTGCAGAGCATCATGTCACAGTGCCCCATACTAGTCATGAGCAATTCGTACTTCTCACAATGGTCTTCGGGGTCACCCTTTCCATTGAACTCGTGCATCTTCGGGAACTGCCTTCCCGGGGGTGGACGAAATTGTTCGACGTCTTCTGTAACCACGGGCTCGTGGCTGATCTTTCTCGCACCAAACATGACTTTCTCAAGCCTTCGGATTCTGTCATCAGTATGAGGGCCTTCTTCTTCCGACTCGGAGGAGTAAACTACCTTCGATCGGGTTCTTTTGGAGAGCGACTCAGAGTTCCACGACTCATCTTCATCGTCTCTGATCCTCTTCTCCCTTCGCTCTTCAGGCTCCGTGTCTTCGGCCTCTAGGGCCTCGCAGAGTGCCCTCTCTTGTAGTTCGATCTCTTCTCTCTTGAGCTTTAGGGCTTGTAACCTTAATCGATCGGCCTCCCTCTTCTTAGCCAATCTCTCTGCGTCCCTATTGCTTTTTTCTTTTTCTGTTTCCCTTTGGCTTTCTGTTGTTTTCGCCATTTCATAAGCATCTCTTGTTGTTCTTCGGGGGATGGCATATCCCCCTCTTCATCGAAAGTTAGCAACCTTGGAACAACAGGAGGGATCGTCCTCGAGTCGACAAGAGGAGTCGTCCTCAGGATAACAGGAGGAGTAGTGCGGCTGTTTCCTGCCACGGTGCTGTTATCAGTTATGGGCGTTTCTTCAATCGCCATGGTCTTTAGTAAAATCTCAACACAAACGTAACTCTACGTTCCCACAGACGGTGCCAAATGTTACAACCAGAAATCTGCGTAGCCTTGCTTCGATCGGACCTGCAAGTGAGAAGAATGCGAGGGACTGTCCCCCCGATTCACCTCCGGTGTGAGAATAAGTTAACTGGTTTTTGTAAGGTAATATTAAACGCAGAGAGTTTATATTTTGTGCGTAATTGTCAGTGAATGAATAATCAAACCTGAATTAACCTTATTCTCTTTGTTCTTGTCGGTTACCGAAGAGTGGGTGACTGGGGAAACGTGTCCCACGTCCTTAGGATCGTGCAACTATTCGACCGTTGCGAGCGAATGGGCTAAGTAAACCTTGAGCCTTCTTCCGTAGTCTACGTTGGACCTTCGGTTCGGCCCATAGGGAAGGTGGGCCTTCGATCCTGTCCATTAAGATGACGGACCTCCAACAAATGGTATTAGGTATAATGGTTCGCTATAATTTAAAAACAGTATTTTATTATTATTTTCAAATCGCCAAATATATTAAACACAACGCAACTTTATTGCACCTCCAATTATAAGGTTGTGTGAATGACATTAGTTATATTGATTAGTTATAGTTCAGAAATAATATTTTATTATTATTTTTCTTGAACAATTCTCAAATATTTAAGAATAAAAATCCTAATTATATATGTATATATTTTTCCTGATATAGGATTTTGAAAAAAATAAATAGTGATAAAATCAAATAAAGTATAGAAAATAACAATAAAACTAATTGAATATAAAATTAAAAGACTACAAAAAACATAATTTTGTAAGAGAAAAAATGAAAAAGAGGAAGAAAAAATGAAGTAGCTGCCTAGCTGGCGATGAAGAATTGAGCGGGAGGATCATTTCTGAATATGTATAATTATAACTAACAGGAGGATGGGGCTGGAGTGCTGAAAATTGTGTATAATAGCTAAAATGGGTACTATTTGATTGCTAGCTGGACATTTTACCTAATAGGTTATAAAGGTTGGAGATGCTCTAAGAGCATCGCCAATGAAGTTGGCTAAAATGATTGGTTAAAATGATAAAATAATATTAATTATGTAAAATTTACTGAACCTGTAAGGTATTGTGCTTCGATGGTACTGGCTATATTGATTGGTTATATTTTAAAAATAGTATGTTATTATTATTTTAAATTATTATAAATACAATATATCATTTGAATATGGTAAGAGATGATGTGGAATTTTCTTACAGGTATCTAGAGGTTCGACAAATATAGCCAACATCAGGAGATTGACTAAAGTTATAGACAAGGGAAATGATCCATTGGAGTTGATTTGCTTTTTTACATAATCTCTATAATTTTTATTTATAGTATGTTTTAATTACTTATAGCTATGGGTTCTACATGGTTGGAGATGCTCACAAGACCCCTTAGCTAAAATCAAACATATAATACCATAAATAAAATTTATAGATATTATGTAAAAAAAAAAAATCACTCCAATGAGGTTTTAGCAAAAAATTTAGATAATCACTTTTCATTGGCTATATTTGGCCAACCTCTAGAGACCTGTAAGGAAAATTTTATATGATTTGTTACCTTATAAAAATATATTCTATTTATAAGAGCATCTCCAACGGTACTAGGTATAATGGTTAGCTAAAATTTGCTGAAGCTGTAACACATTTTGCTCCAATGGTGTTAGCAATAATGGTTAGCTATAATTCAAAAACAGTATTTTATTATTATTTTGGTTCACCTTTATCGTTACTTCACCATGGATATAATTTAAATAAGGTAAAAAAGTGACGTGGATATTTTAGATAATGGCTACAGACTCAACAGATATAGAAGATGAAATAAAGGATATCTATAATTTTTGCTAACAGGTCTTGTGGTTGGAGGAGTATATTTTTTAGCTAATATGTATATTATAGTGCCACCTAGACTTTTTACCTAATAGGTGGTGGTGGTTGGAGATGCTCTAACAAGCTAAAATAATAATTATATACTATATTTACAATATAATGAAACATTATAGCCTATATACCATTGGAGCATAACATCTTACCGGTTCAACAAATTTTACATAATCAATATTTTATCTGATTTAGCTAACAATTTTTAGCCAATACCATTGGAGATACTCTATTGTCTATGAAATATAGATAATATCTAAAATTCACATTATCCACTCATATGACACATTATCAATCTCATATATTTTTTTATATTTATTAATAAAACTACTTATTTTAAAATATAGCTAACTATTATAACTAATCTCATTGAAGTTCAACTTCTTACGAGTTCAATAAATATTATACAATCATTATTTTATATTATTTTAACTAATCATTTTAGCTATTGAACATGCTCTAGCAGCACTAAAACAGCATATACATGGGAATTTTTTTTTTTTTTTAATTCTAAAACTAGAAATATAAAACAATTTGGAACGTTGATCTTATGTTCTCATTATTTTTTAATAAATATATGTTTTCGATGAAATCGTTTCCTAATTCAGTATATATATATAATCAGGAAACCTAAAAAGTTCATAAATAAAAAAATAAAAAAACCCGATAAACGGATAAATACGCACCATAACCGTCCCCAAAACAAGACAAAATTTCCGATGTCAAAATCACAACAAAAATAAAATAAAAAACAAAGTTTCAAATAGATAATACCACTAAAACAGTAAATAACACCAACCTTAAGGGCAAATTAGTAAACTCTCATCCACAGCCACTTCAAACTATATAAACTCACTCCCCGAGTCCAAAATAAATACACACACCTATACATACAAACTTTCACTACACCGCCATGAAAAAACCTAAAATCAAAATAATTTGCAGCTTCAACGGCTCATTCAGTCGCCGCCGGCCGTCGGAGAAGCTCAGGTACACCGGCGGCGAGACGCGTATCATCTCCGTCGACCGTACAATCACCTTTTCCCGCCTAACTGCGAGAATTTCGGAGCTCATGAAGTGCCCTAAACAAGCATTTTATCTCAATTATATGATTACAGATAGTGAAAATGATGAGAACGACTCGAGTTTGGCGGTGATTGAGTCAGACGACGACGTTCGGTGTATGATTGAAGGTTTCGAAAAGCTCGAGTTTCGAGGCAAGTATTATAGGCTTTGGATATATGTGTGTAATATTGATGATGATGAATATGTTAATTTAGTGAATTTATCGAAATTGCGAAATGTTGTGGTTAATGATGTTGATGCATGTGATAAAGTGAAATATAGTGATGAGTGTTTGAGAAAAATATCGAAATTGCGAAATGTTGTGGTTAATATTAATGTTGATGCATGTGATAAGGTGAAATATAGTGATGAGTGTTTGAGGAAAGTTGTGTTGAAGCAGCAATTGGTTGCGAAAAAGTCCGAATTTATGAAGAGGTGTTTTCGAGAGTTAGGTTTAGGTAGTGAGGAAGGTGAGGTGGAGAGAAGTAGGTTTAGTGATGAGAATTGTGATGATTCTCGAAGCCCTAGGTTTGGAAGTAGTTTGTGTAGGTCGAGTAGGGATAAGGTAGAGTGTGATTATGATGACGATAAGTGCAGGGAGAGTAGGAGTTATGTAGACTTGGTTTGCCATTCTCGGGGGTTGAGTGTGAAGGAAAGGGAAGATTATGAATGTGATGACGATAATTGTGTGGAGAGTAGGAGTTACGTAGACTCGGTTTGTCATTTTCGGACATTGAATGTGAAGGACGGTGAAGAGGACAAATGTGATGACGAAAATTTTATGAAGAGTAGGAGTTATGTAGATTTGGTTGCGTTGTCGGCTTCTCATTCTCGGTTGTTGGATTCAAAGGATATGGTAGATTACAAATGTGATGACGTAAATTTAACGGAAAGGAGGAGTTATGCAGACTTGGCTGCATTGTCAGTTTGTCATTCTCGGTCGGTGGATCAAAAGGACACGGTTGATTACAAATATGATGACGATAATTTTATGGAAAGTGGGAGTTATGCAGACTCGGTTCTGTTGTCCGCTTCTCATTCTCGGCCATCGATTTTAAAGGACAGAGAATTGGGTGTGGGGATAAGTGAGTCTGATTCCACATTTGTTAATGCAGGCGATGCTAGAAAACAGAGGATTTATTATTCTCATTCCATAAGTAATCCTAGCAATTTCACTGAGGTAGGGAATCATAGGAAAGTTAGATTGAATGGGAGGCCTTGCTTAGGAAAATTTTACCCAGGGATCCAGTCGAGCTCAGTTATCCTAAAACAGGGGAAGGTTGCGTCGCAGTGCATCCTGAATAACCTGACTTGCTCGTTTGCTCTCCCTTCTGGTAGTGAAGGAAACATAAGTGACAATGATTCTGCTGTTTCACAAGACAGAAACACAAATCCCGAGTGTCACTTTACTTATCATGATCCACCCCCAAGCATAGCTGATCAATCTTTCCCTTCATTGGTTGATGCTGAGAAGTTTCTTGTATGCGCAGAGGGGGTAAACACTCAGATTGATTTCTTGACTAATGGCGTTCAAAAGCAACACACTGCCACTAATCAGCAGGATGTTGCCAACATTTCAAGTTCTTCGAATGAAATGGAGTTGGGATGCAATGCCAAACTTCTGAAGATAGGAGCATTTTGTGAGTCTTTCAGCAAAAATCAAAGTGGTGCTCCCATAACACACGGAAGTCTCAATTTTTCTTCGCATAATCTCTTCTTATCGTCCTTGGACGGTTTGGAGTCACCAGCACATTCTGCTAGTGGTTATTTTTCTGACACATCGGTAAGACCTCAGACAATGGCTTTACACTTGATGGGTCAAGAGCACTTCGGCACAGACCCTCAAGCTCAAATTACAAATAAGGCTGTTTCTTTTCTTTCTTCTGACAAAGTAATGGAAGAAAACAAGCAAGAAGCGGTGCTTCAGCAGAATGTTAAATCCACTTTAAGCATTGAAAAAAAGGTGTTGTCTCAAACTAAATTACTTCTTTGTTCATAATGAAACTCAGCATGAAAGGAATTTTATAGCAGAAAGTTAAGTATCATTGTCAGTTTTTTATGACAATTCTTTCTACAGGATGAAATAAAGAAGACATGCAATGAGTCTAAAGCGAATGGTGAGATACCACCTGAAATTATCACCATTTATAATCATCTAGCTATCGGAGAGCTTCAGGTTATCACTTTTCTGTTGTTGTTTTGCTCATTAAAAGTTGGGTGCAACTAATGACATGAAGTACATTGTTTTATGCTTATATTTTTCCGTTTTTATATCACGATGCAGGCTATTGAGAATTCAGACCTTGAATATATCAAAGAACTTGGCTCGGGTACATATGGAACTGTTTTCTATGGAAAATGGAAGGGGTCTGATGTTGCCATTAAAAAATTAAAGCCTGGTTTCTTCAATGGAGGTGCGGTGGAGGAGAATCGATTGGTAAACTGATAATAATTTCGGTTAAATTTGAAAAACTAAATGATTGATATTTGCGAAATTCAATGGAAGTAGTTCCTAATTTTGTTATTTTGTTTGCTCCTATCTAGATTGCAGATTTCTGGAAGGAAGCCCATATATTAGGCCAACTTCGCCATCCAAATATTGTTGCCTTGTATGGTGTAGTCACAGATGGACCCGCTACAAATTTGGCAACAGTGACAGAGTTCATGATCAATGGTTCCCTTAAACAAGTCTTCCGCAGAAAAGATAGGTATAATCTCGTGTCATTATATCACTTTCCGCTGTTTCTTACACAAGTTTGAACCGTGCAATGTACGGATTACCTATTTTTTTTTTTATATACTATATTTATATTGATATTATATGTGAAATTACTCCGGGAAAGATATGCATTATTAAAAATTAACATGAAATGTGAAAATTGTATATTAATAGATTCAGTTTTCTAGTTTTTTGTTTGCTAGCCATGTCAGTAATAAAGAGTAAAACCTAGGCATGAGATATTTGTATTTCTTTTGAAACTAGTGTTTTATTTATCCAGACTCCAAAGAAGCTGCAGGATCTGGATTTTTATAGAAATGGAGTGCCTTTTTATTTTCTTGAAAGATGAAACTCGGATAATTACCCTACCCTCTGTATTTGAATCTCTCGATGCTAGAAACGAAAGTTCAACCGTTCAAATTGTCTCTAGATGTCATGTCACATGAAGACACTGCTGTGTGCGATTGGAAGTGTTTTTCTGTGATTTTACTTGGTCTATTGGCTATCACTGCAGCATTTAAACACTTACATTTTGTTTCTTGTCTTTTACAGAAAGGATCTTTTCATGCTTCACATGCAAACATAATATATTAGCAGTTTGTTTTTTCTACCTACACAAGTTTTGTGTGTATGCTGTTGATAAATCTGAATTCAGATTATTTTGACAATCATATAAGGTTCTCTATACTTCTTTGCACTTAAAGTCCCATATTCTTATTTTATGCTATACATATAAAACCAGTTTTCTTTTCTTATTCTATTAGTGGACCAACACAAACATACACTTTTTATTCTAAAAATGGGTTGTCACCGGTCTGCAGAACAATTGATCGCCGAAAAAGGCTGATTTTAGCATTGGATGTAGCCTTTGGAATGGAATACTTGCATGAAAAGAACGTAGTACACTTCGATTTGAAGTCCCATAATCTTCTTGTCAACATGAGGGATCCTCGGAGGCCAGTGTGCAAGGTTATTGACCTGCTGCTTAGTATATACATTTTTCCGCTGCTACCTTTCTTTTTTACTTGTGAAAGTGTGTTGTATTTTAACTGGTTTCTCTGCTTTTCTAATTATTGAACACACTTACACACTCACCTTGCCTTAATGAGGTTTGAATCCTCAATCTCCCGCTAGGCTAAGAGCCCTTTGGCGGTTTCTCTTTTTCACTCTTATTGTCTTACATACATAAGATACAAATAACAAGCATTATACCTCTCTTTTTTTAAAAGAAATTGGCATGGGTTCAATGCCAGATTGGTGATCTTGGATTGTCAAAGATTAAGCAAAAGACTCTTGTATCTGGTGGGGTTCGAGGAACCATACCATGGATGGCTCCAGAATTGTTGAGCTGTAAAAACTTGGTGACTGAGAAGGTAAATGTTCGCTGTTATTTAATGCATGTACAAGCCATACTACTTGCTGATCATCCAAATGATCTCTTTTGACGATTGTCTGTGTAGGTTGATGTTTTCTCATTTGGAATCGTGATGTGGGAACTCTTGACGGGGGAGGAGCCTTACTCGGGCATGCGGTCTCATGAAATCATGGGTATACTGAACTCTTACACTTGTGATTATGTCTTTTTGGAGGATACTGAAAACTATTAAAAAAAATTAGTGAGACTTCTCAATTATTATGTTAATGTGGTTCTATATATTATATAGCTTTAGAAGTACAAGCATTTGTTGGTGCCTCTCTTTTTCATTTATAAAAATGAGAGCAGTGTGTAAACTTGTGTTATGCCTCTGAGCTCCCTCAAATTCTTGCCAACCTTCTTTCTTCTTTGCCAAGCCAAAGTTCAAATTTTGATATGCACTTTATCCTCGCTGTTTGATCCACACTTTTTCTTTTATACGGACAATGAGGATATAAGGGAGAGATTTGGAGTTCTGTCTTTGCTGATTCTATATGTTGTGCATAAATTGGGTTTTGTTTCACATAGCCAAAGTTCAAATTTTGATATGCACTTTATCCTCGCTGTTTGATCCACACTTTTTCTTTTATACGGACAATGAGGATATAAGGGAGAGATTTGGAGTTCTCTCTTTGCTGATTCTATTTGTTGTGCATAAATTGGGTTTTGTTTCACATAGCTGCATTTAGTTTCTTGTGAAAACACTTCTCTTGTGAAAACACTTCTCTTGTATAAACTCAAATAAAAGTAGCAGGTACGCTCTCTGTCTGGCACCTGCTTTCTTCCACAAATTTGTATGCATGATATAGATACATTGTTTGATGGGACCTTCTTGCATTTTCAGCTGGTATTATAAAAGGCACTCTACGACCTGAGACTCCAGCCTGGTGTGATCCAGCATGGAGGTCGCTGATGGAGAAGTGTTGGTCGACAGATCCAGCTAACAGGCCAACCTTTTCGGAGATAGCAAAGGAGCTACGGACCATGGCAGCTGCTATGAACATCAAGTAACTGTAATGTATTTGAGTCCGTGGAGGAGAAGCTGTCAGCTATATTCATTTAATGTATATCTGATTAACGATTAGAGAAACAAACTTTAGTACTTTATACACAAGTGTCAAGAGAGCATTCAAGAGCTCCCATGTATCATATATGTATTACAAATGAAAAAAGTTTCATCACGAGAAACATGTGCTAGATCATATAATAAGGCTTTGATTGGCTTGACAGGGCTAGAAGAAATGGTCAATTCTCTGTTGTTCAGGGACCAGTAATATCATGATTAGCACATCTCTGTTCCTTCCTTGTCCTTGGTTGAGAGAAGAGCTTTAGGAAATCTGGATAAATTTTATAAATACAAAAGCTTATACAGACACGAAGTAGACATATATTCTTAAACAAAAAAACAAAATCAGTACATTCATATGTTTAATGCTCCCTTGTCTCATTTTTATTGTTCATTAATAAAATTCTTTTCTTCAATCATATTAAATAAATTGATAGATGACAAATAATTATATTATTTTTCATAAAATTAATATAATTAACACATAATTAATATGAACAATAATTTTGAGAAGAAAAGTAAGAAAAGTGGGACGGAAGGAGTAGATTGTTTACCCAATAGACACTTGTTCGGTTCAATTACTATTTACTCAAGATTAAAGAATATACACCGAAAACACATCGTAGAAGTATGGTTCATTCTCCCTCTTTGAAAGTGGGCTATATTTGTCATAATCATGGTTCTGAAAATCGGATAAATTACTGATAAATTGGTTGAGAAATCCGAAATTGATAGATTTATTTTTGTGAAATCGTCGGAAAAAATGTTTTACAATCATGGGTCAAAATTGTCGAAAATCAGGTCAATGCCAACAAAAATCGAAGAAGTTCATACACAATATTGTGATTCTGCGAAAAATTGTTGATAAACAGCATCACAGAAAAGGAAATTGAGACGAAGAATTATAGATAGGGAAGGAACTAAGAGCAAGTTCAATAGCTTCTTAGTTGATTCTTGAAAATATAATAAAATAATGGTTCTTAGTGAGTTAGGAACCTTGTTTGTACATCAATGGTCACGCCCGTCGTCGACGTGCTAAATTGAAAATAATTTATTTTGCTCTACTATGTTCGCACTTAACTACAAAATATAGCAAATATGGCAAGTATGGATCCAACCCAAGAGAATAGTGTCCACTACTAGTGTAAAGTAAAATGGTGGAGGGTTTTAAGTTGTTTGTGATATTTTATCAAACACCTTGCGTACAAGAAATAAATTGCTAGAGAAATATAAATAAGTAAATTATAAGGGGTTGAGTTGGCACAGTGGTTAAGTGCCCAATCCATGAACCGAGAGATCATGGGTTCGACTCCTGCCGGGGGTAAAAAAAAACCGGAAACAGTCTCTCTACCGAGTACGTTGAGTTGAGTTGAGTTTAGTATAAATAAGTAAATTGCAATCATCCAAATTTACCAACACAACAAAGCACAATAAGTAAACTAGCAAGATAAAGAGATATTTGACCAAGGATAATGGAAACTCAAGTATTACACCCAAACACGTATAAGAAACATATAATTAACTCTACCTCACCAAGATAATTAGTGGAGCACACAATCACTTATTTATCATCTAAAAACACTAATTTAGTGAAACACATAAATTAATTCTCTTGAGACTAGCAAGCAATAGTGAAGCACTACTTATTTAACCAAATAAAGGAATCAAACAAAGAGAGGTTAGGATAAACCCAAGAATGAGAAGCTCAACCTAGGTATTTGCACTTAAAGCTTGTGAATTTAGGTAAACTAAACCTTGTGCTACTATAATGAATGCACTAACAGTTACGGATTAGCACAAACAATTATCAATTGAAATTACAAGAAGAGCAAGATGAAGCAACTTACAAATCTCCAAGCAAAATCATAAACATTACAACACAAGCATTCAAGATAGAGTGAAATAGATCTTACTTAAAATGAAGTGGGTTTAGTACAAGAGCTCCTTCCTTGAGCCAAATATATGAGTTAGTTACTCATAATCAATGTTAGATTACAAGTAATAAATTCTCCTCTCTACTCCTACTAACCTTAATTGAATGCTCTAGATATGATAAAGATGAGATGAAGATAAAATATGTTGTTTGGTTCACAACTACTCTATTCATACATCAACTAGACAAGAGGACAAGATAGAAAATTGCTTCTAAAAATTTCCAGCAAGTGTTGAACGGTCGTACAATAGCCCGTACAAGAGACTGCTCCTTTTAAACTCTTTGAACGACCTAGCGAACGGCCTGCGGAACGGCCGTGCAAGACAAAATCTTCAAGATAGTACATTAAACACCTCCCGGCATCGCGAGCTTACATATTCTAACTTCCCTCTTGAATAATCTTTGCTTTCCAAGCCCACAATAAGCCACATTTTCAACGATTAAGCATGAGGCACTAGAAAATGAAAAACATAATTAATATCGATAAAACTACATTCGAAATTAACAAAAATGCAAGAGAATGAAAGACAAAACGTGTATAAAATACACATTATCAATCAACTCCAACAACATTCCCTATATTCACTCCTTATTATTATTATAATGATAAATTTGAAATCAATTAGAGAATGGGATATGGACAAATATTAAAAATGGAGGAAAATGAATTTTTTATTGATAGAAATCAAGTTAGGAATGACTAATGGTTCCCCAAAAGTAGAGAATGGCTAGAGGTCCTTAATGTTTTAGGAAACCACTAGCACAAAACATTGTTGTAGTGGTGCTTTGTACTAAGTTTAGAACCCAAAATTCATTATCTTCACTTTAATCCCGGAAGAGACACACATATCCCAGACTTGACTTTGACTTCTATAAATGTCGAATTACATGAATAATTATGTTAGACATAATATTCTTTTGATATTACAATTAAAGTAATTTAATTATCATTATGTTCCATGATCATGTTTAAACGTGTTTATTTAAATATTTAATAATCAATTTATTATATATAAATATTATATATTATTAATATACATTCGATTTTTTTTCAATTTATCATTTCGACAAATTTCGGATTTTCAATAAATTGTAAATAAATAATTTAACCAATTTAATTTGATAAACGATTTTTATAACATTAATCACAACAAAAAATAGTAAAAAGAAGACAAATCATAAACAAGCTAGAACGCATTCACTTTAGGATAACATTCTTATAACATTCTTATAGACATCCATTTTATCATTTACAATTGAACAAACTAGTATGCTTCATCATCCACACTTAAAGAAACTAGTTTGCATTCAACACTATATATATATATATATATATATATATATATATATATATATATATATATATATATATATATATATATATAGGAGATCAATCAGGAGCCCCCGGGGGATATCCCCCGCCCTCCATGTTTCATGGAGGGCGTGTCCGTCATGTTCATGGAGGGCGTCCGCCATGAAACATGGAGGGCGTATTCATGTGACAATTAAATTAAAAATAGAAAAATAAGATAAAATTCGAATTAAAATTCATAAAAATTCAAATATTAATACTCATTAATTCTGTGATTAATTTTACATTAGATTCACTAACTTTCTATTTTTGAGATTTTTACGTTAGATTCACTAATTTAGTATTACGGGTCAAATCGATAGTTGACTACCACTTTTACCATCCAAATTAATTTTTTATTTTTTGAAAAGTTGGTAATATCACTAAATTAGATATATCTTGACATCCGTATGGTTGGATCGTCGAGAATTATTTTTTAAAAAATAGAAACAGCAATCCGTGACAAAGCACTAATTACTAGTACTAGTTAGAATAGCACTAGTCACAAAAACCAAATGCACTGTATGAGATGTTTTTTTGTTTGAGGGAGAAAGAGGAGAGTTGATGAATTTATTGCTAAAAAAATGGAGTCATCTTTATAAATTATTGAGGAAACTTTAAAATTCGACATGGAGAAATTAGCTAGTGGTTGTACTACTCTTGCCTGAGAGTTACACACAAAAACCAAATGCACTGTATGAGATGTTTGTTTGTTTGAGGGAGAAAGAGGAGAGTTGATGAATTTATTGCTAAAAAAATGGAGTCATCTTTATAAATTATTGAGGAAACTTTAAAATTCGACATGGAGAAATTAGCTAGTGGTTGTACTACTCTTGCCTGAGAGTTACACACAAAAACCAAATGCACTGTATGAGATGTTTGTTTGTTTGAGGGAGAAAGAGGAGAGTTGATGAATTTATTGCTAAAAAATTAGAGTCATCTTTATAAATTATTGAGGAAACTTTAAAATTCGACATGGAGAAATTAGCTAGTGGTTGTACTACTCTTGCCTGAGAGTTACACACAAAAACCAAATGCACTGGTGTAAGCACGAATCCATTTTCTTCTAATTGCATACATCTCATTTAGCCAAACATGATTCCCGAGATCGTACTTTTCAATAAATACCTCCCAACTACCTTCAAATTCGGTAGGTGACAAAGACTTGTATACACATGAGTTAAAATCTTTCTTAAAATCCGGAAATTGAGTATACAAAGAAGACAACTTCTCGGAAAACTTTTGACTTATATGCCACATACAATATGTATGATTTGTTTGTGGCATGACCGCGGCAATAGCATTTGACAAAGCAATGTCTTGATCGATAATAATCGTAACGGGATGTTTGTTGTCAACGACTTCCAACCATGTTTCCAAAACCCATTTGTAAGATGTTTCTTTCTCGTCCCTTACAAGTGCAAATCCAAACAAGATGTTTTGGTAGTGGTGGTTCACACCCGTAATAGGTATAAAAGGCATGCAATACCTATTAGTTCGATAAGTCGAGTCGAAGGTTATCACGTCTCCAAAATTCTTGTAAGCATTAAGCGACCGAGAATCAACCCACACCAAACCCCTAACACGATTCACCTCGTCCACATCCACTCGATAAAAGAAATGACCACCACAAGCTTCTTTCAATTCTTGTAGCAAAGCCAAACCATAATCCGCATCACCGAAATCAAACACCCGTTGTCGAATGTCGCGTAGGACATTACGTATGTCTTGACTAGAATAACCAAGATTTTGAATACCACCACATGCCTCACTAAGAAATTTCATTATTCTTACGGTCTCGATCCCCGATTTGTGAAACAACTCAATAATCGATCGGGTAAACGAATCTATGTTATGCGACCTTTGTATGAATTGTACTTTATCCAGTGTAACCATGCCATGATTGTGTTCTAAGTTGACCGAAGTTACTTCCCATTTGTTCAAATTCACTTTATGAGTGACACACATCCGAGCTTCACAATTAGTTCGACTGATAAAATCTCTTGTTCGCTTCCCTTTATCTATATCACCCGGTGTATTCGGACCTCGTCTCCCACCCTTCCGACAAATATACATCCGCGATGCAAGATCATCAACATCTTTATGTTTATGAGTGCTCCTAATAATTATCTCAAACCCCACCTTACGACCATAATTTTTATAAAATAATTCCGCTTCTTGTAAAGAATCAAATTGCATACCAACACAAGGCACTTCATCATTCATATTTGGAAAAAAAGATCCAATATTTTTTTCTCCAATATTAGCTTTATCATTGTCATGACCATCAAATTCATCATTTTTTCCATTATTAACATCTTCATCACTATCAATAATTATTTTTTCTTACCCTTCAAATTAAAAGCATCACCAAAGTTTTTACCAACATTATCATCAATATCATCAACATCTATTGTTTCATGAATTTCAACACCATTTTCATCAAAAAGTTTACGATAAACTCTTTTACTTCGAACGGGAGTTACATAATTAAACTCGTTATGATCACTAGAAGAGTTAGAATCATAATTAAATAAATAAGAGGCCATGAAAATTCTAACCTTATTTTTTTGCTCTCCAAAGATGAAAAAAAAAGCTGAAAAAACTGTGCAGTTGGAACAAAAGACTGGATATTTATGAAGATCATGGAGGGGAGTTAGAATCATAATTTATTAAGAGGCCATGAAAATTCTAACCTTATTTTTTTTGCTCTCCAAAGATGAAAAAAGAAGCTGAACAACTATGTAGTTTGGGGAAAAAAAAAAGAAGGCTGGAAAGTTGAACAAAAGACTGGAAAGTTAAAAAAATCATGGAGGGTATCCGGGGCGCCCACCATGTTTCATGGAGGGCACGCCCGCCATGGGGATATCCAACGGGGACTGTGGAACGTGCCCTATATATATATATATATATATATATATATGGATGGTCAATAGTTTTATATATATATCTTACATGTGAGTATATGTTTTTAATAAATTTCGGAAAGAACGAGAATTCAACCCAAGATCTGGAACTATAAGAAATAAGTTCTTATCACTTGAGTTATCTAATCACGTTCTTGCTATGTCACCTAAGCGTTAAACTCATGAGATTATTATAGGATGTAGCGGAGAAAATTGTTTGTTATTTTTATAATATTATTAAAAATTGTAAAACCATAAATTAAAAAATTAGAATGTAACTTATTTAATTTACAAAATACGTTTATTTCTTCGATCATAAAATTTTTCTTAAAAAAATTGTACGTTCGAACAAGAAATTTATAAATGACAGGAAATATATATATATATATATATATATATATATATAGTCCTGTTCTATTAGAAACTAAACTAAAATAAAAACTAAAAACCATTCCAGCCCATCATCAATAATTAAATAAACCGACCCAATTATACATACATGCTCGTGTATAAACAAATATCAACGCCACTTCTTTTTAAGTCATCGCCTCATTCCGACCACTATTCTCACTTATTATGATTACATTTATTCTATATTACAATCGATCTAATTCTGCTTCCTGTGAACTTTTTGATAGACAATAGTTTATCAGCTGACACAAGCATTATTCTCAGATACATGAATCATAAAAATCAGTAATTTTTGCAATATGAATAAGTGATGTCCAGATCGAATCTCGTTGTCATTCATTGTTCCTCACCGATATAAGCTTGTCATCGTTGATGACTATTGTTCATCACTGATCTGTTGTTCTTAATATATTAAATTATATTAAGAAATCACTAAATCATATTACAGAAATCAACCGTTTATATTACAGAAATCAATAATTTATATGGTGAAAATCACCAACTATTACCAGTTCAGCAGAAGATCTAAACTTTAAAATACACACACATACACATAAACTCATATCTGTAAAATCATCACCGGAGATGATGACGAATAGAAACGACGAACAGAAATGATGAGAACAGCCACGACGACGATGACGAAAGAAAATGGCGAACAGAAGCTCGCCGGAGCTTGGAATGGCAGATGAAGCTTATGAAGATGGTACCCTTGCGGGGCCAGAGGTCGGAAAGGAAAAGGAGGATCCAGATCGACAAAATTCCAGCTCGCCGGAAAATTCAAGCTTACCGGAGAAAATTCAAGCTTGGAATGGCAGTGGGTGTGGGTGAGTTTGGTTTGTGTTGGAGGGTATATTTAAATTGGGTGTGAGTATTTAAATGGGACCATTAAATTTAATTAGATCGTAAGGCTAATAGAGGTTTCTAATTTTTATTTTAACAGTGGTTTCTATTTGACCACTAGCATATATATATATATATAGAGTCCTACTCTACTACAAACTAAAATTAACTACAAACTACAAACTAAACACTAATTCAATATTTCATGCTAATCTAATGATCAAACTAGGGGTACCCCAATACAAAAAGTGTTTAAAATAATTGGATCCATTCAGCAAAAAATAAAAAAATAAAAAAATTTCACTGTTCACGTGATGACGTGGCAGTGGATTTCACTGGTTAACGGTGCTTCGCACCTTCTTGTACGGCGCTTCGCGCCTTTATCATTCTAAAGTTGTAAGGAATGGCAATCAATGGTAAAGGCAATAGACGATTGACGGGTGTGTCGAGGGCCTGCGGCCCTCATGACTACCTAACTCATCCGTTTACTGTCTTAAATGCTTCGCATTTCCACGGCAAGTTTTTTTTTTTTTTTTTTTTGGTGGATAGAGCCAATTATTTTAAGCATTTTTTGTGAAGGTACCCTTGGCGGGAACCTTAGAATAAATGAAATATAAGGATTTGTAATTTGTATTTAAGGATTTGTTTGTATTTGAGCAAAAGCCTATATATATATATATATATATATATATATATATATATATATATATATATATATATATATATATATATATATATATATATGGAGCTACTACAATACAAACCTCCTTAGAATACAAACCTAAAAACCAATTTTCAATCCAACATTTCAAGCTAATCTAATGACCAAACTAGGGGAACCCCAATACAAAAAATGTAATAATCTACCCTCTATTTAGTAAAAAAAAAGTCACTGTTAACTGTGCTGACATGGCAGTGACATCAGCTTGAACAGTGAATTTTTTTTTGCTGGACGTTTGTGAGTTAATTTAGGACATTTTTTGTAAAGGTGCCCCTGGCGGAACCCTTAGAATAGATGAAATATAATATATTTAGTGTTGGTTTGTAGTTCTTATTTTAAGAGTGGTTTATATTTGAGTAAAAGCCTATATATATATATATATATATATATATATATATATATATATATATATATATATATATATATATTCTTTTCATCCTAAAATAGTAATTTTTTTGAAAAAAATTATCCCATACTATTTGTCCATCTCTAATTTAAATGCAACTAGCTTAAAGCCCGTGCGATGCACGGATTTTTTTTATTTTAATATTATATAAATTTTCTCATCTATTTAAATTAATTTTTTAAAAGATGAATTTTGGAGGCTTACATTATTATATGAGATGATTTGATAAAAATTATACAAATGTTATCCGTGATGTTTCTAGAAATGGAAGGATTTTAGTTAGAAAATATAGAAAAGATGATAGGTTTTAGTTGAAAAAGGTAATCGATTAATTATTGGTAATTATAAAATTATTATTTTTATTAAATAGAATGCATGTGATATGATTAGAAAAAGATAGGATTTAGTTAGAGAAAATTAAAAAGGAAACATGTTATAGGTGAAAAATATAATTGATTAGTTTATAACAATTATAATTTAATTACCTTATTTACTAAATACAATTGCACGAAATATTTTTGAAAAGGAGAAATTAATATTGTCCATGATATTTCTATTAAAAGAAGGATTTTTGTTAAAAAAATATAGAAAAGATGATACGTTTTAGTTGAAAAAGGTAATCGGTTAATTATTAATATTAAAATATTATTATTTTATTTTATTAAATAAAACCTACCTTGATATAATTGGAAAAAGAGAGATTTTAGTTAGAAAAAATAGAAAGGTAACGTGAAAATTAAAAAAAATGACATGATTTATGTGAAAAAAGTAATTGATTAGCTTATATAATTATAATTTAATTATGTCATTTTACTAAATAAAATTGCTCATAGTTTTTAGAAAATGAGAAATTAATGTTGCCCGTGATATTTCTAGAAAAAAGTGAGTTTAATTAGAAAAAAATAGAAAAGATGATACGTTTTAGCTGAAAAGGTAATCAATTAATTATTAGTATTATAATATTATTATTTTATTTTATTAAATAGAAACATCTGTGATATAATTGGAAAAAGAGAGATTTTAATGAGAGAAAAAAAAAGGTACCGTGTTTTGGTTGAAAAAGGTAACCCTTCATGATATAATTGGAAAAAGAGAGATGTTAATTAGAGAAAAAAGAAAAGGTGACGTGTTTTGGGTGAAAAAGGTAATTGATTAGTTAATAATAATTATAATATAATTATGTTATTTTATTAAACAAAATTGCTCGTACTATTTTTAAAAAAAGAAATATTTTAGTTAAATAAAATGTGAAAGATATTCTATTTTAATTGAAAGAGGAAATTGTTTAGTTATTGAAAAATAGAAAAGGTAATATGTCTAACTTTAAAAAGGAAATTGATTAATAAAGGAGAAATTTTAGTTAGATAAAATATAAAGGGATATTATATTTTATCAGAAAAAGGAAATTATTTAGTTTTTGAAAAAGAGAAAAGATAATATGTTTAACCTCAAGAAGGAAATTTATTAGTTAGTAGAAAAGGTAATATGTCTAATTTGAAAAAGGAAATTGATTAATTAAAGGAAAAATTTTAGTTAGATAAAATATAAAAGGATATTGTATTTTAGGAAATTAATTAGTTAGATAAAATATAAATGGATATTATATTTTATCAGAAAAAGGAAATTATTTAGTTTTTGAAAAAGAGAAAAGATAATATGTTTAACCTCAAGAAGGAAATTAATTAGTTAGTAGAAAAGGTAATATGTCTAACCTGAAAAAAGAAATTGATTAATAAAGGAGAAATTTTAGTTAGATAAAATATAAAAGGATATGTATTTTAGGAAATTAGTTAGTTCTTGAAAAATAGAAAAGATAATATGTTTAAACTCAAGAAGGAAATTGATTAGTTAGTAGATCTGTAATTAAGTAAGGGTAAATAAGTAAAATAAACAGGTACCGACCAACCAACCGACCGACCGACCGACCGACCGACTAACCAAACTTTTAATGTTTCGGCTTTTATATAATAGTATAGATATTATAAATTTTATTTAATATTATAATTATATTTTTTATATCATTATTTTCAATAATTTTTTAATTTTAAATTGATATAATTTAATATACTCATGTTTACGGATTATATTAATGTTTTATTATTATAAACAATGTATACAATTTTTAGTATATTTTATTAATAATTGAAAAATATGGTGTGATATTTTCGGGTATATATTAATGATTGTAAGATTTGTTATAAATAAAAAAGGTAACCTGTTTTAATTAGAAAGGAAACATTAATGATTAAAAGATATGATACGATTGATCTTTTTAGATGTTTATAAAAAGTAATATCTTCAGCTAAAAGTAAATGTGAAAAAGACAATCGAGTAATTACAATTAATTATATTATGTTATTATTTATTTTAGGTGTTCTATTTTTCTTGAAAATTATGGTGTGATATTTTCGGGTATATATAATTGTAAGATTTGTTTTAAATTAAAAAGGTAATGTGTTTTAATTCGAAAGGAAATATTAATGATCGAAAGATATGATATGAATGTTTTTAGGTGTTTATAAAAGGTAATATCTTCAACTAAAAGTAACTGTGAAAAGGCAATCGACTAATTACCATAAATTTTATTATACTAATGTGAAAAAGGCAGTCGACTAATACCATTAATTTTATTATGTTAATCGACTAATTACCATTAATTATATTATGTTATTATTTATTTTAGGTGTAATATTTTTCTTGAAATTTATGTTATGCTATTTTCAGGTATATATTAATGATGGTAAGATTTGTTTAAAATTAAAATGGTAACGTGTTTTAATTCGAAAGGAAATATTAATGATGGAAATATATGATACGATTGAGGTTTTTAGGTGTTTATAAAAGGTAATATCTCGACTAATTACCATGAATTATATTATATTATTATTTATTTTAGGTGTGTTTATTTTTCTTGATAATGAAGGGTAAATAAGTAAATTCAAAAGTAACTGTGAAAAGGCAATCGACTAATTACCATACATTTTATTATACATTTATACTAATGTGAAAAAGGCAGTCGACTAATACCATTAATTTGATTATGTTAATCGACTAATTACCATTAATTATATTATGTTTTTATTTATTTTAGATGTAATATTTTTCTTGAAAATTATGTTGTGATATTTTCAGGTATATATTAATGATGGTAAGATTTGTTTTAAATTAAAATGGTAACGTGTTTTAATTCGAAAGGAAATATTAATGATGGAAATATATGATACGATTGAGGTTTTTAGATGTTTATAAAAGGTAATATCTCGACTAATTACCATGAATTATATTATGTTATTATTTATTTTAGGTGTGTTTATTTTATTGATAATGAAGGGTAAATAAGTAAATTCACTTAGTACCAAAAAACAGGTACCAAAACTTTTAATGTTTCGGAATTTATATAATAGTATAGATTTGTTTTATATTAAAATGGTAATGTGTTTTAGTTCGAAAGGAAATGTTAATGATGGAAATATATGATACGATTGAGGTTTTTAGGTGTTTATAAAAGGTAATATCTCGACTAACTACCATGAATTATGTTATGTTATTATTTATTTTAGGTGTGTTTATTTTTCTTGATAATGAAGGGTAAATAAGTAAATTCACTTAGTACCAAAAAACAGGTACCAAAACTTTTAATGTTTCGGAATTTATATAATAGTATATATTTCATGAGCATTTTTTTTGAAATTTATCCTATTATTTTTATTATTTCCAATGCAAAATTTTACTTGTATACGAAAGCGAATGCAATTAATAAAGGTAAAATTTGAAATATATTTTTCAATTAAGTTTCTTATCATGTGTTAAATTATTTAAAAGACATTAATAGGGATTAGTAGGAAATGAGGGAGTAATATATAAATAAAAATTTATATATTTAATATTATTTATATTGAATTGATTTATATTCAAATAATCTAACATATAATACAAAATTATTATCAATTTATTCCATTTCATGTAATGCACGAGCTCTTGGTGCGCGTGAGAGATTCAAAGGAGCCGACGTGACAAAAATGATTTGAAATTCAAAGAAACATCATAAAATAAAACAGACGACCAACATGAGTCCACGTCAGCTCGCAACCCTTTACATACCCACGACTCCTATATAACCTTAGTACTATATAAGACCTAAAGTTCACTACAGCCTCCTCTCTCTCAGCAGCTCGCTTTCCAAAGTTTATTCACAATCATCCAACTTTCAAGATCTAAATTCGAATTTCAATTCAAATGGCCTATTTTTTCAAATTAAAGGCTAGATTCTCGTGATTTGTTGCTCAATTCAAACTATTTCCGGTAAATTCTCACCCGTTTTTGATTAATTTCAAGTTCTTTGTACACCGTTGGATCTATTTGTGTGCTATATGTGTTGTTCTTTCCTTTCGCGTTTTGGGTTTTGATGCTTTTGTTAGAAGTGTTTCGGGTTTTTTCATTTCTTGTGTTTTTTTAGGGTTTTGATTATTTTTGGGGATTTTGGTAATTTTTTGTAAATGTTTAATTATTTTTGTAGATGCTGTTATGAGCTAACTTTGTTGATTATTTTGATAAATATTGTGGTGCTTATGGACTTATTGATTTGATTTTATTGTTTGCTTGGTTGGATGAAGACATATGGTAATTTGCTCACATTTATCGGTTACGATGAAGAAGAAATTAGGGGATTATGTTAGAAAGATAGTTTGCGAGATAGTGTAGAATGTTTGCATAGTATATGATCTGTCTGAAATGTTGAGGGAAAGGAACATGTGAGTTCTAACTGGTTCCTAGTTGAAAACACTTTTGTCATGATTAAATTTGATACCACAACTTTGGTGTGTTTTTGTTCTGTTTTGAAACAATTGTGGCATGATTAGCACTTTCTGTCACTATTTATGTTTTTATGTTTTGTACCTGTGTGCTTGTTTGTGTTTTGTTAATTTTTATTGTCACTCAGTTGCTTGCGTATGGTCTTATGTTAGAGTGCAGAACTGCTGTGAGTTGCAGTAACTTTATCTTATTTTCAGTATTGGAGTTACATAATATGGATAGATTCATGCTTCTTTACACTAGATATCATCTGTTAAAATATATTACTTGTTCATGCTTCGTTACACTAGATATCATCTGTTAAAATATATTACTTGTTGTATGTGTAACCTCTGTACAATATACTTGTAGATATGGATAAATAATAGAAAGTGCATTGTGTGAGTGACAGTTTGTCCATTCCGAAGGGAGCATCCTTTTGCATGTCTTTGGGGATTCTATTCATCATGCTATTGTCAATCTGATTGAAATATGGCATATCAGCTTAAAATTATCATAGACTATCCAACTTAGAAAGGTTGTGTGTAATACTGTAATGTATACCAATATGTTTTATTTGCTAATTCAGTATGTTGTTTATACTTTTGCTTTGCTGGGAAGTGATTTGTTGTATATGCAATGTTAACAATGATATAATTGTGAGGTTGTGTGTATCAGAATGATGTAGTGACAGTGCATTTTGTATGTGGTACTTGGACTCAATATTTGTTTTAAGCCTGATAATGCTTTGCTCTGTAGTGGCTCACTTCGGTATTTCCGATGTTGGTTAATACATTTCAGTTTCAACTATACTACCTCCCGCTGCTTTGACATATCAAGATGCCAAAGGAGAGAAGAGATTGTACCACATCTCGGTCAAGAACATCCCCATTTCCATCTGAATCTAGTCCTTCATTATTATCATTAAAAAGAAATCCCATAGAGAATGAGGAGCATGTTAAAGAATGGGAGGAGGCTCGATGCCCCGTGTGTATAGAACATCCTCATAATGCAATTTTGCTGCTGTGTTCATCTCATGGCAAAGGTTGCCGCCCTTTCATGTGCGACACCAGCTACCGCCACTCCAACTGTTTTGACCAGTTCTGCAAGTCATTTGCGAAAACACCTCCAACAGTGACTCAGCAAGAAGAAACTTCACTTTCAACTGCAACCGACTCGCCAACATATAGGATGACTCTTGATGTAGGAACTCCTGCTATTCAAGCTGAAAGAATCGAGTCCAGACTGACGCACACTGATTGTGAAGACAAAGTGAAGGGAAAGCTTGTTTGCCCTCTTTGCCGGGGAAATATAAATGGTTGGATGGTTGTGGAACCTGCTCGTGTCTTTATGAATGCGAAATTGAGAAGTTGTGCCTGTGAGACATGTGATTTTAGTGGCACATATTCAGATTTGAGGAAGCATGCAAGACTTGCACATCCACTTGTGCGGCCATCAGAAGCAGATCCAGAGAGACAGCGTGACTGGAGGAGGCTGGAGCGGCAAAGGGATCTTGGAGATTTGATCAGCACACTGCAATCCTCTATTGGGGAAGAAAGAAGTGAGGATAGCGCTTTCTCTCTTGATGAACGTGGCTTGCTTACTGTATTCTTCCTTGTTCGAGTGTTCCAACCTGGTAATGTCTCAAGGAGCAGCAGCTGGTCTGGTACCTCAAGAGCGAGGGCGCATGTGACTGTGAGGAGGAGATCAACTAGAACACTCTGGGGAGAGAGCATTGATGAGGAGGATTCCCTGGATCAAGACAATGATATCTCTGATGGGGTATCAGGCCGTAGCAGGTCTCAAGAATAAACTATGCAGCAGCCAGGAACAGGCCTCAAGAACAAGTTATGCAGCCAGGAACACCGCCAATAAAGGTGCTTGATTGTTTTCTTTGAAGCACTGCCTTGTTTGAGTGTCATAGCCTTCTTTTGCTTGCTCTTCTCCAAATGGTATCTGATGGAGACTATTTATCAGTAGCTTTTGTCACAGATGAAACAAAAAGAGAAGAAATGTGAAATTATATGAGCAAGTCTAAACGAAATGTAATTATTTCTCTGCAAAATTGAATCTTTTATTAAATTTCTTTTGGTGGTTAAGTGGTTATCTCTTTTATTTGCCTTGTGCTAATTTAAAGATCATATTAATAGATTTCAAAGGGATCATAGATCATATTAAAGGTTGGCTCTATAGATCAAATTTAACTTGTTGAAAATTTATTTAAAATGTGAACATTTCATGTCTTCTAATGTTTATAAATTTTCAAATATTAGTGCTGAGTGTTGACTGTGTTAATTAATTAAAATTAATTAATAACCGAATTCAAAGTTGGAAAATAAATCATATAAATGTACCCAACCAAACTTGGGCATGCTGATAGTCATATTTGGATCATATCATCTTATTTCAACCATACATTTGCACAAAGAATGGTAATCAATTTGTTTGTTGTGGAGAATGAATTCTTCAAGTAATGGATCATGATAGAAGTAGCAACAGCAGCAGCGATGAATACAGCAGTAACATTTTCGACGACGACACCCAAGTTTTGTTAAATGTCTACGATCTCACACCTCTCAATAAATACCTCTTCTGCTTTGGTTTAGGCATCTTCCATTCTGGCATTGAAGGTTAACAACCCATGCTTGTTTACAATACATGTATATAGATTGATATTACAACCATGCATGCACACAAATTTAGAATAATGCATGTAAATTGGGATTTTGATATTCATCCTTCTTCTAGCTAAGGACCACTGTATGTACTTTCTCTAATTTCCTAACGATTTGAAGAGCTCTGTTTTCATCTTTTTTTTTTTCTGGGGAGACCTGATCTATATCTTGATGTTGAGCATGGAAGTTTTCTGACTGGAAATGTGAATCTGCTTCCCGATTCTCTATTTTTTTTCATTATATTTTTAAATACAAGGCGATAAATATTTTCTACAGAATTGGACAGATATCTGGGAACCATATCTACCAGTGGACCACAATCTCCTAAATTCTACGAAAAATTGTTTGTGGATACTCATGAATTGTCTTGAAACCTAAACCTTTACTTAATGCAGTAAAGCTCATCTGTTTAGACCCTTACTCTCCATCTATGTAGTCCATTGAGGCGCCAATATGTTCATCTTGTAGGGAAAGCATCCTGTCTTTAATATACTAATATCGGAAGAGAATAATGTTTAGAATTATCTCCCGGATAAATAAGAAAAATAACAGTTCCAGACATAATTAGGGCACACACAGGTTCAGCAAAGGTGAGTCACACCCCACTAATCTCTTCTTACACACCTGTTGATGAGTTTATTATGCCTTAACATATCTTGATCAAGGAAAAATAAAAGTCGCTGACTAAAAATTACAAGAAGATATCTTCATGTGAATTGTATGCTGTATCAAACTCATAATTATTAGTAGTAGTCGCTCACTACAAGATCAACATGGTATAATCATGGGAATTGAATGCTTTCTTTTGAGAATCCAAGCTTTTTCCCTTGCTATGCCTTGCAGCATCTTTAGATGTATGTCCCTGCTATTGGTCACATTTCTACTATTAGGCATGCGACAGACATTTGAGACAAGGGGTCTGTAAAATGTAGTATGATGCCTGACCTAACCAATATGCCAACTTAATAACAGAACCAGGAATAGAATTTTCATTCAATATGACTGAAGCCACTAACCATGGCTGGAGTCGTATCTGGAAACTAATACAGCTCAGTTTCACAGCTATGTCAAAAGATATTAATACAACTCTATTTATAATTATATTTCTCTGTTTTTAACTGATTGTTCATATAATATCAAACACATTCTCAGTTTATGGTATGGAGTATGGTTTCGGAGCTCATGACTTATCCATGAGTGGAGTTTTTGAAGCGGAACCTAAGAGCTGCCCGGGTTTCATCTACAGATGCTCTATCCCTCTAGGTCGTATAGAGATGCCCTTCTCAGAATTCCATCATTTTCTCGAGACTGTGGCTTCTGAGTATCATGGTGACACGTATCACCTTATCTCCAAGAACTGCAACCATTTTACAGATGACATGTCCAGCAGATTGACAGGCAATAGGATTCCTGGGTGGGTGAATCGGCTTGCAAAGTTAGGTGTGTTCAAGTCAAGATTTCTTTTCCCACGCTTCATGTTCCTCGATTAATTGTCATTTTAGTTGCTGTTTTCTGTAGGCAATACTAATTGGATGTCATTTGTTTTTCAAATTATTCCTGTTGGGTGATTAGCGATAACTGATTACTGCAGCACAGCATTTGCAAATGAATGAGAGAGGAAACACCTTTTTAGAGGATCACTTTAGCTCATTAGACTTATTACATTAACTAACAATCGTCTAGAAATAAAGATCTACTTTTACGTGGTTCCATATGTGTTCTTTTGAAATTCTTGGATATCTATGTCTACCGTCTAATGCTGTAGGCTTTCATTATCTCAAGAATATGGTTTTTTTGCTTGTTTTTCTGGTATGTGTCAGGTTCTATCTGCAGTTGTTTGCTTCCTGAAAGCCTCCAAGTAACAACTGTTAAACAGCTGCCTGAGTACCATCCTTGTGCTGGTATGGCTGGACCTTTCCGTTCCATTTTCTCGAGTTCCCATCCTTAATAATCAACTAATCAAACTTCCTCTACAGAAAACGATGCAGCTGAGTCTATCTTAGTTAGTGCACCCAAGGTATCAACAGAAATGGATGAGTTAGAAAAAGAGCATTTACAGTTACTATCGCCCCCAGGAAATGGCGAAGTATCATTCATTAGAGAGGCGACAAGACGATCATGATGGAACAAGTAAATATACATTTGCAAAGAAACAATTACAGTGTGAGCAAATTTCTCACCGGTAACGTCATTGCTTGTAAGTGCTTACATGGTTTAGATGTAATACTAGCACTCCATGTATTATTCTACTACTTACACTAATTTGTAATTCCTTTCACCAGTTTTATTTAATAGTATGTTTTTTACTTGTCTCGCTTGTAAACTCCTTGTAAATCCGAGAGTTATCATATGCATCAAAACGAAACTCATCTAATTCATTCAACTGAACAAGTCTTGCCTCTCCCCCAGCTAATTTCTCAAAATTTAAGCGTGGTCAATCTTATTAAGTTGTGTGCATATATATCATTGTATACAATTAAATGAATTTGATAGTGCATCACAACCTACAAGAACATGACAGAAGCATCGATCTTTATACAAACTCGCTACTACAGGAAGCACCGCGGAGCAGATATAATTGAAACTGCAGGATTCTTCAGTTGTGTTCCAAGTTCAAACAATGTTTCTAGCAGCATCAATATAAGTTAACTAGTAAGATGCTACTGCATTAACTCATCAAAATGTATTTTGTCCAAACAGAATTAAAGGGTCGTTGTAAATTACCACGAAATGAGTTTGATTTTGAAGGCAATTTGAATCACATTGCCACATAGAAATTCAACCAGGCTGTGAGAAATTGTCAAGAGGACTAAATAGGGATTCACAAAGATAGATTAGTTTAGGGTTAAGTATCAAAGTGGTCACTAAAGCGAAACCCATATATCAATTCGTTCACCGATCTTTTATAGGTATCATTTGAATCACTAAAGTCATAATAAATATCAAATGGATATCTTGAAAATGTACTCGAGAAATAAAAACAATTTTTCATTAAGTTCTACACATTTTTCTTGAATGCTTCTATACCCAAAAGAAAGGTTAATAATTCTATTATTTTTGATAATATTTTTAGATTTTTGAAAATTCATTTACTATTTATTTTTAATTTTATTGTCATTTTCCTTGTTTTAATTAAAAATAAATAGTAAATAAACTTTTTAAATTGTAAATATATTATCAAAAATACTAGAATAAATAACCTTTCATTTGATTATAATAGCATTTAAGAAAAATGTGTAGAACTCGATGAAAATTTAATTTTACTTCTCGAATACATATATAGATGTGTTTGTTTGATATTTATTATGACTTTAATGATTCAAATGATACCCTTTAAAGATCGGTGAATGAATTGATATATGACTTCCGCTTCAGTGACCACTTTGATACTTAACCCTTTCATAAAATGTATTAGTATATCATCAGATAAGTTTAGCAAACTGTAACATTTTCGCAATGGTATCAAATTGATTACTGAAGTGGTGGCCATATATCACTTTACTCACTGATTTCAACGGGGTCTCATTTGAATCACTTAAATCATAATAAATATTAAACAGATACCTTAAATATGTGATCGAGAATTAAAATAGTTTTTTGTTAAGTTCTATACATTTTTTTTCAATGCCACCATAACTAAATGAAAAATCATGGGTTCTAATATTTTAGATAATATATTTAATTTTTTTAAAATCTATTTACTATTTATTTTTAATTAAATCAAAGAAAATAACTAGAAAATTAAATATAAATAGTAAATAAAATTTAAAAATTTTAAATATATTATCTAAAATATTAGAATACATGACTTTTCATTTGGTTATGGTGGCATTAAAGAAAAATGTATTGAACTTAATAAAACATTATTTTAATTTTCGATCACATATTTAGATATCTGTTTGATATTTATTATGACTTAAATGATTCAAAAGAGACCTCATTAAAATCAGTGAGTAAAGTGATATATAGCCTCCACTTCAGAGATCAATTTGATATTTAATCCCTTTAAATATATGTTCGGAATGTTAAATTAATTTTTTGTTGAGTTCCACAAATTTCTTGAACGTTACAGCAATCAAATGAAAAGTTATGAATTCTAGGAATTTAGATCATATATTTAGATTTTAAAATTTTTAGTTACTATTTATTTGTAATAAAATAAAATAAATATAAAATTAAAAATAAATAGTACATAAAAATTTTAAAATATAAATATATGATCTGGAATACTAGAATCCAATAATTTTTTATTTGATTTCTGTATCATTCAAGAAAAATGTGTAGAACTCAACAAAAGATTACTTTTACTTCCACAACACATATTTAGAGGCATTTATTTGATATTTATTATGACTTTAGTGATTCAAATGATACCCCATTAACATCGATGAGTAAAGTGCTTTTAATATTCAGCCTTCTAGATTTCCTATTGTACACAAACCTAGAAATAGTCTTCGAAGTGCTTGTCAAATTATGATTGCGGTCCCTCGAGACTTAATTTCGAAGAAATCCATGTAGCTGTAAGGGTCCGTCCCGAATTCTTAATTAAGTTAAGAACCCTATTATGAGCAGAATTCTAATTTGTGATAATTGAGGTAATTCTTAGTTTGGTAGAAATATTAGTTGTGGAAAGATTTCTATCCAAGATAAGAAAAGATGGTAATTATCACAAATAGGATTTGAGATAGAATAAGATTAGAATACTTGTGGTGCTTATAAATATAGATATTTGTAGGGGTTTTGGTGCATTGCAAAAGTTAAAGAGTTGTGTGCAATACACAAGAGATCTTTTGTGATCAAGGTAAGGTGATTGTATTCAAGAGTGTTGAGTGAAGGACCGACTCCGATCTTGTAATAAATTCATATATAGCGGATTTGTGGTTTTACCCTCCCTTGAGGGGTTTCCACGTTAATTTGTTGTGTTCTCTACTTTTGTGTTTGTTATTGTATTTGATTAACGTTGATCTATAGTGGATGCGATCCTAACAACAACGACCTCGTTCAACTCTTCTGGAAGTGTATAGTGGCCAGGCCTGCAATAAAAAATAGAAAGAAGTTTCATCGTCAATGGATAAATTACAAGAGAATATCTATTGACATAAATTTCTTTCCGGTGATCGATTAGGTATTGCAGTTATTTCTGAGGTGTGACAATGTCCAGTATGCCAGAAAAACATAACATTATATCTATGTATATAATGAGCAAGGACTGAAAAATATCTATGCGAACAATTTTCATGCTCGTCTTCAAATTCCTATAACACATGAAAGCCGAGCCAGTTTAAGTGAGGCAGAATAATATATAATTGATAGTGTTAGTGCCCTAGAGACAATGTAGTTGTGCTTCTAGGAAAGACTATTTTGTTATTTAATGATCATGTTCTACTGATTATTCTACATTAATTTATTATGTCTTAATTTACTGCGATATAAATATAAGAGTAATAAATGTCCTTGGAATATAGAACATGTATTCTATATCTTTAAGTATGTGACTTAAAAATGAGATTATATGAATAGTGTTTATATTCCTAAATATCCATAATCGAGCATTATTAATATGGGACAATTATAATGCATAAAGATTAGCATGTTTTGTTGACGGATGACCACATCTCATTGGTCATAGGTATAGTGATACTAAAGTCAAGAACATAGGTGCATGTAATTTTATACATGGCACTGGATTAACCCACGGTGAGATTCTACATGTTGATAATGTCATTAGAAAGACTCACATTGATAATGGTGTAATGATCCTTCGACTTGAGATCATTATATTTCTATACGAGAATTAATATACTTTGACTACATTAAAAGTTACCTTTGACCGGGTGATGATAAAAGTGTACATCCGGTATATTATGAGTCGTATGAGAAATATGAATGATAGATAATGGATTTAACCCTCCTATTATTAGGAGAGATATTATTGGCCTCTTGATTGAGTGAGACTATGAAAATGCATGGCCATGCTCAAATATTGATTTTTTTTAATAGTCTACTCATTGATCAAGGAAAACCGGATTAAACGTTGAAGAGGATGACTAATAACATGCCTCGAGTTTAATCTATAATATTTGGTTAAAGGGATTATATTACACGGAAACATTAATCACGAAAGGTTTAATTGGATCACCAATTATTATTATTACTTGGGTAGCAATGATGTATTAGTAGATGCCGCTCATTGTTTATAATTTTATTATTGGATATTAAAATTATTGCCAACGTAATAATAACCTAAAGGGTTACATAATAAGAACGTTTAAAAGGAGTTTTAATTTAAATTATGAATTTAAATTAAATCATTAAATTCGAAATTGGTTATTAATTAATTTAACTGGTCTTAATTAATTATTAAAGAGAATTCGAATTTAATAATAAAACCAAATCAGAATGGGTTTGGAGAAGCCCAATTCGATTTAGGGTTTTAGCCCAATCTCTCCTCTCTATAAATACATTATGATGTATTGTTTAGTAACACACTTTTGAAATTCATTAAAACGTGTGGGAGGCTAGAGAGAGAGAGGCAGGTTCTTCGGCTAGTACCGGCTCCGGTGATCGTTGGACGATCAAGCGTTCGTGTGGACTACTTTGGCAACGTAGATCTCGAAGAGGGTTGCGTGGTGATTGCATTGGACCTCCATCTGTCATCAATTTGTCAAAGCTTCGTTTTAAGGTAAACGTTCATAACTACGAATTAAACGTCTTGTTTTGCTTGGATCCTGCGATTGGGTTTCGATTTTATTGTTTTAATTATTGTTTTTCTGCTGCGTTTGATGCTCGAAACCTTTCAATGGCATCAGAGCTACTTGCAAAACGATTTTAATTCGGTTATGTGTTTAACAGTTTTGGTGTATGTAAGCATGTATGTGATTTACCATGGTTTTGTGATTATACGAGATGTGTATGTATATGTTTTGAACATATGATATATTAGTGGATTGTATAATCACGGGATGATTGTATAAATTGCTGAGTGTATATGATACATGCTTGTTCTTATTTTGGAGATTGTATACGATACGATTTCCGGAAAACTGTGCAAATTTATTGAAATATGCATACTGTGTCCGATTTTCGCAAACGATATGTGTTTTCTGACTGGAATCGGGCCACTGAGAACAAAGTCAGGTTTACATCTGTAAGGTATTTGACGTAGTTTACTACCTGTAAATAGCGATTTATGGTTTTGTGATTTAATCTCGAATTTTCTGAAAATTATATCATATTGGATATGATTTGTTATGATGTGTTGATGATGATCATATAATCTGTATATATATTGATATATATATGATTTATGTTTGTTCTTGATATGGGGATTGTATACGATACGATTTCTGTATACGCTGTTAAGATTTGGTGAAATCTGTGTCCAGTGTCCGATTTTCGCAAATGATATGTGTTTTCTGATTGGAAACGAGCGTCTGAACAAAACTGATAGCAAATCTATCATCGACTCATCTATAAGGCGTTTGATGCCGTTTAGTGCCTGAAAACGGCGATTTATTATTATCAGAATTTGATTCTAATTTTCTAATTTTTGCGTTATATGATTTCTTTGATTGGATCATCTGAAATATGATATGGTTACATGTTCTTAATTGTTATATGAGCATGGTGATTGGTTATGGCCCTAAGACCAATAGGATAGTGGTTTTGATTTTATGGTTTGGTTTCTAAATACGACTTGCATGTCGTTATTCCTTGTAATTAATAAATCTCGAATGTAACTCGAGTTCATCTTGTAAGTTTATTAGTGTAGCATGTTTTTCATTTATTCAATGTAACTATTAAAGAAGACAAGAAGAACAAGGAAGCAAGGAGGCGATTTCCCACGAAGATGCAATGGAGAAGACATGTATTTAAATTGTATTTTGTTAACCACCATAGATTGACCTTGATCTTTTCATTAGCTTGAAAAGATCACATAGGATGGGCCATAACCAAACACGTTTAATTTATGCACTTTACATATATATATGAATGTATGCGATACAATGTATGTGTAGAGATAAAGATGCATGTTTAATTAGATTAATCATGTATGTATTAGACACGACACCCATGCCATGCCTGCTAAACAAGATAAAATCTGTAACGATTCAAGATTTTAAAATTAACAAACGATCATGAGATTCTTGTGTTTATGAAATATGGATTTTTAAAACACGGAATTAAATATGGATTTTTGATATCTAAAATTGGGATTTTCTGACAAAAGCGGAAATGCGTATTCGTAAGGTTAATGGGTATTAAGTGTGACCATTGGGATCCTCCATCTACCTGGGAAATGAACAATTTAAGATGTCAATTTGAAATATTTGGTTCAAGGAAAAATTGAGGATCTCTTTATGATGTGATCATGATCGTTATAAATTTTCTAAATCCCTTAACAAAATATTAAGTTTCAATCAGATGCTTTCCAATGAATGAACACTCATTGAATCCTAGATCGATAAGGGGAAGGGTTGTCAGTGGCAGGGGACTTCTGTCTATCGTGGTGAAATGCGATGAATATAAACGGTTATATTCGACCGTTGTATCATTGGGTCTAACTTAACTGAGTCATCATAATAAGGTGAAAATAAACGATTATATTCAACTATTATGAACTTAGAAGCATAGAGTTTGGTTAAAAATCTATTAGATAGATAAGATCAATCGTTGTTCACCAAACTATCCAAGAATTATATATGATATAATTGATAACTGTTGTCTACCTAAATAATCATGTTTTAAGGACTACCAGTGGTTGACTTAGGATATGACGAAATATGGATCTTGGCTCACTAGAAAGATTTATGGGATATTCTTTCCGAATTAATAGTAATGGCTATTAATTTGATAAAAATAGTGGGAGATATATATTCTAAATATATATGAATAATCACTTGAACATAAATTAATAATACCGTAGACTAATTATTTTATGCATTTTAACATTGTGGATATTCAAATGACAAACAACTCAAATAAACTTCTCTGTATGATCAGTCCTTGAGAAGGACAAGATGACAAGAACAAACTTCCTCGATTGGCAATGGAAAGGCAAGAAGAGGATTGGATCCAAATCTAATGCTAATCCAAGACAAACTCCTAAAAGGGGTTTGATGCCTACAGGAGGTGTTGCAAAAGGTTATTGTCACTATTGCATGAAGTCGGGTCATTGGAAGAGAAACTGTCAAAATTATTTGGAGGATCTAAAGAAACTGAAGGCTGTTCAGATTTCGGATTCAGGTATTTATGTTACAGAAGTAAATTTATCTCCTTCCACATCATGGGTATTGGATACTGGATGTGGTTCCCACATTTGTATGAATGTGCAAGAACTTCGAAGGAGTAGGATTTTGGTGAAAGGAGAAATCGAACTATGTGTTGGCAATGGAGCAAAGGTTGCTGCCTTAGCTGTAGGGACTTATTATTTATCATTGACCATCGGGCTTATTTTAGAATTTGAGAACTGTTATTACGTGCCTGCGATTTGCAGAAACATTATTTCCGTTTCTTGTTTGGACAAGATTGGTTTTTCATTTTTGATTTAGAACAATGGTTGTTCATTTTCATTCAATAATGTTACCTATGGGATTGCACGTTTGTTTAATGGTTTATATATTCTTGATCTTGATACTCCTGTCTATAATATAAATAACAAACGTCTAAAGACAAATGACTCAAATCACACATACCTCTGGCACTATCGTTTAGGCTTTATAAATGAGAATCGCATTTCCAAATTACATAGGGATGGATACTTGGATAAGTTTGATTTTGAATCATACGAAGAATGCGAACCATGTCTCATTGGCAAAATGACTAAAGCTCCCTTTACCAGTCAAGGTGAGAGGGCCACCAACGATTGGAATTGATACATAGTGATGTATGTGGTCCAATACGTACGATGGTAAGAGGTGGCTTTTGTTATTCATAACCTTTACTGATGATTTTAGTAGATACGGATATGTGTATCTTTTGAAGAACAAATCCGAATCATTTGAAAAATTCAAAGAGTATAAGGCTGAAGTTGAAAAGCAATTAGGCGAAAGTATTAAAACTCTACGATCTGATCGTGGGGGAGAATACTTAAGCTTGGAATTCAAGAATTTCCTAAAGGAGTGTGGTATCGTATCACAACTCACTCCTCCTGGAACACCACAATGGAATGGGATGTCTGAAAGGAGAAATCATACCTTGTTGGACATGGTACGGTCGATGATGAGTCATGCGGATCTTCCAATCAGTTTCTGGGGTTATGCTCTAGAGACGGCTGCACGAACACTAAACCGAGTTCCTTCAAAATCGGTTCAAAAGGCACCATATGTGATATGGACTGATAAACGTAATAGCGTGTCATTTATGAAAGTTTGGGGATGTGAAGCATTTGTGAAACGCTTGGTCTCTGATAAGCTAGGATCGAAATCAGATAAATGTAATTTTGTAGGATACCCATTGGAAACTAAAGGGTATTATTTCTATAAACCTTCTGAGAACAAAGTGTTTGTTGCTCGAACGACACTGTTTCTAGAGAAAGAACTGGTTTCTAAGAAAAACAGTGGGAGGACAATAGATCTTGATGAGGATCGAGAACTACATAATAATGTTGAACCAGAGTTGGAACATGAGCAGAATGAGACTCAAGATGTTGAGAACAATACTGCTCAAGAAACACAGGTCGTTCGTAGATCTAGTAGGATTCGCCATGAGCCAGAGAGATATTATGGATTTCTCCTGACTCAAAGTGGCGATGTGATTCTTGTAGATAATGATGAGCCTCTCACCTACAAGGATGCTATGAATAGTCCAGATTCTGAGAGATGGCTGGAAGCCATGAAATCTGAGATGGATTCCATGTATGGACTTTGGTTGAACCACCTAATGGGGTAAAACCCATAGAGTGCAATTGGGTTTTCAAGAAGAAAACTGACATGGATGGAAATTTACAGACCTACAAAGCAAGACTAGTGACGAAAGGTTTCAAGAAAATTCATGGTATTGACTATGATGAAACTTTCTCACCAGTAGCTATGGTCAAATCCATCAGGATTTTGCTTGCGATAACAGCTTATTATGACTATGAGATCTGGCAAATGATCCGCTTTCTTAAATGGGAGCTTAGAAGAGGATGTGTACATGACACAACCTCAGGGTTTTGTCGATTCGAGGTTTGCTAGAATGGTTTGTAAGTTGCGACGATCCATTTATGGATTAAACTAGGCCTCTAGAAGATGGAACATCCGTTTTGATGAAACAATCAAAGAGTTTGGCTTCATACAAAATGAGGATGAGCCGTGTGTTTACAAAAAGGTCAGTGGGAGCCATGTGGCATTCCTAGTATTATATGTAGATGACATATTACTAATAGGGAATGACATTCCTTCTCTACAGGATGTGAAGACTTGGTTGGGGAAAATTTCTCGATGAAAGACTTAGGCGATGCTGCCTATATCTTAGGGATCAAGATCTATAGAGATAGATCTAAAAGATTAATTGGCTTAAGTCAGAGTACATACATTGACAAGGTATTGCATCGTTTTGGGATGCAAGAGGCAAAGAGGGGATATGTCCCAGTGTCTCATAGGATAGTGATCTCAAAGGAAAACTGTCCTAAATCATCAGATGATAAGGATTGTATGAGTAAAGTACCATATGCTTCGTCAATTGGTTCTATAATGTATGCAATGTTATGTACTCGTCCTGATGTGTAAGAACCCTAATTTTTGGTAATATTTCCTTTTATTTAATATCTTGTGACATTATCATTATGGAACCTTTCTAGTCATCCCTGTTGATTAATAGAATTGATTGTCTGAGAAACTGCGTTGTTGCATTTATTATGTAAGATATACAGAGAGATTGTGAAGGCAAGAGTCTTACTGTTAGTAATATTTATTAAACTTGGGATTTGAGAATGGTTAGAATATTAAAGGATTTATTAAGAGTTATGACGAGGAATTACGAACATTCGAGGAATTTACACAATAAGTACTTAAGGAATTATAGGGGAAATCTCTACGCGACGAAATATTATTACGAGAGAATAATTAAGATACGATACGAAGTAAGGATTAAATGACAAGCATTGGTGGGAGAATAATATTACAAGGAAAGAAATTACATGCAAGTGCCATGTAACTAGCTAGTTAGGAAAAGAAACTAGAAAGCATAAAGTAGAAGTGAATAGTGACATGTGTGATGGGTGATGTACCTAGGGGACAATAGGGCATGGGGAGACAACCTAGACTCTAGCTTGGCAACATGTGAAATACACCTAATACCCACAATAATACATATCCTACTTATCATTTCATTACCTTTCAAAAACAAAACAAAGAGAAAACACTCCCCCCCCTTTTTAGAGCTCTCGGCCGAACTACAAGGAGAGAGGGAGAGAGATTTTCTCTCCAACATTTCTTCATCTACAACCTCAAGCAAAAAATCCTAGGGCTTCCTTGCATTATAATAGAGGTATGGTATCAATTTCATAGCATTCCATCCATTGATTCTTGAGATAAAAATTGTTGAAAGTTTAGAGGGGTGTTAACATAAGTTGTTATCTTTTAGATCTTGAAGGATTAAGGTTTGTGAGGGCTCATCCAAGTGTTCTTAGTTGTTGTAAATCTCATCCAAGGTCTTTAGCTACTCAAGAAGGTATACAAATCTCAAACCCCCTTGGTTATGTAATGTTTATATAGTATGGTAGTAGATCCATGTGTTTTAGGACTAATCTTGGATGTATATGTATTGGATAGCATGGATCTTGAGTTTTGATGTTGAGATTGTGATTTTTATGACTATGGTTAATATATATATATATATCTCCATGAGTGTTATGAGTCATGATCTAATTGTATTAAGTGGTGATTATGTTATGGAAGTAGGAATAATGGTTGATCTAAGTAGTTTGAGCTTGCTGAGTTTGTCCAGGAACTTTGATCTGTGTTGTAGCACGATTTTGAACCCCCAAATGATGTCCCCTGATGTCATACCTTATATTGTTGGAAAGATAATTGAATGTAGTTTCTGGAAATGTAAGGATCATAGCTAGGTGATGTGTGGATTTTTAGTTATGGCCGGAGGAGTGAATTTTGTTTCTGGACTATGGACTGCATTAAGTGACCCCCTTGTGAACCTTGTTTAAACACCTTAAAATATATGTGGGGTCATGGAAAAATTTGAGAATGTAGCTAATGCAGTGGTGAAGACCACCAAAAAGGAATTGGATTAAAATATGAATTTTTGGATTTTATAAAAATGCTAGAGTAAAATTCGCGCAATGGAAAAAGTCGATTAGTGGAACATGATTCTAGGGTTAGTGGTTATGATTCGAACGTGGTAACTAAATTAAGTCGAGTAAGTGACGAGCGTAATCGAGAGATGACATGGACCTATAGTGGGGCTAGGGAGTCATAAGACGAAGTCGTTAAGTTAATTTCGTACCCCCTTAAAACCCCGTAATTAAAGAGAAATTGTTAAGGTACTAACGAACGATTATTGTTTATGTATAGATCGTTCGAATCCGCACGCTCGACCACCCCAACCAAACCAAGGCAAGTTTACTTTTCAAAACTTATCCCTATACAAGGATTTTCACTGTTGTGTTTGTAGTTTTCAAATTATATCAAATGCTATGTTTATCGAAGTATTGATGCAATTGAGATTGAACAAGTACATGTATGCTTTTACCCCTTGAACTTAGATTGAAATGTTTTCTTCGGACAACGACTCTAGCAATAGAGGTCGTAGCGGTCCGTATATACTATTGACCGGGGAGCGGTATATTATTATATCGTATCTAGATTGCGAAAACCCGAAGGGTCATTCGGGTGGTATCGTATACTCAAATATTATGTTCATATCTTCGTAAATACTCGAAACCCTATCTTGGATTAAAAGTTTATTTTATCGAATAATTATTTTATTAATTATTAATATTAAATCTTAAAATATTATTTATTAATCATTTTTCATTACTTAAAGACAAAGTTAATCCAAGATACTTTTTAATACTTTCAAACTCGAACTCTTTCGAACTCAAAACATCTTCGAAAACCCCCGGTCAGGTTCCGCTTCTTTTATGATTTCAAGAATCATCGGTCGACTGATGTCGGACCTCAACTACTCTGTTTTCAATCAAAATCAAGTTTTAAAAGAAAAGAAAAAGGGACTCTGGCAGGTGTGGGAACCGTTGACGAACGATTCCCGGGATGTGTAAGTGGCCGTGAGCCAGGCGGTCCATCACTTATTATTCCGGCCCAGGTGTTGCCGAAGGATGATTACGGATGTAGTTTTCATCGAGGGTGATTACGGATGTAGTTTTCACCCGAGGGATAGTTACGGATGTAGTTTCTATCCTTCTACCGGTAGAGAAGACCCACGGATTATTGGACTTGGATGTGGCGACTGATCATCGTCAATCCTTGTCAGGTTTTGTGTTTTCTTTAAGTCCCATTCCTCCATTTTGGAAAAATGCTTTGACACTGCTTCTTAGGCTTTTGTGCCAAGTTGCTGATAGTGTTCTATTTTGATGAGAAAGATGTTGATTCAATGCAGTATCTAGAACTGCAAGTTTATTTTGAAAACAAGGGCGCATATTGTTGCACCTTCGAGATTTATCAACTATGACAAGTGATTTTATAACTGATTGATACAAACAAATATATCATTTGCCAATCATATGAGATGTTATATTGCCTATCTTATATATATTTCTTGCTGAGCTATAGTTGCTCACTCTTGCTTGTTTTCAAATTTTACAAACACAACAGCTAAGCGAAATGGCAAGACCCAGGCAGACTGTTCGAAAGCAGGTGACTAGGCCCGAGCCACCACTTGAGATTCCACCGGTAGGCCCCATTAGCTGGATTGGTTGGCAGCTTTTGTTAGTACGTTTTATTTATCAGCATGACCTGTGCAAGGCAGTGTATCGTAACAAACTTTCAAGCCGCCAACTTCGCTTCATATCGAAGTGTTGCTGGTAGCATAAACACTATTTAATTCGGTCTGTAATAACTCTGATAACTTTATTACTGTTTAATCAATGTGTGACGTTTCTGAGGCTCTAACCTGTGTGTGTGAGTGTGGTGTGAGTTTATTGTGGGGTCGATGGCTGTGTTATTTATATTATGTGCAAGAACAGGTATGTTACTAATGTAAAATGGACCGTGAGCGCCTAGATCTCCGACCCCGGATCTGGGGGCGTCACAGAAATGGTATCAGAGCGAGGTTACAGTTCTCAGAAACGATAGTAATTTAAGAAAGCAACTCTAATAATAATAACAATAACGATAACCTTAATAACAACTTTAATAACACTTAGAACTCTCATCGAGTTTGTAGTCGGGTTATCGGATATAGCCCTGAATTTAAGGCCCGTGAGGGAACTACTCCTAAACCCTTCTTTTATGGTTAGTGACCCACCTTATTTCCCTTGTGTAGATGGAGGAGATACCAGACCCTGAGGCTTTCGAGAGAGAGCAGGACGAGGCCCTGATGCGAGAGACCGAGGATCCTGAGGAGGATATGGGTGCTAACTCCGAGCTTGGCCCCTGGATTACAGTGATAGATAGTGCTGATGATGAGGATCCCGTTGAGGAGCCCTTTGAGCCTGAGCCCGAGCCAGAGCCTGTTACCCCATCTCCTGTAGCTACTGATGAGGAGAGTGTGAGATCCGGCGAGGGTCGTGTTGTGTCACCCCCACCTTCTCCACAGACATCTAGCCCTGTTTCATCGGACGGTGACTCTGAGGATGACACTTCTGGCGAGGAGGAGCTTGACCCTACCCCTGCTCCTGCTCCTGCTGCTGCTGCTGCACCTACGCCTGTTCCTGTCATACCACCTCCACCGGCGGACCTACCCCCAGTGTCTGGTACTGAGCATGCTTACGTGGTACAGTTCCTGACCCGAGACTTACTATCTGCAGAGGCCCGACTTAACGAGGCGAGGCGGGCACTAGTGGAGGAGCGCGAGGCGCGCTTGAGGATCCAGGCTGAGATGAGGACTACTGTTGCTAGGAGGACTAGGGCTCGACTCCACAGGATTGAGATGAGGAGTCGCGATAGGATTCTTGGTTTAGGGATCCGCGGGGGCGGAGTGATCCAGGCTAGGGATGCTAGGCGTGTTGTGCGTCGTGCATTTACCCGAGTGAGGACCTTGCTCCGTCGCGGCGCGGCCCCATGATGTGTTACTGATAGCTCAGTCCCCTAGGTTCAGATGCCATTAGTGTGTCGATTTTGCGGGATAGTTGACTTGTGCAGTGGTATCCTTCTGACCATTGGATGAGTAGACTGACCTACAGATATATAGATGTGACTTCGGGTAGTATGTATGGATGTAGCCCTACTTTTGTGTAGCCTGACTATTCGGATGATGTATTCGTATTTGTTCCACTTTTGCTAGACTTTGACATCGGAACTATGTATTTGGCTCTAACATCCAAACTTGTGATAACCCTTGTACCGTACTTATTTAGTTTCAGTTTCCTTAATATTGCCTCAACTGCTTTACTTTCCGATGCCATGCTTTACTATTTTGATATACAACTGTGATTATACAATTGCTACAAGCCACAAATACAACCATACTGTTTCAAATTTACGATATGCGATTTCAAATTGTTTTCTACAATTTCCAAAACGTTTCTACAACCTTTAAAAATAAATTTTTCCAAAAAAAAAAAAAATTGTTTTGAAATTTTGAAAAATATTTTGAGGTTTCGAAGTGTTGAAAACTCTTGTAAATGTTTTCGAATTCCAAAGGGATTTTTTCCCCAAAAATGTTTGACATTTTATCTCCAACATCGGATTATTAAAACTTTTGCACTTCCACCCTTATGAGGAGGAACGGTACGCTCCTGACCCGTGCAAACGCTGTCAGGTAATTGGAAAACCCTAACCCCTTTCTTGTTTTATTATCAGAATCATGCCACCCAGAAGAATGAACACTCGAGCCCACCCGATCAGTTCTGAGGGCCAGGGTAGCCACCATGGAGCCGGAGGCCACCAGAACCATGAAGGGGAGAATGTCAACCTGAGTGAGAATGAGGGCAACGATCATAACCTGTTTGATGACTCTGAGTATGAAGAAGAAGAAGCTGGTGATGATACCCGAGAGGTAGAACATCCTAGGGGAGGCCATATGGAACAGTTCATGGAGTTACTTAGGCAGAACTTGGACCGACCCCCAGTTCAGCAACCACCCCAGAATGCTAATGCTAATGCTTTCCGGAACTTCAAATCCCTGAAACCCCCAGAATTTAAAGGAACTGCCGACCCTGTCGAGGCAAGGGCCTGGCTGAAGGAAATGGAAAAATCTTTCGAGATACTAGGTGTCGCTGAGGAGCAGAAGACTGTTTTCACCACTTACCTTTTGAAGGGTGAGGCGAACTATTGGTGGGAAGCTAAGAAGAATTTGGAAGGAAGAGGTGTGGTAACCTGGGAGAGATTTAGCGAGCTGTTCTTGGAGAAGTACTTTCCTAGGTTCATGGAGACACAAATGGAGCTGAAGTTTTTGGAGCTGAAGCAAGGAAACATGACGGTGGCCGAGTATGAGGCCAAATTTACTGAGCTGTCGAGGTTTGTGCCAGAATATGTGAACTCTGAGGCAAAGAGGGCCCGAAGGTTTCAACTAGGGCTAAAACAATGGATTCAGAATCGTGTGGCGGTTCTTGAGCTGACAGACTATGCCACCCTGGTACAGAAAGCGTCAATTGTTGAGGCTGGGAGTGAACAGATGCAGAAAGAGA
Source organism: Saposhnikovia divaricata (assembly GCA_036435485.1). NCBI lineage: Eukaryota > Viridiplantae > Streptophyta > Magnoliopsida > Apiales > Apiaceae > Saposhnikovia > Saposhnikovia divaricata. The sequence goes on from CM071599.1 coordinate 24,662,838, forward strand.
GGGAAGGAAAGAAGAGGAAGTTGGATAGTCGGAAGGGAAACTCTGCTGGTGGGAGCTTTCCGAGCAAATTTAAGTGAGGAACGATGTCCCAACCCAGCGGGAACTTTGGAACCAAGAGAGCTGAAAGTTGGAGTGTGGGCCAGGGCGGCCGACCACAGGGATCGTCTTACTCTACCCCATCCCGAGCCCAACCCCCAGAATGCAATAAATGTGGAAGGAAACATGCGGGCGTGTGTAACCTGCAAGATGTGAAATGCTTCAAGTATGGGCTGACAGGCCATTATGCTAACGCCTGTCGCGGAACTAGTAACAACCCGAGTTTCGGAGGTAATTGCTTCAAGTGTGGGAAACCAGGGCACCGAATGAGGGAATGTATGTCCTCTGGGCCAGCTGCATCGAGAGTGAGTGGAACTGCTTCTAACAAGGCCCCTACTGCAAGAACTTTTAACATGACGGTGCAGGATGCCGTGAGGAACACGGATGTGATTGCAGGTACCCTACTACTCAACTCAGTTAAAGCAAATGTTTTATTTGATTCGGGAGCTACCAAGTCTTTCATATCTCTAGATTTTGTATGTCAGTTAGGCCTTAAGACTGAACCATTGAAAGACAGATTGCAAATAGAGATAGCTAATCATGAAATTATTCCCGTTAGCCAAGTATGTCCAGGTTGTGACTTAGAAATAGAAGGGCGACACTTTCGGGTAGACTTAATACCTTTTAAACTAGGGGAGTTTGACGTAATAGTAGGTATGGATTGGTTAACAATCCACGGAGCCCAGATTGATTGTGTCAAGAAGAAAGTAAGTTTGAGACTGCCAGGGGATGAGGAAGTAGTATTTAGTGGGAAATGGCAAAGCCAAAAGTTCCTGACTATGATTCAAGCTAAGAAGCTGTTACGTAAAGGATGCGAAGCATATTTAGCCTATGTGAAGGATACCAAGAAGGAGGCACCAAACCTGCAGGAAATCCCTGTCGTTAATGAGTTCGCGGACGTATTTCCGGACGATCTTCCCGGACTACCACCCGATAGGGACATCGAGTTTGCTATAGACTTAGTTCCGGGTATGGCCCCAATTTCGAAAGCCCCATATCGGCTAGCCCCAGTGGAAATGAAAGAGCTGGCCACTCAGTTACAAGAGTTGTTGGATAAATGGATGATAAGACCTAGTGTGTCACCGTGGGGAGCCCCGGTGTTATTCGTGAAGAAGAAGGACGGTAGCATGAGACTATGTATAGATTACTGGGAGTTGAACAAGGTGACTATAAAGAATAAGTATCCCTTGCCCAGGATAGATGACCTGTTTGACCAATTGAAAGATGCAGTTTATTTCTCTAAGATTGATTTGCGGACCGGGTACCACCAGTTAAAGATCAAACCAGAAGATATACCAAAGACGGCCTTTCGCACCCGGTATGGACACTATGAGTTCCTAGTGATGTCATTTGGGCTAACGAATGCCCCTGCAGCTTTCATGGACTTAATGAATCGAGTCTTCAAGAAATACTTGGACAAGTGTGTTATAGTCTTCATCGATGATATCTTGATTTATTCCAAGACGAAGGAAGAACATGCAGAGCACTTGAGGATTGTATTGGGAGCATTGAGAGAAGAAAAGCTGTACGCTAAGTTCTCGAAGTGCGAATTTTGGTTGAGGGAAGTTCAGTTTTTAGGGCATGTGATTAGCGAACAAGGCATTCTAGTGGACCCAGCCAAAATAGAGGCTGTATCAAATTGGGAGAGACCAACCACTCCGAAAGAGGTTAGAAGTTTCATAGGACTGGCTGGCTACTATAGGAGATTCATCCAAGACTTTGCAAAGATAGCAGCCCCTTTGACCCGGCTAACTCGCAAGACCGAGAAGTTTGTGTGGACTGAAAAATGCGAAGAGAGCTTCCAAGAGTTGAAGAAGAGGTTGGCGACAGCACCAGTACTAGCCCTACCTGATGATAAGGGAGATTTTGTGATTTATAGCGACGCATCCCATAAAGGTTTAGGGTGTGTGCTTATGCAGCACGGTAAGGTGATTGCTTATGCGTCCAGGCAACTTAAGGAGTATGAGATAAGATACCCCACCCATGATTTGGAATTAGCAGCGATAGTTTTTGCTTTGAAGATCTGGAGACATTATCTGTACGGAGAAAAGTGTGAAATCTACACGGATCACAAGAGCTTAAAGTACATATTCACTCAGAAAGAGTTAAACATGAGGCATAGGAGATGGTTAGAGCTAATCAAAGATTATGATTGTGAGATTCATTATCACCCAGGGAAGGCCAATGTGGTGGCCGATGCACTTAGCCGAAAGGAGAAGCTTAAGATGATGATGTCAGTGGACGAATTGATCAAGGACCTTGAGAAACTGGAGATTGAAGTGAGGTTACCAGAAATTGGACAAGAGAGTCTAATGGAAATAAAAGTCCAACCACCGTTATTGGAAAAGATTAAGTTATGCCAAGAAAAGAAGATAGAAGAAAAAAAGAATTCGATGGAGAAAATTTTGACTGGCGAGGAAATTAAGTGTGAGAAGGACGGGAATGGAATTATGAGGTACGCATCTAGGATATGGATCCCGAACGTTCGAGAATTAAAAGATGAGATTTTGCAAGAGGCTCATAGTTCGAGGTACTCAATTCACCCTGGAGGCACTAAGATGTATAGAGATTTAAGAGAATACTATTGGTGGCCTAATATGAAGAAGGACGTGGCAGAGTGGGTAAGTAAATGCTTGACATGTCAAAGAGTGAAGGCCGAACACTAGAGGCCCAGTGGATTGTTGCAACCCTTAGAGATACCCGAGTGGAAATGGGAGCAGATTGCGATGGACTTTGTGGTCGGATTACCAAGGACCAAGACTAATCATGATGCCATTTGGGTAATTATCGATAGGTTGACCAAGTCAGCACATTTTCTTCCAATCAACGAGAGATATACTGTCGACAAGCTGGCAGATATTTACTTAAAGGAGATTGTGGTTAGACATGGGGTTCCTGTGAGCATTGTATCAGATAGAGACCCAAGATTCAACTCCAGGTTCTGGAGAAGTTTTCAGGATTGTGTGGGGACCAAGTTAAACATGAGTACTGCATACCTTCCCCAAACAGACGGACAGAGTGAGAGAACCATCCAGACCATCGAAGACATGTTGAGGGTATGTGCCATTGATTTTAAGGGAAGTTGGGATGACCACTTGTCGTTGATCGAATTTTCCTACAACAACAGTTACCATGCGAGTATAGGCATGCCCCCATATGAAGCTTTATACGGATGAAGGTGTCGGTCTCCCTTGTGTTGGGAAGAAGTTGGAGTGCGGAAGATTTTAGGTCCTGAACTGGTCCAACAGACAAGAGAAACTATCGAGCTCATAAGAGGACGGCTGGTAGCGGCCCAAGACAGACAGAAGAAGTATGCGGACCAGACCCGCAAGGACAAAGAATATGAGGTAGGAGAGTTTGTGATGTTGAAAGTATCGCCGTGGAAGGGATTGATGAGATTTGGTAAGAAGGGAAAACTAAGCCCGAGATTTATTGGACCTTTTTAGATCTTGAAACGAGTTGGGAAGTTAGCCTACGAGTTGGCTTTACCCCCGAGCTTACATCAAGTGCATAATGTGTTCCATGTGTCCATGCTACGACCATACCATACCGACTTCCGACATGTGATAGAACATGATCAAGTGGATCTGCAACCAGACTTAACATATGTCGAGCAACCCGTAGAAATCATGGATAGAAAAGAACAGGTGCTGAGGAACAAGGTTGTCAAACTAGTGAGAGTCTTATGGAGGAATCAGAATGTCGAAGAAACAACATGGGAACTAGAGAGCGCGATGCGTGAAAAGCACCCCCAACTGTTTTCAACCTGATTCCGGGACGGAATCCTTTTAAGGAGGGGAGGCTGTAAGAACCCTAATTTTTGGTAATATTTCCTTTTATTTAATATCTTGTGACATTATCATTATGGAACCTTTCTAGTCATCCCTGTTGATTAATAGAATTGATTGTCTGAGAAACTGCGTTGTTGCATTTATTATGTAAGATATACAGAGAGATTGTGAAGGCAAGAGTCTTACTATTAGTAATATTTATTAAACTTGGGATTTGAGAATGGTTAGAATATTAAAGGATTTATTAAGAGTTATGACGAGGAATTTACACAATAAGTACTTAAGGAATTATAGGGGAAATCTCTACGCGACGAAATATTATTACGAGAGAATAATTAAGATACGATACAAAGTAAGGATTAAATGACAAGCATTGGTGGGAGAATAATATTACAAGGAAAGAAATTACATGCAAGTGCCATGTAACTAGCTAGTTAGGAAAAGAAACTAGAAAGCATAAAGTAGAAGTGAATAGTGACATGTGTGATGGGTGATGTACCTAGGGGACAATAGGGCATGGGGAGACAACCTAGACTCTAGCTTGGCAACATATGAACTACACCTAATACCCACAATAATACATATCCTACTTATCATTTCATTACCTTTCAAAAACAAAACAAAGAGAAAACACTCCCCCCCTTTTTAGAGCTCTCGGCCGAACTACAAGGAGAGAGGGAGAGAGATTTTCTCTCCAACATTACTTCATCTACAACCTCAAGCAAAAAATCCTAGGGCTTCCTTGCATTATAATAGAGGTATGGTATCAATTTCATAGCATTCCATCCATTGATTCTTGAGATAAAAATTGTTGAAAGTTTAGAGGGGTGTTAACATAAGTTGTTATCTTTTAGATCTTGAAGGATTAAGGTTTGTGAGGGCTCATCCAAGTGTTCTTAGTTGTTGTAAAGCTCATCCAAGGTCTTTAGCTACTCAAGAAGGTATACAAATCTCAAACCCCCTTGGTTATGTAATGTTTATATAGTATGGTAGTAGATCCATGTGTTTTAGGACTAATCTTGGATGTATATGTATTGGATAACATGGATCTTGAGTTTTGATGTTGAGATTGTGATTTTTATGACTATGGTTAATATATATATCTCCATGAGTGTTATGAGTCATGATCTAAGTGTATTAAGTGGTGATTATGTTATGGAAGTAGGAATAATGGTTGATCTAAGTAGTTTGAGCTTGCTGAGTTTGTCCAGGAACTTTGATCTGTGTTGTAGCACGATTTTGAACCCCAAAATGATGTCCCCTGATGTCCTACCTTATATTGTTGGAAAGATAATTGGATGTAGTTTCTGTACATGTAAGGATCATAGCTAGGTGATGTGTGGATTTTTAGTTATGGCCGGAGGAGTGAATTTTTTTCCTGGACTATGGACTGCATTAAGTGACCCCCTTGTGAACCTTGTTTAAACACCTTAAAATATATGTGGGGTCATGGAAAATTTTGACAATGTAGGTAATGCAGTGGTGAAGACCACCCAAAAGGAATTTGATTAAAATATGAATTTTTGGATTTTATAAAAATGCTAGAGTAAAATTCGCGCAATGGAAAAAGTCGATTAGTGGAACATGATTCTAGGGTTAGTGGTTATGATTCGAACGTGGTAACTAAATTAAGTCGAGTAAGTGACGAGCGTAATCGAGAGATGACATGGACCTATAGTGGGGCTAGGGAGTCATAAGACGAAGTCGTTAAGTTAATTTCGTACCCCCTTAAAACCCCGTAATTAAAGAGAAATTGTTAAGGTACTAACGAACGATTATTGTTTATGTATAGATCGTTCGAATCCGCACGCTCGACCACCCCAACCAAACCAAGGCAAGTTTACTTTTCAAAACTTATCCCTATACAAGGATTTTCACTATTGTGTTTGTAGTTTTCAAATTATATCAAATGCTATGTTTATCGAAGTATTGATGCAATTGAGATTGAACAAGTACATGTATGCTTTTACCCCTTGAACTTAGATTGAAATGTTTTCTTCGGACAACGACTCTAGCAATAGAGGTCGTAGCGGTCCGTATATACTATTGACCGGGGAGCGGTATATTATTATATCGTATCTAGATTGCGAAAACCCGAAGGGTCATTCGGGTGGTATCGTATACTCAAATATTATGTTCATATCTTCGTAAATACTCGAAACCCTATCTTGGATTAAAAGTTTATTTTATCGAATAATTATTTTATTAATTATTAATATTAAATCTTAAAATATTATTTATTAATCATTGTTCATTACTTAAAGACAAAGTTAATCCAAGATACTTTTTAATACTTTCAAACTCGAACTCTTTCGAACTCAAAACATCTTCGAAAACCCCCGGTCAGGTTCTGCTTCTTGTATGATTTCAAGAATCATCGGTCGACTGATGTCGGACCTCAACTACTCTGTTTTCAATCAAAATCAAGTTTTAAAAGAAAAGAAAAAGGGACTCTGGCAGGTGTGGGAACCGTTGACGAACGATTCCCGGGATGTGTAAGCGGCCGTGAGTCAGGCGGTCCATCACTTATTATTCCGGCCCAGGTATTGCCGAAGGATGATTACGGATGTAGTTTTCATCGAGGGTGATTACGGATGTAGTTTTCACCCGAGGGATAGTTACGGATGTAGTTTCTATCCTTCTACCGGTAGAGAAGACCCACGGATTATTGGACTTGGATGTGGCGACTGATCATCGTCAATCCTTGTCAGGTTTTGTGTTTTCTTTAAGTCCCATTCCTCCATTTTGGAAAAATGCTTTGACACTGCTTCTTAGGCTTTTGTGCCAAGTTGCTGATAGTGTTCTATTTTGATGAGAAAGATGTTGATTCAATGCAGTATCTAGAACTGCAAGTTTATTTTGAAAACAAGGGCGCATATTGTTGCACCTTCGAGATTTATCAACTATGACAAGTGATTTTATAACTGATTGATACAAACAAATATATCATTTGCCAATCATATGAGATGTTATATTGCCTATCTTATATATATTTCTTGCTGAGCTATAGTTGCTCACTCTTGCTTGTTTTCAAATTTTACAAACACAACAGCTAAGCGAAATGGCAAGACCCAGGCAGACTGTTCGAAAGCAGGTGACTAGGCCCGAGCCTCCACCTGAGATTCCACCGGTAGGCCCCATTAGCCGGATTGGTTGGCAGCTTTTGTTAGTACGTTTTATTTATCAGCATGACCTGTGCAAGGCAGTGTATCGTAACAAACTTTCAAGCCGCCAACTTCGCTTCATATCGAAGTGTTGCTGGTAGCATAAACACTATTTAATTCGGTCTGTAATAACTCTGATAACTTTATTACTGTTTAATCAATATGTGACGTTTCTGAGGCTCTAACCTGTGTGTGTGAGTGTGGTGTGAGTTTATTGTGGGGTCGATGGCTGTGTTATTTATATTATGTGCAAGAACAGGTATGTTACTAATGGAAAATGGACCGTGAGCGCCTAGATCTCCGACCCCGGATCTGGGGGCGTCACATGATGTCTCGCATGCTTTGAGCATGATGAGCAGATTCCAGTCTAATCCAGGTGAGGGTCACTGGACAACTATCAAGAATATTCTTAAGTACCTTAAACGGACTAAAGATTCGTTCTTGATATACGGAGGTGATGAGAAGCTAGTTGTAAGAGGTTACACTAATGCTAGTTTCCAGACAGATAGGGACGATTCTGTGTCCTAGTCTGGATTCGTGTTTTGTCTAAATAGAGGTGCTGTAAGTTTGAAAAGTTCAAAGCAAGAGACAATAGTTGATTCCACAATGGAAGCTAAGTATATTGCTGCCAGTGAAGCAGCCAAAGAGGCTGTTTCGATTTGGAAGTTTATTAAAGGACTTGGTGTGGTTCCATCGATCACAGATCCAGTTGATCTGTATTGCGATAACAATGGAGCCATTGCGCAGGCTAATGAACAAAGCTCCCATTCCAAGGCAAAGCATATACTTAGGAGATATCACCTTCTTCGAGAGATAAACGAGAGAGGAGATATAGATATATGTAAAGTGCATACTAATGATAATGTTGCGGACCCACTGACTAAGGCTTTGTCGCAGCAGAAGCACGAAGGTCACACTAGTTCCATGGGTATTAGATACATGGGCGATTGGCTCTAGTGCAAGTGGGAGATTGATAGTGTTAGTGCCCTAGAGACAATGTAGTTGTGCTTCTAGGAAAGACTATTTTGTTATTTAATGATCATGTTCTACTGATTATTCTACATTAATTTATTATGTCTTAATTTACTGCGATATAAATATAAGAGTAATAAATGTCCTTGGAATATAGAACATGTATTCTATATCTTTAAGTATGTGACTTAAAAATGAGATTATATGAATAGCGTTTATATTCCTAAATATCCATAATCGAGCATTATTAATATGGGACAATTATAATGCATAAAGATTAGTATGTTTTGTTGACGGATGACCACATCTCATTGGTCATAGGTATAGTGATACTAAAATCAAGAACATAGGTGCATGTAATTTTATACATGGCACTGGATTAACCCACGGTGAGATTCTACATATTGATAATGTCATTAGAAAGACTCAAAGTGATAATGGTGTAATGATCCTTCGACTTGAGATCATTATATATCTATACGAGGATTAATATACTTTGACTATATTAAAATTTACCTTTGACTGGGTGATGATAAAAGTGTACATCCGGTATATTATGAGTCGTATGAGAAATATGAATGATAGATAAAGGATTTATTATTAGGAGAGATATTATTAGCATTTTGATTGAGTGAGACTATGAAAATGCATGGCCATGTTCAAATATTGATTTGTTTTAATAGTCTACTCATTGATCAAGGAAAACCGGATTAAACGTTGAAGAGGATGACTAACAACATGCCTCGAGTTTAATCTATAATATTTGGTTAAAGGGATTATATTACACGGAAACATTAATTACGAAAGGTTTAATTGGATCACCAATTATTATTATTACTTGGGTAGCAATGATGTATTACTAGATGCCGCTCATTGTTTATAATTTTATTATTGGATATTAAAATTATTGTCAACGTAATAATAACCTAAAGGGTTACACAATAAGAACGTTTAAAAGGAGTTTTAATTTAAATTATGAATTTAAATTAAATCATTAAATTCAAAATTGGTTATTAATTAATTAAGATGGTCTTAATTAATTATTAAAGAGAATTCGAATTTAATAATAAAACCAAATCAGAATGGGTTTGGAGAAGCCCAATTCGATTTAGGGTTTTAGCCCAATCTCTCTTCCCTATAAATACATTATGATGTATTGTTTAGTACCACAGTTTTGCAATTCATTAAAACATATGGGAGGCTAGAGAGAGAGAGACAGGTTCTTCGGCTAGTACCAGCTCCGGTGATCGTTGGACGATCAAGCATTCGTGTGGACTACTTTGGCAACGTAGATCTCGAAGAGGGTTGCGTGGTGATTGCATTGGACCTCCATCTGTCATCAATTTGTTAAAGCTTAGTTTTAAGGTAAACATTCATAACTACGAATTAAACATCTTGTTTTGCATGGATCCCGCGATTGGATTTCGATTTTTTTGTTTTAATTATTGTTTTTCTGCTGCGTTTGATGCTCGAAACCCTTCAATAATTACATACGCAGATGTGCAATCCTGAAAGCCACACGAACTTAATTTCTGAGAGGACTTCTCACCAAATTTAAATCGAACAACATCATCACCTGCAACAAGTTTAAAGACATGATTATTACCTTTTACAAGCAAATCAGATGAGATGTGTGAACCAAACTACAGTAAATTATTTTCTATTTAATTTAAAGATCTTTTTCTGCTAGATGATGGAGATTATGATATACTTCCTGCTGTTGATGAGTGGATTTCGTAACAACTTTTTAGAGGTTTTCGGTGAGTTATGAGGCTAACGATCAACTATTCAATGGAAGATTTGGGTTGTGTTTGTGGGGGTGAGATGAGCTTGAGAGTGCCTCCAATAATCTCAGGTTCCTTTAGAGAGAATTAGAGAGTTAAAATCCGTCTGTCCCCTCTTAAGGTGCCTACGTATCCTTTATATAGGAATCAAGCTCACGTAGTTCTAATGCTAAACTGATTCTGCTTGACCAGCTGTATAGGGTAGTCTAGTTCGTGTTGGACTCAAGTTCCTTTAGAGCTTACCACGAACTGGTTGGCTAAGTAGAGTAGAACTCGAGTTCATATCCTACTATAAATCTGACGTCTATTACAGGCATTCTAGGATCAACTACGTCCTAGAAGTACACTCCAATAATAAATCTATAACTGTCTAGATAGCTTCTAGATCTTTCTGTCGGCTAATATTAGGGACCTGGTGCTCAGGAACCTATATCTCAGGAGCCTGTTTCTTAGGAACCTCCTTATTTCGGGACCTGTTGCTCAGGAACCTCTCTATAGGCATCTGTACCTGCACAAATAACAAACTTATTAGGCTAGAAAGCTTCTTTGATGTCTTCACATGTTTCTGGCTGTCTTTATGGCTGATGCTACGCTGAATCGAACTCTTCTATGAGGAGGAACCTGATCCATTTATGATCTGCTCAACTTCCAATTCTTCGGGAACCTCCTGATACTCGTGGTTTCTTGATCATCTCTCTGTCTGATGCTCATTTCTTCATATCTAATCTTCATGGCTTGTACTGGATCTATCTTCTAGCTTGTGTAAATTGGACCCTATGACTTAATGGGCCTAAATTCAGCCCATGGTAATTTTGGGCACAACACCTGCATTGATCAATCTTTTAATAGCAGCTTCTCTGCCTTCTATAATGTAAATCTTTCCTTGTTTAAGCAAAGATAATATTTGAGATGCGACCAGGAATGCAGAAAACAATGCTTCGTAATGTTAAACCTTATAAAGGTAAATAAAAAAAATAAGCCTCATCCGTTGTAATGTAGCTTTGGTATGTTAATACAAGTTCCATGGAAGTAGGAATACCGTATAGGTTTATAGGCTATAGCATTAAGTTTTACGAAATCCGAAAGCCAATTTCTGGTGTAAGGTGTAATTTATGCCAAAACATTGTAACTTACCCCCATTATTTGTGTAATTTACGGTGTTTACTACTATAAACTAATTTTCTTCCTATGTAACTTCAACTTGTGGGGATAATTAACCAAAAACATTTTACAAATTTCTTACCAGGAAGTATAAGTTTATGGGAAGTTCAGCTTCTTAAAGAGATAAAAATATTTTTGGACAAACAAAGACCTTTAAATTCAGAAAAACAAAAACACTGTACTTAAATTCGGGGCCAACTATATAACTGACATGATGGGGATGTAACAAACACCAATTATCGCGAAACATGTCAAATATTCTTGCTCGCATGTGTGGGCAACACTAAATTGAATATAGTCTTGATCATAATATATCTCCGTCCGTTTCCAGTAGATTTTTTATTCTCAAATTGTGAGAAAAAAGGCTATTTATTTCAGTTTTAATTATAGTAGATATGGGCTAGCATATCAACATCTAGCTTCTCCCAGCCAAGTAGAGAGGTAATTTCATCCTGCTACACGCATATATTAAAACGTGGTCTCTTTCATATATTTATATTTTGATGTTATTAAGCCTATTTAACATCCGCAGTTGGCAAAACATCTTGTATAACAGTTTGGCAGAAAGAAAAGAAAAGTTGAGCAAGAAAAGAGAGTTATGGATAGAAGCATTGGTGCTGTGAACAACGAGCTTGTTGATGCAAAATCTCGGTTGAGGAGACAAACTCGCGAGTTGAGATCGATCAACTCAACCATTAAAATGAAGAAGATCAAGGAGCTTCAAGACTTAGTGGAGGAGTTGGAAGAAAAGCTTGAAGAGAAGGCCAGGAGGAGGATGATGATTAGTAGTATATATAGTCTTCTATCTATTACTATATATTAAATATCAACACAAGGGCAAAAAGTGCCATTTTATTTGTTGTGAAATTACCATTGCACCCCTATTTGTTGAAAATTAACAAAAATGCCACCCTTTAAATATTTGTGTAAAAATTAGTTCAAATTATGTTAATGTTGGGAATTGAACCCATGACCTTCCCCTCTCAAACTCATGCCATAAACATTATGCTACACTTAGTTTTGTGTAATTATGTTAGTGTTGGAATTCGAACCACAGACCTTCTTCTATCAAACTCATGCCATAAACAACTATGTTACACTTAATTTTAAGTTTTGTTTAAAAATTCTATAAGATAAATCACATCTTCTTTTTTTGTCTCATCCTCTTTTATTTTTGTTTTTGAGTAAATAAAGAATTGATTTATATTATTTCTAGAAGCATCTCCACCTCCCGCTGAAATCTTCCACTCTCCAGCTAATTCACCTTGTGTTGCAAAAGGTATAATTTTATCTCTATTTCATTTAACTTCATCTTATATTAGGGATTAGGTTCCTGAAATTTGGGGATTTTTCACTGTTATAGCACACACACACATTATATATATATAATTATGGTTTTTGTTCTTATAAATTTTGGGGATTTTTCAATATGTTGGATTCTACAATCAAATTTGCGGAAAAAATCCAAGTGGATTAAGTGAGCAAGATAAGATACTGATCGTTTAATTTAGTTTATGCTATCATTTTTAATTTGGAATGTAATAAGTACTTCTTTTATTAAGATTTTATCCAGTATGTGATTACGGATTGGTAATATTTTTACTTATGGTCTTAACTAGTATGCATTGCCAGTGCTTTATTGTATATGTTAAGATATGTTAAGATTTAATATGAGGTGTTCTCTACACTTGTCTTGTTTCCATAATTAAATCTGAACTTAAGACCATAAAATTGTTAGGCTGATCACAATATGAAAAAAGTGTCTACAAAAATAATACCACAACCGTGTTGGGGCTACATCATATACTTTGATGCATTGATACATTTGTGATTGTTTGTCTGTCAATGTGTGCGAGCACGAAGAGGACCATGTAATATTACGGAAGCATCAAGAATGTATATGTAGGAACATATACCTTTTGTTCTTATCGTTTTTTGGTATCATTAAAGTTCTTTTGCTTTTATGGTAGCTATTATAGAAGTTTTAAGTCAAGAACTTCAGGTTGATTAGATGTTAGTTAGAGTTGAGAATTAGCAATTAAGATTGTCCAAATTAGGATATGGACTCAAAGTTACAACTATTTAATAATTTATCTAGTTCTGGTTATGAATTGTAAAATGTTCATCTTGCTGGATAAGGATATGGTCTCAAAGTCACAGATACATATGACAGTTACAATTCTGAAATCTGATGGTGTAATGTCTTTACACACTAGGCTTAACTGCTACTAATATTTGGAGATATTATTATTGTTGTATGAAATTGACATGCTCTGTTTTTACTTTGGGCCAAGTTTTTATGCTATTTAGTTCTAAGGTCAGGTTTGTAAGTTAAGGTAAATAATTATGTACATATATATGAACTTTAATTTTTAATTTATTTTGTAATAGGGCAGGGAAGGCGGAGATGATGAATGCAGCGGAGTTGATGAATGCAACGGAGTTGATTGATTGTTATCTCGTTCTTGGTTTACTAACTAGGAGTGAAGGTGCTAAGCTTTCGTAGAAGGAAATTAAAGAAGCATATGTCTTTAAGTGTTCGGAATTACTGCTACGCAGAACAAATGAGGATCCAAATACTGGTAAAGAATTAGAGCAGGTTGAGCGTTCTTACTTGACTCTCAAGGATTGTAAACTCAGAAGGGAGCATCATCACCATGTCGCTATAATTGGGATGGAGAAACTTAAGTTGGAAACTTCAGAAGCAAGTGGATCAAGTTCTCGACCTCAGGTTTGATTTATTTTTTGTTTTAAAATAAATATTTCGCCCTGTCAAAAAAAACTTAGGTCTTGTTGTGTTTGCTATTTTCTTGGACATTGCAATTCATATTCAAGTTAGCGGTTGTACAAATGTATAAATCATCATGCTATCTTAATCTATCATCATTATCATTAATCTTGCTATCATCACTGATAAACAAGCTAATTATTTTGTCTTTCAGAAAAAAATGGAAGAAGAGGACGTCCAAAAAACCCCCCCAATCCTTCATCAAATTGGCCCGAGGTAAATCATTTGATTTTGTTTGAGAGTGAACAACTAAGAATTTGATATAATACTTCGTGCAACTGACTTGTATGATGCATACTCAGGATGGAACAGTGATTCATTTGCTCCATGAATCTGCCTATGGATATGCTCTTTTTTATGCCTATAAATTTACTGATGGTGATACACAAAATTTTGAATCAGCTGAAAAGTACACCACCCTCTCCGAACCCCTGATGCTCGAAGCATTCCATCCATTTTTATCTATTGATGACTCTCTTGTGGAAATGAATGCAATATCCAGTTGTAAGTTGATTTCTAAATTAGTTCAAAAACATATATCGTTCTACTTTTATTGTGTGTCCTATACATATGCAGTAGAATTGTAGAAACTTTATAAATTGATACCCTCTATCTAACATCAACACAAGGGCAAAAAATTCCATTTTATTGGTTGTGAAATTACCGTTGCACCCCTATTTGTTGAAAATTAACAAAAATGCCACTATTTTAATATTTATGTAAAAATTAGTTGAAATTATGTTAATGTTGGGAATTGAACCCCTGACCTTCCCCTCTCAAACTCATGCCATAACCATTATGCTACACTTAGTTTTGAGTAAGTTTTAAAAAATTTATTAGATAAACCACATCATCTCCTTTTGTGCCATTTTTTTTTCAACTACATATTAAGCCTCAATGCAAGTGCAAAAAGTGCCAATAAATAGGTTCTGAAATTACTATTTCACCCTCATTTTTTGAAAATAACAATAGTGCCACCCCTTTATATTCTATGTAAAAAATGGAAGAATTTATGTTAGCTTTCGGAGTCGATCTACCAACCTTGTTTTAAGTTGTTCATGTCATAGCCACTATATTACATTACTTTTCGAGTTTCCTTAAAAATCTTATAAGATAATTCACCTCATTTTCACTTAACTTATTTTCTTTTTAGTTTTCACTTTTGAGTAAATAAAATGTTAGTTTATATTATTTATATAACTCAGTTTTTTTTTAATTTTCGTAGTTTTATTTATCTATATATTCAATCATATTATAAATTTTATTACACCTGTATGTTTTCGATTAAATATATATTAATTATGTTATTTATTATTCATATATTTATATTATATTATATTATATCTCTTATCATATTGTAGGCTTGGATTTGATTACCAGAAAACTTACTCTCCCGTGATGGATGGAGTCACTTTTCGTTTTCTTATGGGTATGACTTGTATGGAAAGATTGGAAACACGTCTTATGGACGTTGTGACAACCTATCTTTATGGATCACTTGATAGTGATATTTATATGAAAATCCCTGAAGGATTTGTTGTCCAGTAATTAACAATTGTAGAAGGGGGGTTGAATACAATTGTATAAGATTTTCGACTTTAATAGAAATGATAACACAAGTATGAACAAATAACAGCTTTATTAATTCTAATATAAAACTGTTAAAAACTCTCTAAAGAAATTCTGATGTTCTTGAGAGCTGCTAGGTTACAAGATAACTCGTGTAAGCGATTACAATAAGTAAAACCTAAACTGTGTTTATATATCGTACACAGCTGGCCTATCAATTACAAGATATATTAAATCAATTACATACGACGCTTAGTACATATCTTAATTGATAGCCGCGTTCTTATAAATCAGGTTTCGACATATCAATCTATCCTAAACACATGGAGTAATAGATATCTTCCAAACTTCAAATCCTGATCAGTCTTGTAATACTGATGTAGTTTTCCAATCTTGACGATCACCAGTAGTGATGACGTCACATCATACAATCCTGATCAGCTTCTTAGAATAGATCCTGACATCACTTGAATCAGTATTTCCAACAATCTCCCCCATTTTATACTTTGTAAAATAAAGCACAAATTTCTTGATTCAATGATGTCAAAAACTCAAAAACAAAATCTTCTAAAAATCATCAGGAACAGTTTCATAAATTCTTTGATAGAAATGACTCATCTCCAAGAAATTTGATAGTAACTCCTCTTCCTTACTATTAAGAATTTGAATCAGTTTCTTCTTCAGATCTTTGAGTTCTTCATCTTCCTCATTAATCTGATAAATAGATGCCCTGAGATTCCGAATTGAGTTCCTTGGCAAACTTAGATCATCTAACAGTAGATACAAGAGTGAGCCAATCATACCTCTATAGTTAGTTACATCTACTTGTGTACCTTGTTCAGGATCAAGTTTAGTAGCTGTAGCTATGGGAGTTGAAGCAGTGGCACTGTCTTGCATGTTAAACTTTTTCAGTAAATTCCTTGTGTACTTTGATTGATTGATAAAAATACCATCATCAGTTTGTTTAACTTGAAAACCTAAGAAATAGCTCATTTCTCCCATCATGCTCATTTGATATCTAGACTGCATTAGCTTTGAAAATTTCTCACAAAGCTTTGTGTTAGTTGACCCAAAAATGATATCATCAACATAAATTTGAACCAACAGCAAATTCTTACCATGATTCAAATAAAACAAAGTTTTATCAATTGTACCTCTTTTGAATCCACTTTCCAGTAAAAATTGAGCCAAAGTTTCATACCAGGCTCTTGGAGCTTGCTTTAGTCCATAAAGTGCTTTATCCAATCTGTAGACATGATTTGGATATTTAGGATCAATAAAACCAGGAGTTTGTTCAACATATACGTCCTCTTCTAATTCTCCATTCAGAAAAGCACTTTTCACATCCATCTGGAAAACTTTGAATTTCTTGTGGGCTGCATATGCCAGAAAAATCCTGATACCCTCTAGCCTTGCAACAGGAGCAAAAGTCTCATCATAATCTATTCCTTCTTGTTGAGAATACCCCTTTGCAACTAGCCTTGCCTTATTCCTCACAATTGTGCCATCTGAACCTATCTTGTTTCTGAACACCCACTTTGTACCAACAATTGACCTGTCCTTTGGCCTTGGTACTAGTTTCCAGACTTCATTTTTTTCAAATTCATTTAGTTCTTCTTGCATTACTGTAATCCAATCAGCATCCTTGAGTGCATCTTCAACTTTCTTAGGTTCTTCCTTTGACAAAAAGTTATGATAAAGACATTCATTCTGAGTTGCACTTCTGGTTTTAACACCTTCATCAGGATTCCTAATAATTAAATCAGGAGTATGACTTTTAGTCCGTTTCCTTGGTGGTGGTAACTCATTTCTCGAGTTGGATGCTCCTCCTGGATTGGTGTAATTTTAAAAAGAACTAGAATCATTAGAAGCTCTTCTTGAGATAGTGCTATCTGTTAGGAATATGTTGTACTTGATGATAACTTCACAATCAATCAAATTGTTTAAGGTTTTGTAGCTGTCAACGGATGAGGATTTATAACTCTATCCGTTGACAGGTAGCTCATCAACGGATGAGGTTTTGTAGCACACTGCAGTATCTCTATGTTATCAGTTGATAGTGTTTTTATCCACAGTCATGTTGACTATCAACGGATAGGCAGAATAGGGTAGCCAATTGTAAATAAGCTATGCTATGTAATTCTGTCTAAGTGAAATTGTATCAACGGATGAAGACTAAACTCTATCAACGGATACAACTCAAATCCACTCTATCAACGGATACAGCTCAAGTCCCAACATCAACGGATACTGCTCTATACATCATCAACGGATGTCAGTATACATCATCAACGGATGTCAGTGTACATCATCAACGGATAATCATTGACACTGATTTATATGATTAGCTGGAGATTAGCAGTTGATAAGGACATGTTTGACTGACAGATCACATGAGTTGAAAGTAGATACAAAAAGCAGTATGGCAGCCATACTTTGGAAACACAGAAGAAAGAAGCATTCCATTTACACTATGAATACAAGAAAGGTGCAGGAGACATGTCTGAACACAAGGACAACCTTTCGGCTACATGTGTATTTGGAGTGTAGTAGCAAGTCAACTAGAATTAGATTAGTATTATCTTATTCCAGTAGTACTTGTAAAACTTGGGATATATAACCAAGTGTAGCAACTCTTTGTAGGTTAAGAAAACAGACATATTTGCTTAGGGTTTCTTGAATATTCTTAGAAGCAAAGAGTTGTAAAACGGCAGCTGTGTACATTTTGTATCACAGAGTTTTCTTCAAATAAAAGCTTCAGGTGGTGCATATTAACCACCTGATTTTATATATGTATGTGTTTAAATCTTACATTGCAATTATCTCTTCATAAGTTTCTGAAGTTCTTATCAGAAATTTATAAATATCAAGAATTGTATTCAACCCCCCCTTCTACAATTATACAAGTGTGTAATCTGGGAATAACAATTGGTATCAGAGCGAGCTTCTAACATATTTGAAGTTTAAAGATCAACACACTTCCAACATGTCTAAGAAGGATTATGGAGTGAAGATTCCAGTTCTTGATAGAGAAAATTACTTTCACTGGAAAGTAAAAATGCGTCTACATCTCTCCTCTATTGATGAGGGTTTTGTGGATTGCATTGACAAGGGTCCTCACGTTCCAATGAAGACAGCAACAAGAGTTGGCCTGGCTGATGATGTGCCTGACACTTTCATTCCCAAACCTGTTTCTGAGTGGAGTCTTGAAGATATTGCAGAAGTCCACAAAGACAAAAAGGCCATGAATATTCTGTTCAATGGTCTAGAAACAGACATGGTTGACAATGTTATTAACTGCACTACCGCCAAGGAAGTATGGGACATTGTTCAAACCCTGTGTGAAGGAACAGAACAGGTAAGGGAAAACAAGATGCAACTACTAATCCAACAGTATGAACATTTTCACTTTAAGAGTGGAGAAACATTGAATGATACATTTAGTAGATTTCAAAAGCTACTAAATGGTTTGAAACTGTATGGAAGAGTCTATCAAGTTAAAGACTCTAATCTCAAATTTCTGAGATCACTGCCCAAGGAATGGAAGCCAATGACTGTTTCTCTAAGAAACACTCAAGAGTACAAGACATTTACTCTTGAAAGGCTCTATGGAACTTTAAAGACCTATGAGCTGGAAATGGAGCAGGATGAAGAGATTGAGAAGTCTCAAAAGAAAAGTGGGCCAGTTGCACTCGTTGCCAATTTGGAGCAAAAGGAGGAAAGGACAGAAACTGCTAGTTCTACACCAAACAGGGAGGTTTGTAAAAGTAGAGCAGAATCAAGCAGGAGCAAGGAAAAGGTGTCTGAGGAATTGAATGCCCTTCAGCAGGATGAATTGGATGAGATAGATGAGCACTTAGCTTTTTTATCTAGGAGATTCTCTAAGCTGAAATTCAAGAGAAACTCTGGGATGGCCAAGCCATTTAACAAGGATTTTTCCACAAACAACTATGTGGATAAATCCAAAATTAAATGCTACAATTGTGGGATTGCTGGTCATATGATAAGTGAATGCAGGAAACCTAGATCTGAGAACAAGGGAAAGCCAACTGAGGTTGTTGACTATAAGAAGAAATATTTTGATCTTCTCAGGCAGAAAGGAAAGGCATTCTTGACCCAAGAGTATGACTGGGCTGTTGATGACAATCATTCTGATGATGATGCTGAGTTAGTCAACTTTGCTTTAATGGCTGATTCTGGAGAGCAGGAAGCAAGTTCAGCTAGCAATCAGGTATTTTCTACTAATCTCTCTAAGCTCACTAAAGAGGAATGCAATAGTGTTATAGATGAAATGTCTACTGAACTATATCACTTAAGTGTTACTCTTAAATCACTTACTAAAGAGAACAATAGAATTAAAGAGTCTAATCTGTTTTTAAGTGATAGAAATGCTGCTCTAGAATCTCAATTTCTAGAATTTGAGAAAATGAGAGTTGATTGCAATAATGCTAAAAGTGAACTTGAAGCTGTGTTAAAAAGAGAACTGATTTTAAAAGACCAGCTTGAAAAAGAACAAGGGATAATTGCTAAATTTCAAAGTTGTAGGAATATTTCTCAAAACATAATAGAAGTTCAGGGAATAGAATCATTTGTGAAGGATACCTGGACTCAAAGGAAAAAGGAGCTAGAACCTGGCCTTGAGGATCTAGAGACTATTTGTGAATCAACGGATAGTGATCATCCGTTGACAGATGAACCGTCAACGGATGAGAGGTATCCGTCGACTAACAAAAAGTCTGTTAGTAAGAAGGAACTTAGGAAACTGGATATCAAGTATGGTCCAGTAAACAAGAATTTTGTTAGTGGTGAGTGCAGCAAAACCAAATCCAGTGGGAAGGCTAAGACAGGTGATTTACACAACAAAAAGGCTGTTGGTAAATCAGACAATGAAAAGGTAGAAATTGAGGGCAAAAAGAAAAAGAACAGAAATGGTAAGATAGGCATCAACAAGAAAAACAATTACTCTCCTGACAAGTTTGCTCCTAGGAAAACTTGTAGTAATTGTAATAGTGTCAATCATTTATCTGCTAATTGCAAGATTGTCAACAAGGCTCCTGTTCATGTACCTCAACCAATGCCATGTATGCCTACAATGCCTGGTTTGTATCAAAATGCTAGTTTTTCAAATCCATATGTGAACATGCCATATGTGTCTAATCCATACTTTCAATCTATGAATGTGCCACAAATGTCATGGAACCTACCTAACATGAATAATATGTATGCCAATTTTCCATACATGCATGCATCCAATATTCATGCAAATGAGCATTTGTCAAACCCCATTACTCAAGCATCTACACCGAAGATGAAGAATGCTAAGAGTGCAAAGTCAAAGGCTAACAAGAAAGGACCCAAGGAAGCTTGGGTACCAAAATCAACTTGATTTGTTTTTGAAATGTGTGCAGGGAAACAGAAGGAATCTATGGTACCTAGACAGTGGATGTTCTAGGCACATGACAGGAGATTCAACCCTGCTCACAGAGTTCAAGGAAGGAGCTGGCCCTAGAATTACCTTTGGAGATGACAGCAAAGGATATACTAAGGGATATGGCCTGATTTCAAAAGACAATGTCATCATTGAAGAAGTGGCTTTAGTTGAAGGTTTAAAGCACAATTTGATGAGTATCAGTCAGATTTGTGACAAAGACTATGAAGTAAAGTTCACAAAAGAAGCCTGTGTTGTTTCTGCCAAGGAAGACAACAATGTGGTATTGACAGGCTTTAGAAAAGGAAATGTTTACATAGCTGACTTCAATTCAGCATGCTCAGAATCCATTACTTGTCTCTTCAGCAAAGCAAGTAAGGATGAGAGTTGGCTATGGCATAAGAAGCTGTCACATTTGAATTTTAAAGTTATGAATGATTTGGTAAGAAAGGATCTTGCTAGAGGAATCCCTCATTTGGAGTTTGTCAAAGATGGGCTATGTGATGCCTGCCAATTAGGGAAACAAAAGAAATCATCTTTCAAAAGCAAGACAGAGTCATCCATTGTTAAGCCTCTTCAATTGCTGCATATGGATTTATTTGGTCCAGTAAATGTCATGTCTATTTCAAAGAAGAAATACTGTCTGGTGATTGTAGATGATTTTTCTAAGTTCACATGGACTTTCTTCCTGCACTCCAAGGATTGTGCAAGTGAAATCATTATCAATCACCTCAGAATGCTAAACAATGGTTCTGAAGACAGAGTACAAAGGATCAGGAGTGACAATGGTACTGAATTCAAGAATTCCACAATGAAGATTTTCTGTGAAGAGAATGGAATTGTCCATGAGTTTTCTGCTGCCAGAACACCTCAACAAAATGGGGTTGTTGAAAGGAAAAACAGAACTCTCATTGAAGCAGCTAGAACAATGTTAAGTGAATCAAGATTACCAACATATTTCTGGGCTGAAGCTGTCAACACTGCATGCTTTACTCAGAATATTTCCTTGGTCAATCAAGCTAGAGGAATGACTCCTTATCAGTTATTAACCAACAAGAAACCAACTTTAGCTTTTCTACATGTCTTTGGATGTAAGTGTTTTGTGCTAAGGAATCATGGAGATAATTTAGGCAAATTTGAAGCAAAGGCAGATGAAGCTATTTTCGTTGGATATGCAGCAGGGAAAGCCTACAAGGTCTACAATCTAAGAACCAACATTGTTATGGAATCTGTACATGTTGTGTTTGATGATCAAAAGATTCTAGGCCTAAATGATGAAGGTTACCATGAAAAGTTGGAATTTGAGAATGAAGGTGAAGGAAGAATGTACTATGATGATGATGAGGAGAATGAAGATCATGACCACAGAGATCCACCTAGAGCTTTTACACCAACTAGAAGTGATGCTTACACTGAAAATGAAGCATCCGTTGATAGTCATTCTGGAGCATCCGTTGACAGTCATTCTGCAACATCCGTTGACACTATTAGAGATGCATCCGTTGACAGAAATTCTCAAGCATCCGTCGACAGGCAAAATGATGCATCCATTGACAGTCAACTTCATAACTCAGCAAGGACAACAAACTCAGGGGGAGTTTCTCAAGGTCAAAATTCAATGCTAAATCAACATGATCATGGAAATGAAGCAACCTCATCAAGATCAAATCTTCCACCTGCAAGAAAATGGACTAGAAATCATCCATTTGAGTTAATCATTGGTGAATCAAATTCAAGAGTCCAAACTAGAAGGGCCACTCAAGCAGAATGTCTATACAGTAGCTTCCTGTCTCAAGAGGAACCTAAGAAAGTGGGAGATGCCCTTCTAGATCCAGATTGGGTGTTAGCAATGCAAGAAGAGCTAAACCAATTTGAAAGAAATAAAGTATGGAAACTTGTGCCCAAACCTGATGATAGAAGTGTCATAGGTACTAAATGGGTTCTCAAGAATAAGACAGATGAAAATGGCATAATTGTGAGGAATAAATCTAGATTAGTGGCAAAGGGCTATTCTCAAGAAGAAGGAATAGATTTTGATGAAACTTTTGCTCCAGTAGCAAGACTTGAGGCAATAAGAATCTTTCTAGCCTATGCAGCACATGCCAATTTCAAAGTCTATCAGATGGATGTCAAAAGTGCCTTTCTAAATGGGGAACTGGAAGAAGAGGTCTATGTCCATCAACCTCCTGGTTTTGAGGATCCAGAATTTCCAGAATATGTATATCTTCTCATGAAAGCACTTTATGGTTTGAAGCAAGCACCAAGAGCCTGGTATGACACTTTATCTCAATTTCTTTTGGAGAACCACTTCACTAGAGGTACAGTAGATAAAACCTTATTTCATAGGGATATTAATGGCTCTTCAATACTTGTTCAAATCTATGTAGATGATATTATTTTTGGGTCTACAGATGAGAAGCTTTGCAAAAAGTTTGCCAAACTTATGCAAAGTAGGTATGAAATGAGTATGATGGGTGAATTAACTTACTTTCTTGGCCTACAAGTAAAGCAAGTTAATGAGGGCATTTTCATAAGTCAAACAAAATATATTTATGATCTCTTAAAGAAATTTGACTTAATGGATTGTACATCTGCTAAAACACCTATGGCCACTGCAACTAAGCTTGAGTTGAATACTAAGGAAAAGTCTATGGACATCTCAAGTTATAGAGGCATGGTAGGTTCACTTTTATACCTAACAGCTAGTAGACCTGATATAATGTTTTCTACTTGTCTTTGTGCTAGATTTCAAGCTGATCCTAGAGAGTCTCACTTAATAGCTATTAAAAGAATTTTCAGGTATCTCAAGGGAACACCAAACCTTGGCATTTGGTACCCAAGAGAATCTGGTTTTGATCTAACTGGCTATTCAGATGCAGATTATGCAGGTTGCAGAGTTGATAGGAAAAGTACTACAGGTTCCTGTCAATTTCTAGGAAACAGGCTTGTGTCATGGTTCAGTAAGAAACAAAACTCAGTCTCCACTTCTACAGCTGAAGCTGAGTACATTGCGGCTGGAAGCTGTTGTGCACAGATTCTATGGATGAGAAACCAACTCATTGACTATGGTCTAAAAGTTGAGAAGATTCCAATTTTCTGTGACAACACAAGTGCTATTGCCATCACAGGGAATCCAGTGCAACATTCGAGAACCAAGCACATTGACATCAAATACCACTTCATTAGAGAACATGTGATGAATGGTACAGTAGAAATGCACTTTGTGCCAAGTGAAATGCAGCTTGCAGATATCTTCACCAAGCCTCTTGATGAATCCACATTCACAAGATTGGTAGGTGAGCTAGGTATGCTTAACTTGTCATAATTTCTAGTGATATTTGATTTCAATGAATTGAAGCTGGAAATGTGTTTTGATTTACTTGAAAGTTAAAACTTTCAGAAAAATTTTCTGTAGAAATTTTGCCTAAGGCAAAATTAGCTTATCAACGGATATCCTTTTATCCGTTGATAGTATAAACACATTACTAGATTTTTGCATGTCAACGGGTAACAGGCTATCCACGTCATCAACGGATAAACTGTATCTCAACCGTTCATTCTATATCCGTTGATATACATTTTTTTAACCGTTGGTAACCGTGTATATCTAATCATGGCTGTACTTATTCTCTTTTTATTTATTATCTGACAGTTACTTTTGACCAATGGAGTAATTACTTTTAATTATTTCATTTTTAATTCTTGAAAAATATAAAAGGCGGACTTGTACTCTCACATCTCACTTTTATTCATTTTCAAGCATATCAAAAGTTAACTGCATCTTCTTCCCTAAAACTCTCTGTAACCAAAGTTCAATCACTTCAATGGCGCCTATTGTTAAGATGATGTCCTCCACTGGGTTTACCTATGAGAAGAACAATTTCGCGGCCTTTGTTGACACAGTGAATGCTCCAGAAGCTTACCACACTTTGATGAGTTTCGTGAAGAAATGCAAACTGTCATATGCTATGACGGCTACCACTCCCTTAATCCACGAGGTAATTGAAGAAATGTGGACATCTGCTGAGTACAATGGCACAGACGGTACAATTGCTTTTTCTTTAAAGGGTAAAAACTATGTGGTTAATTCTGATGTAATAACTGCTTGTTTAAAATTGCCTGAGAATAACTGTCTGAAAGTACCTACTGATGCTGAAATTGTTGCCATGCTTAATTCTATTAATTATGCCCTTAGTACTGAAAACTTAGGGAAAATTGCTAGAAAAGGAATGGTTAAAGAATGGAGCTACTTCTGTGATGCCTTCATTAAAACTTTTTCAGGAAAAATTAGTAATTTTGATGCTGTTACCCAGTCCATGCTAACAATGATGTGTATGCTTTTAAATGATAAATTCTATAATTTTGGCACATTAGTTATGTATGAGATAGCTGCAAAGTTGGGAAAAAAGGAAACTAGGAGCAAGAATATCTACTTTGCTAGATTTTTAATGCTCTTAGCACTGCATGTGTCTGAGAATAAGCTATCCATTGCTAACCCGGATAGCAAGTTCCAATGTTTTGTTCAGGAGAAGAGAGTCTTAAGTGACCTGATTCGAATGAACCTCAATGCAGGAGTACAGTTGGTATATCTACCAATTGTTCAGGTAACTATCTCTAACTCTGAAACCCCTATCTCTAGCCCCCAAATTTCTTTGTTTTCTAGTGTCACAATGGAGTCTGTAGTTGTGACCAAACAGGCTCCTACCAAAGTGACCAAATCCAGAGTTCCAAAACCACATTCTAAAAGGCAAACCTCAAGTGTCTCTCAAAAGACACCTGTTGTAAAATCTACCAAACCTCTTGAGGGGAGTGTGAAGGTGGTAGTGAGTGGTGAGGGACAGGGTGAACATCAAAGAAGCCCTAAGGATAAGGAAGGAGAGATGAGTGCAACCACCATTTCAGTCTCTCAAAAGACTGCTAATGTAACTACAGGCCAAATTCTAGTTACACTCTCCCAAAAGAGTGTGACTACTGAATCAAGTTCCCCACAAGGAACACTGCACAAGAAGGTTAGGGACACATATAGCCCAATCTCAAAAACCTATGGAAGAAGAGTGAAATCTAAAACCACAGGGGAATCACAGGGTGCACACACTGTACAGGAAACTGTGCCTTCTCAAACTCAGTTTGATGTGGCTTCAATAAATGTGGAGTCACAGCCCCTTGATCTTAATCTTCAAATCGACACACATTACAATCCACCATCACCAACTCCATCTCTGGATGTGGATATGATAACTACATCAATTCCTGATTCTCCATCTTTAAGATTCTTGGAGAAGCCCCACTCTGTAATTGGTGGTCATCATCTTTTAGATGATTTGTTGGACCATCAATCTTCCCTTCCAGAATTCTCAACACAGACTGTGGCCTCGAACTTAAAATCAATCTCCACAGATTCAGTGTTGGTTTTCTCTTCAACGGATAGAATTATTCCTTCCTCAACGGATATCCTTCATCCGTTGACAAGTGTTTCTCCATCAACGGATGCGCCTCTATCTAGCCATCCATTGACAGCTATAACTACTCCATCAACGGATATTCCTTATCCGTTGATAACTCACTCTACCACTGCTATATCTGACATTCCAGTGTTAAGTGTAGAGGAGTTCTCAGTAGTTGAAACACTTTTAGGTTTGAGGGAAGGGAGTGAGAGGCTGCCTTGTGAGCAGGCAAAAGGAGAGATAAATAATGAGAGGCTGGCCAATTCTTCCGGTCAGGCAAAAGGAGAGTTTGAGAGTTCCACCTTAGTAGGTGAAGGTGAGGGTGTGAGAGGTGTGAGCCAAGGGGAGCCCTTGATGCAAGAAAAGAGAGATGAGGGGAGAGAAGGGACTACAGGAGAGATAAGGATGGAAGAAGCAGCCATTGCTAGTGAGTCAATGGGGGTTGAGGATGCATCCAAGGAAATGGAATTTCAAAGAGAATATCAGTCCATGATTGACTCCATTTCTTTGGATGCTGAAACCTTTACTCACCCTGTTCCTGCCTATCAAATTCTGGCACAACAGGGCAATGTGGAAGTAGAGGAGGCAATGCACCTAGTGCACACCTCACAATCTCTACTTATAGCTAAGGAATCTATAGCAGCTCTGCCAACCACTGCTGAGAGTGATGAATTTGACAATTCTGAAGATGAAGACAGCCAGAGCTCTGAAGATGAAGGTGGTAGCAGTATTCATGATTTTGCATTTGCTCAAAACTACACCTATCATCAACTTGATATGGAAATCATAAGGCAATATAAATCTGCCCTGGCTGAGCACCCAGAAGCAGATCCACAGAGAAAGGTTGTTCTTCAACAGGCAATTGACTCCCTAAAGTTACAAAAGATGCAAATGGTGATTCAGAGATCCAATTTAGAGGAGGTCAAACAAGAAATCAAGGATGTGAAGATCTCTGTGGATTCCACGCTAGAGCAACTAGCTCCTACAGCCACTCAGAGGGTGTTGCAACAAAGGTTTCTCAAAGAAGACAACCTGGCTAAATCTGTGCAACTTCTCAATTCAAGAGTGGAAAAGATGGAATCCCAGATGGAGCAATTTCTTCAACATCAGAAACTGCAAACCCAACTGCTAGAAAAGTTAGTTGCAGCCCCAACTTCTAGTCAAACCCTTGATGCTAACAAAAAGGGGGAGAAAGTGGAAGAGGCTGTGGCAACTACAAGTCAAATCCAAATTTCTGAAAGAAGGGAAGCAGCAAGTGAGGGGGAGCAGCAGCCTACCATAGTGGTCAATCCACAAGAATTCATTGTCACAGCTTCCCCCAGCAAATCCAAACCTCTATCTGAAGAGTTTGATCTTTCAAACTTGACAGAAGAAGAAAAGCTAGCCAAAATTGAAGCTCTCCAAAAGATGAAAGAAGAAAACTATGAAAGGATAATGAGGACAGAAAGATTGATCAATCAATCTATTGCATCAACTCTGTTCTCTAGCCAAACCTCAGCTCCAACAATATCTACAACAATTCTGAAGGTGCTCACTCCAGCAATTGTGGCTCCTACATTCTATGATGCTGAGCCTTCTCATGTTAAGGAATTTGAACCCTACATCAAATCAAGACCCTTCTCACCACCAAAAGCAAATGGGAAGAACAAGTTACAACTGGACTTTCCATTTCCCAAGGATGATGAAGAGAAGTTGATGGGTAAGGCAATCAAGGAATTCAAGGAGAAGACTAACAGTTGTGTAAGAGAATGGATGGCTGTAATAATAAGGAATGGAAAAGTTCTAAACATATCCAACAGCCATCCTAGATTTGTTGAAGCCAAGAGAGAAGAGACTTCAAGGCTGCTAAGAGAATCTCAACCAAGCACTGAATATCAATATGAAAACTCAGATGAGAAGCAAGCAAGGCTGGCTCAAGAGTTATTGGATGAGGTAGAGGATGAATTGAGGGAACCTGAGGAAGTCCCCAAATTCAAAAAGAAAGGAAAATCAGTCCCCAAATCCAAGAGATTAAAATCACATGCAAGGAGGCCTGTCTCTCCAGAAACTGAAAACAAAGAGACAGTTGGTTCATCACGACCTATTGATGTAAAAGTATTCAACCCAGATGTAAATTTCCATGGTGAGCCTATAGTACCTAAAGAGGAACCAATGAATCTTGACTCCATTGAGGTTCCTTCATTCTTGCTGAAGCCTCAACAGAAGCCTACACAGAAGAAAAGGAAACCAAGGAAGCAACCTTCAAAGGAACCAATTCAAGTTGCTAGGGTACCTGCAATTGTCAGGCAGCCAATCTTGGAAAACAAGGATGATTTTATCTATCAGGCAGATATTGAAGAATACTCTGACATGAATCTTTATCTGGATGAATTGTCAGAAGTAAGAGGAATTGACAAATATAAACATTTGCCTGAAAGATTGGTCTTTGTATACAAGGGAGGAACGGAAAGGACATGGCCACTACAAAGGGTTCTTGGAGAAAATTATCATACCTTAACCAAAGTGTTCTCTGCAATCAAGGGATACACAGGGTTCTCCAAGATAGCAAAAGGGGAGATACTGGACAAAATAGAACAAATAAGGGGGGATTGGAACTCACCATTAAGTCTACCAAGGAAAATGAAGATCCCATACAATGGACAGAAAATCCACCTCCAACCTTTCTGGATGATGGAGTTCAGGGATGAAGATGGTAACAGGAGATTCTTCAGGTTAGAAGACCAACTACTAAAGGCTAGTTCTCAATACCTGAGATGGCTACAACAGAAGCTAAATCCAAAGGTAGATGAAGAAGATGCCTTCTATAGGCAACTCCAAATACAGATTGAGTCCAACTCTGCCAAGGAAGGAAAATCAAGGGTGATGCCAACAAGAGGAAAGAAACAGTCCTAATCTGCTCAGTCTAGAGGAGCACTTCTCTGTAAATTTCTCAAACTTTCAGTTTTTAATTATTGTAGCTTAATACAATTTATGTATTGTTCTTTATATATCTTTAGGAATGTTTTGTTATCATCAAGGTCCTGAATTTATGCTTTATTGCCATCAAGTATAAATTGGGGGAGATTGTTAGGAATATGTTGTACTTGATGATAACTTCACAATCAATCAAATTGTTTAAGGTTTTGTAGCTGTCAACGGATGAGGATTTATAACTCTATCCGTTGACAGGTAGCTCATCAACGGGTGAGGTTTTGTAGCACACTGCAGTATCTCTATGTTATCAGTTGATAGTGTTTTTATCCACAGTCATGTTGACTATCAACGGATAGGCAGAATAGGGTAGCCAATTGTAAATAAGCTATGCTATGTAATTCTGTCTAAGTGAAAGTGTATCAACGGATGAAGACTAAACTCTATCAACGGATACAACTCAAATCCACTCTATCAACGGATACAGCTCAAGTCCCAACATCAACGGATACTGCTCTATACATCATCAACGGATGTCAGTATACATCATCAACGGATGTCAGTGTACATCATCAACGGATAATCATTAACACTGATTTATATGATTAGCTGGAGATTAGCAGTCGATAAGGACATGTTTGACTGACAGATCACATGAGTTGAAAGTAGATACAAAAAGCAGTATGGCAGCCATACTTTGGAAACACAGAAGAAAGAAGCATTCCATTTACACTATGAATACAAGAAAGGTGCAGGAGACATGTCTGAACACAAGGACAGCCTTTCGGCTACATGTGTATTTGGAGTATAGTAGCAAGTCAACTAGAATTAGATTAGTATTATCTTATTCCAGTAGTACTTGTAAAACTTGGGATATATAACCAAGTGTAGCAACTCTTTGTAGGTTAAGAAAACAGACATATTTGCTTAGGGTTTCTTGAATATTCTTAGAAGCAAAGAGTTGTAAAACGGCAGCTGTGTACATTTTGTATCACAGAGTTTTCTTCAAATAAAAGCTTCAGGTGGTGCATATTAACCACCTGATTTTATATATGTATGTGTTTAAATCTTACATTGCAATTATCTCTTCATAAGTTTCTGAAGTTCTTATCAGAAATTTATAAATATCAAGAATTGTATTCAACCCCCCCTTCTACAATTATACAAGTGTGTAATCTGGGAATAACACTATCTCCTCCTGAAGTGCTGTCAGGATTCTCACTTGAATCTGTTTCAGATGAACCTCCTCCTGATGTTTGAGTTGTTTCAGTATTGGTGGTATCTTACTGTTGCTCCCCCTCAATATTTGCATTAGTGTTCTCACCATCAGTAATTGGTGCATCATCAGGAATAGATGGATCTTCAGCATCTGATGAGATATCAGTATTTGACACAGATTCATTAGGATTCTTGGTAGCTTCATTTGCAAAGATTAAACTGTCATGTGAGTCTTCATCAATTCTCGTTATCTTTTTATCATCAAAAGATACATTAATAGATTCCATGACTGTCTTTGTTCTCAGATTGTAGACTTTAAAGGCTCTTGTAGTTGGATAGCCAATAAAGATGCCCTCATCAGCTTTAGTCTCAAATTTTCCTAGCTATTCAGGATGAGGTCTCAGAACAAAGCACTTGCAGCCAAACACATGTAAATGCTTCAGGCTAGGTTTCTTTTCTTTAATCATTTGATAAGGACTCACACCATGTCTGTTAATCAAATTAATGTTCTGAGTATCATGTTGTGTTGACTGCTTCTACCCAGAAATATGAAAGTAATTTAGCTTTTCCAACATATTTCTGCCAGCTTCAATAAGAGTTCTGTTCTTTCTTTCAACTACTCCATTTTTCCGGGGTGTGCCAGGAGCAGAGAATTGTTGAACTATTCCTTTGTATTTGCAGAACTCTTCCATTACTAAATTTCTAAATTCGGTTCCATTATCACTTCTCAGAATCTCGACTTTATACTTTGTGCCAGTTTCAATGAGTCTTACATGGTCCAACAGTATCTCAGTAGTTTCATCTTTTCTTTGAAGAAAATACACCCAAGTGAATCTAGTATATTCATCAACAATGACTAGAGTGTACCTTTTCTTACTGATGGACATTATGTTGACTGGTCCAAATAAGTCAAGGTGAAGCATGTGATATGGTTCATCAATTGAGGATTCAACATTACTCTTGAATGATGTCCTTCTCTGTTTGGCCTTCTGACAAGCATCATAGAGCCCATCAAGAGTGTACAATGCTTTTGGTAATCCTCTTACCAAATCTTTCTTAACCAACTCATTGATGTTGTTGAAGTTGAGATGAGAAAGCTTCTTATGCCAGTTCCAACTTTCATCTACTGATGCTCTATTTATGAGACATGTAGAGGGACCATCAGTATTAGAGTAAATGTTGGCTTCATAGATGTTACCATGCCTTTGACCAGTTAGAGCAATTTCTCCTGATTTCTTACTGATCACATCAAAATGAGTATTATAGAATTTGACATGATAACCTTTGTCTGTGATTTGACTAACACTTAGCAGATTGTGTTTGAGTCCTTTCACCATAGCTACTTTTTCAATGATGACATTTCCAATGATAATATTGCCATATCCCAAAGTTTGTCCAATGTTGCCATCTCCATAAGACACAGTTGGGCCAGCTTTCTCCTCAAATTCTGATAGCAGAGTTTTATTTCCAGTCATGTGCACAGAGCATCCACTATCCATGACTAACACATTTTTCTTTTTACCTTGCAATCAGAAACACAAAGAACTCAGTTAGAATTTTTAAGAACCCACGCTTGTTGGGTTCTATTTACATGCATTTTAACATTTTTAGCAGCAGAAGACTTTTTGACACAAGCAGTTCATTCAGGATTGAATCCATCAGGATTTGCCTTGTCAGTATTAGAACTAACAAATGCATGCTTAGTATTCACATTCTTTGTTTACCAGAATTTGCACTTTTATTAAATTCCATCTCTAATTTCATGTGTTTAGCATTATCACATTCTGTTTGTGCCTCTTGCATGAAAAGTAACTCTACTTCTAGATGATCATTTCTTTTAGACAGTTGTGACATTTCAGATTTTATTCTAGCATTTTCAATAGATTGACTTCTAAAGCTAATATGCAGAGACTTTAGAAATGATCTTAACTCTGAAACACTATTAGTATCAAAATCATAAACAGTTTCAGGTACTTTATTTTCAGAAGTAGCAGTCTCATCAACATTGGCCATTAATGCATAATTCACCTTTTCTTCTTCAGATTCTGAGGAAGAGTCCATCCAATCCTTGCTTGATTAGATAAGAGCTTTAGCTTTGGCCTTCTTGCATTCAGAAAGTGACCCATTCCATCACAGTTGTAGCATTTGACTTTTGACTTGTCAAGCTTTTCTTCTTGTACATGTCTTTTCCAGCATTGAAGTTTTTCCTCTGAAAGTTGCCTTGTCTCCTAGCCTTCCTGAACTTCATCTTTTTGAAGCCCTTGACTATCATGGCAACCATTTCCATCATATCAGAATTAGTTGATTCATCATCAGTATCAGTATCAGGATTAGCATCGGGATCTGATGATGAGTCATCGGGATTTGACTCTACAACTCTACTCCTTCTTTTAGAGACTTCAACAGCTTTTCCTTTTGATTTTGATTCAACATTCAAAGCAATAGACTTTGTTGTGATGTTTCTTTTGTTCTTTCTTTGTTGAACCTCAAGATCATGGGTTCTCAGCATCTCATAAACTTCGTCAAGAGACATAGTATTAAGATCATACTGATGCCTAATGATTGAGGTTTGAGTATCCCACTCCTCAGGCAAGGTTCTTAGAAACTTAGTGTTTGAATCCTCTAGATCATACTCTTTGCCAACTAGAGATAGATTGTTCAACAGTCTCAGAAATCTATCATACAGATCAGTAAGGCTTTCATCAGATTTAGCATCAAATTGTTCATATTCTTGAATCAATAGAGCCCTTCTGTTTCTTTTGATAGATTCAGTGCCCTGGCATTGAGTTTCCAAGGTATCCCAAATTTCCTTAGCAGTTCTGCATGCTATTACCCTGTTTGACATGACAACATCAAGGATGTTATGCAGAATATTCTTAACCTTTGCATCTTTGAGTACTTGAGCCTTTTCTTCCGCAGTCCATTCACTCTTTGCCTTAATGACATAGTGTTCAGGAACAGTATCTGTTCGACTAACCAATCTCTTTGGTTTATATGGACCATCACTGATCCTATCAAGATAGTCAGGATCAGTTGCTTCCAGATACATCAACATTTTCACCTTCCATGTTGGATACTCAGTTTTCTTGAGAGTAGGAATCTTAATGCTTTCATACTTGCTTGTCGACATCTTAAGATCGTTTCTGATTTAGATAATCAGTTTGCTCTGATACCAATTGTTGTCCAAGAATTAACAATTGTAGAAGGGGGATTGAATACAATTGTATAAGATTTTCGACTTTAATAGAAACGATAACACAAGTATGAACAAATAACAGCTTTATTAATTCTAATATAAAACTGTTACAAACTCTCTCAAGAAATTTTGATGT
The DNA here is from genome assembly GCA_036435485.1 of Saposhnikovia divaricata. NCBI lineage: Eukaryota > Viridiplantae > Streptophyta > Magnoliopsida > Apiales > Apiaceae > Saposhnikovia > Saposhnikovia divaricata. The sequence continues at coordinate 24,696,495 of CM071599.1, forward strand.
TCTTGAGAGCTGCTAGGTTACAAGATAACTCGTGTAAGCGATTACAATAAGTAAAACCTAAACTGTGTTTATATATCGTACACAGCTGCCCTATCAATTACAAGATATATCAAATCGACTCTTAGTACATATCTTAATTGATAGCTGCGTTCCTATATATCAGGAACCGACATATCAATCTATCCTAAACTCATGGAGTAATAGATATCTTCCAAACTTCAAATCCTGATCAGTCTTGTAATATTGATGTAGTTTTTCAATCCCGACGATCACCAATACTGATGACGTCACATCATACAATCCTGATCATCTTCTTAGAATAGATCCTGACATCACTTGAATCAGTATTTCCAACATGATTAAAGTTAGAGAAAGCTAAGCCTCGACACATATACTCAGTTAAACTACAACGATCATTATACGGCTTGAAAGAGTCTGGTCGTATGTGGTACAACAGGCTTAGTGAATATTTATTGAATGATGGGTATATAAATAATCAAGTGTGTCCATGTGCGTTTATCAAAAGGTCACAATCTGGTTTTGTTATTATTGCTGTATATGTGGATGGTTTGAATATTGTAGGTAATTCTGAAGATATATAATACTGCTAACTATTTGAAAAATGAGTTTGAGATGAAAGATCTTGGAAAGACAAGATTTTGTTTAGGTATACAGGTGGAGCACTTATCTTCAGGCATATTTACTGTCAACCTACACAAAAATGGTTCTTGATTGGTTTTACATGGACAAAGCTCATCCACTAACTACGCCGATGGTTGTTCGATCGCTAGAAGTTGAGAAGGATCCTTTTCGTCCTAAAAAAGAAGATGAAGATGTACTTGGGCCTGAAGTTCCATATCTTAGTGCAATTGGAGCTCTTATATATCTTGCAAATAACACACGACTTGATATTGCATTTTCTGTGAACCTGTTGGCGAGATTCAGTTCTGATCCAACTAAAAGGCATTGGAATGGGATCAAACATATATTCAGATATCTTTGTGGGACAATTGATCTTGGGCTATTCTTTCCAAATAGTTCAAAATCGTAGCTAATTGGATATGCGGATGCGGGGTACATGTCAGACCCTCATTTTGGGCGACCTCAAAACATGTTATATATTTACATATTCTGGCACGGCTATATCTTAGAAGTCTACAAAACAGACTATGGCGGCAACTTCATCTAACCATGTAGAATTACTTGCAATTCATGAAGCAAGCAGAGAATGTATTTGGTTAAGATCTATCATTCAACATATCAGGGAATCATGTGGATTATCAAGTATCTCAAACAGTCCTACAATTATGTTTAAAGATAATTCAGCTTGCATTAAGCAACTAAAGGAGGGGTATATTATAGGAGATCGAACAAAATACATTTTACCAAAATTCTTCTATACTCATGAACTCCAAGAGAATGGTGACATTGATTTTCAACAAGTTCGCTCATGTGATAATCTGATGGATTTACTTACAAAGTCACTTCCCACATCAACATTTGAGAAGCTGTAAAGTAATATTGGAATGCGAAGATTAAAGAACTTGCTATATCAAGATGTCAAAATGTGAGAAGTTTTATTCAGGGGAAGACTGTACTCTTTTTCCCTTCGTCAAGGTTTTTATCCCACTGGATTTTTTCTTGCAAGGTTTTAACGAAGCAGTCAATCTTTGTAATAACTCGCATTTGACAATCAAGGGGAGTGTTGTAATATGAAACTGATGATTGTCAAATATAATTGTTAAATATGATATTAATTTCATAGCACAGAAACGAGACAAGTGAAGCTGTCCTTGCACATATCAATACACGGTGTTATGACTTTGTTTATGAAATGAAAATTATAAGTAGAAATGCAGTAAATAAGGAGGTTGTGTATGCGGTTCATTTGCCTATATAAATAAAGATATACGATGTAATAAGATGTACTGAAAAGATTTGAGAAAGCTATCAATAATATAGTTGTTCATTATCTCTCCGATTGTTATATATATATATATATATATAGGCTTTTGCTCAAATACAAACCACTCCTTAAATACAAACTACAAACTAACACTAGATTAATTATATTTCATTTATTCTAAGGTTCCCGCCAAGGGTACCTTCACAAAAAATGCTTAAAATAATTGGCTCTATCCACCAAAAAAAAACTTGCCGTGGAAATGCGAAGCATTTAAGACAGTAAACGGATGAGTTAGGTAGTCATGAGGGCCGTAGGCCCTCGACACACCCGTCAATCGTCTATTGCCTTTACCATTCATTATCATTCCTTACAACTTTAGAATGATAAAGGCGCGAAGCGCCGTACAAGAAGGTGCGAAGCACCGTTAACCAGTGAACCAGTGAAATCCACTGCCACGTCATCACGTGAACAGTGATTTTTTTTTTGCTGAATGGAGCCAATTATTTTAAACACTTTCTGTATTGGGGTACCCCTAGTTTGATCATTAGATTTGCATGAAATATTGAATTAGTGTTTAGTTTGTAGTTTGTAGTTAATTTTAGTTTGTAATAGAGTAGGACCTTATATATATATAGGCAAGTGCTCAAATACAAACCACTTTTAAAATACAAACCTACAAATCAACACTAAATTAATTATATTTTATCTATTCTAAGGTTCCCGCCAAGGGTACCTTCACAAAAAATGCTTAAAATAATTGTCTCTATCCAACAACAAAAAAATCTTGCCGTGGAAATGCGAAGCATTTAAGACAGTACAAGAAGCATTTAAGACGGATGAGTTAGGTAGTCATGAGGGCTGAAGGCTCTCGACACATCCGTCAATCGTCTATTGCCTTTACCATTGATTGTCATTCCTTACAACTTTAGAATGATAAAGGCCCGAAGCGCCGTACAAGAAGGTGCGAAGCACCGTTTACCAGTGAAATCCACTGCCACATCATCACGTGAACAGTGATTGTTTTTTGTTGGATAGAGCCAAGTATTTTAAACATTTTTTGAATTGGGGTACCCCTAGTTTGGTCATTAGATTAGCTTGAAATATTAGATTATGCTTGGTTTGTAGGTTTGTATTTTAAGAAGGTTTGTATTGGAGTAGCCCCCTATATATATATATAACACTTCACATGTCAACATTTGACAAAATATTTTAGAGAAAAATTCAGGATCTCTAAATATTCCTAATATTTATAAGAAAATAGATTTTTATTGACTTGAAAAGAAGAAAATAAATTAAAATTGAGCACCAAACACAACGGAAACAAAACGGTGCAAACTCGATCGTACGCGTAAACCAAATACCCCGGCCCCTCTCGACTTTGCCGTCGTCGACCCAAGGTCTTTGAAATCTTTGATATCAATATTTTATTTCAAATCAAAATTTTGCATTAAGTTGTACAAAATATATGTCTCTGTGCTTAATAAATTACAACCCTGCTACCTACATGTTTTGTATGTGGAATCATTTCTGTCATATATTTTTTCACAATTTCATGTTGAACAAAATTTATTATTAAGATTTCTGTTATACCAAAAAATAGCCGCCCTTTATTTATGGGCCTCGTTCTATAGATCTCGCCCATGGGTTCATTACAGAGATCTCGCCCTCTTTGTTTAGTTAAGCCCGGTACTCTGATAACTCGCCCCATGGTGAGTAAAATATAGGTTTTGAAGACTATGGACTACAAATTGAGTCCTTGAATTGTTATAATTACTAAAAGGGCTAGGTCTCACCTTAAAGGCAGATCTCGCCCTATTAAAAATGATGTCGGGTCAAGGTGAGCATTGACCACGATAATCTCGGGTCAATAGCTTAACCATTAAGCTCCGAGAAATTAGCTGGGCTTTAGGGCTCGTGATAATTATCAAAGGGGGTGGCCTTGATCCAATGGGCTTCCTAAATAAGGAAAACCTAGCCCATTACGATTACTTGTCCTCCAAGAACTACGTTTGGCTTGATCCCTATAAATAAGGGTACGTAGGCACATTGTATGGCACGATGCAAACCCTAGCACAAAAGAAAGAATTCAATATTCGATCTTAATTGCTACACACATCTCAGCATACAATCTCAGCCATCCCCAAATCATAAACCCTAACCCTAAACATCCTACGCCGTTCGCCGCCATCAACAACCATCACAATTCCAGCAACCCTCCCCGAATTTGTTTTCCCAAATTCCTCCGTTAACAAGTGGCGCTAGAAGGAGGGGCTTTTTTGACATCTCAAGAAGAAGGATGTCGCAGTCAAACCAAGAGCGTGTTGATGATCGTCGAGGAGAGGATATTAGGACCACGGAGAATTTACCCCCGCCGCCACCAAGAAATTCTGCCATAAGGAATTGGATGCTGAGAAACCTCGATCGCCCAGGAGGCTCGCGCCGAAGATCCACTACACCCAGGGTTCCTAATGGACAGTCGATGCCACGGATAGGAGGAGATCCACATGTCTTGATGAGTAATACTGAACTTTTGAATCAGATCATTTATATGGGAAATACTATTACCCGTATGGGCGCGAGGATGGATGAGATGGAAAGAGAAAGGCAAATTTTTGAAGGAACCCGCCTGAATCGTGATGGGCGACGCCCACTAGATGAGAGAGAAGGGAATATGAGGGCGACTCTCCATGACTGGGGAAGAAATTATCGCACACCAGGTGGAGATCAGCGTGTTGGTAGGGGATCTGCTATTAATCACCAGCGCGTTTCGCATATGGAAATCCCCTTGGAGAGAGAAGTTCAGATTGTTGGAGAGACTAGGACCGACCAGCGGTTTAGAGCTATTACACCCAGAGCCTTGACCTACGGAGAGCCGCATGTTGAGTTCCCACCAGACAGAGTGATGCCCCGACGATCAAGTCAAGCACGTCTACTGCATGAAAGGACCGAAAGGGGGCGAGAACCTCAAAGGGAGGAAGTTTAGGTTGGCGGCCAAAGGACGGTGGACCAGGAGAGACCTAATGGAAGGCACCGTTTCGATCACGAGAATGAGATTTTAGGAGACTTGGATGTGATTCCACCCACAATGGCTCAAGCTGGTGACCCAAATCATCAGAGGACTCCGAACCACTACAGTTTGGGCTATGGGGAAAGAAGATCTTATGCTAACCTCTTCAACCAGGCAGAAAGAGGTCAAAGGGGACCTTTAGAATCTAATTTGGAGGAGAATCTGATGGCCGCTCGCAGATATCATTTACCTCACCTGGAGAACGCTGTCGGGGATCGGTATAGGTTTGAAGAGTTAATGAATCAGCAAAAACAGGAGGAAGCGTCTCGCAGGGTAGCCGGTCTTGAAGATCTAGACTTGAATGCCTTGCGCAGGCTCCTGGCCCAATCAGGGGAGCGATCAGGAGCTATATTTGAACCGGCTCCATCGCCTTTTTCATTGGCAGTCCGTGAAGCACCTCTTCCCCCATCTTTTCGAGGGGTGGGAGATCTAAGGTTTACAGGAAGCTCTGACCCGGCAGAGTATATTGCAAGGTTCAACACTGAGATGGAACTCTATCAAGTGGAAGACTTGACAAAGTGTAGGTTGTTAGCCTCGACCCTGCGGGGAAATGTCCACCAATGGTTTCAAAAGCTGGGACCGGCTTCTATTACTTCTTGGGATCAAATGCGAAGGATGTTCTTGATCCAATTTCAATCGTCTATTGTCTATGCCCCGCCTGTCACGACCCTGGAAAATATAAAGCAGAGAGAGGGAGAAACCCTGCAATCCTACTTCAGACGTTTCAACTCAGAGGTCCCAACCGTCCGGGGAGCTTCGGACGAAACCATCAAGAATTTTCTGATAGCTGGAGTAAGGGTAAATTCGGACTTCTGGAAAGAACTTCAGCGGAAAGAGCCTCCTACACTTGCGGATCTCTATGCGCAGGCTGAACCCTTTAAGAGGGAGGAAGAAGCTCTTAAAAGGAGTGATTACCCCGAAACCAGTCGCAGGGGTAAGCGCAAAGATAGATCTCCTAGCCCTAGGGGAGACGGAAGGAAGAACGGTAGAGGAGATGTTAATGTCGTCGATACTTGGAAGTCTGATCGGTCGAGATCACCCAGCCCGATGCCACGGTACCCGCCACCACCTCTTTATTTCCAGAAAGATCAGGGTTACCCCCAGACCAGTATTTTCACGCCGCTGGTGGCATCTATTGATCACATTTATGAAGTAACAAAGAAGGAAGGGATTTTACCAGATGATAGGATTGAGGCTAGGAAGCTAAGGTATAAGGCAGCTCGTTACGTTGATTTTGGGGGATCTCTTTACAGACGGGGTTTTAATCAGCCGTTGCTGAAGTGTATAGATGGGGAGGAGTGCACTTACGTTCTCAGGGAAGTTCACGAGGGAATTTGTGGAAACCACTCGGGGGGTGGTTCACTTGCTCAGAAAATATTACGTCAAGGGTATTATTGGCCTACTCTTCGGGAAGATGCAATGGTTTTTGCTAGGTCTTGCGACAAGTGTCAGCGATATGCGAACTATGTGAACAGTCCCGCAGCTCCTCTTACTTCATTGACTAGTCCTTGGCCCTTCGCCATGTGGGGAATTGACTTGATAGGGGAACTCCCTAAGGGAAAAGGAGGGGTGAAATACGCCGTGGTGGCAGTGGATTACTTTACTAAGTAGGCAGAGGCAGAGCCTTTGGCGTCAATCACAGCAAAAAAGTTGGTGGACTTTGTGTATCGATCCATCATTTGTCGCTTTGGAATACCGTACAAACTGATATCTGACAACGGGAAGCAGTTTGATAGTAAGGAGATGAGACAGTTGTGCGATAACTTGGGAATTATTAAAAGTTTCTCTGCTGTTAGTCATCCTCAGACTAATGGTCAGACGGAAGCAGTGAACAAGATAATCAAACATACGATTAAGGCGAAGCTGGACGACAGTAAAGGTAGTTGGCCGGAAGAGCTGCCTAATGTCTTGTGGAGCTATAACACGACACCTAGGACTACTACAGGGGAAACCCCTTTCTCTTTGACATATGGATGTGAGGCTATGGTTCCAGTCGAGTTGGGGGCAGGATCTTTCAGAAGAGAGAACTATCAGCCAGAGGTAAACGAAGTTAACCACCGTCTTTACCTGGATATGGCGGAGGAATTCAGGACGGCTTCTCAGGCAAGGTTAGTTTCTTACCAGCAAAGGGTGGCTAGGTTTTACAACTCAAAGGTAAAGGCAAGACCTTTAAAGGTGGGCGATTACGTTCTTCGACGAGTAATGCCCAACATGAAAGTCCAGAATCATGGAGTGTTTGGTGCGAATTGGGAAGGTCCGTACAGGGTTAGAGCTGTTTTGTGGGCAGGAACTTATTATCTGGCAGATATGGAAGGGAAACACATCCCGCGAGCTTGGAACATTGAACATTTGAAGAAATATTATCAGTAATGTATTTCTACTTTTGATATACTTTCCTTTAAATAATTATTTTCATGAAAGTCTAGGGGGTAGTGCATGTACTCCTCCTTAGCCAGGTTTTACTATTTATGAATAAAACATGCTTGTTTTTCTTCAAATTTTGTTGATTATCTGTTATAGATGATCTCCTGTGAGGAGAGTAGAAAAATGACTTTGGGAAATCCACCTCCTGTGAGGAGGGATATTTCTGGAATGGAGAACGACCTCCTTTGAGGAGGGTATCTCGAATTATTAAATCCTTGCAAAAACCGTACTTCCGGGGGGGATGTCCGTACTTCCGGCGCCTCATCAAGGTTCGAGTTTCGGAAAATCCACCTCCTGTGAGGAGGGTATTTCTGAACAAAAAGACTGATCTCCTGTGAGGAGAGTACCATCAATATAAATCCTTGCAAAAACCGTACTTCCGGGGGGGATGTCCGTACTTCCGGCGCCTCATCAAGGTTCGAGTTTCGGAAAATCCACCTCCTGTGAGGAGAGTATTTCTGAACAAAGAAGCGACCTCCCTTTGAGGAGGATATCTTAATTATAAATTCGGAGGAAAATGACCTCCTTAGAGGAGGATACCCTCTTGAAGACATGGTGAAGAAAACTTTAAATGAGGGCGAGATGTCGATGGAGGACAAGCCTCCCACAGAAGGACGAGACTTCCCCTTTAATTGAATAACCGTAAGACACAAGGAAAATATAAGCAGATATTTAAAGAAGATATGAATTTGGAAAACGAATAGTCAAAATTAATACAAAGGCGACGCCATTAAAAGGAGGGCGCGCACTCCAAGTAGTTATAATAACACCCATAAATCTTACAACGGGCGAGGCCATTACGGGAGGGCCCGCACTCCAATAGTTCGTGCAATTATAAAAAGTTCATGTAGTCAGTTGGCAGCGGTCTGGGAGGGAGATGCTATTCCTGTGTTCTCGCCATCCGTAGTCCCTCTCTTTCTCGCCTCCTCTTCAGCCAAAACTTTCTTTTCCGATTCAATCTTCAGTCGAAGCTCTTCTTTAGCAGCGTCAATAAGTTCAGCATTATCGACCTGGAATTTGAGCATGTAGGCAGGGGTAGAAGGTGCAAAGTGCGCAGACCAGTCGTAGCCAGGATCGCCCGCTAGAAAGTTGCGGAGATAGTCCAAGAATCCAGCACTGTATGCTTCGCTTTGACCCTTCCTCATTCCGTTAGAAAGCATATCGTTCTCGCCCTTTAGCCTAGCAATCTCGTCCTCGTATGATTTGGTTGCCTGATCGAGATCAAATTTTGCTTTGTCAAGAGAGAGTTGCAGCCTGTCAACATCATTCTTTCTCGCTTTGGTTTCAGTATCAAGTTTCTTCTGAATCTCGCCCAGCTTAGAGTTAAAGGAAGAAGCCTCGCCCCTAAGCTTCTTCAGAGATTTCTCTTGATCTTTGATGGTTGAATTTTTCAGGGCCAGAACCTTCAAGCCATGATAGAAGGCGTCACCAAGCCCTGCCTTGAAACTAAACTCTGCTTCTTCATCGGTGCGATTCCTGAGGAGTTTGGCATCGGTGTCAGAAAAGTTTTCGACAGCAACAGAGCCAAAAGTGGAGGCCACGGAATCAGAAGGCGATTCCTCAGTTCCAACTGTTTTGAGTTTTTTGTTTTGCGGATTCTTAGTTATCTCATCCCGCTTCCTGCCCTTATCCTGCTTTTCACCAACGTTGATAGGGATAGGTGGGCGAGACTCACTGAGAGGAACTGAAGGGGAGGGGCGAGATTGATTAGCTACGGCTGAGGCTGAAGGTGCAGCGTCAGCAAAGGGGTTTCGCCCGAATGGAAGCCTCGACATTTGACCTGGAGACGAGAACACATATAAGTTAAGACATATATTGAAGACTAGATTAAAAAAAAATGAAAAGAAGAGAGAACATGTTTGCAAATAGGGGGCGGGATGTGTACAGAAGGCGAGGTACCTTTACCAGTAAGTCGCCCTTCGACTAGTTTTCTGCGAGTATTTCTTTTAATTCCTCTCTTGAATTTAATATGTGGAATTTTCCCATAACCCTCGTTATAGAAACCATGGGCACGGAGATTTTCGGGTGTTACCAAAACGTCGAGGTCTTTCTTTGACCTAGGGAGTTCAGAAATAACAAGGGCCCTAGAAGCAGCCTCGCCCGTTAATTTCGTCTGGGCGGGTTTATTTAGAGGAAATAAATATGAATGTTAAGGACGGATAAAAGATGAGATCTAAGAACAAAAGGCGGGATACTTACAAGGGTGTAGGTTAAATTGAGTTCTGATTCTCGGAACGTCAAACATATAAAAAAAGTCTTCCTTCCATATCTTCATATTGCTGGGGTTACCCGTAATGAAGCATTTCTTGTTATGACTTGACCAATAGGCGAGGTAGTAGAACCCCAGAACCCCACGTCCTTTCCGCATCGCCTCAGAGAAAAGAAATGACTTAATTCGGCTGTGGTCGGGGCGTCATATCCCTCATTCTTGTACATCATGTATAAGCCGATAGCCGCCCTATAACTATTTGGTGATAGTTGAATTGGGGCGATATTAAAATAGGTAATAATTTGATGAAGAAAAGGATGCATTGGTGTTCCAAAGCCGAGTTCTACCAGCTTATTGGTGAGGACCATTCTTGGTGTTGGTAGCCCGATAACGTCGAAGACATGCATCCTCATGAACGAACGAGGTCGCAACCATTTCCCTTCCAAGTTATAGTATTCGATTAGGAACATAATTTCTTCAAAAGAGATTGAAGAGGAAAGTCCTGCACAGGAAAAGGTATTTCCATTGCATAACGCACAGGCGAGATAGATAAAACTTCATCTTCGTTCTCGGCATCGGCATCATCATAGTCGATATTTTCCTCGTTTTGATGGGAGCTCTCGCTCTCTTCTACGTTCTCGTCCTCATCAATGACTCCTTTACCTTTTGCTTCGTCGAGCATTTTCTTAAATCTCGTCAGATCTTTGCCACGGTTTTTCCTTAACTTAGAGGGACCAGGTTCTTGGGGGTCTAAATCGGCAAAAAGATCATATAGATCATCCTCTCCCTCACCCGTGTCGCCTAAATCTTGAGCGTGATAGACGCTCGCCAAGTCATCAGCATCATCGCCCACTTGAAAGTCATCAGAGATGGACAGAATTTCATCCTCGTGAAAAGAATCCGAGGTAGAGGGCGACAATGACCCATGGTCAGAAGAAGAGTCCTCTCTGGACATCTGTAAGAGAGGGCGAGGTCCATGTTAAGATTGTTTTTAGAATATTTTTTGTCGCAAGTATATGGGTCCTCGCCCCCGTATAAAAAATGGTCCTAACGGGAAATTAACGGGGAAACAGACCTATCTTAGGCGAGTTGTATCTATGTCGCAAGTTATTTATAAAAGAAACGAGAAACAATAAGCGTGATAAGGTAAAGGGTGATACCTTTGGGGAAGAGGAGTCGCCTTGGAAAAAGAAGGGCCGCTCGTAAGATTGGAAGCCTCGCTGCAATTCAGGATATCTCGCCCGCTTTATAAAATCTTTGACAACAGTTTTGTTGGAGTTTCTGAAGGTAAAGGTAAAATGAGAGAAAAGTTAGGGGTTTATATAGTGGTTGAGGAGAGAGAAAGTCGGTCAACGTGGCAAATTTTGGTTGGACATTAGTGAAAAAATCGAGATATGGCTTTTCGACGAGAAAGTTTTTCTTTTTTCGGGGGTTTCTAGGAAGCTCGCCCTTTTTGCGAAAGTCTTTGGAATTTAGTTTCTTTTATGAATAAATCATTGCAAGAAACTGGGGGGTAGTTGTTATACCCAAAAATAGCCGCCCTTTATTTATGGGCCTCGTTCTATAGATCTCGCCCATGGGTTCATTACAGAGATCTCGCCCTCTTTGTTTAGTTAAGCCCGGTACTCTGATAACTCGCCCCATGGTGAGTAAAATATAGGTTTTGAAGACTATGGACTACAAATTGAGTCCTTGAATTGTTATAATTACTAAAAGGGCTAGGTCTCACCTTAAAGGCAGATCTCGCCATATTAAAAATGATGTCGCCCTCTTCCAGTTCTCAGAACTGCCCAATAAGCTATTTTATCTCCGTAGCCCAAGGTGAGCGTTGACCACGATAATCTCGGGTCAATAGCTTAACCATTAAGCTCCGAGAAATTAGCTGGGCTTTAGGGCTCGTGATAATTATCAAAGGCGGTGGCCTTGATCCAATGGGCTTCCTAAATAAGGAAAACCTAGTCCATTACGATTACTTGTCCTCCAAGAACTACGTTTGGCTTTGATCCCTATAAATAAGGGTACGTAGGCACATTGTATGGCACGATGCAAACCCTAGCACAAAAGAAAGAATTCAATATTCGATCTTAATTGCTACACACATCTCAGCATACAATCTCAGCCATCCCCAAATCATAAACCCTAACCCTAAACATCCTACGCCGTTCGCCGCCATCAACAACCATCACAATTCCAGCAACCCTCCCCGAATTTGTTTTCCCAAATTCCTCCGTTAACAATTTCATAATATTGTATGAGTTATCTGCTGTTAATTATGGTTCTAGTTGTATGCATGTAAATTTGTTCATGTTCATATATGCTCTTAGTGGATGCATGGCTAAGATCATCACACCATTGTGTGTGTAGACCTGGTGTTCGTTCAAATACAAATTAATTTAGCTTACACCGACGACAAACGAATGATTTTTAGTATTGCAGCTTGTGATTTGTAGCTGGTTTGTAGTGGAACATGATCTTGTATAGGCACAGTGTTATATTGATGCGTAATTTTTGTTTGTTTGATTTAGCTTTAGTATTTAATTTTTGTTTGTTTGATTTGGCTAGCTGTATCAAATAATAACTATATGTGCTTCATAACTAAGTCGTCTGCAATTTGTAGTCTGTACGCCATTTTAATTGTTTGCTACTGGCAATAATTTGCTTATGAAACTTAACGTTTTAAGCTCATTTTTAATCAGTTTTATATTCTTTCTTTTCTTTTTCTACGTAACCGGCTTTAGCATCTAGTTCTAATCACGAAGTTACAAATGGATATATAACAGAAATTAATCCAGTGGTTTCCATTTGTATTTCTATAATCTGTTAAGTGTTAAGTTTGTTCATCTTTTCCCCTTTTTGTGTTCACAGGATTCTCAATACTATAAAGACTGGAAAGAAAGCAAACTTTATTCTTGTACCACATGTAGTGATGTAGAGTTCAAGATGTTGGGTTAATCTTGCCTATAAAAATATGTATCGCCATGTGAAATACTACGATTTTGATCAAGGGAATAACATCCATTTGCAGGAACCCCTAAAAGTGTCTCTCAGAGCTTTGAAAAGAGGCTCACCCTATCAGTTTTCTCAAGTGGAAGCACAAAAAGGGAGTTGGAAGAAATTTATAGCAATTGAGAAAGAAGGTAGGATTCATGGAGCTGCTCTCTACCCATCAGCTAGAAAGGTAAAACCAAATGCCTCTACTATGAACGTGCTGGGTGAAAAATACATATATTCACTTTCAAATGATAGAACAACTTGTTTTGTGAATATGGATGAGGAGAGAACAAGACAATAGTTTCTGGATATTTAAGTGCCAGAAGCTTAGAACCTACTGATGCTAATTCTCGAGCGTGCTCCTTTGGTGATTGCAGTGTTACTAACAGTAGCTATTCTGAGTCGTCTTATCATTCATGTTCCTTAAAAAAGTACAAGAGGGTCATTGTATTGAGGTTGAATACTTTTGTCATTTGGGATGTAAGGAGCTTTGTTTTTTCTCAAAATAAAGCGGAACTGGCAGGAAAAATCCATTGATTAGGGTTGCTAGCATACTGTTGCACTATACAAGCACTGCATGTTTCAGGACCCTTTAGTTGGGAACATGAATCATTGGTAACAAACCTTCAATGTCAGTTTATATTTCAAATGACGAGCATTTGATAGATTTGAAGAACTTAGTTTCTACTGCCGCAAGGATTCCTATTAGGCAGTGGAAATGTTAGTAATATCATTCTCTTCCACCTATTACCTTTTAAAGTGAAGTTTGTTGTTAAATAGTGCAAAACATTCAGACAGTCATGATAAAATTAGTGCTTTTTTTATCGACTTGCTAGGATTTCACCGTCTTGACATGCTAGTATCAAAGTTTTCACAGGAGTAAAACCAAACTAAACCAAACATACCCAGTATATTCCGCTCAGCGCAGGGTCGGGGGTGAAATGTACGCACACCATGCCCCTGCTTTTAACGGTAGAGAGGCTGTTTTCGTGAAGACCCCCGGTTAAGTGCACATTAAGCTAATAGTGTGTGATATTCACAAGGCTTTCACGGGAGTGAATAAGGAAATTCGTATTGTTCTCTGTACTACCTCTCTGTTTTTGAGGGAACTACCAATCTCTTTATTGTTTCCAATATTCTTCTTTCTGTTTTTGCTAAATAAATTGCCTCCCATTTTCTACACTAATGTTGATATATCTTAGAAGATGCAAACTATAAACAAATTGCAACCAATCTGCATATGACTGCATTTTCATTGCACATAAGTTTGTAGCAGATTCAGGTCTCCCTTTGTATATTTACAGTCTCTTAAAACATTCTAGAAGGGTATTTTCTTTTTCGTATGGGGATCATATGCTTTCAAGAAAAGTTGTTATCTGCTATCTATATAGATATGAGTATCTGGTGAGATCTATGAAATTTTTGCTCTTGTCCATACAATTCTGCATTCTGCATGGCCAACAACAGCGGCTTTCAGTTTTTTCTCAACATTAAAAGGTAATGCTGAGTTATTTTTCCTTATTGCTCTGTAGAAGATGGGGACTATTCCAGCATCAGATCTGCAAGAAGCAGGATAGCTAAAGATTGGCCTTTGGTATGGATCATAAAATTGACTGCTGAAGCTCAAATGTGTTTCACAACAGTACATAGGACAAGACTTGGTGTACGGAATGCGTTAATAAGATATGTATGCCTGCTTTTTTCCGTATGTTCCAAAATTCAATTAATGTTTTGTAATTAGAATTGTTTTTCCATTTATGGTTACTTGGTTTTTGTATGTACGGAGTACTTTATATTTTTACTTGAATTGCTTGAGATTTTGATGTTCCGCCGAATCATACAAGATTTTAAAGAATCCACAATAGTAGTACACTGTACTTGTCAAATAAATAATGCTCACTGCTCGTATTTTGCATAATGTAGAAGATTTGAAAGTGATCACATCAGTTTTGTTAACGTAAATCATAGTGTCTATTACCTGTTTGTTAATTTTAGAAATATATGTACCGTATTATGCCTATCAAATAAATTTGCCTTCAGCTTGTAATTCTGTACATGGAGTCGAACAACTATTCTATAAGCTGCCCGTTTTAGTTAATCTTTAATACTGCCATCAGGGTAAATCTAGCCCTGTCTATCCTGATGATAAATGAACTTGAAATTTTTATTTAAACCTGGGATGAATGAGCTGAGTCAAAAAATTTCATTGAAAGTTTCAGTTCAGATACGATGTGAAAAGTAGGAGAGTCAGTATTTCTAGTTTGTTAATGGCAATTATTTAGCTATTCCCATTATTAACAAGTAGTTGTGCGAACTCTGAAGGAAGACTGGACTAGAAGCATATTGAAGGACAGCTTGAAAAGAAAACTAAGACAAGTCTTTCGATTAAATGGCATAGTTTATCGATCGAGTTATGTTATATACCTAAACTAATAACGTTGTTTGCTGCAGTACATAATTGACATCAGAGTTTTTAAAAATTGTGCATTGATGTGGTTACACTGGGTCCTTTTCTGTTGTCTTATATGCAAATTTTATGATTGGAATTCCCATGTGACTCTGTTTCCTCCAAAGTATAGACAGAGAGAGATTACTGTACAGCTTTTAGTTGGCCTGTGGACCTTGTTGATCTGCCTTCTGTCTTTCTCGTCAATGGCTAGATCATTCCAATACTTAAACTATACATAATTTGTATATTATAAATTAAAAGATCAAAAGTAAGTGATATATTTCAATGTTTTAAACAGGGGAGCCTAAGGCCATTGATGGTAAGAGGGTCATTGTTCCGAAGTTTGCAGACATCCTTGGTATGTATATGTTACAAGACTTGGTGGTTCTCTAGTACTGTATGGATTTATCATCATTGATCAGGCTGCAACTTATCTGTCGGAGTAGTACATTGTATCTGTGTCCGATATATTTATAAGTTAACTAAAAATAAATAAATTCGCTTCCTTTTGACTATGTTACTCGGACTCTTATCGGTGTCGGATACTCGACACTCGGATATGAACACTCGGACTTGGACACTTATTTCAAGCCAAAAATATTTAAATTTTTCAAAAGGTTGCCGAGTCTGATACTTGGACACGTACCCATGTCGGACACTTATTACCGAGTCCGAGTAACATAGCCTTTTTACCGGACTGATCATGTCTCGCCAGAATTATACCGGGGTCTTAAAGAAAGCAGATCAGGAATGTAATCTACAATATTACTGTCTGCCAAGAATGTATAAATGTTTATTATATGGATGATTATGTGCCATTTCATGGCCAATCATAGTCTCAACTCTGAAATAATCCCACTGGTTACTAAAGAATCAAGTCAGATCAATAAAGAGCAGACATTAGCCAGCTCAATGGCTTAGATATTGGAGCATCAGTAGGAAACATTGAAATTGAATGAAATTAGTACTACTTGCGAAAGTTTCTAAAATGATAAAACAAATACTTCAATAATTTATAGAAGTGTAGTAGTATTAAACTCTGCAACAACCATGTATAAATCTTTAGCATTTACTGGGGATCTACAACTAATGTAAGTCATGAGCTGGCCACTGGGATTTAGAATTAATATTAATTCTGGCCTACCTGGTTGTCCTCTTCTTCTTCTTCTTCTTCCTTATCTGGTCTTTTTCAGGATTCTTTCATAGAACCTTGTCATCATATAGTCCAAATTTACAAAAAGCTTCTCAACTTTCCTGGTCACTTGATTGATAAACCTGTCCTCTTAGATTTTGATAGTTCTTGGGTTTTAGTAGTCCTTGTAAAGAATTGGATACTGCAGATTATCGACAATTTTACCAAGCTATTGTCGCTTTCCTCAAAATTTATTACCTTTATCATTACAAGTTACATTACTACTAGAAATTCTATTATTGCTGTTTTGCAGAATCATTTTGTATGAGCTACCTTTGTGTTCTTTATTTGCACGTATTTGCACGCAATTGTCGATTACTTTATTAAGGCATGAACATGTTTCTCATTCGATGAGAATTTAAATAAGAATGTTTAAGTTGTCATATAGTAGTAGTAATTCTCTGGGAGACAACGCCATGATGGTTCCTAGGAGCATGCTGAACCACTGTGCAATAAAGTTTAAGTATAAAACACTAATTAAAGGAATTAGATTAGGTTATGATTACCGCTAACCAAGTAATCGCATAAATTACTCATCAAACACAGAACTTTAATTGCATAATCTCAAACATTTCAATAATATATAAACATACCAAAAATATTAGAATCTAATAATGTAGTTGAGTTGGGTAAGCTGTGTCTAGGGATGGGCGTCGGGGCACTTCGGGGCCGGGGAGTGCTATCCCCGCCCCCATCCCCGAATTCAAACCTAATCCCCGTCCCCGGCCCGATCCCCGTCGGGGACTAATTTTCATTCCCCGTCCCCGGCCCAAACGGGTAACGGGGATCCCCGCGGGGAATCGGGGAATTTTATTTAAAACAAAAAATAATATTAAATAATATTTAAATACTAACTAGTGAGCTCAAATGCACTAAATTAAGATTAAAAAAATATTACTTAAAGAAAAAATTATAAATAATATGAAAATGTAGTTATTTAACTATTAGAAAGATAAACATATAAAATTAAAACATCATTTAATTTCCAATATGAAGTATTGGAAATTCGTATATATTAATATATGATTATTAATATATATATATGTGTGTGTGTGTGTGTGTATGTTTATATATATATATATATGTGTGTGTGTGTGTGTGTGTGTGTGTGTATTTGAGTGTGGTGAAATCGAATCGGGATGAAAAATTGGGTCGGGTAGAGAAAATCGGGGCGGGGGTCGGGGATCGGGCCGGGGAGACATAAAAACCCGGCCCCGGCCCGCTCCCCGATTTTTTTTAAAAATTATCCCTGCTCCCCGGCCCGTACCCGAAAAAATCCCCAATTCCCCGCCCCGTTCGGTGCGGGGATCGGATCGGAGTCGGGCGGGCCGGGATGAATGCCCATCCCTAGCTGTGTCCGAGTCACTATGCGCTTTGTTTTCGTGGAAGAAACAATGCGTAATCTCAATTAAAGGGTATGTGAATAAACTTAGTTTCTTTATTCAAGATTTAGTTGTCATCTTCTGGCAAAGAAGAGTAAAGCCACCATTTAAAATGCAACGATGTTTGGGTCATGGGAGGGTGTGTCCATATCTGTAAGATATTATAAGAAATGAGAACTATTTGTGTTATTAAGAATGGGTTCACATGCAACAAAGCATGTTTTCATTCCGTTAAAATACAGACACCAATTTAGAACAAAGGAGAGCAGATGTGGGATTGATTTCCATTTTCCAACCCCACATCTTCATGAGGATTATATCCGTATGCGCCTATAACAAGGTTAATCCAAGAGCATGAGAAGATCCCAAAACGTAGTAGAAATAAATTAAACGATAAAAAAGAAAGAGCTGTGTTCTCTTCAATCTTACTTCTTACTAGTACAACATTATATAGTAGAAGTATGTATTTATACAGGAAGTGTTTTAGCTTTGCTTAAAAAGAACAATACATGTTCTTGGACTCTGCAAATTTTGATTTGGAGTAACACAAGAGTACATAACTGTACAAAAGGATGCCGGTTTTAGTGCAATTTTGCTTTAAGAAAGGCTAAACTCAACTTTTAAGACTACCCCACTACATGTACTTACAGTTAGTAGTAGTATAATAGAGTGTTTCTTGGGTAGCTCAAATTCAAAAACAAAATCACACTTCACAAAGAGAAACCAGCAAATCTATTACTACAAAGTTCCTTGCATCACACTTGAACCAAGATTCTGGAGAATTGTAATAATCGCGTGAAAGTAGGTTTGTATTGGTAATTGGATCTTCCACGAAATTTATTGTTATTCGAACTAATTTTATCTCGAAAGTTGCCAAGTTGGTGCTAAGTTTACCTTAGGTGTTTGTCTTGAGAGGGAGTACAAAATGATTCAAAAATCGAAGACAATTTATTCACGGGAGGGACCAATATTTTGCCCAGACCCATACATTAGTCGACTTAATTGCCCCCGAATCGGGATGAGAGTGATGAAAATACTCGTGCCTTGGAGTTACTGACAAGGAAAGATTGAGACTTGAAACTTACAAATCTTATTTACACAGATTTTTATCTTCAAAATTCTGTTAAACTGCGATTTAGAAAGACTAGTAATTGAAAACATATACAATACATACATCCAGGAAATGTTATAGCTAAGTAAGCTGAAGTAGCTAACTGCAAATCTACCAACTAAAATTCTAGAATCACCAAAGATACACCCTCCTGATACTTAACATGTACAAAAATATGTATAACCTCTCCCCCTAAATTGCAATTGATATTTAAAATCAATAGAAAAGCTTAGCATAGATGCACTCAAACAAATATGTCTCAAAATTTCTTACGAATCTTGATTATGGGTAATCCGAGAATGTGACAGGCGTTGAAAGATGATTGGTGCCCCATATTGAGGATATAGAAGCATTAACACCGTTGGTGCATGTTGATATTGTGGGGATAATCTAAATGTGAATCTTTGTAGGATTGTTGCAAGGGTTAATTTAGCCTGTAGGATTGCTAGATTTTGACCAATACATGTTCGGACCCCAATGCTGAATGGCATAAACGCAACAGGGTGTTTAGCAGCTCGGGCTACCCCATCCGAAAATCGACCAGGGTTGAACTCATTTGCATCATTTCCCCATATTGCCTGATCATGATGAACTGCTAAAATTGGTATCAATAGCTCAGTTCCGCGGGGGACCTTACAGCCCCCCAGTTCCACATCAACTTTTGGTCTTCGGATGGTTGCCACCACTGGAGGGTAAAGTCGTAAGGTCTCATTTAGAATCATTCCCAGCTGCACATCATAACATTCAACCAATATTTAGTAACAAAACTTGGGGAAACAAAATTATACTAATATTATGAGCATTTTGATGGTTGAAAAAAATTCTCCCAACAAAGACACAAAATCTTAATACTATCAAAGTTCCATCCCTTGTAAACAAGTTGAGGAACAAGGAAACAGATCAATAAATCTCACCGTCTTAAGCTTGGAAACGTTATCTTTGGTGGGCGCGTCACGTGATCCGCACACCTGGAGGGCCTCGTCACGTGCCATCACCTGCCACTGTGGATGCATTGCTAGCAAAATGGTGGTCCACGTCAGCAGATTGGAGGTAGTTTGCTCGCCTGCAAAGAAAAAGCTCTTGCACTCCTCCGCAATGTCATGAACTGTTATCGAGGATTCCTTTTCCTCTTTGATGCTGGCCTGAATCATCAGGCCCAGCAAATCTTTTGGGCCATTTTCCAGCATTTCATTCTTCCAATTCGCTCTCCTTGCATCGATAACTCCCAATAGAGATTTTTTGATTTCCTTCTCTAATTTCCAAGACTTCACATTCGTCTCCGTGGGTAGAAATCTGGTATACAAATAGAAATGGAATATATTAATAAAAATATCTAATTTGGTCCAATCTTGTTTTTTAATTCCAGTGTTCATATTTAAATCTGTGAGACAGATAGCTAACCTGTAGCCAGGGATGAAAACTTTTTGAAATGCTTGGGATGCTAACGCCATCTGTTGAGCTTGCAGTTCAAAAATGGTGCTTCCGTCTTCATAACTCGGGCCAAAGGCAGTTCTGGTAACTATCTTTTCTGTCAAGGTTTGGTACCACTTTGATACTTCTATCTCCACTTCCTCCTCGCCGGACTTGGACAATTCTGGTAACCAGTTCTCCAGCATTTCTGTCACACTGCTTAACGCTGCCGGTATCAATAACTACACACAAGTCAATGATTTAATTAATTGAACACCAGATAAATAACTAACTTATTACTACCGGTAGTAAATAGGTTCCGCGTACATTTCACCCTTCTTAGACTTTGACTTATTCCGAATAGTACATACCGGGTATGTGAGGTTTGGTCTAAAATAACATAGAAAGTGGTAAAAGTTAATACCTTAAGATTTTCCATATGGAAGGTTGGGGCGATTATTTTCCGGTGGTGAGCCCATTTGTGGCCGTTGAGGCTTAGCAAGCCTCCACCTTCGACCTGTTTCATAAGTGGGTGCGCTTCTATTTTTTCGTAGAGTTCAGCCTTTGAGCAGAAGATTTCTCTAATAAGGTCTGGATCAGCTACTGTCAGCCGAACTGTGGAACCAAACCACACCAGAAATGTTGGTCCTGCAGTTAATTAAATATACACAATCACCATTAGTATTTAGTATGCAGTATATATGTACACACCAGCAGTAAAAGGGATAGAGCTTCAAGTAGAAAGTATCAACTTAGCAAAAAAAAAGAGTAAAGAGGATGGGATGGGATGGGATGGTACAAACAACTAACTCAGAGAAAGCCTAACTGATATTGTAGACCCTACAATTTACCTTGCTGTCAAAAAATGATGAGAAAGAGAGGGAAGAATACAAATGAAACTGAAAAGAAGAGGACAACTCAACACCATAAGCCATCATCAAACACAGATAACTTCATTGTCGAAAATTAAATAAAATGAAAAATATTTATGAAATTAGGATCAGCAGCTTTTCATACAAAGTCTTAAAATCCTCGAGTAAAGTTGATGGCAAACTCTCTCACACCATGTACCTCCAAATCTTTTTCTACTCAATTTCCGCTAAAAGATATAATTTCTATCTAGAAAAAGTAAGAAGTTTTTAGTAATGCGTAAGCATCATACACACATTAAGTCTTCATCCTAACGCCTTAAGCGTTAAAGTTGTGAAATGATAACGTATGAGAGCTTGTTTAATCTGGAGCAGCTCAGAAAGTAGCTAAACATCTCTAGAAAGATCAAGGCTACATATGAAGTAACTAAACAAACTACCGATCAAAATTAAGTTAAGCGAAACAGAAAAATAAAGCGGATGATTCGTAAACAAAAAGTACCGTAAATTTTCTTCCAATGGTGGTAGAAAGAGAGAACTCTGGGGAGAATGTTGTGAGAGAACGGAGGAAAAGACATGGAAGAGGCCTTAAACATAAGGCTACCAATTTCTTTAGCATTGCCAATGAAGAAATGATAAGAAGGGCCTTTGATTCCTTGCTTACTGAAATGTTGTTCAATCTTTCTTGGTCTCCACCATAGCCTTATAACCATAATCTTTATCGCGAAATATATCACCGTAACACACATGAAAAACCAGCACCAGCTCTTGTAGTAAAACTCATCCATCATCATGGCTTCGAAATCTTGTGTATATCTCTAGGCCAAGGCCACCCTTATGTTTGTGTGTGTTCTTTTTTTGTTTCTCTTGTAAATAACTAACTGCTTTGGTGAGGTGTGACCTTGTACTATTTATAGTGCAACAAGCAGCAACTAGTAATTTAGTATTTATAGAGGGGAGGGAGGGGGAGAAGAGAGAAGGAAAGGTTTGTTTGGCAATGCCAACGGCGTAGGGTCCGCCATTGGGATTATAAGGGTCAACTCAGTAATGTCTGCTTTTTGTTTCCTCTATATTACCACATTTACATGTGTTAATATACATGGCTAATCCAATAATTTTTTTTATTATGTTTAAGGCAATAAGGCTTACTAAAGTACACAAATAAATCATATAAGTAGTACAAATGAAATGAGAGAATCAAACATATGATTAATCGTATATAGTCACATGTTCGATTAGCAGAAGGTGACTAAATAATCTTGGTCTTGGTGTTATATGACTGATCATATAAGTAGTACAAAGAGAATCGAACATATGACTAATTAATCGGTCTTGTTCGATAGTTAGCAGAATGAAAAGGATCCTCAAGGGAGCTAAATAATCTCTGATTCTGAATAATAAAGTATGTAAAAATGTATACGTTTCATAATTGGATACTTGTTTACAGTTAGCATTTAATGTTTGTGACCATGAATTTGTTGGAGATTATACAACTACATTTATTATCTTGTCATATGTATGTTGATTGTGGCATAATGGAGGATATATCCAACTTTCCTTTTCCTTTTCTTTTTAAGTATACATATAATTAAGGGGAAACTTAATAACTACTGGAGCCTGAAATAATTGCAGTTCTTAGCTATATATAACTAAACAATGTTGATTGGGGTAGAGTTAAATTTGTGTAATGAATAATCTTGGTATGTGGATAAATGTTTAAAGATTTATACCATACCTTATCATCAGTTATTCATTTATAAAGATTATACTCTTGTCAAGGTCTGGCATATATCTTAGATTATCAGCATGTTTGCATGGAGTCTCTTTAATAAATTTGTTAATGTAAACTTATAATTTTAATTCTATTGAAAATAAGGATATCAACTTGGTTGCATCAATTGCTTGCTATGGATGTGCACCTTATTCATATCAATTGTTAAAACAATAACATTATGATGTCACAGTATGGATGAAGCAATTGATTGTGAGGTTTAAGAACCAGGCATGATGTAATTAAATAGAAGTAGAGAAGATTAATGTTGAAAGAGATAGGAAGGAGCACAATTCTGAATCTAACAGGCGTCTCCACTGTAGATATATGCATTAAAGTTATTAAATTGATCAAAAGTGTGGACGCTACTATTAATCTAATATTGCACATTTGTACACCCTTTTTTCAGAAAATCTATGTAAAAAGTTAAAACAATTAACTCCTGTACACACACATTAAGATGCTACACTTGTGTTTGTGTATGCATGTGTTATGACCGGAGACGGATCTAGTAAGAGCATTTTCAAGGGGAGAGACCCCTTAGCTATATTATCTATGTGGCACCTTTTAGATAATATCTATAAATTGAAGTACTCCAACCTTTTTTACCCTTACCAAAAAATATAGATAATCATATTTGGTCTTCTATATTTGTTGAACCCATAAACCTCTTATGTATAATTTTACATAATTATAATTATAGATAACCCCATTGGAGTACATATACCTCCTCTTAGCTAAAATTTTACATATTCAATATAGATAATCATTTTAGCTAACAATTTTACATTTCATCCTTTGAGATGCTCTAAGGAGTACGAGGAGCACGTATCTCCTCTAAAATAGTATTAAACGTTTTTTTATTATTAAATTTTTTGAAAATATAGAAAAACATTCCTACAAAAATTAAAAAATACACGATTGTCTTTTTAAAATTTACTCATGACCTCCTAAAACAAAGTTTCTGGATCGGTCCCGGATTGGGATTTGTGTCTATACACACACAACTCCCAATCTTCTTCCTTCCTTGTTCCCAGAAAGAAGGTTTAAGGGTGGGGAGATATATAAAGGTTGTTACTTGTTTTTTGGAATGTTGCTCTTAAATTAAAGGCACATGGGAACAAAGCTTGTCTATTTAAGGGGTTTATTTCTGTGTTTTTGGTGGGGAACTATGCTATGTGTTGACTCAACAATGAGGTACCCCAGCCCCAGCTCCCTAAATCTTGTCTTAATACTCCCAAGACATGTTTCATTCATGTACCCGTCATCGATCCTACCTAATTTCTGTTCTTCCGTTATGTGTGAATGTATACAGGTTCCGCTTTTACGATCTTATAACATTTGTATATTCGTTTTTCGACCAACTTATTTTTCACCGTTAAATTTGTGGAATAAACAGCGGATTATGAAAATCCCAACACCTTGTAGCATTTCAAGATTTTGCAGAATTTGGTTTAGTTAACGCCATACTAGTCGACTTGTCTGTTTGATTTCACTCTTGTGAATGATGGAAAGTGTTAAATATAGTTATGATCCAAATTACGTCTTCTTCTGATAACTTAAGATTACGTGAATCATTTTGCGGTTGAAGCAAAAGATACTGCTATGTTTTTCTTTCTTGATACACATTAACACAAGAATTGCTTTATGATACAACACCAACTTCTTCTTTGCATTTTTACAGCTTTTAGAATCACGGGTATGCAAATTAAACTCTAGACTGTGTTAATATGTTCTGGACTCTGCTTTAGTTTGGAGTGAATGCTTCAAAGTAGATATGATATCGTCCGGGAATGCCAACTCACTGACTAGAACTCCAGTTCCAAAAAACTTTTGAAGCAAAAAAAGATATGTGTAAGTAATAAAGAAATGTTCCACTGATCACAAAAATTAAATCTGCCATATCTGATAACAAGGACAAGTTAGAATATGTGGAGTTTTCGAAAATGACCAAATTAATCTAACCAATAAAGCCTGCTGATGCCTGATCATGAAGGTACTAGATAAAGTGAAATATCCACCTTAGCTGTGAAATCTATTGGCTGTGCACTTGTTTATACTTTATGTTGCAATTCTAATGTCAAAATATTTATCCCAAATGTGTTTAGAGAAGAAAAATGCTACAATCTTGACAAATTTTTCAATAACAAATTAACGGGAAGAAAAATGTTAGAAATACGAAATTGCATATATCATGTGTTCTTTTCAGATCGATTATAACTCAATCATATAAAATGGAGTCCATCGATAATGATCACGTCATTTTGTGCCTTGATTGGGAACCTTTTCGACGAAATTTGTTGATAACAAATGTTTGCTGATGATCACCAATCTTTTGAGATATATCCGATATATATTCTTGATTTAGCCTCTCTTTTAGGTGTCAGAACCATAACAGAAAAGGCTGCCCAAAACTGTTTTTCTCTGGAAGAATTTATGCAGAAACTTTGGCAGTTTGTAAAACAGGGTGTAACAACTGCATTCAATATGATTAGTTATGTATTTCCTCTTTCCTGAAATTTCGATTCATTTTACTTACCAATGCCTTTATTTCCTATGAATTTAATGATTAGGTGTTTCTTCAAGTTATCAGAAAATCCTGCCTTTCTCCAGTTACATATTTATGTGGTCACTTGTAAACAAAATCCATTCCTCTATTTTACACTCTTTGTACAATAAGATTAACTTTGACGGTCCTAAAAATCTAAGGCTGAATATTGTATACTGCTTAATCTCGTATTCTATGGTGGATACTTCTCGATCGATAAATACAAATTTAATAATTTAGTTTTAAATTCAGCAAATCGTCAAAAATTTTGTAATAGTATTTTTCTAAATTCCAAACATATCATATACAGTAAAACCTCTATAAATTAATATCATTGGGACCGACATATTTTAATAAATTATCGAGATTATTAGTTAATCGAGGTTAAATTTATATTGTTGCTATTATATTGGGACCAAAAATTTGCATTCAAAATATTAATTTATCGTGGTATCGAGTATTAATTTAACGAGGTTTTACTGTATACCCATGTATAATAAGTCTAGGACAAACTTTTTTTTGATTTTTTTTTTTTATGATGATTAGCAAGGAAAGTACTACTCCCTCCGTCCCAAATTGTTTGATACTCTTTGACTTTCATGGAGATTAAGAAAATGTAGTAGAAAAAGAGTAAAGTTTGTTGAAAAGTGGATAAAGTGGTGGGACCTATTAATATTTAATAATAGATTTGAGATAGTGGAGGAAGGTAGTGGGTGTAATAGTGTAAAAAAGAGTATAAAATGAAGAAGTAGTGGGTGTAATAGTAAAAAGTAGTGTTCAAAAATAGTAAGTATAGTAGGTTCATTAGTTTTGGGACGTCCCAAAAAGGAAAGTGTGTCAATCTTTTTGGGACGGAGGGAGTATGAAGAAAATGAACAGGCAGCTAGCAAAGGACAAACCTAAACGAGGGAAACAAGCCAGGGATCTGTTTTTAAATATCCAGCTGAGTCCCCCACCTTCAAATCATAGCTTTTCCAACTTGTTAATAATTTATCTCCCTTAGATTCATCCTTCAAATAAGGATACAAATTATGAAGCAACCCTACATCTTTTCACATAAGAATCCATTTGTCTGTCAATACAAATAACAGAACATCTTTAACCAACATACTTCTCGAATTCTTTTCACATGCATTACTTTTTTCACGAATTCTACTTGAAAACGAAACATAATTTTCAATAATGTATTAATCTAAGTTCCGAAAGAATTATAGTCGATATACTATGTTCGAAGTGTGCAATAACATAAATCATTCAGCCAAATTTAACATATTTCGCTCCTAGAGGTAGATTTTTTTTCTGGATCCAAATAAGTCATTAAGGACGACATAAACTATGTGAGAGGACGATAATCGAACTTGTGATCTATCATATACACGGAATCTCAGTCTTCGACACTTGGTTAGGAATTCATCAGCTCCACTCGTAAAAGTAGATTAATATCCGAAAAAACGTTAAAAAATCGGGACAGACTTAAAAGTTAAAAGTGATTTGGGGAGGAGGAGGAGATTAGTTATTGAAGTGACATGGCTAAGAAAGGGAAGAATAACAATACAAGACTCGACTTGCTTCTGATCTTCATCACAGTTTAATTTTTTTTGAGTTTTCGTCTACGCAATCAAACAGTGTGACTCGTCGCTTGAGTGACTTGTCTCTGTTAATTATTTTATGGCATGCATATATTATGTCTGTCAAATTTTTATAAATACGTACCCAATCATTTATAGCTGCAGCTATTTTGTATCTGCACCGTCCATTTACAAAATCTTATCACCCCGTTCCATCAACTCAGATCCGTAGCCAGGCCTCTCTTGGTCCAGCTACTACTTAGCCTTTTATAGAACTCCTCTGTACGTACTATATTATTGCGTCTTTATCCTTTCTTTCACTTCAATTACGTAATGCTTTTAATTTTGACAAGTTTTTTAAGTGAATCCTGTGAGTTTACATAGATTTACCAAAGTGTCAACATCTTACTTAATTTTACAGCTCAAGTTTACAAAAAATCACTCTCGCTTTGGTCGTAACTCGTAAGTCACGTGTTCTTCAATACGGTGAAATTTTTCATGATATTTCAATCGTATTGATGGAATTTAGAATTTTGAAATTATCGGAACTAAATTATTCGTGATGATGATGGCAGTGGCTGAACCAACCTCCCACACTAATGGGGGCCCTTTTTTTTCCCAAATATAAGACTATAATGAATTAATATTTACATATGAAATGTAACTCATCTTCACCATAATACTGCTTCAAACAGTAACCAATGGTCCTATAGAAGAACTGACCGAATGGCCCTATACAAGGATCCCACCTGATCATCCTTTATTTCTATAAATCTTACCTAAAGATGCATGAATATATAGTAAAAACTAAAAAGTAAAGTGATCTTATAATGATAGCAGAATAAAGGTTAAGAGTTGATATAAACTAAATTAGTGAAAAAATTACGAAAAAAACTAAATTAAATTAGAGAGAAAATAACGTGGGTGAAATGAAATGAAAAATATCACGTGGTATGAGGATCAAGGAAGTGGTAGGGAAACAAGGTGAGGATGCTGAAGTTAAGATTTGATGAGAAACATAACAAACTTTGGAGGTCTTGCAGGAAAAGAATCACAGTCGAGTGTCCCCTCCACCCTTCGCCCTCCGCTAGAATATTATTCCCTCCGTCCTATAACAGTAATTTTCTTCAATTTCCCTCCGTCCTATAACAATAGTTTTCTTCATTTTTTTACGCTTATTGAAAAACATTAATTTGATAATACATTTACCCTATACCCATCATAATTGCGTTGATTTCATAATTAAACTATCTCACCAACTTTAAAATTACTGAACCTTAAAAGTACACACATACTACTAACCTTAAAATTTGGGAACGAATTTGGGCGTTTTAGCATTTTCCCTACTAACATCTCGCTTCCTTGATTTAAACACAAGAACACTCGGATACAGGATCATAAATGCACGACAATGAACATTAATAGAAAGACAGAAATATCAAATATTGTTGTCTGCCGTGCCACTCCTCCACCGTTCCTAATCCCAAACATGCTAATGCTGTTAAAGAACATGTCCTGTTCATGTTCCGTGGCTTGGTACTCATGTTTTTTCAGTCTCTCTCGTATGCGCTTTCCTCCTTCCATGTTACATCTCACAACACATAACATAATCTCTCTAACAAGGTTTTGCCCTACATGTCCACAACATTTTAAACTTCCTTCTCTACATTTAGTACAGTCCATCTCATGATATGCCCATGTGTCCTTAACCTTGATATTCCCCGTTATCGATCGTCCCGTCAGTTCCGTCGTGCTCCTATGTGTCCTCTAATCCTATATACTGTTTGTTCTCTAGGTCTTAGTTGCCCTGTTTTGATTTCAACAAACAAGATTTTGTTCATTTGTAGGTTCTTGTCAGGTAACAAGCTCAAAGCAGCATATTATCTAGAAATAATTCATTGCTACGTGTTGATCCACCACATAAGTTGTCATCTAGGAGTCCAAATTGTTTACATTGCCATGTGTCCATGACCCCATGACGACGACATTATAAATTTTATGAACACGATACTAAACATTATCAGAAACAGAACCACATACACATATAGTCATGTTCCACTCGATATCTAGCCTAATAAAAATTGGCCGTTCCAAGTTACAACGATGCAAGTAATGAATCGTAATAATACAAATCATTAGTCACGGTAGTCCAAATCACCGGTCACTTAGCACATAACAACGAGGAAGTTGAGACATGTATTCGGTTTTTATTTCAAGTTAAGTTTTGAATTGAACACACAAACGCAAAAATAGTAGGGATCTCAGTTCTCACCCAGAAAACATGAATGTATAAGACGAACCAACAACAACAGGAAGCAAAAATGTAGGTTCAGAGAAAAGAGTGTGACCAAGGTAATATCAACTGAAACTTGAAGGTAGGGGGGATACAAAAAGAAAACTAAGTGCGGGCTGGATCACTCACCGACAGTAGTCGAGAAGTCACTACAAACGGGCTTTAACTCTCAAAAAACACGGGCCCAAATGGGAGCTTTCTATCTGTCAAAAGTGCAATGGTGGAAATCCCAGACAATCCCCACATTGTCTAAGACGTGGGCACTAGCTTTAATACCCTGGGTTCGCACAGTGTTCCCTTGAGTTCAATTTGAGACTAGCACATGGGACTATTCAGTTTGCCACCAGACGACCGACATTAACTGGGACAACTAATTTAATCTGAAAGTTTTCATAGACGGTAACTTGAGAACACTGTTGCCCATTTGCTACAAAGGGGTCACAAGTATTCTGTGCGTTCGAAATCATGAAGCGCAGGCAACTTGCTACCGTAACATGTCTTTACACACATTGAACAAACGCAAACAGTGGTGGCGGACCCAGAGGAAATTTTATGCCAGAGGAATAGTGCAACTGGACACAGTCAAGAATATTAACCTACTATGTACTAAAATACTTGAAAGTTAAAACTTATAGCAAGACATGGACTGCAATATGTTTTTTACCTATTTTAGGGGAAGGTGCCAGTAAATATAGTCGGCCAATCGACATAAACTGAAACATCAAAGTACATCATCCCTAAACTTCTGAAAAATGTAGCCGTAACATGAAAAATAATTTTGTGTACCGCCAAATTATATACCAAGGCATTGACCAAATGAACAGCGGAGACTCTTGGACAGGCCAACTACTTACTGTTTATTGACCGAATAGAAACAAAATGAGTCTTGACCGCGACGGATATGTGTTAGTTGTTGGGGGTGTGGCGCATGTCAATAAATTTATAGTGCTGGTAGCACTTCTTATCCAGTTTCAAGTACTGTTAAGACAAGAGAGCCTATAAAGCTATAAAAGGAAGGATTAGACTCTCGGGCCTGTGCTTGTCATTACCTAGAGCTTCCAGGCTCCACAAATGTATAAATTCTTGCTTTGCAGTTATCAACAATGCCACTCAGGGAGCCCCAAGTAACTCAGAACCACAGCAAGCCTGGCCCCGACTCCTCACTAAGTTAGACAATGGCTACTTGCCCCACACGTACAAGGATAGAGCTTTTTCCATTGAATAGGGATCAAAGCCTACAAGATTCTACAGTTCATTATGCTGAGACAGTGGAAAAACCCGAGCATTCATTAATTCACTTGGCATGTACTTTCAAAGTGAAACAGAATTTATCCACTAAGTTTACGCGTCTGTGTATTTAATGATATCAACATTGTATTGAAAGGTTGTGAAACTGGACCCCTGGAAAAGAAACATACCAGATACCAACTGTGTTAGAAATATCCACCCTTCCCATATTCTTGAGGGTCCGGTCCATTTTTGGCATGTCTTCGCCACATCAAACGGACAACTGTTAACAACTTTCAGCAGAAAAACCCAACACACCCCTACAACAAAGCCCAGAATGAAAGAGATAATACAAACTTCACAAAACAAGGATTACTATGAATTATAGCCAGATGCAGGTCTTTTGGTGTTTGAAATTGTTGGAGGTCCATCTATCAAGTCCATATATAAGGATGAAGGCCCATCACTGTAGAAGCCCAAGATAAGTATGGTCCAATCATCTTCATCGGTCATCTGACCATGTCTCTCCAGTAGTGGGATAGTAATGATACACATTCCTCACTTTTGTGCAACGGTCATTTCACCTTTTCCACCTCTCAATGATTCACAACCACACTATAAATAAGAGAGGAAACTATTCAAGCAGGAGGGAACAAGCCAAGTATTCTAAAAAACACAATCTCTTTACGTTTACCTATTTTCTATCTAAAGAACCGGAATACTTATTCTTACGCCGGAGGTGAATCGGGGGTTAACACCCTCGCATTCTTCTTCTTTTGCAGGTCCAAACAAAGGATCCACCTGACAGAAATCTGGTTCTAACATTTGGCGCCGTCTGTGGGAACGTAGAGATACTTTTGTGTTGAAAATCAAAGCCTGCCAACAGCTATGGCTAATGAAGAAAAATATGGAAAGTGATTTGGCCGAAGCGAAGGAATTTGGCCGAACGAAGGAATTTGGCCGAAACAAAGGAATTTGGCCGAAGCGAAGGAATTTCGCCGAAACGAAGGAGTTTGGCCGAACGAAGGAATTTGGCCGAAACGAAGGAATTTGGCCGAAGCAAAGTGATTTGGCCGAAGCAAAGGGATTTGGCCGAAGCAAAGTGATTTGGCCGAAGCGAAGGAATTTGGCCGAAACGAAGGAATTTGGCCGAAGCGAAGGAATTTGGCCGAAACGAAGGGATTTGGCCGAAGCGAAGGAATTTGGCCGAAACGAAGGAATTTGGCCGAAGCAAAGTGATTTGGCCGAAGCAAAGGGATTTGGCCGAAGCAAAGTGATTTGGCCGAAGCAAAGTGATTTGGCCGAAGCGAAGGAATTTGGCCAAAACGAAGGAATTTGGCCGAAGCGAAGGGATTTGGCCGAAGCGAAGGAATTTGGCCGAAACGAAGGAATTTTGTCCAAGCGAAGGAATTTGGCAGAAGCGAAGGAATTTGGCCGAAGCGAAAGAATTTGGCCGAAGCAAAGTGATTTGGCCGAAGCAAAGTGATTTGGCCGAAGCGAAGGAATTTGGCCGAAACGAAGGAATTTGGCCGAAGCGAAGGAATTTCGCCGAAACGAAGGAGTTTGGCCGAACGAAGGAATTTGGCCGAAACGAAGGAATTTGGCCGAAGCGAAGGAATTTGGCCGAAGCGAAGGAATTTGGCCCAAGCGAAGGAATTTGGCCGAACGAAGGAATTTGGCCGAAGCGAAGGAATTTGGCCGAAACGAAGGAATTTGGCCGAAGCGAAGGAATTTGGCCGAAACGAAGGAATTTGGCCGAAACGAAGGAATTTGGCTCCGAATTACACCCCCGAAAAGCTAGGACGAGAACTACTGCCACGTCCGACTTCAAAGATAAGGAGTATGAAGCATCCAAATGGGAGAAAAGAAAGAGTCTCCTAGCGAATCAAGCTAGCTGGGGACATACGAGCTTCGGCGACCCTACCGGTAAGCGTACTGAACGCCCCAAATTTCATATTTAAATGTGTTTTCAGTTCGCCCAAAGAACAATTAAATGTTCACGATCTAGTACGAGGCTTAAACAGACCCATATTAGGGGCCGATCGAACAAAATATGTGTCCTTTTTAAGCATTTAGCATTCAAGGCACTCATAATTTAAAATAGGTGAACCACTTAGATTAATTCATCCCTTAAATACTGGGGGAAATATGCTAGGTATCAAATACCAAAGATGCATAATCATGCTAGGCTACGGCCGAAGACGCATAATCATGCTAGGCTACGGCCGAAGATGCATAAAATTAACATGCTAGGCTACGGCCGAAGACGCATAATCATGCTAGGCTACGGCCGAAGACGCATAAACATGCTAGGCTATGGCCGAAGACGCATAATCATGCTAGGCTACGGCCGAAGACGCATAATCATGCTAGGCTACGGCCGAAGACGCATAAACATGCTAGGCTACGGCCGAAGACGCATAATCATGCTAGGCTACGGCCGAAGATGCATAAAATTAACATGCTAGGCTACGGCCGAAGACGCATAATCATGCTAGGCTACGGCCGAAGACGCATAAACATGCTAGGCTATGGCCGAAGACGCATAATCATGCTAGGCTACGGCCGAAGACGCATAATCATGCTAGGCTACGGCCGAAGACGCATAATCATGCTAGGCTACGGCCGAAGATGCATAAAATTAACATGCTAGGCTACGGCCGAAGATGCATAATCATGCTAGGCTACGGCCGAAGACGCATAATCATGCTAGGCTACGGCCGAAGACGCATAAACATGCTAGGCTACGGCCGAAGACGCATAATCATGCTAGGCTACGGCCGAAGACGCATAATCATGCTAGGCTACGGCCGAAGACGCATAATCATGCTAGGCTACGGCCGAAGACGCATAATCATGCTAGGCTACGGCCGAAGACGCATAATCATGCTAGGCTACGGCTGAAGATGCATAAAATTAACATGCTAGGCTACGGCCGAAGATGCATAATCATGCTAGGCTACGACCGAAGATGCATAATCATGCTAGGCTACGGCCGAAGACGCATAATCATGCTAGGCTACGGCCGAAGACGCATAATCATGCTAGGCTACGGCCGAAGACGCATAATCATGCTAGGCTACGGCCGAAGATGCATAATATTAAAATTAACATGCTAGGCTACGGCCGAAGACGCATACTCATGCTAGGCTACGGCCGAAGATGCATAAAATTAAGAAGAACGATGCATAGGCAAGCTGAAGCCGAAGATGCATTACTATACAGAAATTATGCTAATGGAGCCTCCCGAAGATGGACCAAAAAAGGTGGCCTTCATTCTAGCAAAGCCCGATTGAAGCCCGGGGACATGTTGGAGGTCCATCTATCAAGTCCATATATAAGGATGAAGGCCCATCACTGTAGAAGCCCAAGATAAGTATGGTCCAATCATCTTCATCGGTCATCTGACCATGTCTCTCCAGTAGTGGGATAGTAATGATACACATTCCTCACTTTTGTGCAACGGTCATTTCACCTTTTCCACCTCTCAATGATTCACAACCACACTATAAATAAGAGAGGAAGCTATTCAAGCAGGAGGGAACAAGCCAAGTATTCTAAAAAACACAATCTCTTTACGTTTACCTATTTTCTATCTAAAGAACCGGAATACTTATTCTTACGCCGGAGGTGAATCGGGGGTTAACACCCTCGCATTCTTCTTCTTTTGCAGGTCCAAACAAAGGATCCACCTGGCAGAAATCTGGTTCTAACAGAAATATTAGTAGAAAATTCTTCCGAGCAGTCAAGAGAATGCAAACATCTACCAACCACTGCATGCAATACAGAATATCAATGCAATTAATCAACAAGAACAAGGCATAATATCTCCACAAACAATAACTATAACTGAAAGCTGGGCCTTGGTATAATACTAACAGTATGATCTATACTCAGCACAATGATCCAAGTCCAGACTGAATCCTGCAATTGCTACTCTAAACCCGAATAATAACCATGGCATGTAAAACAGGTTGCCAGGGCAATGGATTCACCTATTTTTCCTTTAATCAAGTGCATCATAATCACGAAGTCGACAGGTAAGAACATTCGATAGATTGGCTTCATGCCTGCAGAGTTTGTAAAATGCATTCACTATTTGCGTAAAGAGCTATTCTACATAACAAGGACATATTTTCGTTAATGAGTTGGATGACTCCAAGCAAATCTGCATACGTATTTCAGAAATTTTAATCTAATCTAAGTTTGGGCAAAAATTACAGAATGTTTCGTGCTATTAAGTACATAAGCTTCACATTATAACTTATCAAGATCCAATTATATTTTTGTGCTCATTTTTTTTTCTACATTGCCTTTACAATGTGTCTCTTATAACATATCGAAAAGGTCATTTGCAGAAACTTAAGTAGTCACTGAACCCTCGAATCTCTTATTAGTAATAGAAGAGGGGTATCTGGTAGGCAATGCCAAGGAATATTGCCTTTACAATATAGTCGAGGAATCATGCGTTTTTAGTGTCCAACATATGACATGCAATCTATAGTTCTTAGGTGATGAGCAGTCATTTTTTCTTGTTTTCAGGAAAACAGAAGTAACTTATTTCAGACATCCACGACCTGCTGAACTGATTATTATGCTTTCAACTTCTCATACCCAGTATCAAGAGGAAGATTTCAATTCACAAACCACTAATGGACTTAGCGGGATCTAGAAATCTATGCAGACTTATTTATATAGTGTCCGAGAAGCTCATCAGTAGTTTGTGTATACATAGCATCAGACTCGTCAGTAACGGAGGTAGCATTTAAACAACAAAAAACAGAGTTTTTGGTTAACCAGGTGGTCCGAGCCAATAAAACAGAGTTTTAACTTCTCCTTTCTATAATATAAAAATATTATCTTTTCTAGAATTATTTAGAGGCAAATAAAAATAAAGTTTAATTTCTTTAATTTATTTATTTTTCAGGGAAAAAAATCTGAGAAAGGTAATTATAAATTGCCATTAACTCTATACTACACTATAGATGTTTCCACTTTCCACAGATAACCTTGTGATGCTCTTACACAGAAAATTTCTAACATTCAAAACAACATTGCTGAACCTACTTCTCATCATGCAACAATGTAACCAAACACAATCATACTTCCTGACAAAAAAAAAACATCATCATACTTCCCACCCAACTTGCATAGAATCTGTTAGCAGAACACATTTCCCATTTTCCCTTGCATTACTGTTGGGTGGATGCCTTCTTCCTCCTCCTGTGCTTGGGCTTTATAGCATCTACTAAAGTCTTCTCTCCATTTGTTTGTAATTTTGTATTAGTTACTTTATTTGGTGATACATATGAATTGTCCTCAGTGATTGGTTGTTTCAGTTCTTTATCAATCGGATGGTCAACTTTAGAGTCTTCTAGCTTCTTAGTAGGTGCTATAACAGCTGCAAATCATATCACAACAATTAGAATGTTGGATTTCACCATTATGTACATTAGATATGAAACACCAAGTATTCGTCATTATGGATGGAATGTGAAGGATATTACTTTCATGATAAAAGCCTAATCTGTCACGAAAACGATGCAGTCATGCAGGAAGCTCAAAGGAAAATGTTAAACTGTATAACTCTGACCTTGAAAAAGAGATGAAATTATGTTCTAACCTTGAAATATCACTATATAAATCATGTTAAAAGAGATTGCAGATGGTTGTAATTATTTTCTTTTTAGTAGCAGTATTGTACCTCGTGAAGCAAGGGAAGCTCTCAATGCATCAGTATCAATGCCCTTCGAATATGGGTCCCTAAAAGGAGATACAAAAAGTTACTTACAGATAGAAATATAAGAAAATGTGTGACAGCATGACTACAATCAGGTGCACAAATACAATTTTAGTACTGCTCCCGTGACCCGTCAATTACTCAATTAGCTTTGTTTAGAGAAACAGTAACACTAATAGGTATCTTAACAAAATGCGCATACATAGAACCAAATCGAGGATACAACAATATAAAACCAAGACCTTTGACTGAAACACCCTCATTAACCTCTATATCCTCGTAAATCATTCTCATTTTATTTTAATTTTTTTGCTTTTGAGTTGCAAGAAATTTATAATTTAGTTTACATCAAATACAGTTAGCAAAAAATAAAAGTCACATTAAATATTATTGAGAGATTAATTTAGTTATAACTGAAGTAGTTTAATTATGTAAGGTAGGTTGATTATGAGTATTATTCTGGATTTATGGTATGAGAGTCACAAAATGAGTTGTTTTCATTTATTAAATTGGGGTAGTGAATTAGTATTAGGAACTAGGTAGCAGATTTCAATCAGGATTCATCTCCTTCTGATTTCAGCACATGAATTACTTATGTTGACAACTATTCACATTTATATGTCCTATGATGGATGAAATTCTTCTCCTCCACATATTTTTTGCATACAAACCTACTGGAAAGGGAAAAGCGACTCCTATCCATGCACAAACAACAATTCGAACCCTATAAAATACTCGAAGGGTACAATGCTTACATCTACTGATATCATCTCTCATTCATCGTATTATTATATTTCTATTTTTTTTATAATATCTTAACATTCCTTTACTTAACACGACCTATGTCACCCAGACTTGGGTGGAAGTGTCGAAGTTAACAAATATTCAAATTTGTTGCTAGTTTATGGCCCTAATGAAGTGTCCATCAGTCCATGTGTCCGAATGTCGAGTGTCAAACATATGTACTCAAGGTGAAATGTAGCATTCCAGGTAAGATAAGACACAAGAGATTAAATCTGCTAGAAGTTTGCTTAATAATAGCTCAAATAATAGCAGGGTATAATATGTGGAAAAGCAATACCAGCTAGAGGGTCCACCAATGAAGCTCTTAGCATGACTATCTCTCTTACTAATTCCTTCTTCTGATATTTGGCAATCAACTTCCATATCATTGCTTTGGGCGACCCTGTCCTCTGACAATAACTTCAGTCTATCCATATGATTAGTAGAAAATTCTATGTCTACTTTCTGAGCTGTTTCACTGACATCGACAACATCTGATGATGTATGACGTTTGATCTTCCTTAGTGATCTTTCAGTATTGAAAGATTCAACCTGCAGAATTCATAGTATAAAAGCAAAGGATAAACTATGCGAATGCTGAGCATCATTACCACAATATGAAAAGAACAAGTTCTACACAATCAGAAACTCACAGCATTCTTTATTTTACTCGTTATATCGCCTGCCTTTACAGAGGCTATACGCAAGCACTGCATAATGACACTCGGCAAGACACCCACTCCTCCTGCTTTCTGAATAGCACAAACATCCTCATTTGTATTAAGCGTAGCAGTCATACTACCACCCATAACAGCCTCTTCAAAGTGGGTTGGATCAATTACCTAGAACCACAGTTTCAGTATATGCTTTAATCAGACCGAAATCCTAAATGAAGATTTTTTATTGAGCTTGGAGCAACATCATAGGGAGAAGAAACAAACTGTTTGAGTAGTTAACCTACCACTATATTCTCTTTACCAATAAAACCAAAGGTTACTGCTACAGGAAGATGGTGTATTATCAATGGAACTGGCTCCCTTACCTGCCAAAATCAACATAACAAAAAACCTCAGTATATTAGCTTACATCTTACCCCTCCCCGGACCCTGCTGTATGAGAAAGAAATAATGGATATGTTTTGTTTAAAAATTTACTTGCTTACATAGAAAGATAAATTCCAATGGCCAATAATGTATGTAACTATGTAATGCGTTTTGAAAAGTATGACACTAGATATGGCAACATAAACAGTTAAACACCATCTAAACACTGAAACATATGCAGCAAAAGCATGGATCCACTTTAGATTTACGGCCAGCAATAAAGGACATCCTTGTCAACTAAGCATGTAGGACCAGTACAATCTTTCCATGAAGTAGTGTACATCTAACGGAAGTTTTTTATTATTATCTAGAAAAATTAGCGAAAAGAGTAAATATGAGCCAACTTTTTTTGTTAAGAGAACCAATTATCAAATGTATTTGCAAGTTCCAACAACATAAGATTACTGAGTGGAAGGAAAGAGAGCATGATGTACAACGCTATTGATTTTACATGGACAAAACAACAGTTCTATCACTCCGATTCGCCAACATATGAAGTGATCTATCCAATTTGAAAGCAGAATTCAATCACCAGATGGAATGAAATGAAATGACATTAATTTATTTCAAATAGACAAGGGATACAGGCAACAGGTATCTTCTCTCTATTTCCAATGACAATCACCTGTATATAAATTATCATCTTCAAACATTAAATGTTAAACATGGTTAACTAAATGCTAAACAAAAACAACTTACCAAACCTATCACAACCCTCTTATCATGATTGCTGCACTTGCAGATGGAACTATGGTACAGGAGAACAAGAGTCATAGGTAGGCAACTGGCCAGAAGGTGGTCAATATATAAATTTACAAAAAGTACTAATATTTTGGTACCATTTTTATATAGGAAATACATATGCTACTCAGTACAAAGCACAACACTAAAAACACAATACGAATATGAATGTGACTGGCACTTCAGAGTACAGACCAAACTATAGGAGAAGTAGAAAACCTTATTTTTAAGGTTGAAAATTATCCAACAAAATGATTTCAGTGTTGGCAAATGAATATTGACAAATCAAGTTTACATATTTGCCAGTAAACATGTACATTAATTATTTTATTTATTTATGTACAAAAGATTACATATTCGGGAGCCAACCTCAGGTGGATGTACTATTACTTCCTGACCATCTTCACCTCCTAGAGTACATTCAGGCCTCCGGAATGTTGACAAAGCAGCTAGAGCAGCAATATTGGCAGCATCAACAAGATTTCTGTTTTGTCGCAACAACAGAAGAACAAATTTAATTTTAAGTAACCTGTAAAATATCTGAAGAAAAACAAAGTACTAGATGGCAATTGTCTTTAAAACCACATACCCCCCGTTGTCAAGAATGTGAATGTCTATGCGAATCGACCACACTAGCTTCCCTGCAACAACACAAAGTGATTCTGTGTCTACAGCCCTGCTTTCCCTACAAATAATATCTACTCGCATAAGTAGACCTCATCAAAAAAATCACGAAAACAGAAAATTGTATGCTCAGTCATAGAATCTCCCGGGACAATGTCGTTAAAAAAATCATTTAGAACAACTGAAACAGCAGTAAATTAGCGGATAAAATTAGAATGGGGAAATGGACTTAGAGGCCCAAATATCGTTACTGTATATTAGAATAGATACAATTCTTAGTAATACTGTGATCCTTCATTTATACAGTAAAAATACCTATTCCTTTTCCCAAATGTAGACATAAGCTACACAATCTCCGTTGTTCCTCAAATGCATAAATCAAGTGCATATCAAGCACGAACTAAATAAAATGATACCTTAAACCACGGTCAATAATACGTCCCAACTCCACAGCACACTCTCCAGGCCTCCCACCCTCAAATGAAGGATCAGCCATCGGGGATAACTCAGTATAGATAGAAAGTGTTCCTTCATTAGGCCTATCTCGATACGGCTGAACAAGTTGGGAAGTCACAACTCCCATCACATGAGTCTGCCCTAGTTGCACCTCCGACGAGCCATCTTCTCTAAAAAATTCATTACAACGCAAATCATACACAATCAAACTCCCATACCACCTACATTACTAACATCATAACCTAAAACCTTACACAAAACAAAACAACAAAAAATTCATTTTTTTCATGCTATAAATGCAATATAAATAATTAGGCATGTGCTCAAGAACCGGTCTCAAAAATACCAATACCGGTTCTTGATTCTCATTTTAAGTTAGTTCTCATTGGAGCGGAACTCCATACATACATATATAAGCCACATTATAATTGCAAAGCAAAAAATGTAATATAAATACATCGAGAACCGGTTTTATATACTCGAATAACCGGTTCTCGGTTCTCATTATAAGTTGGTTCTCATTGGAGCGGAACTCTATATATACCTTCCGAAGTTGATGGTTAGACGTCTATAGTCGAATGGGCGGCGACCATCGACTCTTAGCTCAGAAAGCAGGGAATTTTCGATAAATTTCTTCTCATTGATTGTCATTCGCCATGTATTAGCTAACCTTTGCTCCATTACTCTGAGTTGAACAACTAAATTGAAGCGTAATTGATACAATTATAATGTAATTGAAGTGTAATTGATACAAATGAACCCTAATTGGGGTTTTGTAGTTACTGTTTAATTTTTGGGTCGGGGTGTAATATACATGGAACCGGGTACGGGTTAGGCTTGTTTGGTTTGTTGGATCAGAGGTTTAAGTGAGAAATGAAAATTTTAATTTTATTGTTGTATCCCACAGTGAATGGGTTATTTGTTTTTCTTTATGTATTTTAATTTTAATTCTAATACTAGCCTATAACCCGTGTAAGGCACGGGCGGGTTATATAAGGTTTTTTGTATATGATTTAAAAATTTAAAAAATATTACAATACAAAATATTAAAACCAATAATAATCATATTAATTTGGCCTATTTCCATTTTCCAAAATACTAATAAATTGATTAAAAGTATTACTAAAATTTAACTAAAATATTATATTAGTAAAATTGATTAAATGTATTAATACATCTACTAAAGTTATAGAGTAAATTGCACTGTAGTGGCCAGATAAATTAATTTTTTGCACTTTGATGGCCAAAGTTGCAAATCTTGCACTATGATGGCTCGAAATTCTTTTTTTAGCCACTTAAATGACTGCCGTTATCCTGACCTTAACAGAGTTAAAATTGCAGGGATATTATTGTCATTTGGTATTTTTCATGCAAAAGCTCCCGAATTTGTAATTTCTCTGAATTTAAAATACTGATGGGATTCCTCTAAAGTAGTCTTTCTTAATGTTCGTGTAATTTGTTTCCAGAAAGAAGGTTCGACAGAATCTGATTCCTCCTGGTAAATTATCTGGCTTCTGTAATCGATGTCCACCTGCATAAAATGATTTGAATATGCATACTATGTATATAACACATGTACACACAATATTTGGTCTGTAGAAGCACCATGATCAACCTCACTGAGACCTCAGACTATCTTTTTCTCTAACTGTAATGTTTTACTCCTGAAACCAGATAAACTTCACTCACGAGGCTAATCGCATGCAGAGGAGATCGATAACCCAAAACCATAATCAAGTAAAATATTTAAAATTTTAATAAATACTTCTCTCATATTCAATATATTTTTCCTAAAAAGCATTATCCACTGGTAACAAAAAAATAAAAATAAAATCTAATGGTAGATGTACTCCCATATTCATTTACAAATCAGGGCACAACAAATCTTTTACTTCAAGCTTTCCAAACTGATACTACACGAAGCTTTTCTTTCCTTCAAAATTAAATGTTGGTTAGCTTCCACAAGCTTTAGAGTTTCATAGTTTCTTGAGATATGAGAAGTTCATGCTCGGACGGGCGGCCTAGTAGACTTCCCTGCTCTTCTGAAGAACAAAATATAGCACATGTAAATGTAAGAAAGAGAGAAGAGATCTAGGGACTATGTAAATTATGCAGAACAAGGATTTACATGCCAATTTACGCAAGCAACAGATACTATAATCTGCTATTGTTAAGTTACCTTTTGGTTCATCTCCTCGAGAGACAAGTACCCAAGCACTTTGGGAAAGTCATAAACCATGGTTCCAAAATCATGCTCATTCATTCCCATATCCATGTAGAATTCTGACCGAATCTTCACTTCTTCCATGCTCATACATAGCAATTCAGGACACCGACTCATCACATAGCCCATCCAAATTCTCCTAACCCCATTACTCTCTAAGTAGTCAACAATCTCATTCAATTCTTCTGCACTTCGCTCCAATATATCTTCTCCTGCTCTCACCATCACAATTCCAATGCTTCTTCCTTTAACATGAATTGTCTTAATAGCTAGTCAATTTGGAATATATGACTTACATTAAATGCTATGAATTTAGATGGCATTTCATTACTGGATACCTGGATTCTGCTTATCTTTCAGCCCGAAAATTCTCAGTTGGAGTCGGATGAACCTAAAAACAAAAACTATTGAATCATCTTGATGAAGCCTAATCACAGTAAGTAGAAATGTACTCTAATGAAACCAGATCATTGGGTTAATTTTGGGGAACTAACAAAATTTAATACAGGTTTATCAAAAGCAATGCAATTTTAATTCAGAGTTCAAAGAAATAGCAATATGAATCAAGATTGAAAGAGAGGGCATACCTGATGTACTTGCAACATTATTTCGAGAACATGTCAGAGTGCTGAATTGTATTGTGCCACTCCCCTGCAATATCTTTGATTAACAAGTTTAAAGGAAGGTGGAGAAGCTTAGCAAAAAAAAAAAGGAAGCTGGAGAAAAGTTCAGAGCCACCTCACTCAATCCCACATTAAACCAATAACTCTGAATATATCAGGAAAATCATAGTTGAAAAACGGGGGATAAATTAAAAAAAAAAAACTTGTACCAGGCATCTAGGAGAGGACCAGGAGAGGTTTCACTCGTTTGGAATCAGTTATACTCGGTTGGGCCAAATATACCAAATACATATTGAATATGTTGAATCTTGTACCATTCTGGTCCACTTCCCTTCCTACATCTTTCTTGAAGATCCGGACAGCGATGTATATCCAGGTAGCCAGGGACGGAACCAGGAATAAATATTGGGGGGGGGGCAAATTTTTCGGTCATCGAAAAATTTTCTGATAAGCGGAAGATATCGGAAAATTTTCGTAAAAAATAGGGGACTAAATGAAGATTTTTGTATGAAATAGGAGACTAAATGAAGATTTTCATAAGAAATAGGGTAGTAAATAAAGATTTTTGTAAAAAAATTGGGGTCTAAATGCAGATTTTTAGAAAAATGGGGAATTAAATGAAGTTTTTTGAAAAAAATAAAGGAACTAAATGAATTATTTTGTAAAAATAGGGGGATTAAATGAATTTTTTTGTAAAAATGGGGGGACTAAATGAATTTTTTTTTAAAATGGGGGGACGAAATTCAGATTTTTGAAATATATATATACAATTTTTTTACATTTTTAGATTTTTGGGGGGACGGCCGCCACCCCGTGCCCCCCTCTCCCTCCGTCCCTGCAGGTAGCGAAGGCTGTGTGATTCACTAAATGTGGGCAAACTCCTCAAATTCTTACAATTCCGAATATGTAGTATCCTTAGACATGGAAGCTTCGCTAGTGAATCTGGGAG
Source organism: Saposhnikovia divaricata (assembly GCA_036435485.1). NCBI lineage: Eukaryota > Viridiplantae > Streptophyta > Magnoliopsida > Apiales > Apiaceae > Saposhnikovia > Saposhnikovia divaricata. Next base: position 24,740,155 of record CM071599.1, read on the forward strand.
AGCTCCGCCGCATCAACACCTCCGCCTTCTTCTCCTTCGTTCAACAACCTCACCTCAACTGCACAACCCACCTCCCCTTCTTCCCATTCAATCCCCTTGCCCCTGAGCTATATAGATCTACACAAAATAAAAGACGATTATACCCTTCTATTTAAATAATAGTCAGTAACGGTGCCTATATTTTTAACGGAAGGATGACGGAAGTCATTTAAATGTCTAGAAAAAGAATTTTGAGTCATCATAGTGCAAGATTTGCAACTTTGGCCATCAACATGCAAAAAATTAATTTATCTAGTCACTACAGTGCAATTTACTCAAAGTTATATAATGTGAAGATTGATACATATATGATGAATTGCTACTAATAAACAATAGCAATAAGTAAATATAATTAGGCACATTATTTTTTGTTGAAAAAGAAAATAAAAGCCAAAGAAATTACCTGTAAGGAGAAGCTACACTGAATTATGAAGAAATATAAAAACTAAACACAACGAATTTAAAGTCACGGTATTAGGAAGAAGCTTATGGATTGAATCGATGAAGCTTGGGTATTGACAGAGAGATTAGGTTTTAAAAGAAAAGAGTCTTGTGTTAGGAGTTTTGTTCTTAATTTGAAGTCCATTTTTGTTTTTTTTATATTTAAAATTAATTAAAAATTTAATAAATTGGATAACCAAACCGAAAACCAAAACTTTCAAAACTTTCAATGTTTCGGCTTTAATATAATAATATAGATAGATGTTTGGTAAAGATATTTGTAGATGGGTGAAATTCCTAAATACCCACATTTTTAAATTAAATAACCAAAATACCCATATGCACGGAGGGCCGCCCAAAATACCCAGTAGCCACGCATTTCCAGCATGCGTAGGTTCATACACGCATGGCAAGCATGCGTAGGTTCATACACGCATGGCAAGCATGCGTAGTCTTTATAATTTTTTTCTTACTAGCAGGCCACGCATGATAAGCATGCGTTGTCTTCATATTTTTTTTTTGTTGTTCATGGAACACGCATGTCCAACATGCGTGTTTGTTTTTTTTTCTTTTTTAAAATTAGACCACGCAATTGTATCATGCGTACATTTCACTTGTTAATTTCTTTCACTAATTTTTTTTATTTGTTTACGTGTTTTTAACTTAAAACACTACTTTAAGTGATGTTACATTTTTTTTTGCTAAATATGTATTTACAAACCCTATTTAAAAATACTAATAACTTTATAGAGTCCGGCGGCCTGATTTTTAAAAAATCGGGGGCCAGTCCCGATTTTTTAAAAATAGGATGAATTAGGGTTTTGGATCTAGGGTTTAGGGTCGTAAACAACCCTAAACCCTAAGTTCGTATACGGTTTATTCGTCGTTCCAAATATTTCTAAACCCAAAATGGAACTGTTGAACCCCAAAGATTAACCGTTGAAATCCTGAGGGAATACACATAAAATTTAAAATTTTAATAAAAATTGAATCCGGGTGGACACCCCCCAAATCCGGGGTCAGAAGATTTGGTCGTCACGAGAAAATCCTCAAAATAAAACATTTGTTTAATAATAATCATTCACTTGTGATTGTGCAACACTGAAATTATAACATCTGTGACCCCAACTTACCAAGATCTTTAAGGTTATAGGGCTAGAAACAGGAACCCAAATCCCATTAAATAAAAAGTATTCCTTCTTTACAACATTCTCTTTGATCAAATCTTAAACCACTGGTGTAACTTCGATAAGAAGTACGCCAGGCCAACTAGACTATTACATAATAATAATAATAATAATAATAATAATAATAATAATAATAATAATAATAATAATAATAAATATTAGAACTCAATTATATAAAATAGATCTTACACTAAATCCAGACATCCTGAGCCAAGTCATCTTCGAAATAGCATCACGCTTCTTCTCTTTCTGAACTATGCGGATAAGTCTCGCCAAACTACCTTACTGAAATGTTTGAATTTACAACAGCAAGTATGAGCGAAAGAAATGCTCAGCAAGCGTATAAAAATTTTGATATAAAACCAGGATAAGTAGGGCATAAAATCAACTGAAATGTAAAACAGTTTATAGAGAAAACTGAATCAACAACTGTGATATAATTCGAACCATAACTGAAATCATTTGGCATGTCATAAAAATGAATCACCTGCCAACTCACAATATATAATAGCCATTCGGGCGATATGGATTGGATATACATAACTGAAACACCATTGCCCCCTGATCAGGTTCAAAAGCAATGGGACCCTTTATACTCCACTGGTACAGCTATACCCGTGTGTATAATCCGAATTTCATGAGGGTACCAAAATAGGCAAGTAATGTTAGCCTATAGGAAGATGGAATGGTTACCATATCCTCCATAAATATTGCTGGACCATGAAATCATCATGGCCTCCTACGCTTTACCATTTGCCAATCCAATAGAGCAATTTCCGAATTCAACAGGAAATGCTTAGTTTCACATACAGTTCACATCCCTATTATTTACTACGATAATAAGGATATGAAGATTTTATCTTAAACAATTCCCCACATCAGGGGTATCAATATCAAACAATCGTGTTCGCAGAAAATATTTAAGAATCATAAATAGCTCTGAACAATAGCTATTCGTCATGATATGAATCAATGAAACATAAATAAACAGTGTTTAAGATGATCAAGGGAGAAAATACTTGCCTGAATATACTGCTGGTAATTTATGTTTTCTTGCTAGGGTTTTCTCACTTATAGGAATACTGCAGGTAACTCTGCCCACTAGCTAGGGTTCCTCCCACTTCTACATTAAAACATGCTATTTTAAACATCTAGCTAGGTACAAGGTCAAATACCAATCAAACCTCGGTTTTAGGGTCTACCCGATCGTTGTCTCACTACCTGTTAAATATAATTGATGTGTTTTAATCAGTGTTTAAGTGTTACAGGGAGTTATCAGAGTTTAGCTGGAAGCAGTCAGAGTTTGCGTAAACTCTGACAGTTGGAAACTCGACAGAGTTTGTTAAACTCTGTCTGAAGGAAGCGCGTCTACTGTTCAACAGTGATTAAAGATTAATTATGAAAGCGATATCTTTGAAGATTGGATAGCTATCAAAGAGATCGAGTTGACATAGGAGACGTGTGACAATCTGTAATTGATATCATTGTATAGCTGATTATTAGGAATATCAATTAGAGATTGTATCGTAGCTGTATGTTATATAAATACAGATAGGTTAACCCTAGAAGGGTATCGATAACGAATTATCATTATTGTAACCTAGCAGCTCTTTGTGATATTTTACATCACGAAGAGGGTTTGAAATACAAGAAGTTTTTAAAGTGCATAAACGCTTTTACTTGTTAATCTCTCATACAAAGTTGATTATTATTTGTGTATTCGGCCTAACAAGTGGTATCAGAGCCAATCTGTTACTTTATTACAGGTTAAGATCCAAACACAACAATAATCATGTCAGAAATTCCTCCACCAACACCTACTGTTTCTGAAAAGGCTCCTACTACTGTGAGTCGTTATGAACCAATCAGGGTTCCTATTCTGAGGCCATTAGAGTATGCTATGTGGAAGGTCAAGATGACTATGTTTCTGGAGGCTACAGATCCAGAATATCTTGACAGGATTTATGAAGGCCCTCACAATCCTACAAAGCTATCTGTTGCAGTTGCTGGTGAAGCAGCAAAAATGGTTCCAAAGGAAAAGAAGGACATGACTCCTGAAGATCTATCATCAATTGCTAAGGATGCAAAAGTTAGGCATTTACTGCATAGTGCCTTAGACAATGTTATGTCTAACAAAGTCATTAACTGCACCACTGCAAAAGAGATATGGGATGCACTTGAAGTCAGGTGTCAAGGAACTGCAGCTATTAAGAAGAATAGGAGAAACATACTCACACAAGAGTATGAGCATTTTGAGGCTAAACCTGAAGAGACCATGACAGAAACATTTGATAGATTCTGTAAACTGATTAATGATCTGTCATTGGTCAACAAAGAGTATGATCTAGAAGACTCGAATCTCAAATTTCTTCTTTCTCTACCTGAAAAGTGGGATGTGAAAACAACCACTATTAGAGACAACTATGATCTTGCTGAAACAGAGATTGATGAAATTTATGGACTGCTCAAAACTTATGAATTGGAAATGGAACAGAGAAACAGGAGATCAAGCAGAAAAGGAAAGTCTGTTGCTCTTAATGTTGAAGAGAAGCCTCAGAAGAAAGAGGCAACAAGAAGGAAAATGAAGGGAAAAGCTTTGGTCATACATTCAGAAAGTGATTCACCAAACTCTGATTGTGATTCAAACTCTTCTGAATCATCTGACTCTGAGGATGATGAAGAAGAAATGAGAAAATTGGCTGTGCTGATGGTGAAGACTTTCAAGAAAATGGGCTTCAAGAATTTCAAGAAAGGAAAAAGGTTTTCTAGGGATTCAAATGAAGACAGGAAAAACTACAGGAAGTCTGATAAGAGAGATTCTAAAGGGAAGAAGGATAAGTCTGAAATTCAATGCTACAAGTGTAAGGAGATGGGTCACTATGCTCCTGAGTGCAAGAAGGGTAAAACTGGAAAGGTACTCTACACTAAAGGCAGAGATTGGGCAGATACTTCAGATTCTGATGAAGAAGTGAACTATGCTCTCATGGCTACTACTGAATCAGAATCCTCTGAAAATCAGGTACCTCCAACTACCTATGCTTATAATATTGATGACATTGCTCAATTAAGATTTTTTCTTAAGTCATTGCATATAAGTTATAGGGATCAGACTTTAGAAAATGAGAGGATAAAAGCTGAAAATTCTGAACTTAAAGAGAGAAATAAACTTGTTGAAGAGAAACTTGAAAACATGCAACAAGTTCAGAAAGAGAGAGATGATGCTGTTTGCAAAGAACAGATTTTGCTTCAGAAGTATAAACAACAAGAATCTGAGTTGGAGGAAGCAAATAAGAAAATTAGGACTTGGACTAATTCTGGAAAGGACACTCAACAGATTTTTCAAACAGACACTGTTGGTCTAGGTTATAATGAGGGAGATGAACTTAGATTTCAAAATCAAGTTAAAGTCAGAACTAAATTTGTTCATGGAACCAGTAAATTTTTGTCTGAGAATGAAAAAGAAGCTGTCCAAAGAAAACCAGTAAAAACTAGTGTTAAACAGGTTAATATTGGTTCAATGACAGATAAACAACTCAAACATAAACTGAAGGAGTTAAAATCTGTTGAGAAAAAGAAAGTGTCAAACAAGAACAGAAATGGAAAAGTAGGCATCACTTCAGGAAATAAACCAATGCTTGCTAGTTATGCTCCAAGAAAGACATGTCATAACTGTGGTAGTACTAAGCATCTTGCAAATTTCTCAATAATTGTTTGTGATTGCAGGGTAACATGGAGGCAACCCTAGTCGTGGACAGTGGATGTTCAGGACACATGACTGGAAATAAAGCCCTGCTATCAGAATATGAGGAGAAGGCTGGCCCAAAAGTTTCCTATGGTGATGGCAATATAGGAAGAACATTGGGATATGGCAATATCAATCTTGGAAATGTCATCATCAACAATGTAGCTCATGTCCCAGGACTCAAGCATGACTTGCTATCTGTGAGTCAAATCTGTGACAAGGGATATCATGTAGATTTCCAACCTGAATATTGTGAAGTTATCGGCAAATCTACAGGAAAGGTTGTTCTAGTTGGTCACAGGCAAAACAACATTTATGAAATCAAGCTTTTGATAGACTCTGTTGGAAAAGCTGTTTGCCTGTCTACAAGAATGTCTAGTGAAGAGAGTTGGAAGTGGCACAAGAAACTCTCACATTTGAACTTGAACAACATCAATGAACTGATCAGAAAGGATCTTGTAAGAGGACTCCCAAAGACCCTGTTAAATGTTGATGGCCTATGTGACTCATGTCAGAAGGCTAAACAAAGGAAGTCATCTTTCAAGAGCAAAACAGAATTTTCTATCACTGATCCCCATCATCTTCTGCATGTTGATTTATTTGGTCCAGTAAATGTTATGTCTATTGCAAGGAAGAAATATGCTTTAGTCATTGTTGATGAATACACTAGATTCACTTGGGTGTATTTTCTAGCAAAGAAGGATGAAACTGCATCGACTCTGATGGAGCATGTGAAGCTTCTGGACAAAGGATCAAGCAACAAAGTCAGAATCATCAGAAGTGATAATGGAACTGAGTTCAGAAATGCAACAATGGAAGAATTCTGCAAGGACAATGGAGTGAAACAAGAATTTTCAGCACCTGGTACACCACAACAAAATGGTGTAGTTGAAAGGAAAAATAGAACCTTAATTGAAGCTGCCAGAACTATGCTTGATGAAGCAAAATTGCCAACTTATTTCTGGGCAGAAGCTGTTCAAACTGCTTGTTTTACTCAAAATGCAACACTGATCAATAAGCATGGAAAGACACCATATGAGATGGTGAAGAAAAAGAAGCCTAACCTGAAATACTTTCATATTTTCGGGTGCAAATGTTTCGTTTTGAAGACTCATCCAGAACAGTTGACCAAGTTTGAGTTAAAGGCAGATGAAGGAATTTTTTTTGGCTATCCACTGTCAACAAAGGCATTCAGAGTTTACAATCTGAGAACTAAAGTGATCATGGAATCTATACATGTTTCTTTTGATGATAAGAAGATAACTGGACTTGAAGACAAAGACGAATATGATCAACTGAACTTTGAAAATGAAGTTTTAAACTCTGATGAAAAAATTCTGACAGACTCTGTTGAAACAAACTCTGAACCTCTACTGGTAAATTCTGGAGAAACTTCTCAGTCACAACAAAGAGGAGAACCAGTTGAGGGGGAGCATGATCAAGATGAAGACTCAAACACTGATACTGAGTCAACTGAAAAATCTGGATCAAACTCTGATGCTTCAAACTCTGAAAATTCAAATTCTGACTCTGGACAGTCAAGTTCAGGGGGAGTCTCAGAAAACGAAGATAGATCACAACAGAATCAGGAGAGCATGGATCAAGGGGGAGGATCACACGCTGATAGAAGTCATTTGCCTTCTGCTAGGAAATGGACTAAATCACATACACCTGATTTGATAATTGGTGATCCAGATGCAAAAGTAAAGACAAGAAGTGCTACTGCAAGTGAATGTCTGTTTCATGCATTCTTGTCTAAAAATGAACCAAAGAAAGTGGAAGAAGCTCTTCAAGATGCAGACTGGATAACAGCAATGCAGGAAGAGTTAAATGAATTTGAAAGAAATGAAGTTTGGACCCTTGTACCAAGGCCAAAGAACAGATCTATTGTTGGTACTAAATGGGTTTTCAGAAACAAGACTGACAGTGAAGGTGTTATCACGAGGAACAAGGCTAGACTGGTAGCAAAAGGTTATTCACAGCAGTAAGGAATAGATTATGATGAAACATTTGCTCCAGTAGCAAGATTGGAGGCAATCAGAATTTTTCTAGCATATGCCTCTCACAAGAAATTCAAAGTGTTCCAGATGGATGTGAAAAGTGCTTTTCTGAATGGAAAGCTTGAAGAAGAAGTGTTTGTTGAACAACCACCAGGATTTGTGGACCCCAAATATCCAGATTATGTCTACAGGCTAGATAAGGCACTATATGGACTTAAGCAGGCACCAAGAGCATGGTATGAGACACTTGCTCAGTTTCTTCTAGAAAGTGGATTCAACAGAGGAACAATTGACAAACTCTGTTTTATTTCAATCAAGGAAGTGACCTCCTTTTAGTTCAAATTTATGTTGATGACATCATCTTTGGGTCTACTAATGATAAACTCTGTAAGAAGTTTGCCAAGCTCATGCAGTCCAGATATCAAATGAGCATGATGGGAGAGCTTAGTTACTTTCTAGGCCTACAGGTGAAACAAACAGAAGATGGAATTTTCATTAATCAAGAAAAATACACCAGAAATCTTCTCAAGAAATTTGGTATGCTTGACTGTTCATCTGCATCAACTCCCATGGCAACAGCAACTAAACTGGACAAAGACACAGGAGTTTCAGTGGATATGACAAACTACAGGGGCATGATAGGATCTCTTCTATACTTGACAGCTAGTAGGCCTGACATCATGTATGCAACCTGTCTTTGTGCAAGGTTTCAGGCAGATCCTAGAGAGCCACATCTAACAGCTGTGAAAAGAATCTTCAAGTATCTCAAGGGCACCATATCATTAGGTCTGTGGTATCCCAGAGAATCAGATTTTAAGCTACTTGGGTATTCTGATGCAGACTTTGCAGGCTGTAAGGTAGACAGAAAGAGCACTAGTGGAAGTTGTCAATTTCTTGGTGACAGACTTGTTTCCTGGTACAGCAAGAAACAGAAATCAATCTCCACATCTACAGCTGAAGCTGAGTATATTGCAGCTGGTAGCTGTTGTGCACAGATCTTATGGATGAAAAATCAATTGCTGGATTATGGATTGAGGTACAGTAATATACCTATTTACTGTGATAACCAAAGTGCTATTGCTATGACAGGTAATCCAGTACAGCATTCAATGACCAAGCACATCAGCATAAGGTACCACTTCATCAGAGAACATGTGGAAGAAGGAAATATTGAACTACATTTTGTCTCTACAGAACAACAGCTTGCAGATATCTTCACTAAACCATTGAGTGAAGCTACATTTACAAGGCTGGTTAATGAACTAGGAATGATCTCTGGTTCTGACTAGAAATGTTGGTTAGATTCAAACTTTACTTATGTGATGTATTAATCATATTTCCTGATTGGCTAAATGTTGGGTAAGCTCTGTTGATTAAACTCTGTTATGCATACTCTGCTAAACTCTGTCAGCATGTCTGTATGTCATACACTGTTAATAAGTTTGATAAACTCTGTGAACTTTGAATTGATTTTTGTCTGAATGAAAACACCAATGAAGAAATATGTATGAAGCATGATTCTCAGCAATTAATCATGAATCTTTCTGAGTTATTGAGATCTAATCTTAGATTGTGCAGAAAGTTAACACAGCATGATACTGGCTCATATTTATAGCATCTCTTAGTTTATTTTATCCTAAACTCTGAGTCTATAAATACCGTGTGCATTACCTTTCATGAAGAACTACTGATGTTGATGAACTCTAAACTCTGTTAGTTATACTCTGATAAAATAAAATGTTTACTGCAATACCCCAAAGAAAATGTATATAGGTTATTATACTCCTTTGAGATTATGTTGGATACTAGGATGACCCAGGAACCTATTGGTATATAATATGTGCTAAAATTCTCTGATTTTTGGTGACTAGTTAAATACTAGGATGACCCAGGAACTTATCAAAATGATAAGGGCTAAAATTTTTGAATTTTTGGTGACTGGTGCCAACCTCTGATTACTGGAATGAAAAATAAAAAAAATAATAATAAATATATAAAAAAAATAAAAATAAAAATAAAAAAATGTGTATATAAAGGGGGTATAAAATAAAAATTACTGTATAAAGTTCGATTACTTCAGAGTTTAGCTTTCATCATACTTACTATGACAGTTTGTGCATCCAGTGTTTATTGATTTACTTTATGGATTTTATGAAAAATTAGATGCTCTAAAAATTGACTTAGTAAACTCTGCTTCACACACACAAATACTCACAACTGTGCAATTTATGAAAGGGTTTCGGTGATAAAGTTGGAGAATTGACAAACGCTGTTGATTCGTGATTTGTACTCTAAGGTAAATTTTCACTTGGACAATTTGAAAGTCTTGGAGTAAGTAGGGTTTTTGACAACTGTTAATCAGTGGATAGTTGATGAATGTGTTCTTTATATGATTACTTTAATTAGTTTTCATATTCACTTCTTGATGCATTTTCTTGAAGAACAGTTCATATAACACAAATAACAGTTGCAGAACACAATGAATATGATTAGAAAAACAAAATTTTCATTGATAATAAGAAAGAGATTACAAGCAAATATTACATCTTTTTGTTCTCTCTATCTGCTAATCTATTCAACAGGAAAGTAAAAGGTCCGTCCACACCACTCCATTGTTAGCAAAAATTCCCAGATCCCATCTTTGCCACTTTGTTTGGGTGGAAGTTGAAGGGATAAGGTTATTTTTGCTGACATATTCATTAACAATGGTTGGTGGTGGTGGATGAGGATGCCTTCGAGGAGAGCCATGCCAATGTTGCTTGGAGGGCAGCATCGATGTCGATCACCCTTGCAGGTTTCTCTCTCTCGAGCTCTTCCAGACCAGCATCCATTTGCAGCCACAGCGTCTCAAGCTGCCTTTCCCACTCAAACGCTTCAAATTCTTCACGCGTATAGCTGAAGATGTCCCTATTCTCGACAAGATGAAGGTTTTTCTCTTTGATGGTAAGGTTGGCCATTGTTTTTCAAGGGTATTTGGTTTGAAGGGTTTGTGATTTTACAGGGGAGACTGAAAGGTTTAATGAAATAATCTGAGCAAGTCTCTAGGCCTTAAATAGAGATGGGTAAGAACGAAGTCCTTAATCGCTTCGTATTCTGGTTTTTAAAGGCAACAGGTAAACGTTTCAAATTCTGATTTTACTTGGGTCCAGATATTTTTAAAAGAGTATTATTTGATTTTTGTTAAAATCAAATATTTTAATGTTTTAATTTTAAAATACTCTTTTTAAAAATAGGCGCACATGACCCACTCGCCCTTAATGTGTCCCACTTACCTATTATCGTGTCCCACTACACATTAATCAAGGAACTGATTGAGTGTTTGTTACATAAGAGATTGAGTTTTTATTAATTTAATCACTTTTGTGTCCAAACGAGTTTGCTTTATTCTTACTCTCACAGTTTTCTTATTTTTCTCTTGGGCACTCACGCAAACACCTTTCTACATACATATCTCTTGGAAATTCTTAACTCAATGGCATCTAAAGCATTCACTGCTCTTGGCTTCCGGTTTGTTCCTAATAACTATGAAGCTCCACTCTATCATCAACGCGTTCCAGAATCGTTTCATCTCATGCAGGACTTTTTGAGGGATTCAGAGATTGGACAAGCTCTGACTGGACCTGCTACTCTTTATGCGTCTCAAATTGTTGCATTCTGGCAGAATTCAGTTTATATGGATGGAGGAGAAAGTGGAACTCCTACCATTATCTTCACTTACGAAGACCAAGATCATGTGATTACTCCACAGACTGTACGAGATACAATGGGGTTTGATACACATACTTCCTATACTCTCCTTAATGAAACTTATCTGAGAGAGATGCTACAAGAGATAGGTTACATGGAATCTCTTGACAAGCTCGGCAGTATAAAAAGGCCAAACCTCAGAAAAGAATGGAATTTCTTCTTTGATTGCATAACGAGGACGTTCCAGAAGAAAGTCACAAACTGGGATGCCATTCCAATAGACAGTCTTCAAATCGGGTATTCTCTGCTCTATGGTTCTAATTTTGATTTTGGTCGACATGTTTTGATGAGCTTAGGTGATAAATTGTCAGAGTCTACCACTGTCTATTATGCTCGTTTCTGTCAAATGTTGTTCAATGCATGTGTACCTGGTCTTGAAATTGATGAAACTGATGAAATTGATCCGTTTAGAGTCAATAAGCGCATATTCTCTGATATGACTAACAAGGATGTTGGTAAAGAAAATCTTCCTGAGTTTGTCATGCCTCTTGTTCTACGAAATTTTCTAAATCAACCACAAGAACCACAACAAGACCAACAGGAACCACAACACGATGCACCACAACAAGATGAACCTGAACAAGAACCACAACAACCTGAACCTCAACCAGAACCAAACACAAACTCTGATTCGTCACAATCTCCACCAGCATCACAGTCTAGAATGCAAAGAGTTAAGAAGGCAGTTACTAAACGACGTGCAAGTCTAAAGCAGGCAGAAGAGACACAAAGCAAATCAAAACGGAAATCTCCTGAAGCTGTTTACACTAGAAGGGGGAAAAGAATGAAAGCTCGGGCAAACATATCTAAGTCACTCTCAGTGGTAGAACAAACTCCACCAACTAGTGAAGAGGATTCAAATAATGTACCTCTAGCAAAACGAAGAAAAGTGATATTCTCTGATTTTGTGGATGAAGATATTGAAGCTCCAGAGGTTGTTTCACAGCAAACACCTCCTGTTGAGGTTGAGAAAGATGTAATACCTGCAGAGGATGTAATGCCTGCAGAGGATAAAATGCCTGCAGAAGAGGATGCAAGAGATGGTGTTTCTCCAATAAATGATGTTCCTGATTCATTTATGCCATTCTCTGATCCTATCTCTAATATTGGTGTAGCTGATCAACCTACGTCTGTTCCTTCTGAAGCTGTGGCATCTCATACTGAGATAATATCTGATGCTCACCACACTGTTGAAGAAGGTGAAGAAATTGATCAGGCAACCAAAGTAACTTCTCAGTCAATGCCTGTTGCTGAGCCTGAGCAACATGGAGAAAATCTTGAAAAACCTACAGAAGATATTGCTAAACCTATGGCTGAAGATGAACCAGCTAAAGCTACAAGTGTTGAAGCTGAAGGTGACAGTAGTGCAAACTCTGATACTTCTCTGAGTGCACCAGTACAAACTGATGATAAACATACACCTTTTACTCAACCTTGTACTTCTCATGAAGTTGAGAGAGCACAATTTTCCAAGAGTGCTGCTGAATGGTACAAAGAAGATTGTATTTTTCCACCAGGTAGAGCAGCTAAGTTTGTTAAGCAAAGTGCTGATACTATCTCAAATCCAGAGATTCTTTCTTGCTTGAAATCAACTATAGTTCAAGTTAAAACTCTGGATAGACGATTTGATGATACTAATTTGGCAATTACTGCTTTGCGAACTGAAGTTGTAGCTAGAGAGATGAAGATGGAAAGAGATTCGAAACTACTGACTACAAAATTCTCTAAATCTCAAGATAATCTCTTTGCCAAGCTGGCTAAAGTTGAAGAGAATCAGTCTGATTTATCTGCTAAAATTGATTCTATTGCTACCTCCCTGGAGTTAATTACTTCTATCCTTATGCCTGATGATGTCAAAAAGGGGGAGAGAGTTGTCAGAAGGGATAGTGCTGGAGATGGAGGGGCAAGTAACAAAGGAAAGAAAAAGGCTGAAGAGGTTCAAACTCTGAGAACTAGTAAGTCATCCAAATCACAGTCTGTTGGGAGAAATACTGATACTCAAGGAACTTCAAGGACCAAGAGTTTACTGTTATCTTCAAATCCACAAACTGATGAAGAATTGGCTGCTAAGCTGTTCATTGAAGAGAATGAGGAAGGAGTAACGATTGAGGACATTGAAGCTGAGGAAAAGAGTTTACAAGAAGAACATCTTAAAGCTTTAAAGTCTGATAAGGTACAAAGAGGAAAAGCTCCTAGACCTGTTGTTAAAGGTGTTGTGATCAGAGAGAGGACTGGTGTTAGTCAAAGTTCTCGGTTCTCAAAGGAAGCAATTGCAGCAGAGGCTAAACTCAAGCTAAAAGGCATTGAAGGTGAAAGTTCACAGAAGAAAGTTACAACTTCTGTTGCATCTCAAGCGATGATCACACCTTTACACTCTTCACAGTTGAAATCTGTTTTTGGTAAAGGAACAATTTCTGATCCAAATGTGTTATCTGGAGTCTCAATGAATATTTCTGATGGAAAAGCTTTATCTGGCAAGATTGGAAATAATAAGGCTGGACTAGGCTCACATAGAGACAGAAGGCAATATACTGGTCCTAGAGATCCTTCTTCACTGGCTGTTCCAGGTCGTGGTGTTCCTCAAGAGAGTCTGGATAGACTGGAATCAGTGCAGTTGGTTCATCAGAAGAGTTTAGACAAAGATTTTCTTCTATACTTCATGGCTGATGGGACAGTATTCAAAGTTGGTGAGGATGATATCGGCTTGAAATGTTGGGAAGAACTAGAGTATGTTCTATATCTTCTCAAGGTGAATAGTCGAAGGACTCAATCAGTTGCTAATGTACTCAGACAGAAAATGACTCAGAATCTGGCAATTAGAGGACAGAAATACAACAGCAGATATATTCCTAAGTACAGGGATTACCAAGGCAATCTCATTGAAATGAAGAAAGGTACTGCAAAGTTAAAAACTGATTTGGGAATCACAGTACTTGACTTCAATACTCAGGCAGAAAAAGTCAGATTTATCAGACTGGGTAATGAAATGAGAAGGAATAAGATTTATGATCTTAGGGCTGCTATTTACCAAACAGATGAAAGTGATCCTCAACTCAGAGAAATCAAAGAAGCAATGAAGATTGAACTTGAAAATGCAGAAAGAAGATTGCTGATTGATTATCTCAGAACCATGCCAGATCTTGAAATGATTAGAGATTAAGTTCTGTAAGAATTTTCTTATTCTCTATAGTTTTTAAGCTTAAACTCTGAATCTGTATAAACACTGTATTTATCTATTTGTTTTGACATCATCAATTACTGTCATTAACTTGTACATTTTTGCTAATGAACAAGTTGGGGGAGATTGTTAAATATAATTGATGTGTTTTAATCAGTGTTTAAGTGTTACAGGGAGTTATCAGAGTTTAGCTGGAAGCAGTCAGAGTTTGCGTAAACTCTGACAGTTGGAAGCTCGACAGAGTTTGTTAAACTCTGTCTGAAGGAAGCGCGTCTACTGTTCAACAGTGATTAAAGATTAATTATGAAAGCGATATCTTTGAAGATTGAATAGCTATCAAAGAGATCGAGTTGACATAGGAGACGTGTGACAATCTGTAATTGATATCATTGTATAGCTGATTATTAGGAATATCAATTAGAGATTGTATCGTAGCTGTATGTTATATAAATACAGATAGGTTAACCCTAGAAGGGTATCGATAACGAATTATCATTATTGTAACCTAGCAGCTCTTTGTGATATTTTACATCACGAAGAGGGTTTGAAATACAAGAAGTTTTTAAAGTGCATAAACGCTTTTACTTGTTAATCTCTCATACAAAGTTGATTATTATTTGTGTATTCGGCCTAACACTACCAAATAAATATTAAAAACAATTAATAACATGTACGGAGCATTTAGACACGTAATCACATAGCAGATACGACTTACAAACAAAAGAACACTCAAATTATTATTATAATATTTAAAAGTATTTTTAAAGTATTTAAAAGAATTTTAAAATAATTAAAAGAATTTTTAAAGGACTTAAATACCTCCCTTTGAATCAAAAAGGATCATTAATAAACCCTCTGGGTAATTATTAGATCCCCAAAATATTTAATAATGATTTAATCCGGCTTACAAATAAATTTTTAGAAATTTTAAACTATTTTTATCACTTCCGGATTATTTTTAGAATTTTAAAACAATTTTATTTCATTTTAAACAAATAAAGAAATAAATATTAAAGGTAAAATAATATTTATAAAATAAAAAAATTATTTTATTTTCCAAAATAATTAAATTTGATTATTTTTCATCATATTTAAATAATATTTAATTAATTAAATTAATTGATTATTATTAATTAATCAATCAATTTAAATTAATTAAGATATTAGGTAAATAGATTTAAAATAATCAAATAAAATAAATTTCAAATTAAAAATAATTTATTAAAATTTTAAAACTATTTTTCGATATTAAAAATAATTTTTCAAAATTTAAAAATAATTTTTCGAATTTTTAAAAGTATTTTTCAAATTTCTGAAAATAAAATTCGAATTTATAAATAATTTTCCAAAATCATTTTACAAAACTTGATTTTCAGATTTTTAGGATCAAACAGTTACTATTCATCACCATCTTCACATGAATGCTCCAAGAACACCACCTCCAACAATGGAGGTTCCCCAGTTTCCGGCCACCGGAAAAAAAAATTCCGGCAACCCCCGACAATGCTTAAAACGTACCAATTGTTACGTTTTTAAGTACAAAACACACTTCAAATCATCCCCTAAACACAACCATACCATTCATTCAATCCCAGAACCACCCAAAACAAAAATCCGGCCAAACCGAATTAAAATCCGGCGACCTTCAAATCAAAATCGGTGAGCTTGAAACCGACCACCAAATCATGCGTTCAACATATCACATCGAAGCTTATGAGTTCAATAATTCAAATCAATCATCAAAATCATCAAACAATCCTGAAAATCGAAAATTATATTCACCCCCACAAAATTCGATTTCGAGTTTTAGGCTATTAAAAATCAAACAAAAATTATCATGATGCTCCTGGGATTATATACAATCTATAGATACTAACCATATCAACAACAAATCACTGTATGATTCACAATAAATTCATAAAGTTTCGAATTTAAAAACAAAATCACAAATTACGATTCAAGCTAACACACATATCAACACATATATAAACATGTAGTAGAGATCAAGAGCTTCAGTTTGGTTACTCACATGTTCGATTTGGATCCCGGAATCACTACGAAAAAGTGGTTTGATTCTGATGAACTTCAAGAACAATTCTCCAGAAAATTAAAATCAAAAATCTGATTTTTGATTAATTTTGATAATTAAAAATAAAAATCTGCTATTTATACTAATCTGAAAATTAATACCCCAAAAGTAGTTTTAGCCCCTAACTAAAATTATTAAACCTTAAAATAATTTTTATGGGATAAAAATGTAAAATTTTTATTTTTAAACAAACATAATATATATGTCAAAATTTCCCAAAAATTATGAATATTACAAAAATTACAACAAAATTCATTTTTATATATCCTACCATTTTATAAAAATAATTTTATCAAAAACAAGGTCTCGAATTCAGTATAGGGGCTGGATCCGGAAATTAAAATGCGAAATAATTACATTCTAAAAATATAAAAATTACAGAAAAATAGAATAAAATATTCTATGCTACACAGAAGTCACATAACACGTACAGGATGATTTTCCTATTTAATAAAAATCATAACGCGTTTAAATGCATTAAAAATAAACTAACACACAGTAAATTAAACTAAAAATATATTTTAATATAATAAATTACACATAATTTTCCCTGATTGATCAAAAATATAAAATACAAAATTTTCAAATATTTTCATAATGCACCAAAATATTAATGGGCACGGATAAGATACCAGGTAAAATTTTAGTACGAGAAAAATATAGTTTTGATCCTTAAAATTCTAAAATAATCTCAAGTTACCAAAAATGTGAAAATACTAAATTTTAAACATTTTAATAATTTATACAAATAAAACTTTTGTACACGGGTAGAATATCGGGTATAATTTTTGTACCAATAAAATACCAACTCGATCCATAAAATTTTAAAACAAACTCAATTTATCACTTTTGATAAAAATATAAATTTTTAATAAAATAAACATTTTTACTAACACAGACAGTACCAAATACAGTCTACCCGAATAACCTATTAACAATTAAACACATAACTGCATTCAAATTAAAATTAAATATTCACAATCTTATTATTCCTTTACGAAAAACCAATAAAATATTTAAGTAATAATAATAATAAATCCGGAGAAATCGGGGTTGTTACAATCTTCCCTCCTTAAAGGGATTCCGTCCTCGGAATCCACTGAGGAAAAGAAATCCCTAGGGTTCCTTAACTCCTTCATCATCCACACTTGTTTTTCTTCCATATAAAATCGAACCAACTTTGCAGTTACGTAGCGTTAATCGATAAAGAGAAAACGAATTGACTCCATTATCCGCCATTAGTATTCTAATCGTATCTTGATCTGCTTTTGCTCGTGGTAATCCCATTGCAAAGTCTTGATTCACCGTGTCGAGGTTGACTTATTCTAACCAGATTGGCATACCTCCAAAACTTTTTGTGATGACAACAATTATGAAATTTTGAAGAGAAGAGATTTCATATCGTAGCAAATATCCCTCATTTTTGGTTATCAATTTATGAATTTTAAAGCAAATATTCTTCGAAATGAAAGAATAACTGAGAGATCAATATGATCATATGAACCCGACGTTGCGTGTCTTAGCTCCGACATTTACAAATAAAGGTGGCCAGCCTTCTTGTAATACACAACACACCAGTGATGGCGTCTCATCCAACTTCTATCACACAGACAGATATACCTGGTGTCCTCTATAAATAGGGTTGTTCGTCTCAGTAGGGGTAGAGAAATATGAAAGGATTATCAAAACAAATTAATAACTGATGTTTTCGGACAAATAATTCTCCGAAGCACACTTTAGATTAAAACTGAAAAAATTCCAAAGGTGTTATTTTTTAGAAGATGAACAACCAAAAAGAAAGTACCGAACAAGTGGTACTATATTTCAAATAAGGTTATTAACCATTGGAGAAAACGAAAAGTTAAAATTCAAAATGTCACTATTTAGAAGAGGAGATATATCTTTTAACGAATGCCTCTCTAGGAGGGATATCAAAATAATTTGTAAGAAGAGAAGGTATTGCCAATGTCTCTAATTATGCCTTCTTTGTCAGCTCATTTGATAGCTCGTCCTTCGATTATAAGCTTCTTCCTCTCCACGTTTTAAGGATATCGATATCGTATGTCATCGTCAGCTCGTAATAATCACTGAAGATTCCACAGTAGACATCTCCATTCGCAAGGCGGTCTATCCAGTTCAGCACCACCATCTCAAACGAGTACTCCAATCTTAACTTACTAATTGGTACTATATCCAATAGTCCAACACGAACTCTATATGAGCTCTGACGTTCCTTACTTAGCTATACACACTCCTACACACTCTCGTTTCTAGTTTACTATAACCTCAGCTCTGATACCAACTGTGACACCCCCCAAATCCGGGGTCAGAAGATTTGGTCGTCACGAGAAAATCCTCAAAATAAAACATTTGTTTAATAATAATCATTCACTTGTGATTGTCCAACACTGAAATTATAACATCTGTGACCCCAACTTACCAAGATCTTTAAGGTTATAGGGCTAGAAACAAGAACCCAAATCCCATTAAATAAAAAGTATTCCTTCTTTACAACATTCTCTTTGATCAAATCTTAAACCACTGGTGTAACTTCGATAAGAAGTACGCCAGGCCAACTAGACTATTACATAATAATAATAATAATAAATATTAGAACTCAATTATATAAAATAGATCTTACACTAAATCCAGACATCCTGAGCCAAGTCATCTTCGAAATAGCATCACGCTTCTTCTCTTTCTGAACTGTGCGGATAAGTCTCGCCAAACTACCTTACTGAAATGTTAGAATTTACAACAGCAAGTATGAGCGAAAGAAATGCTCAGCAAGCGTATAAAATTTTTGATATAAAACCAGGATAAGTGGGGCATAAAATCAACTGAAATGTAAAACAGTTTATAGATAAAACTGAATCAACAACTGTGATATAATTCGAACCATAACTGAAATCATTTGGCATGTCATAAAAATGAATCACCTGCCAACTCACAATATATAATAGCCATTCGGGCGATATGGATTGGATATACATAACTGAAACACCATTGCCCCCTGATCAGGTTCAAAAGCAATGGGACCCTTTATACTCCACTGGTACAGCTATACCCGTGTGTATAATCCGGATTTCATGAGGGTACCAAAATAGGCAAGTAATGTTAGCCTATAGGAAGATGGAATGGTTACCATATCCTCCTTAAATATTGCTGGACCATGAAATCATCATGGCCTCCTACGCTTTACCATTTGCCAATCCAATAGAGCAATTTCCGAATTCAACAGGAAATGCTTAGTTTCACATACAGTTCACATCCCTATTATTTACTACGATAATAAGGATATGAAGAGTTTATCTTAAACAATTCCCCACATCAAGGGTATCAATATCAAACAATCGTGTTCGCACAAAATATTTAAGAATCATAAATAGCTCTGAATAATAGCTATTCGTCATGATATGAATCAATGAAACATAAATAAACAGTGTTTAAGATGATCAAGGGAGAAAATACTTGCCTGAATATACTGCTGGTAATTTATGCTTTCTTGCTAGGGTTTTCTCACTTATAGGAATACTGCAGGTAACTCTGCCCACTAGCTAGGGTTCCTCCCACTTCTACATTAAAACATGCTATTTTAAACATCTGGCTAGGTACAAGGTCAAATACCAATCAAACCTCGGTTTTAGGGTCTACCCGATCGTTGTCTCACTACCGAATAAATATTAAAAATAATTAATAACATGTACGGAGCATTTAGACACGTAATCACATAGGAGATACGACTTACAAACAAAAGAATGCTCAAATTATTATTATAATATTTAAAAGTATTTTTAAAGTAATTAAAAGAATTTTAAAATAATTAAAAGAATTTTTAAAGGACTTAAATACCTCCTTTTGAATCAAAAATCATCATTAATAAACCCTCTGGGTAATTATTAGATCCCCAAAATATTTAATAATGATTTAATCCGGCTTACAAATAATTTTTTAGAAATTTTAAACAATTTTTGTCACTTTCGGATTATTTTTAGAATTTTAAAACAATTTTATTTCATTTTAAACAAAAAAAGAAATAAATATTAAAGGTAAAATAATATTTATAAAATAAAAAAATTATTTTATTTTCCAAAATAATTAAATTTGATTATTTTTCATCATATTTAAATAATATTTAATTAAATAAATTAATTGATTATTATTAATTAATCAATCAATTTAAATTAATTAAGATATTAGCTAAATAGATTTAAAATAATCAAATAAAATAAATTTCAAATTAAAAATAATTTATTAAAATTTTAAAACTATTTTTCGATATTAAAAATAATTTTTCGAAATTTAAAA
The DNA here is from genome assembly GCA_036435485.1 of Saposhnikovia divaricata. Taxonomy (NCBI): domain Eukaryota; kingdom Viridiplantae; phylum Streptophyta; class Magnoliopsida; order Apiales; family Apiaceae; genus Saposhnikovia; species Saposhnikovia divaricata. The sequence continues at coordinate 24,760,886 of CM071599.1, forward strand.
ATAAATTTTCGAATTTTTAAATGTATTTTTCGAATTTTTGAAAATAAAATTCGAATTTATAAATAATTTTGAAAATAATTTTCCAAAATCACTTTTCAAAACTTGATTTTCAGATTTTTAGGATCAAACAGTTACTATTCATCACCATCTTCACATGAATGCTCCAAGAACACCACCTCCAACAATGGAGGTTCCCCAGTTTCCGGCCACCAGAAAAAAAATTCCGGCAACCTCCGACAATGCTTAAAACGTACCAATTGTTACGTTTTTAAGTACCAAACACACTCCAAATCATCCCCTAAACACAACCATACCATTCATTCAATCCCAGAACCACCCAAAACAAAAATCCGGCCAAACCAAATTAAAATCCGGCGACCTTCAAATCAAAACCGGTGAGCTCGAAACCGACCACCAAATCATGCGTTCAACATATCACATCGAAGCTCATGAGTTCAATAATTCATATCAATCATCAAAATCATCAAACAATTCGGAAAATCGAAAATTATATTCACCCCCACAAAATTCGATTTCGAGTTTTAGGCTATTAAAAATCAAACAAAAATTATCATGATGCTCCTGGGATTATATACAATCTATGAAATACTAACCATATCAACAACAAATCACTGTATGATTCACAATAAATTCATAAAGTTTCGAATTTAAAAACAAAATCACAAATTACGATTCAAGCTAACACACATATCAACACATATATAAACATGTAGTAGAGATCAAGAGCTTCAGTTTGGTTACTCACATGTTCGATTTGGATCCCGGAATCACTACGAAAAAGTGGTTTGATTCTGATGAACTTCAAGAACAATTCTCCAGAAAATTAAAATCAAAAATCTGATTTTTGATTAATTTTGATAATTAAAAATAAAAATATGCTATTTATACTAAGCTGAAAATTAATACCCCAAAAGTATTTTTAGCCCCTAACTAAAATTATTAAGCCTTAAAAATAATTTTTACGGGATAAAAATGTAAAATTTTTATTTTTAAACAAATATAATATATATGTCAAAATTTCCCAAAAATTATGAATATTACCAAAATTACAACAAAATTCATTTTTATATATCCTACCATTTTATAAAAATAATTTTATCAAAAACAAGGTCTCGAATTCAGTACAGGGGCTGGATCCGGAAATTAAAATGCCAAATAATTACATTCTAAAAATATAAAAATTACAGAAAAATAGAATAAAATATTCTATGCTACACAGAAGTCACATAACACGTACGGGATGATTTTCCTATTTAATAAAAATCATAACACGTTTAAATGCATTAATAATAAACTAACACATAGTAAATTAAACTAAAAATATATTTTAATATAATAAATTACACATAATTTTCCCTGATTGATCAAAAATATAAAATACAAAATTTTCAAATATTTTCATAATGCACCCAAATATTAATGGGCACGGATAAGATACCGGGTAAAATTTTAGTACAAGAAAAATATAGTTTTGATCATTATAATTCTAAAATAATCTCAAGTTACCAAAAATGTGAAAATACTAAATTTTAAACATTTTAATAATTTATACAAATAAAACTTTTGTACACGGGTAGAATATCGGGTATAATTTTTGTACCAATAAAATACCAACTCGTTCCATAAAATTTTAAAACAAACTCAATTTATCACTTTTGATAAAAATATAAATTTTTTAATAAAATAAACATTTTTACTAACACAGACAGTACCAAATACAGTCTACCCGAATAACCTATTAACAATTAAACACATAACTGCATTCAAATTAAAATTAAATATTCACAATCTTATTATTCCTTTACGAAAAACCAATAAAATATTTAAGTAATAATAATAATAAATCCGGAGAAATCGGGGTTGTTACACCGGCGGCCTGATTTTTAAACGCTAACGCGTTTAAAAATCAGGATAAGTTAGGGTTTAGGGTTTAGGGTTGCAACCCTAAACCCTAAGTTCGTATACGGTTTATTCTTCCTTCCAAATATTTCTAAAACCCAAAATGGAAATGTTGAACCCTAAAACTTAATTAAATTTACAACTTAAATTGTTTTGTTTGGTTTTTTAGTTGTACAAAAGTTATTTCGGTTGAATTGTTTAGAAAAACAGTACTCCGATGCTTAATAAGTATCGGAAGAAAGAATTGTTTTAATAGCAAAAAAAGAAGCTGGTCGATGATTATTAACCATCGGGTGGCAGTGGCAGTAAAAGAAAAAGAAATCAATGCATGCAAGTTGGGTGGATTAAAAGATTATGAAGTATACGCATGCTGCAATCGGGTATTCAGGGGTTACGCATCTGGTAAATGCGTAACATAGGCAGATTTTTTTTAAAAAAAACTATACACAGTAGTATAATGCGCACACCGTAGACCAAAAAAGGAACTATACGCATTAGTATAATGCGCACACCGTGGGCATTTAGGGTAGCAGTCCGCGCTAAACAGCATTTCGGGATATGGGATGTTGAAAAAGAGGTATTTTGGGCATTTTCTCTTTGTAGATAGCATTTTTTTCCGATTTTTTTGTATAAAATTGTATAATATTATCAATATGTTTTCTTTTCTATATTTTTCAATTACATATTTAAACTTTTACCAATTTATTTATATATTTTAAAGATATTTATTTTTTAAGATATTTGATCCGTTGATTGTCACAAAGGTTGTGACTTTTGTGACTTTGCTTTTGTTGATCCTACAGGTTGTCTACCTACTACGTGTTAGCTGTTAGCATTATGTAAATGTTATACTAGCTTATAATTCGTGCAACGCATGGTTTCTTTTTTAATATTTATATTTATATAATTAATTTTTTGAATATTTATATGTTATTAATTTACATACTTTCTTCGTCCCTTTTGATTCTTAACATTTGAAATAGGGTGTTTGATACGCATTTTAAGGATAGTTTCATAACTTTTTTTTAAAATTTTCTTTTTTTTTGTATAAATATTTAAACATTAAATTTTTATACAAAAAAAGAAATTTAAAAAAAAAAATAAGGAACTATCCTTAAAATACACCTTAAAATGCGTGTCAGAAAGTAAAAAAAAAGTGTTAAGAACCTATTGGGACGGAGGGAGTATCAAATTGTTGTTAAAAATTAATATATATAAGATTTTACACGTTCAATTTAATATTTGTGCTTTATCTTGAATTCTTAAAATTTGATTTGGATAATTTTACAGTCCACATGAAATTAGCAAAATAATCTCTAATTTAGTGATGGCTTAACAATTATTTTCCAATTAAAACTACGCAGAAACAAAAGAGAGAGAAAATTGACGATTTTTTATGTTGAAAATTCCTTTCGATTTATGAAATCCACTTATATTTCGTTTTGCATATCAAAATACTCTATCTTAGTATTTGATGATAGTTCTACTAAAAATCAAATACAATTTTAATAATAAATAATAACCTTTAGATCATAAAATAAACAGATGAAAAATGATGAATCTAGCATAAAAAAATATTTTAATATCTTATAATATTACAATGAATAATAAAGGGGAACCAATTGATAACGGTCCTCCTATTCTACCAGATGCATACTTGGATATCTCTGGTTAGTGATGTAATTTATCTTATCTGTCATTTCATTGAATCCCATGTTCCATACTTACGTGCTTCAGGGAGTTCTATCAATCCTGGTGAGAGAAGATATCCCGAGGAGATCTGGATATGGTATCAAAGCTCAGGCACGCAGAGGTCTCAGGTTCGATTCTCTGCGACCTTCAATATTCTCAATATTTAATATGGACACGAAGGCAAGTTATGCTCCAAAGATGAGCGTCCGTGATCCACTCTTCGACCCAAAAATGGGTTTTCGAGTGAGGAGGAGTCTTAGAATATTATATCCATATAAGGTCTCCCTCTAACACCTTAATATTTTAGATGATCTGGTTACTTAACAGAGATGATTAAGACTAACATGTAAACTAAAAAGTGTATTTATATTGAAATATTAAAACGTATATGTCATATATAATTTGGTTATCTATATTGAATAGGATTATCAATGTAAACTGAATAGGATTAATGTAAAAATTCGTAATTATATTTTCTCTTGAGATTCTGAGTATTTCCATTTCGATAATAATTGTTAAACCATCCCTAAATTCAAGATAATTTTATGATTTTCGCGTGGGCTGTAAAATCATCCAAATCTGATTTCTAGATCTCGAGATAGAGCCCAAATAATAAATATAATTTTTTTTAGTATTAATAAAAAATTAAGAAAAATTCAATTGTACCCTTTTTTAATTATATCCTTTTCATATTATAATTTTCTTTTTAAAATTCAATTCTAATACAACCTTTTTAATTATATCCTTTTTAGATTATAATTTCTTTTTCAATATGATATAAGGTTGAGAATTTACCAAAAATACTAGGTTTAAAGTTTCTTTTTGCAAAAATACCATCTTCTTCAATTAATTGCATATTTACTAAACTAAGTTTCTAAATTGCAAAAATACTACAAACTAGGGTTTCCCTCCCTCCCTCCCTCTACTGCTGCTCCTGCCGCCTTCTACCTTTTTTTTTTAAGGTGGCGTGATATTTTGGTTGCAACTGAATGCAACCACATTCAACTTTTTTTTTAAGTTGGGGAGATTTTGGTGGATTTGGGTTGCAAGGCCCCGCCAGGGGCAACATTCAACTGAATGCAACCACATTCAACTTTTTTTTTTTTAAGTTGGGGAGATTTTGGTGGATTTGGGTTGCAAGGCCCCGTCAGGGGCAACATTCAACTGAATGCAACCACATTCAAAAGTTGGGGAGATTTTTGTGGATTTGGGTTGCAAGGCCCCGCCAGGGGCAGCATTCAACTGAATGCAACCACATGCAACTAAATTTCTGATTTTAAGTTCCATTTTTCAGTTGTCATTTTCGACATCTTTTTTGGAATATATATATATTCCAAAAATATATTCCAAAAAAGAGGTCGAAAATGACAACTGAAAAATGGAACTTAAACTCAGAAATTTAGTTGCATGTGGTTGCATTCAGTTGAATGTGGTTGCATTTAGTTGAATATGCCCCTGCGGGGCCTTGGAACCCAAAATCAACCCACCTTTTAAAAAAAAGTTGCATGTAGTTGCATTCAGTTGAATATGCCCCTGCGGGGCCTTGGAACCCAAAATCAGTCCACCTTAAAAAAAAAGAGTAGACGGCGGCGGGAGCAGCAGTAGATAGAGGGAGGGAGGGAGGGAGCCCTAATTTCTAGTATTTTTGCAATTTGAAACTTAGTTTAGTAAAATTGCAAATAGTCATTCTTAACAAAAGTAAATGTGCAAAAATTTACTTTTTCCTATTTATTTATGAAAAAAGCCCAATAAGGTTCATATTATAATTTTCTTTTAAAAATTCAATTCTAATACAATCTTTTTTAATTATATCCTTTTTAGATTATAATTTCCTTTTCCATATGATATAATCTTGATCGTCTATTTTTAAAAAATTAGATTCGATGGTTGAGATTATTTTGGTAGTACAGTGACCAAACCAAAATTATGGATAAGATCCCTCTTACGCTTATACTAGCTTATAACCCGTGCAACGCACGGCTCCTTTTCTCATTCTTCTTTTCCAATTAAAACTATGCAGAAACAAAAGAGAGAAGAATAAGTGTAAGAGTGATTTTGTCCAAAACTTTGGTAGTCGGTAGTCTGATCTTCAGTACGAAAAAATAAATAAGAACTATTAGATCATAAAATAAATAGATGAAAAACGATGGATCTAGCATAAAAAAATTTTATTTTTAACATGTAAACTGAAAATTATATTTATATTGAAATACGAAAAAATGTATTTCAATGATTTAAATCATATAATTTGGTTTTCTACATTGAATATGATTATCAATGTAGGTCTTCTAAACTGAATAGGATTAATGTAAAAATTCGTAATTATATTTTCTCTTGATATTCTGAGTGTTTCCATTTCGATTGTTATTGTTAAATCATCACTAAATTATAGATAATTTTGTGAGCTTCGCATGGGTCGTAAAATCATCAAAATCTGATTTCTATATCTCAAGATATAATCTAAATAGCAAATATGAATTTTTTTTAAATTTTAATAGAAAACTATATATATTTCAATTGTATCTTTTTTTAATTATATCATTTTCATATTATAATTTTTCATTTTTAAATTCAATTCTAATACAATTTTTTTTAATTATATCCTTTTAAGATTATAATTTTCTTTTTAATATGATATAATCTTAGATCGTCTATTTTTAAAAATATTCGAGTCGGAGATTGAGAATATTTTGGTAGTACAGTGACCAAACCAAAAATTATAGATAAGATCTCTCTTACGCTTATTATATATAAGGATATAATAGGATTAATGTAAAAAATTATAATTATATTTTTTCTTGAGATTCTGAGTGTTTCCATTTCGATAATAATTGCTGAATCATCACTAAATTAAAGATAATTTTATGAGTTTTGCGTGGGCTATAAAATCATCCAAATCTGATTTTTAGATCTCGAGATAGAGCCTAAATAGTAAATATGAACTTTTTTAATATTAATAAAAAAAAATTCAACTGTATTCTTTTTCAATTTATATCATTTTCATATTATAATTTTCTTTTTAAAATTCAATTCTAATACAATCTTTTCTAAATATATCCCTTTTAGATTATAATTTTCTTTTTAATATGATATAATCACGATCGTCTATTTTTTAAAACATTAGATTCGATGGTTGAGATTGTTTTGGCAGTACAGTGACCAAACCAAAATTTTGGATAAGATCTCTCTTACACTTATTATATATAAGGATATAACTAGCTTATAACTCGTGCAACGCACGGCGTTTTTTCTAATATTTATTATATTATTTTTTTAATATTTATTTGTTATTAGTTTACATATCAAATTGTTGTTATGAAATTGATATACAGTAAAACCTCTATAAATTAATATAGTTGGGATCGGAGAATTCTATTAATTTAGAGAGGTATTAATTAATCGATAAATTAATAATTATTAATTTATAGACAATTTTTGATATCAAAGAAAATTAATTTCCAATTATATTCATTTAAATAGAATGAATTGTACAATTTATGTTTTATACTTAATTCAATTAATTTAATATATATTGTTTACAAATTTAATGAGTATTTGCTAGATTCAAAGTAAATATTTATGTATATTTAGATGATATTAAGGATAAAACAACATTTTTTTAACCTTTTTCACGTAAGAAGCACCCAAGACATCAAAAACGTTGATTAATAATTTTTTAATGCTTTACGAAAACACCACATTCGAATTTTTGGATGCAACAAAGATGATTAAAGATGAGTTTCATATAGATTTAAATTTTAAGAACCCTAGAATCATATTTTACAAAAGGATAAGACATATATTTTTATGATTATATAGGAATTATTAATTTATAATATTATTGGGACCATATATTTATATAGGATTTTCAGAAAAATTATTATCTTATAATTTTATCGAAATTGATCATTTTTTGAACTGACCCAAGTTGGGACCGGAAGAAATTATTAACTTTGAGAGATTATTAATTTATCGAGTACTAATTTAACGAGATTTTACTGTACACCTTCAATTTATTATGTGTTTTATCTTGAATTCTTAAAACTTGATTTGGATTATTTTACAGCCTACGTGAAATTAACAAAATAATAATTAATTTAGTGATGATTTAACAATTTTTTACAATTAAAACTACCAAGAAACAAAAGAGAGATGAAATTGACGATTTTTTATATTGAAAATTCTATTCTATTTAGGAAATCTACTTATATTTTTGTTTTGATTATCAAAATAACCATCTTATTATTTGAAGATAGTTGTACTAACAACCAAATACAATTTTAATAATAAGTGTAGGAGGGATTTTGTCCAAAACTTTGGTAGTTGGTAGTCTGGTCCTCAGTACGATAAAATAAATAAGAACTGTTAGATCTTAAAATAAATAGATAAAAAACGTTGGATATGCATAAAAAATATTTAATATTTTAACATGTAAACAAAAAAGTGTATTTATATTGAAATACGAAAAAAAGTGCTTGTCAATGATTTAAATCATACTAGCTTATAACCCGTGCGATGCACGGATTTTTTTTGATATATAACAATTTTTTTTTTATGTTACAATTATATTTTGATAAATCATTATTTAAAATATTTTATTTTAATATTAATATTAATAATTTAATATAAATTTAATTAATGATATGCATGGTTTAAAACTTATATTATAAAATTTTAAAATAAATATGTCGTTGATAGAATTAGAACCTTGAAATTTTAGTAAATTAATTTAATTATATAATATATTTAATCATTAGATCTAATGATTCTGATTTTTTAATAAAAATTTAATGATCATTATTCATAGTAACGGATTTCTATTATATTTTGTTAGTGATTAGAAGATATAATGTGATATTTTTGGGTATATATTAATTATTGCTAGATATGATATGATTGGAAGATACGATATGATTGATATTTTTAGGTGTTCATGATCATGAAAGGTAATATCTTCAACTAAAAGTAAATGTGAAAAAGGCAATCGTCTAATTACCATTAATTATATTATGTTATTATTTATTTTAGGTGTTTTAATAGTATAAATATCGTACATATTTTTTTTAATATCTTTTATTAATAATTGAAAAATATGAAGTGATATTTTTTGGTATATATTACTTATTGTAAGATATGATATTCGAAAGGAAATATTAATGATTGAAAGATATGATACGATTGATGTTTTTAGGTGTTTATAAAAGGTAATATCCCAAAACTTTTAATCTCAACTTTTATATAACATAGTATATATTTAGGTGTTTATAAAAGGTAATATATTCGAAGAAAAGTAAATATGAAAAAAGGCAATCGACTACTTACCATTAATTATATTCTTTTACATTTTTTTAGGAGTTTTGATAGTATAGATATCATATAATTTTAATATTAATAATTTAATGTAAATTTAATTAATGATATGCATGGTTTAAAACTTATATTATAAAATTTTAAAATAAATATGTCGTTGATAGAATTCGAACCTTGAAATTTTAGTAAATTAATTTAAATTATATAATATATTTAATCATTAGATCTAACTTTACTAAAAATTTATTGATCATTATTCATAGTGCACGGATTTCTATTATATTTTGTTAGTGATTAGAAGATATAATGTGATATTTTTTGCTATATGTTAATTATTGCTAGATATGATATGATTGATATTTTTAGGTGTTCATGAAAGGTAATATCTTCAACTAAAAGTAAATGTGAAAAAGGCAATCGTCTAATTACCATTAATTATATTATGTTATTATTTATTCTAGGTATTTTAATAGTATAAATATCGTATATTTTTTTAATAATGAAAGTTAAATAAGTAAATTCACGAAATACTAAAAAATATATACCAAAAAATAGGTAACAAAATATTTAATGTTTCGGCTATTATAAAATTAATTAATTTTAATTTAATATAATTTAATATACTCATGTTTACGAATTATACTAATGTTTTTTTTTATTATAAACAATGTATATAGATTTTTAATATCTTTTATTAATAATTGAAAATTATGATGTGATATTTTCTGGTATATATTAATTATTGTAAGATATGATATTCGAAAGGAAATATTAATGATTGAAAGATATGATACGATTGATGTTTTTAGGTGTTTATAAAAGGTAATATCCCAAAACTTTTAATCTCAACTTTTATATAACATAGTATAGATTTAGGTGTTTATAAAAAGATAATATCTTCAATTAAAAGTAAATGTGAAAAAAGGCAATCGACTACTTACCATTAATTATATTATTTTACATTTTTTTAGGAGTTTTAATAGTTTAGATGTCATATATATTTTTCTTTATAATAAAGGGTAAATAAGTAAATTCACTACGTACCAAAAAACAGGTACCAAAACTTTCAATGTTTCGGAATTTATATAATAGTATAGATATAATTAATGTTTTTTTTATAGGATTATAAATGTAGGTATTCTACATTAAATAGGATCAATGCAAAAATTCGTAATTATATTTTCTCTTGAGATTTTGAGTGTTTTTATTTGGATAATAATTGTTAAATCATTACTAATTGAAGATAATTAGTAATTATATTTTACGCTTATTATATATAAGGATATAATAAGGATATAAAGTGTTCGATTATTCCGGCTTTGTGTTGTTCATGTGCTAGCATAATCGCAATAATACATATGGACAGTACAAATCATATACAAAACCATAAAATCTATAACACTAAACATAAAAACATAAAGACTAATTTCCACTTCGCATCCCCTTGGTTTGGACTTATTGCACCTCGCACTCTGTAGTATTCATATATGCACTTTGCATTCCTTAACTTTCTAACCCGCAACAGTTTGCATCTCATTAACGATTGGTTAGAAAAATTGACAGACAACGTCTAACTGGTGAAGGGCATATATAGAAAAGAATTATGTAACGGTCAGATTGCAGATTGTGGCCTATATAACACTTTCTAAACAATTAAAACATATATGTTATATTAAAACATATGTATGGATATATAATATATTAAAACATATATAATATATAAAATTTTATATATTATATATGTTTTATATATGGATTTTGTAAGTACGATCCGATAACGATCTGATCCGAATATGTTATATTTATTATATATTTTATATATTTATATAATATATAATATATATTAAGGCCACGGATCAACGGGGAACCAAGATTGATCGGGTAACTGAGTAACTTATCCATAGCCGTTGGATTAAAAACCTACACCACTTAAGACTTAACTACTTTCACTTTCAAGTGACACACATTGCTGTTAATTTATTTTTTCACAATTGCCATACAACATAAATTGAGCTTTTTTAAGTTTTATTTCACTTAACTTCAACATTAAAATTATAACATTAAAATTATAGACTTGTAGTTTTTTATTGTATAGAATTTTTAAATTCTGTATTTTAATAAATCAAAATTTTTGTTATATATTTTTTATGTATGTTACAACACATGTTTAATTAAAACAAATTTTGATGTTTTATATTTTAAAAGATCAAACTTTTAAGTATTGCATTGTACAAATATGTTTTAATAACTTTAAAATGTACAAAATTCTTTTATTCATAATATATTTTATTTCATTGCTATTTTATGATTTTTAAATTGGTATTGTCTATTTAACGAAATATAGAACACGTCTAAAAAAATACAGAACATGTGTACATTCTGTATTTATGAAGAAGTATTCTGTAATTTTTGCATGCTTTTTAAATTTTAGAGAATTTTGTATTGTATAAGGTATAGATATGTTCTCTAATGCTATTGATGATATGTTCTGTATTTTAAAAAATTTGAGAATTTTATAAATGATACAGCACATATTGTTTACTGATTTGTATTGTACTGTATAATGATTTGTATTGTACTGTATAAGGACGATGATGCTACACGCCTAACTAAGATGATAGAATGAATTGAAACGTGCAGTACAGAAAAATGGGTGAAAAAAAAAAAATAAAACAGTTAAGGATCAAGGTGGAAAAATGTGAATGAAACGGTTACTAATATGGATCTTGTTAAATCTAGGCCATTAATTTAATTTTGATCCTATGGCTAATATTTGGTTACTAAGTTACTCAAAATATTTGGTTACCCATATAAAAGGCCTCTATATATTAAATCTATATATTAAACATATATAATATATAAAATTTTATATAAATAGCATTATTTTGGAATATAAATTTGGATTTGTCAATTAAAAAATATATATATTTTTAAAATTTATTAAAAGGATCGGAGGTCCGATCCGATAACCCGAAATCCGAACGGATCGGATATGGATCGACCTAAAAAATATCCGACTCCGGATCCGATCCGAATCCGAAAAATCTTAACAGATTCGGATATGGATTTAGGGTGATCTGATCCGAATCCGACCCGTTGACAGGCCTAGGTGGACGAACCTCTATATGGTCGAGCAAAAACTATCATCCCTGGTTTGATTTGTAGAGTACAAATATAAAAAAGTGCAAATTGTAGCGGGTTAGAAAGTTAAGGGATGTAAAACGCATATATGGATACTACAGAGTGCAAAGTGCAATAAACCCAAACCAAGGGGATGCGAAGTGCAAATTAGTCAAGATCCTATGTATGTGTTTATATGTGAAAAGTCTGATTTACCCCTCTTGACTGACGGTAACGGTAAGACTTAACGGTGCAAATGTAAAAAAATGCAAACTATAGCGGGTTAGAAAGTTAAGGGATGCAAAGTGCATATATAGATACTACATAATGCAAAGTGCAATAAGCCTAGACCAAGGGGATGCAAATTGCAAATTAGTCTTATTTTTTTTGCTTATTTTGGGTCAACAAGAAATAATAAGATTGCTCCTAATGGTATCAATCAATATCTAGGCCTCCGCCTTATCGTCAATCTCAGTTGTTCACGAATGCATACTTCTAAAAACGTTTTCACAACATTATAAACCCTCTACAAAATCTTTTCACATTTTAACCTTCCACGACCAGTTTAGAAATCTTTTTCTCATAGAGTTTCAGTCAAATGCACCGTATATCTGCAACAAGCATCTGCAGACAAGAGCACTTTGTTATATACTAGTACAATTATGTCCCCAAAAAAAGTTTATACGATAATACATAAACATTTTACAAAATTTAAGGTTTTTGAGTACGCTTATTGTCACTGCTGCCTGAATGAGGAGGATAGTACTCCGAGGGAGCAGGAGTTCTTACTCCCGAAGCCGGTTGAGTGTTTTAAGATTTTGCCATAACTTGTGTCTCTGATGGCTGCAACCATTCAGTCCTGTTTCTTGTTTCAGGACAGGACAGAGACAGTAGTGTGAGCCCGGCAAGGGCAAGTTTAAGCATGGAAAGCACGAGAAGGGCAAGAACATACTTGTCAAGGCGTAAAGAAGAGGCTAGACGACATTGTACCGCCTAGGCGGTTAGGCGCTCGCCTAGACGACATTAGGCGGATTATATGTTTAACTATACATAGTGGGTATATTTATATACATACATTTATATGTTATAATAAAATAGAGTAACAATAATTATATTTCAAAAGTAAAATTTTTATAGAGTAAAAAACAATTAAAAGCACAATTACATGTTATATGATATGTAGGATATGTAATATGTTTGTAGTTTGTTCAAACATATATACATATATACATACATATATATATGTATGTATATATGAGAGAAAAAGAGAAGAAGAATAGTTGATGAAGATTGAAGAACAAATAAAGAACATAAATACCTAAAAGATAGTTGTTAGAAGATGCTTGTCAATGTCTTTTTCCTTTCCTTTTTCCTTTCGTCGATGGTTATAAATTAGGGTTAAGTTGTGAGTTGTGATGGCTGTTATATCTTTATAACTTAAAATGGGTTCGACCATATAAAATAGGTTGGGCTGAACCATATAAAATAGGTTGGTCTTGGGTCAAAAATAGAATAAAGAGTACCAGGTCAAAATAAGACGAAATTAGACGGATTTGGACGAATTAGGCGTTCGCCTAGCCGCCTAGGCGCCCCTAGGTGTCGCCTACCCACTAAAAACCAAGGCGGGTCGGACGCCTACCCGTTTTTCACCGCCTAGGCGACGCCTTAACAACTATGGGCAAGAAGCATGAATAACACAGTTTTTGGGATCAGATGTTTAGAATTTGACCAGAATTCAAAATTAGCTAGAGCAATTCAACTAAAACCTCATGGGTTGGGATCAATTTATGTTTGAGTATTGCAGCCTTATTCGGTGCTTAATGTGCTGTTCTATAGGTTCAGCAGATTCCTATACATAAAGGACATACTGTATATGCAAATGTAATGTGTAAGCATATGATCCACCTGAAGGCCATATTGTGGAAGAACATGGACAAGGCTCAAAGGAGACCCCATCTTATTAAGCAAGGATATAATCTGCATTGTAGAAACTCAAGAAATGGTTCCTGTCATTTTTGAATGAGTGGGCAATTTTTAGAGTTGTGATGTCTACCTCGATGTTCAAGATCTGCATTGTTTGTCTTCTATCAAGGCATGTCGTGGTCTACAAGTATGGTACTCTTCAGCATGTATAATGAACATCAAGAAACACAACATATACATGTGTCACCATAACACGCAATATATAACACAAATGTCCTTGGTGGACACGTCCACGATTTACTACCGGTCTATACATTTCACAGCAAAAAAATAAATATTTTGGCAGGAATTCAAGAAGCAATGCTACTAATCCAAATAAGATCCAAAATCGGATGAATCAGTAAAATCATAATTTAAAATCAATGAGCTATTTATTTTCAATACATGGTCTACGAGAAAGAAATGAAGATCTATAGCAGTATACAAAAACTATTGCAGGTTGGCTTCGCACAGAAAACATTTATAAAAAAATTACAAAATTAGTGGTCCCCCGATGCAAAAGCAGTAATCCAACCTCAATTAAATAGAGGAGAAAAAGTACGAATGAGAAATTATTTTCCTGTATTTACTATTTACAGCAAGTTTTGTTTTCAGAACGCAAAGTTAATAATCTATGTGACTGATCAAACTGCACGCCTTGATTTAAATGAATTTAATGGCTGATTTTTAAAATATCTAGTTTATTTACAAATAGGCTTGTGCTCAAATGCATGGTTGTCACGTCGGTAAGTCGAGTCGAGTCGATGGAAGGGTCCGGCAAGTCGAGTCGTGACTAGTCGAGCCTTTCGATAAGGTATAAAATAAATAAATAATAAAAATAATATATATATATATATATATATATATATATATATGTAATATTGTAATTATAACACATATATATGTTTGAATGTTTATAACATGTCTTCTTCTCTTATTAATACATGAGACAATGAAGATAAAGATTGAAATATTGGAATCTTGAAGTTGCAATATGAAGAATAATTAATGTGATTGTAATCTAAATTTGTAAAAAACAAGGATATTGAAATTATGGTGAAATTGTAATTTTAATCTTGATTATATATATATATATATATATATATATATATATATATATATATATATATAACATGGGATTGGGATAGTGATAAAATAAGACAAAAGTATTCATTTAGCAAAAAAAAAAGACAAAAGTATCCAAATTAAAATATACTTATTTGCTTTTAAAAATGCCAGAAAGCATATTGGGATCACTTTCTATAATGTGGAGTTGCCTTAATGTGACAAAATTTAATCTAAAAGCACATGTCTCTGTCTCTACTTTTTCTTTTTATTTCTCTTTCTTCTTCTCCCTACTGTCTCTATCCTCTCTCTCGTTGATTTTACTTCTTCTTCTTCTTCTTTACTTCTTCTTCTTCTTCTTTACACTACCATTAAAACTCTTCTACACAAGCACAGGTTCTACACAACCACAGAGAAAAAACAAGTAAAACAGTGCAGAAAAAATAGTGCAGAAAATCCATAGGTAAAACAGTGCAGAAAATCCCAGTCGAACGACTGGTGGACCCAGTCGCCCCGACTAGTCGACCCAGTCGACCCAGTCGAGGCAAGTCGAGCGAAATCTGTACAAATAGCTAGTCGAGCTTCCAAGTCGAGCAGAACAAAACGAAAGGTCGACTAGTCGTCGACTAGTCGCGACTAGTCGCCCGACGTGACAACAATGCTCAAATGAGAACTTAAAACGAGAACTCGTGAGTTGTGTAGCAAGAACTAGTTATCTTCTGTAAATCAGTAGTCACGAGTTAAAGACAAATTATCACTCACAGTTTAGATGAATTACTAGTTATCTGCATCCACATCACTAACAAACAGTAGTTATAAATTATAATTTAACCACAAACCACCAATGAAAAATTCAAAGCTCTAGCTCACCTTTCTTTGTGGTGCTTTAAACACTGAAATCTTAAGGTCTGTCCTGCAACAAAAAGCCATGAACACATATAGAAAATTAACCACCATACAAGGCATGGTCACACAAGTAGTCGTTGTGTGCCTTGCATATATTTTGCTTTTGCATTTAATAATACAAGAAAGACAAGAGAAACTACTTCAGCCATAATATTCAATTAGATCGGATATATTTCCTGCAGTGGCTAATCGTACTTGTAGTGAACTTGTTGGTAAACAACTAAAGGAGCTTACCTAACATCCCGACTAACCTTTTTGCTGCACCGTGTTCAATCATTTTCTCCACCTATGCCTCTGCCTCCCAAACTCCGGCAGGAATCAGCTTTACTATCTCAATTTAGCAATAAGCCCATTTGTAACTTATATTCCATTACTAGTCTTGTCCATTTATTGGGTAGGTTCCTACATATGTGCATATGAACAGCAAACTCAAAATTTAAAACAAGCAAATTCACGTCCTTTCTCTCAGCACTCAAATTGTTCTATAGGTAATCGCGAATACATCTAAATACCCACAGTATGAAACAAATTAATCAAAGAACTGCAATGAGATGTTAAATGAATGTAAATCTGGTGAATGACCATATAAAATATGTATTCATTGCTAAAAAGAATCTTTGCTTTAAAGACGATAATTGATTCAAGTTGCTACCTCAGTGCCTCAAAATAAATGAGCATACAGAAAAAACCATAAATAAACTACATATCATGTGTAAGTGGCTATCGAATCCACAGGTAAATATGTAATACATTTATCCAAAACATAAGTTTAATAATTAGATACTAAAGGAACAACCTTAGATAAAGGGGCATGAAGAAGTCCTAGCAGAAGTACGAGACTTGTTCTTATACCATTTAGTATCGACCTGGTTGTCCAGAACCTGGAAGGGATGATGCTTGGGCTGTTATATCCAGGAGTGTTTTTTTCAATGCTGCTCTAGCATCCTTGACAGATTGTTCAGCGGGACCCTCAATAAACAAGTAAAGCTTCTTTTCCCCTGGCCCTGGGTTCATACCAGGTGCAACATATTGCCCCCTCGTTGTGATGGAAACTCCAAACCAGTCGGAGATTGGACCCAAAGTTTCTCTGTGCGTCACCTTCCACCTAGCATTTTTAGGAACATCGTTGATCTCTAACACTGCTTCATAACTGTTGGGTAGCGTGTAAGCTTGAATCCTGGCTAGGTTTTCCCGCAACTTAGTGGCAGCTGCTAATGCTGCTGCACCCCTGGCATCCCCATCTACTGCAGTTGCCAGAATGGTGGAAGGTCCAGCTGGTATTGCACCAGGAAGAACTACATTTGGGGTACCTAGTGTGGGAAGTGAAGATTCACGCACTCCGTCATTATCATCATCATCATCGTCATCTGACTTGTCTTCCTCAAATCCATATTCTTTTGCCTGTGCTTTCTTTGCTGCTTTTCTGACTTCATCCTCTTCTTCATTAAACTTAAAACCACTTCCTCCATATCCAATTCTGTGGAATTTTTCAGTGCCCTCATTAACCTTAGCCTTAAAACTATCAGCAAGAGCTTTCAGGTCATCTGGTACAGCTTGTTCAGAGAGCTCTAAGGCTTTGACAAGATTTGGCGCATATCTTGCATCTTCTTCGGATATAAATGTGATAGCAGCACCTTTCCGACCAGCTCGCCCTGTCCTACCAACACGATGGACATAGTCTTCATAATGATCTGGGACATCAAAGTTAATCACCAATTCAAGCTCTTTAACATCTAGACCCCTTGCAGCAATACTAGTGGCAATCAACAAACTGCATACATTACTCTTAAAATCAGATATTGTAGACTCACGGTCATTCTGATCCTTAGCCCCATGAAGTGAGAGGCAAGGATAACCGTGCTTAAGTAAGTCCCTGAACAGTGCATCACATTTATCCTGTGATTGGACAAATACCAGTATCTTTCCTTTCTCGTACCATTCTCCAAGTACTTCAAGAAGCCTAAGAAACCTATCACTTTCTGATCTCATTTCCACCAACTGTGTTATATCTTTGTTTACAACACTTCTTCCACCCACCTGTATTTCCACTGGTCTGGTCAGCACCTTACGAGCCAGAATTTCAACCTGGCGAGGGAAAGTAGCGGAGAACAGTACAGTCTGACGATCTGGTCTAGTATTTTGAACAATTCTAGTAATCTGAGGTTCAAAACCCATATCAAACATTCGATCGGCTTCATCCATGACCAAATAAGTGACCCTCCGCAGATTTGTAATTTTTCCACTACTCGTACAAAGTATGTCAATCATCCTACCTGGAGTACAAACCACAATTTCAGCCCCTCGTTTCAGTTCACTAATCTGTTGCGCAACACCAGAACCACCATATACAGGTACACAGCTGAGACCAACTACCTTGGCAAATTTTTTTATTTCATGATGGATCTGTTGAACAAGTTCTCTGGTGGGTGCCATTACAAGCCCAACTGGACCATCTCCAGAAACCAATGGTGGCTGGTCCTTAATATGTCGCAACATTGGCAGCACAAATGCTAAGGTCTTTCCAGATCCAGTTTTAGCTACACCTATGCAGTCTCGACCGCTCATTATAATAGGAAGTGCCTGAGCTTGAATTGACATTGGATTTTCGTAGTTAAGTTTCTTTATTTTATCTAGTATTTTAGTTGATAATCCAGTCTGATGCCATGTTTTAATAGGTTTTGGAACTTCTTTTCCACGGATTTTTAGTTCTAGTTCCAGCCTATAAGCAGCAATCTCTTCAGAAGTCATCCTTGACACTTCTTTTACTTCAATATAGAAATCTTTCCGAAACGGAAGATAATCAATCTTCGAATGATCAACAATAGATAGCTTTTCAACTTTTAAATTCTTCACCCTTTTCATGAACTCAGCATCATCTTCGTCTTCCACATAATTCTCTCCATTATCAGAATCGTCATAATCAGAATCCTCACCAGGAATGATTCTTCCCAAAGATTTATTCAGACCCTTTTTTGGCTGCTTCCCGTTTAAATGGACATTAATATCCTTTTTCAACTCAGACTTATCATCTTCAGCAACAGAAGCTGCAGCAAGCTTCTCAACTTCAGGCAACACTATTTGATTCATGAAAGCATCTAATGGGTCAATTTCATCATCCTCAACAGCACCGTCAACGTCAGTTTTACAATCAACTTTCATATCTTCTGCACCATTATCCATGGGCTTAGCATCTTCATATATATCCATGCCCTTTTCAGGTTTATCTTCCGTCTCATCATCAGACTCCCCTTCTAAGGTCCACGCCTTGCCAGGCTTCAGTTCAGCAACATCTGCATCCATTCCAAGCTTCTCCCTATCAGCTTCCACCGTCTTCCTCTTCAACTCTTGCCATTCCTGAACTCTCCTCCTCTTCTCCATCTCCTCATCCAACTTCCGATGTTCCTCCTGAATATCATCCACCACAACTCCATCCCTCTTTCCAGGACCACTCCCAACACTACCATCTCCGTGCCTATCCAACTTAATTCTTCCACACTCTCTATCCCCGTCCTTAATAATATCCTCTCTTTTACGTCGCTTCCTATCACGCTCCCCTACATCACCACCATCAATGTGATCACCATCTCGACGCCTCTCCTTCCTCTTCTTTTCGCTCTCGTCTCTCTCCCTTTCCCTCTTTTCCTTCTCCCTCTCCCTCTCCCTTTCCCTTTCTCGGTGCTCCCTCCCTCTCTCGTCTCTCTCCCTTTCCCTCTTTTCCTTCTTCCTCTCCCTTTCCCTTTCTTCGCGCTCCTTCTCTCTCTCCCGTTCCTTTTCTCTCCTTACTTTCTCTTTTTCCTTCTCATTATCCCTCTCTCTATACCTATCCTTATCCCTTTCCCTCTCCTTCTCCTTACGATCTCGATTCCTCTCCCCATTCCTCTCCCTATCCCGATACCTAGTTTTCGGGACCTCCCTCACATCAAACCCTCCCCTACTCGTTCTCTCAATCACCTGCATTGTTGCAATTAATCCAATCAGCTTATTCTCTATCAAACACAATCACAATCAAACACAATTAGTAATCAATGAACCAATCAAAAACCTCATAATACAACAATCACACAGATCAATTAACACACAAAAAACAGTAAATTCAAATCAATTACATAAAAAACACGGTGCAATTAGATCTTACAGAACAAGCAGTATCGATGTAACGTCGCTCCGGAATGCAATCGAAAAATTAGAGGGACTCAATGAGAATTGTGTGTTTTGTACGCTGAGATTTGTGTTTTATACACGTACTGGTTTATAACCTAATTCGAATAGCGTTAGGATATTATACAGGCCTGTTTCCGTTGTGTAAAAACAAATAGTTTTGTTTTACTGGATAAAACTATAGGCCTGTTTCGGTTGTGTAAAAAGAAATAGTTTTGTTTTATCGGGTAAAACTTTTTTTGTTATTTATTTTAGGTATTTACCAATTATTGTTATTTATTTTAGGTATTTACCAATTAGAGAAAACTGGGCTCATGATGTCCTTAGGTAAGAATATGAGATTAAAAGATTTTGTTCCTATAAAATAAGTGATCTCGCAGGAGCAATTTTGTAAGAGAAAAATGGTACTACAGTTAACTGTAGGAAATTTCATATATTTAACCCATCAAAACTACGTAGTTTTGATGAATTTCTTTTTTTTGATTTAAAAGGGCCCGCAGGTGCATTAATGATTGTGCATATGTGTCATAATCTTAATGGTTAACTTTAGGAAAATTTGCTATAATTAACTGTAGGAACATATTACTCAATTTGTAAATATAAATTTTTTTACAGTAATTTACATATTTATACTGAAAATCTTTTAACCTCAGGGAAAATCTTTTAACCTCGGGAGAGAACCTTGAGGCCAACCTCAGGCACATCAAGCTCTACCAATTATACTACTTTTTTTAATTTTATTTGCAAATTTATCATATTTATAAAATCATCGCAATTATATTATCTTTGCAATTTTATTTGTAAATTTACCTCTCTTCTTTTCTCCGTCATCACCACGACCTCCACCCCACGACCACCCACCAACGACTACCTCCCCACGACCACCTCCACCACCACCACCCCCCCTACCCCCACCACTGACTCCGATCTAACCCCCCCACCCCAACTAGGGGTATACACGGGCCGACCAAATCGACCCTATTTTCACCCGACCCAAACCGAATAATTTCAACCCGGAACAAGGTTGGGTTAAAAATATTTTAACCTGGTGTTAATGGGTTGGGTATGGGTTTGGACTTTTTTAACCCAACCCGTTTAGCTTTGAACAACCCACTAGTCCTGTAGTCCAGGTCTAGCCCACTAGTTCACCCTATCGGTATCAGCCAATATAATATTAGGTTTAGGATGTTTAGGCATTTAGGTTACATCTCATTCTCAACTACTCACAAGTCACTAACTGATATGGGTTATAAGTTAAATATTGTCTCCTCAATAAGACTAAGAGGACTGCTCAATTTAAAAATGTTAAGGAAAGATGCAGAGACTAAAATAACAGTATATGTTTGTTTCTTTTTCACCTCCTGGTGCTACATTGTTCTAGAATTCTTCTCTGTTGTTTATGTCCCCTGCCTTTTCACACATAACGAACTTCTAGTGTTGTTAATTGTTATTTGTTACTTGTTAATTGTTATGTAGGAGAAACAAAAAGTTCTTAGTTTCAAAAAGGAATTGGTGGAACTTCAAAGTTGTTGGCTGCTCCAGTGGACAGTAGGCTAGAGAGTTAAATTTGTTTCCATTTTATGTATTTTCATTTTAGAGATGTATAAACAACCCATTCAAACCGACCCAAACCATCCCAACCCGATTTTTAATATATAAGGTTGGGTAAAAAAATTTATTTTTCATGAGTTTGGTTAAAAATTTTCAAACCGATTAAAAATGGGTTGGGTTAAAATTTTCTTTGAACCCGGCCAACCCGACCCATGTACACCCCCCCCCACTACTCACCACGAGCACCTCCTCCAATTTCGATCCAATAACGGTCTCGTAGGGGAATATCGAACTTCGTCGGAGAGAGATTTAATTGTTTTGAGTTGCTTTCGGATTTGGAAGTTTTGTTTTAGATTTTGGTTGATTTTGGATAAAGTTGTGTTTGGTTGATTTCAGTGGCTTTGGGTGTTGCGTTTGGTTGACTCCGAGATTTTAAATCTAAAAAATTAACTGAGAAAAAAAAATAAAACAAAGCCTAAATAGTAAGATATGCTAGAAAAATGAAAGAAAACTAAGGAATTAGGGCTTTCCACTGGAGAAAAACTGGTGGAAGCCTCGACGACTGTATTATAAAAGAAGAAGAGGGAGGCGACTGTGCAGGAGGAAAATATTAGGTTTTATCAGTTGGTCAATTGTAATAAATTTATTAATTATTATCAATTTAGATGATAGTTTGGATCACACAAAAATGACTTGCGATTATGACATAATAATTTATTATTTGTATGTAAGTGAAAATAAATTTTTGCTTTTACCTAATATTTAATTATTATCATATTTACATTTTTAATTTTTTTATTTATGCTCAGATATTTATTAATGATCATTTTAAATTGTATAATAAATTTAAATAAAAGCATACTTCATGCACATCTATACTATACTATACTATACTATACTATACTATACTATATTATAATAACCAATACTTTAAAAGTGTGGTCAGTCGGTACGGTACCTATTGTTTTTCCCTAATTACTGCTACTTAATTATTGATAATTATTATACCATACTAAATAACTACTTCACATTAATTATTTATATAAATAAATAATAAATTTTTGCGTGAATACTTTATTTTTTTATTTATAATATAAATAATTTTACATGAATACTTTATTTTTTATTTATAAATTTTTATATTCTCATGTCTAATACCCGTTTAACATCAGATGTAAATGTTTTCATATAAGCTTCTACCAAAGATCTAGTGATAATGATTTTTAAGAATTTTATTTTTTTTCAAAATTATGTAATCCTGGGACCCGTGTGACGAACACGCCAAACCATGCCACGAGAACTCCTTTACTCAAATTATATATGAAGATATAATTTGCTTGTTTATAAGGGGAAAAAAAGAGAGATATTGCCTATGTGCATTATATGTTATAACAACTGATTTGATTCTTTAATAAAAGATAAAGGTTTTCTATTTACGAGTCAATTTTTTTTGATAGAAAGCTGGATATTTTATTAAATACTCAAATCCATATCAATACAATTTTGAACTTTGATTGGAACAGAAATCCTATCAAAACTATAATCTGAATAAGCATATCATTCCCTAGCAAGCTGATGGGCGACCATATTCGCATATCGTTTAACAAAAAAAAAGAAACTTTGTGAAGTCGTTGCATAAGGCTACTATAACAGCCGTAAACCCACCATAAATTTACACAAAAGAGCTACTCCTTACATATATAAGTCATTACATATATATCACAATTCCATAAGGTCCAAAGGTCTATACATAGCAGCAACTAAATATTTACAAGATTTCAACCACCAGAATTCCATAAGGTCCCAAGGCCTATACATAGCAGCAACTAAATATTTACAAGATTTCAACCACCAGTACTAAAAACTATTGTTGTACTACAACTATTACAAAAGCACACATTTTTCTGAGATAAAATGATTATAGCCTTCATGACACCAGGCCTCCATGCTTCCATACTAGTAGTGAACAAAAAAATACTCTAAATATCATCCTCTCTACCGACCTGCTCGATCCCCCTTTTTAGCTACTGCTGCGTAGATTGGTTTGCTGAAAAAGAATTAAAACACCACAACTATGAGCATAAACATGCTCAGCAAGTCCGTAAAGAAACAAAACAACAAAGGATACATGGATGATTAGTAAACAAATGGAATGACAAATTAAGCGTTGAACAACATATAGGAAAGATAGAGAGTATAGTCAATAAATTATCCTTCGTATACTAGAGTGATCAGCTCTAGTGGCTATCAATTTTAAGACATGCATGTCCAGAAACCTTCGTTCGTGGCTTAGTACCATCATTAGCCACATCCCATCTATTAGCAATAGGGACTTACTCTCTTATGAATGCAGAAACAACATGAGCTGATGTATATAAGTATGTCACAATTAATAAAGCAACAAGAATGATTATTCAACAAACTAGATAACTGGCTCACTTTTGCTTTCAAACAAGCTCCCTGTCATTAATTAACATTGCAACAATCTCACTTAAACTCAAACAATTGAATTGGAATACACATAAAGTATATGATATCAAGCTTTAATGAACAATCAACAACCATTTGAGGGGAGAATCAAAGAATAGCACAACAAGTTTCAGATTGTTAAAAGAGAGGCCAAAGAAAAGAATAGAGGATTTGCCTTCCTCGTTAAACCTTACTCCTTTCGTATAATTGCGAAGCAATTGCTTTTCCCTCTTAACCTCCCTTCTAATTAAACTTCTGTTCTCTCTTCTTCTTTCTTTCTTATCTCCTCTCAATCAGACTCACTCCCTCTGTATCTCTCTATCTCTCTGTATGTCTATATGTCGGTGAAATGTTTAGACAAAGGTTCCCCCCCCCCCAATTTAGAGTGTTATTCTAGAATTTTCCTAAAATTATCTCTTTTAGGACTCAAAAATCTATTTGGTCTACACTTAAGGACCTTCATTATGCTTAAAATATTAAAAACAAGCCTACACTTATTTCTTAGATAATTTTAAAAAATCTATTATTGTTACTATTATTATTAAATAACAATTTAGTCTTGCATCTCAAAATAAGACTAAAATTATTATCTAACATATTCATTTTAATACCACTAAATTACTTATTAATATAACTAGAATAATAGCAAAATTTTCTATTAGTAATATTATTATTATTATTATTATTATTATTATTATTATTATTATTATTATTATTATTATTATTATTATTATTATTATTCCAAGAACACTAACATGAGGCATCACATTCTCCCCTCCTTAATTAATTTTGTCCTCGAGATTGAGAAGAAGTTGCGGGTACTTCTTCCTGATTTCACTTTCAAATTCCCACGTAGCTTCTCATATCGGTCGATCCTTCCACACCACCTTCAAACATGGAATGGTTCTATTTCGGAGAGTAAATTCTTTCTTTTCCAATACCTTAATTGGAATTTCTTGATAAGTTAAATCTTCTCGAATCTGGCAGGGCTCGTATGCAAGTATATGTTTGTCATCGTGTTTATATGGTTTGAGCAGCGACACATGAAATGTATTGTGAACTCTCATATCAGGAGGCAGGGCCAACTCATAAGCAACCTTTCCTATCTTCTTTAATATTTCAAAAGGTCCTAAATATCTAGGATTAAGTTTCCCCTTCTTTCCAAATCGATGCAATCCTTTCCATGGCGAGATTTTGAGAAACACATGGTCTCATGGTTCATAACTTCTATCTCTTCTCTTTTTGTCAGCATAATGTTTTTGTCGATCTTGGGCTGCTTTTAATCTTCTTCGTATGATTTGGATAGAGTCTACCGTCTTCTGTACCAATTTAGGCCCCAATAATTTTCTTTCACCTACATCGTTCCAACATAATGGCGTACGGCATTTCCTCCCGTATAAGGCCTCGTATGGTGGCATCCCTATACTAGAATGGTAGCTATTGTTAAACGCGAATTCCACCAGCGGTAGGTGCTCAACCCAACTTCCCCTGAAGTCAAGCGCACAGGCTCGAAGCATATCCTCGAGAGTTTGAATCGTTCTTTCCCTTTGTCCATCACTTTGCGGGTGATAAGCGGTACTAATACACAATTTTGTACCAAGGCTTTCTTGTAATCTTTTCCAAAAGGCTGATGTAAATCTTGCATCCCGATCAGATACTATTGTTGATGGCACTCCATGTCTGGTCACAATTTCATCTATGTAAATTTGCACTAATTTTCCTACATCATACTTCTCTTTAATTGGCAAGAAATGGGCTGATTTTGTAAGGCGATCCACTATAACCCATATATCATTAAATCCCTGGCGTGTTGCTGGTAATCCCGTGACAAAATCCATGGTTATTTGATCCCATTTCCATTCAGGTATTTCCAATGGCTGCAAAAGTCCACTAGGCCTTTGATGTTCGGCCTTGACCCTTTGACAAGTTAAGCACTTACTCACCCATTCTGCCACATCTTTCTTAATTCCCTTCCACCAAAAATGTCTTTTTAAATCTTGGTACATTTTCGTACTCCCCGGATGGATAGAATAACGAGAATTATGAGCTTCATCTAATATTTCTTCTTTTAAGGCTGAATCACTTGGAATCCAAATTCTTTCTCTATAAAGAATGATTCCTTCCTCGTTGACATGAAAATCAGCATCCTTTTCCGCTTTTATTAGTTTTTCCATCTTTTCTTTTTCAATGCTTCTCGTTTGTGACTCCACAACTTTCTGCGTGAGTGTCTTATCACCTTCTTGCTTCTCGTTTTCTTTAAGTTAAAGTGATGTGACTAGTTCTATTTCCAGCTTATCAAATTCTTTCTTCAAGCTTGGAGTAATTTGTCTGACTCTCACCTTTTGACTTAAAGCATCAGCAACAACATTAGCTTTTCCGGGGTGGTAATTAATTGTGCAATCGTAATCTTTTAGAAGTTTCAGCCACCTTCTTTGGCGCATATTCAATCCTCGTTGTGAAAATAGATATTTTAAGCTCTTATGGTCAGTGTAGATTTCAAAATTCTCTCCGTACAGGTAATGTCGCCACATTTTGAGCGCAAATATCACAGCAACAAGTTCTAGATCATGCGTTGGATACTTCTTTTTATAGTCCTTTAATTGCCACGAAGCGTATGCCACAACTCTCCCGTGTTGCATTAAAACACATCCCAAACCATTGTGAGAAGCGTCCCTATATACTTGAAATTCTCCTGATGAATCTGGTAAAATAAGTATTGGTGCAGATACTAATTTTTCTTTCAGCGTCTGGAAACTAACTTCGCATTCTTCATTCCATATAAATTTCACGCCCTTTCTTGTTAATTTGGTCAGAGGTGCAGCTATTTTTGAAAAATCCTGGATAAACCTTCGATAGTATCCCGCTAGACCGAGGAAACTTCGAATTTCTGTTGTTGATTTTGGAGTTTCCCATTTCAAAACAGCCTCGACTTTTGCTGGGTCAACTTCTATCCCTGATTCGCTTACAATATGACCGAGAAATTGTACTTTCCTGAGCCAAAATTCGCACTAAGAAAATTTCCCATACAGATTTTTCTCGCGCAACCTTTCTAAAACCATCCTCAAATGGATTTCATGATCTTCTCGAGTTTTGGAGTATATTAAAATATCGTCAATGAATACAATCACGAATTTATCCAAATATTCTTGGAACACGCGATTCATAAGATCCATAAACACGGTCGGTGCATTTGTTAATTCGAAAGGCAGCACTAGGAACTTGTAATGTCCATAACGAGTTCTAAATGCTGTCTTTGACACGTCTTCGGGCTTAACTTTCAGCTGGTGATATCCGGATCTCAAAATCTTCGAAAAATATGCAGCTCCTTTTAATTGATCAAATAAATCGTCAATTCGAGGCATCGGGTATTTATTCTTTATGGTTAATTTATTCAACTCGTGATAATCTATGCAAAGTCGTATTGATCCATCCTTCTTTTTGACAAATAAAATAGGAGCTCCCCACGGCGATACACTCGGACGAATGATCTTTTTATCCAACATTTCTTTCAGCTGCACCATCAGTTCCTTCATCTCGCTTGGCGCCATTCTATACGGGGTCTTTGAAATAGGGGCAGAACCCGGTATAAGATCAATTGCGAAGTCAATCTCCCGATTAGGTGGCATTCCAGGTAGTTCTTCTGGAAAAACGTCATCAAATTCACGCACCACGGGAACTTCTTCAATTTTAGGTATTGTTTGAGTCGTGTCCCTAATGTGAGCCAAGAATCCCATACCACCTTTCTGTATATGCCTCATTGCTTGGACAATTGTTAGATATCGTCGAGGTCCTTGCTTTTTTTGCCCACGGAATACAACTTTCTGCCCCGTTGATGACCTTACTATCACCATTTTTCTTTCACAATTAATGGAGGCTTCATGTTTGTGTAGCCAGTCCATTCCAATAATAGCATCGAACTCTTTTAAATTAATAGGAATCAGGTCTACAAAAAGTTGGTATTCATTTATTTGAATTGGGCATTGTTTCAATATACTATCTGTAGTGAGGACTTCCTCATTCGCGGTTTCAACATTTAAGGGCTCAGGAAGCATTTCTACTTGCAACTTATTATTATCAACAAATTGTGTAGAGACGAATGATTTAGTTGCGCCCGTATCGATCAGAACATAAGCATTTATCGAGCAAATAGGAAATGTACCTATTATAACATCATCTGCTTCAAGTGCATCATGTACGGTCATGTTGAAAGTGCATGCAGTGGCCCTATTCCTTGGCTGAGTTCCAGCTGATTCCTTTAGTTCTTTTCCTTCATGTGATTTATCTTCATTTTCGGAGCATTCTTTTGCAAAATGTCCTTCTTTCCCGCATTTGAAACAACGATTAGTCCGAGGCTTCTTACACACAACTGCCAAATGTCCAACCAACCCACAATTAAAGCAAGTGTTGTTTCTTTTTGAGCATACACCTCCATGTTTCTTCCCACAGTATTTGCACTCATTGCTTCCAGATTGTTTGTCATCTCCGTTTCTTCCTGTTTTGTTCTCGCCTTCTATTTTCTTGAATTTATTCACTTTTCTGAGTTTGTTCCCATTGTGCTCATCATCTTCATCGTTAACTTTCCTTTTTCTACCATCTTGGTAATTTTGATAGTGTTCAGAACTTCCTTCCACAATTAAAGCCTTTTGCACCACTACTGCGTAGTTTTCAAGCTCAAAACTGCTACTTTTTGATAAATCCACGGTAAGACCTTGCTCAAATCTGCGTGCCTTACTTTTCTCATCTTGGACATGATGCGTAGCGTACCTCGAAAGTTCTGTAAATTTTGCCTCGTAAACTGCTACGCTCATGTCACCTTGCTTGGGTTCCAGAAACTTAATCTCCATTTTGTTTTCTAAGCATTTTGGAAAATATTTTTCAAGAAACAACTCCTTGAACCTAGGCCATTTTATAACCACTGCATCTTCTCTTTGTTCAATTGATTCCCACCAGAAATTGGCCTCTCCTTTAAGCATGTAGGCAACAAAAGTAGTTTTCAGATTATTTGGAGTCTGAGCCACTCTAAATGATTTTTCAATTTCTTTAATCCACCCTTGTGCCTCTGCAGGATCAGTTGTACCTTTAAATTCTGGTGGTTGCGTGTCCTTGAAGTTCTTAAATGGTGAGATTCTTTCAGCCCGATTATTCCCTACGACTTGTTGGAGTATTTCTGCTAGCTGCTGTATAGGATCAAAGGATGTTGATGTTCTCCCTGGTGGCATTCTACTGCCACGATAAACATAAATATATTAAATGGCCATATGAGTCAACAAGGCACATTACCATTTACTTGTCCATCACTTTAAAAAAATCACGCTCCCAAGCAGGGTACATGTGTCAAGAAATGTTATCAGTTTGAACTCCGAATAATGATGCTTATATAAGCTACAGACGTTTAATAATCACATTCTCGATTGGTCCCACAAGTAGCTGAATACGTTATTATACTATGCAACAATGAAGTAAAAGTTAATCCTAAAATCAGTAGTCACCCAAATTAGACATCTACATCATACATGTAGTCAAGTAGGAGTAAAACTGAGATAGGGGTGTGGTATTCCGACTCCGTAAAATTCTGAGGTCTTTGTTTTTTTGGCTAATTAACGTGCTATATTGTGTTGACCTGATATGAAGATGGTTTACGATGTTAGATAGTCATACATTAGCATATCAGATGCTGCAAATTATAAAATCTATTGGCTGCCCTTTTTTTCTAATCCTATACCAGGCTTCCGATTCATATTGTGATCCTAACATGTCATTAGGCATAAAACACCAGCCATTCGAGCTCAACCACAATCACTTACGCCATGACTAAATATAACTTAAAGCAACCTAGAGTATACAAGCATAACCCCATCGAGAATATACTTTAAACAAATAAGATCCTATCTTTCACTTTTCAAAATTCTTGGCCTTAAAATACGTCCTATGCTGCTATGTTCTCTACCCCTGATTCCTATCCTAGGCTCTGATACCAAACTGTAACAGCCGTAAACCCACCATAAATTTACACAAAAGAGCTACTCCTTACATATATAAGTCATTACTCATTACATATAAATCACAATTCCATAAGGTCCCAAGGCCTATAAATAGCAGCAACTAAAATATTTACAAGATTTTAACCACCAGTACTAAAAGCTATTGTTGTACTACAACTATTACAAAAACACACATTTTTCTGATATAAAATGATTATAGCCTTCATGACACCAGGCCTCCATGCTTCCATACTAGTAGTGATCAAAAAAATAGTATAAATATCATCCTCTCTACCGACCTGCTCGAACCCCCTTTTTAGCTACTGCTGCCTAGATTGGTTTGATGAAAAAGAATTAAAACACTACAACTATGAGCATAAACTTGCTCAACAAGTCTGTAAAGAAACAAAACAACAAAGGATACGTGGATGATTAGTAAACAAAAGGAATGACAAATTCAGCATTGAACAACATATAGGAAAGAAAGAGAGTATAGTCAATAAATTATCCTTCGTATACTAGAGTGATCAGCTCTAGTGGCCATCAATTTTAAGACATGCATGTCCAGAAACCTTCGTTCGTGGATTAGTACCATCATTAGCCACATCCCATCTATTAGCAATAGGGACTTACTCTCTTATGAATGCAGAAATTACATGAGCTGATGTATATAAATATGTCACAATTAATAAAGCAACAAGAATGATTATTCAACAAACTAGATAACTGGCTCACTTTTGCTTTCAAACAAGATCCCTGTCATTAATTAACATTGCAACAATCTCACTTAAACTCAAACAATTGAATTGGAATACACATAAAGTATATGATATCAAGCTTTAATGAACAATCAACAACCATTTGAGGGGAGAGTCAAAGAATAGCACAACAAGTTTCAGATTGTTAAAAGAGAGGCCAAAGAAAAGAATAGAGGACTTGCCTTCCTCGTTAAACCTTACTCCTTTCGTATAATTGCGAAGCAATTGCTTTTCCCTCTTAACCTCCCTTCTAATTAAACTTCTGTTCTCTCTTCTTCTTTCTTTCTTATCTCCTCTCAATCAGACTCACCCCCTCTGTATCTCTCTATCTCTCTGTATGTCTATATGTCAGTGAAATGTTTAGAAAAAGGTTCCCCCCAAATTTAGAGTGCATTCTAGAATTTTCCTAAAATTATCTCTTTTAGGAATCGACCAACATTGCTTAGCAAACGAATAAGAAACTAAGTTATGCATTATTGTCTCCAGTTTAGCATTGCAAACTTGACATATCGCTTGAACTGGAACGTGTTTAGTTTGCAATTGAGACGTTGTTGAAAAATAGTGACAGAGCACTCTAGACCAGGTTAAGAGCCTTTGGGGGTGCTTCTATGCACCACAAAGATTGCCAGATGCTACCATTATCATCTGTTTTTCACTCCCCTTTCTCAGATTGCAGCAATTTGTATGCACTTTTGACCGAGTAAACACCTAAATCCTCTAGTCATCAGTAAATAGCATCCTCGTTACTTGAAGACTTTAAAGGAATATTCCGAATACAATCTTGATCTCTTTCATTAAAAATATTCTTGATCACGTAAGTGTCCCATTTTTCTTATCAATATAGAACAAGGACGCCACTGTTTTGTTTTCTATGACCAGAGAGTTCGAGGTAATATATGGATTGTCATTCACCATTAACCAAGATTGACCCAGAATTATTATACTCTCTCCACTTCCTATCCTCCATCAAACACCATCTAGTAATAACTGTTTTGCTTCAAATATACTCCTTCATACTTGGGTTGTTACCTAATGTGGAGTGAATTATGCATTGATTTGGTTGGTCTACATTTTAAACGTTTTAGATAATAGAGAAAATACATACATACATACATACATATATATATATATATATTCCAATATTTAACAATTCATATTTAAATATTTATGAATTAAATTTTGTAATACATTTCAATGTTTTAGAAATTAGATAAAAATATATGGAAAGAGTTAATTTGATTCTCGAATCCAAAAAACTTATATATCAAACTTCATATAAGAGCATCATTTCTTCCAATTTTTAATCAAAACACATGGATAGTGTTTGTCAATTAACTTGGTGTTGTTTAATAGATAGATGCCGAGTGCCACTTTTTCCCGTCCAGGATTCTCCATCTGCTTTAACGATTAGCTGTTAGCTATTTGTCAGAACGGATTGATTTAGTTGATTTGACTAGCAATTAAGTTAATTATTTAAAAATATTTGGTAATTAGTTATTTGAATTGGTTTTAAATGTTTTAACTGACACATTTACGATCATGTAATTGAAAAATTTCCTACAAATAACTTTTTCAAAATTAACTTATTAAATATAAATCGCTATTTCAATTCCCTAACTATCAAACTCATATTAGAATTTCAACTGATCAAACCTCCAATTTGATTCAAATCTCTAATTTTATCTCAAACATCTGAACTTCCACAACCATGATATAAAAAAATTTCGTATCTGCATACTTTTTTCTAAAGAAAAATGTGTATGAGAAGTTTAATATTCGTTATCTTGCAAAAATAAGTTACTTATTTCAAAAAAAAGTACATATTTATGTATTTTTTTCCAAAATAAATAACTTATTTCTGAGAAATAAATTTTCCAAACCGGCCCAAGGTATCAAATTCAACACCTATACCTACGCAACCCGATTCCTCATTTTAAACTCAATACAAATAGTACGCAGCAATTGAATCGGATTTTAAAAAATTTGTCAAAGAGCATCCAGGATTCGGGGTTTTTAAATAAAAATGTACTACTACAGGGTACAGTGTACAGGGTACAGGCATCATGCAAGTAAAAAACCAAACCAAACCAAACATACCCAGTGTATCCCGCTTGGAGCAGGGTCTGGGGAGGGTGAGATGTACACAGACCATACCTCTACTTTTTACGATAGAGAGGCTGTTTCCGTGGAGACCCCCGGCTTAGTGCGCAGCAAAATAGTGTGTGTTCTATACAAAGATGATTACTAATGTGAAAGTACACAGCCGAACCTGGGCCCATGGCTTGGACCTCATGGGACTTACCTAAACGGGCATTGGAAACTCCTCTCCTGATATAGGTCGTCTCCGAGCAACACTCCCTGCCAAAAAACTAAACCACAAGCAACAAATAGATACATATTAAAAACTAAACGGGACAACCTAACTCTATGACAAAGCTAAACGGGACAACCCAACTCTCAGACTCTCAACAACAGAACCACTCCCTAAAAGAGAATCCACAACTCTGATACGACGCCTCCAAGTGGACCTGTCAGCTGTCATGGTCTCGTTTAGGTTTAAGTCTTTCAAATCTAACCTTAGTTGCTCCTCCCAAGTTCTCCTGGGTCTACCTCTCCTTCTCACCCCTACGACCGAAATGCCTTCTACCCTTCTCACTGGAGCCGAAGCCTGCCTCCTGCGGACGTGACCGAACCATCTCAATCTCCCTTCCCGAAGTTTCTCAGAAATAGGCGCAACTTCTAACTCATTCCGGAAAACAACATTCGGTATTCTATCCAGCATAGAGCGTCCACACGACCAACGCAACATCCTCATTTCAGCCGCTTCCAACTTGCTCTCCAGCGACTTCTTCCCCACCCAACATTCCGAACCATACAACATCGCAGGTCTGATTGCTGCTCTATAGAATTTACCCTTCAATTTTAAAGGGACTTTCCTGTCGCACAGCACTCCTGACGCTGCTCTCCATCTTAGCCACCCAGCCTTGATACGATGGGTTACGTCACCCTCTATCTCTCCTTCTTTCTGAATGATAGAACCCAAATACTTGAACTTGTCCGTGCGAGGAACAATCTGATCTCCAATCCTCACCTCAACCCCTTCCTCGATGGACTCACCACTAAAGTTACACCAGAGATACTCGATCTTAGACCGGCTCACACGCAAACCGGCTCACACGCAAGCCCTGGAATTCCAAATTAGATCTCCATACTTCCAACTTTGCATTCACCTACAGAGTAATTTTTGGAGAGAAAAAGATGATGAAAAGGCTTTCACTACTTCCTTCTTTAGATCAAATTGTAGTATTCTAACAAATTCTTCAACAGCAGGTAACACTTGTTGTCTCACTTCATTTCATTTCATTTCACACTTCTCCACTAACCCTAACCCTAATCATGTTAAACCCATACCACATTATCCTTATTCCTCAAATCCAACTCATGCTAGACTTCAACAATTACTCCTCGAGAAATCGAAGATTGGTTTCGATAAACTCGACGATGCTCTTGTTGTGTTCGATAAAATGCTTCACATTAAACCTCTACTTCCTGTTATTAACTTTAATCAACTATTAGCCGCGCTTGTTAAAATGAAAGAGCATTCCGTAGCGGTCTCTCTCTTTAGGGATATGCTTGTCACTTAAATCTTGTCGATTATGCCTTTGGTTTATTGGCTGGAATTATGAAATACGGTTTTATGCCTGATGTGGTTACCTATACAACTATCATTGGGGGGCTTATTTCGCAAGATAAGCCTGATGAGGCCGAGCATCTGTTCAAGAAGCTCGTCAGAGTTAAAGAGATTCAACCCAATGTTGTTACCTATACCACAATTATTGACAGCCTTTGCAAGAGAGGTCACACCTCCGTGGCCGTTACTTTGTTCAGGTATATGGAGAAAAAAGGTTGCAAACCTAATACAGTAACGTATAACACTATCATTGACTGTTTATGTAAACATAGATTAGTGGATCATGCTTTAGGTCTTTTTGCTGAAATGAGCAACAAAGGCATATCCCATGACGTTATAACATATAGTTCGTTAATTCAAGGTCTCTGTGATTTTAATAAATGGGAAGATGCCACTCGATTACTGAGGGAGATGGATATTAGGAATATCTCCCCAGATGTGCATACTTACAATATATTGATTGATGCATGTGTCAAAGAAGGAAAGGTAGAAGACGCAAATAATTTAATAGAATTAATGATTCGAAGAGGCCAGTATCCTGATGTAGTCACATATGATGCACTCATGGAGGGACACTGCTTGCGGGGAGAAGTTGATAAAGCATTAGCAGTGCTTGAAACCATGAAGAGAAGGGGAATATTGCCTTGCACTCTCAGCTATAATATCTTGATTAATGGTTGTTGTAAGAAGTTGAAAGTTGATAGAGCAGTAGATCTCTTTCAACAAATGCCCTGTGAAGGTTTGTCACCGACTATTGTGACTTACAATACTATTTTGCAAGGTTATTTTCAAACTGGCAGACATGTGGAAGCACGGAAATTTTTCAAGGAGAAGATGATGCTGAACGAAGGTCTTAAACTGGATAATGTTACGTGTATTATCGTGTTGCATGGTCTTTGCCAGAACCATTACGTTGTTGAAGCACTGACCATTACGTTGTTGAAGCACTGTCCTTTTTTCAAATGATGAAATGCAGCTGGTTCATTTCTGATATACGCATTTACAGTATTCTGATTGATGGATTGAGCAAAAATGGACATTTTGATAAAGCAAGAAGTCTTTTTAACAACCTTCCTTCAAAAGGTTTGCGTCCTAATGTCAAGACATACACAATGATGATCCAAGCATTTTGTCATGAAGGGTTATTTGATGAAGTGAATGAATTATTCGTGAATATGGAAGCAAATGATTGTTTGCCTAATGATGTCACATACAACACAATTATTCGTGGTTGTTTCCACAACAAGAAGTACAGTGAAGCCTCTATAAGATGCGTGCTTGCAGCTTCTCAGCAGATGCATCTACCACCTCCTTGTTAGTGGACTTGCTTGAATCAAAGGACCAAGACCCTGCTCTTCTTGCTTTGCGTAATAAGTTCTTGTCATAGTTACCACAAAGTGAGATATTGCTAAGGTACATAATATTTTTAATAGCCAACATATGTTAGGGGTTTGCAAACAAATTTGAAGGCGATAACAATCGTGATATTGGCATGTACTGTAGACAGGTTGTACTATATCCTGTCAAATGTCACTGAGTTAAATTTTTGAGTTTTTCTCTGTCCGAGTAGTCTAATATTTTCTATGTCTTACGATTACAAATGGTTGGAATTAGTATCGTGATAGAAATTTAATTTATTTGGATAGAAGATAAACATTTCATCAACCGACTTGATATTTAAACAAGAAGATTTAAATGAATGACAAGTATTGAGTAACAACACTAGAGTTTATTGCTCTATTAGTTATTTCTGTTTTGAAAATGCCATTCTTCTTGCATTGTTTGTAAGACTGTACAAAAGTTAAATAAATAAACTTATGTCAAATGCTATAAAACTATTAAATTCATATAAATTAATACTATGAACTAGTATGTATGTATTCATGTTTTAAATGATGTGTTAATTTGTAGGGTTTTGATGTTGGAGTCTATCCACATAAGTGTGCTTCAGGGTTTGTTTGTGATGATTCCGTAACTTGTTATTACAATCCACTAAATCATAAACATTTTCCTCAAACTCTTGTTGATACTCTACTGTGTCTCTCTAACTTGGTCCTTTGCCTCTGTAACATGCATCATGTACGTAAGGTACATGCTTGCCTTCATTTTAATTGATTATTATTACCTTCATCTAATAATTTTACAAACATACTATATAGTCACACCAACATACTATGACCCTGTCAAAGTTCTTTAGGCAATGTGTTTTCGTAGTATGAGTGCACATTACAATATCACTTTTCAAGCCTCCTTGCCTGCCCAGCTTCCCATTACCTTCCAAACAAGAGTGTTTACTCCCGTTCGCCTATATCGTTTGTTTGAGATTGTCTTTGCTAGGAAAGTTAAGGGCTATGAAGTTGAAACCTTTACTAAAAACAAGCTCCACCCTCGAGAATTTGATTTCACGGGGAACAAAATTTCTCCCACTTCCATTACAAAGATGAAGTCCCTGGAGAACACCTCTCTGATTTTGATGAGAAAGACAGTAAGACACCTACAAATATGCTCCCTACACCATACTTCTCTTTCTTTCTTTCTTTATTTCTTTCCTGTTTTGTCTTTTTAATTTCCTTATTACCACGATTGTCTGTATTTACTTTTAGTTTGCGATTCATTTATGTCAGATCACTGCAGGATTCTGGATTCAAGCTGCTCCTTTTATCGCTTTCAGTTCTTCATCTGTTCAAGAAATATGAGGTTTCTTCATCTTCTTTTTCATGCTCTCCCCTTTCCTCCCTTGTTATTGAACTCAAATAAACAGACAACAACAAACTCCCTTAATGTTAATAAGTTAATTTTTACACTAGATATACATATACATACGTGAAGCTTCAACTGAAAATGGACAAACTGGATAAACTGCTTCACAATGTGAATGTTCTCGATACAAAGAAATCGTCACTGGCTGCTCAGAAGGGTGCAACCTACATTATCAGTTTTATCACCCTTGAAGCCTCCTGCTCAGAAGGGTGCAACCTACCTTATCACCTTTGAAGCCTAGCTTCTTGCTTCATTAAAGCAAAAATCCTCAAATCTTTCAAACAAAAATATCTATGTGTCCTGTAGTCCCACCTGCAATGATTAAGATTAAGTTTGTTAAAGATCATGCCATCCAACTGACCACAGGTAATTCTCTCCCGCACAATTCTTTTAATCTATCAGTATAATGTGCTTTATTCTTACTTCATATTGTTATTTCTTTGGGCTCGCCAATATGTTAGAAGATACAATGGGATCAAGGATTTTAGGTCGACAAAAAAGGTCATTATTAATTTATTTTTCTGGAATTTTGGTTAACCTTTGAATCAAACACGGTCTTATTTATCCCTATTCCCCACTGTTGCTGCAATCTCGATTGTTTTAGTCAGCCTAATTTTATTGTACATGCAGGTTTTTTACCCCTTATTTTAATTCAAAGTCTAAGACGATGACTTGGATATATGATGTTAATCGAGGAAAAGTGGAACTAGAATTTTAATTATACTTCTGTTACCTCTTTTTCTGCTTTTTTGGCATTTGCCAATTACAGAAATTTGAATAAATTTGGTAATTTATTCTGTAATTAATGTTATAACTGCTATCTTAATGCAGGAAGATTGATCATAGGCTACAACAAAAAAAGTAATGTATCATAGAAAGTCCTAAGACATCACAAAGATTGTAACATATTTTCGAAGTATCATCTATATACCTTAGATTCTTTAGAACACTAAATGCTTAGTTCGTTAGGAATAATGTTGTACATAAATGCTGGTTTAATTTAATTCAGAATCTAACATGATGACTGGGACATGATTGAACATACCTTCATGACTGAATATATGAAGTTAATCAAGAAAGTGGGATATTATTCACTTTTACTGCTATTACCTGTTCTTCTTCTTTTTGGGCATTGGTCAGTTACGGATATTTGAACTACACACACACCCTACTTCGAACCCTTGACCTTTTGTTACCAAGAGTTGAGGAATATCCTGAAGTGCCTTTACTATCGAATCCTCCATAATCTTTATTCCCGCCCCTCTGGTCTATTTATGCATCCTCCCACGCACACCCTCATGCACACTTCTCTTGTTAATTACTCATTATTCTTAATTACTCTGTAATGCTGAATTGCTGATCATATGCCTTAATCCTGATATTCCTCTTACCTTTGAGAAAATTCATTTCTGATGACTTCTGGGGATTTTGGGCCTGGGCCTGGACCTTCTTGCATGTGTTATGATAATAGGAGGTTTAGTTAGATTCCTTGCAGATTATTTTGCTCTACGTTAGGAAGGTCTTGAATACATTATAAATAATTTTTCTGTAGTGGATACTCTTTGGTTTTCTCATTAGACGTCGCCCTTGATATTTCTAGTAAACCTTCGTTTTTCTTTAGCTTATAAACTGCTCTACTCTGGAAAACGGTTGCTGTGTTTACTTTAGTTGATCATATTTTTTCCCATGTTTGCTCAGACATAACTTTGATGGTTAGATTCCATTGCCCTAACTTTCGTTGAGCCACTAAATTAGAGATTGCACCATATCTTTGTTTGGTCTGTAAACAGTTAATTTAGATTGTAGGCTGGATATAGCAAAGAATGACCGATATGGCAGTTATCTTGGACCACTTGAGAAGCGAATGAATCTACTACAAGTTTTAGTAGTAATAGTGTTACTTTGTGTAATGATTTAGCTACATATAAATCATGCATTAGAAAAGTTGGAATATTATAAAGGTTAGGCACACATGACAGATTTTAACACCTTGACTCCTAATATTAGCCCTCAAATTGTCTTGCTAGTCAAGAAAAAAGAAAATTGAGGATAATATTACATATGAATACACATAGGGGAGGTCGGTAGCTACACATTGCTTGTTCAGTTGTATGGAATTTGAAAAAATTCATGTGCTTTCTTGCAAGCAATAGAAATTTCGATTTTTATATTGAACCTTTTGAGAATAGTACTGGTGACTGTCAAAGGGTTCGTAAACCTCTCAGCAACCTTTTATTATTGAGTTTTGACCTGGAGTGGATTCAGAATTTCTTTTGTTTTGAAACTGAATAAATTTAAGGAGGTATACTTACTTTTTAAATTTTTATGAAGATAATTTTATATAAATTCAATGTTAAAATAACTACTACTATTACATATGTAATACTTCTTCGTTTCTTTTTTGCATTATTGTAATCTTAAAATTTATACTCTCACATGGAAATGTAACGAAATAACATAGATTACATGTACGAGATAAACGGGCAACAAATTGTGCGCCACACCTTGTTAAATTCCAAATCCTATCTTCATTTCTTATTCTTTTTAGATGTGGCACTTTGGATATACATGACAAAAGTTAGTGCCTTGTTAAATATCTGTTCTTAGTTATAATTTATAAAGCAAATCATGCGCAATCAGGTCAAAAGTTCGGTCATGCGGATGAAAAATGCGGATTAAAGTATCTTATTAGTAGTGGCGAGCTGCATCAACTTAAGAACTTGATAGCGGGAGGTTTTAGAATTCGAGTAACTGTGAGACTATGTTTTGTTGCAAGCATATTTTCGAAGTACCATCTATACTTTAGATTCTGATCCTCTACATAGATTCATTTACAGTAATGTTTTTGTTTGTCAAATGCACTAATGATAACTTGCTAACAACAATTTAATTGATTAAAACGAAAATCTCATTTGTTAATCGAGTAAATCATTATTTATATACTCGTAACTTCAAATCATTCTTAGAGCAAGTCCAATGCTAGATGTAAAATAGCTATAGCTATTGCTATAATTTAGCATCAAAAAGTGTTTTTTGGTGCTAAAATAGAACTTCAACTCCAATGCTAGTTGCATTTTGCATCCAAATGATTCCAAATTTAACCAATTTTTATTTATCTCTCCTAACCTTCATTTAAAGTACATCAACACACAATTCATATATGGTTAAATGATGATGTGGCATAGATGCATAAATGCATCTTTGGTTTCAAATATAGAACCAAGGATGCATTTATGCATATTTGCAACCAATTATAGCACCCCTTTGGAGTTGAGGTTTTTAGCATTTGGTTCTATAATATAGCAATAGAACCAAGAATAGCATTGCATTGGACTTGCTCTTACTTTCATTTATCCGCTCATTTTCATTCCCTTTAACAATCGCCACAATATGAACATCCCACGTTAGCATACCAAGATTTTTATAGATTCAAAACAATTAGTCTACGTACATGTACTCTGAATTCTGTAACTGGCACTTAGCATCTCCAATAGAGGTTGCCAAAATAGTTGTCAATTTCTAACACATCATCACATATATTATTTTTTTTATTTCTTCTCTCCTCCATCTCATTGTTGGCAACTTTTGTTACAAATCTACTCCAATAGTTAGCAACATTAAAAGTTGCCAATGTGGTTTCATATATAAATTTTTTATTATCTTATAAATAAATACATATAAAATATGGGAGATATAAAAAAGGGTTAAATACATTTTTAAGGAATTGTATGTGTTTTAACTAAATGAGGAAGTTAAATACATTTTTAAAGGCTTGGCATCCTTCTTTTTCATTAAATAACGAATCGCAGCATGATCCGTATAAACAATCACCCTAGACCCAACAAGATAGGATCTGAATTTGTCAAAGGCAAAAACCACAGCAAGTAGCTCTTTTTCTGTGGTGGCATAATTGATTTGTACATCATCAAGTGTCTTGCTTGCATAATATATCACATGCATGCGTTTTTCCTTCTTTTGTCCCAAAACAACACCCACGGCATAGTCACTAGCATCACACATGAGCTCAAAAGGCAAGCTCCAATCAGGGGCTGGCATGATAGGTGCAGAAGTAAGCTCCTTCTTCAACCTGTTAAAAGCAATAAGACAACTCTCGTCAAAATCAAAGACACTATCTTTTTCAAGTAGATTACAAAGAGGACGAGAAATTTTAGAAAAATCTTTGATAAAACGTCGGTAAAAACCGGCGTGTCCAAGAAAACTTCTAATCCCCTTCACAGATGAGGGTGGTAGCAATTTCTCGATCACTTCGATTTTCGCCCTGTCCACCTCGATGCCTTTACTATAAATCTTGTGCCCAAGCACAATACCATCCTTTACCATAAAATGACACTTCTCCCAATTAATAACAAGATTAGTGTCTTCACATCTCTGCAACACTTGAGACAAACTGGTTAA
Source organism: Saposhnikovia divaricata (assembly GCA_036435485.1). Taxonomy (NCBI): domain Eukaryota; kingdom Viridiplantae; phylum Streptophyta; class Magnoliopsida; order Apiales; family Apiaceae; genus Saposhnikovia; species Saposhnikovia divaricata. The sequence continues at coordinate 24,802,645 of CM071599.1, forward strand.
GCAAGAATCAAAGGAAGAACCATATACAGTAAAGTCATCCATGAAGACTTCCATGGTTTTTCCTAGAAAATCTGAGAATATAGCTGTCATAAGTCGTTGAAATGTAGATGGGCCATTACACAAACCAAAGGGTAGTCTACGATATGCAAAAGTACCATAAGGACAAGTAAAGGTTGTCTTTTCTTGATCCTCGGGAGCAATGGGAATCTAAAAATATCCCGAGAATCCATCTACAAAATTATAATACTCATTACCCGCAAGTCTTTCGAGCATTTGATCAATAAATGGGAGAAATTATAATGGCATTATTTAATTTCCTGTAATCAATACAAACTCTCCAACCTGTTACAGTCCTAGTGGGGATTAATTCATTATTTTCATTATGCACGACAGTCATCCCACCCTTCTTAGGTACAACATGTATTGGACTAACCCAGTTACTATGTGGAACAGAGTATATAATGTCAGCATCTAACAACTTAGTTATCTCTTTCTTAACCACATCTTGCAAATTAGGATTCAATCTTCTTTGTCCCTCAATCACAGGTTTATGATTATCTTCTAATGAAATCCTATGCATGCAAAGAGCAGGGCTAATTCCCTTGATATCTTTAATTGTCCAACCAATTGATGATTTAAATTACCTAAGCACATGTAACAATTTATCTAGTTCATCATCATGGAGTAGAGCAGACACTATCACAGGATATGTATCATTAGGACCAAGAAAAGCATACCTTAAATTAGAAGGAAGAGGTTTGAGTTCTACCTGAGGTGCCTCTGAAATTGAAAGTGCCATCTCAATTGTTGGCGTACCTGTTTCTTGCATATCAAGTGCAAGTGATTCTTCAACTTCTTTATCATCTAAGTGTTGTTCCACTTCTGCTAAGTCTGCATCTTCCAGACTTACGATCTCATCCATTATGTTAACATTGAAACATGTAGCATCAAATGAAGGCATCTTCATAGCTTTGTTGAGATCAAACTCAACTTTTTCATCACCAACATTTAATGCCAATTTCCCAGCTTTGACATCAATTGTGGTTCCAACAGTAGCCAAAAATGGCCTTCCCAAAATAATGGCATCTCAACATCTTCATCCATCTCCAACACCACAAAATCACAAGGGATAAAGAATTTATCCACTTTGACAAGTACATCCTCAATGACTCCCAAAGGATACTTGATAGTATGATCAGCCAACTGAAGTGAGATTCTTGTCTTCTTGAGCTCTCCAAGACCCAGTCTTCCACAAATGGAGTGTGGCATCAAACTCACACTAGCCCCTAAATCACACAAGGCTTTAATATTCTTCATTGCTCCAATAGTGCATGGCAAAGAGAAGCTTCCAGGATCTTTTAATTTCTGCGGAATTGATTTTTTTATGACTGCACTACATTCTGCATTTAGAGTAATAGTTTCCACATCCTCAAGTTTCCGCTTTCTAGACAACATCTCCTTCAGAAATTTGGCATAGAGTGGCATTTGGGCCAAAGCATCAGCAAAAGGAATATTTATATGCAATTGCCGAAAAAGTTTCAAGAATTTCTCGTACTGTTTCTCCAATTGCCTGTTATGAAGCCTTTGTGGGAAAGGAATTGGGGGCACATATGGTTTCACTGGTACTCTTGGTGTGACTTTTTCTTCTTTTTGCTCATCATTCACGTTTTCTGAAATTTCTGGTTCAGCTTCCACTAACTCATCTTCTTTTGTGCGGACCTTCTCTCTAGGCTTAATAGCTTCAATTTCTGGCAATTCTCTTCCGTTTCTCAAAGTGATGGCCTTGCAGTGTTCTTTACCATTTAGGTCTGGTTGACTAGGAAGTGATCCTTGTTCACGAACACCAACCTTATTAGCAATTTGACCAATTTGCGTTTCCAACATCTTTTGAGATGAAGCCATCTGATCAAGTCTTGATTCTACATTTGCAAATTTGGTATCCATGTTGGCAAACGCCCCTGTAGTTCCTTGTATCATTTTATTGAGTGCAACCTCCCAATCAGCAGGTTCTTTCTTTTCCCTTAGTGGTGGTTGATATTGTTGTTGTGCCTGATACTGCTGACGTGGCTGAAAACCATGAGGTTGATTTTGCTTAGGAAATGCATATGATGGGTTAGCCGCTTGATTGTTGCTATATGACAGATTGTTATTGGGCCTCTGATTTGGATTGTAGTAGGAGTTATTCTGAACAGGCCATGATTGTCTTCCCTGAATAAAAGATGCTTCCTCCGGGAATTGTTGTGCATAAGAACACTGATTAACACCATAATCATTGTTTCCTTCCATAGGAGAAGAAATAGCATTTACATTCGCCCTTTGTCCACGTACCTCTTGAGTAAGAGCATCCAATTTAAGAGTCAGCAAGTTCATAATTTCAGTATCTTGTACTGATTTAGCTGAGCTCGTCCCACTAGGTGCCCAAGAATAGTTATTTGCTGCCAATTGCTCAAGAAGTGTTTTTTCCTTATGAACCGGTGTTTTCTTGAAATCTCCACCAGCTGCCACATCCAAACTTAAACGAACATCTGCATTCAAGGATCAGTAAAAAGTGCTCAGAATCATCCATTCAGTACAACCGTGATGTGGACATTTTCTCAACAATGCCTTGTATCTCTCCCATGCCTGATACAAGCCTTCACCTGGTTGTGTTTTGAAACTTAGAATGATTGTCCTCATTTGTTGAGTCTTGTCAGAAGGATAATATTGGACAAGAACTCGGTAGAAAGTCTCTCCCAAGTAGCAACTGCAGTTTCAGGAAGCTGTTGCAACCATTCCATGGCTCTCCCTTTGATTAAGTAAGGAAACATGTGAAGACGAATCTGATCTGCAGTAACTCCAGTGATTTTGAATGAACCACACATCTGCACGAAGTGCTCAAGATGTCGGTGTGGATCCTCTCGCTCAATGTCCCCTTTAAAAGCTGAATTGCTCACCATCTGAATTAAGCTCGGGTTGATGTTGTATTGAGCTGCGCTAATCTGAGGAGTTTTGTACATGCAATTCGCAGGATTGGGAGTCTCATGATCCCAAATAGAAGTTTCATCAAGAACAACTGGTGGGTCAGGAGGATTAACCACTTAACGATCTCCTGGTTCCTCCATATTGGTTCTTTCTTTCCTTTGCTTTGTCTCTCGCCTTAAAGCTCAAAAAGTGCGTTCAATTTCTGGATCAAATTTTAAATCTCCTGCACTTGTAGAATGTCGCATACACGAGTTATAGCACCTGAAAAGGAAACACCAATAAGATAGAGTTAAAACAAAAGAACTATATAGAGTTTCTTTTTATTATTATTATTATCTATTTTTTTTTATTTTTTTTAACAACCAACAAAATCGCAAATAAAATTGAAAAGATCAAAAACTAAATTAATCTAAAAATTCTAAATTTGAATTAAAACTAAATTTTATTTTATTTATTTATTTTATTTTATTTTTTTTAGGTAGAAGTATGCGCTCTTTTAAGTAGAAGTACGCGTTACTTCTTTATATATATATTTTTTGAGTAAAAAAAAATTTATTATTCTATTTCTAAACTAATTAAAAATGAAAAGAACAAAAACCAAATTATTTTAAAAATTCTAAATTCGAACTAAAATTTTATTCTTTTTTCTTTATCGAATTAAAATTATTTCAGAAAATTTTGGAAAAAATTGGACATGATTTGTATGATTTGTATGTGTTGGTATGTAAACACACCAATAGAAATATTACAACCAACAACCAGCCACAATACTAAGACTCGAGGGCATGTAATTCATCGAAATTAAAAGGGTTTGGGGATGTGGCGTTTGCAGAAAATGAAAGGGGAAAGCTGTGATTTACTGTGATATGCTTTGTTGTGAATGTGGGGAGAAGCCGGAGGTGTTGTGCGGAGAAGGAGAAGAACCTGGGGGAGGCAGTCTGAGGTTGTGGTGTTGCAGGCGGAGTGGCGGGAATGGAGAAGGGGAACAAGAACAGGGGAGTTAGGGAACTGTGAAGTGGGTGGAGTGTAGAGAAAGGCGTGGTGAATAGAGCTGGGTTTGGTGTCTGTGTTGTAATGAAAACAGGGGAGAGAATTGCTTCGAATTTAACACAAAATGAGACAGGAAATTAATTACTAAAAATTTTCTGAAACTAATAATTTCTTTTTTTTACTAACAAAATAAAATCTAAATTATAAGAAATAATTAACCTAAACTTAATATTGATGCCTTCCCCGGCAGCGGCGCCATTTTGTTGAAGTTATTTTTGTGAAGTTCGTTCGCAGGGAAGGACTATTAATACAAGTTCAAGTTTTAATTTCTTAAAATCTAGAAGTGTGAGAAATAATTGATGTGTTCAAGTAAAACTAAAATTTAATGATGAGGAAAAGCAATCCGAGAAATAGGGTTCTTCAATTGGTTCAATAATACTGTTGTAATGCGATATATATAATTATCATATTTTGCTAAAAACAATTCTTCTAACCTTTATAATGTTCTCTCCCAAGATACAAAATAATGTCTACAACCATATCTCAAAAGTCACTCCCATGATCAATCGAAATACAATTTTAGATTTTTAAGACCCGAGAATTATAAGTTTCATAGTCCTCTTATTAATCTCCCGATTCAATAATTAAACTATGTCTATCAAATCATGAATAAGAATTATGACTCATCTCCCAATTTATCATAATCCCTATGAATACAATTAAAGGTTAGCTAGGCCCTTAATTGGATTAAGCCCTCAATGATAGATTAGCAAAAATAGAGAGTTATTATCACAATCAAACAAGCATATATCACCAATGAATACTACCTAATTCTCGGATTATAGAATTAGCTACTCATGCTAAATAAAGAAAATAAGCATATAATAAATGGTAAAATCATAATTAAAAGAGTTTAGAGTGAAGAAATTACAACTTTAAGATTTTATCCTCCCGATATAGTTTCCAATGAAATGAATGAGCACTCCAAACAATTCCCTTACAATCTTCAACCTAAATAGAACTTTGCAGAAAATTAAAGTGTATGAATTAAAACTAAAATTACAATGAAAATTTAGGAAAACAAGAGAGGAATAATCTGAACATTCAGTACAGATATTGGTGTTTTTATCAAAGGAAAGCTCTCCTATTTATAGGAGAAATAAACACCATGTACAATTAAAATACAACCAAAAGCAATCAGCACTAAAACAAACAACCCATCAACAATTCTTTCGGCAAAAACAAATGTTCAAAGGCCACCATTCTTGATTTCTTTAATCATTCATTAATTAAATAATGAATCATGGCCTGTTAACATATTGTAAAAAACCGGGTCCTCTTTTGCTTTGCATGGCTGGGTTCCGTAGAAATGCTTTTTTAACCCGCACAGCTTATAATATTTGATTAATAAATAATTAATTAAATCCAGAAATTATAAAAATAAATATCTAATATTATTAGATATTTATAAATATAATTTTCTAAATAAATTAAATATTTATTAATATAAATAAATCCTTAAGTCCTAAGCTGCGGTCTCTTGAGGATCTGGAACCGGACTCCTTTTGCTTCAAAATTTATACTATAAATATAAAAAATCATCTTAGCACCCAATCCAAATTAAAATGCTAATAACAATGCTAATGAGAGATAACATGCTATAAAATATACATAAAATTAGCATGTATCAGCAGTACAGTGACCAAACCAAAATTTTGGATAAGATCCCTCTTACGCTTATTATATATAAGGATATAACTAGCTTATAACCCGTGCAACGCACGGCTCTTTTTCTAATATTTATTATATTATTTTTTTAATATTTATTTGTTATTAGTTTACATATCAAATTGTTGTTATGAAATTGATATACACGTTCAATTTATTATGTGTTTTATCTTGAATTCTTAAAACTTGATTTGGATGATTTTACAGCCTACGTGAAATTAACAAAATAATCTTTAATTTAGTGATAATTTAACAATTTTCTCCAATTAAAACTACCAAGAAACAAAAGAGAGAGGAAATTGATGATTTTTTATATTGAAAATTCTATTCTATTTAGGAAATCTACTTATATTTTTGTTTTGATTATCAAAATAACCTTCTTATTATTTGAAGATAGTTGTACTAACTGTTATTTCCCAGTTGCACACCTCAAGTTTGTAGAAGGGGGGTTGAATACAATCTTGTTAAAAATTCTTTCGAATTTATGAGACAACAGATGGATCTTGATTTAAGCAGATAAACAGGAAGAAACTTATGAAACAGAAATCAATGGAAAAGCAAACATACAACACTCTTTAAAAATTTCAGGTGGGTTTTTGACGACTCCACCTGAGGGTTGTATTGAAGAAAATAATCTGTGTAAACTAGTACACAGCTGCGAATACAAGGCTAAGTATTTTACAAGAAAACCTAATGCTTTGTGCTTTCAGCTCTGTGTTTTTTTCTCTACTTAGCTATGCTACACATGAAGTATATAAATACTCCAAGTTTACAAACCCTACAAAATAAACGAATCTTGCAAGTCAAAGTATTCTGTAGGGTTGCTGCCACTCCTTGTCTCCATGTGATACAATTTTGTCTGGATTGTCTTGGACAGATATGCACTAGATTTACCAGCTGAATTGTTTGCAAGAACAAGGAATGTTTCTTTTTCTTCTCGTTTCCAATACTGGCTTCCATACCCTTTTAAGTTTATCAACCCATGTGATCTGTCAGGCATGTCAAGTCGCCATCAACCTCTAATTCCAAGACATTATTGGTTGAAGCGTTTTATCCGTTGAAGAGGACGCAGCAGGTTGACTATTGTTTGTTGAGATGCCATATCCGTTGACATAGAAGCTTCATCAGCTAAGATATCACTTCACTTATACAGAATTACATAGCATAGCTTATATACAATTAGCTACCCTATTCTGTATATCCGTTGATAGTCAACATGACTTAGGATTTCTAGTAACTATGACAGAACCAAACAACTAACAAAACTTAAAAAGAGATATACTACAGACTTATCAACCGATAAGCTGCCTTATCAACGGATACTTATAACTTGGATATCCGTTGACAAGTTACAAACTTATTCTTGTACACATATGTTTTTCAAGGTGTTTTCAAGTACTTATCATCAAGTGCAACATAATTCCTAACACTAACAACCAAATACAGTTTTATTAATAAGTGTAGGAGGGATTTTGTCCAAAACTTTGGTAGTTGGTAGTCTGGTCCTCAGTACGTTAAAATAAATAAGAACTGTTAGATATTAAAATAAATATATAAAAAACGTTGGATATGCATAAAAAATATTTAATATTTTAACATGTAAACAAAAAAGTGTATTTATATTGAAATACGAAAAAGTGCTTGTCAATGATTTAAATCATATATAATTAGATTTTTTTATAGGATTATTAATGTAGGTATTCTACACTAAATAGGATCAATGTAAAAATTCGTAATTATATTTTCTCTTGAGATTCTGAGTGTTTTCATTTGGATAATAATTATTAAATTATCACTAAATTAAAGATAATTTTATGAGTTTCGCGTGGACTGTAAAATCATCCAAATCTGATTTCTATATCTCGAGATAGAGCCTAAATAGTAAATATGAACCTTTTTTAATATTAATAAATAAATAAATAAAATTCAGTTCTAATACAATCTTTTATATCCTTTTCAGATTATAACTTCTTTTTAAAATTCAATTCTAATACAACCTTTTTAATTATATCCTTTTTAGATTATACTTTTCTTTTTAATATGATATAATCTTGATCGTCTATTTTTAAAAATATTATATTCGACGGTTGAGATTAATTGTTAAATCATCATTAAAATAAAGATAATTTTATAAGTTTCGCGTGGACTGTAAAATCATCCCAATCTGATTTCTATATCTCGAGATAAAGCCTAAATTGTAAATATGAACCTTTTTTTAATATTAATAAATAAATAAAATTCAATTCTAATACAATCTTTTATATCATTTTCAGATTATAACTTCATTTTAAAGTTCAATTCTAATACAATCTTTTTAATTATATCGTTTTTAGATTATACTTTTCTTTTTAATATTATATAATCTTGATCGTCTATTTTTAAAAATATTATATTCGACGGTTGAGATTATTTTGGCGGTACATTGACAAAACCAAAGTGACCAAACCAAAATTATGGATAAGATCTCTCTTACGCTTATTATATATAAGGATATAATAAAGATATAAAGTGTTCCATTATTCCGGCTTGAGTTGTTCATGTGCTAGCATAATCGCAATAATACATATGGACAGTACAAATAATTTGACAAATCATATATAAAACCTTAAAATCTATAACACTAAACATAAAAACATAAATCATACACACAATCTGTAATCCTAAATATCAAAACATAAATCATTATTCAATAAACATCAAAACATAAATCACTATTCAATATATCATACAGAAAACTAAAAATCTATAACCCTAAACACCAAGACATAAATCATTATTCGACGAATCATGCACAAAACAAAAACCTATAGCCCTAAGCAACAAAACATAAATCATTGTTGGACGAATCATACACAAAACCAAAAATTTATAACCCTAACAATCAGAACATAAATCAAGATTTAACAAATCATACACAAAATCAAAAAAAAATCTATAACCCTAACATCAAAACAGAAATCATTCCGATCAAGATTACCCATTATTCTGGCTTATAGAAATTAAAATAATTAACAATTTACATCCCTATTTTTTTTTTTTTTAGAGAATTGCAGTTTAGATTTCATATTTTACAAATCAATACTTCATATCCCTCGTCTTTGTAACCCATAATATTATACACTTTTTTAACGAATTTTCATTAACTTTGATGGTTAACATTAGTCAACGAAAGAGTATTTCAATCATTAGTTAGAATATATTTTTATTTTCAAAAATAAAATAAACTTAAATTCATATTTCACTAATTTTTTTAAAAACAATTGTTTCTTTTTTGTATGATTGGGATATAATTTGTAAAAACATTAAATTAAATGTTTTATTTCTAAAAAAACAAAAGTAATTCATGTTTTTTTTCTAAAAGTATAATAATTTTTATTTATTATTATTGAATTTTAAAAATTTAAAACATTAAAAATTTATATTGAATCTATTTAAAAATACTATTAATGTGTTCATTTGAAAATTTCACAAATATAAATTTACAAAAAATATGTTTATGAATTTTTTTAATTTAAAAAATATATTTTTTCCAGTAAATGACTAAAATACCCTTGTATAATATTGTCTTTGACTAACAGTAACCGTCAATTTTGACGGAAACCAACGTAAGAGGTGAAATATGTTGTGAATACTAAAATTATGGGATGCAAAGTGTTGATTCAAAAAGTATTAAATCTTAAATGCAAAATTTCAAAACCAAAGAAATATAGAAGGTAAATTATTCTAAAAATTATATAATGTAATATGTATTGGTCTGATAAATTGTTTGGTAATCATCTTTGAAAATATTTGTACAATTTTGCTTCCGCATGACATTTGGACTGAATCACGTTAACAATTATACCCTCCAAAAAATATCTATTTTCTTAGATTTCAAATATAAATAGGATGTAAAAATCATTGAACACATTTAATTTACTAAAGTATTCAGAAAGAAATTACAAATGCTATCCAATACAAAATACAGGGTTTGCCTTTAGAACTCTGCTTTATGATTGACGAATATCCAAAATAAATAATTTGTTTTCTTTTGATAAAAAATTAATTAGAACTTTATTATTTGTCGCTCTAGATTATGAATTTGATTCTAACTCATCTCAAAATTTATTGAGAATCTCTATTCATAAATTATGAATATAATTCTTACTCATCCCAAAATTTGATTTATTGAGAATATATACTCATAAGTCATATTAAGCCTACTTAGTGTCCGTTTGGCAAATTTAAGTTAAAACTTATAAGTTACTTATTTCGGAAAAAATTTCGTATTTACATACTTTTTTTTAGGATATGAGTAGTTTAATATTCGTTATCTTGCAAAAATAAGTTACTTATTTCAGAAAAAAGTACATATTTCCTAACTTTTTTCTAAAATAAGTAACTTATTTTTGATTTCCCAAACGGGCCCTTATTATGATGTAACTTCAGGAGTAACTATTTATTCTCAGAAAAAAAAAAAAAAAAAGAATAGCACGAACTATGTAAGTACATATTTCTTTTCGTTTTCGTTTTTCATTTTTCTTATGGTATAATCAACATTTTCGTTTTAAGTCTACCCAGATTAATACTCAACAGCTCTCTCTTTTCTTTTCAACAACTTAATACTCAAAATATAGTTATGATCATTTTCCCTTTCTTTATTATTATTATTATTATTATTATTATTATTATTATTATTATTATTATTATTATTATTATTATTATTATTATTATTATTATTATTATTTTTGCTTATTTTGGGTCAACAAGAAATAATAAGATTGCTCCTAATGGTATCAATCAATATCTAGGCCTCCACCTTATCGTCAATCTCAGTTGTTCACAAATGCATACTTCTAAAAACGTTTTCACAACATTATAAACCCTCTACAAAATCTTTTCACATTTTAACCTTCCACGACCAGTTTAGAAATCTTTTTCTCATAGAGTTTCAGTCAAATGCACCGTATCTCTGCAACAAGCATCTGCGGACAAGAGCACTTTGTTATATACTAGTACAATTATGTCCCCAAATAAAGAAAATAAGATAATACATAAACATTTTACAAAATTTAAGGTTTTTGAGTAAGCTTATTGTCACTGCTGCCTTAATGAGGACAGTACTCCAAGGGAGCAGGAGTTCATACTCCCGAAGCCGGTTCAGTGTTTTAAGATTTTGCCATAACTTGTGTCTCGATGGCTGCAACCATTCAGTCCTGTTTCTTGTTTCAGGACAGAGACAGTAGTGTGAGCCCGGTAAGGGCAAGTTTAAGCATGGAAAGCACGAGAAGGGCAAGAAGCATGAATAACACAGTTTTTGGGATCAGATGTTTAGAATTTGACCAGAATTCAAAATTAGCTAGAGCAATTCAACTAAAACCTCATGGGTTGGGATCAATTTATGTTTGAGTATTGCAGCCTTATTCGGTGCTTAATGTGCCGTTCTATAGGTTCAACAGATTCCTATACATAAAGGACATACTGTAGATGCAAATGTAATGTGTAAGCATATGATCCACCTGAAGGCCATATTGTGGAAGAACATGGACAAGGCTCAAAGGAGACCCCATCTTATTAAGCAAGGATATAATCTGCATTGTAGAAACTCAAAAAATGGTTCCTGTCATTTTTGAATGAGTGGGCAATTTTTAGAGTTGTGATGTCTACCTCGATGTTCAAGATCTGCATGTTTGTCTTCTATCAAGGCATGTCGTGGTCTACAAGTATGGTACTTAACAGTTAATAACAGACTGTATCTTCAGCATGTATAATGAACATCAAGAAACACAACATATACATGTGTCACCATAACACGCAATATATAACACAAATGTCCTTGGTGGACACGTCCACGATTTACTACCGTCTACCGGTCTATACATTTCACAGCAAAAAAATAAATATTTTGGCAGGAATTCAAGAAGCAATGCTACTAATCCAAATAAGATCCAAAATCGGATGAATCAGTAAAATCATAATTTAAAATCAATGAGCTATTTATTTTCAATACATGGTCTACGAGAAAGAAATGAAGATCTATAGCAGTATACAAGAACTATTGCAGGTTGGCTTCACACAGAAAACATTTATAAAAAAATTACAAAATTAGTGGTCCCCCCGATGCAAAAGCAGTAATCCAACCTCAATTAAATAGAGGAGAAAAAGTACGAATGAGAAATTATTTTCCTGTATTTACTATTTACAGCAAGTTTTGTATTCAGAACGCAAAGTTAATAATCTATGTGACTGATCAAACTGCACGCCTTGATTTAAATGAATTTAATGGCTGATTTTTAAAATATCTAGTTTATTTACAAATAGGCTTGTGCAGTTGTGCTGTGCTCAAATGAGAACTTAAAACGAGAACTCGTGAGTTGTGTAGCAAGAACAAGTTATCTTCTGTAAATCAGTAGTCACGAGTTAAAGACAAATTATCACTCACAGTTTAGATGAATTACTAGTTATCTGCATCCACATCACTAACAAACAGTAGTTATAAATTATAATTTAACCACAAACCACCAATGAAAAATTCAAAGCTCTAGCTCACCTTTCTTTGTGGTGCTTTAAACACTGAAATCTTAAGGTCTGTCCTGCAACAAAAAGCCATGAACACATATAGAAAATTAACCACCATACAAGGCATGGTCACACAAGTAGTCGTTGTGTGCCTTGCATATATTTTGCTTTTGCATTTAATAATACAAGAAAGACAAGAGAAACTACTTCAGCCATAATATTCAATTAGATCGGATATATTTCTCGCAGTGGCTAATCGTACTTGTAGTGAACTTGTTGGTAAACAACTAAAGGAGCTTACCTAACATCCCGACTAACCTTTTTGCTGCACCGTGTTCAATCATTTTCTCCACCTATGCCTCTGCCTCCCAAACTCCGGCAGGAATCAGCTTTACTATCTCAATTTAGCAATAAGCCCATTTGTAACTTATATTCCATTATTAGTCTTGTCCATTTATTGGGTAGGTTCCTACATATGTGCATATGAACAGCAAACTAAAAATTTAAAACAAGCAAATTCATGTCCTTTCTCTCAGCACTCAAATTGTTCTATAGGTTTACCTAAGATATACAATCGCGAATACATCTAAATACACACAGTAGGAAACAAATTAATCAAAGAACTGCAATGAGATGTTAAATGAATGTAAATCTGGTGAATGACCATATAAAATATGTATTCATTGCTAAAAAGAATCTTTGCTTTAAAGACGATAATTGATTCAAGTTGCTACCTCAGTGCCTCAAAATAAATGAGCATACAGAAAAAACCATAAATAAACTACATATCATGTGTAAGTGGCTATCGAATCCACAGGTAAATATGTAATACATTTATCCAAAACATAAGTTTAATAATTAGATACTAAAGGAACAACCTTAGATAAAGGGGCATGAAGAAGTCCTAGCAGAAGTACGAGACTTGTTCTTATACCATTTAGTATCGACCTGGTTGTCCAGAACCTGGAAGGGATGATGCTTGGGCTGTTATATCCAGGAGTGTTTTTTTCAATGCTGCTCTAGCATCCTTGACAGATTGTTCAGCGGGACCCTCAATAAACAAGTAAAGCTTCTTTTCCCCTGGCCCTGGGTTCATACCAGGTGCAACATATTGCCCCCTCGTTGTGATGGAAACTCCAAACCAGTCGGAGATTGAACCCAAAGTTTCTCTGTGCGTCACCTTCCACCTAGCATTTTTAGGAATATCATTGATCTCTAACACTGCTTCATAACTGTTGGGCAGTGTGTAAGCTTGGATCCTGGCTAGGTTTTCCCGCAACTTAGTGGCAGCTGCTAATGCTGCTGCACCCCTGGCATCCCCATCTGCTGCAGTTGCCAGAATGGTGGAAGGTCCAGCTGGTATTGCACCAGGAAGAACAACATTTGAGGTACCTAGTGTGGGAAGTGAAGATTCACGCACTCCGTCATTATCATCATCATCATCATCTGACTTGTCTTCCTCAAATCCATATTCTTTTGCCTGTGCTTTCTTTGCTGCTTTTCTGACTTCATCCTCTTCTTCATTAAACTTAAAACCACTTCCTCCATATCCAATTCTGTGGAATTTTTCAGTGCCCTCATTAACCTTAGCCTTAAAACTATCAGCAAGAGCTTTCAGGTCATCTGGTACAGCTTGTTCAGAGAGCTCTAAGGCTTTGACAAGATTTGGCGCATATCTTGCATCTTCTTCGGATATAAATGTGATAGCAGCACCTTTCCGACCAGCTCGCCCTGTCCTACCAACACGATGGACATAGTCTTCATAATGATCTGGGACATCAAAGTTAATCACCAATTCAAGCTCTTTAACATCTAGACCCCTTGCAGCAATACTAGTGGCAATCAACAAACTGCATACATTGCTCTTAAAATCAGATATTGTAGACTCACGGTCATTCTGATCCTTAGCCCCATGAAGTGAGAGGCAAGGATAACCGTGCTTAAGTAAGTCCCTGAACAGTGCATCACATTTATCCTGTGATTGGACAAATACCAGTATCTTTCCTTTCTCGTACCATTCTCCAAGTACTTCAAGAAGCCTAAGAAACCTATCACTTTCTGATCTCATTTCCACCAACTGTGTTATATCTTTGTTTACAACACTTCTTCCACCCACCTGTATTTCCACTGGTCTGGTCAGCACCTTACGAGCCAGAATTTCAACCTGGCGAGGGAAAGTAGCGGAGAACAGTACAGTCTGACGATCTGGCCTAGTATTTTGAACAATTCTAGTAATCTGAGGTTCAAAACCCATATCAAACATTCGATCGGCTTCATCCATGACCAAATAAGTGACCCTCCGCAGATTTGTAATTTTTCCACTACTCGTACAAAGTATGTCAATCATCCTACCTGGGGTACAAACCACAATTTCAGCCCCTCGTTTCAGTTCACTAATCTGTTGCGCAACACCAGAACCGCCATATACAGGTACACAGCTGAGACCAACTACCTTGGCAAATTTTTTTATTTCATGATGGATCTGTTGAACAAGTTCTCTGGTGGGTGCCATTACAAGCCCAACTGGACCATCTCCAGAAACCAATGGTGGCTGGTCCTTAATATGTCGCAACATTGGCAGCACAAATGCTAAGGTCTTTCCAGATCCAGTTTTAGCTACACCTATGCAGTCTCGACCGCTCATTATAATAGGAAGTGCCTGAGCTTGAATTGACATTGGATTTTCGTAGTTAAGTTTCTTTATTTTATCTAGTATTTTAGTTGATAATCCAGTCTGATGCCATGTTTTAATAGGTTTTGGAACTTCTTTTCCACGGATTTTTAGTTCTAGTTCCAGCCTATAAGCAGCAATCTCTTCAGAAGTCATCCTTGACACTTCTTTTACTTCAATATAGAAATCTTTCCGAAACGGAAGATAATCAATCTTCGAATGATCAACAATAGATAGCTTTTCAACTTTTAAATTCTTCACCCTTTTCATGAACTCAGCATCATCTTCGTCTTCCACATAATTCTCTCCATTATCAGAATCGTCATAATCAGAATCCTCACCAGGAATGATTCTTCCCAAAGATTTATTCAGACCCTTTTTTGGCTGCTTCCCGTTTAAATGGACATTAATATCCTTTTTCAACTCAGAGTTACCATCTTCAGCAACAGAAGCTGCAGCAAGCTTCTCAACTTCAGGCAACACTATTTGATTCATGAAAGCATCTAATGGGTCAATTTCATCATCCTCAACAGCACCGTCAACGTCAGTTTTACAATCAACTTGCATATCTTCTGCACCATTATCCATGGGCTTAGCATCTTCATATATATCCATGCCCTTTTCAGGTTTATCTTCCGTCTCATCATCAGACTCCCCTTCTAAGGTCCACGCCTTGCCAGGCTTCAGTTCAGCAACATCTGCATCCATTCCAAGCTTCTCCCTATCAGCTTCCACCGTCTTCCTCTTCAACTCTTGCCATTCCTGAACTCTCCTCCTCCTCTTCTCCATCTCCTCATCCAACTTCCGATGTTCCTCCTGAATATCATCCACCACAACTCCATCCCTCTTTCCAGGACCACTCCCAACACTACCATCTCCGTGCCTATCCAACTTAATTCTTCCACACTCTCTATCCCCGTCCTTAATAATATCCTCTCTTTTACGTCGCTTCCTATCACGCTCCCCTACATCACCACCATCAATGTGATCACCATCTCGACGCCTCTCCTTCCTCTTCTTTTCGCTCTCGTCTCTCTCCCTTTCCCTCTTTTCCTTCTCCCTCTCCCTCTCCCTTTCCCTTTCTCGGTGCTCCCTCCCTCTCTCGTCTCTCTCCCTTTCCCTCTTTTCCTTCTTCCTCTCCCTTTCCCTTTCTTCGCGCTCCTTCTCTCTCTCCCGTTCCTTTTCTCTCCTTACTTTCTCTTTTTCCTTCTCATTATCCCTCTCTCTATACCTATCCTTATCCCTTTCCCTCTCCTTCTCCTTACGATCTCGATTCCTCTCCCCATTCCTCTCCCTATCCCGATACCTAGTTTTCGGGACCTCCCTCACATCAAACCCTCCCCTACTCGTTCTCTCAATCACCTGCATTGTTGCAATTAATCCAATCAGCTTATTCTCTATCAAACACAATCACAATCAAACACAATTAGTAATCAATGAACCAATCAAAAACCTCATAATACAACAATCACACAGATCAATTAACACACAAAAAACAGTAAATTCAAATCAATTACATAAAAAACACGGTGCAATTAGATCTTACAGAACAAGCAGTATCGATGTAACGTCGCTCCGGCAGGCAATCGAAAAATTAGAGGGACTCAATGAGAATTGTGTGTTTTGTACGCTGAAAATTGTGTTTTATACACGTACTGGTTTATAACCTAATTCGAATATACAGGCCTCTTTCGGTTGTGTAAAAAGAAATAGTTTTGTTTTACTGGATAAAACTATAGGCCTGTTTCGGTTGTGTAAAAAGAAATAGTTTTGTTTTACTGGGTAAAACTTTTTTTGTTATTTATTTTAGGTATTTACCAATTAGAGAAAACTGGGCTCACGTTGTCCTCCGGTAATAATCCCGAGATTAAAAGATTTTGTTCCTATAAAATAAATAGTCCCACAGGAGCAATTTTGTAAGAGAAAAATGGTGCTACAGTTAAATGTAGGGAATTTCCTATATTTAACCCATCAAAACTACGTAGTTTTGATGAATTTCTTTTTTTGATTTAAAAGGGTCCGCAGGGGCATTAATGATTGTGCATATGTGTCATAATCTTAATGGTTAACTTTAGGAGAATTTCCTATAGTTAACTGTAGGAACATATTACCCAATTTGTAAATATAAATTGTTTTTACAGTAATTTACATATTTATACTAAAAATCTTTTAACCTCAGGGGAGAACCTTGAGGTCAACCTCAGGCACATCAAACTCTACCAATTATACTACTTTTTTTTAATATTATTTGCAAATTTATCATATTTATAAAATCATTGCAATTATATTATCTTTGCAATTTTATTTGTAAATTTACCTCTCTTCTTTTCTCCGTCATCACCACGACCTCCACCCCACGACCACCTCCACCCCCACCCCCACCCCCACCCCCACCCCCACCACTGACTCCGATCTAACCCACCCCCCCCCCAAAACTAGGGGTATACACGGGCCGACCAAATCGACCCTATTTTCACCCGACCCAAACCGAATAATTTCAACCCGGAACAAGGTTGGGTTAAAAATATTTTAACCCGGTGTTAATGGGTTGGGTATGGGTTTGGACTTTTTTAACCCAACCCAACCTGTTTAGCTTTGAACAACCCACTTGTCCTGTAGTCCAGGTCTAGCTCACTAGTTCACTCTATCAATATCAGCCCATATAATATTAGGTTTAGGATGTTTAGGCATTTAGGTTACATCTCATTCTTAACTACTCACAAGTCACAAACTGATATGGGTTATAAGTTAAATATTGTCTCCTCAATAAGACTAAGAGAACTGCTCAATTTAAAAATGTTAAGGAAAGATGCAGAGACTAAAATAACAGTATATGTTTGTTTCTTTTTCACCTCCTTGTGCTACATTGTTCTAGAATTCTTCTCTGTTGTTTATGTCCCCTGCCTTTTCACACATAACGAACTTCTAGTGTTGTTAATTGTTATTTGTTACTTGTTAATTGTTATGTAGGAGAAACAAAAAGTTCTTAGCTTCAAAAAGGAATTGGTGGAACTTCAAAGTTGTTGGCTGCTCCAGTGGACAGTAGGCTATAGAGTTAAATTTTCTTCCATTTTATGTATTTTCATTTTAGAGATGTATAAACAACCCATTCAAACCGACCCAAACCAACCCAACCCGATTTTTAATATATAAGGTTGGGTAAAAAAATTATTTTTCATGAGTTTGGTTAAAAAATTTCAAACCGATTGAAAATGGGTTGGGTTAAAATTTTCTTTGAACCCGACCAACCCGACCCATGTACACCCCTACCCCCAACCCCCCATCCCCCCACTACTCACCACGAGCACCTCCTCCAATTTCGATCTAATAACGGTCTCGTAGGGGAATATCGAACTTCGTCGGAGAGAGATTTAATTGTTTTGAGTTGCTTTCGGATTTGGAAGTTTTGTTTTAGATTTTGGTTGATTTTTGATAAAGTTGTGTTTGGTTGATTTCGGTGGCTTTGGGTGTTGCGTTTGGTTGACTCCGAGATTTTAGATCTAAAAAATTAACTGAGAAAAATAAAATAAAACAAATCCTAAATAGCAAGATATGCGAGAAAAATGAAAGAAAACTAAGGAATTAGGGCTTTCCACCGGAGAAAAACCGGTGGAAGCCTCGATGGCTGTATTATAAAAGAAGAAGAGGGAGGCGACTGTGCAGGAGGAAAATATTAGGTTTTACTAGTTGGTCAATTGTAATAAATTTATTAATTATTATCAATTTGGATGATAGTTTGGATCACACAAAAATGACTTGTGATTATGACATAATAATTTAGTATTTGTATGTAAGTGAAAATAAATTTTTGCTTTTACCTAATATTTAATTATTATCATATTTACATTTTTAATTTTTTATTTATGCTCAGATATTTATTAATGATCATTTTAAATTGTATAATAAATTAAAATAAAAGCATACTTCATGCACATCTATACTATACTATATTATAATAACCAATACTTTAAAAGTGTGGTCAGTCGGTATGGTACCTATTGTTTTTCCCTAATTACTGCTACTTAATTATTGATAATTATTATACCATACTAAATAACTACTTCACATTAATTATTTATATAAATAAATAATAAAATTTTACGTGAATACTTTATTTTTTTATTTATAATATAAATAATTTTACATGAATACTTTATTTTTTATTTATAAGATTTTTATATAAATTTTTATATTCTCATGTCTAATACCCGTTTAACATCAGATGTAAATGTTTTCAAATAAGCTTCTACTAAAGATCTAGTGATAATGATTTTTAAGAATTTTATTTTTTTTCAAAATTATGTAATACTGGGACCCGCGTGACGAACACGCCAAACCATGCCACGAGAACTCCTTTACTCAAATTATATATGAATCTATAATTTGCTTGCTTATTAGGGGGAAAAAAGAGAGATATTGCCTATATGCATTATATGTTATAACAACTGATTTGATTCTTTAATAAAAGATAAAGGTTTTCTATTTACAAGTCAATTTTTTTTGATAGAAAGCTGGATATTTTATTAAATACTCAAATCCATATCAATACAATTTTGAACTTCGATGGGAACAGAATTCCTATCAAAACTACGATCTGAATAAGCATATAATTCCCTAGCAAGCTGATGGGCGACCATATTCGCAGATCGTTTAACAAAAAACAAAGAAACTTTGTGAAGTCATTGCATAAGGCTACTGTAACAGCCGTAAACCCACCATAAATTTACACAAAAGAGCTACTCCTTAAATATATAAGTCATTACATATATATCACAATTCCATAAGGTCCCAAGGCCTATACATAGCAGAAACTAAAATATTTACAAGATTTCAACCACCAGTACTAAAAGTTATTGTTGTACTACAACTATTACAAAAGCACACATTTTTCAGAGATAAAATGATTATAGCCTTCATGACACCAGGCCTCCATGCTTCCATACTAGTAGTGAACAAAAAAATACTCTAAATATCATCCTCTCTACCGACCTACTCGAACCCCCTTTTTAGCTACTGCTGGTTTGCTGAAAACGAATTAAAACACCACAACTATGAGCATAAACATTCTCAGCAAGTCCGTAAAGAAACAAAACAACAAAGGATACATAGATGATTAGCAAACAAAAGGAATGACAAATTAAGCGTTGAACAACATATAGGAAAGAAAGATAGTATAGTCAATAAATTATCCTTCGTATACTAGAGTGATCAGCTCTAGTGGCCATCAATTTTAAGACATGCATGTCTAGAAACCTTCGTTCGTGGCTTAGTACCATCATTAGCCACATCCCATCTATTAGCAATAGGGACTTACTCTCTTATGAATGCAGAAATAACATGAGCTGATGTATATAAGTATGTCACAATTAATAAAGCAACAAGAATGATTATTCAACAAACTAGATGTTGTGATAAAATAATTTGAATCGCAAGCGCACAATTCGTTTCGTTGTAAAATTTAATTGATTCGTTCCACAGGGACTAATGTTTTCGCATTCCTTAATTTCTAACTTAATCGAATTAGAACAAGTTTGATTTTTGAGAAATTGGATTTTGATTTTTACAAATTAAAATGAAAACTAAATGAAATTTTAGACTATTTTAAACTAATTTAAAACTAAATTATTCTAATTTATTCTAAAATCCTAAATTATTCTAAATATTATTCTAAGATTATTCTACAAATTATTCTAAAATTAATCTAGAAAATATTCTAAAAATTCTAAATTTGAAGTAACACTAAATTTTATTTACAGAAAATTTTTTTTTAAAGAAAATTCAAAATAACCTATTTGTAAATTTAACTAAGCCATTAACAATCCAACAAGTTTTTTTTTACAACTCGACATAACACAACCCACGAACTTAGAAATTCAGCAACCCAAATACACAGCACAAATTCACAGAACCAAAAAAAATCAACAATCGACTTGACCACAAATCAACTCAGTACAAATCAAATTGGAGCCCAACTCGGAACTCAGTTCTGCCATTTACACAGCAACACTTCTGGACACAAAACTCAGTAAATCAGCAAATGGACTAAATAGATAGACGAAAAGAAAAGAAAACAAATGAACACAACTCGATTCTAAAATTTAACCAAATTAAGATTGAAGCACGCCAAAACAACTCGATTCATGAATCAGTTAACTCAGCCACGCGATTTGAACGAAGGAAACGCAGAACAAAATTCGCTAGACCAAACTCGGCATCAGACCCAGCAATTACATCGAAATGGATTTTAAAAAAAAACGCAGCAACATTATCGACAACACAGCGACTACCAAACTTAGAACCAGCAATTGACACAACTCATACTAACAGTAATCGACTCACAGAATTCGGAAAAAGAACCACAAACACATAAGAAAACACAGTCGATTAAAAACCCGCAGCACAATTACACAACCATTTTAAATTAATTGGCAAAATTAGACAACATGGGGGTTTGGGGGTTTGATAGGGAGAAAAGAAGGGGAGAGGGTGTTCGCAGCTATGAAGAGAGTAAGAGAGAGAGAGAGAGAGAGAGAGAGAGAGAGAGAGATGGAGAGAGAGAGAGAGAGAGAGAGAGAGAGAGAAGAGGAAAGGAGAGTGGTTGAAGTCGAGAGAGGGTTGGGGTTTAGCAGATTCGAAACAAGGAAGACGAGAAGAGATTGATGTGTTTGGGAGGATTGAGGAAATTCTGGGTTTGGTAAACAAGAAAAAAAACAGGGGAAGTCTTTGTTTAAACAGAAAAAACGGACTGAGTTTATAAAAAAAAAACGAAGCTTCCTATTTTAGAGAAGAAAATAGGACCTTAAGTTTCGAATAAAGAAATTAAAAGCTAATATTATTGTCTAAAATTATCAAAACTAATTTTTTTTTGTGATTTTTTTTTTAGAAAACAAGGAAAATAAAGAAATTAAACTACGAAATTAAAATTTACACTAGAACGAGAATTTGGAATTAAAATGGCCCACAATAAAATGGATTTTTAAAGGGGCAAATTACGAATTAAAAACTAAGAACACGAAATTAAATTTCGTTACTTTCAACCCCAAGTGGTTAGCAACGGGATTTACGAAAATAACGAAACAAGGCAACAATAACGAAAGAGCAAGACAAGAAGTAAAGAAAATAAAAATTGCATTAATTATAATAGAAGTGTTTACAAGATTTGAAACTAAAGAAAATACAAGAAATTAAAACTACCCTAAAATCTAAGTTACTAAATACAAGGGGGGTGAGGGGGTATTTATAGGATAGAAATTAGGGTTAAGGGGGGTGTTGGGTAAATCCCCACCATACATTTGGGTTGTGTGGTGGTGAAATCCTAGCCATCTATTTGTTTCCTTCCCCCTTAAGCTTTGAAGAGTTGATCTTGGCCATACACTTTTCTAATGTGTTGGGATGATCTCCACCTTCCACTTGTCTTGAAATATTCCTTTTGCTCCAAGCTCCTAATTCTTTTCCTTCTTTCATTTTTGGTCCTTTTTCTTCCTCCTTTTTCCCTTCCTTGCACTTTATTTATCTATTTTTTCATTTCTTTATTTATTTACGATTTTCCTGAAATGCAACAAAATAATTTATTAAAATACGAATTCAAGCAAATAAATATGCAAAAATATGCACTTATCAAATGCCCCCATACCTATCTTTTGTTCGTCCTCGAGGAAAATAAAAACAAAATGAAAATCTAAATGCAAGTCCTATACTTCTTTTCGTAGGTGTGACGGTTGCATTTGGCATATGCAACAAGCCCTTTAAACCCCTAGGCAGCCCTAGTGGACGAGTGAGGTCTCGTGAAGGCCTATAGCGAATGTACCCACAAAATCCATCTAGCTTGTATAAAAGATCACATGGCAATGCACACCACACATACATGTCCTCTCATGATACATCAACTTAAGAATCAAAATGAAGTTGCAAAGTCTTGGTGTGGAAAGTGCAAGGATTCACATAGTCTACTCAAAGAACCATGCAAGAGTGATTATAAGTTCATGTCAAGTGCAAAAATTATTGGTAACCATGCTAAGTCTACAAGAGCACACATCAGAGTCAAAACTTGAGATCTCTTATGCAAAAAAAACAAATAAGCAATACCTCACCTTTCACTCACAAAAGAATATTCACTCAAGAACAAGGGTAAGTGTATCACTCAATTCCAACAAAATCAAATGCATGCTTGACACTTGGTATCATTCCAACTTAAATCACAACATACATTAATAATGACAATCAAAAGGTCTTTATTGGGGTTGTAATGGGGCTAGGGACAAGGTATGTCAAGAAAGGCCAAAATAAGGTGAAGTGTCAAAAGCTAGTAGTAACCATGAATATCATGCACAACACCAAACTTCCTCCCCACACAATTTATTTTCATTTTCAACGAAAAGCCTTGAATAGTCTCAATGAAGGAGGATTACAAAAAACATAAGTATGCTCTCATGTATATATATTCTTTTTTTCTTCTTTTTTTTTCATTTTTTCAATTTTTTTTTATTCATTTTTATTTATGAGAGCTAAGATAAATGTAACAATAATCCTCACTTAGATTTTTAAAATCGACTATCAAGGTAACAACAAATATTTCCTCAAAAGTTATGAACAAAAGTAAACCATATTTCACACACCTTATTGCTCCCTCAAGTTCCTACTAGCCTTTGACAAAATGGGATCAAGAATACGTAAGGCTAAACAAGAAAAAGGTCTTAGGTGAGTAATGTGGTGTGTCACCGAAAGAAAATGATTAGGCTCAAAGGGTTAACTAATTGATCATATAAAAATGGTGTGGATAATTTGGAAATATAGGTTATTCCTAAGTGCCTTTATCATTTTATCATCAATTAATGTCATGTATTTCAAGAAGGAACTCAAACAAGTGTTAGCGATGCAAATGACAAGTGGACACTCAAGCAAACGAATATAAATGCAAAAGATGTGCATATAGGCTCAAAACTCACTTGGTATGGTAAAACATAATCAATCTCAAGAAATGGTATCCTCAATGCACCTACTTGTACTCAAAGCATGAAGACCAAATCATCTTACACCTAATCATGCCCTTCTAATTTCATGCACAATTCAATTAAGTCTACTAGCTTCACCTTGCTAGTGTAAGTGTGTGAACAAGAACTTTAGCAAATCACTTCTCAAACAAAAACTAATGGATCATAAGATTATCATAGCATGCAAGGGTGCATCAAGCAACTAGCAATCAATTAACAAGACTAGAATACGAAAAGAACTCTTTTTGATTTTTTCATTTTTTAATTTTTTTGGATTTTCTGATTTTTATATTTACACTAAAACCCCCCCCCATACCTAAATCATGCATTGTCCTTAATGTATGCAAATGCAAGAGAAATGAGAAAGAAGAAAGGTGAGGGAATACCTGATAAGGGATGACGGAGACTGAAAACTTCTAAAAATTACAAGAGAAAACAACTCACACACGCACACACTCCTCCCCCATACCTATCGTACACGAGGGGAGGCAAAAGAATAAAAACGAATTAGCCGATGCCGGTAGGAAAATTCGGGTGTAACTTTGAGAAAATAACAAGAAATTTGTGAAAATTTTTATTAGCACAGATTTTCTCAATTAACATTGAATCATTCAACCCTAAAGAGCAATTGTCACTAATGTTCTCCCTAAACCAACTTAAGGCTTCTTTATTTCGTTTAAGCAAATTAGCGATAATGAAAGTCTGGTTAGGGTTAGAATCACTAGGAATAACATGAGACAAGGGTTCCTCTTTCCTTAACGGCTGTTAATCAAATTCGGGATGATAAAGAGTTAAGGCAATTGTGGGTGGTGTACCCATGGAACTCGTAAGAACGGAAGTGTTAAGAACGGGCTCACTACTAACAACCTTGGGTGGAATCTCATACTTGGAACGAATTTCTAACAAATCCCCTAAGAACTCACCGAATGTAGGTGGTTCACCAACGGGATTTTTAACAATGGCCTCAATACGAACATCCTCGGGTGGTGTCTCCCACGGGGAACAAATGTCGTCCAACTCCCTCAACATCTCCTCTGAGGTCATATCTCTTAATGAATCAACATACTCTCGGTTACACTCATGGTTGACTTTGAAATCCTCATTGAGAAGAGACTCAATCTCACTATCCTCAAGGTTTGACCAATTAACAATGTTATCAACAAGATTAACCGCTATTGTTTGCTCGTAAAACTCATTGGGTTCTTTTCCGACATTAAATATGTTAAGGTTAATTGTCATATTACCAAAACTGAGTTTCATCGAACCATCCCTACAGTTAATCATGGCATTGGATGTAGCAAGAAAAGGTCGTCCAAGAATGATCGGGATTTGGTTCTTAGGATTCGTGACGGGTTGAGTCTCGAGGACAACAAAGTCAACCGGAAAGATGAATTCATCAACCTTAATTAGTACATCCTCAATTATTCCCTTAGGCATTTTGACAGAACGATCGGCTAATTGAATTGTCATGTTCGTCTTTTGAAGTTCGCCTAAACCTAGGGCTTGGTAGACCGAAAATGGAAGCAAGTTCACACTAGCGCCTAAGTCAAGTAACGCCTTGTCCACAAAGGTATTGCCTATGACACATGAAATTGTAGGACAACCGGGGTCCTCATATTTCACGGGGATTTGATTTGAAAGAATTGAACTAACATGAGAAGTCAAAAAGGCTTTCTTAGGGACATGAGTGGAACGTTTATGAGTACACAAATCTTTTAGACACTTAGCATAAGAGGGAATTTGTTGAATGGCATCTAAAAGAGGAATGTTAATCTCGACTTGTTTGAAAACTTCCAAAATCTTTTCGATTTGAGGTGATTGTTTGTTTGGGATGAGTTGTTGAGGATAAGGAGCTTTAGGCTTAAAGACTCGTTCGTTAGACACATCGGGAAGAGAAGTGGAAAGTGGAACGATATTCGAAGATTTGTTAGGTGGTGAGGATGATTTAAGAGAAGAATTTGATGACTCGGGAGTGGATTTCGATGATGAAGGTTCGATTGGTGAAGGTGTGAGAATAGATGACTCGAGAGTGGATTTCGATGATGAAGGTTCGATTGGTGAAGGTGTGAGAATAGATGACTCGAGAGGTTCGGAAGTTGGAGTAAGGTTTGAATGATCAAGTGTAGGGTTCGGTTCAACATTTGACTCTTCTTCTTCTTCTTCTTCTTCCTTGGAAGACTCGACACCTACTTGATTATTAACTTGGTTTCCCAACCTAAGAGAGATGATAGCATTAACATTTTCGTGAGGTATTTGGTTGAGAGGGAATTTCGGGTTGACCTCTGGTTGACTCGGGAACTTATTCTTCTCTCGCTCACACATGGCGTTGGTTAATTGACTCACTTGAACCTCTAACTTAGATAAGGCTTGAGTACTAGCATTCAAAAGTTGCCTATCTTGAGTCATGGTTTGCATGAAAGTTTGTTGAGATTGAGCCAAATTAGTCGTTGATTTCAAAAGCGCATCAAGAGTCTTTTCCAAGGAATTAAGTCTCTTATCCGACTCATGAAATCCGGGTGGGTGGGAGGGTGCTTGATTTGGATAAGAAGGTTGAGTTGGATAAGGACCGAGATTTTGAGTAGGGTTTGGAAAGGGGCCTTGATTTGGAGTCGAGAAAGAATTTTGATTGGGTTTTTGGAAAGAAGGAGCATTTTGAAAAGGAGGTTGAAAAGAAGATGACGGAGCTTGGTAGCTTTGCCCTTGATTCCACGAGAAGTTCGGGTGATTCCTCCACCCGGGATTATAAGTAGGAGCAAACGGATCGTTCCTAGTGGGTGGTTGAGACACCGCATTAACTTGATCAAAAACGGGATAGTCCGAAAAACCTTGATTGAAATTAGGGCACATAGACACATTTGAGGGGGCCTTACTAGTTTCTAGGGCTTCGAGTCTCCTAGTTAGAGTGGCTAATTTGGCATCGGTTGCAATCGAACTCCCAATCGAATGCAAACCCTTAGATAAACTAGACGACTCATTAGACTTGTTAGGTTCCCTAGTAGACTCCCACAACATGGTCTTCTCGGCTAATTCTTCGAAAAATTTCAAACCCTCGTCTTCGTCATTCTCCATGAATTTTCCTTGGCACATAGATTCCAACAATGCGGTTGTTGGTCCATCTAAGGCCTCATAAACGATCTTACAAAGCCTCCATTTTTCTATTCCGTGGTGGGGGCATTGTGATAAAAGATTTTTGAAACGATCAAAATATTTCCAAAAAGACTCATTTTCCTTTTGATGAAATTGATTTATCTCGTTTGTAATTCTTGTAGTCTTATGGTTTGGAAAATATTTTTTAAGAAAAATTACCACAAATCCCTCCCACGTGGAAATAGAATTAACCGGTAGACTATACAACCATTTCTTAGCATTTTCTTTAAGCGCAAAATTAATGAGTCTAAGCCTAATCGAGTCCTCGGTTAATTGTTGGAGCTTTTGTAAGGCACAAACTTCCTCAAATTCATGAAGAAAGAGATACGGGTCCTCACCCTCGCTCCCGTTAAATTTAGGTAACATACTGATGTGGTGAGCTTTAATTTCGAAATTATTACCATTAACGGGAGGAAGGGTGATACACGAAGGTTGGGCGGAACGAGTGGGATAGCAACGGTCCCTAAGAGACATGGCCATGTTTACTACGGGTTCGGAATAATCTAAAGACTCGGAATTAGACGATGAAGAAATCTCAAATGATCTCACTAGTCTAGAAGAATTATCCCTAGTCCACGTAGTTCGCATAAACCACAAAAGGAAACACGTAGCAAGTAAGTGCGAAAAAATAAGCACACAAAAAGAAAGGGGTAAAATTAAAAGAAAAATTCTAAACCTAGGGTTCCCTAATAAAATAACTAGACCTTGCTCCTAACTGTAAGGGCTACCAAAAACTAGGTAAATCAATAATTATTCGAACCGGCTTGGCCAGGTAGGTGCAAGCATTGCCAAGAGGCTAAACACCAACCTAGACACCAAACCTTAATTGGCCAGGTCAGCTTTCGCTTTCCTAGACACCAAAAAGTAGGAATAATTAAAGATTACTTCGTTTCTTAAGCACCTTCCTAATTGAGCGCGAAATTCCTAGGGACAAATGTCTAATTAATTTTATTAAAGGCTAGGTATGCAAAATGAGGGATTAATGAAGAGTGATGAAATCCCTTCCCTTATCTTTTGAGAGGTTTTGCCCTTAAAGTTTATTTACAAAATGATGCAACAAACAAAGAGGTATAAAAAACTATAAACATTTATGGATGCTTTAAACTACGTGTTCTAACTAAAAAAAAGAAAGAATTTAACGTACCTTGGGGTCCTCCAGCGATCACCACAATTATAGGTACGAAAAATAAAAAACAAGAAATTAAAAATCTAGATGATGTGCCCTAAGTGATTAAATGCATGATGCAACAATTATGTATTTACAACTAATTTTTTTGGATTTTTAATTTTTAATTTTTTTGTGATTTTTGTGATTTTTTAATTTTTTGTGATTTTCTAAAAAAAAAAACACGAAAGAGGAGAGAGATACGGTTTACCCAAGCAAAACTTACAAAATTCCGAGAAAATTCTTCCGCTTTAATCCAAGTCACCCGAATTTTCCTCCAAATTCCTCGAAAAAATGCAAACAAGAAAAAGGGTGAGAAGAGAGCTAATCCGAAAAATCAAAAACTAAGGTGCGAAAAATAATTAGTCCCCGGCAGCGGCGCCAAAAACTTGTTGTGCTAAAATAATTTGAATCGCAAGCGCACAATTCGTTTCGTTGTAAAATTTAATTGATTCGTTCCACAGGGACTAATGTCTTCGCATTCCTTAATTTCTAACTTAATCGAATTAGAACAAGTTTGATTTTTGAGAAATTGGATTTTGATTTTTACAAATTAAAATGAAAACTAAATGAAATTTTAGACTACTTTAAACTAATTTAAAACTAAATTATTCTAATTTATTCTAAAATCCTAAATTATTCTAAATATTATTCTAAGATTATTCTACAAATTATTCTAAAATTAATCTAGAAAATATTCTAAAAATTCTAAATTTGAAGTAACACTAAATTTTATTTACAGAAAATTTTTTTTTAAATAAAATTCAAAATAACCTATTTGTAAATTTAACTAAGCCATTAACAATCCAACAAGTTTTTTTTTACAACTCGACATAACACAACCCACGAACTTAGAAATTCAGCAACCCAAATACACAGCACAAATTCACAGAACCAAAAAAAATCAACAATCGACTTGACCACAAATCAACTCAGTACAAATCAAATTGGAGCCCAACTCGGAACTCAGTTATGCCATTTACACAGCACCACTTCTGGACACAAAACTCAGTAAATCAGCAAATAGACTAAATAGATAGACGAAAAGAAAAGAAAACAAATGAACACAACTCGATTCTAAAATTTAACCAAATTAAGATTGAAGCACGCAAAAACCACTCGATTCATGAATCAGTTAACTCAGCCACGCGATTTGAACGAAGGAAACGCAGAACAAAATTCGCTAGACCAAACTCGGCATCAGACCCAGCAATTACATCGAAATGGATTTTAAAAAAAACGCAGCAACATTATCGACAACACAGCGACTACCAAACTTAGAACCAGCAATTGACACAACTCATACTAACAGTAATCGACTCACAGAATTCGGAAAAAGAACCACAAACACATAAGAAAACACAGTCGATTAAAAACCCGCAGCACAATTACACAACCATTTTAAATTAATCGGCAAAATAAGACAACACAGGGGTTTGGGGGTTTGATAGGGAGAAAAGAAGGGGTGAGGGGGTTCGCAGCTATGGAGAGAGAGAGAGAGAGAGAGAGAGAGAGAGAGAGAGAGAAGAGGAAGGGAGAGTGGTTGAAGTCGAGAGAGGGTTGGGGTTTAGCAGATTCGAAACAAGGAAGACGAGAAGAGATTGATGTGCTTGGGAGGATTGAGGAAATTCTGGGTTTGGTAAACAAGAAAAAAAACAGGGGAAGTCTTTGTTTAAACAGAAAAAACGGACTGAGTTTATAAAAAAAAAAAAGAAGCTTCCTATTTTAGAGAAGAAAATAGGACCTTAAGTTTCGAATAAAGAAATTAAAAGCTAATATTATTGTCTAAAATTATCAAAACTAAATTTTTTTTTGTGATTTTTTTTTTTAGAAAACAAGGAAAATAAAGAAATTAAACTACGAAATTAAAATTTACACTAGAACGAGAATTTGGAATTAAAATGGCCCACAATAAAATGGATTTTTAAAGGGGCAAATTACGAATTAAAAACTAAGAACACGAAATTAAATTTCGTTACTTTCAACCCCAAGTGGTTAGCAACGGGATTTACGAAAATAACGAAACAAGGCAACAATAACGAAAGAGCAAGACAAGAAGTAAAGAAAATAAAAATTGCATTAATTATAATAGAAGTGTTTACAAGATTTGAAACTAAAGAAAATACAAGAAATTAAAACTACCCTAAAATCTAAGTTACTAAATACAAGGGGGGTGAGGGGGTATTTATAGGATAGAAATTAGGGTTAAGGGGGTGTTGGGTAAATCCCCACCATACATTTGGGTTGTGTGGTGGTGAAATCCTAGCCATCTATTTGTTTCCTTCCCCCTTAAGCTTTGAAGAGTTGATCTTGGCCATACACTTTTCTAATGTGTTGGGATGATCTCCACCTTCCACTTGTCTTGAAATATTCCTTTTGCTCCAAGCTCCTAATTCTTTTCCTTCTTTCATTTTTGGTCCTTTTTCTTCCTCCTTTTTCCCTTCCTTGCACTTTATTTATCTATTTTGTCATTTCTTTATTTATTTACGATTTTCCTAAAATGCAACAAAATAATTTATTAAAATACGAATTCAAGCAAATAAATAGGCAATAAAAATATGCAAAAATATGCACTTATCACTAGATAACTTGCTCACTTTTGCTTTCAAACAAGCTCCCTGTCATTAATTAACATTGCAACCATCTCACTTAAACTCAAACAATTGAATTGGAATACACATAAAGTATATGATATCAAGCTTTAATGAACAATCAACAACCATTTGAGGGGAGAATCAAAGAATAGCACAACAAGTTTCAGATTGTTAAAAGAGAGGCCAAAGAAAAGAATAGAGGACTTTCCTTCCTCGTTAAACCTTACTCCTTTCGTATAATTGCGAAGCAATTGCTTTTCCCTCTTAACCTCCCTTCTAATTAAACTTCTGTTCTCTCTTCTTCTTTCTTTCTTATCTCCTCTCAATCAGACTCACTCCCTCTGTATCTCTCTATCTCTCTGTATGTCTATATGTCGGTGAAATGTTTAGTCAAAGGTTCCCCCCCAATTTAGAGTGTATTCTAGAATTTTCCTAAAATTATCTCTTTTAGGACTCAAAAATCTATTTGGTCTACACTTAAGGACCTCCATTATGCTTAAAATATTAAAAACAAGTCTACAATTATTTCTTAGATAATTTTAAAAAATCTATTATTGTTACTATTATTATTAAATAACAATTTAGTCTTGCATCTCAAAATAAGACTAAAATTATTATCTAACATATTCATTTTAATACCACTAAATTACTTGTTAATATAACGAGAATAATAGCAAAAATTTTATATTAGTAATATTATTTTTTTTTTCCAAGAACAATAACCTGAGGCATCACATTCTCCCCTCCTTAATTAATTTCGTCCTCGAGATTGAGAAGAAGTTGCGGGTACTTCTTCCTAATTTCACTTTCAGATTCCCACGTAGCTTCTCCTATCGGTCGATCCTTCCACACCACCTTCAAACATGGAATGGTTCTATTTCGGAGAGTAAATTCTTTCTTTTCCAATACCTTAATTGGAATTTCTTGATAAGTTAAATCTTCTCGAATCTGGTAGGGCTTGTATGCAAGTACATGTTTGTCATCGTGTTTATATGGTTTGAGCAGCGACACATGAAATGTATTGTGAACTCTCATATCAGGAGGCAGGGCCAACTCATAAGCAACCTTTCCTATCTTCTTTAATATTTCAAAAGGTCCTAATGTTTGCACTAAATCACGCAAGCGTACGTGGTCACAAGTAATATATGAATAAGTCAAGTTCGTTCTCACAGAGATCTGGTTTAGGTTTCAATTCAGTTAATGCACGTATGCAACAATTTATGGTTTTTATTCACTGCTAAGACAATTAACAAATATGGGTTTTGATTATCTAAATTAACTAAGAAGCAAATTAACAAAACTAAGAATTAATTAACTAATGAGAATTAAAATCGAATAACTTATATGAGAATAAACATGGGATCCTAACTTCATTAAATACTTCGCTTAGAGTTGATGCCTTTAATCAATGCATGTGATGGTTATGATATCTGATCGGACAACACGAAACAAGTACCCGCTACTTCTCAGTATACGAATACCAAACTAAACATACATCCGCAAAAGAGATAGAAGATGAATAGACACCAATTATGCTTAGACCCTATATCTCTATAGAATTTGAAAGCATAACGGTTGAAGCACAAGTTATCCATATAGATCACATAGGGCAGCATAATTATCTCTAATTACGCTACAAATCATGATGTTAAAACATCAACCTATCCTATGCTAGCATGGCAAGTTCTAAATCTCAAGATCCACTCTCGTTTCGCAAGAGATTAACAATTCAATTTAGATGTTAGCTACACATCTAAAAGTATTAATATTAACCATACGAGGATATCAAGAATTCATCACACACAAATCTTTAAAGCAACAAACTACTAAGTTACATAGATAAATCCGTTAGAATCCCATGACAACGATTAGTTCATAATCAACCGCTCGTCATCATGGGATCTGATGAAACCATGATAATAAACAAAGTATGAATATTAATAATAATGCTAGATTAATAGAGTTTAGAAAACAAATCCAAAACGAGCATAGAAGAATAGAAAAGATGAAGTAGATCTAGATCTCCGTTGCTTGTCACGAGCGTTGGGTATGCTTCTCCAAGTCTCTCTCGTCTCCCTCTATGTTATTCTAAGTAATGGTTAGTAATTGATATGATTTACAATGATAGGTAGTGTTTATATAGGCCCTAGAATACTTTTCCAACAAGAAAAGACCTAAAAATACAATTTAAGTCAAAACAGGATAGAATTTCAGCACTGTTCAAGCCTCGCGCCCGCTGCCAGCGCCCAGTACGCACTGCCAGCGCCCAGAATTCTATCCAAGATTGTAGAAAATGTCATTGTCTTTGCGTGAGCTGTAAGATCGTCAGAATCGGACTTGTAGAACTCCAGATATGGCCAAAACAGTGAAGACTGCGCAACCTACCCAGAAAATCCGAATTTCACACAATTTGCTCCTTTCTCCTCCAATTCTTTTGCATTAGCCGTCGTCTTCAATCCCAAGACACATGAAACTCCATGGTAGCTTAAAGCAAGTTTCCAATCTTCCTTCCAATGCTTAACTTTACTCCAAGATCGACGAAAAGCACCAACCCTAACCGATAGTTACAAACCTGTACAACTACACAAAACACATAAAAAATACAACAAACTTGAGGCCAAGTGAATCAATTTAAGCCGATATGGAACGCTCCAGTGGATATAAAATCCACTTATCACCTAAATATCTAGGATTAAGTTTCCCCTTCTTTCAAAATCGATGCAATCCTTTCTATGGTGAGATTTTGAGAAACACATGGTCTCCTGGTTCATAACTTCTATCTGTTCTCTTTTTGTCAGCATAATGTTTTTGTCGATCTTGGGCTGCTTTTAATCTTCTTCGTATGATTTGGATAGAGTCTACCGTCTTCTGTACCAATTCAGGCCCCAATAATTTTCTTTCACCTACATCGTTCCAACATAATGGCGTACGACATTTCCTCCCGTATAAGGCCTCGTATGGTGGCATCCCTATACTAGAATGGTAGCTATTGTTATACGCGAATTCCATCAACGGTAGGTGCTCAACCTAACTTCCCCTGAAGTCAAGCGCACAGGCTCGAAGCATATCCTCGAGAGTTTGAATCGTTCTTTCACTTTGTCCATCACTTTGCGGGTGATAAGCGGTACTAATACACAATTTTGTACCAAGGCTTTCTTGTAATCTTTTCCAAAAGGCTGATGTAAATCTTGCATCCCGATCAGATACTATTGTTGATGGCACTCCATGTCTGGTCACAATTTCATTTATGTAAATCTACACTAATTTTCCTACATCATACTTCTCTTTAATTGGCAAGAAATGGGCTGATTTTGTAAGGCGGTCCACTATAACCCATATAGCATTAAATCCCTGGCGCGTTGCTGGTAATCCCGTGACAAAATCCATGGTTATTTGATCCCATTTCCATTCAGGTATTTCCAATGGCTGCAAAAGTCCACTAGGCCTTTGATGTTCGGCCTTGACCCTTTGACAAGTTAAGCACTTACTCACCCATTCAGCCACATCTTTCTTAATTCCCTCCCACCAAAAATGTCTTTTTAAATCTTGGTACATTTTCATACTCCCCGGATGGATAGAATAACGAGAATTATGAGCTTCATCAAATATTTCTTCTTTTAAGGTTGAATCACTTGGAATCCAAATTCTTTCTCTATAAAGAATGATTCCTTCCTCGTTGACATGAAAATCAGCATCCTTTTCCGCTTTTATTAGTTTTTCCATCTTTTCTTTTTCAATGCTTCTCGTTTGTGACTCCACAACTTTCTGCGTGAGTGTCTTATCACCTTCTTGCTTCTCGTTTTCTTTAAGTTGAAGTGATGTGACTAGTTCTATTTCCAGCTTATCAAATTCTTTCTTCAAGCTTGGAGTAATTTGTCTGACTCTCACCTTTCGACTTAAGCAACAACAACAACATTAGCTTTTCCAGGGTGGTAATTAATTGTGCAACCGTAATCTTTTAGAAGTTCCAGCCACCTCCTTTAGCGCATATTCAATCCTCGTTGTGAAAATAGATATTTTAAGCTCTATGGTCGGTGTAGATTTCACATTTCTCTCCGTACAGGTAATGTCACCATATTTTGAGCGCAAATATCACAGCAGCAAGTTCTAGATCATGCGTTGGATACTTCTTTTCATAGTCCTTTAATTGCCGCGAAGCGTATGCCACAACTCTCCCGTGTTGCATTAAAACACATCCCAAACCATTGTGAGAAGCGTCGCTATATACTTGAAATCCTCCTGATGAATCTGGTAAAACAAGTATTGGTGCAGATACTAATTTTTCTTTCAGCGTCTGGAAACTAACTTCGCATTCTTCATTCCAAATAAATTTCACGCCCTTTCTTGTTAATCTGGTCAGAGGTGCAGCTATTTTTGAAAAATCCTGGATAAACCTTCGATAGTATCCCGCTAGATCGAGGAAACTTCAAATTTCTATTGCTGATTTTGGAGTATCCCATTTCAAAACAGCCTCCACTTTTTGCTGGGTCAACTTCTATCCCTGATTCGCTTACAATATGACCGAGAAATTGTACTTTCCTGAGCCAAAATTCGCACTTAGAAAATTTCCCATACAGCTTCTTCTCACGCAACCTTTCTAAAACCATCCTCAAATGGATTTCATGATCTTCTCAAGTTTTGGAGTATATTAAAATATCATCAATGAATACAATCACAAATTTATCCAAATATTCTTGGAACACGCGATTCATAAGATCCATAAACACGGCCGGTGCATTTGTTAATCCGAAAGGCAGCACTAGGAACTCGTAATGTCCATAACGAGTTCTAAATGCTATCTTTGACACGTCTTCGAGCTTAACTTTCAGCTGGTGATATCCGTATCTCAAATCAATCTTCGAAAAATATGCAGCTCCTTTTAATTTATCAAATAAATCGTCAATTCGAGGAATCGGGTATTTGTTCTTTATGGTTACTTTATTCAACTCGCGATAATCTATGCAAAGTCGCATTGATCCATCTTTCTTTTTGACAAATAAAACAGGAGCTCCCCACGGTGATACACTCGGACAAATGATCTTTTTATCCAACATTTCTTTCAGCTGCACCATCAGTTCCTTCATCTCGCTTGGCGCCATTCTATACGGGGCCTTTGAAATAGGGGCAGCACCCGGTATAAGATCAATTGCGAAGTCAATCTCCCGATCAGGTGGCATTCCAGGCAGTTCTTCTGGAAAAACGTCATCAAATTCACGCACCACAGGAACTTCTTCAATTTTAGGTATTGTTTGAGTCGTGTCCCTAATAGGAGCCAAGAATCCCATACCACCTTTCTGTATATGCCTCATTGCTTGGACAATTGTTAGATATCATCGAGGTCCTTGCTTCTTTTGCCCACGGAATACAACTTTCTGCCCCGTTGATGACCTTACTATCACCATTTTTCTTTCACAATTAATGGAGGCTTCATGTTTGTGTAGCCAGTCCATTCCAATAATAGCATCGAACTCTTTTAAATTAATAGGAATCAGGTCTACAAAAAGTTGGCATTCATTTATTTGAATTGGGCATTGTTTCAATATACTATCTGCAGTGAGGACTTCCTCATTCGCGGTTTCAACATTTAAGGGCTCAAGAAGCATTTCTACTTGTAACTTATTATTATCAACAAATTGTGTAGAGACGAATGATTTAGTTGCGCCCGTATCGATCAGAACATAAGCATTTATCGAGCAAATAGGAAATATACCTATTATAACATCATCTGCTTCAAGTGCATCATGTACGGTCATGTTGAAAGTGCGTGCAGTGGCCCTATTCCTTGGTTGAGTTCCAGCTGATTCCTTTAGTTCTTTTCCTTCATGTGATTTATCTTCATTTTCGAAGCATTCTTTTGCAAAATGTCCTTCTTTCCCGCATTTGAAACAACGATTAGTCCGAGGCTTCTTACACACAACTGCCAAATGTCCAACCAACCCACAATTAAAGCAAGTGTTGTTTCTTTTTGAGCATACACCTCCATGTTTCTTCCCACAGTATTTGCACTCATTGCTTCCAGATTGTTTGTCATCTCCGTTTCTTCCTGTTTTGTTCTCGCCTTCTATTTTCTTGAATTTATTCACTTTTCTAAGTTTGTTCCCCTTGTGCTCATCATCTTCATCGTTAACTTTCCTTTTTCTACCATCTTGGTAATTTTGATAGTGTTCAGAACTTCCTTCCACAATTAAAGCCTTCTGCACCACTACTGCGTAGTTTTCAAGCTCAAAACTGCTACTTTTTGATAAATCCACGGTTTAAGACGTTGCTCAAATCTGCGTGCCTTCCTTTTCTCATCTTGGACATGATGCGTAGCATACCTCGAAAGTTCTGTAAATTTTGCCTCGTAATCTGCTACGCTCATGTCACCTTGCTTGGGTTCCAGAAACTTAATCTCCATTTTGTTTTCTAAGCATTTTGGAAAATATTTTTCAAGAAACAACTCCTTGAACCTAGTGTTAGGTCCAAATGTGTTGTAGAGGGGGGGGTGAATACAACTTTTCAAATATGAGAAGCAATAAATACGATGCAATAAACGAACACACAGATTCAAGGAATATATGTCTTATATATAACTTGAAGTGGTTGCTACAACATTCATTACAAAGTATAACAGAAGTTCAGAGAGAAGTGAATGATACTAAGCTCTGTGAATAAACTCTCTCTCTTTTACATGTGTTTCTCTCAAGAATTGCTCTCTAAGTAAAACATTACACAAGTACTTCTATTTATACTACATGTAATCTATGTCCTGTAGTCTTCAAAGACTAAGATATACGTGGCCCAATGATGTCCACATAAATCTTGCCTTATCTTGAAAGCTTGGAAATCTGCCAATCAGAAGATGCCATGTGTCATGTTGAAGCTGCACTCTAAGTAGAACTTCTGCTTGAGAATTTCTGCTTAGCCATCTCGAATTTCTAAGTAGAACTTCTACTTAGAAATATTCTACTTGGACATCTAGAATATTTAGTACTTAGAAAATATTCTGGTCTTCAACTTGAAACTTCAATGCACATCTTGAACTTGTGATATCTTCATGTCTTCTTTATTCTTCACCAAGCTCTTGAACATGGATCTTTATTACTGACATAAACTTGCTATCAATGTCCTGACACTTGATGCACTGGTCTGGTTCATAAGTGACTAGTCTTGATAGTGTTTTTGCTTCTTGAATAAATTTCCATATTCACTT
Source organism: Saposhnikovia divaricata (assembly GCA_036435485.1). Taxonomy (NCBI): domain Eukaryota; kingdom Viridiplantae; phylum Streptophyta; class Magnoliopsida; order Apiales; family Apiaceae; genus Saposhnikovia; species Saposhnikovia divaricata. The sequence goes on from CM071599.1 coordinate 24,840,581, forward strand.
AGTAACGTGGCTTTCCAATGTTCGCTTTCCTTCTTGTTCACTTGAAATCAATTTGTCTTGTTGATACTGATAGTTATGATCTTGATTCTTTATTTCTCAAATCACTAAGGCATGAACAACTTTTACTTGAACTTCTCTCAATGATTTCTTCTTGGCTTGATCATAGTTAACATGTTCAATTGTATCAATTACCTTGTCTTCATTTAGTGATGATTTCTTGTGGCTTCTTGTTCTTGATTGTCTTCTGGTTAAGTATCTTTTCCTTTAATTGAGTTACATTAGTTATAGTGTTACAAGTTTACACACTCTGCCTTTCAATCTCCCCCTATTTGATTGTCTAACAATGACATTCAAATTAATGAAGGATAACTCAACTAAACAATGAGACGAGAAAAGATAATTAACATTAAAGTCTTGAATAATTTACAATTGAAATGTACTTGAAAACAATACAAAGAACTTAAACTAGAAACAGAATTCGAACTTCGAATTAAAGATCATTTGAGTGATTCCTATCACCTGGATTATTTCATACCTTTTAGTCAAACTTATATCACCTTATTGGATATACTCTAAGGTGAATTTTCCTCAAGTGAGTTAAAGCAACCGAAAGACATGAAGTTTTTCCAACTTCAAGTTCACACCACTCTGACCTTTAACCCTAATTCCGTTTCCTCTTTCTAGCTTCAGCAGCTTGGTCTTTCTCTTCTTTCTGCCTTCTGCGCTTCTCCTTCTGCTGCTGTTCTTTCTTGTACACTGGATCGTGAAGCTGCTTCCACCTAGCATTCAACAGACTTACAGCTTCCATTTCTAGAGGATTCTTGGGCTCTGGATAAGGATGTTTGAAAAGCCTTCTGAGTTTGTCCACCTCCTGAGTAGTCCTGATCTTTGGAATGTCCTCAAAGTTCTTCATTATGAGCTGAGGTTTCCAATGTGCTTTATCAGCTTTAAACTGACAATAGATCATCTTGGGGTAGCCCTTGACACGGTTAGTATTGTGGACACTAGCCGCATCTCGCTCCATCCGCTTCTTTTCCACCACTACCTCAGACAGGTAACTCATGAGTCTCTGCTTTTCTTCCACATACTTATCTTCCACTTCGCCCCATTTGAATACATGTAATACTCTCTCCAGAAATGCAGCATCTTGAGTCTGTAGCAGCCATTTTCTACTCATATGCAAGAGTGTTTGATTCTGGTCTACATCTATGAATGCTAAGGCATCAGCTGTATCTTCAACATAAGCGTGTATCCAGTATACACTATCACTTCCTGGAACACCAATTGCCTCCCTTATCTCTCCTTGTTCCAGTGCTCCAGAAGGAAGAGTCAGAGCTTCATCTACATTCTTCATTGCTTGAAGAATATTCCATTTCTTCTCCATCAGCTCCGGCTCAATCTTCACGTTATCTAGAGGGTTTGGAGCAATGATATCACACTTCCACACCTCATTGCTCTTCTTGAATATGACTCTTTCAATGATCTTCACCGATTTTTCTTTAAGCTCAGAAGCGAATCCCTTACTCATCATTTGTCTACAGACAGCTTTGAGAGATTCCACTGAAAGATCCATTAAATCATTTTCCTCCATGCTAACCCTCTTCATCTTCCCGTCAACTACCATCCGGACAAAATTAGGATATGCTGAGAATTCTGGACCCTTGTCCTCTGCTAGCTGCATTAACTGATCCCTATACAGAATGCTTAGCTCCTTAGATTGAGAGTATTGAATTTTTGTTGCTAGCAAGAACAACTCTGACGCAGATCTTCTCGTTATGAATTGGTCATCCACATATAGGAAAGACGTTGGGACACCTTCTACCAAAGACAAAATAACCTGCCACTCCTTAAGCGTCGCATTGTATCCAACCCTGACTTTAGAAATTAATCTCTTCAATGCACTTATATAGTCCACAATCATTGGATTCTGCAAATTCAGGTTGTAGAACAGGTCATCTGCCTCCTTGTTATGAACTCCTTTCGCACAGGGTCCCATCAATATCTTCCTTGCTTCATCCCACTTCTGTCCTATCCTTCTCTTGTCGAGATCAACTTGAGGATCAGCTAGCCTTGCAAGCTCATGATCATACTGCTTCCCTTGGAGCTCCACTTTCTTCTCTAGGAACGCAGCACGTTCTTGCATCATCTTCATTTTATGGAACTGAGCTTGTTCCAAGGCTAACTGTTGAGCTTTAAGGGTTTCCTCATCAACAGGAATTTCTTCAGGCATTTCGGAAGACATCCCAGCACCTCCACCTTGTTCCTTCAAAGATCTCTTTATAGCATGTGCCAAAGGTACGTCTTCCATATCAGAATCTGAGTCAAGTACCTCCTGTACTGTTTCCTGATGACTCAGGTCAACGAATGGCTCATCTTGATCAACCATCATTGCCTTACCCTTTCTCTTCCTCAGAGCCTCTTCATCAACAGACGGCTCAATTTCTATTTCCTTGACAAGATCAGCATGTTCTTCAATTTCTTCGATATGAACTGCCTGCTGTCTCGTCTCCTTTCCACTCTCCCCCTTAGGTGAGTTATCCTGAACACCACCTTGCTCCTCAAATCCACCAGCAGCATAAGAACCTCCAAAACCAGACCCGGAGGCTCCCGCTTCACTAGCACCACCTGCACCAGCATCGGGGGGAGGTTGTTGCGACTCGAAACACTCCGGGGGCACAAAGCTCCTGAATGCGAACATCATTCTACTGATCTCCACAGCCATTGTATGCATTGTAGACTCCATTGCCCCCATCCTTTCATTCAGAGTGCTTCCCAAGACACCACCAGCATGGCCCAAGTCATTGACCTTGTTTGTCAAAGCATCAAAAGCTGTAGCTTGACTTGCCATTCGTGCTGCGTAGTCATCAAGAGCCCTTTGATTGTTTCCAATGTTAATCCCGAACTGCCCCATCATCTGGCCGAACTGCCTCATCTGATTTTCCATAGAAGTCATACGTGTATAAAGATTTTCAATATTAAGGGACGGTGTTTGGTTTAGATGACCTCGCTCTAATACTCGTTCTGTTAGTATTTGGCGCTCCGTTTCGGGCCTTAAAAATGAAGGTCCCTCTCTCCCTAACCTCTCACACACACTCCCTGTCTCACGCTCGTGTATGTCTTCAATGATTGATCCAAAGTATGAAGCAGTACCTGTAGAAATTGGATAAGCAATATAATTGGCAGTTATGGGATCTATTTCTGTTCTGTCCTGAGTTGGAATCTCAGGCTGAGGGGCTGCAAAGTGTTCTTGAACGACATCAGAACCGATCCTCTTTGCAGCATCAGTACGTGCCGGTGAAGGTACGGCTGAAGTTATTAAAACTTCATGTTCTTTTGAAGCAACAGTATCTTCAAAAGGTACATAATCCTCACCAAAATCCCTATGTGCAGATTGTTTAAGGGGAGAACCACTCTCGTGAGGTGGAGTGGTTGCGTGTGACACACTAGGGTTTGACTGGACTTTTGAAGTAGCAGCATGAAAATTTTTGGCTTTCTTTCGAATAAGATGCTGCTCTTCGGGGTCACTCTCCTCATCATTTCCTACATATACATGTGCTGGCTTTCTGACTTCCGTTAACAGGGGTGAAAGAGAATAAGAATGTGTGTCAGACTCAGAAATATAGCTCTCACCCTGGGATAGATTCTGCGGGCTAGCAGTCTCTTGGGTCTCGGAATCAGATACATAGGAAGAGGAATGAATAGTATGCAGGGAGAGATTACCTGATTCATTACCTTGTTCATCATCGCTTTGCTCATCAGGAATCCCATCAAATGCCTCAGCATGAGCAGACGGATTCTGAGCATATGATGAAACTTGCGATGATTCCTCCAAATTGGTAACTCCTGCATCATATGTAAGCCACAGTTGAATATTTTCAGGACTTGACATCGGTTTACCTTGATGTTTATCCTGATTAGCAATGGTTGAAAGTGACTTAGTGCCCATCCCTAGCGGTGCAGATGTTGGGCTTCTGGCAAATCCCTGTCTAACAGCAAGAGCATCCTTCGGTATTAAATCATTAATCAGCATTTGTAGGAACCGAGGAAACCAGCAGACAACATCAGTTGTAGTGAGGTCTCTGCTTGCAGGAGATCCCATTGTAGCCACTATCTCAGAGAGAACTATGCGTCCATAATTTATATCCAGTTCTCTTGCTAGGGCAACTGCAAAGGTTTGCATTGGAATTGGAATTTGATGAAAATCTTTTTCGCGTGCCCGAAAACATCTTGTGATGGCCTCGAAAAAATAATTCCATTCCACATGAAAGAATTGTTTTTGGATGTTTCCAGTTGTTGTGCTAAGAAAAATGATTTTAAATTTGAATCGCAAGCGCACAATTCGTTTCGTTATAATATTTAATGATTCGTTCCACAGGGACTATTTTTTTTTTTATTCGCAAACCTTAAATTTTAATTTAATCGAGTTAGAACAAATATTGATTTTGAGAATTTGATTTTTTTACTAAATAAAAAAAAAATTTAATCTAATTTTAAAAGAAAACTAAATTTTATTCTAATTCTAAACTAATTAATTAAAAATGTGCAAAATTATTCTAGCAATTATTAAGACTAGAAATTTAATGTTAACTAATTTTATTTACAAAAATCAATACAAACTCAATATTCAACTCATTATTCAACTCAATATTCAACTCAGCACAGAATCATGTAAACACAGTTCTAAACACAGACAGAATTGACTCAGAGGACCAACTCGCAAACAGAAATCGACTCAACACAGAATCACGAAAACACAATGAATAACAACAGTAATGGGCAATAAACATCAACGAACGAAAGTAATTCGACAACTAACTACAATCTCGCGCGAAACCAATACAGAACTCGAACTTGGTGAACTCAGCACTACGAGTCAACACAGAAACAACTCACACACAATTCATTACAAGCTTGCTGCAACACTCAGTTAAACCAGCGAAACAAACTCGCGCCAATGTAATCAAATTCATACACTACGAACAGCAACGAAACAGTAATAGTAAAAAGGAACAGCAAGAACTCACGACAATACAATGAACACAAGAATCAGCATAAAATACCAACAGTGAATTTAACTCAGAACTCCGTATAACAAGGTAGCGACTCGAACTGTGTTGACTCGATAAAACTCGGATAGAAAACAAGGACTTATTACAATGAGAAAAAACACAGCACAATAATACCAGACTCGAGAACTCGAAATTAAGCACAGCACACCGGAAATTCGGTAACCAACTCAGAATTAAACTCAGTGAAAATCAATGACTCAAGACGACTCAGCTGCTGACTCGACTTATAAAATCGTTTCAACACAAATACAATCTCGACTGTGAAACTCAAAAAAAAATGCAACTAAATCATAGCAGTTCTACAACGGAATGGGGGAACGGTATTTGTTGATTCGAAAAAAAAAAGAAGAAGAAAAAAAATAATAATAATACTAATAATAAGAGAAGAGAGGGCTGTGATTGATTTGAAATAAACAAGAACAAGGTTGTGTTTGTGAATGAAAAGAAGAGTAGGAAATGGTTAATCGAAGATGGAGAGAAAAGAGGAGCATGAGCTGGGTATGATGAAGAAAAGAGGAGAAGAATTAAGAAAAAGAAAATGAGAAAGCAAAGCTGGGTTTTGGGAATTGACTCGAACAAGAAGAAAGAAACAGGGGAGGCTTATGCTGCTTCGAATTAACAAACAAAGAAGCAGAAAAATTAAAGCTTGAAAAATTCGAATAAAAATGAAACTAATATTTTTTTGTTTTTTTTTTTACAACTAAATACGAAAAATAACAAATTAACTACGAAATTAAAATTAACACTAAAACGATGATTTGGATTTAAATGGCCCACAATAAAATTAATTTTTAAAGGGGCAAACTACGAATTAAAAACTAAAAATACGAAATTAAAGTTTCGTTAATTTCAACCCATAGTGGTTAGCTTTCGCTACTTTGTCCACTACTTGGATTTACGAAAATAACGAAACAAGGTAACAATAACGAAAGAGCAAGACAAGATGTAATGAAAATAAAAATTGCATTAATTATAATAAGAGTGTTTACAAGATTTGAAACTAAGAAAAATACAAGAAAATAAAACTTCCCTAAAATCTAAGATGCTAAATACAAGGGGGGTGAAGGGGTATTTATAGGATGAGAATTAGGGTTAAGGGGGGGTGTTGGGTAAATCCCCACCATACATTTGGGTTGTGTGGTGGTGAAATCCTAGCCATCTATTTGATTCCTTCCCCCTTAAGCTTTGAAGAGTTGATCTTGGCCATACACTTTGCTAATGTGTTGGGATGATCTCCACCTTCCACTTGTCTTGAAATATTCCTTTTGCTCCAAGCTCCTAATTCTTTTCCTTTTTTCATTTTTGGTCCTTTTTCTTCCTCCTTTTTCCCTTCCTTGCACTTTATTTATTTATTTTGTCATTTCTTTATTTATTTACGATTTACCTGAAATGCAACAAAATAATTTATTAAAACACGAGTTCAAGCAATAAATAGGTAAATAAAATATGCAAAAATATGCACTTATCAAATGCCCCCATACCTATCTTTTGCTCGTCCTCGAGTAAAAACAAAAAGAAAATCTAGATAAAAAGTCCTATACTCCTTTTCGTAGGTGTGACGGTTGCATTTGGCATATGCAACAAGCCCTTTAAACCCCTAGGCAGCCCTAGTGGACGAGTGAGGTCTCGTGAGGGCCTATAGTGAATGTACCCACAAAATCCATCTAGCTTGTATAAAAGATCACATGGCAATGCACACCACACATACATGTCCTCTCATGATACATAAACTTAAGAATCAAAATGAAGTTGCAAAGTCTTGGTGTGGAAAGTGCAAGGATTCACATAATCTACTCAAAGAACCATGCAAGAGTGATTATAAGTTCATGTCAAGTGCAAAAATCATTGGTAACCATGCTAAGTTTACAAGGGCACACCTTAGAGTCAAAACTTGAGATTTCTTATGCAAAAAACAAATAAGCAATACCTCACCTTTCACTCACAAAAGAATATTCACTCAAGAACAAGGGTAAGTGTATCACTCAATTCCAACAAAATCAAATGCATGCTTGACACTTGGTATCATCCCAACTTAAATCACAACATACATTAATAATGACAATCAAAAGGTCTTTGTTAGGGTTGTAATGGGGCTAGGGACAAGGTATGTCAAGAAAGGCCAAAATAAGGTGAAGTGTCAAAAGCTAGTAGTCACCATGAATATCATGCACAACACCAAACTTCCTCCCCACACAATTTATTTTCATTTTCAAAAAGCCTTGAATAGTCGAATGAAGGAGGATTACAAAAACATAAGTATGCTCTCATATGTAATTTTTTTTCAATTTTTTTTTTCTTTTTTTTTTCTCTTTTTTTTTCTTTTTTTTTTTTTTTTTCTTTTTCTTTTTTTTTTTTTATATATATAAAGGAAAATGATAAATGCAACAATAATCCTCCTTTAGATTTAATTTTGAAAATTGACTATCAAGGTAACAACGAATATTTTCCACAAAAGTTATGAACAAAAGTAAACCCTATTTCACACACCTTATTGCTCCCTTAAGTTCCTACTAGCCTGGGATCAAGAATACGTAAGGCTAAACAAGAAAAAGGTCTTAGGCGAGTAATGTGGTGTGTCACCGAAAGAAAATGATTAGGCTCAAAGGGGTAACTATTTGATCATATAAGCATGGTGTGGATAATTTGGGAAATATAGGTTATTCCTAAGTGCCTTTATCATTTTATCATCAATCAATGTCATGTATTTCAAGAAGGAACTCAAACAAGTGGTAGCAATGCAAATGACAAGTGGACACTCAAGCAAAAGAATATAAATGCAAAAGATGTGCATATAGGCTCAAAATCTCACTTGGTGTGGTAAAACATAATCAATCTCAAGAAATGGTATCCTCAATGCACCTACTTGTACTCAAAGCATGAAGACCAAATCATCTTACACCTAATCATATCCTTCTAATTTCATGCACAATTCAATTAAGTCTACTAGCTTCACCTTGCTAGTGTAAGTGTGTGAACAAGAACTTTAGCAAATCACTTCTCAAACAAAGGCTAATGGATCATAAGATTATCATAGCATGCAAGGGTGCATCAAGCAACTAGCAATCAATTAACAAGACTAGATACGAAAGAACTCTTTTTGATTTTTTGATTTTTTTTATTTTTTTTGGATTTTCAATATTTACTAAAAACTCCCCCATACCTAAATCATGCATTGTCCTCAATGTATGCAAATGCAAAAGAAAAAGAGAAATGAGAAAGAAGAAGGGTGAGGAAATACCTGATAAGGGATGACGGAGACTGAAAACTTCTAAAAATTACAAGATAAAACAACTCACACACGCACACACTCCTCCCCCATACCTATCTTACACGAGGGGAGGCAAAAGAATAAAACCGAGTCAGCCGATGCCGGTAGGAAAATTCGGGTGCAACTTTGAGAAAATAACAAGAAATTTGTGAAAATTTTTATTAGCACAGATTTTCTCAATTAACATTGAATCATTCAACCCTAAAGAGCAATTATCACTAATGTTCTCCCTAAACCAACTTAAGGCTTCTTTATTTTGTTTAAGCAAATTAGAGATAATGAAAGTCTGGTTAGGGTTAGAATCACTAGGAATAACATGAGACAAGGGTTCTTCTTTCCCTAACGGCTGTTGATCAAATTCGGGAAGATAAAGAGTTAAGGCAAATGCGGGTGGTGTACCCACGGGACTCTTAAGAACGGAAGTGTGAAGAACGGGCTCACTACAAACAACCTCGGGTTTGGTCTCCCACGGGGAACAAATGGCATCCAACTCCCTCAACATCTCCTCCGAGGTCATATCCCTTAACGAATCGGCATACTCTCGATTAGACTCATAGTTGACTTTGAAATCCTCGTTGAGAAGAGACTCAATCTCACTATCCTCAAAGCTAGACCAATTAACAATGTCATCAACAAGATTAACCGCTATTGGTTGCTCGTAAAGCTCATTGGGTTCTTTTCCGACATTAAATATGTTAAGGTTAATTGTCATATTACCAAAGGTGAGTTTCATCGAACCATCCCTACAATTAATCAAGGCATTGGATGTAGCAAGAAAAGGTCGTCCTAGAATAATCGGGATTTGGTTCTTAGGATTCGTGACGGGTTGGGTCTCGAGGACAACAAAGTCAACCGGAAAGATGAATTCACCAACCTTAATTAGCACATCCTCAATTATTCCCTTAGGCATTTTAACAGAACGATCAGCTAATTGAAGGGTCATATTCGTTTGCTTCAGCTCACCTAACCCTAGGGCTTGGTAGACAGAAAATGGAAGGAGATTGACACTAGCACCTAAGTCGAGTAAAGCTTTATCCACGAAAGTATTGCCTATGACACATGAAATTGTAGGACAACCGGGGTCCTTATATTTCACAGGAATTTGATTTGAAAGAATTGAACTGACATGAGATGTCAAAAAGGCTTTCTTAGGAACGTGGGTGGATCGCTTGTGAGTACATAAATCTTTTAGACACTTGGCATACGAAGGAATTTGTTGAATGGCATCTAAAAGAGGAATGTTTATCTCGACTTGTTTGAAAACTTCCATAATCTTCTCTACTTGAGGTGACTGTTTGGGAGGGATGAGTCGTTGAGGATAAGGAGCTTTAGGCTTAAAGACTCGTTCGTTAGACACATCGGGAAGAGAAGTGGAAAGTGGAACGCTATTCAAAGATTTGTTAGGTGGTGAGGATGATTTAAGAGAAGAATTTGATGACTCGGGAGTGGATTTCGATGATGAAGGTTCGAGTGGTGAAGGTGTGGGAATTGGAGTAGGGTTCGGCTCAACATTTGACTCTTCTTCTTCTTCTTCCTTGGAAGACTCGACACCTACTTGATTATTAACTTGGTTTCCCGACCTAAGAGAGATGATAGCATTAACATTTTCGTGAGGTCTTTGGTTGAGAGGGAATTTAGGGTTTACCTCTGGTTGACTCGGGAACTTATTCTTCTCTCGCTCACACATGGCGTTGGCTAATTGACTCACTTGGACCTCTAACTTAGATAAGGCTTGAGTACTAGCATTCAAAATTTGCCTATCTTGAGTCATGGTTTGCATGAAGGTCTGTTGAGATTGAGCCAAATTAGTCGTTGATTTTAAAAGCGCATCAAGAGTCTTTTCCAAAGAAGTAATTCTCTTATCCGACTCATTAAAGCCGGGTGGGTGGGTGGGTGCTTGATTTGGATAAGAAGGTTGAGTCGGATAAGGACCGAGATTTTGAGTAGGGTTAGGAAAGGGACCTTGATTTGGAGTCGAGAAAGAATTTTGATTGGGTTTTTGGAAAGAAGGAGCATTTTGAAAAGAAGGTTGAAAAGAAGATGACGGAGCTTGGTAGCTTTGCCCTTGATTCCACGAGAAGTTCGGGTGATTCCTCCACCCGGGATTGTAAGTAGGAGCAAACGGATCGTTCCTAGTGGGTAGTTGAGACACCGCATTAACTTGATCAAGGGCGGGATAGTCCGAAAAACCTTGATTGAAATTGGGGCACATAGACACATTTGAGGGGGCCTTACTAGTTTCTAGGGCTTCGAGTCTCCTAGTTAAAGTGGCTAATTTGGCATCGGTTGCAATCGAACTCCCAATCGAATGCAAACCCTTAGATGAACTAGACGACTCATTAGACTTGTTAGGTTCCCTAGTAGACTCCCACAACATGGTCTTCTCGGCTAATTCTTCGAAAAATTTCCAACCCTCGTCCTCATCTTTCTCCATGAATTTACCTTGGCACATAGATTCCAACAACGCGGTTGTTGGTCCATCTAAGGCCTCATAAACGATCTTACAAAGCCTCCATTTTTCTATTCCGTGGTGGGGGCATTGTGATAAAAGATTTTTGAAACGATCGAAATATTTCCAAAAAGACTCATTTTCCTTTTGATGAAATTGATTTATCTCGTTTGTAATTCTTGTAGTCTTATGGTTTGGAAAATATTTTTTAAGAAAAATTACCACAAATCCCTCCCACGTGGAAATAGAATTAACCGGTAGGCTATACAACCATTTCTTAGCATTTTCTTTAAGCGCAAAATTAATGAGTCTAAGCCTAATCGAGTCCTCGGTTAATTGTTGGAGTTTTTGTAGAGCACAAACCTCCTCGAATTCATGAAGGAAAATATACGGATCCTCACCATCACTCCCGGTAAACTTAGGTAGCATACTAATGTGGTGAGCTTTGATCTCGAAATTATTACCATTTACGGGAGGAAGAGTGATGCACGAAGGTTGAGCGGAACGGGTGGGGTAGCAACGGTCCTTAAGAGACAAGGCCATGTTTACTAATGGTTCGGAATTATCTATAGACTCGGAATCAGAAGAGGAAGAACTCTCAAACGATCTCACTAGTCTAGAAGAATTATCCCTAATCCAAATAGTTCGCATAAACCATGTAAGGAAACACGTAGCAAATAAGTGCGATAAATTAAAACACACAAAAAAGAAAGGGTGTAAAATTAAAAGAAAAAAAATCCTAAACCTAGGGTTCCCTAATAAAATAACTAGACCTTGCTCCTAACCGTAAGGGCTACCAAAAACTAGGTAAATCAATAATTATTCGAACCGGCTTGGCCAGGTAGGTGCAAGCATTGCCAAGAGGCTAAACACCAACCTAGACACCAAACCTTAATTGGCCAGGTCAGCTTTCGCTTTCCTAGACACCAAAAAGTAAGAATAATTAAAGATTACTTCGTTTCTTAAGCACCTTCCTAATTGAGCGCGAATTCCTAGGGGCCAAGTCTAATTAATTTTATTAAAAAGCTAGGGAATGCAAAATGAGGAATTAAATGGTTTTTGGGCTAAGGAAAGAGTGATGAAATCCCTTCCCTTATCTTGTAGAGGTTTTGCCCTTAATGTTTATTTACAAAATGATGCAACAAACAAAGATATATACAAAAAATATAAACAAATATGGATGCTTTAAACTACGTGTTCTAACTAAAGAAAAGAAAGAATTTAACGTACCTTGGGGTCCTCCAGCGATCACCACAATTATAGGTACGAAAAATTAAAAACAAGAAAATAAAAATCTAGATGATGTGCCCTAAGTGATTAAATGCATGATGCAACAATTATGTATTTACAACTAATTTTTTTTGTGATTTTTGAATTTTTGAATTTTTTTGTATTTTTCTAAAATAACAAAGAGCGAAAAGAGTGAGATACGGTTACCGAAGCTTGCTTTCCATGAATTCCAATTTTTCCACGCTTCGTTGAGAAGAGTTCCGAAATCTCAAGCTTTCCTAAAAAGAACGAAATAAAAAAAATTAAGACAAGAAATAAAACTAACTCGAAAAATTAAAAATTAAGGCGCGAATAATAATTAGTCCCCGGCAGCGGCGCCAAAAACTTGTTGTGCTAAGAAAAATGATTTTAAATTTGAATCGCAAGCGCACAATTCGTTTCGTTATAATATTTAATGATTCGTTCCACAGGGACTATTTTTTTTTTATTCGCAAACCTTAAATTTTAATTTAATCGAGTTAGAACAAATATTGATTTTGAGAATTTGATTTTTTTACTAAATAAAAAAAAAAATTTAATCTAATTTTAAAAGAAAACTAAATTTTATTCTAATTCTAAACTAATTAATTAAAAATGTGCAAAATTATTCTAGCAATTATTAAGACTAGAAATTTAATGTTAACTAATTTTATTTACAAAAATCAATACAAACTCAATATTCAACTCATTATTCAACTCAATATTCAACTCAGCACAGAATCATGTAAACACAGTTCTAAACACAGACAGAATTGACTCAGAGGACCAACTCGCAAACAGAAATCGACTCAACACAGAATCACGAAAACACAATGAATAACAACAGTAATGGGCAATAAACATCAACGAACGAAAGTAATTCGACAACTAACTACAATCTCGCGCGAAACCAATACAGAACTCGAACTTGGTGAACTCAGCACTACGAGTCAACACAGAAACAACTCACACACAATTCATTACAAGCTTGCTGCAACACTCAGTTAAACCAGCGAAACAAACTCGCGCCAATGTAATCAAATTCATACACTACGAACAGCAACGAAACAGTAATAGTAAAAAGGAACAGCAAGAACTCACGACAATACAATGAACACAAGAATCAGCATAAAATACCAACAGTGAATTTAACTCAGAACTCCGTATAACAAGGTAGCGACTCGAACTGTGTTGACTCGATAAAACTCGGATAGAAAACAAGGACTTATTACAATGAGAAAAAACACAGCACAATAATACCAGACTCGAGAACTCGAAATTAAGCACAGCACACCGGAAATTCGGTAACCAACTCAGAATTAAACTCAGTGAAAATCAATGACTCAAGACGACTCAGCTGCTGACTCGACTTATAAAATCGTTTCAACACAAATACAATCTCGACTGTGAAACTCAAAAAAAAATGCAACTAAATCATAGCAGTTCTACAACGGAATGGGGGAACGGTATTTGTTGATTCGAAAAAAAAAAGAAGAAGAAAAAAAATAATAATAATACTAATAATAAGAGAAGAGAGGGCTGTGATTGATTTGAAATAAACAAGAACAAGGTTGTGTTTGTGAATGAAAAGAAGAGTAGGAAATGGTTAATCGAAGATGGAGAGAAAAGAGGAGCATGAGCTGGGTATGATGAAGAAAAGAGGAGAAGAATTAAGAAAAAGAAAATGAGAAAGCAAAGCTGGGTTTTGGGAATTGACTCGAACAAGAAGAAAGAAACAGGGGAGGCTTATGCTGCTTCGAATTAACAAACAAAGAAGCAGAAAAATTAAAGCTTGAAAAATTCGAATAAAAATGAAACTAATATTTTTTTGTTTTTTTTTTTACAACTAAATACGAAAAATAACAAATTAACTACGAAATTAAAATTAACACTAAAACGATGATTTGGATTTAAATGGCCCACAATAAAATTAATTTTTAAAGGGGCAAACTACGAATTAAAAACTAAAAATACGAAATTAAAGTTTCGTTAATTTCAACCCATAGTGGTTAGCTTTCGCTACTTTGTCCACTACTTGGATTTACGAAAATAACGAAACAAGGTAACAATAACGAAAGAGCAAGACAAGATGTAATGAAAATAAAAATTGCATTAATTATAATAAGAGTGTTTACAAGATTTGAAACTAAGAAAAATACAAGAAAATAAAACTTCCCTAAAATCTAAGATGCTAAATACAAGGGGGGTGAAGGGGTATTTATAGGATGAGAATTAGGGTTAAGGGGGGGTGTTGGGTAAATCCCCACCATACATTTGGGTTGTGTGGTGGTGAAATCCTAGCCATCTATTTGATTCCTTCCCCCTTAAGCTTTGAAGAGTTGATCTTGGCCATACACTTTGCTAATGTGTTGGGATGATCTCCACCTTCCACTTGTCTTGAAATATTCCTTTTGCTCCAAGCTCCTAATTCTTTTCCTTTTTTCATTTTTGGTCCTTTTTCTTCCTCCTTTTTCCCTTCCTTGCACTTTATTTATTTATTTTGTCATTTCTTTATTTATTTACGATTTACCTGAAATGCAACAAAATAATTTATTAAAACACGAGTTCAAGCAATAAATAGGTAAATAAAATATGCAAAAATATGCACTTATCACCAGTGATCCGGCCAGTCGGAGGATAACATCCTATCTCTTCAAAGAATGTGAGGCGTTGTGCCGCTGTAGGTTCTGCATCATAAGCATCTTTGATTGGGAATCCCAGAACCCTGTTGACAATTTCTTCAGTCACCTCATATTCTTGACCCGCTAAGGTAAACCTGAAACCGTAGGGGGTTGTTTTGCTCCCAAAAGTAACCGCACTAGTCCATAATTGCTGTAAAGCATCATGTACTAGTGTAGGTTTAGCAGTAAAAGCACAGCTAGCCTTGGAGTACAAATTAAGAAATCGTATCCAAAACTTAAAGCGCGGGAGTTGATCACCAATTTCCGTAGAAATATTATAAAAATTGTTTTTAGCAAGTGAAAATTGGTGAGCCATTTTAATTAAATGTTTTTCTTTAAGAGATGTGAAATTTTTAATTTGAAAAACAAGTAATTTACGAATTAACAGTTTTATCCCTTTCAATTTATCGAGAATACCAAAAAGCAATCTGAGAAATTAAACTACGGGATATGAACAGTTGCCAATTACTAAATCTGAATATTCAAAGAAGATGTATATTCGTGTGTATACCAGTGAAATCGTGTGTGTATATGGATAGAGAATATGGAAATCGTGTTTTGAACAGTTACACAAACACTTGATGTTCGTGTGTATGTATATGCGCGTGTATATGAGTGGTTACAAAACACACCAACACAAAGATTAATGATAACACAGACAATAGTAGTCAAAAAATTGGCAGTAATTCGTGATTAGTATGAGTTTAATCACAAAAACACGGATTAGTGGTATGTAATTTGTGAAATCGCCTTGTTTTTGTGAAGCGGCTGCTGTAAAAAAAAAATTAGGTAAAGTGAATGATGCATCGAGTTAGAGATGTATATATAGATGATTGTGGAATGACAAAAGTGTCCCTGTTAAAAAGAGTGAAAAACACCAAGTGCATACAGGGAAGACTTAAGTCGAACTCTATCTCGAACATCAAGTCGAACATCGAGATGAAGTTCGAGATAGATGTTAACTCGAACAAATAAGCACTTAACCAATTTTACAGCAAAGACTACAGGGAAATCCTATCTCGAACTTTATTGGTTTGTAGTAAACTTGGAAAATTCCCCTCCAGAAAAAAAAATACAGGGAAATTCGAGATACGTTTCGAGTTAGAAGTTTAACTCTATCTCGAACATCAAGTCGAAATTCGAGTTGAGTTTCGAGATAGAGACTAACTCGAAGTTATTCTCAATTCTTTCCAACATATCCCCTTGAAGCAAAAACTACAGGGAAATTCGAGATACGTTTCGAGTGAGGAGTTTGACTCGAAAAATTCCCTTTAAGCAACTGAGAACTCTATCTCGAACATCAAGTCGAAATTCGAGTTGAGTTTCGAGATAGAGACTAACTCGAAGGTATTCTCAATTCTTTCCAAAATATCCCCTTGAAGCAAAAACTACAGGGAAATTCGAGATACGTTTCGAGTGAGGAGTTTGACTCGAAAAATTCCCTTTAAGCAACTGAGAACTCTATCTCGAACATCAAGTCGAAATTCGAGTTGAGTTTCGAGATAAAGACTAACTCGAAGTTATTCTCAATTCTTTCCAAAATATCCCCTTAATGGAAACCTCATCTCAACCTTCGAGATAAAGTTCGAGATAGACCTTATCTCGAATATTTTGAAGATAGAACTAGGCACACTGGTAACTCGAACTCGAACTCAAAGTCGATTTTCGAGATGAATTTCGAGATAGACACTAACTCGAAATTCTTCCCAGACTTAGAATTTTCAAAACTTCACTCTGACAGCTTAAGTCGAAATTCAAGTCGAATTTCTAGATGAGTTTCGAGATAGAAACTAACTCGAAATTTTGAAGATATTTAATTTTAAGGCCTCTAATTACATGAAAATCATAGGTAAATTCATCTAAAAATCATGCAAAATTTAGAATACTATGAATTTAACTCCCCCTATGATCATGCAATCTAACAAGCATAAATTCAAAGATTTGTGCTATTAAAGACACTTAAAACATAATGAATTTATGTAACATGACATTATATGCAACCTATAACAATCATTAATTAGGCATTTTAAAGTCTAAGCACATAATGATTGAGTAGCTTGCACAAACAAACATAAATCTGGATTTTACAGATAGGAGGCTTTACTAACTTGTGTTAAGCATTCCCAATTCACCAACCAATCTAATGAATGTTACTTCATCAAGAGGTTTGGTGAATATATCTGCAATTTATTGCATTGTGGGCACAAAATGTAGCTCCACAGTCCCCTCCTCAACATGTTCTCTTATGAAGTGATACCTGATGTCGATGTGCTTGGTTTTTGAGTGATCTACAGGATTGTTGGTTATGGCAATGGCACTTGTGTTGTCACACATAATTGGAATTTTCTTGTGCTCCATGCCATAATCATTCAATTGGTTCCTCATCCACAGTATTTGAGCTACACAGCTTCCAGCAGCAATGTACTCAGCTTGAGCAGTAGAAGTAGATACTGTATGTTGCTTTTTACTTTGCCAGGACACCAATCTTCTGCCAAGAAATTGACAAGCACCAGATGTGCTTTTCCTATCAATCATGCAACCTGCATAGTCTGAATCCGAATAGCCAATTAGATTAAAACCTGTATCTCTTGGGTACCAAATCCCTAGATTTGGTGTGCCCTTGAGATACCTAAAAATTCTCTTGACGGCTACGAGATGTGATTCTCTAGGATCCGCTTGGAACCTTGCACATAAACAAGTTGCGAACATTATATCGGGTCTACTTGCAGTTAAATAGAGGAGTGAGCCAATCATACCTCGATAGCTTGTGATGTCAACTGGTTTACCTGATTTGTCTTCATCAAGCTTCGTGGCTGTTGCCATGGGAGTCTTAGCTGCTGATGCATCTTCTAGATTGTACTTCTTGAGTAAATCTCTGAAGTACTTGGATTGACAGATAAAGATACCATCTTTTCTCTGACTGATCTGTAATCCAAGGAAGAAGGACAGCTCTCCCATCATGCTCATCTCATATTTTTCCTGCATTAGCTTAGCAAATTTCTCGCACAAGCGCTCATTAGATGACCCAAAAATAATATCGTCCACATAGACTTGAACAAGTATTAAGTCATTTCTTACATTTTTATAGAACAATGTTTTATCAATTACTCCCCTAGTAAAACCATTTTCAATTAAGAATAAGGATAGGGTTTCATACCATCACCTTGGGGATTGCTTGAGGCCATAGACAGATTTGAAGAGAAGATACACAAAATCTACATGTTCTGGATCAATGAAACCAGGCGGCTGTTCCAGATACACTTCTTCTTCTAACTCTCCGTTCAGGAAGGCACTTTTCACATCCATCTGGAAAACCTTGAAGTTCTTATGTGCTGCAAATGCCAAGAACATCCTGACTGCCTCAAGTCTTGCAACCGGTGCATAGGTTTCATCATAATCAATTCCTTCTCGCTGAGAATAACCTTTTGCAACCAAACGAGCCTTATTTCGTGTTACAAGTCCGTTTTCATCCAGTTTATTTCTGAATACCCACCTAGCTCCAATTACTGATATGTTCTTTGGTCGGGGTACCAGTTTCCAAACTTTCTGCCTTTCAAACTGATTGAGTTCCTCTTGCATTGCAATCACCCAATCAGCATCACCAAGAGCTTCTTCTATTTCTTTAGGTTCAAGCTTGGATAAGAACCCAGAATATAAGGAAATATTAGCCAGGTCAGCTCTTGCAGTTCTTCTAGTAGTCACACCAGCATCTGGATCACCAATAATTAATTCAAACTGATGATCTCTATTCCATACCCGTTCTCCTGGAAATTGTCTTGATGATTCAGCTTGACTTTCTGAGTTGTGATGCTGACTACTTTGATTATTTTCACTAACTTCCCATGAGTTAGTGCCAGCTCCTACAGAACTACTGTCAACTCGTCTCGAGCCTTGAACAGTTGTCCTTGAGCTGCTATTTACTCCCCCTGAGTTGTTGCCGGTTCGTACTGAAGAGGTCTCTTCTGATCTTGTAGAATTAGATTGTTCACTAGACTCAGGTTCTTCACGTACACTTGGAACATTTAATGGGACAACTAACTCAGGTTCATCTTCAAGTTCATCTAAGTCCAGATTCTGAAATTTTAGGGACTCAGGTTAACTAGAATCTCTAGAAATTGATGGGAGTTTGGTATCGTCGAATCTGACGTTGTAGCTTTCGGTCACTTTTCGATCATTCACTAAGAACACCCTATAAGCTGCCACCACATCTGTGGAGTAACCAACAAAGATTCCTTCACGAGCTTTTGCTGCAAACTTGCCTAGATTTTCATCATCTATAAGTACATAGCATTTTGCTCCAAAGACATGAAAGTATTTGATTGTTGGTCTTCTGTTGTTCATTAGCTCACATGGTGTCTTTTCTTTATCTTTTATGATCAAGGTTCTATTTTGAGTGTAACAAGCGGTACTCACTGCTTCGGCCCAGAAGTACAGAGGAAGTTTCGAATCATACAACAAAGTTCTTGCTGCTTCAACCAAAGTTCTATTCTTCCTTTCAACTACTCCATTTTGCTGTGGAGTTCTCGGGGCTGAATACTGACGACGTATTCCCTTAGATACACAGAAGTCATTCAGCACTGCGTTTTTTAATTCAGTGCCATTGTCTGATCTAATCGTCTTCACAGTAAGTGTTGAAACATTCTCAATTTGAGTGATGTGATCAATGATTAGGAAAGGTACTTCGTCTTTCGTTATTGCGAACAATACCCATGTATACTTGGAGAAGTCATCCACGATTACCAATGCATATCTTTTCCTAGACAAAGATAGGACATTCACTGGGCCAAACAAATCCATATGAAGAAGTTGCAGAGGCTCAGTAATACTAGAAATTTCTTTGCTTTTATGCGATGCTCGCTTCGACTTTCCCATTTCACAAGCTTCACAGAGTCCTTTCGGAGCGAACTCCATTTGAGGTAGATCTCTCACCAATTCTCGCCTTGCGAGAGCATTCATCGTTTTGAAGTTTAAGTGAGATAGCTTTTTGTGCCATAACCAGGTTTCATCATCCGAGGCTTTGCTGTAGAAACAGGTGACCTCATTCTGATTTGCTGAATCCATGTCTGCAACAAAAAGATCTGCCTTTCGAACTCCTCTCAAAGCTAATGAGCCTTCCTTGATGTGAGTGATTGATACACCTTTCTTGTTGAAGACAATTTCGTAACCTTTGTCACAGAATTGACTGATACTCAACAGATTGTGCTTCAGTCCCTCAACATAGGAAATATCTTCAATGATGACATTACCAGTCTTCAGTTTGCCATATCCCTTTGTCACACCTATGCTGTCATCTCCAAAGGTAACATAAGGGCCAGCCTTCATAACCAACTCTGTAAGCAGGGACTTGTTTCCAGTCATATGCCTAGATGCTCCACTATCTAGCACCCATATAACTTTATTTCTATTCTGCTTAACGCCCTGCAATGACAGATTGGTTAGACATTCTTCGGAACCCAACTTTGATTGGGCCCGGCTTTTCGATAAGATCGAGAATCAACAGATTTAACAACAGGAGATGCACTTTTCTTAACATTACTAGAGCTTTCGACTTTATTCTTTCCTTTCTCAGACTTGACAGATTTGTCAGTCTTAGGAGAAGGTTTGTCACTCCTAACTTTAGGAGGACTGACAGTCTTGGCTCTCACATGCTTTTTCTTGATGTTTGAACTAGCAACAGTATTTGAGCATGACTGGCTAGATGCATTCATTAAATTCACAAAAGTTTGCATGACGTTAAAAGTGCATGGCATACAATTAGGTTGATCACACTGTGCATGATTCTGATGCAGATTATTCATTGTATGTGTGGTAGGCATGGCATGTGCAGCAGGAACATTTATGTTAGCTTTACATGCATAAGAAAGATGTTCAGTAGATTTACAGTGATAACATGCTTTCTTTATTCGTTCATCCTTAACCTCTTTTATGCCTTTTTCTTTCTTTCCTTGTTGTTTAACAGACTTAGCTCCTAATCCTAGTCTCGATTCATCTCTAGGGAAATTGATTTTAACTTGTTTGATAGGAGTTATAGGTTGTGCTTTCTGGCGATCTTCCATCTCAATCTCATATCTAGCTATTAATTCAGTCTCTTCTTCTTCTATTCTAGGAACAAGGTGTTTGTAGATAGGTTTGACAGCTGATTTAAGAGGGCTAGGAATTTCCTTTTTAAGGTCACTGGAACTAGTGTCGATAGGTCTCTTTCCATCTTTCTTAGGAAGGTCAGAATAATCAAGTCCTATACTTACTCCAGTTATCTTCTTAAATGTGTCATTATCTACATACACTTTACTAGCAGCTAGTTTGTAAGCTTCGCATTTAGTTTCTAACTCAGCTAGTTTGTCCCTAAGACATGCTTCTACTTCTTCCTTAAGGATGAGCTTGTGTTCCAGAGATTTAATAAAGTCTCTTAGGGAAGTATCTACAGTGCAAGCAGCCTCTAACTCTTCCACTTTTGCCTCAAGCATTCTGCTTTTGGCAACAAGTGTTTTCTGTTCCTTTTGAGAAGAGTCTAGGCTTTTGCACAACATATAGATCTCTTCACTAAGAGCCCCGTTCTGTTCCTTATAATCATCAATGGACATTTCTACTTTAAGGGTTAGAACTGGTACCTCTGGTTCCTCTGATGTCTCAGCCATGAGGGCAAAGTTTGCTACATGAGTAACATCTTCCTCATCTGAATCATCCCAAGCTCTTCCTTCTGTCACTAACAAAGCTCTTTTTCCATGTCTTTCCTTCACCAGCGATTCATACTTGCTTTTGAGGGCTTCATATGTCTCTTTTGGATAAGTCTGTTTAGGCTTTTTGCAGTCGGTAGCAAAATGTCCAGCTTCACCACAGTTATAGCATTTGAACTTCATTTTGAAATCCAAAGGAGATTTGTAGCTGGTATTCTTGCCTTTTCCTTTGTAGCCTGATGAACTACCACCACCCCTAGCAGCCCGATAGTAAGATGAAGAATTTCTCTGTGGTCGGTTGCTCTTTCTGAATCTCATGTTGCTGAACTTCCTTGCCATGTATGCCACGACACTATCGTCCATGTTGTCCAGCTCTTCTTTGGTGTAGTAGTCATCATCACTGTTAGATGTGCACTCGTCATCATTATCAACTTGATGTGGTGCATGTGATGATTTAGTCTTTTCTGCAACCATTGCCTTCTTAGACTCTTCCTCATCAGCAACTAATCCTGATGCAGTTTCTTTTCCTTTTGAATCATTGTCCCATGCTTGATCTTGAAGTGTTTCCAGCTCATAGGTCTTTAATATTCCATAATATTCTTCCAGAGAAGTTGTATGCAAATCTCTGGTTTCTCTTATTGCGTAGACCCTATGTTCAATGCTCTTTGGCTGGTTCCTCAGATATCTCGTATTAGTCTCAACCATGGGGAGAGTTACACCTCTCAGATTCAAATCCAATACCAACTGACTGAATCGTAGATAGACGTCTGTTATGCCTTCTCCTTTTCGTATTCTGAAGGTGTCATACTCCATCTTGAGTATGAGTGTCTTGTTACTTCTAACCTCTGCAGATCCTTCCATGACAACTTCTATCTTGTCCCAAATCTTCTTTGCTGTAGTCAGACCTTTGACTATGTTGAACATTTCATGATCAAGAGATTCCATCAAGGTTTGTCGTACGGCAATATCATAAGCTATTTGCTCCTTGTCAGCATCTGAAAACTCCGAGGCCTTTTTAGGCTCAGACCGAGGTGCTATAACCACCCCTCCTTCCGTATGCGCAGGAATAACCACCATTGGAACAAATTTACCCTTGTCAAGGACTTCCAGATATTCAGGGTTAACAGTCTCTAAATAGAATCTCATTCTGAAAACCCATTCTTCATAGTGATCTCGGTTGAACATTGGGATCTTGAATGCATTTTTAGGAGCCATTTCAATTCTGGTCACTAAAAGTTTCTAAGTACCCAAGACTAGGCTATGTAGAATTTCTGCCTAAGTCGAAATTTCTCTAAGTAGAAATTTTTGCTCAAGTCGAACTTCACCAAGTAGAAGTTATCCAAGTCGAAATTCTATGTAGAAAATCTCAAGTAGAAATTCAATGTAGAACTTTTGTCCTTAGAATAATTTTGCTGCAGATCACTTTAATATTGAATAAACAATATTATCTCTTTAAAACCTTTTTGACTTTTGAGGCTTTACTCACCTAACCCACCTAACCCACGTGCTAGGTACTGAGTATGTTCTGATGTACTTTCGGCCGTGAATAATGCAAATCAAAAATCCAAAAACACCTTTTTAGTCTTTTACCATTTATCTGTTTGAAAAGGAGATCAAAAAGTTGTTGGGTCGTCTTCTTTGATAAGAACAAATGATGAACACTCAAGAACACCAAATATCAAAGTACCCAGATTAATTCACAAAAAATTAATTAAAATACACCCAAGCTAAATAATCACACCTGGAGTATTTAAATAATTTTTCGGATGAGTTTTCACTACAAACGAATTAAAGCTCACTTTTCCAGAATTTTAGAAAAGTAGATCTAGAAAATGAAAACTCACGGTTCTTCTACTAAACACAAGGATCTATGTTTTGTATGTTAAACATATAGCTCTGATACCAATTGTTAGGTCCAAATGTGTTGTAGAGGGGGGGTGAATACAACTTTTCAAATATGAGAAGCAATAAATACGATGCAATAAACGAACACACAGATTCAAGGAATATATGTCTTATATATAACTTGAAGTGGTTGCTACAACATTCATTACAAAGTATAACAGAAGTTCAGAGAGAAGTGAATGATACTAAGCTCTGTGAATAAACTCTCTCTCTTTTACATGTGTTTCTCTCAAGAATTGCTCTCTAAGTAAAACATTACACAAGTACTTCTATTTATACTACATGTAATCTATGTCCTGTAGTCTTCAAAGACTAAGATATACGTGACCCAATGATGTCCACATAAATCTTGCCTTATCTTGAAAGCTTGGAAATCTGCCAATCAGAAGATGCCATGTGTCATGTTGAAGCTGCACTCTAAGTAGAACTTCTGCTTGAGAATTTCTACTTAGCCATCTCGAATTTCTAAGTAGAACTTCTACTTAGAAATATTCTACTTGGACATCTAGAATATTTAGTACTTAGAAAATATTCTGGTCTTCAACTTGAAACTTCAATGCACATCTTGAACTTGTGATATCTTCATGTCTTCTTTATTCTTCACCAAGCTCTTGAACATGGATCTTTATTACTGACATAAACTTGCTATCAATGTCCTGACACTTGATGCACTGGTCTGGTTCATAAGTGACTAGTCTTGATAGTGTTTTTGCTTCTTGAATAAATTTCCATATTCACTTAGTAACGTGGCTTGCCAATGTTCGCTTTCCTTCTTGTTCACTTGAAATCAATTTGTCTTGTTGATACTGATAGTTATGATCTTGATTCTTTATTTCTCAAATCACTGAGGCATGAACAACTTTTACTTGAACTTCTCTCAATGATTTCTTCTTGGCTTGATCATAGTTAACATGTTCAATTGTATCAATTACCTTGTCTTCATTTAGTGATGATTTCTTGTGGCTTCTTGTTCTTGATTGTCTTCTGGTTAAGTATCTTTTCCTTTAATTGAGTTACATTAGTTATATTGTTACAAGTTTACACACTCTGCCTTTCACCTAGGCCATTTTATAACCACTGCATCTTCTCTTTGTTCAATTGATTCCCACCAGAAATTGGCCTCTCCTTTAAGCATGTGGGCCACAAAAGTAGTTTTCAGATTATTTGGAGTCTGAGCCACTCTAAATGATTTTTCAATTTCTTTAATCCACCCTTGTGCCTCTGCAGGATCAGTTGTACCTTTAAATTCTGGTGGTTGCGTGTCCTTGAAGTGCTTAAATGGTGAGATTCTTTCAACCCGATTATTCCCTACGACTTGTTGGAGTATTTCTGCTAGCTGCTGTATAAGATCAGAGGATGTTGATGTTCTCCCTGGTGGCATTCTGCTGCCACGATAAACATAAATATATTAAATAGCCATATGAGTCAACAAGGCACATTACCATTTACATGTTCAGCACCTTAAAAAAATCACGCTCCCAAGCAGAGTACATGTGTCAAGAAATGTTATCAGTTTGAACTCCGAATAATGATGCTTATATAAGCTACAGAAGTTTAATAATCACATTCTCGATTGGTCCCACAAGTAGCTGAATACGTTATTATACTATGCAACAATGAAGTAAAAGTTAATCCTAAAATCAGTAGTCACCCAAATTAGACATCTACATCATACATGTAGTCAAGTAGGAGTAAAATTGAGATAGGGGTGTGGTATTCCGACTCCGTAAAATTCTGAGGTCTTTGTGTTTTTGGCTAATTAACGTGCTATATTGTGTTGACCTGATATGAAGAAGGTTTACGATGTTAGATAGTCATACACTAGCATATCAGATGCTGCAAATTATAAAATCTATTGGCTGCCCTTTTTTCCTTTTTTTTCTAATCCTATACCAGGCTTCCGATTCATATTGTGATCCTAACATGTCATTAGGCATAAAACACCAGCCATTCGAGCTCAACCACAATCACTTACGCCATGACTAAATATAACTTAAAGCAACCTAGAGTATACAAGCATAACCCCATCGAGAATATACTCTAAACAAATAAGATCATATCTTTCACTTTTCAAAATTCCTGGCCTTAAAATACGTCCTATGCTGCTATGTTCTCTACCCCTGATTCCTATCCTAGGCTCTGATACCAAACTGCAACAGCCGTAAACCCACCATAAATTTACACAAAAGAGCTACTCCTTACATATATAAGTCATTACTCATTACATATAAATCACAATTCCATAAGGTCCCAAGGCCTATAAATAGCAGCAACTAAAATATTTACAAGATTTCAACCACCAGTACTAAAAGCTATTGTTGTACTACAACTATTACAAAAACACACATTTTTCTGAGACAAAATGATTATAGCCTTCATGACACCAGGCCTCCATGCTTCCATACTAGTAGTGAACAAAAAAAATACTCTAAATATCATCCTCTCTACCGACCTGCTCGAACCCCCTTTTTAGCTACTGCTGCCTAGATTGGTTTGCTGAAAAAGAATTAAAACACCACAACTAAATAATTTATAGAAACTCTTTCAACAAAATTTAGTCAATTAGCACAATAGCATTTATATGTAATCACTCCAATATTCCAACATTCTGCACCAAATTCTCATGATTAGCAAAGATATCTTAATTTTCTGCACAGAAAATAAATGTCCAAATTGAGATTGACGTGTCTTGTAAAAAAACAAAGTCTTCCAACCAAATTATTCTGCTGGAAACACATGTACCACTCCAATCGAGTAACTACAATAATATATGTAGAAGAAAGTGAGTATCGACATGTACGTACCTCCTTAATCACAGTACTTCTCATCAGTAAAAAAGAGAAAAGAGAAGTTTCATGAGGGGGTGGGAGAATACATTATATAGATATGCAATCCAACATACACAGATATTTCTTGTACCTCATATGCTTTAGTCTGCAAACTACCTTATGTGCAGTAAAATCATATTACCAACTCAAAGCTTCAACTCCTTATATAAAGAAATCCAACATACTTTAGTCTGCAGACTACCTTATGTGCAGTAAACATATGACCGCTCTTCAACTCCTCGTGGTTAACCTTCTAAACTTTCTTTGCAACATTGCAGCCATCGTATTTTGCTTCAATCCCGGGGTCATACGATACAAAATAACTTATAACTATTAAAAAGTATTGATTATACAAATAAAGGGAGAATTACAATAATAAGCCTTCAATC
Source organism: Saposhnikovia divaricata (assembly GCA_036435485.1). Lineage (NCBI taxonomy): Eukaryota > Viridiplantae > Streptophyta > Magnoliopsida > Apiales > Apiaceae > Saposhnikovia > Saposhnikovia divaricata. The sequence continues at coordinate 24,867,092 of CM071599.1, forward strand.
TTCTTCTTATCGGCACATGTACACTATAATACTATACATGCGAAGTGGCTACCATGACTCTCTACACGTCTATGTTAAGTTTTAAAATTAAGGAGTGTAAAACCACCTCTAATATAGCTACCTAAATTTCAAATATTCAAGAAGTGATCTATTCCTTAAATTACCTTATGCCTTGTGCAAACTACATATTTAATGTAAAATGATTCGAAATATGTTCAATTGAAAGCCTTTCACGTTCTAGTATCAAAATGAGCCAATATACAATATATTTAAATGTGATCCTAACATTAAAATAGAAATGATGAATTCCTATTAAAGAATGTAATACAGAACTTCACAGATTAGAAGAATGTGGCCATCTTTTAAGAAGATACAAGAAAGTAAGACCTATTACCATTTCCACTGATAACCTCCTAGCTCTTTGGCTAATCTCAGTTGCCACTATTAGTGGATATTTCAATTAGCCTACACCATTTTATACTTATTTTATATGTATTTTATATATATATAATCCAATATTTAACAATTCATATTTAAATATTTATGAATTAAATTTTGTAATACATTTCAATGTTTTAGAAATTAGATAAAAATATATGGAAAGAGTTAATTTGATTCTCGAATCCAAAAAACTTATATATCAAACTTCATATAAGAGCTTCATTTCTTCCATTTTTAAATCAAAACACATGGATAGTGTTTGGCAATTAACTTGGTGTTGTTTAATAGATAGATGTCGAGTGCCACTTTTTCCCGTCCAGGAATCTCCATCTGCTTTAACGATTGGCTGTTAGCTATTTGTCAGAACGGATTGATTTAGTTGATTTGACTAGCAATTAAGTTAATTATTTAAAAATATTTGGTAATTAGTTATTTGAATTGGTTTTAAATGTTTTAACTGACACATTTACGATCATCTAATTGAAAATTTTCCTACAAATAACTTTTTCAAAATTAACTTATTAAATATAAATCGCTATTTCAATTCCCTAACTATCAAACTCATATTAGAATTTGAACTGATCAAACCTCCAATTTGATTCAAATCTCTAATTTTATCTCAAACATCTAAACTTCCACAACCATGATATAAAAAATTTCGTATTTGCATACTTTTTTCTAAAGAAAAATGTGTATGAGAAGTTTAATATTCGTTATCTTGCAAAAATAAGTTACTTATTTCAGTAAAAAGTACATATTTATGTATTTTTTTCCAAAATAAATAACTTATTTCTGCGAAATAAATTTTCCAAACCGGCCCAAGGTATCAAATTCAACACCCATACCTACCCAACCCGATTCCTCATTTTAAACTCAATACAAATAGTACGCAGCAATTGAATCGGATTTTAAAAAATTTGTCAAAGAGCATCCAGGATTCGGGGTTTTTAAATAAAAATGTACTACTACAGGGTACAGGCATCAAGCAAGTAAACAGAGTAATTTCTGGAGAGAAAAAGATGATGAAAAGGGCTTTCACTACTTCCTTCTTTAGATCAAACTGTAGTATTCTAACACATTCTTCAACAGCAGGTAACACTTGTTGTCTCACTTCATTTTATTACAATTTCACACTTCTCCACTAACCCTAACCCTAATTATGTTACCCAAACCACATTATCCTTATTCCTCAAATCCAACTCATGCTAGACTTCAACAATTACTCCTCGAGAAATCGAAGATTGGTTTCGATAAACTCGACGATGCTCTTGTTGTGTTCGATAAAATGCTTCACATTAAACCTCTACTTCCTGTTATTAACTTTAATCAACTATTAGCCGCGCTTGTTAAAATGAAAGAGCATTCCGTAGCGGTCTCTCTCTTTAGGGATATGCTTGTCACTTGAATCGTGTCGATTATGCCTTTGGTTTATTGGCTGGAATTATGAAATGCGGTTTTGTGCCTGATGTGATTTCGCAAGATAAGCCTGATGAGGCTGAGCATCTGTTCAAGAAGCTCGTCAGAGTTAAAGAGATTCAACCCAATGTTGTTACCTATACCACAATTATTGACGGCCTTTGCAAGAGAGGTCACACCTCCGTGGCCGTTACTTTGTTCACGTATATGGAGAAAAAAGGTTGCAAACCTAATACAGTAACGTATAACACTATCATTGACTGTTTATGTAAACATAGATTAGTGGATCATGCTTTAGGTCTTTTTGCTGAAATGAGCAACAAAGGCATATCCCAGGACGTTATAACATATAGTTCGTTAATTCAAGGTCTCTGTGATTTTAATAAATGGGAAGATGCCACTCGATTACTGAGGGAGATGGATATTAGGAATACCTCCCCAGATGTGCATACTTACAATATATTGATTGATGCGTGTGTCAAAGAAGGAAAGGTAGAAGACGCAAATAATTTAATAGAATTAATGATTTGAAAAGGCCGGTATCCTGATGTAGTTACATATGGTGCACTCGTGGAGGGATACTGCTTGCGGGGAGAAGTTGATAAAGCATTAGCAGTGCTCGAAACCATGAAGAGAAGGGGAATATTGCCTTGCACTCTCAGCTATAATATCTTGATTAATGGTTATTGTAAGAAGTTGAAAGTTGATAGAGCAGTAGATCTCTTTCAACAAATGCCCTGTGAAGGTTTGTCACCGACTATTGTGACTTACAATACTATATTGCAAGGTTATTTTCAAACTGGCAGACATGTGGAAGCACAGAAATTTTTCAAGGAGAAAATGATGCTGAACAAAGGTCTTAAACTGGATAATGTTACGTGTATTATCGTGTTGCATGGTCTTTGCCAGAACCATTACGTTGTTGAAGCACTGTCCTTTTTTCAAATGATGGAATGCAGCAGGTTCATTTCTAATATACGAATTTACAGTATTCTGATTGATGGATTGAGCAAAAATGGACATTTTGATGAAGCAAGAAGTCTTTTTAACAACCTTCCTTCAAAAGGTTTGCGTCCTAATGTCAAGACATACACAATGATGATCCAAGCATTTTGTCATGAAGGGTTATTTGATGAAGCGAATGAATTATTCGTGAATATGGAAGCAAATGATTGTTTGCCTAATGCTGTCACATACAACACACTTATTCGTGGTTGTTTCCACAATAAGATGTACAGTGAAGCCTGTATACTCATCGATAAGATGCGTGCTTGCAGCTTCTCAGCAGATGCATCTACCACCTCCTTGTTACTGGACTTGCTTGAATCAAAGGACCAAGACCCTGCCCTTCTTGCTTTGCGTAATAAGTTCTTGTCATAGTTACCACAAAGTGAGAGATTGCTAAGGTACTTAATATTTTTAATAGCCAACATATGTTAAGGGTTTGCAAACAAATTTGAGGTGATAACAATCGTGATATTGGCATGTACTGTAGACAGGTTGTACTATATCCTGTCAAATGTCACTGAGTTAAATTTTTGAGTTTTTCTCTGACCGAGTAGTCTAATAATTTCTATGTATCGTGATAAAAATTTAATTTATTTGGATAGAAGATAAACATTTCATCGACCGACTTAATATTTAAACAAGAAGATTTAAATGAATGACAAGTAGTGAGTAACAACACTAGAGTTTATTGCTCTATTAGTTTTTACTGCTTTGAAAATGCCATTCTTCTTGCACTGTTTGTAATACTGTACCAAGTTAAATAAATAAACTTATGTCAAATGCTATAAAACTATTAAATTCATATAAATTAATACTATGAACTAGTATGTATGTATTCATGTTTTAAATGATGTGTTAATTTGTAGGGTTTTGATGTTGGAACCACATAAGTGTGCTTCAGGGTTTGTTTCTGATGATTTACAATCCACTAAATCATAAACATTTTCCTCAAACTCTTGTTCATACTCTACTTTGTCTCTCTAACTTGGTCCTTTGCCTCTGTAACACATCATGTACGTAAGGTACATGCTCGCCTTCATTTTAATTGATTATTATTACCTTCATCTAATAATTTTACACACATACTATATAGTCACACCAACATACTATGACTCTGTCAAAGTTCTTTAGGCAATGTGTTTTCGACTTTTCGTAGTATGAGTGCACATTACAATATCACTTTTCAAGCCTCCTTGACTGCCCAGCTTTCCATTACCTTCCAAACAAGAGTGTTTACTCCCGTTCGCCTATATCGTTTGTCTGATATTGTCTTTGTTAGGAAAGTTGAGGGCTATGAAGATGAAACCTTTACTAAAAACAAGCTCCACCCTCGAGAATTTTATTACGGGGAACAAAATTTCTCCCACTTCCATTACAAAGATGAAGTCCCTGGAGAACACCTCTCTCATTTTGATGAGAAAGACAGTAAGATACCTACAAATATGCTCCCTACACCGTACTTCTCTTTCTTTCTTTCCTATTTTATCTTTTTAATTTCATTATTTCCACGATTGTCTGTATTTACTTTTACTCTGCGATTCATTTATGTCGGATCACTGCAGGATTCTGGATTCAAGCTGCTCCTTTTATCGCTTTCAGTTCTTCATCTGTTCAAGAAATATGAGGTTTCTTCATCTTCTTTTTCATGCTCTCCCCTTTCCTCCCTTTTTATTGAACTCAAATAAACAGACAACAACAAACTCCCTTAATGTTAATAAGTTAATTTTTACACTAGATATACATATACATACGTGAAGCTCCAACTGAAAATGTACAAACTGGATAAACTGCTTCACAATGTGAATGTTCTCGATACAAAGAAATCGTCACTGGCTGCTCAGAAGGGTGCAACCTACATTATTACCCTTGAAGCCTCCTGCTCAAAAGGGTGCAACCTAACCTTATCACCTTTGAAGCCTAGCTTCTTGCCTCATTAAAGCAAAAATCCTCAAATCTTTCAAACAAAAATATCTATGTGTCTTGTAGTCCCACCTGCAATGATTAAGATTAAGTTTGTTAAAGATCATGCCATCCAACTGACCACAGGTAATTCTCTCCCGCACAATCGTTTTAATCTATCAGTATAATGTGCTTTATTCTTACTTCATATTGTTATTTCTTTGGGCTCGCCAATATGTTAGAAGATACAATGGGATCAAGGATTTTAGGTCGACAAAAAAGGTCATTATTAATTATTTTTCTGGAATTTTGGTTAACCTTTGAGTCAAACACGGTCTTATTTATCCCTATTCCCTACTGTTGCTGCAATCTCGATTGTTTTAGTCAGCCTAATTTTATTCTACATACAGTTTTTTACCCCTTATTTTAGTTCAAAGTCGAAGACGATGACTTGGATATATGATGTTAATCGAGGAAAAGTGGGAACTAGAATTTTAATTATACTTCTATTACCTCTTTTCCTGCTTTTTTGGCATTTGCCAATTACAGAAATTTGAATAAATTTGGTAATTTATTCTGTAGTTAATGTTATAACTGCTATCTTAATGCAGGAAGATTGATTTGCCATACTATTTCATAGGCTACAAAAAAAAAAAAATGTATCATAGAAAGTCCTAGGACATCACAAAGATTGTAACATATTTTCGAAGTATCATCTATATACCTTAGATTCTTTAGAACACTAATGCTTGGTTCGTTAGGAATAATGTTGTACATAAATTCTGGTTTAATTTAATTGAGAATCTAACATGATGATTTGGGACATGATTGAATATACCTTCATGACTGAATATATGAAGTTAATCATGAAAGTGGGATATTATTCAATTTTACTGCTATTACCTGTTCTTCTTTATGTATCCTCCCACGCACACACCCTCTGCACACTTCTCTTGTTACTCATCTATACTATACTATAATAGGCAAAATGGGGTATAATTTGTAGTTGGTTATCCCCTCTTTTTAGTTATCCTTTTTTTTGGTTATCCCACTACTAAAAAAGAATTAAAAAAGAAAAATATATATATTTATATATAAATTATATACGCACTTTCGTTTTTTATACCAACTCAATAACTGATATATCTTTCGTTTTTTATACCAACTCAATAACTGATATATCATGTTCAACTTTCTTTATTTGCCTTTCACTCTCAACAGAGCATGGCCCAACTTCCTCAGATGCTGTGCTGGTAATATACATATGTATCTTATTATGTTTTCTTTCGTGATTTATGAAATTTTCTTCCATTCTTGATTTGATATTGTACTGAATTGATAAAGTTTGTAACTTTTCGAGTACTTGATAGAATTCTGTCAAGATTGATATTTTATATTTAAATCACTCTTTTAAAATTCAAATTTCGAATTTCGTCAACAACAAATTTATATTAAGATTTTATATTATTATTAGTTCTAAATAAGACATATTATTTATTAAATAACTATTATTATTATTATTAATTTTATTAATTAATATTACAAAGTTAAATTATATGCATAAGCATAATAAATTATTATATTCTATTTTATTAAATCATATAATTTAATATAATAAGCAAAATGGGGTATAATTTGTAGTTGGTTATCCCCTCTTTTTGGTTATCCTTTTTTTGGTTATCGCACTACTAAAAAAGAATTAAAAAAGAAAAATATATATATTTATATATAAATTATATACGCACTTTCGTTTTTTATACCAACTCAATAACTGATATATCTTTCGTTTTTTATACCAACTCAATAACTGATATATCATGTTCAACTTTCTTTATTTGCCTTTCACTCTCAACAGAGCATGGCCCAACTTCCTCAGATGCTGTGCTGGTAATATACATATGTATCTTATTATGTTTTCTTTCGTGATTTATGAAATTTTCTTCCATTCTTGATTTGATATTGTACTGAATTGATAAAGTTTGTAACTTTTCGAGTTCTTGATAGAATTCTGTCAAGATTGATATTTTATATTTAAATCACTCTTTTAAAATTCAAATTTCGAATTTCGTCAACAACAAATTTATATTAAGATTTTATATTATTATTAGTTCTAAATAAGACATATTATTTATTAAATAACTATTATTATTATTAATAATTTTATTAATTAATATTACAAAGTTAAATTATATGCATAAGCATAATAAATTATTATATTCTATTTTATTAAATCATATAATTTAAAAATATTTAAAAGTAACCCGTGCTTTGCACGGGCTATAAGCTAGTTATTCTTAATTACTGTGTAATGCTGATTTGCTGATCATATGCCTTAATCCTGATATTCCTCTTACCTTTGAGAAAATTCATTTCTGATGACTTCTGGGGATTTTGGGCCTGGTCCTGGACCTGGACCTTCTTGCATGTGTTATGATAATAGGAGGTTTAGTTAGATTCCTTGCAGATTATTTTGCTCTACGTTAGGAAGGTCTTGAATACGTTATAAATAATTTTTCTGTAGTGGCTACTCTTTGGTTTTCTCATTAGACGTCGCCCTTGATATTTTCTAGTAAACTGTCATTTTTCTTTAGCTTATTAACTGCTCTACTCTGGAAAAGGGTTGCTGTGTTTAGTTTAGTCGATCATATTTTTTCCCTTGTTTGCTCAGACATAACTTTGATGGTTAAATTCCATTGCCCTAACTTTCGTTGAGCCACTAAATTAGAGATAGGCAGATAGCACCATATCTTTGTTTGGTCTGTAAACAGTTAATTTAGATTGTAGGCTGGATATAGCAAAGAATGACCGATATGGCAGTTATCTTGGACCACTTGAGAAGCGAATGAATCTACTACAAGTTTTAGTAGTAATAGTGTTACTTTGTGTAATGATTTAGCTACATATAAATCATGTATTAGAAAAGTTGGAATATGATAAAGGTTAGGCACACATGACAGATTTTAACACCTTGACTCCTAATATTAGCCCTCAAATTGTCTTGCTAGTCAAGAAGAAAGAAAATTGAGGATAATATTACATATGAATACACACATAGGGGAGGTCGGTAGCTACACATTGCTTGTTCAGTTGTTTGGAATTTGAAAAAATTCATGTGCTTTCTTGCAAGCAATAGAAATTTCGATTTTTATATTGAACCTTTTGAGAATAGTACTGGTGACTGTCAAAGGGTTCGTAAACCTCTCAGCAACCTTTTATTATTGAGTTTTGACCTGGAGTGGATTCAGAATTGCTTTTGTTTTGAAACTGAATAAATTTAAGGAGGTATACTTACTTTTTAAATTTTTATGAAGATAATTTTATATAAATTCAATGTTAAAATAACTACTACTATTACATATGTAATACTTCTTCGTTTCTTTTTTGTATTATTGTAATCTTAAAAATTATACTCTCACATGGAAATGTAACGAAATAACCTAGATTACATGTACGAGATAAACGGGCAACAAATTGTGCGCCACACCTTGTTAAATTCCAAATCCTATCTTCATTTCTTATTCTTTTTAGATGTGGCACTTTGGATATACATGACAAAAGTTAGTGCCTTGTTAAATATCTGTTCTTAGTTATAATTTATAAAGCAAATCATGGGCAATCAGGTCAAAAGTTCGGTCATGCGGATGAAAAATGCGGATTAAAGTATCTTATTAGTAGTGGCGAGCTGCATCAACTTAAGAACTTGATAGCGGGAGGTTTTAGAATTCGAGTAACTGTGAGACTATGTTTTGTTGCAAGCATATTTTCGAAGTACCATCTATACATCTTAAATTCTTCGGATCACTATTTGTTTAGTTCGTTTAATTTTCTTATGCCAAAGAATTCGCTCAGATCCGTTATGTTCCGAAAGATAATAGTCGATGCACATTCGGCTTTTCGAGTATCAAGCGAAGAGAGACACAGAAGGTCACCAAATTGAATAATTTACAAGTCCTCTAAAATTGACTACTTAAAAGCCTGGGGAAAATTTTGCTTAAGTAGTGCTGGACCATAAATTTGACATTTTGAAAAACTGACCAGATTAGCTGAGCTATTATCTTGTTCATGGACCATGGTGGAGATTCAGTACCTAATTATAGAAATTTCAAAACTGGTCCTACTTGGCTACTTTAGATTCTGATCCTCTACATAGATTCATTTACAGTAATGTTTTTGTTTGTCAAATGCACTAATGATAACTTGCTAACAACAATTTAATTGATTAAAACGAAAATCTCATTTGTTAATCGAGTAAATCATTATTTATATACTCGTAACTTGAAATCATTCTTAGAGCAAGTCCAATGCTAGATGTAAAATAGCTATAGCTATTGCTATAATTTAGCATCAAAAAGTGTTTTTTGGTGCTAAAATAGAACTTCAACTCCAATGCTAGTTGCATTTTGCATCCAAATGATTCCAAATTTAACCAATTTTTATTTCTCTCCTAACCTTCATTTAAAGTACATCAACACACAATTCATATATGGTTAAATGATGATGTGGTATGGATGCATAAATGCATCTTTGGTTTCAAATATAGAACCAAGGATGCATTTATGCATATTTGCAACCAATTATAGCACCCCTTTGGAGTTGAGGTTTTTAGCATTTGGTTCTATAATATAGCAATAGAACCAAGAATAGCATTGCATTGGACTTGCTCTTACTTTCATTTATCCGCTCATTTTCATTCCCGTTAACAATCGCCACAATATGAACATCCCACGTTAGCATACCAAGATTTTTATATATTCAAAACAATTAGTCTACGTACATGTACTCTGAATTCTGTAACTGGCACTTAGCATCTCCAATAGAGGTTGCCAAAATAGTTGCCAATTTCTAACACATCATCACATATATTATTTTTTTATTTCTTCTCTCCTCCATCTCATTGTTGGCAACTTTTGTTACAAATCTACTCCAATAGTTGGCAACATTAAAAGTTGCCAATGTGGTTTCATATATAAATTTTTTATTATCTTATAAATACATATAAAATATGGGAGATATAAAAAAGGGTTAAATACATTTTTAAAGAATTGTATGTGTTTTAACTAAATGAGGAAGTTAAATACATTTTTAAAGGCTTGGCATCCTTCTTTTTCATTAAATAACGAATCGCAGCATAATCCGTATAAACAATCATCCTAGACCCAACAAGATAGGATCTGAATTTGTCAAAGGCAAAAACCACAGCAAGTAGCTCTTTTTCTGTGGTGGCATAATTGATTTGTACATCATCAAGTGTCTTGCTTGCATAATATATCACATGCATGCGTTTTTCCTTCTTTTGTCCCAAAACAACACCCACGGCATAGTCACTAGCATCACACATGAGCTCAAAAGGCAAGCTCCAATCAGGGGCTGACTTGATAGGTGCAGAAGTAAGCTCCTTCTTCAACCTGTTAAAATCAACAAGACAACTCTCGTCAAAATCAACTATCTTTTTCAAGTAGATTACAAAGAGGACGAGAAATTTTAGAAAAATCTTTGATAAAACGTCGGTAAAAACCGGCGTGTCCAATAAAACTTCTAATCCCCTTCACAGATGAGGGTGGTGGTAATTTCTCGATCACTTCGATTTTCGCCCTGTCCACCTCGATGCCTTTACTAGAAATCTTGTGCCCAAGCACAATACCATCCTTTACCATAAAATGACACTTCTCCCAATTAAGAACAAGATTAGTGTCTTCACATCTCTGCAACACTTGAGACAAACTGGTTAAGCAAGAATGAAAGGAAGAACCATATACAGTAAAGTCATCCATGAAGACTTCCATGGTTTTTCCTAGAAAATCTGAGAATATAGCTGTCATAAGTCGTTGAAATGTAGATGGGCCATTACACAAATCAAAGGGTAGTCTACGATATGCAAAAGTACCATAAGGACAAGTAACTTATTAGTACCATTTATACATCTTAGATTCTTCGGATCACTATTTGTTTAGTTCGTTTAATTTTCTTATGCCAAAGAATTCGCTCAGATCCATTATGTTCCGAAAGATAATAGTCGATGCACATTCGGCTTTTCGAGTATCAAGCGAAGAGAGACACAGAAGGTCACCAAATTGAATAATTTACAAGTCCTCTAAAATTGACTACTTAAGAGCATCTCCAACTTTCATTCCTGTTAGCCATAAAAGTCTACGTGTCATCATTTATAGAAATCCTTCAAAAAAATCACCACTCCAACCCATCAACCTGTTAACTATAATTTTAGAAAACAAGATACAGATCCTCTATATTTGGAGGATATCCAAAAAATATACATGACATCTAAAAATATCACATCCACTTATATTGTGACACGTCATCAATTTAGTTTAATCTTATATATATTTACTAATTGAAATAACAATAAAATACTTTTTTTAAAATATAGTTAACAATTATAGCTAACACCATTGAAGTACAACTCTTTACAGGTTCAGTAAATTTTACATAATCATTATTTTATATTCTTTTAGCTAACCATTTTAGCTACTACCGTTGGAGATGCTCTAAAAGCCTGGGGACAATTTTGCTTAAGTAGTGCTGGACCATAAATTTGACATTTTGAAAAACTGACCAGATTAGCTGAGCTATTATCTTGTTCATGGACCATGGTGGAGATTCAGTACCTAACTATAGAAATTTCGAAACTGGTCCTACTTGGCTACTTTTTAGATTCTGATCCTCTACATTTTTTCTTTTTTTGACTCAAGATTCTGATCCTCTACATAGATTCATATACGGTAATGTTTTTGTTTGTCAAATGCACTAATAATGATAACTTGGTTCTAAAGATAAAGTTGCTGTACTAATAATGCTAACAACAATTTAATTGATTAAAACGAAAATCTCATTTGTTAATCGGGTAAATCATTTTTTATATACTCGTAACTTCAAATCATTCTTATTTTCATTTATCCATTTTCATTCCGGTTAACAATCGCCACAATATGAACATCCCCGTAAGCATACCAAGATTTTTATAGATTCAAACTATTAACAATAGTCACAATATGAACATCTCCCGTAAGCATACCAAGATTTTTATAGATTCAAACTAAGAACAGACTCTGAATTCTGTAACTGCCACTTATACGTCTCATCGGAGTTATATCTATCCATGAGAGTTTAGTCCTGGAACAATGCATGTGAGGTCGTTTCTGCCGCTATACGTTTGTCATCCCTTGTTTTTAGTACTTCCATCATCCCTTTTTAGTTGTTGAAAAAAAAAAAAAATATTGTTCTTATCTCATTCTTATTTCAATACATTTTTTATACCAATTTTTTCATATATACGCTTACATTTCTAATTTCAGTGTTTGACTTTACAATTAATCTCATCATTTAATATACTAATAATTTAGGGCAACACATGAAAAAAAATTTAACAATAAATTCTTCTTAATCTGTGTGTTTTTTTCCAAATGTGACAAATAAAAATTGACGGAGGAAATATATATTATGGAGTAATTATTATGTACTATACAATGAAAAAGTCCAAAACCTAAATAAAATTAATTTAGATAAATTTTTTTAAATAAACGTACTTGCATTAACTTAAGCTTGTTCAGCAGTAATATTACACGTGATAAAATCTAATATATCACCAATAGCTAATAGCTAATTCGGGTTGCTCTTCTTGACGACTTTAGTCCAAAAAGTAAAATTAAAATATAAAATGGGGTCAATACTACTAATAAAAATGAAATGAGTTGGCAGGGGTGAGTATTCGGTTAAAACCGAACCGAATCGAATTTTAATTTGGTTAATCAAAATCGAAATTCTTACAAAACCATAATCTAAAACGGAACCGAAATATTAATTTCGATTATTACCAAAAATCGATATAAAAAATCGAAATTTAAATTCAATGCAAAAATTGAATAAATGCAAATTAGAGATTACACATCCAACAACCAGCATCCAACATCCAAATTAAAGATTTAAAGGAGTATAAATTGAAAACTGAATGTAGTCAAAATACAGTGCACGTGAAATTACAAAGATTCAAATAAATAAACTCCAAATTGCAAAATAATATTAAGAGCAAGTCCAATGAAATGCTATTCTTGGTGTTATTGCTATATTATAGCACCAAGTGCTAAAAAACTCATTTCCAAAGGGGTGCTATATTTGGATGCATTCTTGGTGCTATTGCTATATATCTTTGGTGCTAAATTTGAAACCAAGGATGCATTTATGCATCCATGCCACATCATCATTTAACTAGAATGAGATGAGTTTGTTGTGAATATTCAATAGAATTTAAAAGAGTTAGGTAAAAGTTAAAAGAATTGGTTAAATTTGAAACTAGTTATAGAACTAGCTTTGGAGGATTACTTTTATTTTAGCACCAAAATTCACTTTTTGGTTCTATATTATAGTAATTCCAATATTTATTTAGCATCTAACACTAGACTGTCAGTGAGACTTCAAATCAAGTTGCCGGTTGCCACAAAGTCATGCCTCCGGTCATAGGAATGTAATGCTGATCCGTTTGCTTGGAGATGAACACATAACATGCCTTGCATGTTATGTACAAGCCATTAGCCTCAAATTGCACAGAAAGAAAGCAGAAGTGCATTTTACATGAATAGGCAATAACAAGTCGGCATGTCTTTTTTTCCACTTGTCAGTTTCAATTAATCAATGAGTTTTTCTAGTTCTAATTAGTCAAATGTCAACGTGGCAAGTAAAATTATACCCCTCTATCATTGTTAACATTTTTCATTTTGAGGATTGTTAACATTTTTTAAAATAGCAAAAGTTTTTTCATAAATTCTCACTTTTCTTCTCTTTTACTTATATTTCTTAATATTTGTATCTCATCCAAATGTTAATTATTGGAATTTCCTAAAATAGTAAATTTTTCTTTACAAATTTTAAATAAGACACATCAAATTTCTTAATATTTGTATCCTAATTAATCAAAGCGAAGTTTGAGAACACTCAAACAAAAATTAATTTGAGTTAATGTTCCTCATTTTTATAAAATGCTAGGGTGCCTTATATCATGTAGTATCATAGCGTAATGTTTTGGCTCGTTCGTCGTAACAGTGTTCCGGTTCTCTCTTTTATTTGTAATAATTATTTTAATTTATTTATCTATACTAGTTTATTAGGGGCTCTTTCTTTTTAATCCGTTGTTAAATTTTAAAATAGATAGATAAAAAACGTTTATATTAATATTAAAAAAATATTTTCTAGTTTAACATTCCACTTACTTCCAACAGTTCAATATTTAAATACCATCATTTTACATTTATACATTATTGTTAAACATTTAAATTATTTAATTATTTATTTTAACTCACAAATATTTAAATTTAGTTTACAATATATCATAATTAAATATTTTTCCCGATTTACTGTAAATATACAAACAAAATATCATCAAATATATATTATTATTTTTTATTATTTTTTGTAATTTATTTTCTACTGAATAAATTCATATTAATCCATAATTAATGAATTAAAATATTTAAAAATAGATGTACAAGAATTATAAACAGATATCAATCTATACTTTAAGTGGTGAAATTGACTTCTGAATCAAGATTTTATAAAATCACAAATAATATATTTTTGCGAAAGTTATCCATTTTCATTTACTTAAGTTAGTCTATAGTTTTTTCCAATGTTTTTTAAGTTAATATAAATTTAATACAATTGCATTTTTTTGATCAAGTCTTAATATACAATTGTATTAATCATTCAAAACAACAATCTTTTTATGAAAACCCACCACATAAACTAGATAATAATGATGGAACCTTTGCATTATTGATATGCTAGGGCGTATACAACTAATTGACCTAAACTAATAAAACAATTTGTAATTATTGATAATAAAAAAGTGCATTCTTAAATTGTCAACCATCACACACATATAAGATGAAAGCCTATTAGGCCATATTTAAATATATAAAACCTTATACATGTAATATAAATTATATTCAAATAAAAAGTACCTTCTTATTCAAATAATAAATTAAGGTGAATAGTATTTTTCAATTGAATGAATCTTGGTTATTTTCTGATAAATAAATTTATGTTTATTTTATATATTAATCAAAATTATTATTAAATTTTACTTGTTTTTCAAATGCGTTTTGTTAGAGATATGTAAGTACGTCCTCATGTGCATCTCGACTATTTGTTCGCGAGTTCAATGAATCATCTAGTTCTAAACACAATTTTAGTTGTTTAAACAATTGCAGCGTTGATCTTGTAGTTGAAGTGTCCGATTCATGAACATTTTTATAGGTGTTCATTACTGGAAATTGTCTTTATAAATGGTAACATACATCATATTCTCATCATTTTCTGTTTTTCGGTTGGATAAGTGAGTACGACATTTCACTATTATTATTATTATTATTATTATTATTAGCTTATAACCCGTGTGCAACGCACGGCTCCTTTTTTAATATTTATAATTATATTAATTTTTTAAATTTTACATGTTATTAATTTACATATCAAATTATTATTAAATAACTGATATTTATAAGATTTTACACATTCGATTTAATATTTGTACTCTATCTTGAATTATTAAAATTTGATTTTTACGATTTTACAGCTCACGTGAAATTAACAAAATAATCTTTAATTTAGTAATGATTTAACAATTATTTTCTAATTAAACCTACGCGAAAACAATATAGAGAAGAAATTGACGATTTTTTACGTTGAATTCCCTATCCCATTTATGAATTCTACTTATAATTCGTTTTTATAATCAAAATACCCTTGTTATTATTTGAATATATTCTACTAACAACTAAATACAATTTTAATAAGTGCATGAGATATTTTGTCCAAAACTTTGATCGGTAGTTTGGTCCTCTACACGACAAAATAAATAAGAACAGTTAGTTCTTAAAATAAATAGATGAAAATCGTTGGATCTAGCATAAAAAATACTTTATATTTTAATATGTTATAAACTAAAAAGTGTATTTATATTGAAATACAAAAAGGTGTATGTCAATGATTTAAATAATATATAATTAAGTTTTCTACATTTTTTTTTCTTAATAATTAGGATATTTCATTGTCAAAAGACGAGAGCTGCTCGTCACAGTATTACACGGAAACCTACACGGAAACCTACTAGGATACATCAACCTGGCTACTACCAGGTTGTCTTGGGACTGGACATCTAGATATACCCGAGAGGGGTGGTACAAACTGTGATACAAAACCAACATGAAAACTTGAACCCTGAAGGCTTTTGTTAGATAGAGATAACATTTCTTTAGGATTAATTACTAACTATAGCCTTAAAACAGCCTTATGCTGCTGCTGCGATTTGGTCTCCCATAAACATGGAGTTCTCTGCTGCTGTGATTCCACCATGGATGGTTTCTTCCATCATTATGTCCTCCTCGTTGTTGTCTGCGTCGATCTCCCTGTCAACAACGACATGAGTTGGTGCATCAGTTTGCCCGAGACCTAGTTCTTCTGTTTGGTCTGAGAGGAGGATACTTTCATCGAAGTTTACTGGGCTAGGTGTCCCATCCTGAATAACCAAATCCTGGTAGCTAGGATCGTCAAGTCCCATCCCCGTATCCCAGTCCAGAAACTCCTCGACCCCTCCTACCGGCCTGTTACAAGTGTACAACATTTCACAGACCCTTCTTCCCAGCCTAGATAGGAATCTGGCCACCTTGTTACGGTTGGGGACAACATAGGCTATCATGCAGAACCACCTTCTATCAATGTTGTTCTTCTATATTGAATATGATTAATGTAGAAATTCGTAATTAATTTTTTTCTTAAGATTCTGAGTGTTTCATTTTAATAATAATTATTAAATCATCACTAAATGAAAGATAACTTTAGGAGTTTCGTGTGAATTGTAAAATCATTCAAATCTGATTTCTAGATCTTAAGATAAAGCCCAAATAATAAATATTGATTTTTTTAATAATAATAAAAAAATTAATAAAATTCAATTCTAAGACATATCTTTTTTAGATTATAATTTTCTAATACGAAAAGGTGTATGTCAATGATTTAAATAATATATAATTAAGTTTTCTACATTGAATAGCATTATCAATGTAGATCTTCTACATTTAATAGGATTAATGCAAAAATTCTAATTAAAATTTCTGAGTGTTTCCATTTTAATAGTAATTATTAAATTATCAATAAATTAAAGATAATTTTATGAGTTTTATGTGGATTGTAAATCATCCAAATCTGTTTTTTAGATTTCAAGATAGAGTCCAAATAATAAATATGAATTTTTAATACTAATAAAAATTAAATAAAATTCAATTCTAACACAATCTTTTTTAATTATATCATTTTCAGATTATAATTTTATTTTTAAAATTCAATTCTAATACAAACTTTTTTGATTATATCCTTTTCAGATTATAATTTTCTTTATAAAATTCACTTCTAACGTAACCTTTTCTAATTATATACTATTTAGATTATAACTTTCTCTTTTAATATGATGTAATCTTGATCGTCCATTTTTAAAAATATTAAATTCGATGGTTGAGATTATTTTGGTAGTACTGTGACCAAAATTATGGATAAGATCCTTCTAGCTTATAACCCGTGCAACGCACGGCTCCTTTTCTAATATCTATAATTATATTAATTGTTTTAATATTTATATGTTATTAATTTACATATCAAATTATTGTTAATTGATATATATATATATATATATATATATATATATATATATATATATATATATATATATATATATATATATATATATATATATATACAAACCTCCTTAAAATACAAACCTAAAAACCAAATTCCAATCCAACTTTAAGCTAATCTAATGACCAAAATAGGGGTATCCTAATACGAAAAAGTCTTATAATTCTACCCTCTATCCATTCATCGAAAAAAAATTAAAAAATATAAAATTTTTTTTAAAAAAATGATGACGTGGCATCAGTTTTTTTTTTTGTTTTTTTTTATGAATGGATAGAGGGTTGAATTATAAGGCTTTTTTGTGAAGGTGCCCCTGGCGGGGTCCTTAGAATATATGAAATATAATATATTTTGTATTGGTTTGTAGTTCTCATTTTAAGAGTGGTTTATATTTGAGCAAAAACCTATATAAGATTTTACACGTTCAATTTAATATTTGTGATCTATCTTGAATTATTAAAATTTGATTTTGACAATTTTACAGCCCGCGTGGAATTAAAAAAAATAGGGGGTGTGTGGAAGTTAGAGGTTTGGGGTGAAATTAGAGGTTTGGGTAGATTAGAGATTTGACCAAATGAAACCTCTAATGTGAGTGCTTGGTTGTTAGAGGTTTGAGCTAGAGGTTTGAGATCAAAAAGCTAATTTTGAAAAAGCTCATTTTAGGAACTTTATCAATTAGAGGTTTGCTATGTGTCACAAAAAGTTAATCAAAAAGCTATTTACCAAACACTTTTATTCAGAACAGCTAATTTAAATTCGGTAGTCAAAACAACTAATTCAACCCGCTAGTCAAAACAACTAATTCAATCAGCTACAGCTAACCGCTATCAGCTAATTGTCAAACAGGACCATAATCTTTAATTTAGTGATGGTTTAAAAATTATTTTCCAATTAAAACTACGCGGAAACAAAAGAGAGAAGTTAAAACTACGTAGAAACAAAAGAGAGAAGAAATTGACGATTTTTTACGTTGAAAATTCTTTTCGATTTATAAAATCTATTTATATTTCGTTTTGATTATCAAAATACATTTCTTATTATTTGAAGATAGTTCTACTAACTACCAAATATAGGTTTAATAATAAGTGTAATAGTGACTTTGTTCAAAACTTTGGTAGTCGGTAGTCTGGTCTTCAGTACGACGAAATAAGTAAGAACTATTACATCTTAAAATAAATAGATGAAAAACGATGGATCTAGCATAAAAAATATTTTACTTTTAAAATGTAAACTAAAAAATGTATTTATATTGAAATACGAAAAAGTGTATTTCAATAAATTAAATCATATAATTTATTTTTTAACAATGAATTGTATTATCAATGTAGGTCATCTACACTGAATAGGATTAATGTAAAAATTCGTAATTACATTTTTTCTTGAGATTCTGAGTGTTTTCATTACGATAATAATTGTTAAATCATCACTAAATTAAAGATAATTTTGTGAGTTTTGCGTGGACGGTAAAATCATCCAAATCTGATTTCTAGATCTCGAGATAGAGTCCAAATAGTAAGTATGAACTTTTTTTAATATTAATAAATAAAATTGAATTGTATCCTTTTTTAATTATATCATTTTCATATTATAATTTTCTTTTTAAAATTCAATTATAATACGACTTTTTTAATTATATATTTTTTAGATTATAATTTTCTTTTTAATATGATATAATCTTGATCGTCTATTTTTAAAAATAATAGATTCAATGGTTGAGATTATTTTGGTAGTACACTGACCAAAATTATGAATAAAATCGCTTTTACGCTTATTATATACAAGGATATAAAAGGATATTATTATTATTATTATTATTATTATTATTATTATTATTATTATTATTATTATCTAAATTTAGTTGTTTAGCCAATGGATCCGATAGTATTGTACTACGATCGGTTAAACTTATTGAATTACTTATGTTTGCAGAGTTCGTTATTTCAATAATTTTGACTTTATTGCTGGTCATTTTAGATCCAACGTGACTCATTTTAATTTGTATCAAAATAAATTATTTTAAAGTATTTGATACCTAATAGGTCGGTTTAGAATATTAAATTCATTTAAAATTTGAGTTGGGTTTAGGTTGATCTAAATTCATTTAAATTTTTTGTCAAAATTCATATAAGTTTTAATATTTTTAATCTTATATCCTTAAAATGATTCATAAATTTATTTCTTTCTTGTTGAGTTTGGTTGGATGATTTGCCGGTTTAATAGTAATAAAAAAAGTCACATGTTTGAATTTCAAAAGGAAATCATGTACTCCTTCCGTCTCTTAATAATTTTTCTACTTTCCTTTTAAGGTAATTCAAATAATTTTTTTTATTTCTATTTTAAGCCATAAAAATTAATATTCAATACACACTACTCCACCCACTACTCCTTAAAAACAATATTCAATACTCATTACTCCACTCACTACTCCTTAAAAATAATATTCGATATTCACAACTCCACCCACTACTCTTTAAAAATAATATTCAATACTCACTACTCCTTAAAAATAATATTAAATATCCATTACTCCACCAATTACTTCAAAAAAATAATATTCAATACCCACTACTCCTTAAAAACAATATTCAATACCCACTAATCCATAAAAAAATAATATTCATTACCCACTATCTTAAAACCCGTGTCATTCAGCAAATAGGAAAAGCTTTTTGTGACCGAGGGAGTATCAATCAAGATGCGGAGAAAAAGAGAAAGCAAGCTTGCGGCAACAACTGATGGCAATGTGGACTCATAAAAGCAACAAAAAATTTTGTGTATTTTTAGTAGCGATTTGTAAAATCAAAATGATATATTTTTTGTATTTTGAGGACATTATTTTTCCTCCTTGAGTTTTTTTCCCATATGATTTTGTTATTGTGGGGTTTTAACGAGACCCTTCTATTGTGGGGTTCTTTCTTTCAGAGTCGAAGGTTTTATTTTCTAAATATCCGGGGGCAATATGCATGTCTTTCAGTTAAATCATGAATCTTCTCGAATGAAACGTTCACTTTTGTACGAATATTGTATTTCGGAACAATTCATGAATGAATTATTTCACCCTGACAAAAAAAAAACAAATAGATATGGTTGAAAACAAATTATTCGGGTTTGAATTTGGATTCAACTCTTTATTAATGAATATTGAACATATTTATATAAAAAAATTATTATCATTTGTTCATATTTATGTAAAATAGCTCGAATAATTTCATAATACTAAAATATGTGTTTATTATAGGTATTCAATTATAATTCATAAATTATGTTTATATACTATTATATAATAGTTGAAACATTAAAATTTTGGTTGGTTATTTGGCCGGTACGACACCTTTTCTTTTACTTAATTATCCTTATTTAATTATAAATAAAATTCATTCTAATAACTAATTAATTTTATTTTTCAAGTAAAATCTATTATCTTTTCTATGACTAATCAATTTCCTTTTTCACCTAATTCACGTTATTATTTCTATTTTCTCTAACTAAAATTTCTCATTTTCCAATTATGACGCAAACGGTTCTATTTAATAATATAAAATAGTAATATTTCAATTATTAATAATTAATCGATTACCTTTTTCAGCTAAAATGTATATTTTTTTCTATTTTTTTAATAACTAACCAATTTCTTTTTCAGGTAAAACACATTATCTTATATATTTTATCTGACAAAAAATTCTCATTTTATAAAATACATTACGGACAATTCTGTTTATTAAAATAAAATAATTATGCTACAATTAATAATAACTAACCAATTACCTTTTTCAGCTAAAACACGTTACCTTTTCTATTTTCTCTAACTAATTTTTTTTTTCAATTATATCACGAGTAATTTTATTTAATAAAATAAAGTGTCAATATTATAATTATTAATAATTAACTGATTACTTTTTCCGCTAAAACGTATCATATTTCTTATACTTTCTAACTAAAATCCCTCCTTTTGTAAAAATATCACGGGTAACATTTATATAATTATTATATCAAATCACATCATTTAAAATTTAAGCCTACAAAATTCATGTTTTAAAAAAATCATTTCAAACTAAAAAAAATATCATATAATATCAAAAAAAAAAAACCGTGCATCCCACGGGTTTTAAACTGGTTATATATTTTTTTATAAAAAATATATATTAAAGTATACTCTACAAATTAGCGTATTTCAGTTTTTTATAAATAATTGTTCAAATATTTTTAATTTTTAAGATAATTTTGAAGGATTTCGAATTCGAATTTGAATACACAAAAACGAGTAGTTCGATATTTAATTGCGTCGAATTGAATCAAAGAAGAACAATTATATTCGAATTTTAGCAAAATATAAATATGTTAATTCGAATTCGGACCCAACCGGAGTCGAACGAGTAATTATATTCGAACCAAATTTAATTATAATAATATTCGCACATGTTCGATTCATTTTCAACCCTATCGATCGAGTATAACAAAATCAATACGAATTTGAATACGTACATAAAATTGCCATTTAACCATTTTAAAGGTGACATCCTATATTAATTTTGGAATATAAGCAGATGTAAACCAGAAGATCACTAAAAATAATCCCACAATAGGGCACTACTATCGTCCAACAACATTTTATTAGTGAAAAAAAAAATGAAGAAAGAGAATATCAACCACTGAGATAAAGGCGAAAGTTGAAGATAATTTGTATTTTTTTTCTAATAATTATGCTTATATATCTTACAAAGTTAGTATTTATTCTAACAAATTTTTGGGGTGAGTAAGAGTCGAACCCAGACCTAGGACGACAAAAACTAGATAATTTTTATTAAAGATTTATTTTAATCATATTGTAACTTTGGTTACATGTATAATACTTACTAACATTTTACACGTGATACGCAATGAAAACATAATTTCAAAAAATTTAAAAATTTAAAATAGTTAAAAAACAATATTATATATCAAAAATTAAATTATTTTATAAAAAAATTTCTTCCAGACAATTTTACGATATTTTATACTATATTTATGGAAAAGTTCAATATGAACATGTCTTGAGGATTGGAGGACTGGACATATAAAACAATAAAAATGTAATTGTTAATAGAAAAAAATAAAGCAAATACATGAATGGAAATAAAAGAGTAAGTGATCAATTCTTTGGGTGTTACTGATGAATTGGATCTCTTACTGATGATTGGATCTTTTAGAGCATTTCCAACCCCACGTTTTCCTTAGCAAAAACCTTCAGCTGGTATGTGAATAGTACAAAATATAGCCAATCTCTCAAAACTTCATCTCTTCAACCAACACTTTCCATTAGCTAAAATTATAGCCATTGATCTCTGCCTGTCTATATTTGGGCCAACAGATCTGTAAGGACTTCTCCCGCAATTTTTTGTTCCCTTCTCCCCTGCTTGGTTTCCCGCCATATTATTTTTAATTTGTATTTATTTTCAATCTCTTTTTTTTTTACTTCAAAATTATGTCTTTTATTTGTGATAATGGTACAAAATGGGATTTGCGATATGTTGGAACATCACAATTTCTATTTTTTTTAATTTAAAATTATAAAATCAATTAACAGTAACATTACATATTAAAATTTAATAAATTTTTTAATTTACATTTCTAAAATATATGACCACAATTTAAGATCAATTAATAGCAATACAATTTTCATTGAAAAGACATTGTTTGAAATTATAAAATACTATTTCAAAATATAGCTATCCCTTATTGCCAATCCCATTGGAGCACAACACCTTACAGTTTCAACAAATTTTAATTAACCATTATTTTATAATGTTTTAGCCAACTCCATTGGAGATGTTCTTAAACTGCTAAACAGGTTTAATACCTTTAGAGACTGCTGAAAGGTCATATCATGTTGCACGTATATTACCTCCAATCTTGTTTGAATTCTAGAAAAGTTTCAAAAGTATCAAAGGCTTGTTTGTATTTTTTTTCCTTGTACAATGGTGAAATTATATTAAGGACAATAATAATAAATAAAAAATTGATTGAATGATTTATATAGTAGATCTCAAGCTATAAGTCTGGAAGCATTTAAACCTATAATAAATGAATATTTACATATAAAGTCAAGTATAATGGGAATTTCACCATATTGAAATGACTCGTCGCTAGTGATCTTAACACATTTTTAGCCAATCAATCCTATTACATACGAATGTAACTTCGTGGCTCGATGTATATACAAGACCTTCAATATCATATAAAACATACATATAGTTAGTAGATCTTAGAGGGCAGAAACATAGTACAAAAACTAGTAACGATACAGGTCAAATGACTATAATTGTCATATATTCAGGGACGGACGCAGAAAATTTATTCAAGGGGGACCAAAATATATTATATAATTTATCGCATATTAAAATAAATATTGTTTTAATACATGAAAATTGAGACCGTCACTCTTTTAAGCCACGAAGAAATCATTTGTAATAGCATTTATATTAATACTACAATCAATTTCTTTTTCCATATATAACATTAAACAATCTTATTATCTGAGACATGTATGAGTACTGACTAATAATATTCATTTTTTAAAATACTTACAAACAGGTGAAAATAATATGTATTCTTCTTTTATTTTAGTTTGGACCATAAATTGAACTAATGGCTATATAATTTTTTAAATTGTGAGCTTGTACAATTAGATCAATAAATCAATAAAATCCAAAATATAGTAAAAGACAAGTGACTTATATTACATAACTAGAACCATACTACAACCATACATACATGTGTATTACCCCCTTCTGTTTAAAACCTGGCGGGGGCCACGGCCTCATACACTGTGTCCGCCCTGCATATATTTATTACATTTTCAAATGCAAGTGCAATAACAAAAATTCGTAGTCAAATCATAGAGTACTTTATAAATAATAGATACTCCCTCTGTCTCATAAAATTCTTCTCATTTTTCTTTTCGGGACATTTAAAATACTTTTTCCCTTTCTATTTTAGGCCATAAAATAACTATATTTTATACCCACTACTCCACCCACTACTCCACCCACTACTCATTAAATAATATAAAATATCCACTATTCCACCCACTAACCCTTAAAAACAATATTCAATACCCACTATTCCTCCACTACTCTTTAAAAAACCATTTTTTCTTAAAACCCGTGTTTTTCCCCAAATGAGAAGAGCTTTGCGAGACGGAGGGAATATTTCATTAGTGACATATCATTCTTTACGTATATTATAGTGACTTGTCAATAAAATAAAGTAGAAATTTTATTCTCACAATCTAATAATACAAATTGCCAAATATAAACACTTCGTAGTTATACAAATACGATAATCATTATTAATTTGGAGAAGGGATGAGGATACTCACTAAGTGTGGTATAATCTTAAAGAAGCAGAAAGACCGCTTATTTGTAGCACATTTTCAATACTCACTTCATATCTTCAGTACTCAATTGTCACTGTCAAATCCAAAATCCTTACATTCCACTTCAAATTCAAATCTCTCCATCTCACACTCGCAAACGTCCTCGACTCACACTTTCAAACATCGACGAAAAAAATGAAGCAACAAATTTATATATTAGTTTGATTATAGAACGAAAATGTTTGACATTAAATTTTGAGATAAGGATATATATTTTTTGTATGGAAAGAAAGATATTTGCTTTTGGAAAATATGCATGTCCCATATGCGAATATAAATGATTAATTCGAGCATCATTCGCGACAATCGTTATCTAGGGCAATTGATGTTAAAAATTATGTTATTTGGGTCATTTTTTCTTCGTTTTTGATATGTAATAAAATTCTATTTTATGTTACAATTGTATTTTTATATAATTATTTTTTAATAATTGTTTTAATTTTAATTTAAATAATTTATATAAATTTAATTAATGAAATACATGGTTTAAAACTTATTTTATAAAATTTTAAATTAAATATGTTGTTGAGAAAATTCCGGCCTTGAATTTTTATTAAAGTAATTTAATCATATAAAATATTTAATCATTAGATCTAACGGTTCTTATTTATTACTAAAATTCTAACAGTAATTATTCATTTTATACGGATTTTTAATATATATTATATTAGTGATTGAAAGATGTGTTGTGATATTTTTGGGTATATATTAATAATTGCAAGATTATGTTTTAAATTAAAAGGTAATGTGTTTTAATTAGAAAATCTATACAATTATATAAAAGCCGAAACATTAAAAGTTTGGTCGGTCGGTCGGTACGGTACCTATTGATTTTACTTATTTATCCTTACTCACATATAAAATCCATCCTACTAATTAATCAATTTTCTTTTTCAGGTTGAACATATTATCTTTTCTATTTTTTAATAACTAAATAATTTCCTTTTTCATGTAAAATACAATATCTTTTCTATTTTATCTAACTAAAATTTCTCCCTTATTAACCAATTTCCATTTTCAGGTTAAACATATTACCTTTTCTATTGTTTAAAAATTAAATAATTTCTTTTTTCAAGTAAAATACAATATCTTTTACATTTTATCTAACTAAAATTTCTCTTTTTTTAAAAATACTACAAGTAATTTTGTTTAATAAAATAACATAATTATATTATTATTACTATTAACTAAGCAATTACCTTTTCAGCAAAACACGTTACCTTTTCTCTTTTCTGTAACTAAAATCATTCTTTTTCTAATTATATCTCTTTTCTCTAACTAAAATATCTCTTTTTCCAATTATATCATGGACGATTACCTTTTTCAGCCAAAACACGTTACCTTTTTTATTTTCACTTACTAAAATATCTCTTTTTCCAATTATATCACGGGCGTTTCTATTTAATAAAAATAAAATAATAATATTATAATACTAATAATTAACCGATTATCTTTTCAGCTAAAACGTATCATCTTTTCTATTTTTTCCAATTAAATTATTTTTTTTAGAAATATCACGAGCAATATTAATTTCTCATTTTCTAAAAACACAATGAGAAATTTTATTTAGTAAAATAACATAATTTAATTATAATTACTATAAACTAATCAATTACCTTTTTTACATAAATCATGTCACCTTTTAAATTTTCACGTTACCTTTCTATTTTCTCTAACTAAAATCTCTCTTTTTCCAATTATATCACGGGTGGTTCTATTTAATACAATAAATTAATAATATTATATATTAATAATTAATCGATTACCTTTTCAGCTAAAACGTAACATCTTTTATATATTTTCTAACTAAAATCCCTCTTTTAATAGAAATATCACAGACAACATAAATTTCTTATTTTCTAAAAACATTACGAGCAATTGTATTTAGTAAAATAACGTAATTAAATTATAATTACTATAAACTAATCAATTACTTTATCGCCTAGAACATGTTACCTTTTTAATGTTCTCTAACTAAATCCTCTCTTTTTCCAATTATATGACGGGCATTCTATTTAATAAAATAAAATAATAATTTTATAATTACTAACAATTAACCGATTACATTTTTCAACTAAAACCTATCAAATTTTCTATATTTTCATACTAAAATCCCCCATTTCTAGAAATATCACGGATAACATTTATATAATTATTATCAAATCATCTCATATAAAAATTTAAGCCTCCAAAATTCATGTTTTAAAAAAAGTAATTTAAATTAATAAAAAAAATCATATAATATTAGAAAAATCCGTGCATCACACGGGTTTTAAGCTAGTACTGTAAATATTAATGATTGGAAGATACAATATATATATATATATATATATATATATATATATATATATATAGGGCTACTCCAATACAAACCTCCTTAAAATACAAACCTACAAACCAAGCATAATCTAATATTTCAAGCTAATCTAATGACCAAACTAGGGGTACCCCAATACAAAAAATGCTTAAAATAATTGGCTCTATCCAACAAAAAAAATAAAAAAATAAAAAAAACAAAAAAATATTCACTGTTCACGTGATGACGTGGCAGTGGATTTCACTGGTTAACGGTGCTTCGCACCTTCTTGTACGGCGCTTCGCGCCTTTATCATTCTAAAGTTGTAAGGAATGGCAATCAATGGTAAAGGCAATAGACGATTGACGGGTGTGTCGAGGGCCTGCGGCCCTCATGACTAACTAACTCATCCGTTTACTGTATTAAATGCTTCGCATTTCCACGGCAAGTTTTTTTTTTTTTTTTTATGGATAGAGGCAATTATTTTAAGCATTTTTTGTGAAGGTACCCTTGGCGGGAACCATAGAATAAATGAAATATAATTAATTTAGTGTTGGTTTGTAGGTTTGTATTTTAAAAGTGGTTTGTATTTGAGCACTTGCCTATATATATATATATATATATATATATTGATAATTCGGTGTCCGGGCCAGCTTGCGCGCAACTTGACTTATCCGGAGGGCATACTAGCACACTCATACACCCGAGCATGGTAGCCCACTTAATCCTTGAGCATCCCATGGAGAAGATACAATATTTTAGGTATTTATAAAGGGTAATATCTTCAATTTAAAGTAAACGTCTTTTAATTGAAAAAGACAATCAGCTAATTATCATTAATTACCTTATTTTATTATTTATTTATTTTAATAATTAGTATAATCGTACCGAAAACGAAATATCTAAACTTTCAATATTTCAGTTATCGTAACAACCGACAAAGCTTTTAATGTTTCGAATTTTATATAATAGTATATATTTTAATTTTTGAATCTATAAAAGATCTGATCTTTTATTATGTCATATTATTTATTATTTTAATTATAATTATTCGTGTTTTCAGCACTTTGGGGCTCGATGCTTCAATTAATGAAATATATGACCTGCCCGGTATATCCATAATTACGCGTAGGGATTTGGGCTATACATTGATCGGCTAACTACTTTCTTCTACACATGTCAGTGACTAAACTTTATAACTGTATCATCCTCATCAATGTCCCCTACTGCAAAACGCTTTAACTTGTCTTCAACGCGGGATCAAATTATACATGGAAATCAAATAATACAAATTAATTAAAAAAAGCCAAATCATAACTGATATATAAATTTACACATCAAATCAGAATTAACCTATGGGTCGTACAGTTTATACTAGAAGCCAGTAAACGCACCTCAAAAATTTATTATTAAAATTACTCATTCCGTTCTGAAATAATTGTTTGTTTAATTTAAATTCTTGAAAATTTGAAGAGTATCATAAATCGAAAACCAAATTGAATGCGGATGTAATTGGAGACAGGGATACAGTGGTAAAAAAAAAAAATCAAAACCAATTTATAATATGAATTTATAACATGAGAGAGGAAAGGGGGGGAGTTTCCTTGACAACAAAGTCTCGAGAGCCAAAAAAAACAAATACGACCCTTCTCTGTTTCCATGTATAAAAAATCCAATGTTCATAAATATGACCATTCTTCACCGCCTTCTCATAATCTCGAGCTGAGCGAGAATTGAATCAGGGACTGGGAATAAGCAACGCAACCCTCATCTACATATTCATTCTTTCATTCAATCTCTCTCTCTCTCTCTGTCACGTAATATTTTTCACATAGCATAGATATATTGATTTTTGAGGATGTTTAAAGTTCCGGTGATATGTGGAACGCAGTTAGAAAGAGAGATGGAGGAATTATCACGTGACGGAAGTTATTACAGTCTAACTACTGGGATTCTACCTTCTCTTGGTGCTCGTAGCAACCGTCATGTTAAGCTCCGTGACTTCATTATTCATCCTCGGAATCGTTGGTACAGGTATTTGCCTTTTTGATTTTCGAAGATCAGTCTGGACTGTAGCCTAGATTCCGTCAATGTGTAATTATGTGTTTATCTAGTTCTTGAATTACTCGTGCTATAGTATAATTTTACAAGGATTATGTATATTGTTCATTGATCGGAAAGCTGTATTTCTGCAATTCTTAACTCTTTGCATTGATTTCTACAGTTGTGCTATTATTGGTGTCTCGTGAGTAACGATTTTTTTATTGATTTCTGCACTATTTTCTTCTCCTTCTACTTGGCATTCTCATAAAAGACTATTATTATCGTTTACTACCCCACCAAATTTTTCATTACCATTGTTAGTTACTATTTGCTAGAATCTTGAATCTTTACATGTGAAACCTATTTCATGGTCTTAATTTTTTTAATATCAGTCAACAAAAGCAAGATTTCTCCCCTTTTGTCTTTGTGTTACACACACATTGATAATTATATGCCATCATACTGCAGATGACCAATTTGTATTATGCATCTTTAACTGGTTCCCCACACGGGTTTATTTCTTTCAGTGTTTGCCTGCTAAAAGTGTTTGATCATAAGCAATCTGTATGTTTTTTATTGGCTAGTTTTTTTATGCTTGTCCTTAGATTGTTTTTACTTGTTTTCTCTTTTTCTATTTGCTTTAAAACTTTTCTACTGTTCTAGCTCACTTTGTTTGATGGTGTTTTTTGCTGACTTTGAATATTTTTCTTTTGTCTTCATAAATCATGCGGGTGGTTCTGTACATGTATTAGTATTAGTATTAAACTGTGCTCAAAAGTCTCTGCCACCTCTCCTTCCTTATTTTATTTGTGTTAGTTATCAGTTTCTTGTTTCACTAAATCTACCATTCAACTACTTTTCAAGAGTCATCATGTACCTATGTACCATGCAATGTTACTTGGAGATTTTATGTCCTTTGCTGATAAAATTTGATAATAACAATTAAACTCCTAGGTGGTTTTCGAAGTATTTGGGTGCTTCATGACTTAAATATGAAAACCGAGGTGTATAAGATGTCTTGTAATTTACATGAAGATAGATAAATGCTACCACAGTGATATTGTTGCTCTGTCTTACTGAATGATCATGAAACAAAAGAGTTTAATTCTGGCGTTGAATGGGCACACTCTCTATAATTGGTCTATCATGATCATTTGTAATTTTTCTAATCATAAGAATACAAAGCTCATATATTTTTATTTCAAAATTGCAGGGCCTGGGAGATTGCTCTAGTTATTCTTGTTATCTACACTGCTTGGGCATCCCCATTTGAGCTAGGTTTTCTTCACAAAGCACGGCCACCGCTCTCCATCATTGATAATGTTGTCAATGGGTTCTTTTTCATTGATATCGTACTCACTTTCTTTGTTGCTTACGTTGATACAAATACCTACCTTCTTATTGATGATCGCAAGTTAATTGCTTGGAAGTATGCAAGAACTTGGTTGGCATTTGATGTCATATCTACAATACCTTCCGAACTTGTTCAGAAGATTTCCCCATCACCTCTCAGGACATATGGCTTATTTAACATGCTCAGACTCTGGCGTCTTCGTAGAGTTAGTTCTCTATTTGCCACGTACGTTTTTAGTTTTTTAATTTTTTTTCTTGAATGGTGTACAAACTTTCCGGTTACTAAATCATGAGCTGTTCTTAAATTTATGCAGACTGGAGAAGGATAAAAACTTCAACTATTTCTGGGTTCGATGTGCGAAGCTTATTTGTGTAAGTGCAAATGCTTTCCTGTTTCATCCTAAATTAGGTGCTGTAAAAAAACACAGATACGCAGATTAATGGAATGTCTTCAATTTCTTTTACAGGTTACACTTTTCGCAGTTCATTGTTCTGGCTGCTTCTATTATCTTATAGCAGCTCACTATCATGACCCGTCGAAGACGTGGATTGGGGCGTCTATCACTGACTTCAAGACCGAGAGCTTATGGATTGGCTATGTGACGTCAATGTACTGGTCCATTACAACTCTCACAACAGTTGGTTATGGTGACCTGCATGCTCAGAATACAGGGGAAATGATTTATGACATATTTTACATGCTCTTCAATCTTGGGCTGACTGCTTATTTGATAGGAAATATGACCAACTTGGTTGTCCATGGTACCAGTAAAACCAGAGAATTTGTGAGTACATTCTTGATATATACCATCTTTACAATTTTATTTAGTGAAGTCTGTTTCATAATAACATTTCTTGCGCTGTAATTGATACGTCGAGTTTCATTGCTAAATCTTTTAATTTGAACAGAGGGATACCATTGAAGCCGCATCTAGTTTTGCTCATAGGAATGGACTTCCTGTTCGACTGGAAGAGCAGATGCTTTCACATTTACAGTTAAAATTTAGGACAGACTCTGAGGGGCTGCGGCAACATGAGGCCCTTGATACTCTTCCAAAAGCCATCCGCTCAAGCATTTTACATTTCCTCTTCTACTCTATTGTGGATAAGGTTTACTTGTTTCGAGGGGTGTCTAATGATCTGCTCTTTCAGCTGGTAAGTCTATTTGTAGAATCTTTAAATATGTTTGTTTGTTTGTGTCCCCCCCTTATAAATGCCACGTCAATGGTCTGCAGGTTTCAGAGATGAAAGCTGAATACTTTCCACCCAAGGAGGATGTCATTTTGCAAAATGAAGCACCCACAGACTTCTACATACTTGTTACAGGAGCAGTTGTCAGTTCCTAGCCCTTTTTTCTTCAATATTTCATCCTTGGTACTTAAAACAACTTATTCTAGTGTTTGACAAACAATGATATCTGACTCTAGTTTTTTTTAACAGGATCTACTAGTTCTTCAAAATGGCGTAGAACAGGCAAGCATACTTTAATGTCATGACATGTTTTCTAGTACTCACTTCTTGCATTATGGTGTTAACTAACATGATGAAGTTAATAACTCAATATAGGTCGTCGGTGAGGCAAAAAGTGGTGACCTTTGTGGTGAGATTGGTGTACTTTGTTATAGGCCTCAACTCTTCACAGCACGTACCAAAAGATTGAGCCAGCTTTTACGTTTGAATCGCACGACATTTTTTAATATCATTCAGGCCAATGTTGGTGATGGGACGATCATCATGAATAATCTCCTTGAGGTATGTATTTAAAATTGAAATAAAACCTTTTGTTTGAGACACATCACTTCCTCTCTTGTAAGGTTTGTTAAAGACTGCTAACTTCATTTTGGTTTATTGGTGGCTGCAGCATCTGAAAGAGCAAAAGGATCCAGTCATGGAGGGAATTTTACTAGAGACAGAACATATGCTAGCTCGAGGTAGAATGGACTTGCCTCTTAGCTTATGCTTTGCTACACTTAGAGGAGATGATCAACTATTGAATCAACTTCTTAAACGTGGCCTTGATCCCAATGAGTCGGACAACAATAACAGGACAGCTTTGGTAAGTTTTTTCTTCTTTTGCGTAAAATTGAAAAAAAATTACCGACTCTTAATACATGATTTTTAGGATAATTTCTGTCTGTATAAACATATTTCAGCACATAGCTGCATCCAAAGGAAATGAGAATTGTGTGCTACTCTTACTGGATTTTGGAGCAGATCCCAATAGTAGAGGTATTTATTTATCCTCCAGTACTGAATTCATAAACAAAGTAATATAGTTTTCAATTGAATAGATAAATATGCTAATGATCCCGGAATCCTTATCCCCACTGAAAAATCGTAACCTAAGCAAAACATGAATACAGATAAATTTTAGATTAAGTTTGTTAAGATACGTCAGTATAGTAGAATACTTCTCAATTATTGCAAGCATGTTAGTTGTTACACAACCCACTAGGATCTAAAATTGCAATCACTGCCTGCACTCTATAAACAGGTAAAGAGTAATGTATTCTGTAACTTGTAGCATATTCTATGACTTAAGTATCTATCAAAACATATCAGCATATAGTTTGTATTTGTTAATGTATCATTCACTTAATCACATATGTAAGTTGTGATTTCGCTTCTCGTCTGACATAATCTACCTAAATCAAGACACCAAATCAAAGTGATCTGAGACATAAAGCACTTGTTTCTGCGACTATTTTTGGGAATTCTTGAATTGACTCTGTCATGTTCTTACGGGGATTATTCGTCAGATTTTTTAAACATAACTGCTAGAGTATTGCATTTGCATGATAGTTATATGCTGTCCTGATCTGTTCAT
The DNA here is from genome assembly GCA_036435485.1 of Saposhnikovia divaricata. Lineage (NCBI taxonomy): Eukaryota > Viridiplantae > Streptophyta > Magnoliopsida > Apiales > Apiaceae > Saposhnikovia > Saposhnikovia divaricata. Next base: position 24,900,482 of record CM071599.1, read on the forward strand.
CGGTCATGACCAAAGAGTAGTAATATTAATAGAGGGTTTTTTGTCTAGTGTGTGCACAAGGACACATGCTAAGAATTCGTGTTTGATGAATTTGAAAATTTTGATTGGTGAAGATTTTTGTGCAGGGGATCCATCATTATTAATGAAATTTCTAGCAATCCAATTTTGACAACTAAACGAGCACGAATTCTTAGCATGTGCCCTTGAACACACACCAGAAAAACCGTCTGCCTGCATTATGGATAAGATAAAGTACCTCTGTAGAAGGTGTGATTATCCATAAAGTATTGCTTAATGCAGAGAATATGATAGAATGAACAGTCGATTTTTAGGGTTGACTTTCCTTATTTAAAATCACTACCAAGGTCGGTGGAATCACTTTATTAATACATGGAGGCATGTCCAACTAGATATATATGTTTATTTTGATTGGTGAACCATAATGTTTAATTGATGCATGTCTACCAAGTAACAAATAAATTAGTGGGTCGTGTATATACGTGTATATAATGCACAAGACTCACGCATAAGATTATAATATAGTTTAATGAAGGTTCTTATGTACGTAATCTTGCTCTTATTTTTCAAAGAACAAATTGTTTTCACATTTTCGAACGAGTGACCCACCACCAACACTTAATATTTTAGTAGGTTGTCATAAATAATTAACTTGAATTTCTTTTCCTATATGCAGATTCTGAAGGGAATGTACCACTGTGGGATGCCATGTTGTCTAATCATGAACAAGTGGTTAAACTATTGGCAGATAATGGTGCTGTAATATCTGCAGGTGACACTGGACATTTTGCTTGTGTTGCTGTTGAACAAAATAACTTGCAACTGTTAAAGGAAATTGTCCATCGCGGAGGGGATGTCACCCGTCCTAAGAACAACGGATCGACAGCCCTCCATGTTGCAGTTTGTGAGGGTAACATCGATATTGTTAAGTTTCTTTTGGACCAAGGATGTTATGCTGACAAAGCTGATGACCATGGCTGGACTCCAAGGAATTTAGCTGAGCAACAAGGACATGAAGATATTAAACTTCTTTTCCAATCCCCGAAAATTGGAAGAACTCAATCTGCTGATGTTGAACTGCCCGAGGAAAAACACGGGGTTCGTTTTCTAGGGAAATATAAAAGTGAGCCAACAATACGGCCAACATCTTCTGACAGGAATGGAGAAAGGGAGTCACTGGGACGTCCTAGGCGTCGCCGCGGTAACAACTTTCATAATTCACTATTTGGGATCATGTCATCTGCTAATGGCGAGGAAAATGACTCGCTCTTATCTGTAAATCCAAACAAATTTGCTTTGAATGTTCCACATTACACTGCTAGAATAACAGTTAGTTGCCCTCAGAAGGGAGATGTAACAGGGAGGCTCGTGTTACTTCCACACAGCTTTCAGCAGTTGCTTGAGATTGGTATCAAGAAATACGGAATCATGCCTTCTCGGGTTCTAATCAAAGATGGAGCTGAGATTGATGAAATAGAGTTAGTTAGAGATGGTGATCATCTAGTTTTTGTTGGTGATCAGACAATCGATGAAATTAAACTGCAATATTGTTAGACTTTGAGAGATAACTGATGCATCAGTTGCTGCATCATTCTCAATATGTAACTTCTTACGTTTACAAAGATAATTATACACCATAGTTGAATTTTGACCTCATCTGCTTCATTCACCCTGCTGAATATCTAAAAAAAATAAAGTAAGTTTATGTTGTAAAACGTGATGACTGGTGATTGACATTTTGTCAAATAGGAAATAGTGAAGCTAGTATCCAGGAAAAGAAAATTGCAGCTAAACGTTAATTACATGCTCTCTTCAATTTGCTATAAATAACATGCAATATTGAATGAAAAAATACACCGAGCAGTTTCATCTCTTTCTCTGCTCTCTCTCTCTCTTTGTTAAGTAGTAATATTTGTTAGTATCTCTTCTATTTTAACGAGTATATTACAACACGTTATCAGCACGAAACCTTGCCGGAACTGAGAAGGTATAATTATATATATATATATATATATAGGCAAGTGCTCAAATACAAACCACTTTTAAAATACAAACCTAAAAACCAACACTAAATTAATTATATTTCATTTATTCTAAGGTTCCCGCTAAGGGTACCTTCACAAAAAATGCTTAAAATAATTGGCTCTATCCATAAAAAAAAAAAAAAAAAAAAAAAAAAACTTGCCGTGGAAATGCGAAGCATTTAAGACAGTAAACGGATGAGTTAGGTAGGTAGTCATGAGGGCCGAAGGCTCTCGACACACCCGTCAATCGTCTATTGCCCTTACCATTGATTGCCATTCCTTACAACTTTAGAATGATAAAGGCTTTCGCGCCGTACAAGAAGGTGCGAAGCACCGTTAACCAGTGAAATCCACTGCCACGTCATCACGTGAACAGTGAATTTTTTTTTATTATTTTTTTTATTTAATTTTTTTGTTGGATAGAGCCAATTATTTTAAGCATTTTTTGTATTGGGATACCCCTAGTTTGGTCATTAGATTAACTTGAAATATTAGATTATGCTTGGTTTGTAGGTTTGTATTTTAAGGAGGTTTGTATTGGAGTAGCCCCCTATATATATATATATATATATATATATGGCCGGAGCACCGCCTACTAATAACTAAAAATATATAGTCGGAGAACCGCCTAATAAAACGGTACCATTTAATTTTAGGTAATATCGAAATATTGTGGGAACCTTTTAATTACATTATCATTGATATAAATTTTTGTAATATTTTAACTGACCTTTATCTACGCTATTGTTAAAATGGTACCATTCATCGAAAGATAGTGGGAACATTTTTTATGATTATTATTTATTGTAAATAATCTTTGTACATGAACTAACTTATGCAAGATTTTCTACCTAAATATATTTATCCGTCGGAGATAACCTGTATACGCAGACGTCTGTACGGCGGGTGAAAATTCATTTGTTGTTCTATACATAGATCTGTTTATAATATCAATGATAATAATGATATATACATTTATTATTGCGTATTTGTTAACGCACCCGATTAACTAGGATTTATGTAATATTTATATTGATGATTTAAGTTTGATAATTTGTGTGTTAAATTCAGATTTAGTATGACAAACCTTACAAGCCTATCGTTCGTTGTATTGGACATTTCTGTAGATAATTATTTGTCATGGGTATAAGATGCAAAACTGCATCTTGGTTCAAAGAAATTAAGCGATACGATAAAGGCAGAAAATACAGCCATGCTGAAGAAAACTTTAGCTCTATTATTTTTCTCCGACACCACATGCATGAAGATTTAAAATCTGAATACCTAGAAGTCGAGGATCCTTATGTTTTATGGGAAAATCTAAAAGATAGGTTTGACCACCAGAAACTAGTTTATCTGCCTGCAGCTGAAAATGATTGGGCTAATCTAATACTTCAGGATTTTAAGAGTGTTCGGGCATATAGTTCTGCTTTATTCCAGATAAGTTCTAGGCTCATTATGTGCGGTGAGAAAGTTACTGAGAAAAGAAAAATCGATAAAACATTATCAACTTTTCACCCCAATAATATCAACTTAGCTGAGATGTATAGGGAGTGCAAATTCACCAAATTCGGGGATATTCTATCAATTCTCCTTGTTGCTGAACAGAATCATGAATTGGTGATTAAGAATAATCAATCCCATCCAACGGGATCTGCCCCTTTACCTGAAGTAAATAACATGTCATTCCAGCAGAATGTACGTGGAAAGGGGCATAGAAGTGGACGAGGCCAAGGTCGATACCGTGGACGAGGTAGAAGTCACGGGAACTTTCGTCCTTATAACAGCTCTGGTCACCGGAAGTGGTAATCTGAACAAAGCAAAAGAAAGGCACCACAGGGAGGGAAAATGGATAATAAATGCCATAAGTGTGGAATGGAAGGACACTGGGCACGTAATTGTCATATCCCAAAATATCTTGTTGAGCTATACCAATCATCTCATAAGTCAAAAGGAAAAATGGTGGAAATGAATTTCGCCAACAATAACCTAGATGATTCCCCGATAGTTACAACTGGAGGAATAAGCATTAATGGTCCGAATGAACATAACAAAACTCCCATATGGGAGGCTGAAGATTAGTTTCATAAAATTACTATAATAATGTGTATTATCTTGTTTAAACTATGTAGTGTGTTATGTTTTCTATCGAATAAATGTGTGTTTCTTAATTATGCACAGAATGGTTTCCGAGGATATATGCATTGCTGATTGTGGCACAACTCATACGATTTTACAGAGCAGGAAATATTTTAGCCTTCTAACCAAAATCGAAGCACAAGTTGGGACCATATCTGGTGTTTCTAATATAATTGAGGGTTTTGGAAAAGTTAGTTTTATCTTACCTAATGGCTAATGGCACACACTTACGTATTCCAAATGCATTATTTTCTAGTAAGTCCACTAGAAATCTTCTTAGTTTTAAGGATATCCAACTCAACGGTTTTCACATCACCACTTCCGAGGCTGGTAAAGAATATCTTCTTATCACTTTAGCTAATTCTAGCAACAAGAAAATCTTAGAAAAGTTTCACCCACTTTCCTCAGGATTATATATGTTGAAAATTAGATCCATTGAGTCATACAATGTCATTGCTTCCAAACTAAAAGATCCAAAATCATTTACACTTTGGCATGAAAGATTAGGTCACCCTTGTGTCTCTATGATGCGTCGCATTATAGAGAATTCTACTGGACATCCTCTTAGAGATCTTAAAGTTCTTTCAAGCAATGACCTTCCTTGTTCATCATGTTCTTTAGGAAAATTGATTACTCGACCATCTCCTACTAAAGTTCAACTTGAGAGTCCAAATTTCCTTGAAAGGATCCAAGGCGACATATGTGGGCCTATCTACCCATCTTCTGGTCCATTTAGGTAGTTCATGGTATTAATTGATGCCTCAACTAGATGGTCCCATGTTTGTATTCTCTCAACTCGTAATGATGCTTTTGCAAAATTACTTGCCTAAATAATCAAATTACGAGCTCAATTCCCAGATCACTGCATCAAGCAATTCGTTTAGATAATGTCGGCGAGTTCACATCTGCAACTTTTTTTGACTATTACATGTCTGTAGGAATCTCAATTGAACACCCAGTTCCTCATGTACATATACAAAATGGATTACCGAGTCCTTTATCAAAAGACTTCAACTTATTGCAAGACCGTTATTATTGAAAGCAAAATTACCCACATCTATTTGGGGTCATGCAATACTCCACGCTGCCAATATTATTAGGGTTAGACCAACTGCCTATAACAAGCACTCTCCACTACAATTGGTACTTGGTCAAATTCCTAATATTTCTCACTTCAAAATCTTCGGAAGTGCTGTATATGTGCCGATTGCTCCACCACAGAGATCGAAGATGGGAGCTCAAAGAAGAATAGGTATCTATGTTGGTTTTGATTCGACATCTATAATTAGATATCTTGAACCACTAACTGGAGATTTATTTACCGCAAGATATGCAGATTGTCATTTTGACGAGTCCGTGTTTCTTCCTTTGGGGGGAGATAAATATTCGAATAAAGCTAATCTTGACATTACATGTAATGCATCGGGATTACATTTTCTAGATCCACGTACAGGTCAATGTGAAATTGAAGTTAAAAGAATCATTCATATGCAAAATATCGCAAACCAAATGCCTGACGCATTTAACGATTCTAGAAAAATTATAAAATCTCATATACCTGCAGTAAACACTCCAGCTAGAATAGATGTACCAATTCAAAAATCAAATATAAAAGAATTGGTTACTGAATCAAATCCGCGCTTGAAGCGTGGTAGACCGATCGGTGCAAAAGATGTTGCACCACGAAAACGAAAAACAAAGAAAAATGCCTCTGAAGTGGTATTATCTCCTGAAGAGATTCTAGTCCCTAAAGATGAGGGATTGAGTAATCATGAAATTTCAATAAATTATGTGCATGAAATTATGGGATCGAAGTAAAGCCATAATTGATGATGTATTTGTGTATTCTGTGGCATTGGATGTCAATATAAATTCTGATCCTGAACCACAAAGTGTGGATGAATGTCGTCGAAGAAAAGACTGGCTAAAATGGAAAGACGCAATTCAAACCAATTGGTGTGAACCCTGTTGAAAATAAATGGGTATTCATAAGAAAACGAAATGAAAAGAATGAGATAGTGAGATACAAAGCCTGACTTGTGACTCAAGGATTTTCTCAAAGACCTGGCATTGATTATCAAGAGACATACTCGCCAGTAATGGATGGAATTACTTTTCGTTTCATATTAGGTATGGTGTCTAATGAAAAACTGGAAACACGTCTTATGGACGTCGTTACTGCATACCTATATTGTTCACTTGATAGTGAAATTTTTATGAAAATCCCAGAAGGGTTGAAAATGGATGAGTTCAAGAAACCTCGTCATATATACTCCATTAAACTTCAATGATCATTGTATGGACTGAAACAATCTGGTCGTATGTGGTATAACAGACTTAGTCGTTATTTACAAAAGAATGGGTATATTAGTAATCAGATTTATGCGTTTTTATCAAGAAATCACAATCTGGTTTTGTGATCATTGCTGTATATGTGGATGATTTAAATCTTGTAGGAACAGCTACAGAGGTTAATGATGCTGTCATATATCTAAAGACAGAATTTGAAATGAAAGATCTTGGAAAGACAAAATATTGTCTTGGTATACAAGTCGAGCACTTGTCATCAGGAATTTTCCTCCACCAATCCACGTATACAAAAAAAGTTTTGAGCAGATTTTACATGGATAAATCTCATCCGTTGACCACTCCAATGTTGGTTAGATCTTTAGAACCTGATAAAGATCCATTTCGACCACGAAAAGATGATGAAGATGTTCTTGGTCCTGAAATTCCATATCTTGGTGCAAATGGTGCACTTATGTATCTTGTGAATAATACAAGGCTAGATATTGCATTTGCTGTAAATTTATTGGCCAGGTTTAGCTCTGCTCCGATGGACAGACATTGGAATGGGATCAAACATATATTCCGATATCTTCGTGGAATAGTTGATTTTGGGTTATTCTTCCCGGAAAACTCGACATCTCAGTTGATTGGATATGCAGACGCTGGATATTTGTCAGATCCTCATTTTGTCAAATCACAAACTGGATATGTATTTACATATTGCGGTACAGCCATTTCCTGGAAATCCACAAAGCAAATTATAGTGGCAACCTCATCAAATCACTCAGAACTAATTGCAATTCACGAAGCCAGTAGAGAATGTGTTTGGTTGCGGTCTATTATCAAGAATATTCAAGAATCATGTGGATTACAGAACATCACGAGAAATCCCACTGTTATGTTTGAAGATAACACTGCATGTATTGATCAACTCAAGGAATGATATATCAAAGGAGACAGAACGAAGCACATTTCACCAAAATTTTTCTAAACTCATGAACTTCAAAAGAATTGTGAAATTGATGTACAACAAATTCGGTCATGTGACAACCTTGCAGACTTATTCACAAAATCATTACCGAATTCAACATTCAGAAAACTACGACATAACATTGGAATGCGTCGATTCAAGGACCTGTTGCACCAAAACTTCAGTGAATAATTGGTTTTCTTCCAAGGGGAGACTGTACTCTTTTTCCTTCATCAAAGTTTTTATTCTACTGGATTTTTCTTTGAAAAGGTTTTAACGAGGCAGTCTATGATCCGTACTAAATGACAATAAAGGGGAGTGTTGTAAAACGTGATGGCCGGTGATCGCCATTTTGTCAAATAGGAAATAGTGAAGCTAGTATCTAGGGAAAGAAAACTGCAGCAAACATTAATTACATGCTCCCTTCTATTTGCTATAAATAACATGCAATACTGAATGAAAAAATACACCGAGCAGTTTCATCTCTTTCTCTGCTCTCTCTCTCTTTGTTAAGTAGTAGTAATATTTGTTAGTAGCTCTTCTATTTTAGCGAGTATATTACAACAGTTTATTAATTATCTAGTTTTAAGGACAATATTACTAGGACCGACAAACTAAATACAAGGGAGTTTGAAGGAAAAGAGACTACGAAGTAATGGTTCAAGGTTTATACTGTACAACATTGTTCGAGGGACTATGTCATGCTGTACAAAGCTTCCTGGGTTTTCTAATTTCTCTTTAAAAAAATAAGTCCTTGTGGAAATTCCCAGATGTGAATTATTCAATTTATCCACGAGAATATGGAAGGTGGATGAACAAGCATAAATGGTGATAACACACATAATACTGATAATTGACGATTCGACTGGCAGGGCAGCAAAATCTTTTTTTTTTTTGCCAATATCAGCAGCAAAATCTTTTAACTTTATCCGATACTGCTAAATTTGCTATTCTTGAACCTTGTGGTAATCAGTAAATGACTAAATAATACATGAAAAATGTACCATTTTCCATACACTACCATATATACACGACGTAATACTTTTCAGAAAAGCCCCTTTCAATTGTATTTTCAAACTACAGCTCCCAGAGCTCGCTTAATGTGTTAAACGCTCAATGTATTAAACCAAGTTTATGGTGGTTCACAACTATAATATCTTGATGCTATAGAAGCTTCAGCATTTTCAAACGCTCTTCATGATCCGGATCCAGTTTTGGAGGAGTGTAACAACCGTTGAGATCCTTTACTACGTATTCCTGAGAGATTGTAAGAGGCATTTAATGGTTATATATAAAGGTATAACAAGGACAAAAAGGAAATTTACAAAACTAGAAACTCTTCTTTTACAAATTACTGCTCAAGTAACCACTCGCTCAGTTGCTCTTTCCATGGTAATCAAAGATTTGTGTGAAAGATAGAAAAGAAACTGCCATCAATTTCTGATGGCATACATTCAGGTTGCAACTAATCTAGGATGATACATACAACTTTGGCATCGAATGAATAGAATATATGCAAAGATGCAGATTCATCACCTGAGTAAGCTCCCTCTTGGTGAGGATGTGGTAGTGTCTTTGCCAGATCCTTTGCATGGCCATTGTGGCAGCAAGGAAGGCATATGCAACTCCAAGAATGGCAAAAATTACAACAAAAACAAGAACCAGTGCGAAGCATGCTTCCATGGATGCAGGAAAACAATCTAAGATTCCCCATCCATAACAGCAGTTCTGGCAGCCAGCCATGCGAGGGTCACTGCTATTAAAAGAGGAGCAATGCAGTATGAGCCCGAAAAATCCAAGTAGCACAAGGAAGCCTAGCACTCCTGAGAAATATTTTTAATGGTCAGACTATTAAAAACTGACCTTAACTGACTAACATCCCAGAGCTTGCAAAAGTAGTTAAACTAAATTGAATGGATGAACAGGTGAACAGGTGAACTTAATGTTTTATTTTTACTAGCCAGTAAACAGCTCAGAATAGGAAATTACTAGTATTATTAGGGCAGGTCTTTAGTAAGCAGTAGGAATAACTGAATTTGTCATGCACTCATGCTAAGCAATTAAAGTGGTCTTACCAGACATTAGGGTACAGCATCCCTCCCTCCCTGGCCCAATGATTATCAAACTAAAAAAGCTTAAACTTACCTATACAATAGTAGAATGGTACAGGATGCTTCGAAAGTAAACGATCCCAACTATCATCAAATGAGTTCCTAAAAGATCCATCCTTATCCAATAGGTACGCAAGACCAGCAATTACTGCAATAACCTACAAAAAAATGCCATTTATAGGGAATGGCCATCGGGTCACATGTTAAAGTCTTAAATATACACTAATAAACTGATTAGATTTTCAGAGAAGAGGTTCCTGAAATATGAAGACAAAAAAAAAACCTCGGTACATGTTTAAACTTTAAAACATGAAAGAACCACCAAATTTGTAACATGAAAGCTGCAAATGTTAAACAGCAGAGACATAATTTGATAACATGTAAAATTAATGCGAGGCCTGGAAGGATATAATATTTACAGTGGTCTCCACTCTCCAGTTCTTTAAAAAGTGCAAGCGAGGAAAGTATAATGAAGTGAAGTGAAACTACTTTTACTCCTGCGCTCCTGAGGTTTTAATTAGTGAAACAGAGTGAATACGAATAAAAAAGAAAACATTCAGTAAGAAGAGTGGAGGAATATATCCCCAAAGTATGAAACTGCTTTTAACAACTCAATAGTATAGATTTTAAGAACTCAATAACAATGTTAATGATGAAATTTAAGAGGTTGATTACCAAGCTAGAATCTTAGAGCTATAGCCAAGCTTCACCAATGTCTTGGGAAGGTTTTTGAAATTAGAGACATAACAGTTAATGAAGATTGTAGATTGAGTAGCCCATCAATTATGAATACGTTTGGTTTAGTTTCTTTTTGACCAAGAGAACAATGATACAACACTTATTAATCAGAACCAATTGTCACAGGGCTGACTTCGGCAGCCATTTATCAGTGCTTCTGATGTCTGTTTTCTGCCCCCCCAATCTGGCAACAACACCTCCCAGATTCTCTTTACAACTAATAAATGTTGATGATGCAAGACACTCAAAACAAAGTCACTTGCCTAATGAAGCATGTGTAATCAACTGAATACTCGTGACTCTCAGGCATGTAAATTAAGTTTAGGAGTAATTAAAAGTTGGAACATTTCTCAGCTAAAACTATTAGAAAAGAGAGGAAATGATCAACATGAGAAAATGTGTTAGGCCATTCCCCCCATAAAAATTGATATTCAATTCAAAAATGGGCATGCCAACCATTCCTCTTAATTGATTGTATAACATCTTAGGGCCAAAATGTTGTTAGAGAAAGTTTCAGGTAATAAATTTAACAAAAGAAAGAGAATGCCTCAACTCACAGTTTGTACAGCCAAAAACACAAGGAACACATCTCTGGCCACAAAGAGTCGGAATTTTATTTTACGCCACGAGTTGTCCTCCAACTTTACTACTTGAAGATGAAACTGAGCTTTACAAGTCGTACAATGCGAGAATGCAAATCCTTCCTATATCAAAATTTCAGAAAAATAAACTTAAAATATATCTACAAGCAACTTTACAGATAAGACTCATTTCTATTGAAGTATGTGTAGCCTGCAGGCTGGTCACTCACCTTAACTGAGCGCCAATGATCCAGGCACAAGCGGTGCACAAACTGCTGGGTGCCTTTGCACATGCAGGGAGATATCAATTCACCATCTAATGAGAAAACAAAAGAGCAATAAATTTATTAGATATGAGTTGGATGATGCAGGATAGCAGAAAAAAAGAAAAGAGACATTCAATATGTACGCATAGTAATTTACTTCCGAATTGGAACAGAAAAATGTTAATAAGCAGAGCACGTATATAAGAAACATATATATAGACCTGTTTCTGAAACAAAAGCTGAGGAAGACCTCGCATATGACCTCAGCAAGTGAGGCGCACCTCTTTTTCAAGTCGACTCACCTAGGGTAATCGAGGCAAGTTAGTCCACCTCTCGCCTATGTCAGTGCCTAGGCTCACCTTTAATAACAATGGATGGCAATACTTTTAAATTTCAATTATTCATTGCCCATAATTTAGTATACCGTGAAAACCTATCACACAAAATTATTTGCATTAAAAATACTGGCACGGTATCTAACTCGTGCTCTTGAACAACACACCTCACTCAGTTTCCTAACTTAATTTTACCAAATTAGTGACAATACCAATAAGCCATGTATAACAAGGGATAGTTGACATTTACCATCAATTATCTTATATATAATGCCATTTACCATCACTAGTTTATAATAAATCATATCAGTTGCCCTTGATGAACAGGATTTCGATGAGTAGTAACTCGTAAAAAGTTGATTTTTTTCGCAAAATCCAAGATCTGCCAACAATTAGGAAACAGGTGGAGAAACCTAAAATCTTGATACCATTTGATGCAGGACAGCTTTACAAAAGAAGATTATGACATTCAAAAAAAGAAGTTAATATTGATCAACTTGGGTGACAAACCGCAGAACATCAACCACCTCTTGGGTTTCCCAACTGCAGAAGGGATAAAACTATGGATCGCAACCCAAGAAGAGACTCAATTTAATATCAATATAGATCACCATATATTAACCAAGTCTAAAATAATGTGGTAATGGGGGGATTACAATACTTGTATATAAATCAGAAACCTAATAACATAACATAATGGACTATGGTCTCTTCCCTCAAAAACCCCATCATCTTAACACCAGTGTGTCCTAACGAAGCCAATTAACCTCAAAAGAGTAAGAAATCGTGAAGATTTTTCAGTTACTGCTAAATCTAGACAGCAGAAAGTAGTGAGAGGAAAAGGGCATATGGGAGCCCTGAAAAAAGAGTGCGGGTCTACGACAGAAATAGGACAGGATAGCTGGATGAATCTACCTTGGTAGTAGAAAAACAATAAGCATTGGTCCCAAAGGAACAATGCCAAACTTATTTTCCTCCTCTAAGACCTCCAGAAAGCCTTAAAAGTAGCTTAATTCTATTGGTGCGGAGACCAGGATGGATAAGACAGAATTGGGAAAGAAAAGGGAAGGGCAGAAACGAGTTTCATGACATTTAAATCAAAGGACACGGCAAAAAAAAATACTAACAAAATATATATAATTTGTATATGACTATATGTCATAATATATGTCCTTTAATCTTCAGTAGATGAGCAAGAACACGAGAGTAAGATACCATATAAAGCTTGTTGCAATAGTTGCACTGCCACTTGACATTCCCACCCTTCTTCCCCCTTTCTCTAGAACTTTTACATACTTCCACAACGGAAAATTCACATCAATTTCTTCTGAACTAGCCTCAGTATTACTGTTCGCATTTGAACTCATTGACCCACTCATACTCCCAGAGAAAGAAGAAGATGATGAGAAACAAAAAATATATACGCGGTGTAAGTATAGGCGTGTATATAAGCGGTGGCGTGGATATAAAGTGAAGAACGATTGTGATTTATGTTTAATATCCACTGACATTGGGCTTCTTTTTTTTAAAAAAAATGGAATTGGGCTTTTTTAAAGTGGGCTGGGCTGGTGGGCTTCGCGTATCGACTGCGTTTTCGTTTCGACACGCCACATGGCGTGTCGGATACGTACTCACGCATGTCGGTGCCGTGTCGGCCGTGTCCGACACGCGTACGAGCAGTTTTGGCGTGTCGGTGCTTCCTAGCTACCGATAGAATCACCACTTTCTTCTCCGAACTTTCACACATGTAGCTAGTGAAAGCCAACTCTCTCCTTCACAAGCTTCAACCTACTGACAGGGGTTTCATTCAAAATTTCTTTTAAAAACCTTATAAATTATAATTCTCCGTTTCATGTAAAACTCCTGACTAATCAATAGTTTGTAACGGTGGAGACAGTTAAAAACCCCCTAGTCTAAAAAGCAAATTGCAATTTTCACTAAATTAGAATTTCCAAAAACGACATCAATTATTAACCTAAAAACCAAGCAAAATCCAATTGCACACGGAAATCAAATACAAATTAATCATCCACATTTCTCATAAACACGATAAAGAATCGATAACACAGCATAACAAAAATTTGTATCAATAAAAACAAAGGGCAAGTAATTCACCAGTATCATCATCGGCATCGACATCACATTCGAGACAAATTCGACAACAAGGAACAGAACCATCTTCAACATCATCGTCAATAACATGATGATCATCTTCATCATCTTTTAATATCTCAGTCTCATCGCGACGGCGATCAATTAGAGGATCTAAGTCGCTAGGGTTTCGATCATCTAATTGTTGTAACTGTAATTCACCTGTCATCTTTTTAACCTTTTCAAAACAAATAAAAATTTAACTTTAATTTTTTAACCACCTAGATACATCAAATTAACATAGCGAGAGAGAGAGAGAGAGAGAGAGAGAGAGAGAGAGAGCGTACCTGATAATTTGAAGGAGGAAATTGATGAATGGCGTCAACGAATTAACTGGTTTTGTTTGTTTTGTTTGTTCGGACGGGAAAAAGTAGAGATAATGTTATGAAATATTCTGGGCTAGGCCCGAACTTTTTGGGGTCTCCACCTATTCAAATTGGTGCTTTCTAACTTTTTAACTAAGTACGGTCCAGCCCATAATTATTTGAGCTCTCACCTATTCAAATTTGCGCTTTCTAATTTTTTAACTAAATACGGTCCAGCCCATAATTATTTGAGCGCGCTTTCTAACTTTCTAACTAAGAGTAGGCCCAACACAAAATTAATTGGGCTGTTCACCTATTTAAATTGCGGTTTCTACCTATTCAACTGAAAATTACAGTTGCTTAGCAACCACACGTGTGTAACCGTAAGTTTTTTTTTTTTGAAATGAACCGTAAGTTAGAATTAGAATAGATATCTTAATTGGGCTTAATAATTCTTTAGTTAACTGTAGATAATTACCTAAAGTTAAGACACATTATAATACAATTCGAAGACTACTTTTGTAAATGCATGGGGTGCATTTCATTATTACAAAAATGTCATCCACCATTTATACTCAAAATGCTGAGAACTTTAGGTAATTACCTACAGTTAACTATAGAAACATTTTTCTCATCTTAATTACGGTGTTATCCAAAAGAAGTAATCTGCCGTTTTGAGAGTTGACTCCCATGGGGGTGGATTTTTCTTGTTGAGTACCTTGTTATCAAGGTTGTTGTGATTTATGGGTGATAGTTTAGAGACAACTTAACTAGATTTTATTATGCTTATTTTATATATAGGCTAAGTAGAACATACAGTCTGAAAGTCATATGTTTACCTTATTTGTAAACATCGAGAATTTAACTCAACTCAAACAAGAATGTAATAGTAAATAGTATATACTTACTGTCACAGGGATCTCAAATGTTTAATTGTCAAGAGAAAGAAGACAAAGTCAATCTACAATTTTGAGATATACTACACATGAAGAAGTTCATTCAGTTGATCAAGCATCAGTGGAGTAATCAAGACAGTGGGTTCTATTTATAGTGACAAGAAGTTCCTACAGTGGCAGAATACAGATTATAAAGGTTTGAAAGATAGTGAAGAAAAGGAAGACAAGAACCACAGCTTTAAAGTCAATATATGAAGAACAGTCATTGCGGTTAGTCACTCATGTACCAGACCGTGCATCGAGTGTCAACATTAAACAGTGGTTGTTCGTCATTAACTTTAGTGGTTCAAGATATCAAGACTGGTAAAAGGCAAAATCATTGTGCAAGCAACAGAAGTGCTAAATTAATTAACCACAAGGATTTTACTATCAAGTGGACTGGCTACGAGGAAAAAGAATTATCACAAAGAAATGCAAAGTGATATATTCGTAAAGCTGGAACCCCGGTTGGAATTAATATATTTTTTGCTAAGCAAAAGGAGTCCGGTTTCAGACCCTCAGGAGACTGTAGTTTACACCTGGACGGGCTATGAGGAAATAGAATTATCACAAAGAAATGGAAAGTGATGTATTCGTAAAGCTGGAATCTGGTTGGAATTGATATATTTTTTGTTAAGCAGAAAGAGTCCGATTCCAGATCCTCAGATGACCGAAGCTTAGAGCTTAAGGATTTATTTATATTAATAAATATTTTATTTAATTGGAAAAATATATTTATAAATATCTAATAATATTAGATATTTATTTTTATAATTTCTTAATTAAATTAATTATTTATTAATTAAAGATTATAAGCTGTGCGGATTAAAAAGCATTTTTACGAAACTCATCCATATAAAACAAAAAAAGCCCTGGTTTTGTTTTTCAATTTAGCAGGTCATTTGTTTTGTAAATTGAATTTGGCAGGTCATCAGGCGCGTGGCAGGTGTGTGTTGGATTAAAAAGTAAAGAAAAGTCATGGCCAGCTCTTGCGATTGTATTGCCCACTGTCTTGGTAATGTAAAGAATGTCTTAGCGATTATCTTGGCAAGCCAAAGTAGATTGTCTTGGTGGATAAATTATCTTGCTGATTGTCTTTCATGTACAAATCAATTTAAAAATTGGTAGGGACTTTGATGACCATTTTTGCATAAATATCAAAGGCGGCCAGACAACTTAATATCTTCACATCTTCTTCTCCACAAACAGAGCCGAGACAGAAGAAAAACAAGATCAAGAGAAAATAGTTTCAGTTCTTCATTTTAATTCTGGTAAATTATTTCTGAGCTCTATTGTTAAATCTAAACTGATAGAAATAGTTTACTTGTAACCTTGGAACTATCTAGCGAGTTTTTACTCCTAGAACTTATCTCTCAAATTGCTTTTAACATTCGATCTTTTTATTACAAATATAGAAAAGTTCATGTCAAATTTTCTATAGATTTGTAATAATTAGTTTGATCTTCAAACCTTGTAATCTGTACCCGTGTATTTAGACACACCCCTCCAAGTTAATATAAATGTTATATTTAACTTGAATATTGGCTTCGTTTTATTCCGCATCGAATTGTTTAAATTTTAATATACACACAAAGAACAATTTCGATTAAATGACATAGTTTGTATTCAACCCCCTTTCTACAAACTATTTTGAACCTAACAATTGGTATCCGAGTCTTTTGATTGACGCACAAATCAAGATCCTTATTCTTGTGGTCCACCAATTGGTTTTCGAGTTTGTTGAGCCATACAGAAATTAAATCCGGTATTAGACCAAAAAGTCAACTCCTCAATTTTCGAATTCTTTAACCTTCGAAAGTATTCATTTTTGAGATTTTTTGATTGTTAAATAATCTTGACTTATATTCGAATTTTTTAACTTTTGAAATGATTTATTCTTGGAAATTTTGATTTTTAAACAACTTGAGTTTATTTTCAAATTGTTTAATTCTCAAAAATTTTAATTCTTGATACTTTCGATTTTTAATTAACTTGAATTTATTTTCGGATTCTTTAACTCTCAAAAATTTTCATTTCTTGAGATTTTTTTATTCTTAATTAATTTGACTCTAATTTCGAATTTTAATTAATTTGAACTTACTTTCAGATTTTTTATTTCTCAATAATTTTCAAGTCCTTGAAGTTTTTGAATTTTAAATATTTTGAATTTATTCTAAGCCAATGGTTCTTAGAAGATTGTTAGTTGAAGATTCCTCCGGGTTGTCAAATATGATTTGAATCTTTTGAAGAAGATGCATTTTTCAATGGAAATAATTTCTACCTGCTGAAGATAACTTTGTTAAGTTTTTGTAAGTCATATCCCATATGACTTATTAGTTTTTCAGAAGTAGGAATGAAAGAGGTTTTAGTGGATGGAATTTTTCTTGAAGATTTTAGTCAATTCTAGTGATTCAGTGATATGCAAACACTTAGTGGATTTCCCAGTTGCTAAATCCAAAATACTAGTTGTTTGTACCAAAGAAATATTTTTCAAGAAATCAACAGAGATTTTAGAAGAATGGAACCAAGGAGGTTTAAGAATGAACTAGACAGTTAGACATCTCAGTTAGAATTAATGATGGAACCTCAGAATAGACATGAAGTGTTACTAATTCAGAAAGAGTGCTAAAGCTGTATCCAGCGATCAGACCTATCTATTCCGAAGCAGAAACTCTTCAAGATATAGTTCAACTCAAGAGGTGGTTACAAGACTGAGATGGTGGAAAGAACAAGACATGATAGTTGCAGTTATGAAAAGCTATATGTGATAAGTAACTATCAAGGTGTATAACATGGTACAGAATTCTGACAAACAAGGATGAATAGGGATTCATTAAATGAGATGAAACAAAAGCATCAGTGCAGAACTTATCTTGTTGAAGGAAAGTGTTGGGATGGATCAGATGATGATGAGAAGAGCATAATGAATATCTTGCCTTCATAGCAATCTCTGAAGATGATTCACCTCACATATCTAAGGTATCAATTCTTCGAACTAATGTAATATGTAATTCTCAAAAATTCAAAGCATGTTAAGATCTTAGTTTTTTTAATTGTTATATCTTTGGTTAGAAGATCTTAATATGTGTATGAATATTTGCTGAATTTAATTAATTGCAGTAGTGAGTTAGAGCTGTTCCTTAGACAACATCTTTTAATTCTTAATTGTTATATGTTAAGCATATAAGACCTCTGCTTAAGCTGGTTTCAGGATCCCCAGTAAAACAGATTTGCTTATTCATTCTGAATTGTTTGTTAAGGTTTTAAAAAGTTTAAAAGATGGATTGATTACCTAGGATGTTTGTAGAACACAAAGGTGTATCTAAAACTGGCTTAGGTAATATAGACTATTAGCTGGCATATAACAACATCCTTGGACTGGATAGATGTAACGCCCCCAAATCCGGGGTCAGTAGATTTGGGCGTCACGCTAACAAACTCAATAATTCTAACAAAAATTGGCCATGATGTATTCGTAAATACAACATAAACCTGCTGGATACTAAACTAAAAATCTGAAAATCAAAATAAAACTGAAATAAAAATTAAAACTCAATCAAAAGCTCTTTGACCCCAACTCCCAACTCAGGATCTTAGGTTACAGTTCTAGAAACAAGAAAACCCAAACCAACTTAAATACAAATCTATTTACAAAACTTATACAAACTTAAATCACTGGTATAACTTCGAATAGAAGTATACCAGGCCAACTACTCAAATACATACTATAACTACTAAAACTATAATTTACATACAATAATTCAACTTTAACTCTAAATACCCTGATCCACGTCAGCTTCACAACAGCATCCTGCTTCTTCTTTCCACTTTCTGAACTGCACATGCTAAGCCTCGCCAACTAGTTTACTGAAAAGTTAGATTTTAAAAAAAACAACAAGTGTAAGCCAAAGAATGCTCAGCAAGTTATATATATAGAACTGTACTGGATGAAATAAGAATGCAATAATCGCAATTCAAGAAATAGTAGCAATAAATATGAGCGAAGGAATGCTCACTAAATTATAATCAATACTATACTTGAAATCTGGATTCTTGACTATAACAGAAGATTAATATCATTTAAAACACTTATAACTCGAAATCAAGATTAATAACTGCGAAGGGTCGTAATACTAGATTCAATACTTTTAATACTTGCAAAAATACTTTATCTAACACTTTAACGAAATCTCCAAGAAATTCTCAGTTACTCAAATCTCATTCATGTCACTAAGCATTTGCATACCTAGCTGCCTAACCGGCCTGACAATCATGAGTTTGAATCACTAAGAAGATCTCAAATCATTCTCGGTTCCCACTATCACTGCGCAACACATGCCACAGTGACCGTAATAACCGTGAATTATTTTATAACAGTCAACAAGAATATACAACTACTCTATAAAATAACATTATCTATCGTCGTTACTCATACCCTTTACATAACATAAACACCCCCCTTTAATATTCTAACATAACACTCTTCTATTTACTACTAACCATCTCTGCCCCAGATAAAACTTTGAGAGAAAGAATATCAAGAATTTTTCCAATCATTCTTACTCCACTTTCACGTACAATGTTACTTGCGAAGGGAATAACTGAAAAACTTCTATCTATCCTTAATCTCATTATTTTACTGAGGTTTCAACTTTTATCATATAGACAACAATTTAATCTGAAATACACAATTTCTAAACCGATAATCATTTACAGTAAAACAGGTATATCTAATCAAAACATTCCTCTCATTAGAACTATTCCATCAATAAAACATCAAAACATTCATCTCTTTAAAACCATTCCACAAATAAAACATACTTTCCGTAAAACTTTTTGAAACATTTAAATTGATTTTATTATTCTTCTGATTACGGACAATACGGGTGATCAGCCACGTAAAGTCTTCCTTTCTTTGAAATTAGGTTCTCAATTAGGCAACACATTGGCCTTTAATGCTGGACTAGGACCACCCTAGCCTCTTACGCTAAACAAAGGTGCTGGACTAGGACCACCCTAGCCTCTTACGCTTAACAAAAGTGCTGGACTAGGACCACCCTAGCCTCTTACGCTTATCCAACTTATAAACCATCTTATTAATACTTTAAAACATTTCACTTTTCAGTCCTTTATACTCACTGGCAAAAGACCAGCCCAGTATAAGGAAATTTTAAAAACATCTTTAATTACTTAAGCCATTTTAATGAGCGACAATACTTAAGAAAGAATAATACTGGCAATAAAACTGTATTTCTACTTTTCACATGATATATGAATAAAATATATCCTTATCAATAATTTGAAGGAGAGAATACTAGCAATACGGATTTGAAGGGAATAATTATATTGAATAAAAACATATGTATCTCGCTTGAACGATAAGCGAGGGTTAGTACACTTGCCTCGTTTCCAGTGCGTCGATTCACCACTTACTGTACTTTGTTCTTTACTCGATCACTCGTTCATTTTCCTTCAACCGTCTCGTCAACTCGATCGCTGGGTCCATAACGAATCCCTAACTCTACGATTTTCAAGCTCCCCAAACAATCTCTCCTCTCTCTCTCTCTCTCTCTCTCTCTCTCTCTCTCTCTCTCTCTCTCTCTCTCTCTCTCTCTCTCTCTCTCTCTCTCTCTCTCTCTCTCACGCTACACCACAGCCTCCACAGCCACGCACGACCTCGCCGGACTGCTCCCGACACACAACTCACATATATACACGCATAATTATATACATAACACACCCAATTGATTTCTCTCTCTATTTCTCTCCAATCTCTCTTCTCTTCTTCTCCTTCTTTTTCTTTTCTCTCTTCCCGTTTTTTTATAGAACTCTCCACTGCATTCTCTTTTAAATGGGCTTGGCCCAATACTACATATACTACTATTCACTCATATTGGCCCATTTAATACTCTTATTCGACTCTAATAAATTGAAACCCAATAAAATATTCGAAAAATTTAAACTTTCATTTTTAAAGCAAAGAACATAAAATTACGAGCATCCACATATTTTCGAAATATTTTTCGGATCAAAAATGAATTAAATATGAATTTTTAAAGTTTTGATCCTTTAATTGCAATAAAACTCTTAAAATCATTTTAAAATACTAAAACACCCAAATTAATCCACCCAACACTTTTAAAAACTCAATAAATATATCAAGATAATATTACAAAAGATTTCATGATTTTTAAGCCCTCCGATAATTAAATAAATATTTTTGAAGATCAATAATACTAGATTTAAATACTTTTAAATCACTAAAAAAAATACAACTAAAAATACTGGTGCACACATAACACAATATACTCATATAAACTCGACACTAAATATCGTTGAACTCCACAACGATATTCTCAAATCCAATTCCATACTTTAAATACTAATTAACATAATTAAAACAATAAAAATAATAATAATAATAAATCCTACAATAATCCGGGATCTTACATTCTACCCACCTTAAAAGGATTCCGTCCTCGGAATCAGGTAAAGAAGGGTTACTGGGGTTTACTCTACCAACTCGGGTTGCACCCGCAGCTCTACTAATCTGTACTCTGGATACTTATTTACTCTACTGGGATCTCTACTGATCTCTCTATATAGAACGACTCTAATCGTAGTACTATACGTCACGCGTTACTAGTATTCTAAACTCGATTGACATACGTTCAAGACTACTCGAGATCTTATGATTCATGATATTTGAAAAGAACGATTTCACATCGTAGCAAAGGTTTCTACAATTGTGGAATCAATGAGTTTTCAAACAAATATTCTTTGAAATGAGAGATTACTGAGTGATCAACATGATCAAATGAACCTTGTTGCGTGCCTTATTCAAGACATGACTAAAGGTAATTAACCTTCTTGTACTTCACAACACACAAGTGATGGCGTCCCATCAGACTGCTATCACACAGACAAACAGTCCTTGTGTCCCCTATAAATAGGGTTGTTCACCTCAGTTGGAGTAAAGAAACACAAAAAGATTCGAACATCGAATTAACAATCAATTGATGAGAAATTCTCAGACATACCCCTGGATTACAACTAAACGGATTCCATGGGTACTACTTCAGAAGAAAAGGATAATCAGGAAAGAAATGATTTGCAGAATACTAAGAAATAATGATTTATCAATAATAGAATCATTCACTGATGAAGAAAATTAGATACTCAAATATCACTTGACAGGGTTTTAGAAATAAAGGAAATAGGCATCAAAACAACCTCTGTCATAACTGGAATCCCAAATTCGGGGGAAAGACAATTGTCAAAATAACTCAACAAAGGAGTATTTATCAAGAAGAAAGGTATTGCCAGGGTCTCCACGTACATCTTCTTTGTCGACTCCTTCGCTGACTCGTCATTCGATCTAGACTCTGAAGGTTCCACTACCTACAGGTTCAAGGGTTTCTACCCAACTCCGCTCAACTATCTGCCACCACTCACATCTTAACTCACTAACTGGTACTATATCCAATAGTCCAACACGAGTCCTATATGAACTCTGACGTTCCTTACTTAACTATACATACTCCTACACACTCTCGTTTCTAGTTTACTATAACCTACGCTCTGATACCAACTTGTAACGCCCCCAAATCCGGGGTCAGTAGATTTGGGCGTCACGCTAACAAACTCAATAATTCTAACAAAAATTGGCCATGATGTATTCGTAAATACAACATAAACCTGCTGGATACTAAACTAAAAATCTGAAAATCAAAATAAAACTGAAATAAAAATTAAAACTCAATCAAAAGCTCTTTGACCCCAACTCCCAACTCAGGATCTTAGGTTACAGTTCTAGAAACAAGAAAACCCAAACCAACTTAAATACAAATCTATTTACAAAACTTATACAAACTTAAATCACTGGTATAACTTCGAATAGAAGTATACCAGGCCAACTACTCAAATACATACTATAACTACTAAAACTATAATTTACATACAATAATTCAACTTTAACTCTAAATACCCTGATCCACGTCAGCTTCACAACAGCATCCTGCTTCTTCTTTCCACTTTCTGAACTGCACATGCTAAGCCTCGCCAACTAGTTTACTGAAAAGTTAGATTTTAAAAAAAACAACAAGTGTGAGCCAAAGAATGCTCAGCAAGTTATATATATAGAACTGTACTGGATGAAATAAGAATGCAATAATCGCAATTCAAGAAATAGTAGCAATAAATATGAGCGAAGGAATGCTCACTAAATTATAATCAATACTATACTTGAAATCTGGATTCTTGACTATAACAGAAGATTAATATCATTTAAAACACTTATAACTCGAAATCAAGATTAATAACTGCGAAGGGTCGTAATACTAGATTCAATACTTTTAATACTTGCAAAAATACTTTATCTAACACTTTAACGAAATCTCCAAGAAATTCTCAGTTACTCAAATCTCATTCATGTCACTAAGCATTTGCATACCTAGCTGCCTAACCGGCCTGACAATCATGAGTTTGAATCACTAAGAAGATCTCAAATCATTCTCGGTTCCCACTATCACTGCGCAACACATGCCACAGTGACCGTAATAACCGTGAATTATTTTATAACAGTCAACAAGAATATACAACTACTCTATAAAATAACATTATCTATCGTCGTTACTCATACCCTTTACATAACATAAACACCCCCCTTTAATATTCTAACATAACACTCTTCTATTTACTACTAACCATCTCTGCCCCAGATAAAACTTTGAGAGAAAGAATATCAAGAATTTTTCCAATCATTCTTACTCCACTTTCACGTACAATGTTACTTGCGAAGGGAATAACTGAAAAACTTCTATCTATCCTTAATCTCATTATTTTACTGAGGTTTCAACTTTTATCATATAGACAACAATTTAATCTGAAATACACAATTTCTAAACCGATAATCATTTACAGTAAAACAGGTATATCTAATCAAAACATTCCTCTCATTAGAACTATTCCATCAATAAAACATCAAAACATTCATCTCTTTAAAACCATTCCACAAATAAAACATACTTTCCGTAAAACTTTTTGAAACATTTAAATTGATTTTATTATTCTTCTGATTACGGACAATACGGGTGATCAGCCACGTAAAGTCTTCCTTTCTTTGAAATTAGGTTCTCAATTAGGCAACACATTGGCCTTTAATGCTGGACTAGGACCACCCTAGCCTCTTACGCTAAACAAAGGTGCTGGACTAGGACCACCCTAGCCTCTTACGCTTAACAAAAGTGCTGGACTAGGACCACCCTAGCCTCTTACGCTTATCCAACTTATAAACCATCTTATTAATACTTTAAAACATTTCACTTTTCAGTCCTTTATACTCACTGGCAAAAGACCAGCCCAGTATAAGGAAATTTTAAAAACATCTTTAATTACTTAAGCCATTTTAATGAGCGACAATACTTAAGAAAGAATAATACTGGCAATAAAACTGTATTTCTACTTTTCACATGATATATGAATAAAATATATCCTTATCAATAATTTGAAGGAGAGAATACTAGCAATACGGATTTGAAGGGAATAATTATATTGAATAAAAACATATGTATCTCGCTTGAACGATAAGCGAGGGTTAGTACACTTGCCTCGTTTCCAGTGCGTCGATTCACCACTTACTGTACTTTGTTCTTTACTCGATCACTCGTTCATTTTCCTTCAACCGTCTCGTCAACTCGATCGCTGGGTCCATAACGAATCCCTAACTCTACGATTTTCAAGCTCCCCAAACAATCTCTCCTCTCTCTCTCTCTCTCTCTCTCTCTCTCTCTCTCTCTCTCTCTCTCTCTCTCCACGCTACACCACAGCCTCCACAGCCACGCACGACCTCGCCGGACTGCTCCCGACACACAACTCACATATATACACGCATAATTATATACATAACACACCCAATTGATTTCTCTCTCTATTTCTCTCCAATCTCTCTTCTCTTCTTCTCCTTCTTTTTCTTTTCTCTCTTCCCGTTTTTTTATAGAACTCTCCACTGCATTCTCTTTTAAATGGGCTTGGCCCAATACTACATATACTACTATTCACTCATATTGGCCCATTTAATACTCTTATTCGACTCTAATAAATTGAAACCCAATAAAATATTCGAAAAATTTAAACTTTCATTTTTAAAGCAAAGAACATAAAATTACGAGCATCCACATATTTTCGAAATATTTTTCGGATCAAAAATGAATTAAATATGAATTTTTAAAGTTTTGATCCTTTAATTGCAATAAAACTCTTAAAATCATTTTAAAATACTAAAACACCCAAATTAATCCACCCAACACTTTTAAAAACTCAATAAATATATCAAGATAATATTACAAAAGATTTCATGATTTTTAAGCCCTCCGATAATTAAATAAATATTTTTGAAGATCAATAATACTAGATTTAAATACTTTTAAATCACTAAAAAAAATACAACTAAAAATACTGGTGCACACATAACACAATATACTCATATAAACTCGACACTAAATATCGTTGAACTCCACAACGATATTCTCAAATCCAATTCCATACTTTAAATACTAATTAACATAATTAAAACAATAAAAATAATAATAATAATAAATCCTACAATAATCCGGGATCTTACAATAGAATTAGTGATTACTTATTAATTCTTCTATTCCAACTGGTTTTAGAAAATTCTTGTATATAGGTTAACTGGATTTTCTAAATAGCATTACATGTCATAGTTTGCACGTTTTAAATATGTGATGGTTTGATTGCTATATGAATGCTATGTTTGTTATTACCACTAATGCATTACATGTCATAGTTTGCATGTTTTAAATGTGTAATGGTTTGTATGTTGTATGTATATCAAGTCGTAGATTACCTCTATAAACAGAGATATCTCTAATCCATCTGGACCCAAGTAAATCTGGGTACCAAGAACTTTTTATCCATTTGTTAATGTAGGGCTTAACAGGTTAATCAATTATGCATTATTATTGATTTATTCAAAACATATTATTGAAGAAAGAACCCTGATATCAAATGTGAATGTGAAGACAGGCCAATTGGTATCCCTTGGAGACAACAGCAAGGGTATGACCTAGGGTCATGGATATTCAATAGCTAGGAATGTTGTCAGTAATAAAGCATCTCTAGAAAATGAAGAGCCTACTATTTGAGGAGGAAGGAAAGAGAACTTATTTGTAGTTGACATGGAATCCCAGTCAAAGGTGAAGTCAACAAGGTTTAATCTAAAGCTTCATCAGACAAGAGTTCAGCTATGACATAAGGAGCTCTCTCACCTGAATGTCAAATCAAGAGAATCTTTCCTAGAAATCGAATCAGTAAAGGAGACTGCCTCATATGGAAATAAAGCAAAATGAAATTATGAGGCATGTCATAAAGGGAAGTCAAAGAAGCATCACACAGAAGTTCTACATCAAAGAAAAATATACTTTAGTGATGATGACTGATGACTTCTCTCAACAAACAAGTTGTTTTTCAGACAATTTGAAGACAAGACACCACTGAAGGTGATTGATCACATCTAGAAGATTGAAAGGAAGCAAAATTGACTATGACAACTTGGAGACCAGATTACAGGACCTATCAATTAGTGTTCTGGATGATTTCTGTACCTACAAGAGTATTAATGCTGAAGGAGTCAATAGTTTGCTACTGGCATGATCAAACCCTGATCAATCAGAAATATAGGAAGACCCCACAAGTTATGAAGAAAATTGTTTTGCAATGATAAATGGAAGTGAGCATCTTGGAAATCAGCTAATGCTCAAAAGGATAATTTCCTTGGTTATTCAATGGAGTCAAAAGCCTATAGGGTGATTGTTATTAATCAACAGAAGGTGATTGAAAGTCTTAGTGATGTTCAACAACTTCTAGCTCCCAGCTATCAATGGTGATGATTATTCAGATCCAACCAATGTGAAACTTGGAGAATCTTCATGTAAACCCTGCAACAGCTTACGGGGAGCAACAGAAGGATCAACTAGTCAACTTAACACCACACTGAAAATCATAGGACACTATGAGAATATGTCTGCCAAGACAAAGAATGTTGACTTAATTAATTCTTTGTCCTAGTTCTTAGTGTTCCTAATGGTGGAAGTAAAAGACTAGCAGAGCTTCAAGTACCAATGATTATTTCTTTAGTTTTCTTTTAAAAGAAACTAAGAAAGCTACAAAGGCTCTGAAAGATCCAGATTGAGTGATTGCAATGCAAGATGATCTCAATCAGTACAAAAGGCAGATTGAAGGGAAGCTGGTATCCAGACTAAACAACAAGGCTGTAATTGGTACAAGGATAACCAAAAGTCCAACTGGATGTCAAGGCATTCTTATGAGGGACAAAGCCAAACTGGATGCAAGGTTACAAGCTGATAAGACAGTACATCTGACAAGAAGCACCAGTGACAAGACTTGAGGATATCAGGCACCTGCACATTCATGATTATAATGGACATCTGGACCTACTGAATCTGGATGCTAGAGAAATGTGAACAAGTGCACTCCTGGTTAGTGAGATAATGGAAGATCTCTACAGGTTAGTATGAACTGGTATCATCACTCAAGCAAGCATGGAAGACATGGTATGACACCCTAACTATAATTTAACATTTGGTATCAATCTTTAACAGTTGGTATCTTTTAACAATTGGTGTTATATTTATAGAACTCTCTACATCTTAAGGCACAAAAATAAATGATATATATGTTCAATGATATCTTGATTATATTATATGTTGATCTACTAACTATAAATTGGTATCAAGATATTTGCTATTTTGATGTTGGTAAAGTTGCAATTCTTTTGATTTACTTTAGTAAGCCAAATGAATGATGACAATAAAAGTAAGTCAAGGATCTTTTGTTTCTGTTCAGAAGATTCTAGACCTGTCAAGACTCTATGCCAACACACCACTATAGCTGGCTTTTGATCTATTAGTTTGGACCTAACAAGTTGGTAATCGAAAATCTTAAGTTGGACCCAAATATGAGGAAATGGTACCCTAGAGATATTTGACCCAACAAGTTCATGATCTACTAATTAGGACCTAATTAGGCTATAGAGGAATCATCAGCTCATTATCTTATTCAATTGCTAATAGATCACTTACACACATATAATATTCTCAATATGCAAATGTGCGAGGCCCCAAGTGGAACCTAGAGAATCTATTCTTGTAGTTATTACAATTGATTTTCAGATGTCTTAAGTTGGACCCAAATCTGCGGAGATGGTACCCTAGAGACATCAGTTCTGACATGTTTTGCTGCATAGAGACAGATCAAATGAGTTGTACGAAAGCAGGAGAACACAAGGAATCAAATTCATCTCCAACAACTTTATGGTACACCCAGGCCAAGCATTTTGACATAAGGTATTAATTATTTAGAGAGCATGTCTTTAATTAAGATTAACTTGCAGACATGTTTGCTAAATCACTTGATGAAATTAATTTTTCAAGATTGGTTTGTAAACTTGGGATTTTAGTAAGGCTATATGATTTGTAAATCCCATCTGTTTAGTAATTCTTAAGTAAGCTCACAAGTATTCAATTGTCCGTACTGAAAGGACTTGTGATCTTACTATAAGTAATTCTTAAATGAGTTTACAAGTATTCAATTATCAGTACTGAAAGGACTTGTGAATTCATTGTAAGCAATTCATAAATGAGTTCATAAGTATTCAATTGTCCGTATTGAAAGGACTTGTAAACTTATTTACATCAAGACCTCACGCTGAGAATTATCTGTTGAATGATTGCCATGTGTATAATTGCAATATATTTCAGTGGTGATTATTTAAGGATAATTTAAATATTTAAATGATAAATTCTAACTCATAGAGATTTAGTATTTATTTATTTAATTATTTACTTTGACTAATATGAGTTATGGAACCTGAAGCAATTCAATATAAGTATTTACTCTGTACCTCATATTTATTAAAATAAATATACAACATAACTAATTTGGACCAAATCTGTATTGGTCTTCAATTAGTTGTGAGATGTTAATTCTAGTGAATTTATCAATGCTCCATTTTTAGAAATTCACTATAATTCATATCATACTTCTAATAATTGGTTGTATTGAAGTTTTGACTTGTATCAGCTAATGATATTTAGTTAGAATTCTATTTACTAACTACTTGTGAGATGTATTGGCATGGGTGAAATTACTTAGAACTCCTCCAAGTGATCTATATCTATGTTGTATCTTTTGAAATTCACTCATACTATTATACAAGGTATGAAAATTTTCTATGTGAAAATTTACTTGGAATAATTTTTATGCTTATTTGCAAGCTTCTAATCACTTTGATAATGAATGGTATATATAATGGATCAAGGTGTATTGGGCTTAGAATATTTTTTCTAAGATTGCAGACAAGACAACTTTGGTAATTGAGTCTTATTTATTGAATCAAGTTTGTCTATAACTAGCAGTTGTTAGGAGTTAACAATTGTTATTATCGAGGAGTTGCCTTGAAGTCATAAGTTTGAAATGTTAACATCTAAAGAACTTGTGTATTTCTTGTCAACCAGTTCCTCATACTTATGAATGTCAGTGAATGATAGTCATAAGTAGTTTGGTACTAATATTCATTCTGTCAATTGGTATTCAATGTAACAATTCAATCTTCATTGGAATGAACTTATCTAACAATTGGTATCATTGAATATTTAGTATTTAACAGTGATTATTTCTATCATAGTTAAATTATGATTTAAAGCAGTTCTATGTTTTATTTGCTCATAATTTAATCTTGATAAAATAATCACAAACACAATTACATGCATTAGTGTTTGACAAATACTAACAGTTGGAATCAAATAGTGAATATTTGTTTATTAACAATTGATAGTTGCTCTAATACTTTATTGCAGACCAATTGTGATGTATATATTAGCTCTGATGATATTACTTAGGATTTATTCCAAGTAAACGTGTCTTATCTACAAATCATTAGTGTTAGTATATATTAAGATGTTTAACTTTCTAAGCATAAATGAGACTTAAAGTTGCATTCTGTCTCCTATCATACTTTAAAGTGGTGAGAACTTTTAAAATTAAATTCTCTAATTCAGGTTATACACCACTTTATACATATGATAGTTCTTAGAATATTTTACATCCATCAGTTCTTTACTTAGTTAATGTTGTGATAAGTAAGGCAACGCCAAAGGAGAGACATTGGTTATCTGTACTTATGTACTTGGTAATCTTTGTTACCTAAACGATATTTAGTGCTTGTATGAGTCTTTTCACTAACTTTTGTGTTAAAATTCTCTATACATTATAAGCACTTAAAGAAAATCTTTCTTTCTTAATTACTGCGAAGTCAAGAGTTTGTGTCTTTTGACAATAAAACGACATAGTTTTCCTTAAAAGACATGATTATATAATTTTTATGCATAAATACAAACTCCTGCACATTAACAGTTTTTAAAAGAAAACTCAATCTTTCTACAGTTGTGATTGCTTATATTGTAAAACTTTTTGAAGTCACAACTGTACATCATTTCTTTCACATGATATAATGCATATTTTCTCACTCAATGTTCTGGTATGATGTAAATGCATTATATCTCTATATTGCTCTACTGCTATGTGATGCAGGTTCAGCTCCTAGTGGAAGTTTTCTCACAATTAAAAGTCATGAGGTTGTAAACCCAACAACTTCTATCCCGGACTATAAATCCAAATCTAAACACATCCTAACTTACCCCTGAAGTGGAAGTAACCTATTAGACTAGAGGTCAATAAGGGAGTAACTGCACTTGATGCAGCAAATAAGGAGAATAGTCGTATACAACTTGAGGTATCTGTAAGCTCGCCTGCATTCTCCCAAAAGAATGCAGAGCTGAAAATGGCACTAAAATAGTCTCTGGATTCATTTTCTCAACAGGATGAGTCTATTGAAATTCGCCTGTCAGCCAGGGCATCTGTTGGTAAGTCACTACTTCATACTCAAACTGAAATACTTCCTATGCACAAAGTGAGATTGCACACACTAAGGATGAATTGACGGAAACTTGTACTCCAACCATATTACGGTTAGGATTATAAGTTCAAGGTTCTTCAATGAACCAAGAGTCTTCACAAACCTCGAGAGAAGGTATTGATCTCATTGCAAAATTCAACAAGATCATTGAATAACTCCCTAGAGGGAACATCTCTGGATCCTGCGGGTATCGGATCCGACATAGGTGCGGATTGGCAACTTGTTGACTATGATTCAGATTCATCTGATGAGTTAAACAAGGTGATGTCGTCACAGACATTAGAAGGAAACATGATCTTAATTCTAAGTTTTGATTTCATTGTTTACCTTCTTAGAATTCAATTCTGAAACCATAAAAAGGGAAAATTTTATCAACTTGTAGATTATGACTCTGATTCGTCTGACGAGTCCAACAAGGATCGGGGATTTGTGAAACCCCATTGCACCACCAGTGACCTCTCTAGAAGGGGCTATGGTGATTCTCCTTGCAGGTACACATGGATGTTGGAGCGCTGAGAGATTAGAATGATAGATTAGTGGACATGAGTGTAAACACTTGAGAGATGAGAGAAGAGATCACTCATTTTAAGTGATATGAGTGGAGAGATGAGTTAAAAACTTGTGAGGTACATGAAACAGAATCACACACTCACAGTGAGGAAGAAAGATTAACACCAAATCCCATTCCCTATTCCCCAAACAAAGTTCACTTACAAGAGTTGGGAGATAAAGGAAATTGTCGGGAGATTTGGTTGTCAGGATGATCAATATTGAGGCCATTCTATAATATCTAAAGGGCAAAGTTGATCAGTCTACATACTTCTATTCTAGAAGTCTTCATGAGAATCCTTCAACACAAGCAAATCTTCTTTTCTTTATTGCAGCAGACAATGGTATATGAATGAAGAATCTGTTGTACTAAAGGTAAGAGGTGAGTTATAATTGAATATTTGGTATCATCTAATTTAATTGGATGTTTGCTATAATTGAATGTTTGGAGGATTACTCAACTAAGGGGGAGAGATATATTGAAGAAGATATACTCAAAGATTTCCTTAGTAAGAGATACTCAACTAAGGGGGAGAATATAAGCTTACCTTAGTGAGGGGGAGATTTTCTATCTAAGGGGGAGAGATATGAAAAAGGATATACCTTAGAAAGGGGGAGTATTCACCTTGTCAGGGGGAGACAGAAGTATTTGCCTTGTCACGGAGAGATGAAAAGTATTCACCGTTATAAGGAGGAGACATATCACCTTAAGAAGGAGAGAAGTATGAAACGACAAAGAAGAATTCTTCAGTATGTGGTTGAAAAGTCATATTCTTTACCACTGAAGAATTTCCAAGTATCTGCTGATAATGTTCAATGTTAGATGTAAAGGGTTATCAGACAGATATGTCAGAAATGAAGATGAGTTACTTAATGAAGATCAGTTAAGTGTCATAGGAACAATCATCTATCATTTCATCTACTGAGATTCTGGAAATGTTATATCTAAACCAGAATTTTTTTTTTTTTTTTTGTATTATTTACTATAGTTCTTTAATGCTTTATCTTCTTCTTGTTTGTAGTTGAGTTATCCTCTAGGAATTTGTATATTAATGTTTAACAAAAAATAGGGGGAGATTGAAAGACATATGTTTACCTTATTTGTAAACATCGAGGATTTAAATTAACTCAAACAAGAATGTAATAGTAAATAGTATATATCTACTGTCACATGGATCTCAAATGTTTAATTGTCAAGAGAAAGAAGACAAAGTCAATCTACAGTTTTGAGATATACTATACTTCAAGAAGTTCATTCAGTTGATCAAGTATCAGTGGAGTAATCAAGAGAGTGGGTTCTATTTATAGTGACAAGAGGTTCCTACAGTGGCAGAATACAGATTATAAAGGTTTGAAAGAGAGTGAAGAAAAGGAACACAGGAACCACAGCTTTAAAGTCAATATATGAAGAACAGTCATTGTGGTTAGTCACTCATGAACCAGACCGTGCATCGAGTGTCAACATTAAACAGTGGTTGTTCGTCATTAACTTTAGTGGTTCATGATATCAAGACTGGTAAAAGGCAAAATCATTGTGCAAGGAACAGAAGTGCTAAATTAATTAACCACAAGGATTTTACTATCAAGTGGACTGGCTACGAGGAAAAAGAATTATCACAAAGAAATGCAAAGTGATATATTCGTAAAGCTGGAACCCCGGTTGGAATTAATATATTTTTTGCTAAGCAAAAGGAGTCCGGTTTCAGACCCTCGGGAGACTGTAGTTTACACCTGGACGGGCTATGAGGAAATAGAATTATCACAAAGAAATGAAAAGTGATGTATTCGTAAAGCTGGAATCCGGTTAGAATTGATATATTTTTTGTTAAGCAAAAGGAGTCCGGTTTCAGATCCTCAGATGACCGCAGCTTAGAGCTTAAGGATTTATTTATATTAATAAATATTTTATTTAATTAGAAATTTATATTTATAAATATCTAATAATATTAGATATTTATTTTAATAATTTCTGAATTAAATTATTTATTTATTAATTAAAGATTATAAGCTGTGCGGGTTAAAAAGAATTTTTACGAAGCCCATCCATATAAAACAAAAAAGGCCCAGGTTTTGTTATTCAATTTAGCAGGTCATTTGTTTTGTAAATTGAATTTGGCAGGTCATCAGATGCGTGGCAGGTGTGTGTGTTGGATTAAAAAGTAAAGAAAAGTCATGGCCAGCTCTTGCGATTGTATTGCCGGTTGTCTTGGTAATGTAAAGAAGGTCTTGGCGATTGTCTTGACAAGCCAAAGTAGATTGTCTTGGTGGATAAATTGTCTTGCTGATTGTCTTTCATGTACAAATCAATTTAGAAATTGGCAGGGACTTTGAAGACCATTTTTTCATAAATATCAAAGGCGGCCAAACAACGTAATATCTTCACATCTTCTTCTCCACAAACAGAGCCGAGACAGAAGAAAAACAAGATCAAGAGAAAATAGTTTCTGTTCTTCATTTTAATTTTGTAAATTATTTCTGAGCTCTATTGTTAAATCTAAACCGATAGAAATAGTTTACTTGTAACCTTGGAACTATTTAGCGAGTTTTTACTCCTAGAACTTATCTCTTGAACTGCTTTTAGCATTCGATCTTTTTATTACAAATATAGAAAAGTTCATGTCAAATTTTTTATAGATTTGTAATAATTAGTTTGATCTTCAAACCTTGTAATCTGTACCCGTGTATTTAGACACACCCCTCCAAGTTAATATAAATTTTATATTTAACTTGAATATTGGCTTCGCTTTATTCCGCATCAAATTGTTTAAAATTTTATATACACACAAAGAACAATTTCGATTAAACGACATAGTTTGTATTCAACCCCCCTTGTACAAACTATTTTGGACCTAACACAGTCACAACCAGAGTATGTTCTTGTAACCAAATAAATTACTATCATATAATAAGTGTACATCTTGGAAGAAGTTCATTCAATTGTTCAAGCCTCAAGGAGTACATCAGTTCGATAGCAAGAATAAAAGTTACTGTCATGGCATTGATAGCAAGGTTACAAGAAGACAGCATGTTGCAAGTCATGAATGAATATCCACTCTGACAGCAACATTGGCGGAAGCATGGAGACAACAACATTCTCACATCTTGACAACATGTTTGGAATTCCTGACAGCAACATTGGCGGGGATTCATACTGTTATCCAAAGTACATTCTCATGATAGCAGACTTAGCATCTAAGGTTACCGTCTTAATGGAATCTTTTGAATTGGGGATCTACCAAGTCAACATATGATAGAGAAGATGTTAAAGAAACAGGCGTGTTGCAGTATCCCAGAATTGCAACAGACCTGCAAAGACTACGACAGAAGCTTGAGAGATAACAAGACAAAGTTTACCAATTCGAGAGTATGACAAATCTACATCTACTAGAATTGTGTTAGCTTAATTTAGAATGTATCTAGATTGCTTTATATGTACTGATAACTTTGATTGTATAGCAATTTAGGAAAATCACATGGGTCTACGAATTGTAAAAAGCTGTCACTTGAAAATGACAGTAGTTTCGCAACCCGTGGAGATAGATACGGTATAACATAGTTAGATATATAGAGATATATCTCTTATTCTATCTGTATCACTCGAGAAACCGAAGCTGCAGAAATACTCTTTTCTCTAGGTTGTTGCAACACTTTGCAAAATAAATAAAACATTTATTTTGTGAGAATATCTAGAGTAACTACTTGTGATTGCATTTCTTCTACTGATAGATTAAAATCTTTATTACTGTTGTTGAAGTAGAGATTTGAATTTATCAGTATTGCATTCAACCTCCCCTTCTGCAATACTCAGGGACCAACAAAGGTTGTTAGTCGTGCCCATCATTTTGGGATGTTAATGTGTTATATTTTGATGTTTATGTGTATCTTGTTATGGGTTTCGGTAGTTTTTCTGAGAAGGATTTATATGATATTTTGAGAGATCCGTAAGGCTCGCATCGAATTTGGGATGGTGGTGGATATCGCAAGCGCTCACTTTTTACAACAAAAATTGTTCATATTTTGGAAGCATTTGTTACTCCAATATCAGTTTATTTAACTGATAGTTCTGAACATTGGGTTACAAATGGTGCTTATGTGAGGGTCAATTGTGATGCTACTAGTTTCACAGCTGATGTAGGTTGGATTGCTCGAGGTGTCATTATAATACTTTTTAGATTAAAGAATTTGAATATTCTATGTGTTAAGTGATTTGAAAATAAAACGACTATTTATTTAGCTCGTTTCTTGTAACAGCCCCAGATCCGGGGTCGGGAACCTGGTCGTTACGGTCTCATATTCCATAAACAATACTTGCACTTGGATAAAAATAAATAACTAGCATGCTATGACACCACAATAATACCACATCACACACAACCAGTTATAGTCCCAGAGATGAAATTGAAATAAGTTTCTACCTATAAGATTCACAAGTAATAGTTATTACAATTCCCAAAATGATTACAGCATAATTTAAAAGTTTCTTGCCGTTGATTAACATTAGTCATACATATAATTAAGGCTAAAAACACAAGCTTCCAGTCTATACTACTGGTTGCTACTACCTCAGCAATGGCAGCAACAATATCAGAGGGTAGTCCTACGACTTGAGTCACCTGCTTGCGCCGAGTACGCCCTACGCGGGCATCAGACCTAGCTGTTGTTGTGATATAGTAAATAAAGCAAGGGTGAGCAATAGCCCACCAAAATAATATGTAACTGAACAGCAATAATATATAGCAGTTCTAAAATATCAATGAAACCATATGCCATGCATTAACGAACATATTGCCAGTAGAATGTAAACGATGAATTTACAAGGTAACTCAAAATGTAACTTTTAGTTTTAACATATTTCAAACCCTGCCAACATGAGTGGTACTTCTCTTTATTACATGTTGCAGAAAATAGATAAACTTGGATGATGAACTAATACTGGAGTATTCACCGCGCCCGCTGTTCCAACCCTTACGATGATCAGTCACAGATTGTACAGCTCAAATTAGGTTTACTACCGGTAGAAGGAATAGGTGACGGATTTACTTGTCTACCGCCCTGTTAGATCTCCCTAGCCAACGGTTGGGCCATTGGGATGGACCAGCACTACTCGGCCTCTTACACAACTCCTAGTTCGAATAGAATCCATGACTCTGAAACGTAAAGCTCATTATCCTTTTCCAAAGTTTAATACTTGTTGATAAGACTCCACAAAGTAGTCGTATCTAGTTGAAAAGGAAAATTCACCAATATTTCCCAAGCTGTTGCTTGTTAATGGATATACTCTTGTTCCAACAATCTTACCCCTCGAATGATGAAGGAGTAATAAAAGATTCAATTGATAAATAGCAACCAAGTTGCGAGGGCAAAGAATAGTTTTAAAAGATTTATGACCTGGAAGTCAAACAAAATAAATAACAGCTCTCAAGTAAGGTTCCCTTATAATTCGGAAGATAGATTCGAATGAAAAATGGAGGTTTTGAGAACCTTCCTTGATAAAAGTAATAATAATAAGACTCAGAAATAATTTACATAGTATTTGAAGATCGAAGATAATTTTTGAAAAAAATAAATTATTTTAAGAACTAGTTAAAAGAATTAAATAAATATTCAAAGAATATTTATTACATCATAACTATTTCTAGAATATTCTTAATATAGAATATTGCTCATGAATAACCCTCGAATAAATATATATAAAAATATTCATTAAATAAATAATTCCTCGAATAAGTATTCAAAATAATGTTCGATAAATAAATAAGATTTTAAATGAATATTCAAGATAATATTCCCTAAATGAATAAAACCCAAATGAATATTCAAAATAATATTCATTAAATAAATAACTCAAATGAATATTCAAAAATAATATTCATTAAATATGTAATGCTCAAATGAATATTCAATATAATATTCATTAAATTAATAATGGAAAAATATTTATTTAAATATTTTCCTCAGAAAATAATCACAATATATCAAGAAATACTGACTCCCGGTCTATATTTGAAGAATGAGATCATATGCTCTTCACTAAGGGTCTTAGCAATATCCGGATTATAACTAATATATCTCGTATCTAGCTTATAAGCCAATTTCAAATCATGAAATAAGTATCACAATATAATCTGAAAGCAGGCTTGCATGCTATGGCATATGTATAACAAAATCAAATCATATATATTATCACAACAACAGTTCCAAAATGTTTGGAAACTTGCCTGGAAGCTCCGTAGGGGTAGTGTGTCTCGGATCGGTCTGGTGATCTATAAATAACCAAAATTATTCAAGGTTAATCACCTACCACTTTGAAAAGCTAAGTACATACTTTACTTAAGCTAAAACACGCTTTCAGGTTAACTCTTATTAACACCGTTATGATCCGACACTTGCTCATTATCAAGGCATGTTATTACACTTACACTTGGTAGGTTCTTAAGTCATATAAGTTCTAAGGTCGATCGTTTACTAACAAAGATTATACCTCGAGATTTATTGATCGTTTTCTAAGTGGTTTTCCAAAATTATAACCGAGTGTTCCTCAAAGGGTTTCATTCGTACTTAACCTCGATTCGAACATTTTTATAAAATCGAAAAACGATCCGTTTGGCATAAGGTCTTCTCTCACACCTTCCTTATGATCTCTAATATTTAATTATCGAGATTTGCCATTGAATTAATCATGTTAAGTGGGTTCAATTTCAGTTACGAACTCGCATTTATGGTTTCGAACCACTTTCAATAAATCGACCATATCTCCTAAACCGTAAATCCGATTCACATGATCTTTATATCAAAACGAAGCTTAAAACACAAACTAACTTATCATGGCAAAACTTGAAGCTAACCAGTGGGGTTTACTGTCCGAAAGTTACATACAAAACAGGGCATTGTAAAATTGGGTATTATAACGCTATGTTTACATGTTTTCCAAATTTGTTACATCACAACCAAGCCACACTGGGCATACCATACATCTTATACACATGATATTCATCTTAACAAGTCCAAGAACACCTCACTTCACCATCATAATCATCATATCTCTTAAATCAACTAAACCAATTACATAATCATGCTTACATGCTTATAATAACATCATAATCATAACTAATTCTAAAAATCACCAAGAACATACATAAAACTCAAAGTAAGATATAAGGTTTAAGTGAGATATACCTTCCTTGGGAGGTGTATAAGCCTTAATAAATCTTGTATAGTCCTTAGAACACCTTAACAAAGCCTAGATCATCCAAAAGAATCAAGAAAAAAAAAATAGTTCTTGAAGTTACTATTCACCCTAAACTTTGGTGATTTTATTAACTAGGAAGGAGATGGGATTTGAAGCTAAGATTCATAGGAGATCTTAGTTAGGAATTATAGAACTCACCAAATTAATCTTGGAATTGTTTGATGATGGGAAGTAACACTTTAATTCTTGAAAAAGAGCTAGGGCCGAATGCTCCTAAAATGGAGAGAATGGAGTTTTGCTTGCTTTGCTTTGATCTCATCTTTTCTACAATGCATTATTGTGATAATATCTAGCTAAAGTCACTTTAATAAAGTAATTAGGTCATCTCTTGCATCATCTATGCCAAGTGTTGGATGTTTAGTGGTGTTGATGATGAGATTAGGCTAACTACTTGGTTTGTTTCTAATGTTATTAGTTAGTGTGGTAACTAGCTTGGTTACTTGGTTTTATCCACTTGAACATGCATGCATCTTGCCTCTATGCTTATTTCTTTGTCCGGTTATTACTCATTTTCATTGATCGTTCGGAGGAATATATCAAGTATTTCTTGTTAGGGTTTTTACCGGAAACCTTCTTAGTATTTATACTACCATTCTCAATCCTCCTTTATAATATTTGAATTTAAATTCCTCAAATCTCTTTAATAAATCCTTCAGTGTCCAGGGAAATCTCGGAGAAAATAAAAGTCCTATTTTTCTGAATCTGATATCGTTTACATACACTTATTTTGCCTATAGATCATTAATACGAACTCAGAAATCCATTCTGAGTACTTCTATATAGTGTCGTCTAATAATATTCCAATTTCCACCAAAAACACTATTTATCACTTATTCTTTCTTTATTTCCTGTATTTAGAAAAATGTCCTCGTTCTCTTTCGAGCGTTCCTTATCTCTTTTACGGAACCACTTAATTTACAACAGATATCGATTTGGATGACATGAGCTACCAAATATCGATTTGGATGACATGAGAATATTTCCTCCCTCTTTGAAATACCCTATCTTACTTTGTAGGAGATAGATTATTCTAATCTAGGTTGTCAACCAATTGCATTGTTCATGGCATATAAACATTTGAATCCATATCCATTCAATATTCATTCATTAAACCACTGATAAATTGTAGTCATAACCATTATTTATTCATACACCAATACATAATAAAAGTTTTAATTCCTACCAAAATCTGGGTTCTTACATTTTTTGTTTCACAATCAGGTTGTAGTTGACAGTTCGGGGGTTTGTCCTGACTGGATTTTCATGTTTCAATGTTAATAAAAAATTTCTTGTTCGTAAAAAAAAATTTACGGTGTTATCCTAATTTTTAAATATTTAAAAGTAACATTTTACTATTTTAATGAAAAGCAAATTATGAATTTAAACACAATAAACTCAAATTTAAATAATAATTAAATATGAAAAATAAATAAGGTGGAACATTACAAATAATTTACTGGCATACAAATATAGTCAATTATGTTATGTACTCCCCCGTTCCATTTTATAAGTTTTTTTTGAAAAAAATATGCATTTAAAAAAAATAATTGGATAAAATTTTCTAACAAATATTCTCGATTAATGCAATGAATGAAAAAAGAGTTAAGTATTAGAGAAGTCAAATATTGAAAAATGATTTTCTGCCTAAATATTCCAAAACTTTTGACATTCTTATCCACTTTGATCTCACTTTATATTTTCGGTGATCAGAAACCAACTCTTTGAAGATCAAACCTACATGGGTTTTTACAGTTAAGTTTGTTCTGAGTTCTGATTAATTAGCGTAAGTTCAAAATATGAACCACACTAGCATATATGCTCCATATTCTCTGAATTGGCAAAAAATTACTGCTATTTCTGTCTTCAGAGACCTAACTTGCTTATATACTTTCCCATGTTCTTTTCTTCATTAGTTATTTTATAGCTTTGTTGCATATTAAATCTGTAGTGTTGGTTGATGATAATATCAAGAATTTGAATTTCCTAAATTTGTAGCTTAAACAATTATTGGGGTTAGACTTTCGTGTTTTTTTGTGGAATAATACTAAGTTTTATTAGTTAGTTTTGCAGGAGTGAACGACACCTTGTTCCCCAATCTTAAGAATATGTTTTTTACTTTGACAACATTCTCATTAGTTTTACTAAATGATCTTTAATATGTTCTTGTATTATAAGTAGTGTGTTACATGTGATAATTTTGGACTGAAGTACCTCTATAGATATTAGATAGTAGTTGAATCAATATAGGTGATAAGGCATACAATGTATATCTTTATAATTTGGAAGAAAGGTAATTTCTTTGGTCTCTGTTATGTTGATTTTACAATTCATAAATGGTGTCAAAAAAATGACATTTTTAGGACCATGGCTAGGTGTTGAGATTCATGAATGGTGTTAACAAAATGACATTTTTAGGACCATGGCTAGGTGTTGAGACTCTGGGAATTGTAGTCTTCTGATTGACTTTTTTAATCACTCCAATCTTAAGGTTGTTTTTTAACCTTATTGGTAACCTGGATTGGTTTTAGTACAAAAATCAATAGATTTAGAAGTTTCAACCTCTACTGATTAATGATTTAGCGTATAACCAAAGGATATCCCTTTGGTTGGATTTTAGTAACTTTATATAAGTTAATTTTAGAAATTATTAAATTTTAGTGAGGTGAATACATATTGTGTTTTTATATGGATTTTAGGGTCTATAAAAGGTGTGCCATATGATTTTGATTTTTAGACCTTTTATTAGTGATTGTGATCTATCGTTAGTTGCCGAATTTGTTTTTGTCAATTCAGATGACTTTTTTAAATTTTTAATGAGAACTCGGCGTTTAATATGTCTAACCAAAGGGGATCCCTTTGGTTTAGATATATAAAATTGTTCAATTTTATTAAGTATACTGCACATAATAAATATTTAAAGTAATTTTGGTTTGATGGTTTCTTTTGACATAGTTTTGTTTGTTGTGATTTTTGGTGATTTTTCAGTTTTCCTTGGGTAAAAGTGTAAAGAAAAGATGGATGGAGGTAGAATCTTGGGCTTTGTAGGCAGAATCACGGGTTTTGTAGTTGAAACAACAAAAAGTTCCTGTTTTTTTTAGTCTATTTGTAAATCGATGTAGTATGGGCACTCTTTTTCTCCCTTGAGTTTTTTCCCATAGGATTTTGCTCATACGGGGTTTTAACGAGGCCTAGTCGTGTTAGGAACCTTCTTATTTGATCTAAAGGTTTTATTGTTTAAACTTCTGGAGGAATCTCTTTCTCATGTCAGTTGTAATTTAGGTTACGACCCATGAATTGGTTAAGCATACCTTTCGATTACATGATAAGCTTTTGTGGATTAGAGAATGTCTCAATTTTCTTTTCCTTTTTGGATTGTGTAAATTCTATCATTTATTCATTTATAAATGAAATGTTTCATTTTTGCAAAAAAAAATAAAATAAAACTGAAAGTAATAAATATGGGGATACTTTTGATAAATTAGATTTAAATTTGTATAAAAAAAAGAAATATACAATTTTAAATAATTTTTTTAAAAAATAAATATTATGGGACGGAGTAAGTAATACTCTGACATTTGATCGACCATATATAGTGCCCGGTTGCGAAAACCTTTTTTAAGGACTTATGAACTTATTTTCGGGTAAAAAATTTATATTTTGATAAAACAATTTTTTTATACAAGTATTTAATATATGTTTGAGATTCAATAAGTTGCAAAAATAAGTTGGAAAGTTAGGAATCTCTAACTTTATCTTAAAATAAGTTTATCCTGAAAAAAAGTTCCCCAAACACACCCATACGCGAGTTCGAAATTATGACAATTTTCAACAGCTTCGTAGCTGTGGACTTCTGACATGTCACTAGGTAGATGGGGACAGGAGTCGGTAATATGAAATTGAAAGTTTTTTTTTCCCCTATTATATTATAATATTAAGTTAAATCAAAGTGAAAATGGATTTAAAGGAGATTAGTAGGAGTATAACAATTATCCTACTCAAATAACAGGTATATAAATTTGTTAAGTAAAAACAGAAATCACGAAATGGGAGACATGATAGATGTGAAATATGACATGATAGATCTGAAATACATGAAACGAATAAATATATATTTATGTATTAATATTTATATTAGATATGTTAACATTTATATTAGATATATTAATATTTATTTATATAATTGTACATAATTTTATAATGTTATATATAAATATGATGTAGATATAAATATTTAATACATATTTGTAAAACTTTATCAGAAATTTAATATTTAAATATTTTAATATATATTTCCATTTAAATTACACTAAAATACAATACGAAAAATATATAAACACGAAAGCACACAAAGTTTAAA
Source organism: Saposhnikovia divaricata (assembly GCA_036435485.1). NCBI lineage: Eukaryota > Viridiplantae > Streptophyta > Magnoliopsida > Apiales > Apiaceae > Saposhnikovia > Saposhnikovia divaricata. The sequence continues at coordinate 24,943,514 of CM071599.1, forward strand.
TAAATTAATTTTGGAATTAATTTTTAAATACATGAAATACAAAAATATACGAAGCAGAAATAAACGACACGGATGAACGTCTACTTCCCTCTCCTAGACGTTCCTCTCCTTATTCAACGCATTCACACACGCTTTTAAGTTTGAGGTTGGGCCCAGAGGCCAAAAAGGCGGTTAGATATCTACAGACTACAGTCTTTTGACTTGGTCCAATGAATGAGATATTGGGGCGTTCAATTTAGTTACTATATATATATAAATAGAAAAATGTTAGGGAACCAAAAATGGTCATCAAAAAAGTTTCCAAAATATACATGTCAATATTATTGGTTATGTAAATAATAATGTAAATGAGTCGTTGCATTCACACCAATAATTCAATTAAAACTTTACAAGTGTTTATGATTCCTAGCATTACTAGTATAAATATTGTGGGATCAGCAACAAATGTTTGTTGTAACTTGTAACAAACAATAAATATTACATCACAATCTTTTTTTATAATACATATATGTATAATAGGATTTTTGGTGTAAAAAGTAATTTTTAGTAATCGTGCTTTCGAATTTTTTTTATATGTATAATAGAATTTTTGATGTGAAAAACATTTTTTTAATAATCATGCTTTCGATATTTTTCAGGAGAGAAGAAAAAAGAAGTAAAGAAAAAAAAATCAAAACTTTTTTTGATAAAACTGTCTCCCCATTTTTTGGATGATTGTTAATGATATTCTCACGTAATCTTTTATATATTTTCTTTCATATCATTTTCTCCAAAAAAATTTCTTCTTAAGTAAAACTCGAGAACATGCAAGAAATCTCTGATCCAATTTTTAATTATCTCTCTTTTTTGTACCTTATATTCTTTTTTATTATTTTCTTTCCTTAAAAATTTGGGAGCATCAAATAAACATTAAACATGGCGTCGTTGGTTACAGAGGGATGTTTACCCGTTTCGTTAACTTCGATGGGAAATATTTGAAATATTAAAAAAAAATTCAAAATTTTTTCTAAATTATTAATATTATGTATAATTGATAATTTTTCTAATTATTGTATAATATGAAATAATGCATATATTCATATATTAATATATGTTTTCATTATCATGTTATTTGAAAAAAAATCAAGACATTGTTCTGGACAACTTAGAGCATCTCTAATAGAGGTTGTCAAGTCCTATGTGGCATGACACCCTTGCTTGCCCACATATTGGAGTATCAATGTTGCCAACAAGTTGCCCACCAAAGTTGCCAAAAGTTGGCAACTTCTCTATTTAGTTAAAACACATACAACTCCCCAAAAATGTATTTAACTTTACCCTTTTTTATATTTCCCATATTTTAAATGTATTTAGAGCATCTCCAATGGGAGAGACCTCTTAGGTAAATTTTGAAATTAATTAGCATAAATAAGAATTATAAAGAATGTGTAAAAAAATTTGCATTCCAATGGGACAAAACAGTTGTCTATAATTATAGATAATCTCTTGATGTTGGCTATATTTGTCGAACCTCTAGAGACCTGTAGTGAATTGGCACATCACATATTTCTATATTAAAATTATATATTCCATTAATAACAACTTGAAATATTAATAACATACCATTTTTAAAATATAGTCAATCATTATAACCAATACCATCGGAACACAACGTCTTACAGGTTCGACAAATTTTACATAATCAATATTTGATGTAATTTAGCCAATCTTTTTTAGCTAACGCCGTTAGAGATGCTCTTACAAGATAATATAAAATTTATGTATGGGACAACATTGGAAACTTTTAAAGTTGCCAATTATTGAAGTAGATTTGTAATAAAAGTTGTCAACAATGAGATGGAAGAGAGAAAAAATAATATATTTAATGATGTGGTAGAAGTTGACAACTAAATTGTCAATCAATATTGTAGATGCTGTTAGATATTATTGTTCCGTACTCAACTGCTACAGAACTTGCTTTTTTAAAAAAACATGTCAAGTTATAAAACCACCTGTAAATTGCAGTGTAACTCACTCCAAGTCTGCAACTGTACTACATTTTGAAATAACTGATACCATCACATCATGATGAACCTTAATTATATTTTGATAATGATAAATTGAATTTTCTTAACATTCGTTGAATCCTTTAAATGAATACTTTATTATCAGGTGAGACAATAGCTATTTATTAAGGGTCCGTTTGGCTGGGATTTAAAGTCTCGGCTTAAAGTGATTTTGATTTTAAGTTTGAAAAAATTTGTTTGCGTAATAAGTTAGAAAATGTCTTAAAGTTAAAAAAAAACTGTTTAAAGTCAAAAGTTAGTATGAAGTACTTTTTTGAATTATTTATTTTATTTTAATAATTTTATTTGATAAAAGTTAATATCATCATTCAAATTAATAATTTATTATTTTTATTTTTATTTTAACATTTTTAATAATTCATAAGTTACTTATTATACAAAATTATTCAAACAGATATTAGCTTAAAAATTTTCTTTTCAACTTAATATTTCAAACAATTTTAAATCATAAGTAATAATTTTAAATTTATGCAATTGGCCTCTAAGTAAAACTCTTAGTCTTATATTTAAGATCTAGGAGTAATATTTTATTGTCAGGTGAGGTAATAGATATTTATTTTTCTCCATGATACTTTTCTAGAATAATTCTTCTTTGCAAACAAACACGTAGAAGTACTAAAAATATTTTTTATACATAAATATTATTTGTCAAACACAAAACTATCTAAATTTTGACATTTTGTTTCAATTTTTATAGAGAATTTGTATAATATGTCCCAAATTAATAGATCACTTTACTTACGAATATGTCCCATCATATTGATTTATTAATTATATGTCCCATTATTAGTTTTTAAGTTTTATAGAGACCAATATACCCTTTTCTATTAATTACTTATTATTATAAGTATACTACAATTTTTAAATTCTAGTAACTAAAAAAAAATATTTTTTAATACAGGACCCATCAGGAGCGTTTTTTTTAATTATAACCATAAAATAAATATTTTTTTGTTTTATTTTCTTACACAGGCCCGCCAGGGGCACCCTTAACCAAATAAAATATTAAAATTTATAATTTAAATTAATCAAATCATGTTTTTATGAGACATTATATTATAAATTAAATTTGATTAAAAAGGGTACAATGGTCATTTTGTGTTAAAATTTGAATAAAAAGCTGATTTTAGGACAGATTTAAAATTTCAAATATATATAGGACATATTTACAAACCATGTTTTAAATTGGGATATATTGTTAAAAACCCATTTTTATAATGCTAATCATACTTTTCAATTATTGTTCTAGAACAAATCAAAGAGAGAATCTTCCTATTTTGCTAAATACATGATTATATCAACATGCATCTCGGTCAACCATCTTTCGTATAGACTTATCTAACGCCAACCAACGAGTATTTTATTTTTTTGAATAAATAAATTTATATGTCTTAAAATAAATATCTTTTTCCAATAAATTTTCGGATAAATGAAAATCGAACAATGATAAAAAATAAACTATAATCATTTGAACTATTTTATCGCGTTCACGATTAATTTGTAATTACAAATAAAATATCCATATAATCCACTAGCAAATACTAGTACACAAATTTCAAAATTTATTAATTGCATTACTAATATGTACTTTTCTTTTGTTTGTCAAAAGGAAAAGACATATTTATGATTTAAATAATTAAATCCATGTGCAAATGTTTCCATCCAAACACTCCATCTAAATTCTATCCATAGCCAACTGTTTCCTTTGAAGGCAAGCACTCCATCTAAACCCTGCATACATGTCAATGGCACAACACAGTCTTAGTAGTTGGCACATGCAAAAATACCAAACAAGGAGTGCTAATCCGGCCACGCGTAGTTAGGTTTAGGTGTTCTTCGTTACATTCGGCTTATTTCTTGTCGTACCATATTATAAGATTCGATTCTCACTTAAATAAAGATTGTTCTGAGGTTTTTTTATTAAATAATCATGCAATATAAAAAAATACTGAGATTAATTGAATCTTATTTGATCAATACAAAATGTTATAACTAAATCGAAAATTACGATTTTTATTGATCTCTGTTTCAGCTTTTCTGCAGCTAACAGTAAAGGTTGGAGGCCTAACGATAATTTTCTAATGTTTTTAAATATCGCACGCTTTCTTAAGTAAAACTGTACAAGTCAAAATATATAGACAAACAAAACTAAACACCCATCACGGGTTTCCCAACTGGGACCGTAATTTAGGGTTTATTACCCCCGAGATCATAGATTCGATCTTTCTGAGAGACACGGAAGTAAGTTGGGAGACACGAAAGTAAGTGGATTGCGTGCATTATCACAACAAAACTAAATACTGGGTTTTACATGTGATCTAATTAGTGAAGTAATGTACGTAGTCATAATAAAAATATTAGTTCAAATATAGACAACTGTGTAAGAATAAAAAATCAAATTAAGATAATAATACTTACTGTTGAAATTCAATGTTTATGGATGTAGGCGAAGAAACTGCAATAGTATCCAAAGCTGTGACAGATAAAACCATTGTTGTTCCACTAACTGATGGTTTTGAAGTAGAATTAGGTGCATAATCCACAATTCTAACTTGTATGGTTTGATCAAGTATACAAGTATTTGGCCTTGCTGCACTAATGCACCTCACCAAATATTGTCTACCACATGATGCTCCGTTGTCCCAAATTCCGTCACCCGCTGCTGCGAATAAATTGTTCGATGGAAACTGCGATGGATCCGTCCCGAAACACTTGGTTGCTATTTGATCCGGTAACGGTAAAAATAGAAAGATTCATGTTAAGCAAAGGTGTTGAAATTATCCTAACAAATACCCCTCTCGAGGGTTTGAGGAGTGTAAAATGTACGCATAAATATTTACGAAATCGTTGAAATTGCGTTAAGGGTGTACGTTTGTTACTTACGTGTGTACGGAGGATTATATGTCGCAGCAGTACCGACCTCGGCGAGGGAGAGAGAACAGAGGTGGACGAAGAATAATAGTATGAAGAATTTGAGCTGGTTACTCTTGGACATGATGAAGCATGGAGGTGTAGAGAATTTTAGAGAAAGGGAATATATGTACAAAGCAATGCGACTCTACTATCTCAATTATAGTTGCGGGTCAATGGGTGACTTGGGCAGTTTGAATAGATTTATGGATTCTAACGACTGAATTATTGTGATGGTATGAAGATATTTATTTAGTTATTTCCTCATCTAAACTTTTGCTTGAATTGATACAATGGTCAACTTTGTTACAATATGAATAAAACCATTATGATTGGCCTTCAGATAACATAAAGCACAAGTTCAACTGACAAATGCATTCCACGTTCTTATTGATATGTTTTTGAGCTAAAAAATTTGGTTCGATTCTTGTTCATCAAGAACAAATTTGGTTCAATTCTTGTTTATCAAGACAGATACTCATTTGTAAGACAAATAAGACTCCTTATTAAAAAAAAAAGTTAAAGATAACAAGTAAGAGAGTAGAGAGCCTGAAATATATCTTAGGTAAGTTCCTTGAGATACAGTATTTTTATATATAAAAATAAAATGGGTATTTTAGTAAATTCAAAGATTTTTAATTAACCCTGCGGGCTCAGCAAGATTTAAAGGATATTTTGCATATATCTTAGGAAAAGTTCCCTGAGATATATCTCAGGATCCTTTTTCCCAACAAGTAAACACAGACAAATCCAATTCCTATTCCTTTGCCGTTTTAACTTTTAGAAACATACCAAGTCCGTCTTTCCGTCATTATGTACCTTTTGAGCTCCAAATGGAAGAAATTGTATACAATTGTACTACTAAATTAGTCAGAATCAATATAACAATTAGTCAGAATCAATATAACAAGGTAAAGAATCCAGAAAAGAAGGTTTATTTGTCAAATGAGGTATCATTTAAAACAAATAGTAAAATAAATTAAAAGTGGCTGAAAACATAATCTAGGCCTGCTTGGTTACACAGTCGTCAAAAGTTTAAACTCCAGCTTGGCGCATAAATACATAACAGAAAAAGTATTACTGATAACATACATAAACCAAATACACCGTAATAGGTCCCGTGCTTTCAGTAACCTCAGCATCACTATAAAAATGCTTATTTCCACAGCTTCCGAAGAGACATGTTTTTCTCAGTGTCCTTCTTCATTACCTTGGCCACAGCCATCTCAAAATCTTCTTGAGTCACATGAACCCTCCTCTCCCTCAAAGCAAACATTCCTGCTTCCGTGCACACAGCCTGAAGATGCATGAAATAGAAATTTATAACTAATTATAAGCAGTACATCAAGCTACCTAGTTACTGTTCTAGGTATATACATGTATAAAAGAAAATTATATTCTACAAGGCATGGAATCAACATGCATTTCGTATGCTAGATCAGGATAAGCATATGCAATTGTAAAACAAAATTAAAAAAACATACCTTCAGCTCTGCACCTGAAGCACCGCCCATCTTTTCTGCGATCTTCTTCAAATCAATGCCCCGCATCAAATTCATCTTTCTAGAATGAATTTTCAAAATATCCCATCGAGACTGTATATGACAACAAAAACATATTAAGAACAAGAAGCTCTCAAAAATCTTAAATTCAATATTCTGAATTCACTCAATAACCAATTTCTAATGGTCCAAGTTAAAAAGAGAAATTGTGTACCATACAATTTTCTATATTGCTTATATGAATGTGGAGACTGGGTTCAAAAGGCCGTAACACCTACACGAGTGACTACCATTGCATTTTGGGAAATTGTTCATCTATATACCTGAGTTGTAAAGCTTACATAACTTGTAGTTGCTCTATTTTAATTTCTATACTAATAGTGGAAAAGATACACCAAAAGTATAACCTTTTGGAACAAGGTGTTGAAATCTACTTGTCCTAAGTGAATATACACTGAAAGCATCGAGCAGATAGGGATAGGGGTGGCTGGGTGCTAAACAAAGCTATATGGCTAACACTGGAAACCTCCATTGTACACTTTAGAGGGGGGAGTTCTGCTATCTACCCAGGTGGTGGAGGTCATACAGAACTTGAAATCACTTGTTATTTCAATCATGATTCACCAAGTGAAAATGAGGGGCCTGGAAAACTTGTAATTACGTTTTTGTTATTTCTTTCACTAATGATAAAGAGCAGATGCAGAAGATCTGCGAGCATCAAAAAGTAAACAAGGATATCCACTAACCTAAAGTAATTCAGATTATCTTTCTGCCGAGTACATAAATATTTGTGAACAAGAATTCTTTCAGAAAGCGATTACACAGTGCAGAATGCGGTATCCAGCAAACTTAACATCGTGTCTAAAGAAAGGTGAGGTACTTGTTTATACATATCGGCCTAGAAGTGAAGCTATGTTTACAATTATTCTTTTATAAATAACGCACAAGGATGTCGACACTAACCTAAACAACTTCATATTATCTTTCAGCGAGTACATATGTATCTGTGAGTGAGAACTGTTCAATCAAGTGATTAACATTTAACCTTTTATGTCTTAAAAACGTTAAACGTTTGTGTGTTAAATTTTGAAATCTTTTAAGGGTGGGGGTTGTGTATTAGACTCTGGTGATTGAACTACTTACGTCTTCATTGGGATTTGGGAACTCAATCTTCCTGTCAATTCGTCCAGGTCTCAGAAGGGCTTGATCCAGAATATCGATACGATTTGTGGCCATCAAAACCTGCAACGGTGCCACCAATTAGTTGCTTCAACAAAAACACAATGAAATTTTAAAAGTTTCTATTCCTCCATTATTTATGGCAACAGAAATTACCTTGATCTTGTTCGATGCTTCAAAGCCATCCAATTGGTTCAGTAGCTCCAGCATAGTCCGCTGCACCTCACTATCACCGTTGCCACTACCAGATTCCATTCGCGCGGATCCGATACTGTCAATTTCATCCATAAATATAATAGACGGAGCATGTTCCCTGAGACAAAATTTACACAAGGGACCAGATGTTAGATAGATACTAACAGAATGTTTGATTATGACACACATGTCACAAAATTTGATTATACTATTAAGATTTTCCTTTTGTTTTTGTCTATTTATTAATAAAAAAACAGGTTGAATTTCTTGTTGCAAGATGCACTTCTGGTTATGAAATTGCAGCACAATGCAGTGGACATATGTACAAAGTATACACTGGAATATCAATAACTTACTGTACTTAATATATATCAACCATTTTAAGGCTCTAGTTCAGGTATAGCGTATAGGAATAGAAGAGCTTTAATATATGGATCATCCAGAAAAGGACTTAAAGTAAATTTAAAAGGGTGATGCATTAGCACAATTACAGAGTGTCAAACTGACCTTGCCATAACAAAAAGTTCTCTAACCATTCGAGATCCTTCCCCAATATATTTCTGGACCAATTCAGAACCAGAGACCCTGATAAATGTACAATCAGTATGATGTGCAACTGCCCTAGCCAACAAGGTCTTTCCAGTACCAGGTGGTCCATAAAGCAGGACTCCCTAAGAAATAATACAGGAAGGCGCAAGTTCATTAGTGAAAAGGAAGGAGGACACTAGAGAAAATAGATTTTCTCATACAAGATAAATAAATCAACTTGCTAGTGTACCTTAGGCTGAGCAATCCCAAGACTCTCGAACAATTCAGGATGTTTTATTGGAAGTTCAATGACCTGAAAAATTAAATAGAAAGACTTAACCGCACAGATTACTAGATAAACGTTTTAACATAGACTTCTGCATTCAGGTCCAGTGATATACTACATATGCAACTACAGTTAAGTCCCAACAGGCAACAGGTGTAGGAGCATACCTCTTTGATCTCTTTGATCTGCTGGTCAAGACCACCAATCATGTCATATGTAGAATCAGGAACTTTTTCGACTTTCATGAGATTTACCAAGGGATCTACTTTGCTAGGCAAAACCAAGTGGAGAACGTAACTGTCATTGCGGAGAGCAACCCTTGTAGATGGAGTTATCTTTGTAATATCGATGCTCTTGTCAATATCAACAACATATTTTCCCTCTGGATGGACCTGAAGAAAAAAGAAAATAAGAGCAAGACAAACGTAAATATATGTTCACCAACATTAATTAAATGGATGATAGGATTGTAGATAGGAGAGATAACATGCAGAAGAGAAAAAAATCAGTACATTAAGATATTTATATCAAATCAAGTTTAACCAGAATAATTCCAAAACCACTTACTTTGACCAGGACTTTTGATTTCCCCATCACTTTAACAACTTCACCAACATATGATCCAGGCTCCTGAAGAAGTTGCAACTCTTCCTTAAGCATTCTCACTGTTAAAAAATGATTACAAGTAATTTAGGAAAAAAAAGAAATTGATTACAAGCACTTATCATTATTAAACCCATGGTCTATTAAATGTGAAGCACATTACATGCATGTTGACCCTATCTCTACTCAAGGAATACAATACAACTGTCAAGGTAATAATATTATCATCTGCTTACAACTCTCTGCAATTAACTTAGGCTCATTGTCTGAAAGACAAACCCACTACTCAAAAATTCTAATAGCTAATTTCTATACAGAACACAGGCAACACCAGATGTCAAAACTCACACGTGTAACAGACATCATCAATTTTCAGTCATCTAATAGATTCTTGCTTCCACCTCCTAAAAACTCTTTACTTAACTGATTTTTAATCCAATCCATCACGAATATTACTCAAAAGGTTTAATCTTTGGACCCAAAGTTTATTCTTTTAAACGCAATCGGCAAAAACATTGATCAAACTCAACCCAACATCTAAGATCTCCCCTCGTTAAACACAGCCCAACACTTTAATTACCACTAATAAACAAAAATCCCCCTAAATCAAACAATTCAAACCCCAACAACAAATCTAATCATTCAATTCAATATAATAACGCTACAAACAACACTAAAACAAGACCAATTAAACCCTAAAATCAAAAAAGCCCAAATCTTTACAATTAGGTTTACAAAAAATTGGGGAAAATAACAAAAAAAAACACAAAACATCAAAAAGACAGTACCTTTGGAATTAAGATCATTCCTCTGAGCTTCAAGTCGATTAAGATTATGCGATTTGTGACGAACATGAAGCTGAAGATCATGAATGTGTTGTTGATAGTATTGTTTCAATCCTTCGCCTTGTTTAGCTTTCGCTGAACACGTTTCTTCTTTGGCCAATTCCATTCGTTGCTTCTCGATCTCTACGCTCGCCATTAGGGTTTGATTTGAGAGATTAGAGAGATTTGGGGGTGTGAGAGAGAGATATATAGATACAAGAGAGTTGTGTGTATAGGTGGCTTGGGGGTTAAGTTGAAATTGAGATGCAGTACTTGGGGCTTTTTAACTGGAAAGAGGAGAGATTTTTGGTTTTCGAGATTAGTTAGGACTTGGAGTTTGGGATTATTTGTTTCAAAAATATTATAGATTGGATATGAATAAAATAAAAATAAAGTCTATAATTATATAATTCTTATTTTAATTAATAATTCTATCACAGTTTCGAATTTTTGAGTATTTTTTGCACCCAATTTCATTATTTATTCTTTTAAAAAATGTAAACATAATTTTTTTTTGACAATATGTAAACATAATTTTAAAATTTTGTCTCTATTTTCTGTCCTCCAAAGAAAAATCTAAAATATAATTTATTATAATTAACAAACTTAAATATCTGACTTTTAATTAATTATAGTTTTATGTTTATCAATATTTATTATGAATATGTATTATCATATAACTAGTTGATAAAGCCGCGCTTCGCGGCGGCATTACAATATTTTTTAAAAAATTCAATACATTTACGTTATATTATAACTAGTTGATAAAGCCGCGCTTCGCGGCGACGTTACAATCTTTTTTTAAAAAATTCAATAAATATTTACATTATATTATATTATCAGTATTAAATTTTAATAGTTATATAATCTTTTCTAATGAACCGATTTCTTGCTAAACGTGATTCTTTCGATTAAGCCGTTTTTTGTTAAAATCGAAATCCCAACTTTAACATATATTATAAAGATTTTATAATAATTTTAATTCATAAATTTTCTGTATATCTTATATTTTCTTTATATTATAGATATTTTCTGTATTTATTTATATCTTTCGCATGGAAATGTCTCTCTATTATATTAACACATTAATATTTTATAAAATATGAAGACTTTTCTGTACGTGAATAATATTGAATTTATGGATATATTTTTCTAAGGTAAGTATAATTAACTTATATAAAAAAGTTTAAATAAAGGATTTATAGGAAAAAAGATATATAGGTTTAAAAAAATCATATAATACGTCTCCACCGTCCTCGTATTCTACGTTCAATAAAACATATTATTATATGTATTCTATATATATTAAAACATATTTTTTACCTTCAATAATTTTTTTAATTATACTTTTTTCATATAAATTCAAACTCTTCTTCTCTATAAAATAGAACTCCTATTTTACATACAATAAAATTCTTAATTATATGTCTTACAAACACCTTAGAACTTTTGATTATATGTTTTCCCTATAAATTCAAACTCTTATTCTCTACAAATTTGAACACGTATTATGCTTCCAAAAATGTTTAAGGATAGTTTTTTTAGTTATTAATATTTAAAATCCTAAAATTCTAAAAAATTCAAAATATATTTATCTTCTATTATATCATCAATATTAAATTTTAATATTCAACATGGTATTCTCCAATAAATCACTTTCTCGTTAAACACGGATATTCTATGACATTGTTTATCCATAAAAATCGAATCATAAAAATAAAATAAAATTTATAACATCAATATCAAATTCTAATAGCTAATACAATCTTCTATAGTGAGCCGTCTTTCCGTTGTACACGTTTTGAGCCGCTCTTATTTGGGATCAAAATTCTAGCCGCTCTTATTTGGGATCAAAATTCTAATTTCATTACATATTATTGATGATACTTGTATTTTATAACAACTTTTTTTCCTTAAAATCAAAACCTAAAAATAGACTAAATTCCAATTTTTTACTTTCTCTAAAGCTTCTAAAATTTATGGAGTTTTAAAAATGAAAATACATCTTATTTTCTCTTTATATTATAGATACTCCTATATTTATTTAGGGTTCTCACATGAGAATGTTCTTTTATTATGTTAACATATTAATTCTTTTCTTTTAAATAAAAAAACTTGTTTTATGAGAATAGTATCGAATTTATGAATATATTTTCTGATATAAGTATAATGAACTTATATAAAAATATATAATTTTAGAAGATATTAAAAGATGTCACCAGCGTCCTTGTATTCTACATACAATAAAATATTTAATTATATGTCTTTTCTATATATTCAAACACCTATTCTATTTCCAACAGAACTTTTAGTTATATGTTTTTTCAATAAATTTCGAACTCCTATTCTACTTTTATTAGAACTTTTAATCATATGCCTTACAAACACCTATTCTACCTTCAATAGAACTTCTAATTATATGTCTTTCTTATAACTTCGAACTCTTCTCCTCCATAAATTCGAATACATATTCTACTTCTATTTTGTTAAAAGATATTTTTGTTAGGAATATGTTGTACTTGATGATAACTTCACAATCAATCAAATTGTTTAAGGTTTTGTAGCTGTCAACGGATGAGGATTTATAACTCTATCCGTTGACAGGTAGCTCATCAACGGATGAGGTTTTGTAGCACACTGCAGTATCTCTATGTTATCAGTTGATAATGTTTTTATCCACAGTCATGTTGACTATCAACGGATAGGCAGAATAGGGTAGCCAATTGTAAATAAGCTATGCTATGTAATTCTGTCTAAGTGAAAGTGTATCAACGGATGAAGACTAAACTCTATCAACGGATACAACTCAAATCCACTCTATCAACGGATACAGCTCAAGTCCCAATATCAACGGATACTGCTCTATACATCATCAACGGATGTCAGTATACATCATCAACGGATGTCAGTGTACATCATCAACGGATAATCATTGACACTGATTTCTATGATTAGCTGGAGATTAGCAGTTGATAAGGACATGTTTGACTGACAGATCACATGAGTTGAAAGTAGATACAAAAAGCAGTATGGCAGCCATACTTTGGAAACACAGAAGAAAGAAGCATTCTATTTACACTATGAATACAAGAAAGGTGCAGGAGACATGTCTGAACATAAGGACACCCTTTCGGCTACATGTGTATTTGGAGCGTAGTAGCAAGTCAACTAGAATTAGATTAGTATTTTCTTATTCCAGTAGTACTTGTAAAACTTGGGATATATAACCAAGTGTAGCAACTCTTTGTAGGCTAAGAAAACAGACATATTTGCTTAGGGTTTCTTGAATATCCTTAGAAGCAAAGAGTTGTAAAACGGCAGCTGTGTACATTTTGTATCACAGAGTTTTCTTCAAATAAAAGCTTCAGGTGGTGCATATTAACCACCTGATTTTATATGTGTTTGTGTTTAAATCTTACATTGCAATTATCTCTTAATAAGTTTCTGAAGTTCTTATCAGAAATTTATAAATATCAAGAATTGTATTCAACCCCCCCTTCTACAATTATACAAGTGTGTAATCTGGGAATAACAATTGGTATCAAAGCAAGCTTCTAACATATTTAAAGTTTAAAGATCAACACACTTCCAACATGTCTAAGAAGGATTATGGAGTGAAGATTCCAGTTCTTGATAGAGAAAATTACTTTCACTGGAAAGTAAAAATGCGTCTACATCTCTCGTCTATTGATGAGGGTTTTGTGGATTGCATTGACAAGGGTCCTCACGTTCCAATGAAGACAGCAACAAGAGTTGGCCTGGCTGATGATGTGCCTGACACTTTCATTCCCAAACCTGTTTCTGAGTGGAGTCTTGAAGATATTGCAGAAGTCCACAAAGACAAAAAGGCCATGAATATTCTGTTCAATGGTCTAGAAACAGACATGGTTGACAATGTTATTAACTGCACTACCGCCAAGGAAGTATGGGACATTGTTCAAACCCTGTGTGAAGGAACAGAACAGGTAAGGGAAAACAAGATGCAACTACTAATCCAACAGTATGAACATTTTCACTTTAAGAGTGGAGAAACATTGAATGATACATTTAGTAGATTTCAAAAGCTACTAAATGGTTTGAAACTGTATGGAAGAGTCTATCAAGTTAAAGACTCTAATCTCAAATTCCTGAGATCACTGCCCAAGGAATGGAAGCCAATGACTGTTTCTCTAAGAAACACTCAAGAGTACAAGACATTTACTCTTGAAAGGCTCTATGGAACTTTAAAGACCTATGAGCTGGAAATGGAGCAGGATGAAGAGATTGAGAAGTCTCAAAAGAAAAGTGGGTCAGTTGCACTCGTTGCCAATTTGGAGCAAAAGGAGGAAAGGACAGAAACTGCTAGTTCTACACCAAACAGGGAGGATTGTAAAGGTAGAGCAGAATCAAGCAGGAGCAAGGAAAAGGTGTCTGAGGAATTGAATGCCCTTCAGCAGGATGAATTGGATGAGATAGATGAGCACTTAGCTTTTCTATCTAGGAGATTCTCTAAGCTGAAATTCAAGAGAAACTCTGGGATGGCCAAGCCATTTAACAAGGATTTCTCCACAAACAACTATGTGGATAAATCCAAAATTAAATGCTACAATTGTGGGATTGTTGGTCATATGATAAGTGAATGCAGGAAACCTAGATCTGAGAACAAGGGAAAGCCAACTGAGGTTGTTGACTATAAGAAGAAATATTTTGATCTTCTCAGGCAGAAAGGAAAGGCATTCTTGACCCAAGAGTATGACTGGGCTGTTGATGACAATCATTCTGATGATGATGCTGAGTTAGTCAACCTTGCTTTAATGGCTGATTCTGGAGAGCAGGAAGCAAGTTCAGCTAGCAATCAGGTATTTTCTACTAATCTCTCTGAGCTCACTAAAGAGGAATGCAATAGTGTTATAGATGAAATGTCTACTGAACTATATCACTTAAGTGTTACTCTTAAATCACTTACTAAAGAGAACAATAGAATTAAAGAGTCTAATCTGTTTTTAAGTGATAGAAATGCTGCTCTAGAATCTCAATTTCTAGAATTTGAGAAAATGAGAGTTGATTGCAATAATGCTAAAAGTGAACTTGAAGCTGTGTTAAAAAGAGAACTGATTTTAAAAGACCAGCTTGAAAAAGAACAAGGGATAATTGCTAAATTTCAAAGTTGTAGGAATATTTCTCAAAACATAATAGAAGTTTAGGGAATAGAATCATTTGTGAAGGATACCTGGACTCAAAGGAAAAAGGAGCTAGAACCTGGCCTTGAGGATCTAGAGACTATTTGTGAATCAACGGATAGTGATCATCCGTTGACAGATGAACCGTCAACGGATGAGAGGTATCCGTCGACTAACAAAAAGTCTGTTAGTAAGAAGGAACTTAGGAAACTGGATATCAAGTATGGTCCAGTAAACAAGAATTTTGTTAGTGGTGAGTGCAGCAAAACCAAATCCAGTGGGAAGGCTAAGACAGGTGATTTACACAACAAAAAGGCTGTTGGTAAATCAGACAATGAAAAGGTAGAAATTGAGGGCAAAAAGAAAAAGAACAGAAATGGTAAGATAGGCATCAACAAGAAAAACAATTACTCTCCTGACAAGTTTGCTCCTAGGAAAACTTGTAGTAATTGTAATAGTGTCAATCATTTATCTTCTAATTGCAAGATTGTCAACAAGGCTCCTGTTCATGTACCTCAACCAATGCCATGTATGCCTGCAATGCCTGGTTTGTATCAAAATGCTAGTTTTTCAAATCCATATGTGAACATGCCATATGTGTCTAATCCATACTTTCAATCTATGAATGTGCCACAAATGTCATGGAACCTACCTAACATGAATAATATGTATGCCAATTTTCCACACATGCATGCATCCAATATTCATGCAAATGAGCATTTGTCAAACCCCATTACTCAAGCATCTACACCTAAGATGAAGAATGCTAAGAGTGCAAAGTCAAAGGCTAACAAGAAAGGACCCAAGGAAGCTTGGGTACCAAAATCAACTTGATTTGTTTTTGAAATGTGTGCAGGGAAACAGAAGGAATCTATGGTACCTAGACAGTGGATGTTCTAGGCACATGACAGGAGATTCAACCCTGCTCACAGAGTTCAAGGAAGGAGCTGGCCCTAGAATTACCTTTGGAGATGACAGCAAAGGATATACTAAGGGATATGGCCTGATTTCAAAAGACAATGTCATCATTGAAGAAGTGGCTTTAGTTGAAGGTTTAAAGCACAATTTGCTGAGTATCAGTCAGATTTGTGACAAAGACTATGAAGTAAAGTTCACAAAAGAAGCCTGTGTTGTTTCTGCCAAGGAAGACAACAATGTGGTATTGACAGGCTTTAGAAAAGGAAATGTTTACATAGCTGACTTCAATTCAGCATGCTCAGAATCCATTACTTGTCTCTTCAGCAAAGCAAGTAAGGATGAGAGTTGGCTATGGCATAAGAAGCTGTCACATTTGAATTTTAAAGTTATGAATGATTTGGTAAGAAAGGATCTTGCTAGAGGAATCCCTCATTTGGAGTTTGTCAAAGATGGGCTATGTGATGCCTGCCAATTAGGGAAACAAAAGAAATCATCTTTCAAAAGCAAGACAGAGTCATCCATTGTTAAGCCTCTTCAATTGCTGCATATGGATTTATTTGGTCCAGTAAATGTCATGTCTATTTCAAAGAAGAAATACTGTCTGGTGATTGTAGATGATTTTTCTAAGTTCACATGGACTTTCTTCCTGCACTCCAAGGATTGTGCAAGTGAAATCATTATCAATCACCTCAGAATGCTAAACAATGGTTCTGAAGACAGAGTACAAAGGATCAGGAGTGACAATGGTACTGAATTCAAGAATTCCACAATGAAGATTTTCTGTGAAGAGAATGGAATTGTCCATGAGTTTTCTGCTGCCAGAACACCTCAACAAAATGGGGTTGTTGAAAGGAAAAACAGAACTCTCATTGAAGCAGCTAGAACAATGTTAAGTGAATCAAGATTACCAACATATTTCTGGGCTGAAGCTGTCAACACTGCATGCTTTACTCAGAATATTTCCTTGGTCAATCAAGCTAGAGGAATGACTCCTTATCAGTTATTAACCAACAAGAAACCAACTTTAGCTTTTCTACATGTCTTTGGATGTAAGTGTTTTGTGCTAAGGAATCATGGAGATAATTTAGGCAAATTTGAAGCAAAGGCAGATGAAGCTATTTTCGTTGGATATGCAGCAGGGAAAGCCTACAAGGTCTACAATCTAAGAACCAACATTGTTATGGAATCTGTACATGTTGTGTTTGATGATCAAAAGATTCTAGGCCTAAATGATGAAGGTTACCATGAAAAGTTGGAATTTGAGAATGAAGGTGAAGGAAGAATGTACTATGATGATGATGAGGAGAATGAAGATCATGACCACAGAGATCCACCTAGAGCTGTTATACCAACTAGAAGTGATGCTTACACTGAAAATGAAGCATCCGTTGATAGTCATTCTGGAGCATCCGTTGACAGTCATTCTGCAACATCCGTTGACACTATTAGAGATGCATCCGTTGACAGAAATTCTCAAGCATCCGTCGACAGGCAAAATGATGCATCCATTGACAGTCAACTTCATAACTCAGCAAGGACAACAAACTCAGGGGGAGTTTCTCAAGGTCAAAATTCAATGCTAAATCAACATGATCATGGAAATGAAGCAACCTCATCAAGATCAAATCTTCCACCTGCAAGAAAATGGACTAGAAATCATCCATTTGAGTTAATCATTGGTGAATCAAATTCAAGAGTCCAAACTAGAAGGGCCACTCAAGCAGAATGTCTATACAGTAGCTTCCTGTCTCAAGAGGAACCTAAGAAAGTGGAAGATGCCCTTCTAGATCCAGATTGGGTGTTAGCAATGCAAGAAGAGCTAAACCAATTTGAAAGAAATAAAGTATGGAAACTTGTGCCCAAACCTGATGATAGAAGTGTCATAGGTACTAAATGGGTTCTCAAGAATAAGATAGATGAAAATGGCATAATTGTGAGGAATAAAGCTAGATTAGTGGCAAAGGGCTATTCTCAAGAAGAAGGAATAGATTTTGATGAAACTTTTGCTCCAGTAGCAAGACTTGAGGCAATAAGAATCTTTCTAGCCTATGCAGCACATGCCAATTTCAAAGTCTATCAGATGGATGTCAAAAGTGCCTTTCTAAATGGGGAACTGGAAGAAGAGGTCTATGTCCATCAACCTCCTGGTTTTGAGGATCCAGAATTTCCAGAATATGTATATCTTCTCATGAAAGCACTTTATGGTTTGAAGCAAGCACCAAGAGCCTGGTATGACACTTTATCTCAATTTCTTTTGGAGAACCACTTCACTAGAGGTACAGTAGATAAAACCCTATTTCATAGGGATATTAATGGCTCTTCAATACTTGTTCAAATCTATGTAGATGATATTATTTTTGGGTCTACAGATGAGAAGCTTTGCAAAAAGTTTGCCAAACTTATGCAAAGTAGGTATGAAATGAGTATGATGGGTGAATTAACTTACTTTCTTGGCCTACAAGTAAAGCAAGTTAATGAGGGCATTTTCATAAGTCAAACAAAATATATTTATGATCTCTTAAAGAAATTTGACTTAATGGATTGTACATCTGCTAAAACACCTATGGCCACTGCAACTAAGCTTGAGTTGAATACTAAGGAAAAGTCTGTGGACATCTCAAGTTATAGAGGCATGGTAGGTTCACTTTTATACCTAACAGCTAGTAGACCTGATATAATGTTTTCTACTTGTCTTTGTGCTATATTTCAAGCTGATACTAGAGAGTCTCACTTAATAGCTATTAAAAGAATTTTCAGGTATCTCAAGGGAACACCAAACCTTGGCATTTGGTACCCAAGAGAATCTGGTTTTGATCTAACTGGCTATTCAGATGCAGATTATGCAGGTTGCAGAGTTGATAGGAAAAGTACTACAGGTTCCTGTCAATTTCTAGGAAACAGGCTTGTGTCATGGTTCAGTAAGAAACAAAACTCAGTCTCCACTTCTACAGCTGAAGCTGAGTACATTGCGGCTGGAAGCTGTTGTGCACAGATTCTATGGATGAGAAACCAACTCATTGACTATGGTCTAAAAGTTGAGAAGATTCCAATTTTCTGTGACAACACAAGTGCTATTGCCATCACAGGGAATCCAGTGCAACATTCGAGAACCAAGCACATTGACATCAAATACCACTTCATTAGAGAACATGTGATGAATGGTATAGTAGAAATGCACTTTGTGCCAAGTGAAATGCAGCTTGCAGATATCTTCACCAAGCCTCTTGATGAATCCACATTCACAAGATTGGTAGGTGAGCTAGGTATGCTTAACTTGTCATAATTTCTAGTGATATTTGATTTCAATGAATTGAAGCTGGAAATGTGTTTTGATTTACTTGAAAGTTAAAACTTTCAGAAAAATTTTCTGAAGAAATTTTGCCTAAGGCAAAATTAGCTTATCAACGGATATCCTTTTATCCGTTGATAGTATAAACACATTACTAGATTTTTGCATGTCAACGGGTAACAGGCTATCCACGTCATCAACGGATAAACTGTATCTCAACCGTTCATTCTATATCCGTTGATATACATTTTTTTAACCGTTGGTAACCGTGTATATCTAATCATGGCTGTACTTATTCTATTTTTATTTATTATCTGACAGTTACTTTTGACCAATGGAGTAATTACTTTTAATTATTTCATTTTTAATTCTTGAAAAATATAAAAGGCGGACTTGTACTCTCACATCTCACTTTTATTCATTTTCAAGCATATCAAAAGTTAACTGCATCTTCTTCCCTAAAACTCTCTGTAACCAAAGTTCAATCACTTCAATGGCGCCTATTGTTAAGATGATGTCCTCCACTGGGTTTACCTATGAGAAGAACAATTTCGCGGCCTTTGTTAACACAGTGAATGCTCCAGAAGCTTACCACACTTTGATGAGTTTCGTGAAGAAATGCAAACTGTCATATGCTATGACGGCTACCACTCCCTTAATCCACGAGGTAATTGAAGAAATGTGGACATCTGCTGAGTACAATGGCACAGACGGTACAATTGCTTTTTCTTTAAAGGGTAAAAACTATGTGGTTAATTCTGATGTAATAACTGCTTGTTTAAAACTGCCTGAGAATAACTGTCTGAAAGTACCTACTGATGCTGAAATTGTTGCCATGCTTAATTCTATTAATTATGCCCTTAGTACTGAAAACTTAGGGAAAATTGCTAGAAAAGGAATGGTTAAAGAATAGAGCTACTTCTGTGATGCCTTCATTAAAACTTTTTCAGGAAAAATTAGTAATTTTGATGCTGTTACCCAGTCCATGCTAACAATGATGTGTATGCTTTTAAATGATAAATTCTATAATTTTGGCACATTAGTTATGTATGAGATAGCTGCAAAGTTGGGTAAAATGGAAACTAGGAGCAAGAATATCTACTTTGCTAGATTTTTAATGCTCTTAGCACTGCATGTGTCTGAGAATAAGCTATCCATTGCTAACCCGGATAGCAAGTTCCAATGTTTTGTTCAGGAGAAGAGAGTCTTAAGTGACCTGATTCGAATGAACCTCAATGCAGGAGTACAGTTGGTATATCTACCAATTGTTCAGGTAACTATCTCTAACTCTGAAACCCCTATCTCCAACCCCCAAATTTCTTTGCCTTCTAGTGTCACAATGGAGTCTGTAGTTGTGACCAAACAGGCTCCTACCAAAGTGACCAAATCCAGAGTTCCAAAACCACATTCTAAAAGGCAAACCTCAAGTGTCTCTCAAAAGACACCTGTTGTAAAATCTACCAAACCTCTTGAGGGGAGTGTGAAGGTGGTAGTGAGTGGTGAGGGACAGGGTGAACATCAAAGAAGCCCTAAGGATAAGGAAGGAGAGATGAGTGCAACCACCATTTCAGTCTCTCAAAAGACTGCTAATGTAACTACAGGCCAAATTCTAGTTACACTCTCCCAAAAGAGTGTGACTACTGAATCAAGTTCCCCACAAGGAACACTGCACAAGAGGGTTAGGGACACATATAGCCCAATCTCAAAAACCTATGGAAGAAGAGTGAAATCTAAAACCACAGGGGAATTACAGGGTGCACACACTGTACAGGAAACTGTACCTTCTCAAACTCAGTTTGATGTGGCTTCAATAAATGTGGAGTCACAGCCCCTTGATCTTAATCTTCAAATCGACACACATTACAATCCACCATCACCAACTCCTTCTCTGGATGTGGATATGATATCTACATCAATTCATGATTCTCCATCTTTAAGATTCTTGGAGAAGCCCCACTCTGTAATTGGTGGTCATCATCTTTTAGATGATTTGTTGGACCATCAATCTTCCCTTCCAGAATTCTCAACACAGACTGTGGCCTCGAACTTAAAATCAATCTCCACAGATTCAGTGTCGGTTTTCTCTTCAACGGATATAATTATTCCTTCCTCAACGGATATCCTTCATCCGTTGACAAGTGTTTCTCCATCAACGGATGCGCCTCTATCTAGCCATCCGTTGACAGCTATAACTACTCCATCAACGGATATTCCTTATCCGTTGATAACTCACTCTACCACTGCTATATCTGACATTCCAGTGTCAAGTGTAGAGGAGTTCTCAGTAGTTGAAACACTTTTAGGTTTGAGGGAAGGGAGTGAGAGGCTGCCTTGTGAGCAGGCAAAAGGAGAGATAAATAATGAGAGGCTGGCCATTTCTTCCGGTCAGGCAAAAGGAGAGTTTGAGAGTTCCACCTTAGTAGGTGAAGGTGAGGGTGTGAGAGGTGTGAGCCAAGGGGAGCCCTTGATGCAAGAAAAGAGAGATGAGGTGAGAGAAGGGACTACAGGAGAGATAAGGATGGAAGAAGCAGCCATTGCTAGTGAGTCAATGGGGGTTGAGG
Organism: Saposhnikovia divaricata; assembly: GCA_036435485.1. NCBI lineage: Eukaryota > Viridiplantae > Streptophyta > Magnoliopsida > Apiales > Apiaceae > Saposhnikovia > Saposhnikovia divaricata. The sequence goes on from CM071599.1 coordinate 24,965,534, forward strand.
ATGCATCCAAGGAAATGGAATTTCAAAGAGAATATCAGTCCATGATTGACTCCATTTCTTTGGATGCTGAAACCTTTACTCACCCTGTTCCTGCCTATCAAATTCTGGCACAACAGGGCAATGTGGAAGCAGAGGAGGCAATGCACCTAGTGCACACCTCACAATCTCTACTTAGAGCTAAGGAATCTATAGTAGCTCTGCCAACCACTGCTGAGAGTGATGAATTTGACAATTCTGAAGATGAAGACAGCCAGAGCTCTGAAGATGAAGGTGGTAGCAGTATTCATGATTTTGCATTTGCTCAAAACTACACCTATCATCAACTTGATATGGAAATCATAAGGCAATATAAATCTGCCCTGGCTGAGCACCCAGAAGCAGATCCACAGAGAAAGGTTGTTCTTCAACAGGCAATTGACTCCCTAAAGTTACAAAAGATGCAAATGGTGATTCAGAGATCCAATTTAGAGGAGGTCAAACAAGAAATCAAGGATGTGAAGATCTCTGTGGATTCCAAGCTAGAGCAACTAGCTCCTACAGCCACTCAGAGGGTGTTGCAACAAAGGTTTCTCAAAGAAGACAACCTGGCTAAATCTGTGCAACTTCTCAATTCAAGAGTGGAAAAGATGGAATCCCAGATGGAGCAATTTCTTCAACATCAGAAACTGCAAACCCAACTGCTAGAAAAGTTAGTTGCAGCCCCAACTTCTAGTCAAACCCTTGATGCTAACAAAAATGGGGAGAAAGTGGAAGAGGCTGTGGCAACTACAAGTCAAATCTTAATATCTGAAAGAAGGGAAGCAGCAAGTGAGGGGGAGCAGCAGCCTACCATAGTGGTCAATCCACAAGAATTCATTGTCACAGCTTCCCCCAGCAAATCCAAACCTCTATCTGAAGAGTTTGATCTTTCAAACTTGACAGAAGAAGAAAAGCTAGCCAAAATTGAAGCTCTCCAAAAGATGAAAGAAGAAAACTATGAAAGGATAATGAGGACAGAAAGATTGATCAATCAATCTATTGCATCAACTCTGTTCTCTAGCCAAACCTCAGCTCCAACAATATCTACAACAATTCTGAAGGTGCTCACTCCAGCAATTGTGGCTCCTACATTCTATGATGCTGAGCCTTCTCATGTTAAGGAATTTGAACCCTACATCAAATCAAGACCCTTCTCACCACCAAAAGCAAATGGGAAGAACAAGTTACAACTGGACTTTCCATTTCCCAAGGATGATGAAGAGAAGTTGATGGGTAAGGCAATCAAGGAATTCAAGGAGAAGACTAACAGTTGTGTAAGAGAATGGATGGCTGTAATCATAAGGAATGGAAAAGTTCTAAACATATCCAACAGCCATCCTAGATTTGTTGAAGCCAAGAGAGAAGAGACTTCAAGGCTGCTAAGAGAATCTCAACCAAGCACTGAATATCAATATGAAAACTCAGATGAGAAGCAAGCAAGGCTGGCTCAAGAGTTATTGGATGAGGTAGAGGATGAATTGAGGGAACCTGAGGAAGTCCCCAAATTCAAAGAGAAAGGGAAATCAGTCCCCAAATCCAAGAGATTAAAATCACATGCAAGGAGGCCTGTCTCTCCAGAAACTGAAAACAAAGAGACAGTTGGTTCATCACAACCTATTGATGTAAAAGTATTCAACCCAGATGTAAATTTCCATGGTGAGCCTATAGTACCTAAAGAGGAACCAATGAATCTTGACTCCATTGAGGTTCCTTCATTCTTGCTGAAGCCTCAACAGAAGCCTACACAGAAGAAAAGGAAACCAAGGAAGCAACCTTCAAAGGAACCAATTCAAGTTGCTAGGGTACCTGCAATTGTCAGGCAGCCAATCTTGGAAAACAAGGATGATTTTATCTATCAGGCAGATATTGAAGAATACTCTGACATGAATCTTTATCTGGATGAATTGTCAGAAGTAAGAGGAATTGACAAATACAGACATTTGCCTGAAAGATTGGTCTTTGTATACAAGGGAGGAACGGAAAGGACATGGCCACTACAAAGGGTTCTTGGAGAAAATTATCATACCTTAACCAAAGTGTTCTCTGCAATCAAGAGATACACAGGGTTCTCCAAGATAGCAAAAGGGGAGATACTGGACAAAATAGAACAAATAAGGAGGGATTGGAACTCACCATCAAGTCTACCAAGGAAAATGAAGATCCCATACAATGGACAGAAAATCCACCTCCAACCTTTCTGGATGATGGATTTCAGGGATGAAGATGGTAACAGGAGATTCTTCAGGTTAGAAGACCAACTACCAAAGGCTAGTTCTCAATACCTGAGATGGCTACAACAGAAGCTAAATCCAAAGGTAGATGAAGAAGATGCCTTCTATAGGCAACTCCAAATACAGATTGAGTCCAACTCTGCCAAGGAAGGAAAATCAAGGGTGATGCCAACAAGAGGAAAGAAACAGTCCTAATCTGCTCAGTCTAGAGGAGCACTTCTCTGTAAATTTCTCAAACTTTCAGTTTTTAATTATTGTAGCTTAATACAATTTATGTATTGTTCTTTATATATCTTTAGGAATGTTTTGTTATCATCAAGGTCCTGAATTTATGCTTTATTGCCATCAAGTATAAATTGGGGGAGATTGTTAGGAATATGTTGTACTTGATGATAACTTCACAATCAATCAAATTGTTTAAGGTTTTGTAGCTGTCAACGGATGAGGATTTATAACTCTATCCGTTGACAGGTAGCTCATCAACGGATGAGGTTTTGTAGCACACTGCAGTATCTCTATGTTATCAGTTGATAATGTTTTTATCCACAGTCATGTTGACTATCAACGGATAGGCAGAATAGGGTAGCCAATTGTAAATAAGCTATGCTATGTAATTCTGTCTAAGTGAAAGTGTATCAACGGATGAAGACTAAACTCTATCAACGGATACAACTCAAATCCACTCTATCAACGGATACAGCTCAAGTCCCAATATCAACGGATACTGCTCTATACATCATCAACGGATGTCAGTATACATCATCAACGGATGTCAGTGTACATCATCAACGGATAATCATTGACACTGATTTCTATGATTAACTGGAGATTAGCAGTTGATAAGGACATGTTTGACTGACAGATCACATGAGTTGAAAGTAGATACAAAAAGCAGTATGGCAGCCATACTTTGGAAACACAGAAGAAAGAAGCATTCTATTTACACTATGAATACAAGAAAGGTGCAGGAGACATGTCTGAACACAAGGACAACCTTTCGGCTACATGTGTATTTGGAGCGTAGTAGCAAGTCAACTAGAATTAGATTAGTATTTTCTTATTCCAGTAGTACTTGTAAAACTTGGGATATATAACCAAGTGTAGCAACTCTTTGTAGGCTAAGAAAACAGACATATTTGCTTAGGGTTTCTTGAATATCCTTAGAAGCAAATAGTTGTAAAACGGCAGCTGTGTACATTTTGTATCACAGAGTTTTCTTCAAATAAAAGCTTCAGGTGGTGCATATTAACCACCTGATTTTATATGTGTTTGTGTTTAAATCTTACATTGCAATTATCTCTTCATAAGTTTCTGAAGTTCTTATTAGAAATTTATAAATATCAAGAATTGTATTCAACCCCCCCTTCTACAATTATACAAGTGTGTAATCTGGGAATAACAATTTTTATATTTAGTAGTGTTTAAAATCCAAAAATTCTAAAAAATTAGAAAAATAGATTGAGTCGACAAAGCCGCACACTCAAAACATTTTCAAAAATTACAACAATCAAATCTCAAGAAAAAAAATATATAACATCAATTTAAACTTAATTTAAATTTTTCTGTATAATCTGCTTTGTCATATTTTACTTGTTGTTAGTCTAAATTATAAATAAAAGAACCGAAATGTCGATTGTTCATTAATTAAATATATAATTGTTTTGTAAATGAAAATTCATTACATTTTTTATTACATAAACATAATTTAATAATATACATTATAATATATTTTCGGTTCGGTTGATGAAATAAAACCGAAACCAAACCATTATTTCGGTTCTGTTTTTCAGTTTAGTTTCGATTTCGGTTTTTCGGTTTTTTTTTCACTCATACTAATCTTCTACCTCTCAATCTTTTAGGATTTTTGGATTCCACTATTTATCGCTACACCGATTAACTGCACTAATAATATAAAGTTAAAGTGATTATTGGGAATCGGAAAATTAAAAGGAATTTTTTTTCAAAGGTTACAAAGTTATATATATTTCAATTTTCGTTAGAAAAGAACATTACAAAAGAATTGAAACAATTGGAAACTTTTGTTCTACATAAAAAACTTTTATTTTGAAATAAAAAACTAATTATAAAAAAAGTTTTGATATCACTTACATAGACAAAAATTCTTAAACATGTCTATCGAAAAGAAGAGAAAGATAAAAAGTAAAAATTTGGAAGAAGAAAAATTACATTGATGATAAAATTAGTAAGTTCAGAGTCGAAAGACAATTAACCGAAGAGTAGTATACAAATTTCACAAAAATATATATTATCCATACTGTAACTTGTGCAGGCTCAAGGCTGTATCTTGAAAATCGGCCAACTTTTTTTTAATAGAGTTGATCTAGGGATACCTGCAAAATATAAAATAAATATGTTAAGTTTGAATGTGAAAAATAGAAAAGAAATCCCACGGCACACACAATCAAAATTGATCAAAATATAAAATAATGAATATGCCAACACTGAAAGAAATAAAAGGATATGAAAAAAGTAAAAGATATGGAGAAAAGTGGCTAGAAGGCTTGGAAAAGTTATCAAGTTATTTATAAAATTTTTTTTGATCGGGGTTATTTATATAATTTTCAACCATATGCATTTGTTATAAACTCAAATTCCAATCCTCCATACATTAGAATTCCAATCTGACTTTCACGCTTTCTGTTTTTTAGTCAATTCTACTAAAATTCTAACAATTCTTACCTCCAACTCTTGTGCAAATGCAAATTTATATGTTTTTTCTATAAATTTGAACTCTTATTTTCTATAAATTCGAACTTCTATTCTACTTCCTATAGAACTTTTAATCATATCCCTTATAAATATCTATTCTACTTCCAATAAAACTTCTAATTATATCACTTCCTATAAATTCGAATTCTTCTCATCAATAAATTCGAACACCACCTATTCTACTTATAATATGTTAAAAGATATTTTTATATTTATTAGTGTTTAAAATCTTAAAATCTAAATAATTAGAAAAAAATAGATTGAGACGATCTTAGAATGCCACATATTCTTCGCTATAAATTCGAACTTCTATTCTATCTCCTATAGAACTTTTAATCATATCCATTATAAATATCTATTCTAGTTCCAATAAAACTTCTAATTATATCACTTCCCTATAAATTCGAACTCTTCTCATCAATAAATTCGAACACCACCTATTCTACTTATAATATGTTAAAAGATATTTTTATATTTATTAGTGTTTAAAATCTTAAAATTTTAGAAAATTAGAAAAATAGATTGAGACGATCTTAGAACGCCACATATTCTACTTCCTATAGAACTTTTAATCATATCCCTTATAAATATCTATTCTAGTTCCAATAGAACTCCTAATTATATCACATCCCTATAAATTCGAACTCTTCTCATCTATAAATTCGAACATCGCCTATTCTACTTATAATATGTTAAAAGATATTTTTATATTTATTAGTATTTAAAATCTTAAAATTCTAAAAAATTAGAAAAATAGATTGAGACGATCTTAGAACGCCACCTAAGCTCCCGCGTATCCTCCTTTATATATATATATTGATATTGATATCAATATTAAATTTTAGTAATTAAATAATCTTCTCTAATGAATCAATTTCTTGTTAAATACGATTCTTTCGATTGAGCCGCTCTCTCGTTAAAACTGAAATCCCAACTTTTTAACATATATTATAAATACTTATATAATATTTTTTATCTATAAAATCGAACCGTAAAAATAAAAAAAAAATTATGACTTCAGTATCAAATTCTAATAGCTAATACAATCTTTTCTAGCGAGCCGTCTTCCCGTTAAATACGTTTCGAGCCACTCTTATTTGAAACTGAAATTCTAACTTCATTATATAAAGAGAGTAAATTCCAATTCTTATATTCTTTAAACTTTCTAATATTTATGGAGTTTTAAAAGATGAAAATACATGTTATATTTTCTGTATATTATAGATATTCTTGTATTTATTTACAGTTTCCGCATTGGAATGTCTTTCTGTTATATTAACATATCAAAAAAAAATAAATTACGAAGACTTTTCGTTACGGAAATAATATTGCATTTATGGATATATTTTTGTAATGCAAGTATAATTAATTTGTATAAAAAAGTTAAAATAAAGGATTTCTAGGAAAAAAGATGTACAGTTTTAAAAAATCGTATAAGACGTCTCCACCGTCCTCGTATTCTACTTCAAATAAAATATTTTATTTTATGTATTAATTATATATTTAAACATCTTTTATACGGTCTTATCTAATGAACCGCTTTCTTGTTAAACACAGTTTTTATTATTGATTCGCTCTCTCGTTAAGACAAAAAACCTAATTTTACATATATTACTTGTATGATAATGTTTATCCATAAAAATCAAATCCTAAAAATAAAATAAAATTTATAACATCATATGATATTTTAATAGCTTGTACAACCTTTTATAGTGAGCCGTCTTCATGTTAAACACATTTCGAGCCGCTCTCGTTTGGGATCGAAATTCTAACTTCATTACATATTATTGATGATACTTATCTTACACAACAATTTTTTTTCTTGAAATCAAAACCTAAAAAATAGAGTGAATTCCAATTTATACTTTTTCTAGATTTTCTAATTTTTTTGGAGTTTTTAGAAAATGAAAACACATCTTATTTTCTCTTTATATTATAGATATTCATGTATTTATTTAGGATTCCTGCATGAGATTGTTCTTTTACTCATTGTTCTTTTATTATGTTAATACATTAATTCTTTTCTTTTTATATACGATGACTTTTTTCATAACAATAGTATTGGATTGCATGAGATTGTTCTTTTACTCATTGTTCTTTTATTATGTTAATACATTAATTCTTTTCTTTTTAAATACGATGACTTTTTTCATGACAATAGTATTGGATTTATGAATAAATTTTCCTAATATAAGTATAATTAACTTATATAAAAAATATATAATTTAGAAGATCGTACTTTCTATAAAATATTTAATTATATGTCTGCTCTATATATTTAAACACCTACTCTAGTTCTAGTAGAACTTTTATTTATAAATTCGAACTCTTATTCTCTATAAATTCGAACTCTTATTCTACTTCCAATAGAACTTTTAATCGTATGCCTTATAAATACTTATTATACTTCCAATAGAACTTCTAATCATATGTCTTCCCTATAAATTCGAACTCTTCTCCTTTATAAATTCAAACACCTATTCTACTTCAAATATGCTAATTGATATTTTTATATTTATTAGTGTTTAAAATTCTAGAAAATTAGAAAAATCGATTGAGACGATATTAGAGCGCCACCTAAATTCCCGCTATCCTCCTTGATATTATATTGATACTTTATGTTATTTAAAATAGTTAATATCATTAAATCAGCTATAACAAAACTCAAAAGATAATCAAGGGTGACTTGGTATTCCATAAAAGGAATAACTGAATATTAATAAATAAATAAAATAAAATAAAAAATTTTGAATTTAGTTATTTATGAAAAAAGCCCTAAAATAAAATAAAAAGAATAATCCTACCCGAAACTAGTATAACAATTTATATCGAAAACAAATTAGTAAGGCAGACTACATTAGAGCCCAAATCATAATCGAACTAGTCCATTCGAAACAGAATAGAAATAGGAGCCCAACTAGACCCATTGAGAGATTACTATATAATCCCAAGACTAGCTTTGTAAACAAGTCTAAAAACGAGGGGCATCAACGTCTTTGTGTATTTCTCTTCTCCGATCTTGTGCAAGTTTGTTACGAGTTTATTTCAGCTTGTTGAGGAGCTTCGAAAATCTAAGATCTCACTTTTTTTAGATTTATCGAATCGAAAAAAAGAAGAAGAAAAAATGTCGGGAAAAGGAGCCAAGGGATTTATTATGGGCAAAACCCCTAAAGATAAAGAAAAAGAGACTAAGAAGAAGGCCATCTCTCGATCATCTCGTGCTGGTCTCCAGGTCTCTCTCCCTTCTAATTTTTTTTATGTTTATGTATGCTGTGTGTAGTAGATTTTATAATATTATGCCGAAAAACAAGTGTTTGATAAATAAATTTGTGTACTTGCATGCATGTATGTTTATGTTTTACGTGAATTGTTAACAAATTTCAAGTTTGTGTATGTGCATGTGTGTTTACGATTTGTTGTGAGAATTGCATGTGTATATTTATGATTTATGAGAATCGTTAATAAATTTGTGTATGTATATACGTAATTAGTCATTACATGTATAAGTTTAAAAGAATTGTACAGAGATATTTGGTATTCTCGTAAGAAGTTTAATTTTTCACATATATATATTTAAGTGCTTCGAGACTATAATCTGTAGTTTATAGTACTTTGTTTTTTTTTTGTTTAACTCATGTTGAGATTTGGGTAATAATCAAACGATTAAAATAAGGAAATCATGGTGAAACAATTCTTTCAATGGTTGTTTTGAAGAGTGCAAATTTCATATAGTCCAAGAATTATAATCATTAAAACAAACCTTACCTGGTAAGGCGAAGAATTTTGTTAGCCATGTTATATGCCCTGTTCTTAAATCATTCTAATATACCATTGACTGAACAGGGCCAATCTGCTAAAGGAAAATTTTCTATAAGAAATTTAATCCTTAGTTTTATTCTAAATAAGATCATGTTTTCGCTATCTGCAGTTTCCTGTCGGACGTATTCATCGTTTACTGAAGCAGAGGACTACGGCAAATGGGAGAGTAGGAGCCACGGCTGCTGTCTATTCTGCTGCTATATTGGAGTACTTGACTGCTGAGGTATTGGAGCTAGCTGGCAATGCGAGCAAGGATCTCAAGGTGAAACGTATCACACCAAGGCATTTGCAGCTAGCAATTCGAGGTGACGAAGAACTGGATACTCTGATCAAGGGAACCATAGCTGGTGGAGGTGTGATTCCTCACATCCATAAGTCACTCATTAACAAGACCACAAAGGAGTAGTTTGAGCCTGGATAATCTTTAAGTTGCATTGTTCAATGCGTGAACAATTTTCTTTAAGATTTGAGTTAAGCTACTGAGTTGGTTACTGTTTGTTCTATAAAATATGGATTTGTGCATCCATATCATAGGAATATTTAATCTAGGTTAATTGTGCGACTTATTTCAACTATATTATTTGGTAATGTGATTATGCTGTTCCATCTTTGTTTTCTTTTTATGTATGTGTAATATTCTCTTGGCATTCTAACACGGAGTGAGACTGATTGATCATCATCCTTGGTTCTTGTAATATCGCGCATTGGGGAATTTACATTTTAATGCATAGATTGGGGGCGAAGTGGGAAGGTGCTGGTGCATGACTTAATGAAATTGGGGGCGAAGTGGGAAGGTGCTGGTGCATGACTTAATGAAATTGCATGGTAAAATTTTTTATATATAGCACGCCTTTTCCTCTTGTTGGTAGACTTTGATGCAAGTAGTTGTCTACTCAGGCTATTGGATTTTAGAAGCGCACACTTTTGATGCATATTTTGTCCCCAAATGTATTGTCTCAGACAGTGTAGTGATTGTGGAGGCAAGTGATTGCAAACAGTGTATAGGTGATGTCCAGTTCCATTATTGAACAGCAGTTATCGCAATGGTTACCACTTACCATTAAGTTAACATGTCCTACTTGAGATGCAATATAAACATGTTGCAGTTAAACATATGTCCAATCAACTAAAACACTACGGGAAGGTCAGTACAAAGAAATACTATGATCCGGAACAGTTGAAGTTTATCTCTACTATACAAAGCCAACTAACAGTTTAAAAATTCAAAAGTGTGATACCTTTGGAATATCTACAGGAAACTTGTCAATCTCAGCAGTCCAGGGGTTATAGTTGTCACCCGGTTTTATAGTTCTTAAAGCCCTCCATACAGCACTGTTACACTTGAACCCTGATCCAAATGCTATTTGCCACAATCTATCTCGCCTCCGAATCCTACCCTTGGCCTCAGCATAAGCCAATTCATAATATAATGAACTGCTTGATGTGTTTCCAAATCGGTAAAGTGTCATCCTTGATGGCTCCATATGCCATTCAGAGAGCTGCAGATTGCTTTCTAGTGCATCTAGAACAGCTCTTCCACCAGCATGAATGCAAAAATGCTCGAAAGCTAGCTTAAAATCTGGAATGTAAGGCTTGATTTTCATCTTAAACACTTTCCTACCAACCAACGTAGCAAAAAACAGCAGTTGCTCAGACATTGGCAACACAAGCGGCCCCAGTGTTGTTATATTAGTCTTCAAAGCATCCCCAGCGACTGCCATAACCTCCTTGGACAAAGTAACCCCAATTATTCCTTCAGAGTCCTCTTCTTGGTAGACACAACGAAAGCATTTATCGTCAGCACCCTTGTGTGTTCGTACAGTGTTTACTAATTGATATTTGGATTTAAATCCGTCAAAGAATTTGTTGGAAAGCAGTAGGGCAGCACCCCCCATTCGGAATATGCAATTTGAGACAAGTTTGGAACGATCATTACCCATATACCAATTCTGAGTGATGTTCTCTGTGCTGACGATCAAAGCATATGAACTAGGATGAACCTGAAGAAGTTTGTTAGCTAGATCAACAGCTAATACACCAGCACTACAACCCATACCAGCTAAATTGTAGCTGACTATATTTCCTCGGAGCTTGTAATGATTCACAATCATGGCAGTCAGAGATGGTGTTGGATTAAACAAGCTACAATTAACAATCAGAATTCCAATATCTTTCGGCTTAATACTGGTCTTGGCTAGAAGTCCATCAACAGCACCAAACATAACAACCTCAGCTTCTTTTCTAGCTGATTCTACGGATATATTTGGGGGAGTACAGAACATAGCTTCAGGAAGATACGTTGATTCGCCAAGGCCAGATCTTTCAAGGATCTTCCTCTGGAATTCTAAACTCTCCTTCTTAAAAGACTCAACTAAACTCGATTGCTGCATGAACAGCTTCTTTGTACATATACTAGAGTCCAGAGGCTTAAAGCAACAGAAGTCCACAAGGTACACAGGGCGAGGACAAGTCAAGAAATATATGGTAAGTATAAAAACTAGTAGTCCAGAACAAAGGATCACAGATACAAGATTGTATTGAAGATTATCCCAGATAACGCAGAGATCATGACGTTTAAATGTGGATAATTGTTGTGCTAGTAGTACAATCAAGGGAGCAAGAACTAGGTACATTCCATGGGTGATGAGAGTATGATATCCGAGCTTAACATACTTTAATTTTACTGATTTCTTAAAATCTGGGAGCTTTGATGTGGATGGATTTAGGGGCTCCTCAAGATTTGATTCTGCCATTTTTTCCTGTTACCAATTATATAGGACAGTATTAGATCAAGTACTGTTCAAATATTGTTACATTTTGGTTAATAAATCTATATATCAGACACATCTCTTCTGCATTATACAATTCAGAAACAAATAACAAAATAAATTAGTGTACAAGATACCAGTGTTAAATCAAATACTCCACACACACAAATCAGAATAACCAACAAACATTATTGTACATTAATCAGTATCGGATCAAATACGGTTGGAATTTGGTTTTGGTTGGGTCAATAACTTACCTTTCAGATACTTCTTTTCTGCACTATACAATCTTACATGGGCGCTGACAGATATTTATGCGTCGGACTAATATTTATGTATATTGATGGCATTGTCGATAATATGGGATAGGAAAGCAAGAAGAAATAACTGACCGTAAAAAGTGACAATGCACATGAGACTGTATCAGTAATATGTCTGGGTTGAGGTTGAAATAGTGTAGAAGGAATCAGGTGAAAGAAGAAGTTTGAGAAGTAGAAAGCAAAATGGGAGAAGGAAGAATTGTAAAGTCGATACTAGAAATGAGGGGCATGCATTATTTTCAGTAGTTAGACAGAATAATAAGGGAAACCATCAATTTAAATGGCATATATTACTATTGTAGACAAATTTTATAGATACACAGAAAGAGAGTTAAACTTAGTCGGTTGGTCTCAACTGTATTTCCAAGAATCTGAGAAACAAAACCAACTAACTAATAATCTTAATATAATTATATCTTAGAATGTGTGAATAATTATATTGTTAGAAAAATGAATGACTATTAACAACTTAAGATCATAACAAAATGCGTGAATAATTGTACAAACGCATAAAGGCAAATGCACAAATTCATTCGATCAGTGTGAGTAACAAAAAAAATTATTAAATACGTAAAATCTGTTAGAGAAGATGAGAATCAAACCGAATAACTTGTAGGTATGTAGAATCGTGGCGTGAATAATCACTGCCCTAAAGTTGAATTTGCCCCGCTACGTATACACGGCCTCTTAGCAATCAACCTCTAGGGATACACGACTTCTATTTCTTTGGTGTAGTACAAAGAAATAGATTGAAATCACTTTTGATCATTGCCCATAGATATGTTTGTAAAATGCGAGAGATCAATTTTTGGTTGTGTAGAAATAAGGGTAAAGACTTCTTTTTTTATAGTAGTGAAAACTAGTAACTCCAAGGAAAGTAGAAAATCATGTAACTCCAGGAAAAGTAGAAAGTCATGTAACTTCAAGAAAAGTAGAAAGTCTCACCATGAAAAGTCTCAAAATGAAAAGTCTCAAACTTTATAGAAAGTCTCACATTAAAAAATATATTATATTACTTTTGAATTAAAAATTATTGGAATATTATTTATATTAATTCCAATAATCCCCCACATAATTCAAAAGGAAAATAGTTTAAAAGTTTTATGGGCAATGGATAATCGGTTTCTTTAGCATCAATATCATGTGGACTTGAATTGATACCTAGTACAAGCAAGTATGCCTCACAACCATGTTAGGTGAAAAAAAATTCTTGAACCTCTCATGGCATTTAGTGAAAACATATTTGTGCACTTAAACCTTTCTCAAATCAAGAAGTGATTTCGCAATTTATCTTATAGAAAATGCCCCCACATTGTACCTGGATTTTCGTGAATGCTCTAGAGGTCCTAAGCCTAAAGGACTCTCATAGGGGGTTGGGCGTAGCCCCCACATTCACATAGGTAAGTTCATCAAGTTTGTATTGTCCTAAACCACCTTTTACAAGGCTATGAACTTATTAAGAACATTTGCTCATCCTAACACATTTGACAATAATAAAAATACTACATCACTTTATTGATAGGAATGGTCGTAGTATTACATAAACATGAGTTCTTTTGTGATTTCGTTTGACCCGTTGAACTTAGGCATTCCTAAGATGGGTATCCATCACAATTCACTCCACAATAGGCTTTAAACCCATTCCAAGTGCTGACTCCAACACTAATTTTCTACAAAGGCCTTTGGTGAGAGGATCTGCAATATTCCTCTCTGATTTTACATACTTAAGTGATATCACATTATTTCTGATCAGACTTCTAATTATAGCATGCCTCAAGCGAATGTGTCTTTTTTTTTCCCATTGTAGACTTGATTATTCGCTAATCCCATTGCAGCTTGTGAATCACAGTGCATTGAAATTGACGGAGTCGGCTTCCCCCACAAAGGAATATCAGCAAGTAAACACCTTAGCCATTCGGATTCTTGTCCAGCCAACTCTAATGCAATAAATTCAGATTCTTGTGTGGATTTAGCATGACAAGTTTGTTTTGAGGATTTCCAAGATATAGCGGCTCCAGCAAGAGTAAAAACGTAACCACTTGCATCACAATATCCTTCCAAAACACATGGAGTTCTTTGATAATTCAAACCCCAATTGATGGTGCCTTTTAAATACTTCAAGAGTCTAATCAAAGCACCCCAATGATCATGGTTAGGACTGTGAGTATATCTGCTTAGTCTACTAATAACATATGCTATATCAGATCTGGTATGGTTCATCAAGAACATCACACTCCCAATTATCTTGGCGCATTCTTCTTGAGAAACACTGATTCCTTTATTCTTTTTCAAATGAATACTAGGATCATACGGAGTTTTCACAGGAGTACAATCAAATTGATTAAATTCCTTTAAAATTTTCTCAACATAATGAGACTGATTCAAAGATAAACCATATGAATGCCTAGTAATCTTTATGCCAAGAATCACATCCGCCTCCCCTAAATCCTTCATCTCAAAACAGGAACATAGAAAGGCCTTACTTGCATTTACTACCTCTATATTAGTACCAAAGATTAACATATCATCCACGTATAGACATATGATCACACAACCAAATTGATCAAATTTAGAATAAACACAAGCATCAGAATCATTTACCTGAAAACCATTAGAAGTGACAGTTTGATGAAATTTTTCATACCAGTCCTTTGGTGCTTGTTTAAGACCATATAATGATCTTATGAGCCTGCATACCTTGTCTTCTTGTCCAGGAACAACACATCCCTCTGGCTGCTTCATGTATATCTCTTCATTTAAATCTCCATTCAAAAAGCAGTCTTTACATCCATTTGATGCACCACAAGATTATGGATGGATGCAAGAGCTATTAAGGCTCTAATGGTAGCAACATTAGTCACAGGAGAATATTTGTCAAAGAAATTGATACCTTTCTTTTGTCGATGTCCACCAACCACGAGCCTCGCTTTGTATTTTTCAATTGATCCATCAGATTTGTATTTCTTTTTAAAAATCCACTTGCTTCCCAGTGCTTTACAACCTCTAGGAAGATCACATAAAACCCAAGTGTTAATGTTCATAATGGACTTTATTTCACTATTAATGGCTTCTACCCAAAAATTAGAGTCGATTGATCTCATGGCCTCCTCATATGTTTTAGGGTCTTCTTCAAGAATGAAAGCATTTATCTCCTCCTCACCCAAGAATTCTTTTTCCAGTAAAAATGTTGTAACAAAATCAGGTCCAAAACTAGTCTCAACTCTAGCTCTTTTACTTCTTCTAAGCTCAGGAATCTCATCTAATGATGTACTGCTATGATGTGAAGAAGATGCAGGTGCCAAGCATGGTTGCACATGAATTTTCATAGGAAAAATATGTTCAAAAAACTCAACATCTCGTGACTCTTTAAATGGACCAAAACCAGATGCGTCCTTAAGAATGAGTCTATATGCACCACCATTAAAACCAACAAAAATACCATCTACAGTTTTGGGCCCAATCTTACTTCTTTGAAAATCTGGGAGCCCTATTTTTCCTAAACACCCCCACACTTTGAGGTAACTCAAGTTAGGCTTGAATTTCTTCCATAATTCATAAGGAGTTTTATCTGATTTTTTATGAGGTACACGATTAAGAACATAACATGCATAAAGAATAGCTTCACCCCACATGTTAGTAGGCATACCTGAGCTGATAAGCATAGCATTCATCATATCTTTAAGAGTTCTACTTTTCCGTTCAGCTATTCCATTTTGTTCAGGCGTATATGGGGCTGTAATTTCATGAATAATACCATTAACTTCACAAAATTTCTTTAGCCTTTAGAGATTTACTATAGATTAAATATAAAGCAACAGTCATATAATGTAATAACATTCCACGACAAGTCTTATTATCTTTTTCAAAATCTCTACTAGAATTTGCAGGGGCTGAATCAACACTAAGACAATAATCTACACCAATTTCACCCAAGAAAAACTCCATCTTATCAGACCACATTTTATAATTTTTCCCATCAAAAGGGTCTAATTTAGACATATCAGGAATAAAAGTATTGGAAGCCATGGTGGTAGAAAAGATATATAATAATAAAATTCAGCTTTAGAATGTTAGAGAAGATGAGAAGCAAATCGAATAACTTGTAGGTATGTAGAGTCGTGGCATGAATAATCACTGCCCTAAAGTTGAATTTGCCCCGCTACATACACACGGCCTCTTAGCAATCAACCTCCAGGGATACACGACTTCTATTTCTTTGGTGTAGTACAAAGAAATAGATTGAAGTCACTCTTGATCATTGCCCATAGATATGTTTGTAAAATGTGAGAGATCAATTTTTGGTTGTGTAGAAATAAGGGTAGAGACCTCTCTTTTTATAGTAGTGAAAACTAGTAACTCCAAAGAAAGTAGAAAGTCATGTAACTCCAAGAAAAGTAGAAAGTCATGTAACTCCAAGAAAAGTAAAAAGTCTCACCATGAAAAGTCTCAAAATGAAAAGTCTCAAACTTTCTAGAAAGTCTCACATTAAAAAATATATTATATTACTTTTGAATTAAAAATTATTGGAATATTATTTATATTAATTCCAACAAAATCTGCTGCAGATATGTTTAAGTAATGTATAACAAATAGTAATAAGAACAAGAATTTATAAAACACAAACAACAAATATTCTTTGCAAACAGGACATATCTGAAGACTATGGGAAAAGTTCCGGCTTTACAACTCCTTTAGTTTCACTCATATTAGGACAAAGATGATGGCCTCATCTTTTAACATTGTCACAAGCAACTCTATGTTTCTAAACAGCTACTTGTAGGTATCACCGTATCATGAACTCTTCTGCAGATTCAAGCTGTTGTTATGTAGAGGTCTTAATGCAGTATTTCCTTTAGACTTCACGACATATATCGATATACTGTACTTCCAAGATTGAGCTTCAATATCGTTGAGCTTTCCCCTCTTCTCATGGCAGCTTCGATAATTAAAAATCCTATGCTTGCAAGTTGTAATTAGGAAGCTTACTAATCCAGTGAAAACTCCTCTAGCCATATTAATAATTCATTTCTCTACAGGTGAAGTACGCACAGATAAACTCGTCAATCGTCATTTATAAGATGGAAAAATGTTGTATTATAAATTTATTATACAAAAGAACAGTAAGTGGGAAATAGGAAAAACTTATAGCAAAGATAACAATAACATTCATAACTACAAAAACGAAACAATAATAATCACATTCACCTAGTTTAATTTTCAAAAATAAGTGGTAACAGGTTATCTGTTTCTAGAACATTGAATAACAACACAAGCAAGCTGGTATCCTGTAATACTTAGGATTTATACATCCAAACAACCATCATCATTAGCATTGTACCGCCTCAAGCCCACAAAACAACGCATAATGGGACCGTTCAACAACCCACCACAGGTCGGTCCAAAAGAGCTAGCAACTTTGGTAATACTTTAGTTGTTGGTTTGTGTTTATAAAGGAATTCAGGCTTACTTATCAATAATATCTACCAATGTAGGAACAGGCAAAACCTCAAGCTTAAAAAGAACCCCCAAGCATGAATATTGATTTGCTTGTTAGCACTAAATATAAATCCTTTATATATATTATATGCCAACATGGTTTTCCATCCCATTTAGTAATTTAGTAATTTATATTATATGCCAACATGGTTTTCCATCCCATTTAGAAATTTAGTAATTTACTAAAATACCCCCAAATTTTTTAAATATATTAAAAATATTGTTGTTGCCATGGATGGAACTCATGACCTCTTGCTGGGAATCTACTTTATGGTCACACCATGACCATCATGCTACAAGTCCCCTTGATGAAAATTTTGGAACTCATCCACTAGATTCTTAAATAGCCTTAATTATACATTTTATTTAACATTTATTTTAGAAATAATTTCAAAGAAAAAAAAGGAAATAATGTCTCTTTTAATTTAATATTATATATATTATAGACGAAAATGCTCTTTCAAGCCAATTTAGTAATTTATCAACATACCCCTCTTTATATTAATGTTAAAAAATATTTTTATTAGGAATAGATTTTATAATCTCCCCTATCATACAAACAATTTAAATTTATGCACACATGACACAACCACTACACCATAACAATTTCTTATACCTACATTTTTTTTAAATTTATGCATGATAAAACTATCAAAAAAATATTTTCAACTCATATTATTATTATTATTATTATGAAATTTTAAAACTGTAAAGTATTCTTTTTGTATTATGTTAGTCACAGAGGCATGCCTGAATACATCTAATAACAAGCCTAAGTATGTGTAATGCTATGCATTACCTACATGACCTCTTAACTGAGGGAACCTCTAGTTGTAGAGTTTCTATTTGTTCTGTACTTGTAATAGGCATCAAATTCTAGTTGTGTTACTGTAATTATAAAGTCAAGAATAATGCTTGAAAGAAGTTCCAAGGTTCATGCCTCAAGCAAGGAGATAAAGACTGCCAAATAATCACAGTTGGGATTTGAAGAAATGAAGAATTTGCCTAAGTACCAATTCGAGAAGTACATTTGTCTATTCGAGAAGTCTAGCATTCGAGAAGTCAGAGATTCGATATCTCAGAAGACACTATTCGATATCTCTGAATACACTGTTCGATATCTCAGGGATTCGATATGTCAAAATGCTCTATTCGATATCTCAAGGAGTCCCAGAGAAAAGAGCTATTCGAGAAGTGATTCGATATGTCAAGATAACACTATTCGAGAACTCAGAGTTATCGATCAAGTCAACTCCAGTTCTCGAATCACTCACTTAGTCACTTCTCGAATACATTCTTGAGGACAAAATACTGAAGAATTGTACAAGTCAGAAACCTGCAACAAGCCAGGATACTTTATTTGACTCTGTCCTATAAAGCATGCTGGAAAGCCTACAAAGAAGCTTGGAGAGATAAGACAAGGGACAAGGAGCTGAAGAAGTGGATCTAAACAGGCTTTTCAAAGTCAAATCTGTAGCCGTTTGGACTCTTACTAAAATGAGATAGACAGACTGGAAAGTGCTTTTGTTTTACCTACCTCATTTGTAGCAAGTGGGTGTATCCATGTCTATAAGGATACAGCCTCACTTCCTTAGCTGTTAAGGTTTTGAAGTTTCTCAAAAATACCCAGAAAATATCTCTCTGAGAAAAACGAAGCTGAGAATACTATCATTTGTATTCACAGATTGTAGCAAAATCTTTATCTAATAAAATATTAGATTAAAGTGATATTGTGTTGTGTTTGTGTTTAATTATCCGCATCTTCATATCTCACACACTCATCACTTATCTTGCTGCAAAGATTCAAGACCGAAGAAAAATTCAAGAATCCATTCACCCCCCCTCTGTATTCTTTTACTGTATTCAATACTCAACAAGTGGTATCAGAGCAGGCTGTTTAATCTAAACATAAAACGATCATGAGTTCGAATACACCAAAGACTACAGGTACGGTAAAGGTCCCTAAGTTCGACAAAGAGAATTACAACCTCTGGAAAATAAAAATGCTGTTGTTCATCAAAGCTGCCAATCCTCTCTACCCTGACATTCTCAAGAATGGTCCATTCATACCACAACAAGAAGTTGCTGAATCCACAGTGGGCGCAGTAGTCATTCCTAGATCATACGTTCCAAAAGAGCCATCCAAATGGACGGACTCAGAGAAGGAAAAGATTGCCCTAGACAGCCACCTCATGTTGTTAATCATAGACTCCTTGGATATGTCGATGTTTGCCAACGTAGCATCATGCAGATCAGCCAAGGACATGTGGAATCACATCGAGGTGTTATGTGAAGGGACAGAGGAGGTAAGAGAAAATAAGAAACAGATACTGGTCACACAGTATGAGGCGTTCATGGCACAGCCCAAGGAAAGTATCACTGATATGTTTGAAAGATTTCACAAGCTGGTGACTGAGCTCCAAATGAATGGGAAGGTTTACAGCACTAAGGAATTAAATATGAAGTTTCTACTATCGTCACCAAACCATCTAGAGCAAAGGGTCATATCCCTAAGAGAAAGAGATTTGAACAAAGTCACGTATGATGTGCTCTATGGGGTTTTAAAGACACACGAGCTTGAGTTGCTTCAAAAGAGGGCTATCCAAGCTAACCAAGGCAGAATGATAAACACATCCTGTGCCTTGATTGTCAACAAATCTATTCAAGACCTGGAAGCATCTGCAAGTCAGCTGAGAATAGAAGAGATAGTAGATGATGAAGAAACTGAGGAAGTAGTGACTGAACCTGCTGATGACAAGGAAGAAGATGAGTTCTACACTCTTGAAGAGCTGGATGGCATGGAAAATACATCATATGCTTTTATGGCTAGAAAATTCCCAAACATCAGATTCAAGAGGAATCAGCCCTTCAAGCCTAGACCTCAAAATCATTCATTCAACAAGAGCAAGGCACCTATGAAAACAAACAAGAACAGATTCAAAACCAGCTATGTGGATAGGTCATCTGTAAGATGTTACAGATGCAATGACCTAGGGCATTTTGCCAGTGAATACAAGAAGCCTAAAAAGAAGGATAAGGAGTTTCTTGAGCTTGAAGCTAAGTATGAGGCCCTTCTAAAGAAGCAGACACCAGGTAAGGCTTACATAGCTGAAGGGAAGTGTTGGGATGATTCTGACAGTGATGGGGAAGAACAAGAATTCTGCAACTATGCCTTGATGGCCAATTCCAAGGAAGAACCATCTGCATCAGACTCACAGAGGAAAGGCTATGCAGTCATTGAAGATGACATTGCTGTTCAAGAGGAGGTGCCTCAGGTTTTGAAAAAGACTGAGAATCCAATATTTAAAACACCAACACTTGAGATTGATGAGGATGCCTTACTCATCAAGCAAATGTTGGAGGATGAAGATGAGGCACAATCAAATGAACAACAAGCATCCTCTGAGAGTAAGAATGTCAAAACCAAAGCCAAGGAGCCAGTAGGAGGTAGACCTAGACTTGAGAAATCTGTAAATTTTGTTTCAGCTGGAAATTATGAGACTAAGAAGAAAGTGACTAATAAGAGACCAAACAGGAATGGCAAATTAGGGATTAACAAAGATAACAACTATGCTTATGTGCCAAATGCCCCTAGGAAAGTTTGTCAAAACTGTTTTAGCTCTAATCATTTGACTCATGCTTGCAAGAAACCATCTGGTAGTGTTGCTAAACCATTCTATGATTGCTCTGTGCCTTTAAGACATAGAGACTCTCCTTTCTGTGATAAACTTGATTGTATGCCATGTAACATGAATGTGATGACTAGTTGTTTTAATTTGAGAAGACAATTCATGGAGGGCTGTATCAATCATAATGTTCACACACACTACACAAGGACAAAGTCTTCAAGTCCTCCTAAAGTTAGGAAGGTACCTCTGTCACCTAAGTCTAAGAACCCTGATTCTAAGACTCCCAACAGTGACAAGAAGACCAACATCAAGAAAACTGATAACCATGCTGATTTTGATAAAACTGTCACTAAGTCACATGGACCCAAACTCGTTTGGGTACCAAAGGAGAAGTAATACTTTTGTGTTTGCAGGGCAAAGAAAGTAAAAAGAAGGTCATGTGGATTTTGGACAGTGGATGCTCAAATCATATGACTGGTGATATGGCCCTGCTATCACAGTATGAGGAAAAGGCTGGCCCAATGGTTGCTTTTGGAGATGACAGCATTGGCAACACACTGGGATATGGCAAGTTGGAAATTGGAAATGTCATCATTGAGAATGTAGCACTGGTCAAGGGGCTCAAGCATAATCTACTGAGTGTTGGTCAATTCACTGACAGAGGCTTCAAAGTGAACTTTGACAAAGATGAATGTTTGATCACCCACAAGAAGACTGGTGATTTTGCTCTGTCTGGAGTAAGGAAGGGAAGCCTGTTTGTAGCCAATATGGACTCTGCAAGCAAGGACACAATTTGTTGCTTCTACTCAAAAGCATCAAATGAAGACAGTTGGCTGTGGCACAAGAAGCTATCACACCTGAACTTCAAAGCCATTAATTCCCTAGTCAAAAGGGAGTTAGTGAGAGGCATGCCCACACTTGAATTCTGTCAAGAAGGAGTGTGTGAGGCGTGTCAAAAGGGAAAAATGAAAAGATCAAGCCACAAGTCAAAAACAGTGACATCTATAACCAAGCCCCTACAACTGATTCATATGGATTTGTTTGGGCCTGTCAATATTATGTCACTAGGAAGGAAGAAGTATGCTCTAGTGATGGTTGATGATTTTACAAGGTATACATGGGTAGAATTTCTGGCATCAAAGGATGAGGCTCCACAAGTAATCATTGAGCACATAAAGAAAGTTGACAAAGAAGCAAAGGCCATAAATGCAAGTGTGATTGCATTAAGAAGTGATAATGGGACAGAATTCAGAAATGCCATGCTTGGAGCATTCTGCAAAGAAAATGGTATTTCTCAACAATTCTCAGCTCCAAGGACTCCACAACAAAATGGAGTTGTTGAGAGAAAGAATAGGACTCTGATAGAGGCTGCTAGAACAATGCTACTTGATGCAAGAATGCCTACATGTTTTTGGGCTGAGGCTGTGAGCACTGCATGCTACATCCAAAACAGAACCCTCATCAACAAAAACACTGGAAAGACACCTTACAACTTGATGACTGGAAAGAAGCCTACTCTAAAGTATGTTCATACTTTTGGAAGCAAGTGCTTTGTGCTAAAAGATAATTCAGAATATGTTGGAAAGTTTGATGCAAAGGCATTTGAAGGAATCTTTCTTGGCTATTCTATGGAAAGAATTGCATACAAAGTTTATGTCATTTGTCAAAAGAAAGTAATGGAGAGCACAGATGTAACATTTGATGACAGCAAACTACCTGGATTAGAAGAAGCCAATGATGAAGATAAAGATCCCTTGAAGTTTGACAATCTAGATGATTCTGATGAGGAGATTGAAAGTGAATCTGAACTCATAATCCAACAAACTCAAGTGAATGAAGAACCTGTGTCAACCAACAATGAAGAAACAAGCATCCAAGATACACCTGTGAGGAGTGACAACTTCACAGGGGGAGGAAATGTAGATGATCATGATCTAAATGATGAAGCAACATCAAGGATGAGAAATCAATCTGAACATACAAGGAAATGGGATAGATCACACACTGCAGATCAGATAATTGGAAATCCAAATGCAGGAGTAAGGACAAGGAGAGCAACTATAAATGAATGTCTCTATGGCTGCTTTCTATCCCAAGTTGAGCCTAAGAAACTTGATGATGCATTGTTGGATCCTGACTGGATAATTGCTATGCAAGAGGAGCTAAATCAATTTGAAAGGAGCAAAGTATGGGAACTAGTGCCTGCACCAAAGGATAGAACCGTTGTTGGAACTAAATGGGTTCTAAGGAATAAGATGGATGAAAATGGTGTAGTAATAAGGAACAAAGCAAGGTTGGTTGCAAAAGGATACTCTCAACAGGAAGGTATTGACTATGATGAGACCTTTGCCCCTGTTGCTAGACTAGAAGCCATCAGAATTTTCTTGGCATTTGCTGCACATTCTAATTTCAAGGTCTATCAAATGGATGTCAAGAGTGCATTCCTGAATGGGGAGTTGGAAGAAGAAGTATATGTGCAACAACCACCTGGCTTTGAGGATCCACAGTTTCCCCACTTTGTCTACAGATTACTTAAAGCATTGTATGGGCTCAAGCAAGCTCCCAGGGCATGGTATGACACACTATCACAATTTCTACTGGAGAATCAATTCACTAGAGGCACACTGGACAAGACACTGTTCTACAAGAAACATGATGATGATATTATCCTAGTTCAAATCTATGTGGATGATATCATATTTGGCTCTACAAATGAGAAGCTGTGTGAAAAATTCTCTAAGCTCATGCAAAGCAGATATGAGATGAGTATGATGGGAGAATTAACATTCTTTCTTGGACTGCAAGTTAGTCAAAGGAAGGATGGCATTTTTATAAGTCAAACCAAATACATTAAAGATTTACTGAAGAAATTTGATTTGGAAGAATGTTCACCTGCAAAGACACCCATGGCCACTGCCACCAAGTTAGATGATGATGCTAAGGGCAAAAAGGTAGATATCTCAATCTACAGAGGCATGGTTGGTTCTCTACTCTACCTCACTGCTAGTAGGCCAGATATCATGTTTGCTACATGCTTATGTGCAAGGTTTCAATCAAACCCAAAGGAATCACACATGATAGCAATAAAAAGGATCTTCAAATATCTGAAAGGCACACCAAACTTGGGGTTATGGTATCCTAAGGACACAGGGTTCAATCTGGTTGGTTATTCTGATGCTGATTATGCTGGATGCAGAGTGGATAGGAAAAGCACATCAGGTAGCTGCCAGTTTCTTGGACAAAGGTTAGTCTCTTGGTACAGCAAGAAACAACAATCTGTGTCAACTTCCACAGCTGAAGCTGAATACATAGCTGCTGGAAGTTGCTGTGCTCAAGTGCTTTGGATTAGAAACCAACTTAGAGATTATGGACTTGTGTTGGAAAGAATTCCTATCATGTGTGACAACACAAGTGCAATCTCTATAGTTGCCAATCCTGTCAATCATTCTAGGACAAAGCACATTGACATCAGATATCACTTCATAAGGGAGCATGCAACTAATGGAACCATTGAGTTACATTATGTTCCCACAGAAAAACAACTAGCTGACATATTCACTAAGCCACTAGATGAAGCCACCTTCACAAGGTTGGTTAGTGAGATTGGAATGCTGAATTCTTCAAATTCTGGCTAAGTGAATATATCAACTAGATTGTTGCAGCAGTAAATACTTACTTTATCAAATGCCTAATATTTCTGAAGTAAGTATTGGCTGGAGTATGATGTATAAATATTCCAATGCTGCACATGTTGAAAATCATACATATGTAGCTTGAAATTTCTGTAAAAATTTTGAGTAAACCACTATTTAATTTGGTAGAATATTCGTCAATGAATATTTCTAGTAAATTTTAAAGGATAGTGGAAATTGAATTTTATGAGTGAAAAGTACAGTTCGATAAGTCAGACTTCTCGAATGGTTCATTGTTATGTCTTGGCTCGAGTTCTCGAATAGGCCTATCTAGAACCCTCTTGAGTTCTCGAATAGTGTCTTTTTGAGAAATCGAATAGCACACTTTGAGTTCTCGAATAGAGTATTTTAGTTCTCTAATGATAGAGTTCTCGAATACTGCATTTGAGTTATCGAATCATTTGAAAAGGCTGATTTTTCGCTGACACTTAATCGCTTTTTGGATTTATATTCAAACCTTCATTTCACTCATAAAAATATATTCTTAACTTTGAATTATTTTCTGAGTTAAATCACTGCCAGCTGTGAGTTAAAAACTGCCTGAGATATCGAATAAGCCTTTCTTGACTTCTCGAATAGTTGTTTCATACTTCTCGAATGACTTGTCGCTACAGAACACTTATCTATCGACAACTCAAGACATTCATATATATATATACAACTTCACAACTATTCAATTCATTTCGTTCGATTTCTCAAGCATCTCAACTCCTGAAACCTCTGAAAAACCCTAACTGCGAATTTCTTCTTCAATCCTAATTCTCTTTTCTTCTCTACCCAAATGGCAAACCCTAAACTCACCATACCATCCCAAACTAATTTCATCGCAATCACCAGTGATGTGGAAGCACCGAATGCCAATTTCAAGTGCTTTGTTCGGTGGTTGTCTGAATCATACATCAAGAGTGCGCTCTCAGCCAACCCAACTCTGTACATAGATCTATTGGAACAATTCTGGAGGACTGCTACTGTGGAGGTCATCGCTCTTGAGAATGCTATCACTTCTTATATTGTTCACTGCAAGATTCAAGGAGAGGATATCACTATCACCACTGCAGACATGAATCAAGCCTTGGATATGCAGCAAGAGACGTATGATGCTCTGGCCTCCAATGATGAGTTGGAAGAATTCTTTGACTTCATCAACTACTCTGATACTATCAAGCTGGGAAAGTTGAATAGGAAGTTCTTAAGGAAAGAATGGAGGTTTGTATTTGCTACACTCCTTCATGTATTCACTGCACGGAAATCAAGCTTTGATCAGATTAGTACACCCGTGCAGCAGCTTGCCTATGCCTTGGCTCATGGGAGAAAGATAGATGTTGGACTTCTCATCCTACAGGAACTCTATGGGAGACTTGGTCAGACCACAACCAAGAGAGGTAATGAAATTTTCTTTCCTCGCTTTATTCAATCAGTACTTAACTTTAAAAATGCTTCATTGATTGAATTGCCTGGAGTAGATAAGAGTAAAATAGGCTATCCTAGGTCCATGACCAAACTCATTTTTGGTAATTTGGAGACTAGGAATGATGTGGATGTAAGACTTAGCATAACTCCCCACATGGAGGGTTTGTTTAGGTCTTACCCCCACAACATGCCAATATTTGATTCAAAATCACAGTTAGCACAGCCTAAGCAAGGAGAACAAAGTGCTAACCCAAGGCCTGCTAACCAACCCCCTCAGCCAAACACTCTATCCAGCAAAGAGCCAACTGCATCATCCTCTCAAAAGGGTGATGTTAGTAAAAAGAAGAGAAAACAGGCTGCTTCTGAACCTTTAGAAATCTTAACTGAAGCAGCCTTGGCTGTAGAACTAGGGCTAGAAAGTGAGACACCTGAGTTACCTATCATAAGCCTAAAGAAGAAGAAGAAGTCTAAAACCACCTCTTCAGTCACTCAAATGGCTGAAGTTGTAAAATCAGGGGCACACAGCTCACTAGATGTATCCTCTCAACAGGATGCATCTATAGAATCAAGCATCCTCCCCAATGCACCTATCTGTAAAGAGTCAGCACAAGGGAGTGATAAGGCTGGCACAACACTGAGTGGAGAGCACATCATAACTGAAACTCCCTCTATTTCTCAGGGGGAGTTGCCAAAATCTTGTCTACAACACACTTCTCTTTCAGAATCTACCACTCATATTTCTTTGAAGCCTGCAACTCAAGCAATTGAGGAGCAAGGCATTGATCATCAAGAATTCTTTTCCTTTGATGAGCCAATGAATTCAAGTGACTTGGTGCATGACACCTTGCTCACCACCCAGGTACCACATTTGGATGGTCAGGGAATGCATGCTGGGGCATATCCTAATGACACCATCACAAACACAGAGGATTCACTAGTTCTTACTAGAGACTCTGTGCCTGTGTCAACTACTGTTGTAACTCATCCCACTTCTGTGGAGACAGCAGTAGTAGAGTCTGTTCATCCGGTTGCAGAAGTTGCATCTGTAACTGAGGAGCCTAGCAAGCCTAGCTCTAGCTCTAACTTTTTGTCTCAATGGCTGAAGCCTGTGCAACATGACAGTGCTTCAGGATCAGGGTCTGTTCCACCACAATTGACGGTTGAAGCACTTCAAAGCTTAGTTATGGATCAGATCCCTGAGTTCACAAAAATTGCTCAGCACCTTCTCACTGCAAACATGCCCAATCCAGACTATGAAGCTATTCTCCTATGTCACAAAGAGGATGTAGAGCTACAGAAGGAGAAGATCATAGATGAAACTGAGAGAGATGGGAATATCGATGCTTGGCTGCAAGGAACCAATTCAATCCCTCTCTCAGAAGGTCTTCAGTATCTCAGAGAAGAGTACATCACTTCACTAGGGTCCAATGCCAAATCTCTCAACCCTACTGATGTGTTTGAAGCAGTGAATGACAGCTATAAAGGCATGCTCAAGGCTGCACACTATCTTGGTAAAGGCTTAAAGTCAGAAATTAATGAAGTGTGTTCAGCTACAACAAAGGAGGTGCATGAGATCAAGAGGACTTTTGATGCTAAATTCCCTCAATTGGAGACTGTTCTCAAGGACATTCGAACCTGCAATGCTACTTGCACCAGGATGGACAATGGTTTGGCTATTCTCAAGGATGCTGTCACAGGTCTGGGGCACAAATTTCAATCCTTATCAGATCAGACAACTGATGCCAATGCCATGCTCAGGACCCTCTTTGCAAATCAATATGGAGACAAGCTGGTCACTGAGGTTCCTGTGCATGAGATGTCAAGGTTCGAAGTGCAGAGACTGAAGGATCAATCCCTATCTGGTTTTAAGGCCAATGAACTCTTCATTAAAGTGGATACTCTTGAAAAGGAGGTAGTCTCTCTCCACAAGTCCAATGCTCATCTTACAGACACTGTGACAACTCTGACTGAGCAGTTGAACACTCAAGCCACCACCACAGCTGATGTTCTTCTGCATCAACAATCAATGTTGTCTGCAATGATGAAGCACATGGGTCTCCCTCTACCTGATGAATCTTCAACTCCAAAGGTGTCTCCTACAGTCCCTGTGTCTGTCAACAAGCCTAAGGGGGAGAAGAGGATATCAAAGAACTCAAATCCAAAGGGGGAGAGACCACTAGAAAAGGGCATCAAGATCACTGAGGGTGGCCATCAGAGAACTTTGAAATCTACTACTCATGTGCCTGGAAAAGGAAAGGACAAAGTTGATGAGCCTCCCACTTCTCTGCCAGTTGTCACTCTACCAACTGTGCACATCACTACTCCTGATGGTCAAAGGCAGTCTATTACAACCACAGTGGTTGCAGGGAGTATGCCATCTGACAAGCCTCAAATCTCAATATCTAAGAGTGCCAAGCCAGTAGAAGTGAAGGTGGTCACTGAGGCCAAGCTACAAGAAATTGCAAACTCAAATGTCTATCATGATGATGCATTCTTGGAGCTTCTGAAAGTCTCTAGAGAACAGGCTGGTGATGCTCTGCTATATCATGAGAGTTTGAAGAGTCAGATTGACTGTCTCACTGTAGTACCAAGGAGGCTTAATGATCTATGGCTCAAGGAGATATTGATGGTAGGAAAGAACAAGATATGGCACTTAACCATCAATACTCTACAGAGTCTAAAGCACTCAGAAGTGAATGTGCTCCTTGGACTAATTGAGAAGGGAAATGAGAACAACAAGAGTCTTCATGATGAATTGAGGAATGGTCAACCTTCAAGGCTACCTGAAGTTTTCACAGATCCTAGAACTATTATCTACCAGGCTGGAACAAGAATTGAAGATATCAAGCAGCTGGTCATTCCTAAGCATCTAACTCCTCAAAATAAAAATCTCATCATAGCCATCATTGAGAAACTGATCAAGAAGAAGGGATCAAGAACAGCAGAAGAATTAGAAGCTATATCTTATCTCAGGTCATATATTGCAACTGGCATTGTATCTGAGACTGCTAAGTTCAACCCAAGCAAAGATCAAGACAAGGATGAAGATAAAAGTGATGGAAGGAGAAGACATCACAGGAGTAATAAGGGTGATGAAGACAAGAAGAAGAAGAAAGATGATGAGAAGAGGAAGAATGATGATGATCAAGGTAAAGGCTCTGAGAGGAAAAGTGGAAGACAGCAAGCCTCAGGCATTGCTGACAGTAACCTCACCACAACGCAAGACTCTAAGTCTAGGGTGAATGCTGCCAGTAGTGACCTTTCAAAATTTGCATCTATGGCTTCTGCAACTGTCTTGCCACCTCAAGAAGAGAAGAAGATTCAAGTCAAGAAACCATCTGTATGTTTCAAAAAGCAAACTGCTAATGGAATACTACAATGGTCTACAAACAAAGGTCACATACTGCTGCCAAGTAATCATGTAAAAAGAATCAAGTTCAAGCAAGCTGCAAGGAAATCAAAGCCAACCACATCAAAAACCCTGACAATCTATCCAGGCCTAAAACTCCAACCACTAGATGAAGATTATGATGTAGACCAACTGAAATTTTTGCAAGCTCAAAGAATCTATCATGTTGCCATTGTTGATAATTGCCTTGAGATTAAATATTCTGATGGAAGGGAGGAGAAATTCAAACAAGGAGGATGTCAACACTGGGGCAAGCTATATGACATAGAGAGAATCATTGCACTGTTGAGCTCAGAAGATAAAGTGGAGAGAGTATGGAAACTGGAGCTAATTGATTTTGTGAAAATGAAGAGAGATCATGAAGAAAAAGTCAGAAAAGAGTGTTTTGAGAAATGGCTGGCAAGGGAGAAAGAAATTGAGAGACTGGAAAGTGAAGCAGAAAAGCTGAGGAAAAAGGGTTTGTGTAGAGTTCAGTTCAACCCCTACATGGTAAAGTATAGGAGGAGGAATGGAAATCAAGTCAACATCAGAATGAATCTACTCAACCACTATCCTGCAAATATTCTGGAACCAGTACTTGAAGATTTCAAAGACTCAATTTTGCTTGAAGAATTGGATGCTATGGCAGAAATAATAAAAGCTATGGATGAGAATACAAGGAAGGAGAAAGAAAGAAGAGAGAAAGAATATGATGAATTTCAAGCCAAAGCTATGGAAAGGGAATCAAAAGACAATGGCTAGTTCTTCATCATAGGCTGTAAGATTACTCACTCTGTAGTTCTATCCAAATTGCTAATGGAAATTCATACCTGTACTGTCAAGTTTTATCTTTATGTATGATAGGCTTGTTATCAGACATGAAATTGTGACTAAGGGTCTTACTCACAATTTGGGGGAGATTGTTAGTCACAGAGGCATGCCTGAATACATCTAATAACAAGCCTAAGTATGTGTAATGCTATGCATTACCTACATGACCTCTTAACTGAGGGAACCTCTAGTTGTAGAGTTTCTATTTGTTCTGTACTTGTAATAGGCATCAAATTCTAGTTGTGTTACTGTAATTATAAAGTCAAGAATAATGCTTGAAAGAAGTTCCAAGGTTCATGCCTCAAGCAAGGAGATAAAGACTGCCAAATAATCACAGTTGGGATTTGAAGAAATGAAGAATTTGCCTAAGTACCAATTCGAGAAGTACATTTGTCTATTCGAGAAGTCTAGCATTCGAGAAGTCAGAGATTCGATATCTCAGAAGACACTATTCGATATCTCTGAATACACTGTTCGATATCTCAGGGATTCGATATGTCAAAATGCTCTATTCGATATCTCAAGGAGTCCCAGAGAAAAGAGCTATTCGAGAAGTGATTCGATATGTCAAGATAACACTATTCGAGAACTCAGAGTTATCGATCAAGTCAACTCCAGTTCTCGAATCACTCACTTAGTCACTTCTCGAATACATTCTTGAGGACAAAATACTGAAGAATTGTACAAGTCAGAAACCTGCAACAAGCCAGGATACTTTATTTGACTCTGTCCTATAAAGCATGCTGGAAAGCCTACAAAGAAGCTTGGAGAGATAAGACAAGGGACAAGGAGCTGAAGAAGTGGATCTAAACAGGCTTTTCAAAGTCAAATCTGTAGCCGTTTGGACTCTTACTAAAATGAGATAGACAGACTGGAAAGTGCTTTTGTTTTACCTACCTCATTTGTAGCAAGTGGGTGTATCCATGTCTATAAGGATACAGCCTCACTTCCTTAGCTGTTAAGGTTTTGAAGTTTCTCAAAAATACCCAGAAAATATCTCTCTGAGAAAAACGAAGCTGAGAATACTATCATTTGTATTCACAGATTGTAGCAAAATCTTTATTTAATAAAATATTAGATTAAAGTGATATTGTGTTGTGTTTGTGTTTAATTATCCGCATCTTCATATCTCACACACTCATCACTTATCTTGCTGCAAAGATTCAAGACCGAAGAAAAATTCAAGAATCCATTCACCCCCCCCTCTGTATTCTTTTACTGTATTCAATACTCAACAAGTGGTATCAGAGCAGGCTGTTTAATCTAAACAGAAAACGATCATGAGTTCGAATACACCAAAGACTACAGGTACGGTAAAGGTCCCTAAGTTCGACAAAGAGAATTACAACCTCTGGAAAATAAAAATGCTGTTGTTCATCAAAGCTGCCAATCCTCTCTACCCTGACATTCTCAAGAATGGTCCATTCATACCACAACAAGAAGTTGCTGAATCCACAGTGGGCGCAGTAGTCATTCCTAGATCATACGTTCCAAAAGAGCCATCCAAATGGACGGACTCAGAGAAGGAAAAGATTGCCCTAGACAGCCACCTCATGTTGTTAATCATAGACTCCTTGGATATGTC
This sequence comes from Saposhnikovia divaricata, assembly GCA_036435485.1. Classification (NCBI taxonomy): domain Eukaryota; kingdom Viridiplantae; phylum Streptophyta; class Magnoliopsida; order Apiales; family Apiaceae; genus Saposhnikovia; species Saposhnikovia divaricata. The sequence goes on from CM071599.1 coordinate 24,997,451, forward strand.
GATGTTTGCCAACGTAGCATCATGCAGATCAGCCAAGGACATGTGGAATCACATCGAGGTGTTATGTGAAGGGACAGAGGAGGTAAGAGAAAATAAGAAACAGATACTGGTCACACAGTATGAGGCGTTCATGGCACAGCCCAAGGAAAGTATCACTGATATGTTTGAAAGATTTCACAAGCTGGTGACTGAGCTCCAAATGAATGGGAAGGTTTACAGCACTAAGGAATTAAATATGAAGTTTCTACTATCGTCACCAAACCATCTAGAGCAAAGGGTCATATCCCTAAGAGAAAGAGATTTGAACAAAGTCACGTATGATGTGCTCTATGGGGTTTTAAAGACACACGAGCTTGAGTTGCTTCAAAAGAGGGCTATCCAAGCTAACCAAGGCAGAATGATAAACACATCCTGTGCCTTGATTGTCAACAAATCTATTCAAGACCTGGAAGCATCTGCAAGTCAGCTGAGAATAGAAGAGATAGTAGATGATGAAGAAACTGAGGAAGTAGTGACTGAACCTGCTGATGACAAGGAAGAAGATGAGTTCTACACTCTTGAAGAGCTGGATGGCATGGAAAATACATCATATGCTTTTATGGCTAGAAAATTCCCAAACATCAGATTCAAGAGGAATCAGCCCTTCAAGCCTAGACCTCAAAATCATTCATTCAACAAGAGCAAGGCACCTATGAAAACAAACAAGAACAGATTCAAAACCAGCTATGTGGATAGGTCATCTGTAAGATGTTACAGATGCAATGACCTAGGGCATTTTGCCAGTGAATGCAAGAAGCCTAAAAAGAAGGATAAGGAGTTTCTTGAGCTTGAAGCTAAGTATGAGGCCCTTCTAAGTGTAGCAAAATCTTTATCTAATAAAATATTAGATTAAAGTGATATTGTGTTGTGTTTGTGTTTAATTATCCGCATCTTCATATCTCACACACTCATCACTTATCTTGCTGCAAAGATTCAAGACCGAAGAAAAATTCAAGAATCCATTCACCCCCCCTCTGTATTCTTTTACTGTATTCAATACTCAACATATTATGTATGTGATACGAAAATACGACACAAATTCACATTGTACACGAAATGATATAAATTCAAATTTTGATTTCTGATACATGTATAATAGTATTTTTTGTGAAATCATAAATTATAATATTTATTTATGTTTGTTATGCTCATGACAAACGCAAAACAAATTCACTTGGTACACGTATGGATGAGAATTTACCCATCCCGTCCGATCGCAATCCGATCCCCTTCCCATTTAGGTTGGGGCCGGGATTCAGGAAATTATTCTGTTTCAGTATTGAAAATAGGGAATATTATAAAATAGAAATTTAGGGGATGAGAAAGAGAATGCAAAATAATTTTCGTTCAGGAATCGGGACAGGTTCAATGATTATGTTCAAATTCAGGGATAACCATGGGTATAGCACTCTTCGATCCTAAATTGTCATGATACCACTCCCAGGTACACAAGATGACATGAATGCATTTACTGTCAAATTTGGACATCTATATATGAAAAACGCTTATTGACTTATGTCTCAATTAAATACTAACAAAAGAATAGGTGCGTGCATCAATTTTTTTTTCCAACTTAAAAACAGGTAATAAAACTAATTAGTTAATAATAATATGTTAATCTAACCTGTTGCAAAATATTAGATGAATTTAACTAAAATTTAAAAATTATAATATTAATAAAAAAACATTCGAAAGAAGTATACATGTTTAATGTGCGAGAGGTATAACAATTAACTATTTTATTATCATAATACTTATTCAGTTCGTATCTACAACAATAATAATTTAATATATATATATATATATATATATATATATATATATATATATATATATATATATGAAAAGGCAGGTCGATGATAGGTTGTCAACGATGAATGAAAGATGATCGAAAAAGGGAAGAATGAACAAATTTGAGGTTGTTAAAAATGAAAAAGAGGTGGTTGGGTAAGAAGAATATACATATATGATGTGGTTGGAGGAAGGAGTGGATCTGAGAGATAGTGAGGTATATGGATAGTGGTCGGAAAAAGATCGAAGTGAGAAGGTAGGTGGTCAGTAATTAATTGGAGGAGATATGATGTAGGCATATGAGTAAAAGAGAAAATAGATATTTAAAATATGTTGTGGCTAAGTTTGAAAATAATTAAAAAAAACTATTATCGTTGTGATTCTTTTAGGTTTTCTACTAAAAAACAAACTAATATATACATTATTATCGTGGTAATACTTGATAGGTGACGATTAATTCTTATTACCATTTTTGTCGGTTATCCTTCTCACATTAAATAAGCACCACTATAAAAAATGATCCTCGAAGTTTAAAATACGTTAATAATTTAAATTTATAACAGTTATTAATTGTTGACTTTCAATTGACTGTTGCACATGAAAGGTAAAGTAGATTGATAGAAGAATTGAAAAGACTCTATCGCAAAATTCGAAAGATATTATATGAATTAGAATGTGGTCTGTGCCTTGCACGGGCTATAAGCTATAATTAAAATTTTAAAAAAAATATAGTGTTGACACAATGACTTTCAAAATATATGTATAAGATTATTGTACGTGAGATATGACAATTAAATATTTTTATACCTAATCAGCTCATAATCATAATAGTGATAATTTCATAAGAATATGTGTGTGTAAAATTATCGTAGTTAAAATGCAGGTTGTGCATTACACGGCTATCACAATAATTTCACTTTTAAAATTTTAAGATGGAAGTGTTACAATAACTATAAAAGAAAATTATTATCGAAAAAAAAATTGTTCTGAAATTAGAATGATAGTTTTATGAAATTATAATACAATAATATTTTTATCTATATTATGAATATGCAATGAAAACAGGATATACATTCACGAAGTACACAAGACAACGTGAGTTTATCTACCATCGGATTAGGACATATGATACAGAATATACGGAAACATGACATGATCTTTTGGTCTTATCAAGGGAATTAAATTTATGACCTCTAAATATAAATGTAGTTAAATTCACAACTAATGAATAAATTATGTCTTTTTTAGTTTTTGTTTATATCCTATTTTATATTAACTTTTATTAAATTTATTTAATACGTGATTGTTGAGATTTGATGTATTTACCTAAAATTGTTGTCTACAAAATTTGCTATTGTGAAAATAAATGTTTTTCCTAAACCAATTTGTTTTTATAAAAATGTTGTTGAAAAATTGCTTTTAGATTTAATAAGCTGTTTTGAACCAATTGTTCTACAAAAAAACTATTGTTGCGGTCTGCAACATCAATACCAAACAGACCTTTAATATGATTGGTACTAGGTACAATATATATCTATATAAAAAAAATCAGAATTAGCTGATATGTTAGATTTTGACTCTATGTGAGTTATCGATTAAATAAATGAATAAAATGCATAGTTAAATTATAATGTATTATTGTAAACAAGATTATATACTAAACAAATTAATATGTTAAATTATATGACTACCTATAATATAATGATCGATTAGTTATATTTTAAGAATGTATAAAAATAAATTTTTTTTCACTGTAGCGCATATTAGTTTGTATGGATGCATCATACATTTTAGTTGATTTTTTCTAATATTAAAATAGTTTTTGTTGTTGTTATCATAATACATCTCCTACCACATATGTAATGATCCACTTGTCTCCCCTTGCTGGTTTACTGTTGCTAATGAAAACAAACTAAATAGAATATAATTATCGTGATAATCTTTTAAAAATTACTGCTAGAAAATGGACTAAACAACACATTATTGTTGCAATAGTACTTGGCCACTAATGAGTAACTTTTATGTATAATTATAATCGCTCATTTATCTTAAATTCAACGAATACTACTACAAATATGATACCTAGGTCGACCTTGTGAAATTGAAAGTTTCAAGTAAATTTGAATTTTGTACTCAACTATAAATCAAAATCACATACATGCGATTTGTTTTTCGGAACTCCTTATATCTTAAACTATTTTTGGTGCTATCTTGAACAAAATGTGGCCCAAATATAATTTTTTGTGCCTCTATGTACTTTTAATTTTTTTGCTTATTAGAAAAGATGTGCCCCTAAATGATATCATATTCTCGGTGCTCCATTGCATGAGCGGCTTAATCTTAGAATTGACTCTGTATTGTATGATACTCAAAATTTAGAATTCATTATTATTTCAAAATTTTAACAGTTAACAACTACTGTCCTTACATAATTCGAAGCACGTGGAATAGATTGAAAAAAAAAACCGACTTAAACACGATTTGCGAAAGAAATTGTGTGAATTAGAATGTGGCCCGTACCTTGCACGGGCTTTCATGCTAGTTAAATATATTTTATGAACAAATAATAAATTATGCATTAAAATTGAGAATCAGACAAAAACGAGGCAAGAACGTACCATTATCAAGTTCCATGTGCGTCCAGGATCATTGTAACGAGCAAATAAACAACCTGTCTTGGGTTCCAGTGTTGGAAAACAACTCTTGTGTTTCTCTCTAGAAAACAACTCTTGTGTTTCTCTCTTTTATTTCTCTTGGTATATTTACAATACTAACAACAAGCCTTATTTATAGGCTTCAACATAGAACCTTGACATCATGGATTACATCACTCTATTTATTATAGCCTACCATATTTGAACATGGAACAAAGACTAGCTTCCTTATTTAAACATTGAACAAAGACTAGCTTCCTTATTTGACCATTGAAGTTGTTTTCTTCTAGAGAGTTTGAATATTCTAACACTCCCCCTCAAACTCGACTTTCCATTCTGAGTAATTTCCGAAACTCATAAATCTTTGTTGTAGATAAGCTCTTCGTCATAATCAATGCCATATTCCTGAGCAAACCTGTGAACAACTAATCGAGCCTTGTATCGCTCGATCGTACCATCTGGGCGAATCTTTAACTTGTAAACCCATTTACAGGATATGGGTTTAACAGCTTCAGGTTTTGGCACAAATTCCATGATTGATTTTGTTTAAGTGCCAAAATCTCTTCTTCCATGGCCTTTCTCCACTCTGGACTCTTTGATGCTTCATCAAAGTTAGTTGGCTCTTTGACCTCAGCATAGGCAGCATCTATATACTTTGGATTTGGCCGTCTATCTCTGTTAGACCTTTGTACTTGATGTTGTGAAGGCTCTTGTTGTTGCTGTTCCGGTTGATTAGTCTGTACTTCATCTGGTGTTTCATGAACACATGTTCTCCAAGGGCTTCTTGACTTGGATCGTACCTCCAATTGATCCGTCGGGGATTGTGGTTCCTCTGTATCGCCATTGTTTTGAGATGAAACTAACTGTAACTTGATTTGTAGCTTCTCTTGCAGCTCCTATGTATCTGGCAACGCTACCTTGTTTGTGTACCATGAAGATGCCTCATCAAATACAACATTTCGTGAGACATATATCTTGTTTGTATTGGGATCACAACATCTCCAACCTTTCTTCTGTTCGTCGTATCCCATAAAAATGTTGCGGATAGCTTTCTTATCAAACATTTTACGGTCTTCATCCGCAATAAACACATAACATACACAACCAAATACCCTGAAATAATTGATAGTTGGTTTTAAGTTATACATCTTCTGAAATGGTGAAACAAATTCCAACCTTGGTTGTGGTAGCTTGTTAGTGATATAGACCACCGTCTTCATGCATTCTGCCCAAAATCTTGTATCAACATTCTTGGCATGTAGAAGACTTCTACACGTCTCTGCTAGATGGCGGTTCTTCCTCTCCGCTACTCCATTCTGTTGTGGAGTTTTTGCACAAGTGAGTTGTCTTCGAATGTTGAACTTCTTGAGGTAGTTGTTGAACTCATTTGAAGTGTATTCTCCTCCATTATCAGTGCGAAGGCACTTGATTTTTCTCCCGAGCTCGCATTCTACCGTGTCCTTGAATTCCTTGAATTTTTCAAAAACTCATCTTTATGTTTTAAGAAGTATACCCATACATACCTCGAAAAATCATCAATGAAGGTTAACAAATATTGATAACCACGAGTTGATGGTTGTTTGATTTTTCCAAGAACATCTGAGTGCACCAACTCCAATGGCTCCTTTGCTCTAAACTTTGACTCCTTGTACGGTAATTGATGCGCCTTACCATATTGACATCCAGCACATACAGTATCATGGTGGATCTTAATTTGTGGGAGTCCCTTTAACATTAACTTTTGCATCATAATCTTTAATTTGCTGTAGTTGACATGCCCGAGTCGTGCATGCCACAAGTCACCTGTGTCACTCTTTCTGGCCTTATCTATATAGGCCTCTTCAGATGACATCACATAGATAGCCTTCATTTTTGGTCCTTCTATGAAAGGTGTACCTATAACTTTTAATTCTTTATACACCTTCACATCATCTGGGCCGAATAATACGTAGTTACCTGAAGTTGTTAGTTGGGGTACTGACAGCAGGTTTTTCTTCATCCCTAGGACATGATAAATATTTTCGAGTTGTATACCTTCATGTCCATATTTTTTTGACAGCTGCGACTTGCCAACATAGGATATTGGTAAATGTGTGTTATCTGCTATTACGATAACACGATTTTCTATGTACTTTGTTATGCTCAACAATTTTGACTCATCTCCGGTCATATGATTGGAACAGCCTGAATCAACGATCCAATCATTCTTGTAGTCGACTGACTGCTTACATACAACAGTAAGTGCATGTTCTTCTGTTGGGCCTTTCCCTCGTGCATCAACAATGTCTTTCTCTTCCACAAAGAAAGAAGTGTCGAAGTTCCAATCTTCTTCTCCAGCGTCTTCGTTCTTAGAAGATGTTGCGATATTTCCTTCAATTTTCTTGGACTAGCAATTTCTTGCGTAATGTCCCTTCTTGCCACAGTTATAACATTCATCACTTTGATGATCTTTTTATTGCCACCGGTTTTGACCACCATAATTATTTTGAGCTCCTTGAGCTCCCCCTGATTGGAAACCTCTATATTGATTTCCTCGAAAGTCTCTTTCTTGACTATTGAATCTCCCGGCACCAGGTCCTTGTCCTCGACCTCTACCATGACCACGACCGCGTCCTCGGCCGTCTATCCTGTTGGTGAAAAGAGCCGTCTCTTCACGAATGGTTGGTTGACTAGACATGGGTTTGTCTAGATCCTCTTCGTTAATTAGAAAATTCTCCAGATCTGCTAAAGTTGGCTCGGTGGCCCAGCCCTGAGTTGCCGTGATAATACTCTTGTACTCCGGCTTTAGTCCATGGATGATAATTCTTTTCATCCTTGAGAAATATTGACTCACGGTCATATTTTGCTGGGAGATGGACAAAAGCTCATTTTCGAGCCTTTGTAATTTTGCGTCATTCTTCTTAGCGAAAACTCCTATTAATATGTCCCACGCCTCTTTCGGCGTTTGGGCATCTTTGATTTGCTGTAAAAATTCATCCTCCACAGCTACGGTTAAAGCGTACATGGCTTTACCTGCCTTAACCTTCCATTTCTTTAAGATCTCAGGGTCAGCTACTGGTCTTTGAGGTGTAGCCTCTAGTTGTGCCGGTGTTGAGGTTGAGTCGATGGAATTGTGTCTATACTTCTGGCCTCCCTTGGTGGTGTTGTATCACTGCCATTTACAGCATCCCATAAATCCTGTCTAAGCAGATAAAACTTTATACGGGTACTCCATGACCGATAATTATTGTTGTTGAGTTTCTGAATAGAGTTTGTAAAATCTCCCATGATTTTTACAGTGAATAGTACTTCATCTTCTACGATATGAACAGTGTCATATGAACAGTACCGTATGTATGAAAAGTGCCACCGGAATAGTAACTTGCCGGAAAGTTTGAAGAATTTTCAGAATTTAACAACCAATCTTTGATATCAAATGTTGGAAAACAACTCTTGTGTTTCTCTCTAGAAAACAACTCTTTTGTTTATCTCTTTTATTTTTCTTGGTATATTTACAATACTAACAACAAGCCTTATTTATAGGCTTCAACATAGAACCTTGACATCATGGATTACATCACTCTATTTATTATAGCCTACCATATTTGAACATGGAACAAAGACTAGCTTCCTTATTTGAACATTGAACAAAGACTAGCTTCCTTATTTGACCATTGAAGTTGTTTTCTTCTAGAGAGTTTGAATATTCTAACATCCAGACCATCTCTACGAAGACTAGATCGTAGTACTTTTTCTTTCTCAGCGACAAAGGCTTTCCACTAAATTTTAATACAGCAGCAATGCCTCCTTCAACTTTCCTCAAGCTAATATCCTCTTAATTTGGCTCTGGCAAACAGGTTAAAATCTTTACTTAGTTGATTAATCCCAACACTCTTAACTCCGGGGATGCCTACCTCAAAACACACCCCGAGCCTGGGGGGCAACCAAACCAAGAAATCTCTCTTCGAAGACAAGGAAACCTTAAAGCTACAAAGAAGCTACAACACTCATAGCCCCGGGGATGCGCACCTCAACGAACACCCCGGGCCTGGAGGGTAACCAAAGCAAAAAAATCTCTTCTTCAAGGCGGCAAAGCTCAAATCTCCCTACTACCCCCTCATCCGGAGAACCCGCATGAGGGAGTGGGGGGCAAATGATAGGCTAGAAATAGCCCAGGCCCAATTAGGCCAAACCTTGAGCCCAAAGCTACAAGCAATCCAACTCATGAGAATAAGAGCAACCCAGCCCAGACCAATGGGTCCGGGCCCGGAGCCACCACCACGTGGTATGGTCCCCACCCCAGACTAGGGGACCCCAGATCAGTGACACTCAGCGCACGTGGCACCCCAGTTCAACCGACAATCCCACACCTGGCGCTGACTAACACTAAACGACAAGAAAGAGAACGTGTCAAATCATGTCCATAACAACGTCGCCACACTCAAGTCAACGGTCCCCACAAATAGGGACACGTGTCCTACATCCCGGGAATTCAACGGGCTGTCCCCAGATCCGACGGTCAGGAATAGAGTTAACCTACCCTTAAACCCTAGGCCTAGGGCTATAAATACCCCTAAGGAATAAGGTTTAGGGGTTAGCCATTATTATACACCTACACACATTTATTACTTTTGATACTCTGCTTGATTATTCCCTTCCAAAGCCAACTCTTATTCTCACGCCGGAGGCACCTCGGGGCCAATCCCCCCCTCCGGTGTTGTTTTGCAGATACCTCACAACAGCTATACCACTTTCGAGACAGGAGTTGGCGAGGAAGTACCCGATCAAATTACAGAGTTATCACAATCCATAAAAAAAAAATTGCTTCCTGTTCCTAATTATGGTGAATCACCTTCCACAACTATTACATCATTGATTAAAAAACAATTTTTCTTTAATCCCTTCCCTTTGAACATCACGATAAGCAAAAGAACGTACGAGTACGTTAAGTTATCTGTCCAGTGTCCAAATATGAAATATATTGAAAAGCAAAAGTTTGGGATTGAACTAGTATTGTATCAAAGCTACATACGAGGAAAAATTTAATTTCTTAGGTTTAAACTTTCTGAACTTTGACACTCAAGGCTTACCCTAGTGGATATGCTCGTCCTTAATTGTTGAAGATCGAACGTTCGAGCCTCATTGGAGGAAAATGTGTACGGTGAATATTTAAATTTCTTGTAACTGACCTTCCTATAAATTAATAATTGAAATTTCTAATTGTGTCAGATCTTGGGGAAGAACTGGAAAAGCAATTGTTGTTTCAGTAGTGATAATCACCTGTTCATGTCTTTCTCTGATGGAAGAATGACTATTTGGATAGACACTTTTGACATATCAGCATTAAATGCCTGGGTAAAGATGGGGGTTGTCATAGGTATCTTTTCCGTTGTGGAATTCTTCCCAAACATGTACCTGTACAGGTTTAAGTCAATTGTCAAACTATATCAGAAATCCGATAAATAACCTGGAATATAAAAAACAATTATATTTCTCTCTCTGTGGTCCTCATTGAATAATGTCATGTAAATCAAAAATCACCGTAATAGTTTCATGTTTACCTCAGAAAAGATCTGTGATAGAATATATTTTATATATATTTTAGATGATTTTATTCTCATATTTATTGTGTTTTGCATCGATTTGGATATTTATTTAATAGATTTGATTGTTTTATTGTAGGAAACAAGGAATTCATAACTTGGAAGGATTTGGAGCAAAAAGAGCTATTTTGGAGATAAAATAGAAGAAAATTCGTATTATTGGGCTACACGGGCTGCCTGCACTGTTTGGGCCATATCTTGAGTTCCAGAAGTCCGATTTCAGCGATCTTACAGCCCACGCGAAGCTTGCTGATTTTCCTACAAGTCAGAGATGGTCCAATAATCAGAGTCCATCTGGAACAGCTCAGAAACGGAGGAGAAAAATCAGTTACTAATTTTACATTAAAATCCTATTCAATTATGGATATCTTTTTGTAAATTTATTAAATTATTAAAAATACTTTTATTAGGGATAGAGATCAGATTTTATTATTAGTTTTTATTATGAGTTTTGGGAGAGGACGAGGAGAACGGGGAGAGACATACGTTTTTTTACAAAAGCTAGGGTTTTTACCTTCTCTTCATCTCTTCCATTGTAAGCACCAAGCTAAGTTTGGATTGATTGTTCTTCGTTAATACAAAGTTTGAGGTATTCTTTATCTTATCTTGTTTATTAGTATATGTTTTATATGGCTTTTCTCATTATTTTTGTTGTTCTTAATCATAGTATGAGTGAGTAGTTTCATTTGAGGGTATAAAGGGGAGCCATGTTTGCACCATGATTAGGCTTTAATTTGATTAGTGGTTTAATGGGTAAAGAGTAATTCTAATTGATATGTTTTAATTCTTAATTCATGTAATTTGCTAATATCATGGATTAACTATATGCAAATAGGAGTAATAGATCGAGAGATTTTACTACTAGAGACATACATATGATTAGCAGAATTGAAAGTGAGTGCGAGAGCATCATTGGATTTCTGAAAGTGTTAATGCTTGAGAGAGATTAACTAATACTTTAATTACTTGACCTATTGAATTACTATACTTCTGTGATTTGTTTGGTGTAAGCATGGTGAACCTAAATTACCCTAGACCTTTAGTTAATTGATTTGAAACATATTTAATTTGCATTGTTAGTTAGTAAAAATCCTCAACACTCGTTTTTTTCTCTAGGAACAATTTATAATAATTAGATTGAAATTCTTGAAACTTGTCTCCTTGTGGATTCGACCCGTACTTGCTAGTATCTGCTAACAACAGACACCGTGCACTTGCGGTATAATATTTTAACACATCAAGTTTTTGGCGCCGCTGCCGAGGAGACGCCTAGTTTCTATAATTTTAGTTCGATTGTTTTAGATTGTTTCTCTTGTCTCTTTGGAACTCTTGTTCCAACTGAGACCGATCTTACTGCTTTTCCTTGTTTAGTTGTTGATGCCCAGGACGAGGTCTCAAATGAAAGAAGATCAAGCGAAAGAGGATACAACTCCTCTTAGTCCAGATTCTGGAATTACTTGTCAACAATACATAGATCAACAAAGGAAAGAGAAGCAGCAAAAGATACCTGAACCAAAGATTAAAATGGCAGACCTTCCTCCCAAATCTTTGAAGAACTACTCACAGCCCTCTCCGAGTGGGGTACCTACCGGCCTTTCTATGCCAGCGATTCAAGCAGCAAATTTCGAGATCAAGCCTTCTTTTCTCACTATGATCCAACAGAATCAATTTGCTGGGCTTACCTCTGAAGACCCTACAAATCATCTGCAATGGTTTCAACAGCTCTGTTCTAGAATTAAACATCAGGGAGTCACTCCAGACCAGTTGAAAGTCATGTTGTTCGGTTTCTCTCTTCGTGACAAAGCTCAAAAATGGTTGAATGATATTGACTTGACCGAGTGGGATAAGATTGCTCAGGATTTCTTAACTGAGTTCTTCCCTCCTAACAGAACTGACGATTTGATCGACAAGATGATGAGTTTTAAGCAAGATTATTGTGAATCACTACGGGATGCTTGGGATAAATTCAAGGATTATCAACGTGCATGCCCTCACCATGGTCTTGAGAAGTGGTTTCTGCTTAAACACTTCTACAATGGTCTTGATCCTGAAACAAAAGGTACAGTTGATAACGCTGCAGGTGGCGTGTTTTTAGACAAAGGAGTTGATGATGCACATGCTTTTCTTTCAAATTTGGCTGCCAATCACTTCAGTAACCAGAGAGCAGCCAAGAAAGGGGGTAAACTTGAAGTGGATGCATATTCTCTATTATCATCTCAACTCGCTGCATTGACTCAGGAGATCCACTCATTGAAGAAATCTCAGCCCTCTACTCCACCTATGAGTATCAATGCATTGTCATCCATGGCTCCTATGAATAATCCTGTTTGTGAAGTCTGTGGCATCCAAGGCCACTATGGTAATGATTGCCAATACAATGCTCAAAATTCACAAAATTTTCAGATGGAGCAAGCAAATGTTTTCCAACAGAGGCAGCAGTACAATCCGTACTCCAACACTTACAATCCTGGTTGGAAAGATCATCCGAACTTTTCATATAGGAACAATAATGCTCAAAATTCAAATGTTCCCAATCAGCAGCAGCAATATCAGCAGTCGTATCAGCCTCCTCCACAGCAGCAATATAGGCCTCCGCAAGGACCTATGAATCCCCCTGGATTTCAGAAGCCCCATCAGAATTATGCTCCTCAAGCCAATCAAGCTGCACAGGCTGATAATCAAGGTGATATGATGAAGATATTGTTACAAATACAAAAGAATATGGAGGATACCAATAGGAAGATGAACCAGATGGAGATTCATAATAAGATGCTAGAAACTCAGATTGCTCAAATGGCTAGTTCTTCGTCTACAAGGCAACAAGGCTCTCTACCAGCACAACCAACTCAGCCAAAGGAAAATGTGAATGCCATTACTCTTAGGAGTGGTCGTACATATGATGCTCCTCCAATGCCTACTGACGATGTTCCTACTGAGAAAGAAAAAGAGAATTCTGAGGAAGACAAGGTAGAGAAAGTTGTTGAAGACACAAACGAAGGTGAAACTGAGGAAAGCAATGAAAAGGACAAAGAAAAGACTGCAGTCACTCCTCCACCATTTGTGCCAAAGCTCCCATTCCCTAGCAGAATGAACAGAACTAAGGTGGACCAGCAGTTTGGTAAGTTCATGACACTTGTCAAGAACCTTGAGGTAACAGTTCCTTTCACTGATTTAATTTCTCAAGTTCCATCATATGCAAAGTTTCTTAAGGATATTCTCACTAAGAAAAGGTCCTTTGGTGAGGTAGAGACAATAGCTTTTACTGAGGAGTGTAGTGCTGTTTTACAGAATAAGTCTCCACCTAAGCTTAAAGATCCTGGTAGTTTTTCGATCCCGTGTCATTTACTTGCATTGTTCATTGATAAAGCTTTATGTGATTTAGGCGCTAGCGTCTCAGTCATGCCTCTCACGATTTTTCAAAAATTAAACATGGGAGAATTGAAATGCACGCAGATGACTTTTCAAATGGCAGACCGTTCGATAAAATATCCACTTGGAATTTTAGAGGATGTGCCTGTTAGGGTTGGAAAATTCTATATTCCTGTAGAATTTGTAGTTCTAGATATGGAAGAGGATAGCCAAATACCTATTATTTTGGGTAGACCATTTCTCTGTATTGCAGGTGCTGTTATTGATGTTAAAAGTGGGACTCTCACATTGAGTGTTGGTGATGATAAAATTACTTTTACTCTAACCTCTGCTCTTATATCCCCTTTGCTTGAGAATACTTGCTGCAGGATTGATGTTATAGATGAAATTGTCCAAGAAGAGACGCCTCAAATTCTATTGAATGATGCATTGGAAGCAGTGCTCATGCTTAAAGCTTACGAAGGAGAAGGACATGCTGAAGTCGATTCATTGATTCTTGAGTTGGATGGTGTAGCTGATCCGAATTGTGAGGTAACCAACACTGTCGCTTCTTGTGGTAAACCTCATATACAAAAATTAGAGTTAAAACCTTTGCCATCTAATCTCAAATATGTGTTTCTTGAGGATCAAAAGACTTGTCCTGTGATTGTTAGCTCTAGTCTTGATGATAACCATGTTTTTAAGCTTCTTACTGTTTTGCGTGCGCATAGAAAAGCTATTGGATATAGTATTGATGATCTTACAGGGATAAGCCCAGACTTTTGCATGCATAGAATTCACTTAGATGATGACCGTAAGCCTTGCATACAGGGACAACGTCGCTTGAACCCTAACATGCAAGAGGTTGTTAAAAAAGAAGTTTTGAAATTTTTAGATGCGGGCATCATTTACCCGATTTCTGATTCTAAATGGGTAAGCCCAGTTCAGGTAGTCCCTAAGAAAGGAGGAACAACGGTAATTAAGAATGATAAAGATGAATTAATTCCCACTCGAATTGTCACCGGTTGGCGAATGTGCATTGATTACCGTAAATTAAACACTGCCACTAGAAAAAACCATTACCCTCTCCCTTTCATTGATCAGATGTTAGAAAGACTTTCTAAGCATAAGTACTTTTGCTATTTAGACGGATATTCAGGGTTCTTTTAGATCCCTATACATCCTGATGACCAAGAAAAGACTACATTTACTTGCCCATATGGTACTTTTGCATATCGTAGAGTGCCTTTTGGATTGTGCAATGCCCCTGCTACTTTTCAGCGTTGCATGACTGCCATATTTTCTGATTTCATAGAGTCTATCTTCGAAGTATTCATGGATGATTTCAGTGTTTATGGGTCTGATTTTGATGTATGTCTGCATAATCTTTCTAAAGTGCTTAAACGTTGTGAAGAGGTGAATTTGGTTTTGAATTGGGAAAAGTGCCACTTCATGGTAAATGAAGGAGTGGTACTTGGTCACTTGATTTCTGAACGTGGCATCCAGGTTGACAAAGCAAAAATTGAGGTGATTGAGAAGCTTCCTCCTCCTGTTAATGTCAAGGGAGTGAGGAGTTTCCTTGGTCATGCGGGTTTTTATCGTCGTTTTATAAAAGATTTTTCAAAAATTGCAAAACCCCTCACTCAATTGTTGCTTAAGGATGCCACCTTTGTGTTTACTGACGCTTGTTTGGAGTCTTTTGACAGGATTAAGGAGGCTTTGATAAGTGCACCAATCATTCAATCTCCAGATTGGAATCTTCCGTTTAAAATTATGTGTGATGCAAGTGATTATGCTGTTGGAGCAGTTCTCGGTCAAAGGAAAGACAAGGTATTGCACGCCATCTACTATGCAAGTAAAACCTTGGATGAAGCTCAAGTCAATTATGCTACTACTGAAAAGGACTTCCTAGCTGTGGTCTACGCCCTTGACAAATTCCGAGCATATCTCATTGGCTCCAAAGTCATTGTTCACACTGATCATTCGGCACTTAAATATCTGTTGGCAAAAAAAAAAAAGCAAAGCCAAGGCTTATTCGTTGGATTCTGTTACTCCAAGAATTTGACTTGGAAATCAAAGACAAGAAGGGTGCTGAGAATGTAGTTGCGGATCATCTCTCACGGTTGCGTTTCAAATCTGATATTGCGTCAAGTACTCCTATTGACGATTCTTTTCCAGATGATCACCTGTTTTCGGTTGCTACTCAAACTCCATGGTATGCAGATTTTGCAAATTTCTGTGTTAGTGGATCTCACCCTCCAGAATTGACTTATCAGCTAAAAAAGCGTTCTATCATGATGCTAAACAATATTTTTGGGATGACCCTTTCTTGTGTCGCAAGTGTGCTGATGGAATATTTCGTAGATGTGTCCCTGAGTTCGAAGTACATGACATTCTCAAGCATTGTCATTCTCTCGCATGTGGAGGGCACCATGGTCCTTCCAAAACTGCTGCTAAAGTACTTCAATCCGGGTTTCTGGCCGTCTCTATTTAAGGATGCTCGTGCTTTCTGTTTGGCGTGTGATGCATGTCAAAGGACGGGTAATATTTCTAAACGCCATGAGATGCCTCAAACCGGTATTCTTGAGGTTGAGATATTTGACATATGGGGTGTTGATTTTATGTGACCTTTCCCAACTTCTTGTGGGATGAGATACATCTTAGTTGCTGTCGATTATGTGTCCAAGTGGGTTGAAGCAGTTGGATCAGTAACAAATGATTCCAAGGTAGTAATGAAGCTTTTCAAGAATATCATCTTCCCACGTTTTGGAGTTCCAAGGACAGTGATAAGCGATGGTGGTTCTCATTTTCGCCATCGACAGTTTGAAACTTTGTTGAAGAAATATGGCATTACTCACAAGGTCGCTCTTGCATATAACCCTCAAACAAGTGGCCAAATGGAGGTTTCCAATCGACAAATCAAAAGCATCTTGGAGAAAATGGTTGCAAAATTGAGGAAAGATTGGTACTTGAAACTAGATGATGATTTGTGGGCCTATCGGACGACATATAAGACACCTATTGGAACCACTCCCTATCGGTTGGTTTATGGTAAAGCATGTCACTTGCCAGTGGAGTTGGAACATCGCGCTTTTTGGGCTATTAAAGAACTCAATATGGATTTAAAAGCTGCAGGGCAAGCAAGACTTCTTCAACTTAATGAGTTAGATGAGCTTCGATTTGATGCTTATGACAATTCTCGGCTTTACAAGGAAAGAACGAAGAAGATGCATGACAAGATGATCCAGAGAAGAGAATTTCAGGTTGGTGATAAGGTATTGTTGTTCAATTCCAGACTTCGACTTTTTTCGGGGAAACTCAAATCAAGATGGTCCGGACCTTTCACTGTAACTGGAGTTAAATTTCATGGTGCTATTGAGATCATGGGACATGATGGAGCAAAATTTAAGGTAAATGGTCAACGCCTTAAATTATATGTGGATGACGCATTTGTTGGAAAATTGGAGACGATTCGTCTCGACAACCCTTCCACGGACATTTAAATCGAGGTTAGAAGTCAAGCTAAAGACTCTAAATAAGCGCTTCTTGGGAGGCAACCCAAGCTTGTTGTTGAAGTTTAAAAAAAATAACTTTCTTTCTTTCATTTTTTTTAGGTAGAATTTTTGTATTTTATTTTATTTTTATTTTTTTTACTCCCTCAAGGTGCCTTGATGAATTTTTGTGAAGTATTTCAGGTTAAAAAATTATTAAACATGAAGAACAATTTATATAAAACACTTGATGTTTTAATTAAATTTGGAGATGATGCTTTGGGGAAAAAAATTGAGTTGCAAAAAAAAAAAATGAGTGAAAGCAGGCTTGCAATTTTATGGAATAGTCGTGTGAATTAGAAGAGAAAGGAAAAAATGTACAGAGATTTTATGTTGCCCGTGCAGAATGGACGAAGGCCGTGCTAAAATTCCTGTAGTGTGCTGGCCCCTGTACTGACTCGAACAGAAAGGAAAAAAAAATGAAGAAGTGAACCCCGCGGTTTGCTTTCAATCGCTCGCGGTGCCCCCATCCCCTGTACAACATTATTACACAATCATGTACCTGTAGTCTGTACGCATGTTTGCCTTTATTTTATATTTTTTTTTGTTTTTTTAGTTATTAACTAATATATTTATGTTATAGGTATTAGAAAATATTTATTATTATATTTATTATTATATTTATTATTATTATTATTATTACATATGCATTTTTTTTTGTATTTATTACTTATGTACAATATGTTATATTATTTATACCTATATTTATATATCTTTTGTACTAATATTTATGTAAGAAATCGTTTGTATTATATGAATAATTATTTATTATATTTTTCTATAATTTTTTTTAATTTTTTTTGTAACTAACTTAATTAATTAATTAATTATGTTATGTATAGTACGTTTGTCAATCAGGTTGACACGGTTGAATGCACTTACCATACAATAGGGGTACCAACAAAAGAGGAGCAAAATCATGGTTGAATCCTAATCATCTTGATTTCAGGGGAGTTTTCTTTCTTTTCTTTTTAGTGTAGTTTTATCTTGTTTTTAGTTGTAGTTTTGTATTTGTTCATTAGTTCATTGGGGACAATGAACCACTTAAGTGTGGGGATGAGTTCTCAATGATAAAAAAATCCAAAAAAAAAAAATTAAAAAAATTGAAAAATACCAAAAATAATTCTAGCCATGCAATTTGATTAGTTGTTGTATTTTGCTCGATACACCCATGCATGCGTAGAATTCTTGTGTTCTTGACGCTTTTGTATGAGAAGTGACGTGTTTTGTTCTTGTGCACACACTTTCACTAGCAAGTTGAAACTGGTAGACTTAATTGAATGTGGTAAGTGATTAGAATGACATGAATATGTGCAAGATGACTTGGTTTCCAAGCTTTGAGTACAAGTAGGTGCGTTAGAGAGTCTTGTTACTTGGGATTGATTATGTTTTGTCACACCAAGCGAGCTTTGAGCCTATATGCATATCTTTTGCATGATTTTTCGTTTGCTTGAGTGTCCACATGTTGTTTGCATTGCTAACACTTACTTGATATCTTTCTTGAAATGCATGACATTACTTGATGATGAGATGATAAAGGCACTTAGGTTTAACCTCGTATTTCTCATATTTCCACACCTTTTAAACATGATCAATTAGTTAACCCGTTGAGCTTAATCCTATTCTTTTGGTGACACACCACATTACTTGCCATTATCCTTTTTATTCTATTGGCCTTACATTGAATTTGAACCTAAATTGTCAAAGGCTAGTATCGTGCTTAAGGGAGTAATAAGGTGTTCATAAAAGGGGGGGTTATTGATGATCATACCATTGGGGAATATTGATTTTGGTTGATGCTTGTTAGTCGAAATTCATAATAATATCTATGGATCATTGTGCTTATTCCTTAGCTCTCAAAAGAAAAAAAAGAAAAAAAACAGAAAAAAGAAAAAAAAATAGAAAGAAAAAAAAAAGAGAAAAAAAAATAAATAAATTTGAGAGCATTCTTATGTTTGTATGATCCTTCTTCATTCGACTAGTCAAGTTATTATGTAAGGGTTATTGAAAAATCGAAGTGTGGGGAAGTATTTGTTTTAATAGAAAGGGAATTGCATAATGATTATTGTTGGGTACTAGCTTTTGACATTTAGCCTGTTTTAGCTTTACTTGACATACCTGGTCCCTAGCCCACGCTACAACCCGAATAAAGACCTTTTGATTGTCATCAGTGATGTATGTTGTGTTGAGAGTGAGATTGATTGCGAGTGTCAAGTTGTGTTTATGATTTTGTTGGAATTGAGTGATACACATAACCTTGTTCTTGAGTGAATATTCGTTTTTGAGTGAAAGGTGAGTTATTACTTGTTTTGGCATAGGAGATCCCAGGTTTAGACTTAAAGATGTATTTCTTGTGGGCTTAGCATGATTACCAACGATTTTTACACTTGACATGAATTTTTATGACCTTCTGCATGTTGGTTGAGTAGACTACGTGAATACTTGCACTTTCGACACCAAGACATCGTATGTTTACTTTGATTCTTAAGTTGATGTGGCATTAGAAGACTTGTGTGTGTGGTGTCGTGTTAGCATTGAGCTTTTGCATGGTTAGATGAATTTTGTGTGTATATTCACTATAAACCCTCACGAGACAACACTCGTCCTACTAGGGCTGCCTAGGGGTTTAACGGCTAGTTGCATATGCTCAATGCAATCATGTCATCTACAAAAGTGATGTTTGTTAGGACTTAGTTTTTATTTTACTTATTTGCCCGAGGACGTGCAAATGCTTAGTGTGGGGATGTTTGATAGAATATATTTTTATATATATTTTAGATAATTTTATTCTCATATTTATTGTGTTTTGCATCGATTTGGATATTTATTTAATAGATTTGATTGTATTATTGTAGGAAACAAGGAATTCATAACTAGGAAGGATTTGGAGCAAAAAGAGCTATTTTGGAGATAAAATAGAATAAAATTCGTATTATTGGGCTACACGGGCTGCCTGCACTGTTTGGGCCATATCTTGAGTTCCAGAAGTCCGATTTCAGCGATCTTACAGCCCACGCGAAACTTGCTAAATTTCCTACAAGTCAGAGATGGTCCAATAATCAGAGTCCATCTGGAACAGCTCAGAAACAGAGGATAAAAATCAGTTACGAATTTTACATTAAAATCCTATTCAATTATGGATATCTTTTTGTAAATTTATTAAATTATTAAAAATACTTTTATTAGGGATAGAGATCAGATTTTATTATTAGTTTTTATTATGAGTTTTGGGAGAGGACGAGGAGAACGGGGAGAGACATACGTTTTTTTACAAAAGCTAGGGTTTTTTACTTTCTCTTCATCTCTTCCATTGTAAGCACCAGGCTAAGTTTGGATTGATTGTTCTTCGTTAATACAAAGTTTGAGGTATTCTTTATCTTATATTGTTTATTAGTATATGTTTTATATGGCTTTTCTCATTATTTTTGTTGTTCTTAATCATAGTATGAGTGAGTAGTTTCATTCTAGGGTAAAAAGGGGAGCCATGTTTGCACCATGATTAGGCTTTAATTTGATTAGTGGTTTAATGGGTAAAGAGTAATTCTAATTGATATGTTTTAATTCTTAATTCATGTAATTGGCCAATATCATGGATTAACTATATGCAAATAGGAGTAATAGATCGAGAGATTTTACTACTAGAGGCACACATATGATTAGCAGAATTGAAAGTGAGTACGAGAGCATCATTGAATTTCTGAAAGTGTTAATGCTTGAGGGAGATTAACTAACTTTAATTACTTGACCTATTGAATTACTATACTTCTGTGATTTGTTTGGTGTAAGCATGGTGAACCTGAATTGCCCTAGACCTTTAGTTAATTGATTTAAAACATATTTAATTTGCATTGTTAGTTAGTAAAAATCCTCAACACTCGTTTTTTTCTCTAGGAACAATTTATAATAATTAGATTGAAATTCTTGAAACTTGTCTCCTTGTGGATTCGACCCGTACTTGCTAGTATCTGCTAACAACAGACACCGTGCACTTGCGGTATAATATTTTAACACATCAATTTGGAGGCTGGAGTGCTTTGTTAGTTGTGGTGACATGGCTATTAATTATGATACAAATCGTCAGTTTGAGGACAGTGCTTAAAGTTTTACTAAAACTAGTAGAAATGAAACTCACAATTGACAAGTTAGGGTCTTTTGGTAACTGATAGAATTTGGCTATTTCTATGAACTCACCCGGCAACAGTATTGAATCCAGTTGATCCAGCCAGCTTTCCACCATCAATTTCAACAACTATGAACGGAGAGTATCTTTTGACCTGTATTACAACTTAAACTTGCAATTAATCTTATTGTTGTAAGTTTTTTTGATCTCTGAAGCAGATGGAAAGTATTGCAGATTGGCATGTTAAATTATAATGCCAACCCATTTTTAAAAAGATATACATTGCTAAGTTACTTTAAAGCAACTGTGCACTTTAACATTTGATCAGATTGTCTCGTAGACTCGATAACAAAAAAAATAAGAAGGTAAATATACTGAAAATCACATCTAGAGGGGGTGAATAGGTGTATTTGACTAACTATATCCAATTTTTATTTATTATCAAGTTGTTCGACTATATCAAGCAAAGATAGTCTAGAGTGCTGTCTGGCAGCTTACTGATTGCAATAAAAATAGTCTGTCAGCTAGCTAAGACGAGTAATGCAGTGCAGAAAAATAAGAACAAGAACACCAAGAATTTTAGCTAGGTTCGACCCCTAATTCTCTATGGTTTACGTCCTAGTCCCTTACCAACCTGGTAAGAGAATATATTATTAATCACTATAAATTCCGATTACAAGATTAGATAATATATCTCCCTTTAACTCCCTGTTGCTGATACTAGTTGCTGAAACCCCTGTTCCTTTGAACCAACTGCTCTCTAAGAACTATACTACCCCTGAGTACAATCTTCTCTAGCAATCTAGTTCCCGAACCCTTGTTTCCAAGCTTACTTATCCAGCAACACCAATTACACCTTGAACAATACAAGTGAAAAATGTTTACAACTCAAGCTAAGAACTCTCTTAAATATATATTGCATATAATACTAGAGCTCGTATGAAAGGATTTGAATGAAGGTTCTGAGTTGTTTTTGTGTGATCTTGAGAGTTTTCAGTAAGGTGAAGAAGTAGTCATACAAGTAGGAATATATATAGTAAGCTCAATCAGCAAGCTCTTAAGTAATTATGACCTCTTTGAATTTAATTGATATCTAACGTTTATAAAACGTTAAAGAGGAGCTAGGTGGGCTAGATAGAGCTGGATGGAGCTGGAGGAGCTATTGTAATAATTGAATATTTAGGTGGGATATGCTTTTCAAAGACATGATAGACAAGTGGGCAAGTGGGTTGTATTTTAAGGAGACTTTTTAGAAAGTAAAGGCTCCCTCAATAATTATATGATATCTTGTAGGATCCCCTCAAGTAGAGTGAGCTCTAATATATAATACAGCACATATATATATATATATATATATATATATATATATATATATATATATATATATATATATATATATATTAGACAGCTGTTACAAATTATTTCCTATGAGATTTCCTTGATTCAAGCCGTTAGAATCTGCATAAAAAACTTTCTGGACATTTGTTGTGAGCTTGCTGTAACATCCTGTTCAAGTAGACTTAGCTTGTTGTCTTACTCTGTTTATATTGTTTTAGCTTGCTGATAAGATATTGTTCAGCCCTTAAATGTAATCCTGCAAAACAAAGTTATACCACATGTGTATACATCTAGCTATAAAGATTGTATTTAATCCAACCAGCTTGCTGACTAGTGTGATCATCAAAATCATTTGGGTTTCATTCTCCCCCTTTTTGATGATTACTCAATAATTTAGGAGAGTTAAAATACTCCCCCTAAATCCTTGCATCCCTGTAAATACTGCATAATATTCCTGCACACTCATGTGAATTTAGTGCATTAAAACACGTATACTCCATGCACTTAAACATCTGATGAGACCATGATCAATATACTATACTAATAAGCCAATAAGGTGAAAAACTAAATTAACCAAGACTGATACTTTAAAACATCCAAGCATTATAAATCATACTAGGTCTCAGGGCATACAATAACCAAGTCATCAGAATATTTAAGTTACAAACCAGTTCTGGTAAGCAAAACACAACTAATAAGATTCAGCGACATAGGGAAACATAGAGAAACATAATACTAAGTTCATAACACATAAGTTCATAACACAAGAACCATAGAAATTTTAACTTTCCAAATTTACTCCCCCTTAATCATTAAAAAGAGATAAATTAGGTAGATTCATTATCATCATTCTCCTCTTTATTCTCGTCAACAGGAACATCACCAGATTTTGATTCAGCATCGAGACCTTGCGTTGCAGTTGGAAGAGAAACAGTTGGAGCACCTTTAGTATCCGTAGTCAGGTTTTGGAGAGTAGTAGTAGTGGAGGGTTCAGTATTACGAGATCCAAGCATCAAGTCACGGAAAATTTTTAATTCATCAGTCAAGTTATCAATCTTCTTTTCAAGAGTACGCAAACTCTCTCGAGTTTCCTGAGCAAAGAATCCCCATTCAGAGTCTGGAGCAGCAGACATTGGTACAGTACCACTTGGCAATGGTGGAGGAGGAAGTGGTTCGAGTTGAATCAAAGATCCATCAGGTTTCATTTCTATGCGAGAAGCTGATAAGCATTTTTTGTCAAAAAATTCTTTAACTACAGATTTATCTTCTTCAAGAAACTCAACACCATACCATTTAAATATCCGAGTTAGTAAGCATCCATAAAGGAGACCAGCAGTGGCTTGCCCATCACACACTTCCATCATGTTTTTCAGAATAAGCTCAGACAAATCAAACCCCTTACCAGTCATTAGCATAGCAACTACTGTTATGTCTTGACCTCCGAAATCAGATCGACTACCCATTCGAGGACAAATATTTGATAAACAGACTTTAAACAAAAGATGAGCCAGTGGAGTAACAGAAGTAGTTGTGGGGTTAGCGAATTGAAGCAAACCAGGGATATCACGAATAACACGCAGTTGATCAAGAGAGGTAAAATCATCCAAATCCTTAGGACCCTTATTTTTATAGATTGAGACATTCAAAATAGGGTTGAGTCGAAGTATAAAATTAAGAACTACGGGTGTAAGAGTGATTTCCTTGTATCGAACATATGATACATACTGATTAAGATCATCAACATGCAAATTTGCATAAAACTCAGTAACATCATCAGGGTAAAAGTCTTTGGGTAAATCAGCAATGAAAGATTCAAACCCTAATTTAGAGAAACTATTCCACATTTTTTAAAGATAGTACCAGAAATGGGTTTACCAGGGATGATTTTCCGATTGCCGATGTCCTTCTTAGTGTATCTTGCTTCAAGCTCTTCAAGAGCCTTAAACCCCTTTTTAACCTTCTTCAATTCAGACCCAATTAAAGCAACATCAGATCGATTTACCCTGGATTGTTCATCTCCGCTCTCGACGTGTTCTGTATCTACCGGAATAACATCATCAATCACAACATCAAGCACTTGTTTCTTAGTTGAGGCCTTCTTTGGTGTGGTTATCGCAGATGCTGAAGCCCTAGTTTTTCTCTTCATTTTTAAGAGTAGGTATGATAGGCGATGTGGAGAGAAAAAAAAGAGTAAGCGTTGAAACCCTAGATGGTAATTGGGGGCGATTAAGAATACAGAGGAGTCAGGAGGTGAATCCTATATCTCTTATGTTTTAATTTTTAAGGGGAAAATAACGTTGGAAAAAAAAATACTTTCCAAAATAAATATAACCAGAATAATTAAATCACATTGAAAATATTATAATTGAAAAATTATTCATGAATCAATTAAGCATATATCAATTCAAAATAAGTCCCATAAAAGATGTAGTGATTGTACTAAATCAATTAAATCAGATAAATAGAGTGATTGAGCACATTATCAAGTACGATGCAAACAAATATATTAATAATAAGGACATATAGTAGTAAGCTGATAGTACCCGTTTTGTTGATGTCAGCTTGCTATCAGCACTCTTTTTGTTGATCTCAGCTTGCTAACTGGACGTTGCACATTCCAATTTCCCTTCTAATGACAGAAAATCTTTCTTCGGCTAAAGGTTTAGTGAAGATATCAGCTAACTGATATTCAGTTGGAATAAATTTCAGCTCTATTTTCCCTTTGGTAACATTGTCTCTTAAAAAATGATGTCGAACATCAATGTGCTTCGTTTTTGAGTGATTCACTGGATTTCTCGAAATGTTGATAGCGCTAGTATTATCACAATAGATTGGAACTTTTTCACATTTAATCCCAAAATCCCGAAGTGTTTGAATCATCCATAATATTTGAGAACAACAACTTCCCGCGGCTATGTATTCTCCTTCGGCCGTAGATAATGAAACCGATGATTGTTTCTTACTTTGCCATGAGACTAAGCTATGTCCCAAAAATGCACCAAGACCACTAGTGCTTTTCCGATCAGTTTGACTACCTGCATAATCTGCATCACTATACCCAACAAGATCAAATGTTTTTGTGATGGGATAAAATAAACCAAGTGTAATCGTGCCACTTAAATATTTAAAAATTCTTTTAACGGCTTGTAAGTGAGACTCTTTTGGATTCACCTGAAATCTTGCACAAACATATACACTATATATAATATCCGGTCTTGAGGCTGTTAAATATAATAAACTACCAATCATACCTCTATATTTTCGAATATCAACATCTTTACCATTTTCATCTGCTGTTATCTTGCTGACAGGACTCATAGGTGTTGATTTTGACTTGATGTTTTCATATCCAAATTTTTTCAGCAGATTTTTGACATATTTGGATTGATGTACATATATTCCCTCTCTTGTTTACTTGATTTGGAGACCCAAGAAATAATTGAGTTCTCCCATCATGCTCATATCGAATTCACTATGCATACACTTAGAAAACCTTTTACACAAAGAATCATTAGTAGATCCAAAAATAATATCATCCACATATATTTGAACAACTAAAATATCTGAATTGTCATGCTTAGTAAATAATGTGGGATCGATTTTACCTCTAGTGAATCCATTCTTGATTAAAAACTTACTTAACCTTTCATACCAAGATCTAGGAGCTTGTCGTAGTCCATATAGTGCCTTTTTAAGTTTGAAGACATGGTTATGAAATTTTGCATCTTCAAATCCGGGAGGTTGCTTGATATAAACTTCTTCTTTTATGTAGCCATTAAGGAACGCGTTCTTCACATCCATTTGATGTAGTCTGAATTTGTTGTAGCATGCAAATGAGAGAAGCATTCTTATTGATTCTAGCCTTGCAACCGGTGCAAACGTTTGATCGAAGTCAATACCCCCTTGTTGATTATAACCTTGTGCCACAAGTCTCGCTTTGTTTCGAGTAATTGTACCGGATTCATCAACTTTATTTTTGAAAACCCATTTTGTTCCAATGATTGAAGCATCCTTTGGTGGTTCGACAAGTTCCCAAACATCACATCGTTCGAATTGGTTGAGATCCTCTTGCATAGCCATGATCCAACTTTCATCTTGTAATGCTTCTTTGACATTCTTTGGTTCTTCTTGAGCTAGAAATGCGGAAAATGCACAAAAATTGACTAGACCTCTTCTTGTCATCATTCCTTCTGATTTGTCTCCAATAATTAGCTCTTGAGGGTGATTCTTAGTTTTCCTTGTTGCTTTTGGTAAAGAATGTGGAACTATGACCTCTTCGGATATTCTAATTTTCTTATTTGGTGGTGAAGCTTCTCCACCTTCATAGATAGGCATCTTTTCAAAAGATCTTTGATCTCTAGAACCTTCCAAGGTAAGTGAAAGGCATATGATGTAGCCTATTTGTATTTCGAGGATACAACTCAACTTGAACAAGATTGTAATAGTAAATAGTATATAGTCTGTCACAAGGAATCTCAGATTGTATTATCTGTCAGAAGAAAAAGATCAAGGTCAATCTACAGACTTGAAGAATTACAACATTGAAAGAAGTTCAGACATCTGATCAAGCCTCAGTAAAGTATTCGTTAAAGAAGTAGATTCATTTAAAGTGACAGAGATTTCGATAGTGATAAAGACAGTACAGAGAAATATCAAGAGAGAGAAGAAAGAAAAGGAACCAGATTTTAAAGTAATATATGAAGAACAGTCATTGCGGTTAGTCACTCATGAACCAGACAGTACATCGAGTGTCAATATTAAACAGTGGTTGTTCATCATTAACTTCAGTGGTTCAAGCTATCAAGACTGGTATGAGAGAAAATCATTGTGCAAGCAAGAGAAGTGCTAAATTAATTAACCACAAGGATTTTACTATCAAGTGGATCGGCTACGAGGAAAAAGAATTATCACAAAGAAATTCGAAGTGATATATTCTTAATGCTGAAACCCTGGTTTGAATTGTTGTATTTTCTGTTGAAGAAAAGGAGTCCGGTTTCACATCCTCAAGAGACCGTAGCTTACACCTGGATGGGTTATGAGAAAATAGAATTATCACAAGAAAATGGAAAGTGATATATTCTTGAAGTTGGAATCCCGGTTGGAATTGATATATTTTTTGTTAAGCAAAAGGAGTCCGGTTTCAGACGCTCAGGTAACTGCAGTTTAGAGTTTAAGAATATTTTATATTAATAAATTTTTTATTTATTTAGAAAATTATATTTATAAATATCTAATAATATTAGATATTTATTTTTATAATTTCTGGATTAAAATAATTATTTATTAATTAAACATTATAAGTTATGCGGGTTAAAAGGCATGTCTACGGAGCTGCCCCTAATAAGGACGAAATAGGCCTAAGTTTTGTAAATGAAATTGGAAGTCACGCAGGTCGTTGTTTTGTGTATGAATTGTTTATTTATTAAACAAAACTAAAGAATGGAAAAAGTGGTCGGTTGATGCTTTAATTACAAATGAATCAATTCATTTGTTTAAAGAGAATTGAACAAAGAGATAAACAAAGACAGACTATCATCACATGGCTTGTCGGCAAAATCTTTTATTTCTTCTTAAACGCGCGTGGCATGCACACGCTCCAGTCAAGCCACAAGAAAGCTGTGTGTAGCTCACCTTCTGTCTCTGCAACTGTTCTTTGTCAAGGCCAGCTAATTCAGTTTATTCAACAACACAATTCTAAGTTATACCGATTGTTATATTGGTTAAATGATTGTCATATCAGCCTTGATAGTTATACCGATTGTTATATTAGGCCAAAAGAAAAATGGGACAGTCATATTAATTCAAATGATAGTCATACCGACTGTCATATTGAATTAATGGATTGTTATATTAGTACAAATGATAGTCATATTAAGCTGATTGGATAGTCATACCGATAGTTATATCAGTTCAAGTCAGCAAATTGTATAAAAGATGCAGAAGACAGCAGCCACAAGAGACATACACGAACATAACATTTCATCCAGAAAATTCAGCAGCCTCCATTTCTCTCTCTCTCAAGCAAGAACAAATTAATTCCTAGAAAATCAAGTTCATCTCCTTTGTAATATTTTATCCGGTGGAACTTGATTATTTGTGATTCTTGTACTACTAGCGAATTAAGTTTCCTAGTTCTTATCTTGATTTTTATTAACTAAATTAGAAAAGTTCATGTCGAATTTTCTAATTAGTTTTTATCAACTTGATAATTAATCTGTACTGAAATTGTAACACCCATCAATTTAATATATTGTTATATTCAACTTGAAATTTGTTTCAATTTATTCCGCTCAAATTTGTTTAAAATAAAATATTATTTGAAGAACAAATTTCGATAAATTGGTATAGATTGTATTCAACCCCCCCTTCTACAATCCTATTGGACCTAACAATTGGTATCAGAGCCTATTGATTGATACACAAATCAAGATCCTATTTTTATTCATTCAAAAATCCATTTCGAATTTTTAACTCACTTAAAAATTCATCATGTCTTCAAAAATTGGAACTGTTAAGATACCCATATTTGATAAGGAGAATTATGAACTATGGAAAAAGAAAATGATCCTTTTTCTACAAGTGGCCAATCCTAAATATTTAGGAATATTGAAAACCGGGCCAATAGTTCCTATGATTACTGAAGAGGAAATAATCGTGGAAGGAGTTGTTGTAGTTCCTGCAAGGACATATCCAAAGGACATTAGTGTTTATACAAATGATGACAAAGTGGATATTGCCCTTGATCTTTATGTACAATTAATTTTGGTGGAATCCCTAGATGCGATCATGTGCAACCATGTTGTTAACTGTAAAGATGCCAAGCATATCTGGGACACCATTATAACAATAAACGGGGAACTAAGAAAGTCAGGGAAAATAGATTGGAAGCTAAGATTGTTCAACCTTACAGCTCTGAAGAGGAAGTGATTGTAGCAGAGTATGGGAAGACAGCTACAAGTCAGGGTTGTAGAGAATTTTATTCATCAGAGGAGCTGGAGCAGTTGGAGGATCAATCAATGGCACTGGTTGTAAGACAGTTTAATCATTTCAGATTTAGAAGAAATTCTAATTTCAGACTCAGGTCTACTGAGAACAGATTCCAGCAAGGAGGTTCATCCTCAAGTAGCACAAGGGTTGACTACGAGACTGGAATGGTAGACAGAAGCAAGATCAGGTGCTTCAACTGTAATGAAATGGGACATTTTGCAACTGAGTGTCATCGACCTGAACAAGACGTAAGGAGAGAGTATGCATCTGGTAAGAAGAACACAGACACGACCTATGTGGTACAAGGCAAAAGCTGGGATGACACAGACAGTGAAGATGAAGAAGTTGGAAACTTTGCACTGGTGGCAAATGCTGAATCATCAACTTATTACACCACACCGGTAATTCTTACTGATGCTGAGTTAATTGATAGTTTACGTAGTTCCTTGAATAGTGCACAAAGAGGGTACGAGAGAATAAGTCTTATTAACACTAACCTTGAAAATGAAATGTTAGATTTAAAAAAGGTGCAGGTTAATCAAGATAAGAATATAGAAGAAATAGCTCGACTTAACTACAGAGAAAAGGGTCTAGGAGAATACATGGTAAAACAAGTTGATAGGATTGCTGAACAAGAAACCAAGATTAGAGAACTTGAAACACAGGTTAGAGCTTGTTATAATACTGTTAAAGTTTCTAAAGAGTTCTTCAACAAACAAGCAGTAGAACGAACTGTAGGAATAGGATTTGATTACAGTCAAGCTGTTGGTTCTTTGAGTAATCATTCTCCTAATTCTATCTCAGCTAAAGAAAGAGGTATACCACATATTCTCAAGAATGTTGAAAAACCAATGTTTACAAAATCTGATGCTGGCCCACCAGATATTCTTTCTATGGTTATACAAGAAGAAATGAGAAATGAGGATAGTGCAAATGGCACAGTCTTTGTTAAGGATAAATGTGTTAAGAATAAATCTGTTAAGAACGCTAATCCAAAGAATGTTTCATCCAAGAAAGATGTCACAATCTTTGTTAAGGCTAAATCTGTTGAGGACACTAATCCAGAAATTGTTTCATCCAAGAAAGATGTACCTAAAGTGCCAGTCAAGGTTGTTGAAACAACTAGTTCTTCTAAGACTGGATTAGGTGGTAATAAGTTGAAGCAGAACAATAACATGTCTAACATGAGTAACATGCCTATCATTGATTCTAATCGTAAAGCATGTGGTGTTGTCAACTGTATGTCTTGTGCTTTTAATGTGATGTCTGCTTACTTTAATGGTAATCATGCATGTGATAATAAGACTGCTCCTCGACAACATATGAACATGAATAATGTTAGATCAAAGACTGCTATTCCTCCTTATGTTAGGAGAGAGACATTTGTATCAAAGCCTAAACAAAGTTTTACTAAGGCTGTTTACAAGGTCAAATGTTCAGTCAGTGAAACAAATGTTATTGCTGCTAAAAAGACATGGATACCCAAGATGAAATCAAAGATTGTCAAAGCTGTTTATAGGGTTAAATGTCCAGTCCCCTTGAAAAATGTTGTTATGAAGATTAAGAATGTTGTTTTGCCTGACAAAGGCCAATACTTCAAGTATTCCGGACCCAATCAAATTTGGGTCCCAAAAAAGGTTTAACTGTTTTGGTATTGCAGGGTGTGTAACAGGTACATCGTGTTATGTGGATTCTGGACAGTGGATGTTCAAGGCATATGACCGAAGATAGAGCCCTGCTATCAAAAGTGGTGACGGTATCTGGCCAAGTGGTTTATCCCTTGGAGACAACAGCAAGGGTATGACCTAGGGTCAAGGGTATTCAATAGTCAAGGAATGTTGTCAGTAATAAAGCATCTTTTACAAGATGAAGAGCCTACTGTTCGAGGATTAAGGAAAGAGAACTTATCTGTAGCTGACATGGAATCTCAGTCAAAGGTGAAGTCAACAAGGTCAAATCTAAAGCTTCATCAGACAGGAGTTCAGCTATGACATAAGGAGCTCTCTCACCTGAATGTCATATCAAGAGATTCTTTCCTGGAAATCGAATCAGTAAAGGAGACTGCCTCATCTGAAATTAAAGTAAAATGAAATTACGAGGCATGTCATAAAGGGAAGTCAAAGAAGCATCATACAGAAGTTCTACATCAAAGAAAAATATACTTAAGTGGTGATGACTAATGACTTCTCTCCACAAACAAGTTGTTGTTCAAACAATCTGAAGACAAGACACCACTGATGGTGATTGATCACATATTAAACCCTGATCAGTAAGAAATATAGGAAGACCCCACAAGTATGAAGGAAATTGTTTTGCAATATTAAATTGAAAGTGAGCATCCTAGCAATCAGCTAATGCTCAAGAGGTTAATTTCCTTGGTTACTTGGTGGAGTCAACAGCCTACAGGGTGATTGTTATTAATCAACAGAAGGTGATTAAAAGTCTTAGTGATGTTCATCGACTTCTAGCTCCCAGCTGTCAATGGTAATGATGATTCAGATCCAAGCAATGTCAACATTGAGAATCTTCATGTAAACCCAGCAACAGCTTAGGGGGAGCAAAAGAAGGATCATCTAGTCAACTCAACACCACACTGAAAGTCAAAGGACACTATGAGAACATGTCTGCCAAGACAAAGAATGTTGGCTCAATTAATTCTTTGTCCTAGTTCTTAGTGTTTCTAATGGTGGAAGTAAAAGACTAGCAGAGCTTCAAGTACTAATGATTATTTCTTTAGTTTTCTTTTAGAAGAAACTGAGAAAGCTATAAAAGCTCTGAAAGATTCAGATTGAGTGATTGCAATGCAAGATGATCTCAATCAGTATAAAAGGCAGATTGAAGGGAAGCTGGTATCCAGACCAAACAACAAGCCTGTATTTGGTACAAGGATAACCGGAAGTCTAACTGGATGATGTCAAGGCATTGTTATGAGGGACAAAGCCAAACTGGATGTTAGGTTACAATTTGATCAAACAGTATATTTGACAAGAAGCACCAGTGACAAGACTTGAGGATATCAGGCACCTGCTGCACATTCAAGATTATAATGGACATCTAGACCTACTGAATCTGGATGCTAGAGGAATGTGAACAAGTGCACTCCTGGTTGGTGAGATAATTGAAGATCTCTACAGGTTAGTATAAACTGGTATCATCACTCAAGCAAGCATGGAAGACATGGTATGACACCCTAACTATAATTTAATATTTGATATCAATCTTTAACAGTTGGTATCTTTTAACAATTGGTGTTATATTTATAGAACTCTTTACATCATTAGGCACAAACATTATTAACATATATGTGCAATGATATCTTGATTATATTATATGTTGGTCTACTAGCTATAAATTGATATTAAGATATTTGCTGTTTTGATGTTGGTAAAGTTGCAATTCTTTTGATTTACTTCAGTAAGCCAAAAGAATGATGACAATAAAAATAAGTCAAGGATCTTTTGATTCTATTCAGAAGATTCTAGACCTGTCAAGACTACATACCAACAAATCACTATAGCTGGCTTTTGACCTATTAGCTTGGACCTAACAAGTTGGCAATCAAAAATCTTTAGATGGACCCAGATCTGAGGAAATGGTACTCTAGAGATATTTGACCCAACAAGTTCAGGATCTACTAATTAGGACCTAATCAGGCTATAGAGGAATCATCAGCTCATTATCTTATTCAATTGTTAATAGATCACTTACACACATATTTTATTCTCAATTATGCAAATGTGCATGGTCCCAAGTGGATTCTTGAGAATCTATTCTTGTAGTTATTACACTTGATTTTCAGATGTCTTAAGTTGGACCCAAATCTACGGAGATGGTACCCTAGAGACATCAGTTCTGACATGTTTTGCTACATAGAGACAGATCAAATGTGTTGTACGAAAGCAGGAGAACACAAGGAATCAATTTCATCTCCAACAACTCTGTGGAACACTCAAGGACTAAGCAACTTGCATAAGGTATCAATTATTTCGAGAGCATGTCTTTAATTTAGAACAACTTGCAGACAAGTTTGCTGAATCACTTGATGAAATTAATTTTTCAAGATTGGTTTGTGAACTTGGGATTTTATTAATGCTATATGATTGTAAATCCCATATGTTAAGTAATTCTTAAGTAAGCTCACAAGTTTTCAATTGTCTGTATTGAAAGGACTTGTGAACTTATTTACAGCCAGACCTCACACTGAGAATTATCTGTTGAATGATTGCCATGTGTATAATTGCAATATATTTTAGTGGTGATTATTTAAGGATAATTTAAATACTTAAATGCTAAAATCTAACTCATAGAGATTTAGTATTTAATTATTTAATTATTTATTTTGATTTATATGGGTTACGGACTTGAAGCAATTCAATTTAGTATTTGCTCTGTACCTTATATTTATTAAAATAAATAAACAACATAACTAATTTGGACCTAATCTGTATTGGTCTTCAATTAGTTGTGAGATGTTAATTCTAGTGAACTTTATCAATATTCTATTTTCAGAAATTCACTATAATTAATCTCATGGTTCTAACAATTGGTTGTATTGAAATTTTGACTTATATCAGTTAATGATATTTAGTTAGAATTCTATTTACTAACTAATTGTGAGATATATTGGTATGTGTGAAATTACTTAGAACTCCTCTAAGTAATCATTGTTATATCTTTTACAATTCACTCATATTATTATACATGGTATAAATAATCTAAGTAGAACTATGGATATTGAAATATCTAAAGTTACCATAGTTCAATTACTTTGAATAATTTTTATGCTTATTTGCAAGCTTCAAATCACTTTGATAATAAATGTTTTATACTATGGATCAAGGTGTATTGGACTTAGAATATTATTTCTAAGATTGTAGACAAGACAGTCTTGGTAATCAAGTTTTATTTTTAACAACCAAGATTATCTATCAACAAACAGTTGTTAGGAGTTAACAATTGTTGTTATCGAGGAGTTGCCTTGAAGTCATAAGATTAAAATGTTAATGATGATAATTATCCAAGTGATAGTGGTAGAAACAATTTTGTTATTGGCAATACCAATGTCACTGGAAAATAATCATCAAGTCATTCTCGCAATAACTCGAGGGAAGTAAACAAAGGATTCACTAGTCAAACATAACATCACAATGAAGAACAAGATGATTCATCAAGATCCAACTTTCTCAGACAGTGTGTTTGGAATAGAGCTGATCATTGGTGATCCAGATGTTGTAGTAAGAACAAAAAGGGCTTCTCAGAATCAAGGTATAAAATCTAAGGAATCTGAGAAAGCAATTGTGAATCTGGAACAACAAGAAACGTGGAAGTTGGTGCCAAGGTTTGAGCGCTAAGTAACTGGTATGACATTCTTTTCGAATTCTATCTTGCCATTTTTTTTAAAAAAGAATTGTCATAATCATTCTAATGTTTTAATACATGTTTCTTTATTTTAGAATAATAATTTTCTCTAAAAATATTTTTCTCTAATTTTCTAGTTAGAATTTTTGAGGAATCAATTTTTGTTGAAAACTTTATTATTTTAAAATAGCTGCCATATTTATGATAGTTTATTAAATCATATTTTCTCTCTAAATAATATTCTAAGTAGAAAGTTGTTTTGTCAGAAAATATATGGATTTGCTAACCTATTATAAATACTCTTGTATATACTTAATGTTTTTGTACATGTATTGTAATTTTTAAATGTTAATCTTATTTAACATGTTTTGTAGTGTTTGTCTTTTTATTTTAGTCTTATGTCTGTTTGTAGGTTAAGCTATGAAAATTATTAATTTATGTATATTTTTATTTTATTCGAATTTTTCTTTTCTTTTCAATTTCTAGATTATATAATTATTATGTATATTATTTCTTATTTTTGTATATTCTGTTTCATGTGTATATAAATAGTTTGTATAGTTTTTAGAGTTTAGTCACTATACTTGCAAAACTTACAAATAGGTCACTGTACTTGATTCTTTTGTTGTTCTTCTTCTTAACACACACAAAATATGCAGTTTAAGTATAAATCTTTGTTTTGTGATTGCTGTTAACAGATCTTCGTGTTAAGGACTTAACAATTGACCAATGTTGGTATCAAATTGGTATGTGTCTATACAATTGGTTAGGAACTAATGTTTGATTTTCAGGATCTAACAATTGGAAGACAAGACCTATCAAGTGCTAACAATTTCTAATAGTTGGTATCTACCTAAAGCATGATAAAATAGTTTTGTTTGTATTGGTTTAAACATTAACATACATTGATTCGATTAATATTTATTAATTGGATTTTTGCCTATGTTTTTGTTTTGTAAAACCAGCTCAGGATCTTTATCTTCCTAACTCAAAATCTCTTTCTACAACTGTGATTGCTTATATTGTAAATCTTTTGAAATCACAACTGTATATCATTTCTCTTAAGATAAAATGCAATATTTTCTTAGAAAATTTTTCAATGTTAAAAATGCATTCTATCTATGTTGCTCATATTCTGTGATGCAGGTTCATCTACATGAAATTTTGTATTCTCACATGTTTAGTCATAAGGTTGTAAACCCAACAACTTTTATCCCAGACTACAGTCAAGCTCAAACACATTCTATCTTACACCCTAAATGGAAGTAATCTATCAGACTAGAGGTCACCAGGGAGTAACTGCACTTGATGCAGCAAACAAGGATGTGTGGGATATTCATTTGGAGAGTCACTACCTTATACACTATCCAAAATATTTCATATGCACAAGTGAGATTGCACACACTAAGGATGAATTGACGGAAACCTGTAATCCAACCATTTTACGGTTATGATTATAAGTTGAAGGTTCCTCAAAGAACCAAGAGTCTTCACAGACCTCGAGAGAAGGTATTGATCTCAATGAAAAATTCAACAAGATCATTATCTAACTCCCCAGAGGGAACATCTCTGGATCCTGCGGGTAACGGATCCGACATAAGTGCGGATCGGCAACTTGTGAACTATGATTCAGATTTTACCTGATGAGTTTAACAAGGTGATGTCTTCACAGACATTAGAAGGGAACCTTGATCTCAATGCTAAATTTATAGATCATTGTTTACCTTCTCAGAATTCAAATCTGAAAACCTTAAAAAGGGAAATTAGCAACTTGTAGATTATGACTCAGATTCGTCTGACGAGTCCAACGAGGATTTGGGATTTGCGAACTCCCATTGCACCACCACTGACCTCTCTAGAAGGGGCTATGGTGATTTTTCCTTGCAGGTACACTAAAGGATGTTGGAGCAATGAGTGAAACACTAGTGAGCAAGAGTGTAAACACAGAGAGAAGTGAGACACTCAACACAAATGAGTGGAGAGAAGAGTGAAACACTTGTGAGGTACACTAAACACTATCACACACTCACAGCGAGGAAGAAAATGAAACTTCCTTTCTAACAAAGCTTTATCAATTGATTTCAATGTACTCTAACGATTGATATAAATTGGTAACAATTTGGTATCAACTACTTTGTCAATTAGTTGAATGGAGGATTCCTCAACTAAGGGGGAGAGATATATTGAAAAAGATATATTCAAGTTAAAGCTTACCTTAGTAGGATATACTCAATTAAAGGGGAGAAGTATTGGGGTACAAGTAAAAGAAGAGTGAGTTAGAAAGGGGGAGCAGTAAAGACTGTGCTTAGGAGGA
The DNA here is from genome assembly GCA_036435485.1 of Saposhnikovia divaricata. Lineage (NCBI taxonomy): Eukaryota > Viridiplantae > Streptophyta > Magnoliopsida > Apiales > Apiaceae > Saposhnikovia > Saposhnikovia divaricata. Next base: position 25,034,533 of record CM071599.1, read on the forward strand.
GAAGCAAGTCAAGTTACTAAGGGGGAGCCTTAGATGAAGAAGCAAAAGAACTTTCATTTGTTATGAAAGTGGAGATATAAGGAGAATTACATCACAATACTATTCTATTAGTCTTTCAATGTACTATGTATAAAGGCTAAGTGGAAGAGTAGTAAATTCACCAGAAGTTATAGAAATGGTATTGATTCACCATTGTCTATATAGTAGGAACAACTATTTTTCTTTAGTGAGAAAAGCTGTGTCAGAAATGGGAAGTGATTGTAAATCAAGAACTGCTGATAATCACCAATGTAAGATGTGAAGGATTATGAGGCAGAGATATGAAGAATCAGAAATGAAGATGAGTTATCTATTGAAGATCAGTTCAGTGCTAGAGGAATAATCATCTATCATTTCATCAACTGAAGATTCTGGAATTGTTAAATCTAAACCAGAGAAATTTTTTTTGTATTATTTACTTAATTCTTAAAAGTTTTATCTTTTTCTTGTTTAAGTGAGGTAGTTGAGTTATCCTCTAGGTATTTGCTTGTTATTGTCTAACAAACAAATAGGGGGAGATTGAAAGGCATATGATGTAGCCTATTTGTATTTCGAGGATACAACTCAACTTGAACAAGATTGTAATAGTAAATAGTATATAGTCTGTCACAAGGAATCTCAGATTGTATTATCTGTCAGAAGAAAAAGATCAAGGTCAATCTACAGATTTGAAGAATTACAACATTGAAAGAAGTTCAGACATCTGATCAAGCCTCAGTGAAGTATTCGTTAAAGAAGTAGATTCATTTAAAGTGACAGAGATTTCGATAGTGATAAAGACAGTACAGAGAAATATCAAGAGAGAGAAGAAAGAAAAGGAACCAGATTTTAAAGTAATATATGAAGAACAGTCATTGCGGTTAGTCACTCATGAACCAGACAGTACATCGAGTGTCAATATTAAACAGTGGTTGTTCATCATTAACTTCAGTGGTTCAAGCTATCAAGACTGGTATGAGAGAAAATCATTGTGTAAGTAAGAGAAGTGCTAAATTAATTAACCACAAGGATTTTACTATCAAGTGGATCGGCTACGAGGAAAAAGAATTATCACAAAGAAATTCGAAGTGATATATTCTTCATGCTGAAACCCCGGTTTGAATTGTTGTATTTTCTGTTGAAGAAAAGGAGTCCGGTTTCACATCCTCAAGAGACCGTAGCTTACACCTGGACGGGTTATGAGAAAATAGAATTATCACAAGAAAATGGAAAGTGATATATTCTTGAAGCTGGAATCCCGGTTGGAATTGATATATTTTTTGTTAAGCAAAAGGAGACCGGTTTCAGACGCTCAGGTAACTGCAGTTTAGAGTTTAAGAATATTTTATATTAATAAATTTTTTATTTATTTAGAAAATTATATTTATAAATATCTAATAATATTAGATATTTATTTTTATAATTTCTGGATTAAAATAATTATATATTAATTAAACATTATAAGTTATGCGGGTTAAAAGGCATGTACGGAGCTGTCCCTAATAAGGACGAAATAGGCCTAAGTTTTGTAAATGAAATTGGAAGTCACGCAGGTCGTTGTTTTGTGTATGAATTGTTTATTTATTAAACAAAACTAAAGAATGGAAAAAGTGGTCGGTTGATGCTTTAATTACAAATGAATCAATTCATTTGTTTAAAGAGAATTGAACAAAGAGATAAACAAAGATAGACTATCATCATATGGCTTGTCGGCAAAATCTTTTATTTCTTCTTAAACGCGCGTGGCATGCACACGCTCCAGTCAAGCCACAAGAAAGCTGCGTGTAGCTCACCTACTGTCTCTGCAACTGTTCTTTGTCAAGGCCAGCTAATTCAGTTTATTCAACAACACAATTCTAAGTTATATCGATTGTTATATTGGTTAAAGGATTGTCATATCAGCCTTGATAGTTATACCGATTGTTATATTAGGCCAAAAGAAAATGGGACAGTCATATTAATTCAAATGATAGTCATACCGACTGTCATATTGAATTAATGGATTGTTATATTAGTACAAATGACAGTCATATTAAGCTGATTGGATAGTCATACCGATAGTTATATCAGTTCAAGTCAGCAAATTGTATAAAAGATGCAGAAGACAGCAGCCACAAGAGACATACACGAACATAACATTTCATCCAGAAAATTCAGCAGCCTCCATTTCTCTCTCTCTCAAGCAAGAACAAATTAATTCCTAGAAAATCAAGTTCATCTCCTTTGTAATATTTTATCCGGTGGAACTTGATTATTTGTGATTCTTGTACTACTAGCGAATTAAGTTTCCTAGTTCTTATCTTGATTTTTATTAACTAAATTAGAAAAGTTCATGTCGAATTTTCTAATTAGTTTTTATCAACTTGATAATTAATCTGTACTGAAATTGTAACACCCATCAAGTTAATATATTGTTATATTCAACTTGAAATTTGTTTCAATTTATTCCGCTCAAATTTGTTTAAAATAAAATATTATTTGAAGAACAAATTTCGATAAATTGGTATAGATTGTATTCAACCCCCCTTCTACAATCTTATTGGACCTAACAGTAAGTTTCGTCAACTTTTCAGATAATTCATCAACTGGTGAAGATGTATCAGTTTGCTGATCTGCTACTAAATTTGTCTCAACTTGACTGTCAGCTTGCTGAGACACTGTATTTTTCGTTGTCAGCTTGTTGGCATCACCTGTACCTGCATCATCTTCCTCATCTCTTGACAGATCAACATTAGTTTCTTGAAATGAAACATCTATAGATTCTTCAATAGTACGTTTAAAAAGATTATATACTCTACAAGTTCTACTTGTTGAAGAATAACCCAAGAAAATTGCTTCATATGATTTAGCATCGAATTTACCATCACGATCAATAGATTTGAGTACAAAGCACCTTGATCCAAAGACCTTGAAGTAAGAAATATTTGGCTTCCTTTTCTTCAGTAGTTCATAAGGAGTTTTATTGAGGATATGTCTGATTAGTACTCGATTAAGCACATAGCTTGCTGTATTGACAGCTTCTGCCCAGAAATTTCTTGGCAGCTTGCTCTCTTGCAGCAATGTCCTTGCCGTTTCTTGTAAAGATATGTTCTTTCTCTCTACTACTCCATTTTGTTGTGGAGTTCTTGGGGAAGAGAATTCATGGGATATTCCTCTTTCCTCACAGTAAGTAACAAAGTCCTTTTGAAATTCACCACCTCGATCACTTCTTATACTTACAAGTCTTGTATCAAGCTTGTTCTTAAGTAACTTAATTAACTTTTCAAACTCACTGAAAGCATAATCTTTAGTACGCAAAAACAATACCCAAGTATATCTAGAATAATCATCCACAATAACAAAACAATATTGTTTACCTCCAATGCTTTTATATGCTTCCGGACCAAATAAGTCTAAATGTAGAAGTTCCAAGGGTTTAGAAGTTGATACCATATTCTTTGATTTATGTGGAGTCCTGATATGCTTGCCTAATTGATATGATGCACAAGTTTCCATCTTGACATACTTCAATTTTGGTAATCCTCTAACTAGCTTCTTTGCAGACAGCTTGCTGAGTAAATCCATATGAGCATGTCCGAGTCTTCTATGCCAAAGTTCAGGAGATGTATCAATTGCAGCTAGACAACAAGTTGTTTCCTTCATCTCAAAATCTAAAATATATTTCCTTCCCTTCTAGCAACTAGGGGGACTTTGTTAGTGCCAAGATTGATAATACATTCATCTTTATCAAAAGCTACACTATGTCCATCATCATACAGCTGACTTATACTAAGTAAGTTGTACTTTAAACCTTGAACAAATTGAACTTTATCAATTGAGATAAAATCATTACCAATTTTACCTTCACCACAAATTTGAAGAGTTTTGCTATCACCAATTGTGACTCTTCCACACTTTTTCTTTTTGAGATTGAGTAATTGAGACTCATCTCCGCACATATGTCTAGTACATCCGCTATCCAAAATCCATTCCTTTGATTTCATTTTTGCTACTAGACATACCTACAAAACACATAAAACACATCTCAACGTTTTGGTACCCAAAGTTGTTTGGGTCCAAACTGGTTAGCAGATAGAACATAAAGAACATTTAAATCGGACTTCTTGATCCATTTTTGGATCATTTTTGGGGAGTGATTTATGCTTCTCTTGGTTTTGTCAGCTTGCTTGTTATAGGTCTTCTGTCTATTCCAGTAAGCTGGCTCAACTTGAACATTGCAATGTTTTGCTAAATGACCATTCTTTTGACATTTTTGACAGATCTTCCAAGGTAGTCATACAGAATTCCACTCTTTCCATTATATTTGAGAGTTGTTGAGGCTCCTCCAAGTCCTTCATTTTTCAACGGAACCTTAGCTTGCTTCATCATAGATTTGAGTACTTCCTCTCCTTGAACAAACTTTCCCATTCCTCTTTGAAGATTTACCACTTCATGTTCTAGTTCCTTTATTCTTTCAATTTTCTGACTTTCTTCTTTTGAACTTGATTCCTCAAGTTTAAATTTCTCAATACATGCATCTTTGATTTCAACTTTTGCTATTAGCTTGCTGACTTCTTTTTGCAAAACATCAATTCTTTTGATTATGACTTTATTCAATCCTTCCAATTGAGTGACCTTGGCCTTGAGCTCAATGACCTCATCATGTGTATTTTCCAGAGCGTTTTCAGCCATAAGATCAGAAACAACCTTCTTAAGATTAGCATTCTTCTCTTTTAACTTGCTGTTTGCAACTTTTAGTGCTAAAACTTCTTCCATTGACATACAACTATGTTCCTGCATGGTTAGTTTTTCCAATACAAAATCATCAGTAGATAAGTCATAGTTGAATGAATTTACCTCACTACTATTATCTTCCAAATCCGAGGCATCACTTTCAATAAGATCTTCATCCGTATTCTTTTGTGATATATCTTCTTCATCCATTCCAACAAGTGCTAGATTAATCATTTCATCATTAGAATAATCATCAGAAGCCGATTCCTCATCATCACTCCATGATAAAAATGCTTTAGATTTCTTTTTGTCTCTTAAGGCAGCTTGCTGATTAGGCTTATTTTTCAGCTTGTAACAATTTCTTTTGAAGTGACCCGTCTTGCCACACGCAAAACATGTTTGATCATTGCTTTCTCTGCAGAACTTTTTATTGTTGGAGAACTTCTTTTCCCTTTTCATTTTGTTCCTGAGTTCTATCATCTTTTTTATCTTCCTTGTTATGAGAGCAAGCTCTTCATCAGATTCATCATCTGATTCCAGCTTACTGACAGAATCAGCATGAAGTGCCCAATTCCTCATTTGAGAATTTGATGCATGAGTAGAGCTTTTCTTACTTTCCAGAATTTTGTTTTCAAACTGTTCCAATTCAGCAAACACAGATAATTGATCCATAGTATCAATTATTGGTGATGATTCCAAGGCCGTCACCTTTGGTTCAAAGACAAATGGCACCGCACTCAAAATCTTCATATTGATATCTTCTTGAGGAATATTCTTTCCGAGTTGCTTTATTGCATTCATGTTTGTCTGGAACCTTGCTTGACTCTCCCTAATAGTTTCGCCTTCCTTGAGTTTGAAGTTTCCAAACTCATTCATTAGCTTGTTTAGTTTTACCTTCTTTAGTCCTTTGGAGCCTTCATGGCATAACTCCAAAGTATCCCAAATTTCTTTCGCGGTCTTGCATGAGGAAATTTTATCACATTCAGTTGAACATAAGCCATTCATGAGGGAGTTTCTGGCCTTTCCATTGTAGCTATATTTGATAAGCTCCGCATCTATAAGCTCATCAACATCCTTCAGATTTCCCTTGGCGTCAAAGAATTCGAATGGCCCCTTTTGAACGACCCTTAGCATAAGTGATTCTCTGGATAGATATATCCCCATTCTATTCTTCCACCAGTTGTAATTCTCAGTACCAAGCAATAGAGGTGCTCGGTGATCCGAAGTTCCTTCTGGATATTTGTCAGCCATTTGATCGATGCTTTTCCTGTTACAGAAATATTAGTATACCAAGGCTCTGATCCCAATTGAAAATCACACCTAGAGGGGGGTGAATAGGTGTATTTGACTAACTATATACAATTTTTATTTATTACCAAGTTGTTCGACTATATCAAGCAAAGATAGTCTAGAGTGCTGTCTGGCAGCTTACTGATTGCAATAAAAATAGTCTGTCAGCTAGCTAAGACGAGTAATGCAGTGCACAAAAATAAGAACAAGAACACCAAGAATTTTAGCTAGGTTCGACCCCTAATTCTCTATGGTCTACGTCCTAGTCCCTTAGCAACCTAGTAAGAGAATATATTATTAATCACTATAAATTCCGATTACAAGATTAGATAATATATCTCCCTTTAACTCCCTGTTGCTGATACTAGCTTGCTGAAACCCCTGTTCCTTTGAACCAACTGCTCTCTAAGAACTATACTACCCCTGAGTACAATCTTCTCTAGCAATCTAGTTCCCGAACCCTTGTTTCCAAGCTTACTTATCCAGCAACACCAATTACAGCTTGAACAATACAAGTGAAAAATGTTTACAACTCAAGCTAAGAACTCTCCTAAATATATATATATATATATTGCATATAATACTAGAGCTCGTATGAAAGTATTTGAATGAAGGTTCTGAGTTGTTTTTGTGTGATCTTGAGAGTTTTCAGTAAGGTGAAGAAGTAGTCACACAAGTAGGAATATATATAGTAAGCTCAATCAGCAAGCTCTTAAGTAATTATGACCTCTTTGAATTTAATTGATATCTAACGTTTATAAAACGTTAAAGAGGAGCTAGGTGGGCTAGATAGAGCTGGATGGAGCTGGAGGAGCTGTTGTAATAATTGAATATTTAGTTGGGATATGCTTTTCAAAGACATGATAGACAAGTGGGCAAGTGAGTTGTATTTTAAGGAGACTTTTTAGAAAGTAAAGGCTCCCTCAATAATTGTATGATATCTTGTAGGATCCCCTCAAGTAGAATGAGCTCTAATATATAATACAGCATATATATATATATATATATATATATATATATATATATATATATATAGGCCTTTGCTCCATACAGAACACTCTTATATAACAAACAACAAAGAACACCTTAGATCTATTAGATCCTTTGGCCCCGCCAGGGGCACCCAATACAAAAAGTTGTTATTTTTTTACCCTCTATCAAGTCTGCAAAAAAAAAAAATTGAACAGTACTGTTCACTGATGACGTCATCAATGAACAGTAAATTTTCAAAATTTTTTTTTTTGCTGGTTTGCTAGAGGGTAAAAAAATAATAACTTTTTGTATTGGGTGCTATGACGGAACTCTTAAATTATATTAGATATGAGGTGTTCTTTATTGTTTGTTATATAAGGTGTTTGCTATGGAGTGCAACTCTCTATATATATATATATATATACATATATATATACAGACAGCTATTGCAAATTATTTTCTATGAGATTTCCTTGATTCAAGCCGTTAAAATCTGCATAAAAAACTTTCTGGACATTTGCTGTGAGCTTGCTATAACATCCTGTTCGAATATACTTAGCTTGCTGTCTTACTCTGTTTATATTGTTTTAGCTTGCTGATAAGATATTGTTCAGCCCTTAAATGTAATCATGCAAAACAAAGTTATACCACATGTATATACATCTAGCTATAAAGATTGTAATTAATCCAACCAGCTTGCTGACTAGAATGATCATCAAAATCATTCGGGTTTCATATACAAGGCAGCTCTATTTGCAAGCAGCATACTGAGAAATATGTATGGATGATGATAGAACACAGAAGTATGTAATTTGATTTAGAACTAATATTAGGAAAGGAACACAACCTCATGTGTGGATGTCCTTTTTAGTCTCTGGAACTTAGGTGTCTCTAAATCTGGAGTCTTATATATCCGCAATTTTCACATCAAGGTTTGCATATTGTTAGAGCAAAATACAACTGCATGCATATTAATGTCCTTTGAGAGAAAGTACCTGCTTTATTACATCCCAGAATCCTTCAAGAGAAAAATAGTCATTGTTCATTACAGAATCCCAGAAGTCCTGTAAAAGTACATAAGATAGAGATCGGGCACGCCATTAAAACTCTATGGCGTAGCATGCATGTGATTTCATGGGAGATAAATTCTTACCACATGGCTGCAAAACTTGTTAGTCTTTGGGTTGATGCCCATCACAGAAGTGCCTGTTAATATCAATTCAGGCTTCCAGGGCAGAAACAAAAACCTCATGACCACTGTCCACCTTGTCGTTATTTCATAAGGTCCTGTCTATGTCAATTCAATTATATTGTAAGATTAAATTAAATTGTAGATGAACAGAATTGATACTCACAAGTTAAGGACAATATATAATCTCTGGTAGAACAATCGAAAACCTTTAATCATTTATTCGTCATAAAAAATTGCTACGAAATTTCTTTGTAATTAAGAAGACTTTTATCCAACCTTTCTTACTAACCGAATTCACAGAAAATTGCAAGAGCAATTACACTATCCATGCTATAAGTGAACAAAACTACAAAGAGAGAAGCTATCTATTACCGGTTTGACCCAATGCAAGTAAAGATCAGGGGTAAAGATCTTCTTCAACATTGCAATGTTAAACAAATAACCACTTATAGTATCGTGTTTAGTAATCGGGTCTTGAAACTTGACATGTTCATCATAAGCCGTCTGATCAATACCCTGATCATCAAAGATATGAGGAAGATCCTCGTACAAGTCAACAAACTGCTTAACATCGACTGTTGATTTTGGCGGGCTCTGTTCCATCATACTCGGTCTACTTACTAGCAAGGAACTTTCTTCTAAGTACGATTTGTTGTGGAGGGTATATAGGCCATGTTTGTTTTAGGGGATTATAATCCTTGAAAAATTACACTATCTTTCTTAAATTTAAAGGATTATAATCCCATGGAGGTATATTGCTATCATCTTTTTGATTCATTTCTATGGGATTATAATACCTTCTTTCACAAGGTATTATAATCCCATGGGAGTGAACTAAAACAATGATCAAAATGTGAATTCATGGGATTATAATCCCTTACATTTGGGATTTATAAGGTAATAATTTGGGGATTATAATCCCTTAAAACAAACATGGCCATAGAGGTTAAATGGCCGGATAGTGGACGAAGAATGGGGTCGGAGAGAAGTGCAAAGGACATATTGTCAGGGGGAGAATTAGAGGGCCGGTTTGGTGTGTTGTGTTGTGTCGGAATCAATGGAGGGTAAATTGAGAGTATTTATATATCAGGTTGCTTAGCATTTGTTTCAGCTTTGTAGTTCATGCACTCAAGTGGGATTTCAGAATCTAAATGGTGAAGAGATGCGGGACCGATGTCTTACATCTTGCCTGATGCATAATCACATTCTGCACTGTTATTTATTTAAGTTGTTATTAATTATGATGATGAACCTTGAACTTGTTTTATGATTTGCTCCTTGTTTGTAACTTGTCTATACTTTGTTCATTTGGACATTTCCATAACCAAGAAAAATTATAAATTCACACCAGCTCGAACTATTTAGTTCAATCAAACAAGAGCGTGAAAGTTTTCAACTGAAGTCGACTTGATCACATCCTTAGTCTCAACTTTAAACTTGCCTACAAAGAATTTTTAATATGTTGACATTATTAAATTGGTACATAATAGAATACATTTATGTAGCTTTAACCAACTCATCTAAAATCTTAAGGTGTTAGAGGAAGACCTTAGAAGGATCTTATATTATATTCTAACAGGAAAATCTAAGAGCACGTTCATTGCATTCGGCATTGGACCCTGGACATTTTTAAAGGGATGCGGACCCTTTGTAAGCATTAGAGTGAAGCATGGAAAGCATGATTACTAACAGACAAGTGGGTTTGAGTATATTGTTTTGTTCATATGTGTTACTTTGTGCTGTATCATAAAATTTCATCACATTAATGAGACCGACTAAAATGAAGAGTAGGAGTAGGACTGTGCATTGGAAAGAATGACTCCAATTTTTTTACCTGGACTCCGGGACCAATTTTTCAGCATATAGCTCAGGCTTGACGTATAGTTCTGAGTGGATCACTGATTTGATAACATTATATTTACCAAGTTCATACCCTGTGCGAGATTCTTTGATATAGATACTTCTGGGAAACAAAAAGTTCACGGCTACTTGCCCAGGACAAGCATAAACTTCAGAATTCTCTATATATTCTGTTCTTGCCTGATTGCTCATACAGGTAGAGTACAAACCATCATATCTGCACATATAGAATGAAAGACCTCTACATGCTGCTTCTGCATCAAAGGCGCAGAGACATACCTCATCTTTTCTTCAAATGCCCTTTCAGTCAATCAACCCGTCAGATGGTTTGTAGTGGCCAGTGCCCCTCCTGGCCCTCACAATGGCAACTGCTGATTTCATATTATCAGTCTCTCTAAGAAGAAAGTACTTGCTACCCGAAAAAGGAAGTTGGTCTGTGAAGTGATGTTCTATGCCATAGGAGGAAATGAAACTAAGGCCATGTTTGTTTCAAGGGATTATAATCCCCAAATTATTACCTTATAAATCCCAAACGTAAAGGATTATAATCCCATGAATTCATATTTTGATCATTGTTTTAGTTCACTCCCATGGGATTATAATACCTTGTGAAAGAAGGTATTATAATCCCATAGAAATGAATCAAAAAGATGATAGCAATATACTTCCATGGGATTATAATCCTTTAAATTTAAGAAAGATAGTGTAATTTTCCAAGGATTATAATCCTCTAAAACAAACATGGCCTAAATGTTTCTTCATAATGAGCTGGATTCTTCTAGCAATATATCATTTCATATAACAGACAACTTATTAGCAGTAGGCACCCATGAGGTACACTAAAGCATAATTTTTTTATAAATATTTACATAAAAAGCTCCTTACTTATGTACATGTTTAAATATTTAAATAATATATATTTGATTAGTATACAATTTACAAACAAATAGTACTAATTACTATCTACATTGCATCTACTTTACAAATAGTGACGACAGATGAAGAATTCATAAAACACAAACATTAAATATTCTTTACAAACAGGACAAATCTAAAAAGACTAATAGTAAAGTGTTGGCTTTACAATTCCTTTAGTTTCTCTTATGTATAGGAGGAAGATGACGGCTTCCTCTATTGACATTGTTGCAAGAAACTCAATGTTTCTTTACAATTACTTGTCGTTCTGAATTCTTTTGCAAATTTAAGCTGGTAAAATATAGAGGTCCCATTACAGTATTCACTATATGAATCGTCTTGCACTCTTACTGTACTTCCAAGATTGAGCTTAAAGATTGATGAGAATCCGATGTTTGCAATTAGTAAGCTTACTAATCCAGTGAGAACTCCTCCAGCCATATTAGCACTTCATTTCTCTACAAGTAAAGAACACACAAACAAACTTGTCAGTCGTCATTCATAAAATGGAAAATTGTTGTGTTTTAGATAAAAGAAACAGAACCGGGAAATAGGAAAGACTAATACCATAGATAACAGTTTATTCATATTTACATAGTCTAAGTTTTACAGATTAGTGTTAAGACGTTATTTCTTCCTAGAACATTTAGTAATAACTAATAACACAAGCAAGCTGGTATCCTGTAATATTTTTAATAAATGCATCTGAACAACCATTATCATCGCCATAACCCTAGCATTAAAAAAGAACCTCAAACATGAACATTGATTTGCTTTTCAGCATTAACATATAAACTGAATATAGTTTATGAACAAAATGATAAATTGCTGATCGCCTCGGCAACAAGAGAACAACCAACCGTTAACTAGCCAGAATCAGACAAAAGAAGACCAGAATGTACCATTATGAAGTTCCATGTTCGTCCAGGATCATTGTAACGAGCAAGCAAACAACCTGTCTTTGGTTTCAGACCATCTCTTAGAAGACTAGATCGTAGTATTTTCTCCTTCTTGGCAACAATTTCCTCAGTAGGCTTTCCACTGAATTTTAATACAGCAGCAATACCACCTTCAACTTTCCTCAAGCTTATATCCTCTTGATTGGGATCTGGCAAGCTGGTTAGAATATTGACTTCACTAATTAATCACATATTGTGCATGTAAAGAAAGTCACACTTTATTTCTGGAAAATCTCCTCGCCAAGGCAGTACGGCAACTATTGATTTAAAACGAAAAATGGTTTTCTTTTTTTGTTTTGCATAAGAACGTGAGAAAAAATGGCTTGTCAAAGTTTGGGATTTGAAAAAAAAAAAAACTCCTTCTGTGTCATATATAAACCAGGGAAAATGCTAGATACCCCAAAACGGTTCCCAATTTTTTCCCAAATGCTGATGTGGCATGTGTATAATTGGTAACTTTCCGATAATAATATGGGACCCCGCGTGTATTCATATGAGTCCACAAATTAAAATCAGCCATGTGTCATGCCATGTCATTTGGGAATTTTTTTGGGAAAATATTTGGGGTACCTAGCACTACTCTATAAACCAGTATGTTCACAAGCTACATACAAGAACAAAGTTGATTTCTTTGTTCAAACCTCTCTTAAATTTGACCCTTGATATTTTGAAAATTCTACTAGAGTGAGAATTTGGAGGAGAAAATAAAACTTAATTAGTGGTTCCAAATTCATAGCTTAAACAAGATACACACTGAAGATACCTGTCCATGTCTTTCTCTGATGGAAGAACTATTTGAATAGACACTTTTGACATATCAGCATCAAATGCCTGGGTAAAGACGGGGGTTGTCATAGCTATTTTTTCTGTTGTAGAATTCTTCCCAAATATGTACCTGCCCAGGTCAGACTATATCAGAAAGTGTCCAAATAAATAGAAGAATATAAGAACATATTAAAAAAAAACTCTGGTTTGCAATGAATAATATCTGGAAAATATAAAAATTTCTGGATTGGTTTCATGTTACCTCAAAAGACATACAGAGTGCTTATTTTGGTAGTGGTGACATTGTTATGAATTATGATATATGATGGTAAGTTTAGGGACTTTTTTATAAATTTTACTATAAGTAGTAGAAATGAAACTCTCAATATAACTAGTAGATCACTTTCGGGACTCAGGGAGTACAATACACACATGAGTTCTTGTTTATAAACTCACCCAGCAACAGTATTGAATCCAGTTGAGCCAGCCAGCTTTTCACCATCAGTTTCAACAACTATGAATGGAGAGTATCTTCTGACCTGTAATTCAACTAAAACTTGCAACTGAACATATTGTTGTGATTTATAGTATAATTTTTTTCCTTGAAAAATAGTGAAAATGTGCCATCTTTATATTATGTTGAGTTGTGAGCTAATTGCAACACATTTCAGGTTGGCATGTGGATACATAATATATGTTTATATTTTGCAATGAACATCAGAAGTAGCCAAGCAGAAAAATAAGGCTGCTGTACATACATAGTCATATATAAAAGAGATATAATACTATATAGTATTTACTATAAAAAGAAATGTTCATTCTAGCATATCAGATTGTTTAGTAGACTCAATAACAAAGGAAAATAGATAGGTACATGATACAAAGACAACTCTATTTGCAAGCACATTTGATGCTATCAAAATTTATTCAGTAAAAGAACAGAACCTCATATGTGGATGTTCTCTTCAGTATCTGAAACTTAGGTGTCTCTAAATCTGGAGTCTTATAAATCCGCAACTGTCAAAGTATGATTTGCAAATTTTTTTAGAACAAAAAATACTGTTACAAGCTTAAAACGACCTTTAAGAGAAACTACCTGCTTCATTACATCCCATAATCCCTCAAGAGAAAAATAGTCATTATTCTTTATAGAATCCCAAAAGTCCTGCACAAAGTATGTACGAAAGAAAGGGTAAACCATTAAACCTCTACAATGTACTTTGTGTTTGAGTTCATGGGCGATGGATTCCTACCTCATGGCTGCAAAACTTGTTAGTCTCTGGGTTGATGCCCATCACAGAAGTGCCTGTAAATATCAATTCAGGTTTCCATGGCAGAAGAACAAACCTCATGACCATTGTCCACCTTGTGGTTATTTCGTAAGGTCCTGTCTACGGCAACTCAATCAGAATTAAACTTTCATCCTTAAATTAGTTTTTTTACCAAATCATATGATTCTTTTTTTTTTTTTTTGAAGAAAAATCATATGATTCTTACTTCTAAGTTTTCTAAATATAAATTGTCTTAGTTGGAAGATGTAGAGTTTATTTATTTAAAGTTGTGTAAATAAGAATCCGTCAACTGATATGTAAACAATCTCGAGCTGTATTGCCTTTAAGAGTAACAAAATTGAAGAAGGAAAAATAAGATAGAGAGTAAACATTTTTTATTTATATTTATTTTTTATTCGTACAGATAGAACAAAAAAAATAGGATGGTGATGTTTGTTGCACACCCTTTTAGTGTATTTGACCATAATATCCTTAATCTTCCTCTTTACTTAATTAATTTGTTGTCAAATTCTATTAATTGTTTTTTCTTTTTTGCTAAATCACGTGATACAAAATAAATTGTGTCTATATAAATTATATTAAATTTTTAAATCAAAATTTATTGAAATCCCGTATTAAAATTTTCATTCTTTTAAACTCTATAAATATATTACTCAAGTAAACTCAAATAAACTCTATATATTATTTTAATCAAATAATTCTTTGATTTAAATTCAAGTAAATCAAGCATATAATAAAAAATATAAAAAATTATGCATATAAACCCGTATTATATTTTTTGATTATTTTTATAAATGTCGTATATCTTTTGATTATTAAACTTTTCAACTTTAAAAAAAAAAGTAAATCAAACATATTATCTTGATGTGATCATTTGTATTTATAATTTTTAATTGTATAAGATTTTAAAAAGTCCTACAGCCATGATTTAGAAAAAATTACAATTTCTTTGCTTGTGTTTGCTTATTCTTTGTTTCATACCAATTGTTGCAAATAATTTAGGTATGCAACCATCAATGTGCAAATATCAACACCCAAAAAATATAAGAAACAACCAAAAAAAATGATAACAATATAAGACTTTTGTTTTCTCCAACATCTCAAATCTTTCCTAGTTTTCAGTAATAAATAATATGCACAAAAAATCACACAATTTGAGAATAATACAAAAGTTAGTAATCATTCAATTTGAATAATATGCTGTCATACAATTATATTCTTCATGTAATTCGGTAGCAGTTACATTTACAAGGAAGTGATCCATAAAGACCAGTGTATATTTCTCCAGTAGAACCTTTTTCCCTAACCTTATTCGCCGTAAAATGTGCAGAAATAATTTAGCATACTATGGCCAATACACTATCCAAACTACATGTAGTAAGTAAAACTAAAAAGAGAGAAGCTGAATATTACCGGTTTGACCCAATGCAAGTAAAAATCAGGGGTGAAGATCTTCTTCAACATTGCAATATTAAACAAATACCCACTTATAGTATCATGTTTAGTAATCGGGTCTCGAAACTTGACACGTTCATCGTAAGCCGTCCGATCAATACCCTGTTCATCAAAGAGATGCGGAAGATCCTCATACAAGAAATCAACAAACTGCTTAATATCAACCGTTGATTTTGGCGGGCTCTGTTCCACCATACTCATTTTAAGTTTCCAGCTTCTTTTCATCGTTCGATTTACTAGAACGGAGCTTCTTTTAAGTTTGATTTGTTGGGGAAGGTATAGAGAGGTTATGTGGCCGGATAGTGGCCGGAAAATGGGGTCGGAGAGACGTGCGACGGACATTTTGTCCGGGAAAAGATTAGAGGGTTTGGTGTGGTGTATTTGAGTAATTGGAGGGTTAAATGAAGAGTATTTAAATCTTAGCCAAAATGGTTGGTTAGCATTTGTTTTATCTTTGTGGTTTTGTAGGCTCGCTTGCATTTTTGGTATATCATTGAGTTCAACTTTCTTTTATGGTACATTTCGTTCAAGTTTTTCATTTCTGGTATAGCTGAAAAAAAGTAATGGAAATCGCCACTTGAAGTGGCGATTTCCTTTGCCCCCATTTTTTTTTCTTCCGGCAGTTAGCATTTTTTTTGCTAGAAAATATAGTTTTCTAGTATTTATTTTACATGACTTTGAAGATGTACTTGTAAATAAATTTTTTTTGTTTTCTCTAATATATATTAAAGAATTTACTTCCTACTTTGATACAATACGAAAATTGCCAAAAATTATTATGTCTAGCTATGTTATTTTTTGATCCGAATATGTTAACTCCACATACGTTTCTTAACAATTCCTTCGTCAAGTCATGTTTAGGGCCATAAAAAACATATTTGTACATGTTTTTCTTGCGTTTTTTTTGTTCCGTATTGAAGTATTGATGTTCTACTTTGGTGTAAGCCCAAAAAAATTAATATATCATATGTGTAACTATGTTTTTTTATGGCCCGAAAATGACAAAAATTTCCAAATTTTGACAGAAAATTTTTATTCAAATGAAGCAAACAAAGTACAAGAGATGAAGCACACTAAAATTAAAATGCAAACATAGAAATTTAAAAGCATAGATAAAATCAACAACAAGTTATTAAATTTGAATTAGGCCAACTGCTTAATTATCTTTGCTACATTCCTCAATTTTCTGGAGGAAATTTACGTTCCCTTGCTTCATATTCTTGAACATACTTTGCCATTTCCGCCTCCTCAGCTGCAAACATGTCATCCCGTTTTTGGTGAGTTTGAGCACGCAGGCCACGCATCAAATGGTTTCATTCCTCTCCCGAGATCTTCCCATCTTTAAAATCTTCATTTAGCTTTGCTGCACCATCACAGAACTTATTCGCAATTTCATCATTGTACAAGTAGAAGTCATAGTTCTCCTCCTTAGTTTTGACCCAGTCTTCCCTTTCTCTCCTCCCTGCTCTTAAAATTTTTCATCTTTCTGATGAAGTGGTCTTCTTCACAATGCTTGAGCCACGCAGCCCTCCTCTTTTGTGCCTCGTCTTCTTTCTTCTTATCCATGTCGTCATAGAAACTTGTTTCTGACACTTTCCCCTTCCCCTTCCTCCTATCCATTTGATGCAAGTGCCTTGAAAAAAAATAATTGGATCAAAATTTATGTGAGAAGAAAGCAATAAGTTGTGATTATGAATAACAAAGAAGAACCTATTTATAGAGAAATTTGTAGATGTCTTCGTCAATAATACACATCAACAACTGTAAATAATTAAATATATGTTACTGTTGACGGGACTACACCACTTTATACAGACTCTGGGCAATTTTTGAATTTCACATAAATTTTCAGCTTTGTTTCAGAGTATTGTACAACTTATTATAGTGCTTTGGCAATACTGCAAAGATTCGTGTGTTGTTTTTCATGTGCGTTCACGAGATTGTTTTGTAATTATGTTACTGTTGACGGGACCTCACATCTTTTTACAGACTAGCATCCTTGTTTTCAATTCGACAAGAAATTTTATTCATCTTTTTACAGCGCTTTTTAAGGACTGGCAAGATTCTTGTTGTTTTTTTCCTGTGCACTCACGGGAAGCTTAAAACAACAATGGTAAAATCGTATCCCACTTGAAATAAGAAGATGTGACAAGGCATTTGTTATCGTTACAGAACTTTTCAGTATTTGTTGCAGATTACTGTACATGCACGAGATTCTTCACTATGTGAGTAGAAGATGTGGGTGCAATGCCTACAAATTTAAATTATTTGTTCCTGTGATTTGTCGGTGGTAGCTAAAATAATGCAAGTGGTGGATAATAATCGAAGTGGGAAAAAATAGTCCGTTTGACTATAAATATGTAACCAAAATAATTATCATCGACACAAAATGACTTATACTCCTGGTGATATTTTTCGAGCTATGGGTAGGAGTTGGGTGTGTGAAGATGAATTTGCTTACTCCTTGAACCCTAATCATCGTTACTCAACTCTTTCAGTAGCAACAATGCAGAGGGAGTGGGAATGGCGTGCACGAACTCTTGACATTTGTGTCGAACAATGTCGAACAAATGGGCTACGAGTAGTAAAACAGCGCGCTAAATCCATGCCACGTAACACTCCTCGACAACTGGAAGCCGCGTTATTTCGTGCACGTGAGGAGGAGAATCGAATGCGTTTGCGCGCACGACGATACAGCCTAGTAGAAGATGCGAGGATGTGTGCAGAGGACGGAGACATCCTACAAGCTAGACAATATCATCAATGGAGCATAAGTCCTGAAAATCAATCGGACTGCGACATGTCCGACGAGGAGTAGACTGTTGTAATTTTATTTTTGGAAGTGTGTTAATTTATGCAATTGCTATGATTTCATAATTGCTGGCATTTGTTATGTTTCAAACACAAAATCATATATGCCTCTACATAAAAGAAAACTGCCATGTTTTCATAATTGAAATGAAATTGATATAAAGCACACAAATACAACTATTACGAGGCAAAGTACATGGAAAAAATAAAATCACACCAAATCAAATTAGGATAAACAAACTAGCAGCATGAAGTAAAATGACATTAGACATCTAAAGACTTGATATCATCAAGTAGAAGGCTCCGGGGGACGCTGTGGACAAAGTCTGCTCCGTTTTGTATGTCCTTCTTGCTTACACCGACTACACTTTATCCCCGATCTTGACTGGTCCATTTCAGTTCGAATTCTTACAGACTGTCCCCTTGTGCCACTCTTTTTCTTCACCTTCTTGTAGGCCGGATTTGGTATCAATTTTCCAAACACTTGCCACTCTTCGGGTAAAACGTAGTTCCACAAGTTCGTGCTTGGCAGTGGAAATATCAGGGGTTCCCATAACTTATGCAATTTGGACGAGTAGTGGTAAGGTCCAACCCACTGCTTCCAATCAATATTGTCCACTAAACAACCAGCCATTACATGAGAACAAGGCATATGGTGACATTTCCATTTTCCGCAAGTGCAAGTTTTCTTACTTATGTCCACATTTTGCTGGTTTCCCCCCTTCGTGCAACCTTTCACCCGATAGCGTTGAGTGACGATTGTGAAAATGCTAAGTTGACGACTATGTGTTGTCACGAAATGTGCTTTAGCCTTCTCCGTATATCTTGTTATCATGTCATTCATCCTTTGACAGAATTGTTGGCCGTCATGTAGGGCAGCAACGGCTTGGTTCCTCTGTGTGTTGACAATTCTAACATTTCTGTAGAATATGTACTCCATCATTGCTGTAACAGGAAGGAAACGAGCCATTCTTATGTTGCCATTGTAGCCTTCCATGATGTTGGTAGTGGTTTGTCCGTAACGAGCACCGCCCCGATCATGACTGATGGTCCACAATTCGGGAGAAACGTTAGAAAGCCACTGTAAAGCAGCAGGTGATATCTCCCCTATTCTTTTCATGTAGGCATTGTGCTTTTTGACCTGCGGGGTACTTCCAGCTAACCACATCAAGCGTCTCAAGTCCCCCCCGGGATGTTTACTAGAGAAGTTACTTCTGAAATGATGTAGACACCATCTATGTTAATGCACATATATGTTTAGGGTTTTACGAATGTTGTGGTAATTACAAATTTGTTTATAAAAAATTTTCAGGAACCCGCACATCTACGACTGCGCACTAACTTCAAGTCATATTGGGATATAGTAAAGGCCCCAAGGGAACTTCCAGAAGCCGTGTTGACAGCGATTAGGGATGCTGGTTTGGAGGGAGTGTACCGCATTGGCTCGTTTAGACATGATGCAGGACTGATCACTGCTTTTGTTGAGCGATGGAGACCTGAGACACATACCTTCCATCTACCATTTGGTGAGGCTACTATCACTCTGGAGGATGTTCACTACATCTTAGGACTACCGACCGGGGGACGTCCCGTGATTCATAGCTTTGGCAGTCCTAAGAAGGCTCAGCTGCAGGGTATGGTCAACGATCTTCTGGGTGTGCTTCCTGAAGATAATGAGTGGCAGAATTCAGGTTTGAGGATTTCATGGCTGGTACAGCAGTTTGGCACATGTCAGCGGCTAGACATGAGTTCTCCTGACTATCAGACGCAGTTGCTATTCCACATTAGGGCACATTTGTTGCTTATCATTGGATCTTTGTTCCCGAACACAACAGGGAACACGATCCAGTACCACATTTTACACTACGTGCATGACCCTGCACATTTGCTGATGATGTTCATGAATGTTTCAGGTGGAAGGTGCCTAAGAGCAACGTGCGCTCCACATCAAATAGGGCACGTCACGGGCGTTATGAGTTGGATGATATGCACATTGATCAGATATGTTGGAGGCCTTATAGGCACTTTCCCACTGGTGATCTTCCATCTATCATGGAGAGGAGGTTATGGTCCGCCTAGTGTCCCTTGATATTTCACACGATCATCGAGTGGTACTACCCTGATAGAGTCACTAGACAGTTTGGATTCGTACAGGACATACCGACTCGGTCTCCTCGCCCAGGGCATGACTCATCACATGAGTTTTCTTTTTACGCTAATCTTGGCGATGACGTGATGGAGACACGAGACGTGCAGATTCGACAGTGGCTGAACCGTGGGGCGGATGCACTATCACCTCCCTTTTATGTGCCCACGAGGCATAATGAGACTGTAGCTGGTTATGATGCTTGGTCCCAGAGTATTACCCGTCGACGTGTAGTTGATGTGAGGCAGTGGAGGCAGCAGGAAGGGTTCCAGGGGTCGCAGTCCTTTCATGGTGGCGGTAGTACTTATCATCCTGCTAGGCCAGTTATGCCTGAGGTTAGCACATATCCCCAGTTATGGGAGCCTTGGGATCGAGCTCCTTCTGAGGATTTTTGGATCAGATATGGGAGATAGAGGTGCTTGGGATCACATGTTGGATGACAGTGTACGTCATGCATCACACGCTTCTGGTAGTGCACATCATGATTCACCCCCTTTCCAGTCTCAGATGATGCATGCAGGCGGTTCACAGTCTACATCCCATATGGGTGGGTCTTCCGGTGCCTTCCAGGACCATTCCTACACGACATTTCCAGGTGGTTCACAGTCATATTCCCAGATGACAGGTGCATGGGGTATGGGTGGGTCTTCTGGTGCCTTCCAGGACCATTCTTACATGACATTTCCAGGTGGTTCGCAGTCAGGTTCCCAGATGACAGGTGCCTGGGGTATGGGTGGGTCTTTTGGTGGATTTCAGGACTACTCCCAGCTTGACCAGTCACATATGACTTTTGGAGGTAGTTCGCAGATGACTTTTGGAGGTCATTCGCAGTCACACCTACAGACGCCCCAGGCTCATGGGTTTAGAGAGTTTGCACCTGTACAGCCTTCATCCAGTAGCGAGGAAGAGGCTAACGAGGAGCCCCATGTTAGGCAACAACCACCAAGAAATGTGAAAGGCAAGGGGAGAAGGTGTCATACAGGTAGCCATGTGTTGTGGGAGCCGAGGAAGTGACTCTTCAACTACTTGTAATCGACTTTATGTTTGCTTTGATGTAATCGAATGTTTTGTAGTTTATTTGCTTAAACAATTGTCTGTAATGCTTAACTTTAGTTGCTTAAACATTTGTCTTTATTTGGTTAAATGTGTTGTTCAAACAATTGTCTTTAATGCTTTAAGTTTTTGGGTTTAATTCAAATGCTTTAACATTGGTCTTAAAACGACTTAGTTCCATTACTAAAAGAAAATTACATCAACGTAGTTCAACCTGCTTAACAATTACTAAAATATTACTTATTAAATTACACTACTTCCATAACGAAATAATCATGATTACTACAACAGCACAGACCAAAAGCTTCTTCAATGTCATGTTTTCGTTCTCCAACTTCTTCAACAAATTATTTGTTTCTTCAACCTGATTTTGAAGCAAACAAATTTCTTCGTCCACCTTCCAAGCATTGTGCAAGTCATCATCCTTTCTATTCAGTCTTAGCTTCAAATCTTTTATCACTTCTCTTGCTCTTTCAGTGTACGATGGATCAGCCCACTTGAAGAAGTTACATCTTCTTGTAGGATCCTAACAACACATTAAACAAAACTCAATATATTTTCGCAACAACAAAATTTACATAAAGTTATGCTGTACATACCTTGTACTGGCTGCACCCGAAGAACCTCCTTCCTGGGTCAAGAGTACCTTCTTTCCATGCTTCTTGACAAGGAGCTGGTAGATTGCAGTTACACCTTACACTTCCATGTTCACCTAGGTAATTGAAAGTGCTTGAACTATGTCTGTAAGGGTTTCTAACCGAAGATGAAGAGTTTCTTGAATTAGACATGACTAACTTTTTAGATACGGAGACATCACATAAAAACCTTCCAATTTATAGCCAAATTGGTATGATTTTTTGAAGTGTAAAAATTGTAAAAAAATAATACACAGCTAGCATTTCCGAAAAAGTTGTTTTGTCACTTCAACACTGAAATGAAGTTCAGCACCCAAACACAGCTAAAAAAATGAAAAAGTTGAATGGTCATTTCAATACTTTATCCTGCAAAGCTGAGTTCTCTTTTCAGTTCAAGCAGGATCAATAAAACATGAGAACCCCACTCTGACAACCCCACTTGCAAGTGGGTTGTATATGAATATATATAAATATATAAAAATATATATATATATATATATATATATATATATATATATATATATATATGACCTTCCATATAGGTTAAGTGCAAATTAATTTACCAACTACAACATAAATATGTCATCCTCTACAAATCACAATTGGTTGCTCGGAGAAAGAAATGATGACTACCGGCGTCTACGACGAAGCGATCCAGTGGAATATTTTGCAGGCGTTCGTCGAGAATGGGCTTATCGCCGTGAAGAATCGGAACGCTTACGAAATGACCTAATTGCTATGGGTGCGAGGGTCCCTATTCGTCATTCGCTCGACATGTTTCCGCGTACTGATGAATCATCGGGTTGGAATGATTATAAGCGTAAAGTCATTCGAGCTGTGAAACAGATACGGATTGAGAACAATCGAATGTTGTTACGTAGAACTCGTCACTACATCTATCAACTTGCCAAAGACTCCGTTCGTGCAAGTGGGAGAGAGCTAACAACCATTGAGGAACAACATCTTCAACAAAATCCATGTTACATATCCGATGATTACATGTCCGACGAAGAAATTTAATTAAGTACTGGTCAATTATTTAAGCTTTTTAATTTCTCTATTATGTATTTGTAGTGTGCATTTTGCTTTTCATGTTCTTGTATTGTGTTTTTTTCTATTATGATGGTGTTATAGTGTGCAAGAAAAGTACGTAAATAATTAAAACATCACATTCCATAACATCACACAACATGAAAACAAAAAATACAAATGAATATCCGTAGAGGACATTCTTTAGGGAAAACTTAAAAAAACCACATTTTATCATAGACGAAGAAATTAATCTTCATCATCATCATCATCATCATCATCATCTTCCTCATCCTCCTGCACCGAGTCCTCGTACTCATTCTTATTCTCATCAGTTGATTCATCGAGACCAGCGAAGGGATTATCAGGCTCAATCCCATCCTTTTGCTCAATCCCATCCTCCTCCACGGAGTCCTCGCCGTCATTCTCATTTTCATCAGTTGATTCAAACTGATGGCGAGTTAGTTCTCTGACTCGTTGTATTTCCAATATCTCGAAATCACGCGCAGCACGCTCCTCTAATGGTTCATGAAGCCAACGAATGTACCCACATCCGTTGCCTCCATTTGGACAATTGAGATACCTCCTTCCCGCATTTCTTCCATAGGACCATGTGCGTTCAACGCACAACTTATCACAAAAGCAGAGATTCAAATCGGGAATGTTTGACATGTTGGATTGTGTGTGAAATGCTAAATTAGATTTCAGTGGTTGGGTGAACAAGCCTCAGCACAAGCTTGTTTTATAGCTGAGAATCAAGGGATAAATTATTGATTGGTCTTCAACTGGCCCGTGACTCAACAGTACTGTCAGAATACATTTAAATGAACTGCACAAAAAATAAATTGGAGGAGTCATATTTCTCATCAAAGAAACTCATGTGAATGTACAGCAACAAACACTTAAATTTACCCTGCATTATTGAAAAAAAGCACTCTGAGAAAGGACTGCAGGCTTAGACTTTAGTCAAATATAGTTGATTTCTGAAAAATAAAGTTGATTTCATGCATAATAAAATAAAGCTGATTTTTTAAAAAGTAAAGTTGATTGCAGGCATAGTAAGTTAAAGCTGAATACTGAAAAAGTAAAGTTGATTTCAGAAATTTCATATTATTTTCCTGCAGGCTAATAAATTTGTGTAGTCACATTTTCTACTTCTTGTACGCAAAGTGCTCTAGTCACTTCAAAATAACGCTTGTTTAAATTATTGAGGTATTTTTTCATCAACAAAAAGGTAAAATAATAATCCAAAGTTGGCTATAAAACCCAATGTTGGTGCTTATTCAGAATCACAAGTTACTAGTTTTTTCTCAAATTTTCTTTCTTCAAGGCAATAGCATAACATGGATAAGGGCAAAAAACCACAAACTAGTAAAACCAAAACCAAACAAACAAAAAAAACCAAGAGGTCATTCGATTTGCAGGCTGAGGATGCTAAACTTGCAAAATATTTTGAATTTGCTGCACAACAAGTTAAATTTAAAAAGGAAATGGAAGCTCGAGCTGCAAAGGAACGTGAAATTGCACTAGAAGCTGAAGCTGCAAAGGAACGTCAAATTGCAAGGGAAATTGAGGAAGCTGAGGACGAGAATTATGCTGTTGATCTCAGTGAATTTTAAGAAGTTGTATTGTGGTTCTCGTGTCAATGTATGCTTATTTTCTAATTTTCTGTTTTCAATTTAATGTAATTGTGTGATGCTTCAATTTTCTGTTTTCAAATTGAAGTACTTGTGTGATGTTGTATGTTTATTTTAAAGTAATGGAATGTTTTCTAATATGTTTTTTATGGCCCTCAACGTAACTGCACGAAGGTATTGTTAACAATTTCATGTGAAGTTGCCATATTCGGGTAAACATTTAACATATCTAAACAAATTAATTTTGCCTAAATTTTGGCTTACGCAGAAGAACAACGTCAATACTTGAATACGGAACAAAAAAACGAAATAAAAACATGTTGCAATATAATTTTTATTCCCCTAAAAATTCCTACTCGAAGGAATTTTTAACAATTTGATGTTGAGTTGTCATGTTCGGCCCAAAAAATAAGATAATTAGACAAAATCATTTTTGGAGATTTTCATATTATATCAAAGTACAACGTGAATACTTGAATATGGAACAAAAACAACGTAAAAAAAACATGTACAAGTATTTTCTTTATTCCCCTAAACGTGCCTACTCGAAAGAATTTTCAACAAATTGTTGTTGAGTTACCATGTTCGCCCAAAAAAAAAACTAGTTAGACATAATAATTTTTGGAGATTTTCATATTACACCAAAGTAAAATGTCAATTCTTCAATACAAAGCAAAAAAAATCAAAAAAAATTCATTTACAAATACATTCTGTAAGCCATGTAAAATGACTACTACAAACTACATTTTGTAGTGACAAATTATGCTAAGTGCTGGGAAAAGTGAAAAGAAACAAATTTAATAGAAATCGCCAGTACAAGTGGCGTTTTCTGTTGAAATGAATTCAACTGGCGTTTTCTATTAAAGATTCTCAGCTATACCAGAAATGAAAAATCTGAACAAAATGTACCATAAATGAAACATGAGTTCAATAAAGTACCAGAAATGTAATCGAGCCTGGTTTTGTACACTCATTTGGGCTTTCCTAGATTGGACCCGGATGTCTTTAATTGTACCGTAAAGAAATGGCTACGCCTATTAGCTAATAACAGTTTCTTGCGGGATTTTAAACAAATTTAGTCAAGTCAATATATATATATATAAAGGAGGATACCGGGAGTTTAGGTGACGCTCTAAGATCGTCTCAATCTATTTTTCTATTTTTCTAGAATTTTAGAATTTTAAACACTAATAAATACAAAAATATCAATTAACATATTACAAGTAGAATAGGTGTTCGAATTTATAGAGGACAAGAGTTCGAATTTATAGGGAAGACGTATGATTAGAAGTTCTATTGTAAGTATAATAAGTATTTATAAGGCATACGATTAAAAGTTCTATTGGAAGTAGAATAGGAGTTCAAATTTATAAAGAATAAGAGTTCGAATTTATCGAAAAAATATATAAATAAATGTTCTACTAGAAGTAGAATAGGTGTTTGAATATATAGAGCAGAAATATAATTAAATATTTTATAGAAAGTACGATCGTCTTAAATTATATATTTTTTATATAAGTTAATTATACTTATATTAGGAAAATTTATTCATAAATCCAATACTATTGTCATAAAAAAAGTCACCGTATTAAAAAAAAAAAGAATTGATGTGTTAACATAATTCACCGTATTTAAAAAGAAAAGAATTAATAAAATACCAAACGAAGACAAACGAATACCAAACGAATCGTATTTTAAGATAAGTATCATCAATAATATGTAATGAAGTTGGAATTTCGATCCCAAACGAGAGCGGCCCGAAACATGTTTAACGGGAAGACGGCTCACTATAAAAGATTACTAGCTATTAAAATACCATATTGATGTTATAAATTTTATTTTATTTTTAGGATTTGATTTTTATGGATAAACATTATCATACAAGTAATCAATATATATATATATATATATATATATATATATATATATATATATATATATATATATATATATATATATATATATATATATATATATATATATAAAGGAGGATAGCGGGAGTTTAGGTGGCGCTCTAAGATCGTCTCAATCTATTTTTTTAATTTTCTAGAATTTTAGAATTTTAAACACTAATAAATACAAAAATATCAATTAACATATTACAAGTAGAATAGGTGTTCGAATTTATAAAAGACAAGAGTTCGAATTTATAGGGAAGACATATGATTAGAAGTTCTATTGTAAGTATAATAAGTATTTATAAGGCATACGATTAAAAGTTCTATTGGAAGTAGAATAGGAGTTCAAATTTATAAAGAATAAGAGTTCGAATTTTTCGAAAAAAATATATAAATAAATGTTCTTCTAGAAGTAGAATAGGTGTTTGAATATATAGAGCAGAAATATAATTAAATATTTTATAGAAAGTACGATCGTCTTAAATAATATATTTTTTATATAAGTTAATTATACTTATATTAGGAAAATTTATTCATAAATCCAATACTATTGTCATAAAAAAAGTCACCGTATTTTAAAAAAAAAAAAAAAGAATTGATGTGTTAACATAATTCACCGTATTTAAAAAGAAAAGAATTAATAAAATACCAAACGAAGACAAACGAATACCAAACGAATCGTATTTTAAGATAAGTATCATCAATAATATGTAATGAAGTTGGAATTTCGATCCCAAACGAGAGCGGCTCGAAACATGTTTAACGGGAAGACGGCTCACTATAATTGATTGTACTAGCTATTAAAATACCATATTGATGTTATAAATTTTATTTTATTTTTAGGATTTGATCTTTATGGATAAACATTATCATACAAGTAATATACGTAAAAGTTAGGTTTTTGGTCTTAACGAGAGAGCGGATCAATAGTAATAACCGTGTTTAACAAGAAAGCGGTTCATTAAATAAGACCGTATAAAAAGTGTTTAAATATATAATACATAAAATAAAATGTTTTATTGGAAGTAGAATACGAGGATGGTGGAGACGTTATATACAATTTTTTTAAAACTATACATATTTTTTCCTAAAAATCTTTTATTTTAACTTTTTTATACAAGTTTATCTATAATATACAGAAAATATAAGATGTATTTTCATCTTTTAAAACTCTATAAATATTAGAAAGTTTAAAGAATATAAAAATTGGAATTTACTCTCTTTATATAATGAAGTTAGAATTTCGGTTTCAAATAAGAGCGGCTCGAAACGTATTTAACGGGAAGAGGGCTCGCTAGAAAAGATTGTATTAGCTTTTAGAATTTGATACCGTAGTCATAATTTTTTTTATTTTTACGGTTCGATTTTATGGATAAAAAAAATATTATATAAGTCTTTATAATATATGTTAAAAAGTTGGGAGGAGGATAGCGGGAGTTTAGGTGGCGCTCTAAAATCGTCTCAATCTATTTTTCTAATTTTCTAGAATTTTAGAATTTTAAACACTAATAAATACAAAAATATCAATTAACATATTAGAAGTAGAACAATAGGTGTTCGAATTTATAAATGAGAAGAGTTCGAATTTATAGGGAAGACATATGATTAGAAGTTTTATTGTAAGTATAATAAGTATTTATAAGGCATACGATTAAAAGTTCTATTGGAAGTAGAATAGGAGTTCGAATTTATAAAGAATAAGAGTTCGAATTTATCGGAAAAATATATAAATAAACGTTATACTAGAAGTAGAATAGGTGTTTGAATATATAGAGCAGAAATATAATTAAATATTTTATAGAAAGTACGATCTTATTAAATTATATATTTTTTATATAAGTTAATTATACTTATATTATGAAAATTTATTCATAAATCCAATACTATTGTCATAAAAAAAGTCACCGTATTTAAAAAAAAAGAATTGATGTGTTAACATAATTCACCGTATTTAAAAAGAAAAGAATTGATGTGTTAACATAATAAATGAACAATCTCATGCAAGAATCCTAAATAAATACAGGAGTATCTATAATATAAAGAGAAAATAAGATGTGTTTTCATTTTCTAAAACTCCAAAAATTTTAGAAAGTCTAGAGAAAGTATAAATTGGAATTAACTCTATTTTTTAGGTTTTGATTTTAAGGAAAAAAATTGTTGTGTAAGATAAGTATCATCAATAATATGTAATGAAGTTGGAATTTCGATCCCAAACGAGAGCGGCTCGAAACATGTTTAACGGGAAGACGGCTCACTATAAAAGATTGTACTAGCTATTAAAATACCATATTGATGTTATAAATTTTATTTTATTTTTAGGATTTGATTTTTATGGATAAACATTATCATACAAGTAATATATGTAAAAGTTAGGTTTTTGGTCTTAACGAGAGAGCGGATCAATAGTAATAACCGTGTTTAACAAGAAAGCGGTTCATTAAATAAGACCGTATAAAAAGTGTTTAAATATATAATACATAAAATAAAATGTTTTATTGGAAGTAGAATACGAGGACGGTGGAGACGTCATATACAATTTTTTTCAAACTATACATCTTTTTTCCTAAAAATCCTTTATTTTAACTTTTTTATACAAGTTTATCTATAATATACAAAAAATATAAGATGTATTTTCATCTTTTAAAACTCTATAAATATTAGAAAGTTTAAAGAATATAAAAATTGGAATTTACTCTCTTTATATAGTAAAGTTAGAATTTCGGTTTCAAATAAGAGCGGCTCGAAACGTATTTAACGGGAAGAGGGCTCGCTAGAAAAGATTGTATTAGCTATTAGAATTGAATACTGTAGTCATAATTTTTTTTATTTTTACAGTTCGATTTTATGGATAAAAAAAATATTATATAAGTCTTTATAATATATGTTAAAAAGTTGGGATTTCGGTTTTAACGAGAGAGCGGCTCAATCGACAGAATCGTATTTAACAAGAAATTGGTTCATTAGAGAAGATTATTTAATTATTAAAATTTAATATTAATATTATAATATAACGTAAATGTATTGAATTTTTTTAAAAATAAAAATTGTAATGCCGTCGCGAAGCGCGGCTTTATCAACTAGTTGAATTTTAATTTATCTGAATCGAGTTTTTTTTTAAAAAGTTGAGTTAAATTCGATTATTTTATTAATAAATTTTTATTATTCAAATTTGAATTTATTAATAAACGAGCTGAGTTCGAATTTGTCAATAAAATTAATTTTTTTTTAATTATATAATGCGTGTTCATGTTCAATTTAGTGGATGATGAGAACTAGACAATTAGTAGTTCATCTATGATTTACATATCATTGTATTCATTCATGAATTTTAGTATATTATTTATGTAAATAAAATAATTTATGAATGTACATGGTTTATCGGATTGAATTTAACGAGTCGAGTCAAGAATAAATCAATTTCGAGTCAAATTCGAATCGATCATTTATAAAATTCGGATCGACTCGATAAGTTTATCGAACATATTTTTTATTCGAATTCGAACTTGATTTTATCGAGTCGAGTTGAGTTTGATGATCAGCTTAATTTATTTAAGACTCTACTTTCTTCATTTTGGGTAGAGTAAAAATTCACCTTCATTGTATTTTTGTTGAAACCATAAAAGAAGTATTAATATGACCAAAATTTTCATTTATTAAATATGTATTTATCGTAATTTATGGAAATTCTGGTGGATATGACCTTCCTCAAAATATAAAAGTTATTACAATACAAACTCATCTCCCAATATCAACTAGTTGAATTTTAATTTATCTGAATCGAGTTTTTTTTTAAAAAGTTGAGTTAAATTCGATTATTTTATTAATAAATTTTTATTATTCAAATTTGAATTTATTAATAAACGAGCTGAGTTCGAATTTGTCAATAAAATTAATTTTTTTTAGTTATATAATGCGTGTTCATGTTCAATTTAGTGGATGATGAGAACTAGACAATTAGTAGTTCATCTATGATTTACATATCATTGTATTCATTCATGAATTTTAGTATATTATTTATGTAAATAAAATAATTTATGAATGTACATGGTTTATCGAATTGAATTTAACGAGTCGAGTCAAGAATAAATCAATTTCGAGTCAAATTCGAATCGATCATTTATAAAATTCGGATCGACTCGATAAGTTTATAGAACATATTTTTTATTCGAATTCGAACTTGATTTTATCGAGTCGAGTTGAGTTTGATGATCAGCTCAATTTATTTAAGACTCTACTTTCTTCATTTTGGGTAGAGTAAAAATTCACCTTCATTGTATTTTTGTTGAAACCATAAAAGAAGTATTAATATGACCAAAATTTTCATTTATTAAATATGTATTTATCGTAATTTTATTTTATGATAGTAAACTATGTAAACACTTAATTATTCTGAAAATGACCATACTTTAATTTTTGAAATAATTAAAGTTTTTTCAAATATTTAAAAAAAGTTACATGCATTTTGTGTACCTGAAATATGCACAATTTGTAATTTGTGTATTCATACTATCAATTATGCACTTTGTGTGCCGGAATTTCATAAAAATGAACAATTTATGTACCTAATTTTAATTATGCAATTTGTGTACTTGAACTTTATATGCATGCACATATCTATATTTTAGAATAAATGTTTATAATATTTTTATTCAAAAATGAAAATAAAATAGATATTACATATAAAATGAGATAAAGAAAATAAAATATAAATATTATAATTGTTCCTCATTTATGTTACTTTCAATTAAATTTAAAATGTAATCTATTGTTATTGTATAAGGATAATAGCAATAATCGCAAAAATGGTTTAACCATCTAAATTTTAAAATATTTAAATAGTCATAATAAAACATATAAAGAATAAACAACCTGTTTTTATTCGAGGTGAAGACACAAAATGGACCAAAATCAAAAGGGATGACCCAAAATGGACCATGAATGTGGGAGGCGGCTGCACCAACAGCATGTTGCGGTGTTTCGTCCACCGAAACAGCTTAATGCGCTCTTTCGTACACCGTAACAGGGGTGGAATACGGTGTACCGTTCACCGAAACAACTTGATGCGGCACACTACTTACCGCAACAGGGGCCTAATAGGGGCCTATTGCGTAAGATGAAACAGCGCATATAATGAATTTTTTTTTTTTGTCTAATGCGCTGCACGAAACACCGAAATCGTGGGGCAGTTGAGGGCCAAAGATTTGTGGATGATCCATTTTAGTTATTATCTCTTTGATTTTTTCGTTCTATGCATTGTTCTTAAATATTTACTTTTTTTATTATTTTATTTAATACATATATAACTACATATATAACAAATATGCTAAAAATATATATAAATTGTTCAATGCTAATACTTTGAGTACACAAAATGCATAATTTGAGTAAACAAAGAATTAAAATATACAAATTGTTTGTTTTTGCATAATCAAGTACATAAAATGCATAATTGTTAGTTAATTTAGATATACAAAATGCAATAATCATATAATTTAGATATACAAAATACATTAAATTCTTTAAAATAATGGTCAAACATAAACATAATAGATTGAACCGTTAAAAAGAAAGTTGTAAAAAAAAAGGTGTACTTCCCTAGTGCAATGACATATATAAAAATCCTTAAAATATTACTCCTGAGTTTAAAGCATGTATACTTTATCAATGAGCTCCACCCTATGCCTGTAAGCCCAGTGTAGACTAGGTCGTTCAACACTTGTCACATGGTATGATCTTGTCTTTGGGGTTTAATTTTCCTCCTAACATATTATTGAGAATAGAATTTATTTGCAGGGAATGATGTTTCGTAACTTTGCAGATATTGTATTTGCGGGACGTGTTAATTTATTAGAAAGGATGTTAGTTCGTCCATCTGCATATGTGACAGTGATGCAGTACTATAAAATTACAATTTTCAGTCTATGTATGCGGGATGACATTTTGGCTAACAGGTTTAAAGTAATTCTTCCTGGTATCATTTCGGAGCATCAGTCAGCCTTTGTTCCCGGAAGAAATATCTCTGATAACGTTCTGGTAGTGTTAACGGAGGAATTTGGTGATAACAAATTTCGGAGGTTGCTGGAATAACGAAATAACGAAAATAGGGGGATTTGAGATTTTGGATGTTTGGTGCTGGACTTGAGAGTTGTCTCAACTTGTTAGATGTGTCGGATCCTTCTTCAAGATGCCTGCGTACCTTATATTTGTAAGGATCAAGCCAACGCAGTTCTGTGAAATTGATTTGTGTCTATCCCTTAGAGACTTTAGGGATAAACTTCGTTAATCTGGGTAATTAATGATTTTATCTGATTTAATTTTATCGTTGTGATATCTTCCTGATTTGAAGAATATCGTTTGGAGATATTTTCTATCATTAATTGATTAGTATTGATTCTTTCCTCGTTTCAGAGAGAGGAAATAATTAACTTGGGGGTTAAGTTAATTATTATTAGATTCATATTTGGAAATTTGGGAGATATTAGAGGCAACCGAAAATATGGCGTGACAACTTCCCCCAGTTCTTCAGTGTAGCTTGCTGCAGTGGAGAACTAAGCATGCTTCGATCTTCCAAATTTCCCGAGTCACTAAAACAGCTAGGAGAGAAAGATTATTAGAAAATATGGAGCACCAAGGTGCTCGTAATATACATGTAGATGTAAATAAGACAATATGCAATATGTAAAAAAGAATAAGTTTTGTAGGTGTGAGAGAATGTATCTTGGAGAGCCATTTAAGCATTATTCACAGAGTCGTGCAAAGCTTTCCGAACAATACTCTGAAAATCAAATATTCAAAGAAATATCCTCCATTAAGCACTCCGAAATACCCTCCTCAAAGAAGGACGTATTCTAGAGTTTCCCTAACGTATTCCGGAAAATATCCTTCTCAAAGAAGGTCATATCCACCAGAATTTCCATAAATGCTTCAGAGATATCCCTCCTCACTGGAGGTGGATTTTCCGAAGCTCGAACCTTGATGAGGCGCCGGAAGTACGGACATCCCCCCTGAAGTACGGTTTTTGCAAGGATTTAGTAATTTAAGGTACTCTCCTCAAAGGAGATCAGTTTTTGTTCAGAAATACCCTCCTCACAGGAGGTGGACTTTCCGAAGCTCGAACCTTGATGAGGCATCAGAAGTACGGACATCCCCCCCGAAAGTACGGTTTTTGAAAGGATTTTGATGATTTTGGATACCCTCCTCAAAGGAGATAGTTCTCCATTCCAGAAATACCCTCCTCACAGGAGGTGGATTTTCCGAAGATCTCTTCATTGTTCTTAAGACTCTCCTTAGAGGAGATCATCTTTTAAATAAATTACGAAGACCCTCCTTAGAGGAGGTCGTCTATCACAAAAAAAGACCATCCTTAGAGGAGATCGTCTATCACAAAAAATAAGGGAGACCCTCCTTAGAGGAGGTCATCTTCCCAAAGCCATATCAATATTCTAAGATTCTTCCAAAAAAATATCAGCGACACTTGAAGGTTCTTCGAGAAAATATCAGCAACACCCAAATGGTCTTCAAAAAATATATAAAAAATATTCTCATCACAAAGGGTCTTCTAAAACAATCAACTATTTCGAATAAGAGCCTTCCAAAATATTACCCATGTAAAGGAGGGTCTTCCAAAATATTAACCCCTACAAAGGAGGGCCTTCCAAAATAATAAATTCTTCGAATAAGAGTCTTCAAAAATATTACCCCTACAAAGGAGGACCTTCTAAAATATTACCCACAGAAGAGGGCCTTCTAAACTCATGTATCACGAAAATTACACCTAAAATCTTGAAAATCTTCACAATTCAAATTCTGTCCAGATCTGGTTTTGGCATTTTTGACCTTCTAAACGATTTTTTCTAGAAAGACACAAAACACGAATTGCAGATAACGAAAATATCTTTCCGATGATATATGGCTCATCAAAAACGGACTTATAACGAATCGGGAATCAAAGAAAACGTCTGCTGATCTCCTTCTTGATGCTGAAAAACGAGATATAATTGTTTTTTGTGATTTCGAGAATAGATCAAGATATAATCTGAGAAAACTCAAAGAACGAAAGTTATAGACAATTTAACAAGCTTTCCGAATAATTAAAAATCATCGAAATCCGACATGTATTGAATTTACTACGAATTTTATAAGATAATTAACTTGTATGGACAAAATCACAAGAAAACTTATCTTAATTCGGAATAGATCCACCGTCTTCATCGTTTAGGTCCTCCATTAAAGCAGCTCCAGATCCGTAATAACCCCCCATGCATATGAATTGATTGTCCTCCACAATCAAACAATATCCACTCCTTCTAGCGCCAATTGTTAACGGAGGTATTTGGTGATAACAAATTTCGGAGGTTGCTGGAATAAGGAAATAATGAAAATAGGGGGATTTGAGATTTTGGATGTTTGGGGCTGGACTTGAGAGGTGTCTCGACTTGTTAGATGTGTCGGATCCTTCTTCAAGATGTCTGCGTACCTTATATTTATAGGGATCAAGCCAACGCAGTTCTGTGAAATTGATTTGTGTCTATCCCTTAGAGACTTTAGGGATAAACTTCGTTAATCTGGGTAATTACTGATTTTATCTGATTTAATCTTATCGTTGTGATATCTTCCTGATTTGAAGAATATCGTTTGGAGATATTTTCTATCATTAATTGATTAGTATTGGTTCTTTCCTCGTTTCAGAGAGAGGAAATAATTAAGTTGGGGGTTAAGTTAATTATTATTATATTCATATTTGGAAATTTGGGAGATATTAGAGGCAACCGAAAATATGGCGTAACAGGTAGCATTTGAGATCATTCATCATATGAAACAAAAACGAACAGGCAATATGGGGGAGGTTGCTTTAAAATTAGATATAAGCAAGGCTTATGATAGAGTTGATTGGGGGTTTTTCCACTCAAGAATGCAGCAAATGGGCTTTTGTGCGAAGTGGGTAAGGTGAATTATGATGTGTGTTAATACGGTGCGGTACTCGATTTGTTTCAACGGTTCTCAACTTGGTCCAGTGAACCCGAAACCGGGGTTGAGGCAGGGGGATCCTCTATCCCCATATTTGTTCCTGCTTTGTGTGGAAGGTCTGTCACGTGCCATTGAAAGAGCTGAATCTGACATTAGCATTCATGGTTGTAAAGTAAGTCGTACAGCTCCCTCTGTAACACACTTACTTTTCACCGACGATAGCTTCCTGTTTTTTCGAGCAGACTCCAATGAAGCACAAAAGATAAAGGATATTCTCAATACTTATGAATTGTTGTCTGGCCAGGCTGTTAACTACCAGAAGTCGGGGATTTTTTTCATCTCCAATGTTCGGAGAGATAAACAACAGGAAGTCTCAGATATTTTGGGGGTACATACTGATCTTTCGAGAAGCAATTACCTTGGTTTACCATCTTTGATTGGACGATTAGCAGAATTGAATTTGAGTGCGAGAGCATCATTGGATTTCTGAGAGCGTTATTACTCGAGAGAGATTAACATTGCTTTAATGTAAATAGCCTTGAGAGAGATTAGCATCATTGGATTTCTGAGTGTTAATGTAAATATCCTTAAACTTCTCAATTCATCCGACGAACTTTACAATCCTATTTATATTTATGCGCTTATATTTGTCAAGTCAATCATATATTCCAGGCAGCTAATTTGTCCAAAACCCGTATAATTAGTAGGACAATTTCATAATATTCTGATGGTTTATAATGAAAAGAAAATTTTTAATCGAATTAATTCGACTTAATTAGTCTAGAACGATTTTATAGTGTATAATTTGCGCCCAACTCACTCATTTGCGCCCTACACAACACAAATGTGATCATACATATGTGATGAAATACGTATACTTACATATATATATATATATATATATATATTTACGTATACGTATACATATCGTTAGGAATGGAATGGATCAAATAATTAAAATTTTAAATATTAATCATTTTACACAACAAATTTCATTTTATTCCATTTTTTTGACATGAAGCGAAGAATTCATTAAAACATTGAAATCCAACCGGGACAAATCACTAGGTCTGTAATTCGGGCCAAGCCGATCCAGTTTAGTAATAAACGAGTCCGGGTTCGAGTAATTTTATACGAGTCGAGCCGCTCGTTTATTATAAATGAGCATAATTATGTGACCGAACTTGACCCGGTTATTACACGAGTCGGGTCAAGTATACTCGCGAGTTATTCGAGCCGGGTCTAAATGAGTCGAGCTGGCCAGCTCGTTTATATTATTCTTAAAATACAAACAAAATACATACTTATTTAGTTATTTATAAATTTTAAGTCCAATATTTTTATTTGTAAATTGTAAGTCAAGCCTCAAGAGTCAAGAGATAAGGCCACTCACCAGTCCACTCACAATTCACATTATCACATATTCACATTATTCCTCAAGTACGAACGAGAAAGACTAACGAGATTAGCCGATTAGGGCTTTTGAATCAAAATTTGGGGAAAATTTATTCCACGAACGAGAAGAGTTCAATTTGTTTATCCGGTAATAATCTTCTTCTTCTTCTTCTTCTTCTTCTTCTTCTTCTTCTTCTTCTTCTTCTTCTTCTTCTTCTTCTTCTTCTTCTTCTTCTTCTTCTTCTTCTTCTTCTAGTATTGACTATTGAGATTTGGGTTTTGTTTATTCGATTAGGGATTTGTTTATTGAGATTAGGGATTTGTTTATTGATTAGGGATTTGTTTCTTCTTCTTCTTCTCCTTCTTCTATTATTGCCCTTTTTTTTGTATAATAGTTTAGTTACTGTTAATAGTTTGTGTTTCTTCAGCTCCTCTAGTGTTTGACAATGCCTGAAGCTTTTCTTTGTTCTCATCATTTTATTTGTGTGTTTATTCATGTCAAAAATCTATGCGTCTTTAAGGAGCTATGTCGCATTTGATGTATGAATATATTTAAGCCACATTCTATTTGGAGTTGTATTAAACATATCTTATTATATAAATCTACTCTGAGTCTCATTAAATCAATTGCAGTTGTAATTGTTAAATTGTTGGAATAGCGAATTCATCTCAATATCTACGCACACAACTACATAGCTTGTTTCATGTAAACTGTTACATTTCTTGCTATTATCTATAGGCATAGTCAAGTATTCATGGTAATATATAAGAATTTTATAGGGCTCAATGGCTCATCTTTTCCTAACTTGGTGCCAGGGAGATTGCTAATCAATTTCATCATCAGATGTTAGTGAATATTAATTATGACACTGATGTGCTCAAGTACTCAACATCCATGTCTCTAACATGATACAATCGAATGATTTTATATATGAACATGTTTAGTTTGCTTTCTGATCTCTCTTTTAGTTTGCTTTCTGATACAAATTGAAGCTTTATATGTATTAGTAACTCCCTTGTTATGGTTTATCTTGGCTCATTCTTATCATATTAGTTCATCTTTGCAGGTTGGGTTATTAAAATTATGGATGAGATGAGAAATGCAAAGAAGAAGAAAACTCAACATATTATGATTTTCCCACCGAGTGCACCTTTTATTGATGAAAGTCATATGGAAAAAGAAGTGTTGCTGATGAATCTTTGTCTGAGAATGATTGTGAACAAGAAGAGCTTTCGCGATAGTCCAGGAAGCATATTGTTGGACATGTGGAGATTGTTGGACATAGAACAATATCTGGATGATAACTGAACAATAGAACAGACTTGCAAATAATACTACGTTCACAGGAATCTGTCCTATATGAAGATTTAGTATATACAGGGATCGTGAAATTTGATGAACATGCATCGACAAGGATCAAGTCGCTGAAAGAAGTTCATTAACATGATCAAGCCTCAGTGACAGAATAAGATGTACAGATGATTCAGTTGAAGGGCCAAAAGATTCCATGCATTTATATTATTTGAAGATACTACTGCAGGCTAATCAATTGGAATGTAACGAAGGTGTGAAGATCAAGATCAGTGCTAGTCACTTGTGCACCAGACCAGTGCACTAAGTGTCAGCACATACGAGAAGGATCAACATATTAATTCACAGAAAGAATTGCCAAAGCCTATTGACGATCAAGGACATACATAATATCTCAAGGTATTGTCAAAAATTAATTTACTCTGAAAATTAAATAAGTAACAGATTAATTAATTATTTATAACAAAATAATTAAATTAATCTGGTACTTGAATTATTTTCTGAGATGAATTAATTCAGCAGAATATTTGAAACAGAAGAGAGAAGCCCAAAAGAAACAGCCAAAAATAGTAATACTATGCAAAGTTACTATGCACGGTTATTATGCGCGGTTAATGTACAGGTACTATGCAAATAGTGGTTACTGTGGAAATAGTGGTTACTGAGCAAATAGTGGTTACTATGCAAATAGTGATTACTATGCAAATGGCGGTTACTGTGCAAATGGCGGTTACTGTGCAAATGGCGGCTACTGTGCAAAAAGTGGCTGGTGGGGCCCACGGGGGTTGTTGGAATAGTACAACATAGTAACTTTCTAAAACCTATAAATAGGCCTGTTGTATTTCATTTCAAAATACACCTCAACACACAACTCTCTCTTCTCTCTTATATCTTCTCTGTGTAAGCTGCTAGACAGTCCATCTAGTAGGGAAGCCGACTTAGCCCGCTTTCAGGAAGTGTTGGGTAGAAGGTCCTCGTGCCTAAACTATCCTTAGGAGGGTTCTGGTTTTGAAGCTAATCCATTGGATTACAAGTTGTAACGCCCCTCGGTTTTTTATCAATTCAAAGATATTTTCCCGAATTGATTGCGTTATTTCGATTCAGTTGTTAACCTTACTTTTCAAATTTCAAAAATCAAAATATTTCAAAATAAAATATTCAACCCCCCCTTCTACTTTATTCTGGACCTAACAATTGGTATCAGAGCAAGTTGATCGACATACAGATCAGATCCGCGTTCGTCATCTAGAATCATGAGTTCTCAAAAAGTTAGCAGTATTAAGGTTCCTTTATTTAAGCATGATAATTACAACATGTGGGAAATGAAGATGTTACTGTTCATACAAGCGTCAAATCCTAGATACATGGAGTCGTTGACTGAGGTTGGTCTAAACCAATGAAAGCTGCTCCTAAAACTACTAAGGATGGTGAAAGTAGTGCAGCTGTTGGAGGAATGATTCCAAAACGTCCATCGGAGTATAACCCTGCTGAAACTGAAAAGGATGGACTGGATACCAATCTTAGACTAATCATAGTTGACTCCATGGATGATGAAATGAATCATCAAATTATAAACTGTACTAGTGCGAAACATATGTGGGATACGATTGGAATGATAATGGAGGGAACTGATGAAGTTCGTGAAAATCGACTGGATATTCTGACGTCTCAGTACGAAGCTTTTAAATCTCTTCTTGGTGAAAGAATCACTCAAGTTTTTGTGAGATACAATAAGCTACTGAATGAGTTGAGCATTCACGGGAAGAAGTATCCTCTAAGAGAGACGAATAGGAA
This sequence comes from Saposhnikovia divaricata, assembly GCA_036435485.1. Classification (NCBI taxonomy): domain Eukaryota; kingdom Viridiplantae; phylum Streptophyta; class Magnoliopsida; order Apiales; family Apiaceae; genus Saposhnikovia; species Saposhnikovia divaricata. The sequence continues at coordinate 25,074,641 of CM071599.1, forward strand.
ATTCATGCTGACTCTACCACACCATGTAGAACATAAAGCATCATCCATCAGAGAGAGAGATGACTTTGCTACAATGACTCTTGAGAAGTTGTATGGAAAGTTAAGAACTCATGAGATGGAGCAAGAGCAAAGGAAAATTATATATGGTGCTGGAACAGTGGACAACAAGAATGCTGAATTATTGAAGACAAATGCTCTTACTGCATCCAGCCACAAAGAACCTGAAACAAAGGTTGTGAAACCGCATAGCAAGAAGGATGTGTTCTTTGAAGCTGAAATGGACAATGATGATCTGCCTGGTGATGAAAGTGAGTATTATACTCTTGAGGAGTTGCAACAACTGGAGGATCCTACTACGACTACATTAGCAGCTAACTTTAGCCAAATCAGATTCAGGAAAAATGCTAAGTACAGATCTTCTGGAAGTAGCAGCAGATCGTAGAGAACTGGTTCATCTTCTAGTTCTAAATCAGGAAAAAGTAACAAGACAGGGATGGTAGACCGTAGCAAGTTTCGGTGCTACAATTGTGATTAGATGGGGCACTTTGCCAGCGAATGCAGAGAACCCAAGCAAGCAAATGAAAGGAAGAAAACTTTTCAGAAAAGGGACTCTAGCTCTCGGAGAAAGTATCCTGTCAAGTAATACATTATCGAAGGCAAAAGCTGGGATGACACTGACGATGAAGAGGAGTATGGAAATCTTGCGCTGATGGCAAACTATGATCCTACTTACGGATATGAGGTAAAAAACATGCCTGCTTCTATGGCTGATAGATTTAAATGTCGTAATCGTGATTGTGTCATGACATGTGATAAACTCTAGCAAATCTATAAGTGATCTTAGATGGGATTTAGAATACGCTTTAAAAGATATAGCAACTGCTAAATCTGAGACTGAAAATGCTATGGTGAACTTTGTAAGATACAAGCCAGGAGTGAGGAACTAGAACTCACTAATATGTAGACAGAAAATCTAAAGGAAAGAAATGAGTATCTAGAAAAGAAACTCCTAGTTGGTGTCGAGACAGAAACTGAATTTAAAAAGAAAATAGCTGACATAGATGGTAAGCTATATGCTTTTCAGAATTCAGCTAACCTTGCTAGGGAATTGTTTGATAGTCAAATATCTGGTCCAAGAGTTGCTATTGGATTTGACTATAATGTTAAGAAAAGTAAGAAACAAGTGGTGGATCCTGAATCAGCTAAGGCTACATCCAGTGATGCACCACCTGTTCTTAAGAATGCAGATAGTCCCCTATATAAGGAAGTTACCTCTGAGCCCTTTGATGCTGATGCTTTGTTAATCAGAAATGAAATACTTGTTGAGGACGTTAAAAAGCAAAGAAATGAAGATGCAATGTCACCTAGTAAGTTTGTAAAATTTGTAAAACCTAAAATTTAACTAGGTGATGAAAATGAGTCTAAGGCTAAGAAGAACAGAAATGGAAGGATATGCAAAAATGGTCCTAGGAAGTTATGTAACAACTGCAACTCTGCTGCTCATCTTACTCATGCATGTAAGAATGTTAAAATAGAGAATAATCATAATATTAATGCTCATGTTCATGACATGTCTGCCATGCCTGTTCATTCTAAGTGTGCTTCAACTGCTTGCATACATGCACTGTTAATCTTATGATTGCTTTTCTAAATGTGACACATGCATCTCCTGCTGTTAATAATTGTTTACATGATGATAAAAGTAAGAAAACAAAACATGATAGAAATAACAGACCTAAGACTGCTAGTCCTCCTAAAGCTAGGAAGGAATATACTGCTCCTAAGCCTAGAAGCAAATCTCCTGAGGCTATTGCTAGGAAAGTAAAGACAATCATTAAAAATGCAAAGAATGTTAAGCATGCTACTCTTGTTCATAAAAATGCTAAATATGCAAATGTCTCTAAGTCCTCTGGACCCAAACAAGTTTGGGTACTAAAGAAAACTTAATCTCCTTTGAATACAGGGTATGAAGAACAAGCGAGTCATGTGGATTCTGGACAGTGGATGTTCGAGACATATGACCGGTGATAGAGCCATGCTATCAAAGGTGGTTGAGAAAGCTGGCCCAGTGGTTACCTTTGGAGATGACAGCAAAGGATTCACTATGGGATATGGCTGTTTGGAATTTGGGAATATCATCATCAAAGAAGTCTCTCTTGTTAATGGTCTTGCACATAATCTCCTCAGTATCAGTCAATTTTGTGATAAAGGTTATGAAGTCTTGTTCAAAAAGGAGAAATGTCCGATCACTAATAGAGAGACTAGAAGCTCGCTTTGCAAGAGTGGGAAAGGGTGACTTATTTATAGCTGACTGGAATTCTGGATCTAATGGAAAAACTTTGTGTTTCTATGGAAAAGCATCTTCAGAAGACACTTGGTTATGGCATAAGAAGCTTTCACATCTTAACTTCAAGACTATGAATTCTCTAGTCAAGAGGGACCTTGTGAGAGGATTACACGAGATGGAGTTCTGTCCTGACGGACTCTATGCAGCATGTGAAAAGGGAAAGTCCAAGAGAGCATCACACAAAAGGAAGACAATATCAAACATCACTGAACCACTACAACTTCTGCATATGGATTTGTTTGGTCCAGTTAATGTCATGTCTATGTCCTAGAAGCGATACTGTTTAGTAATTGTGGATGACTATTCCAAATACACATGGGTGTTATTCTTGCATTCTAAAGATGAAGTAGCACAAATGATTATCGATCATATCAAGAAGATTGAGCTAGAAACTGGAGTGCCCGTGCGTAAAATCAGATCAGATAATGGGACTGAATTCAGAAACTCAGTTCTCAATAGCTGGTGCACTGAGAAGGGTATCTCAAGACAGTTTTCAGCACCCAGGACTCCACAGCAGAATGGAGTGGTTGAGAGGAAGAATTGAATGCTGATTGAAGCTGCCAGAACAATGCTGAATGAAGCTAAACTTCCTACTTATTTCTGGGCTGAGGTAGTCAATACAGCTTTCTATACTCAGAATAGAACCCTGATCAACAAAATGTATGAGAAGACACCATATGAACTTATGGCCCTCACTAAACCATCCATGAAGTACTTTCATGTGTTCAGAGGAAAATGCTATGCTCTTAAAGATGGCTATGAGCATCTTGGTAAGTTTGATGCTAAAGCAGATGAAGGCATTTTCCTAGGGTATTCATTGGAGTCTAAGGCGTACAGGGTGTATGTGATCGATAGTCAGAAGGTTGTGGAAAGCATTAATGTGAGATTTGATGATTCAAGATCTCCTAGTATTCAGAAAGAAGATGATGATGAATCTCTAGCTTTTGAGAATCTTTCTGATGATGAGGATGATGAAACCGAACCTGATGTTGCTATTGATAATGTTAATAATAATGGTAATGATGATAATGATGATCCATATTCTGGTAATGGCAGTGAGAACACAGGATCTCAAAGTCAGACTATTTCTGGTTCTAGTCCTCAAGTTAGAGAATCTGCAGATCAGACAAGCAACAACTCAGGGGGAGCTAAAGAAGGATCTACTAGTCAGAATCAACAGAATGTTGAACATGCAGAATCATCAAGATCTTATCTGCCTAGTCAAAGGGTATGGAGTAGAGATCATCCCTTTGAACAAATTCTTGGTGAACCAGATGCAAGAGTTCAGACTAGAAAAGCTACTCTAAATGAATGTTTATACTCTAGTTTTTTTTATCAGAAATCGAACCAAAGAAGGTTGAGGAAGCTATTGAAGATCCAGATTGGGTGATTGCAATGCAAGAGGAACTCAATCAGTTCGAGAGGCAGAAGGTTTGGAAGCTGGTACCCCGTACAAAGAACAAATCAGTCATTGGAACTAAGTGGGTATACAGAAATAAACTTGATCAGAATGGTATAGTTACAAGGAACAAGGCAAGGTTGGTAGCAAAAGGGTATTCTCAGAAAGAAGGGATTGACTATGATGAAATTTTTGCACCAGTAGCTAGACTTGAGGCCATCAGAATGTTCTTGGCATTTGCAGCACACTCCAACTTCAAAGTTTATCAGATGGATGTGAAAAGTGCCTTTCTGAACGGTGAGCTAGGAGAAGATGTTTATGTGGAACAGCCTCCAGGGTTTGTTGATGCAAAATTCGAGGATTTCGTCTATCTCCTGTTCAAAGCTCTATATGGTCTTAAGCAAGCCCCTAGAACATGGTATGACACTCTAGTTGATTTTTTATTTGAAAGTAGTTTTACTAGAGGTGTCATAGATAAGACTCGATTTCATAAAAAGCACAAAAATGATATCATACTTGTGCAAGTTTATGTTGATGACATCATATTTGGCTTTATGAATGAGCACTTTGTGCAAGGTTTTCTAAGTTGATGCAGAGTAGGTATGAAATGAGAATGATGGGAGAGATGAACTTCTTTCTTGGTCTACAAGTAAGTCAGAAAAAAGATGGTATCTTTGTTTGTCAATACAAGTACATCAAGGATCTTCTGAAGAAGTATCACTTAGAAGACTCAGCAACTACTAAGACTCCCATGGACACTGCCACAAAGCTTGATAAAGATAAGTCTGGAAAACAAGTAGATATGACAAGTGTTAACACAATATCACGCAAGTATACGTGGTCACAAGTAATACAATTAAAGTTTGTTCCACTGAGATCTGGTTAAGTTCTTTTCAGTTAATGCACATATTCAACAATGTATGATTTTAATTCACTGCCAAGACAATTAATAAATTGAGGTTTTAATTAACTAAATTAAACTAAGATACAAATTAAGAAATTAAAAATTAATTAACTAACGAGATCTAAAATCAAATTACTTATATGAGAATAAACATGGAATCCTAACTTAATTATCTACTTCACTTAGAGTCGATGCCTTTAATCAATACATGTGATGGTTTTGATATCTGATCGAATAACACGGAACAGGTAATAGTTACCTCTCGGTATACTAATACCAAACTACGCATGCATCCATAAAAGAGATAGAAGATGGGTAGACACCAATTATGTTTAGACCCTATATCTCTATAGAATTTGAAAACATAAAGGTTTAAGCACAAGTTATTCACATAGATCACATAGGGTAGCATAATATCTCTATTTACGCCACAAATCATGATGTTAAAACATTATCCTATGCTAGCATGGCAAGTTCTAAATCTCAAGATCCACTCTCGTTTAGCAAGATATTAACATATTAGATGTTAGCTACGCATCTAAATTCATGAAGCACAACCATACAAGGATATCAAGAATTCATCACACATAAATCTTTAAACTAATCAAACTACTAAGCTACATAGATAAATTTGCTAGGATCCATGATAACGATTAGTTCATAATTGAACCGTTCGTCACCATGGGCTTAGATGAAAACATGATATTAAACAAGATATGAAAGAAAGAAGCAATAATATTAATAAAACAAAGAGTTGAGAGAACAAATCTATAATCCAAAGTATACAAAAGATGAAGTAGGTCTAGATCCGTGCTTGTCACCGAGCGTTAAATCCTTCTCCACTTTTCTCCCTTGCTATTCTATGTTACAATAATAATAAAAACGATACAAATTACATGGTAGAATGTGTTTAAATAGACTCTAGAAGTCTTGCCCAGTAAGAAATTACCTTCTATTACAATTAGAATTCGTTTAAGGTACTAAAAACTACCCAAAATACAATTAGAACTTGAAAAGGGCAAAACAGTAAATTCCCTGCTCCCATCAGTCTGCTTGTCGTGCTACCTGCGCCCACCACACGCAGCCTGCACGTGGGATTCCTGTCCTAAGTTGTAGAAAATCTCCCTAGCTTCGTGTGGACAGTAAGATCGCTGAAAACGGACTTCTAGAACTCTAGATATGGCCAAAACAGTGTAGACTGCGCAACCTTCTCGGAAAATCCGAATTTTAATCAATTTATCCTTCAAAAACGATAGAAGCATCAACCATAATCAATATTCTTGAAACCCTGCACAACTACACAAAACACATCAAAACTACAACAAACTTGAGTCCAAGTGAATCAATTTAAGCCGAATTGAAGCGATCCAAGTGGATATAAAATCCACTTATCACACCCCCAAACTTAAACCGATGTTTGTCCTCAAGCATAAACAATTACAACTAATTAACTAACTAGTACCACTTCCGTAGGTGATCACGGTTGCATTTGGCATATGTAACAAGCTCTTTAAACCCCTAGGAAGCCCTAGTGGACGAGTAAGGTCTCGTGAGGGCCTATAGTGAATGTACCCACAAAATCCATCTAAATAAACAATGCAATGCATGAATGCAACTAGTATGAAAATGCAACGATCCCCTTCAAACTAACCAAAACCAACTAGCAAGCAAATATCTTAGAGAATGCAACTAAATCCAAATAGAGCTCGACTAAGTTCCCGTATACTAACAATACATGAACAGAAACGTGCGTGTGTGCAATGCTCATCAGAAATACTCCCAACACTAGATCAAAATCATACATGCTCTTCGTCAAGACAATCACAGGTTTATAAACAGAATAGACTGTAAACATTTCATAACCTAGGAACACCTCCACCCTTATCCAAGGTAGACAGAAACTCATGCTTGTTACTAACAACTATGACAAGTAAAAATATATACAAGCATGCTTATTTACCGTGCAATGGATGAGACCTCAAAAGGCTTATACAATAATACCAATGTAGCGAGCGTTAGGTTAGTGGATCCCAGACTATAAAAGCCTTAGGTCACTAGGCATAAAGTCCCCGCGAACTTAATTGCTCGAGTATTAAAGAGCTCACCCTGGTTAATTTTGCATATAAACAATTGAAACTTTTGACTTTTTTTTTCTTTCTCTTTTTTTTTCTATTTTTTTTCTGCTTTTTTTTATGCAATCTGGAATGAGAATTCTAAATTCCAACCCTAGACTACTCATATAATATGAGCCGGCTACTAGCCATTTGACATCTAGCAATTATTGACAATTATTTACAATTAAGCATGAAATCCCTGTTTTCCCCCAAACTTAGACTTAAGTGCTCCTACGCTATAAAGGGAATAACGAAAATTCTAAATATAAACAAGTGATTAAATCTCAAAACATCCAAACAAGCATGACTCTAACCTAGCCCAAAAGCACCCAATGAGACTGTATAATTAGTTTTGTTTCTGAAATACATAAGTCAATTTCATGGAAACTATAAGTCAACCCTCTACTCATCATTACCACACTCAATTAGACATCGACCTACCAATCAGAATTATCTCATTCTAAGAGATAATGATAAATGCATGCTATTCAAATGCAACTATATGAACTCACATGGTATAAAAACAAAATACAGAATGTCCTATATGAAACAAACATAAATATTACGAACATACATGCATGAACTACCACTAATATGAAAAATATGATATATATATGAACAAAATAACTACCACAAACAACTACTATATACTACTTATCCCCCAAACCACCCCCAAACTTGAAAGATTCAATGTCCGCATTGAATGGAAGTAAATACGAGGGATAGCAGAAAATATACCTACTCGTCCTCATCCTCGGATGAATCAGAATCTGGCGGTGGATACGGTGTACGAGCTCCATAGACGGGCCACCGGGCCTGAATGCCCGCATCTCTCAAAGCTGTAGCCATATCCTCAGCATACTCCCGGTTACTAGCATGTATAGAATCTATACGCCTATACAAACGTCTAAAGTGGGCATCGAAAACCCTTACTACTCTCGAAACCCGTGGCGGAGCGCCCGCTCCCTGACCACTAGTACCAGCACCACAAACATCATACCCGAGCCCCCTAGGATGTGGGATTCCGCCTTGCCATTCTGGCATCAGATCAATAGACAAGTCAACAATGAAAGCCAAAGGTGACTGCAACTCCTCATCCGCACCCCATGTAACACCACTAACCATACACAACCAAACTATGATAGAAGCATGGGGCATCGATGACTGTGCATTAGACTTTAAAAACCGGAGAATATTCTGATGAACAATATAGGCGATATCAATGTACTTTCCCTTTAGAATGCCCCAAAGAATAATCGCTCTGTCAGTTGTTACCTCACCCGTATAAGAAGTAGGAATAATATTGGCACAAAGAAATAGATACCATGCTCGTGCAAATTTATTCATCGCAGAAGATGGAAAAGCAAGTGGCTCATTAGTTCCCAATTTATACTTCCAAACTGTACCGGGAACACATAGTTCACGAACAATCGCCTCCATATCCACATCCTCACTAGTCTTCAGTGCCCAATCTTCATCCCCCACAAGCTTAGGTGGTTGTCCTAAAATCGGACGAATAGCATCTAGCCTATAATCCTCCCGTTTACCACGAACCATACACACCCCAACCGGTTCATCTTTAGCATTCGCCTAAAACTCCCTAACAACATTCAACAGAACCGGAGCAGGCGCCTTGCAAATCTCTCCCCATCGTAACTCACTAATCACCTCAACCAACCCATAATGACGAGTTGGCAAAAACCCCCTTTCTTTCACCACCGACCTTGACAACAATCGATTATACTCAACCTCCGTCTCCGGAGAAGAAAATCTCTCCACCCTACTAGAACCACCTCTCATTCGCTTAGGAGCCATAACAATCAATTCTCAACTCAACAATATCACCAAAATCCACTAAAAACAATGAACCAAGCAATTGCACACAAAAATCCCCTTTTAACAAGAACACCACAAAATCCCCAAATTTACAAGAACACAAATTCGTAATAAGAATTAAGGAAGAAATATACCCAATACGAATTGAAGAGGTGTAACTTGCAATGAAAATCCCCCAAACTTGAATCCTTCTTGCTCCTTGAAATTTGAATGGAGGTTTAGAGATTTTAAATTAGGGATTTGGTTTATATATTTGTGTAAGTATAGGCATATAAGGTAGGAGATATAAAAGAGGAGATGGAATTTGAATTAGAATAGATATAGGTTTAGGATGATGAGAGGGTTTTGGAATTGATATAGAAGTAGGATTTAAGATTTGGGGGTGATAGAATAAAAATTGGAATAGGAATAGGAATTTGGGGTTTTGAAATTTTTTTTTTATGTATACAAGAGCTGCCCAAAAATCGGGCAACCATTCTGCATGAAGCGCAGCCAGCGCAGGGCAGGCGCAGTCTGCTCCACAGTCAGTAACGCAGGCGCAACCTGCGTTACAGAGGCGCAACCTGCGCTTAGTCCAGTAACGCAGGCGCAACCTGCGTGACACAGGTACAACATGCGCGGGGGACAGAAACGCAGGCGCAACCTGCGTTTCACAGGTGCAGCCTGCTCAAAAAAACACTGTTTCGATATTTTTTTATTTTTTTTGAAAGATCCAAGGTATACAACAAGTACTACATCACTTGGGTTGCCTCCCAAGAAGCGCTCGTTTAATGTCATTAGCTTGACATTCTTCCGAAAAATCACGAACAAGATAAAACTACGGCAACCCTCTCGCGGTTCACCATTCCTCCATAATACGGCTTGAGTCTCTGTCCATTCACTTTGAAAGCATCATCGAAAGAACCCCTATATATCTCCACTGCTCCATGTGGAAACACGGTTTTGACTGTAAATAGACCCGACCACTTTGACTTGAGCTTCCCAGGAAAACGATTAATGCGAGAATTGTAAAGCAAAACATGTTGGCCCGACACAAACGACTTATGCACCAACTTCCTATCATGCCACCTCTTCACTTTCTCCTTGTACATGTTAACATTCTCGTAAGAATGCTCACGAAATTCCTCGAGCTCATTTAACTGAAGTACACATTTCTCACCCGCAGCTGAAATATCTAAGTTTAACTTCTTCAACGCCCAATAGGCCTTGTGCTCTAACTCTGCCGGTAAATGACAAGCCTTGCCAAATACCAACTGATAAGGAGACATACCTAGGGGTGTCTTGTAAGCAGTTCTATACGCCCAAACCGCTTCGTCTAACTTCAAAGACCAATCCTTCCTTGATGGATTTACCACTTTCTCAAGAATTCTCTTGATTTCACAATTCGAAACCTCCGCTTGACCATTAGTTTGAGGATGATAAGCTGTGGCAACACGATGAGTCACATTATACCTTGCCATCATAGCAGTAAATTGACGATTATAGAAGTGTGTCCCCTCATCACTGATTATAGCTCGTGAAGTTCCAAAATGCGTGAAAATCTGCATGTGAAGAAAATTCAGCACCACCTTAGCATCATTGGTCGGTAAAGCCTTCACCTCGACCCATTTAGACACATAATCCACTGCTATGAGAATGTACTGATTATTGCAAGAAGAAACAAACGGACCCATGAAATCAATCCCCCACACATCAAAAATCTCAACTTCAAGAATCGTATTCAGCGGCATCTCGTTCCTCCTAGAGATATTACCAACCCTTTAACATCTATCAGAACTCATCACGAACCTATGAGAATCTTTAAACAGAGTTGGCCAATAGAATCTCGCCTAAAGTACTTTCTGAGCTGTTTTATTACCACCGTAGTGGCCTCCATATGCGGTAGAATGACAATCATGCAAAATACCTTATGTTTCACTATACGGAATGCACCTCCTCGAAATCTGATCCACACCAAGCTTGAACAAGAATGGCTCGTCCCAACGCTACCACTTCACATCATGCAAAAACTTCTGAGCATACGAGAATTCCGAAGGGATGACATTACTAACAAGATAGTTCACATAATCTGCAAACCATGGCTCTTCACCTTGCACCCCAAAAAACTGCTCATCGGGAAAAAATTCATTAATAAGAGATTTGCCATGTGAATCCTTACCGTGATCCTCCAAACGTGAGAGATGATCCGCTACTTGATTTTCTGTGCCCTTCCTATCCTTGATCTCCAAATCAAATTCTTGCAACAGAAGCACCCAACGAATCAACCTAGGCTTTGAATCCTTCTTCGACATCAAATATCGAATCGCTGCATGATCCATATAAATAATCACCTTCGTACCAAGCAAATAAGATCTGAACTTCTCAAAACCGTAAACAACTGCTAGCAATTCATTTTCCGTAGTGGTGTAGTTAAGCTGTGCATCATTGAGAGTTTTACTAGCATAGTAAATCACATTAAAAAATTTCTCCTTCCTTTGCCCAAGCACAGCTCCCACAGCTTAGTCACTAGCATCACACATCAGCTCGAATGGTTCCTCCCAATTAGGTGCGGTAATGACAGGTGTGGTTGTCAATTTCTTCTTTAACAGCTCAAAAGCTGCTAAGCAATCATCATCAAACTTGAAAGGAACATCCTTCTCTAAAAGATTGCACAAGGGTTTAGAAATTTTTGAGAAGTCTTTGATGAATCGCCGATAGAAACCCGCATGACCAAGAAAACTGCGAATTCCTTTAACTGAAATAGGTGGAGGAAGATTTTCAATTGTTTCCACCTTAGCCCTATCCACCTCAAGTCCTCTACCAGATACCTTATGCCCAAGAATAATTCCTTCTCACACCATGAAGTGACATTTTTCCCAATTAAGCACCAAATTAGTCTCCACACACCTTTTTAATACCAAGCCAAGGTTATGCAACACTCGTCATAAGAAGTACCAAAAACAGAGAAGTCATCCATGAAAACCTCCACATTAGTGCCAATCATGTCCGAGAAAATAGCCATCATGCACCTTTGAAAAGTGGCAGGAGCACCACAAAGTCCGAAAGAAACTCGTCGAAAAGCAAAAGTGCCAAAAGGACATGTGAAAGTAGTCTTCTTTTGATCTTCCGGAGCGATGCAAATCTGATTATATCCGGAATAACCATCAAGCAAACAATAGTACTCATGACCAGCCAGTCTGTCTAACATCTGATCAATGAACGAAAGAGGGAAGTGATCTTTTCTCGTGGCTTTGTTGAGCTTCCGATAATCCATGCACACTTTCCACCCCGTGACTGTCCGAGTAGGGATGAGCTCGTTCTTCTCATTAGCAACAACTGGCATGCCACCTTTCTTTAGCACACATTGCACTGGACTCACCCAAGAATTGTCTGAGATAGGATAGATAATACCTACATCTAGCCACTTTAGAATTTCCTTCTTCACCACTTCTTTCATAATAGGATTAAGTCTTCGCTGATGTTCAATAGTAGGCTTAGCTCCTTCCTCTAGCAGAATTTTTTGCATGTAATAAGAAGGGTTGATTCCCTTGATATCTGCTATGGTCCAACCAATTGCCGACTTGATCTCTCTCAGAATTCGCAAGAGCTTTTCTTCCTCACTATCTGACAAATTAGACGAAATAATAACAGGTAATGTAGATGCATCACCTAGAAAAGCGTACCTCAAGTGCTCAGGCAATGATTTGAGTTCAAGTGTAGGAGCTTCTTAAATAGATGGCTTAAGACGCTCAGTAGAATTTTTCAGCTCTGCTAACCCAAGAGATTCAAAAGGCATGTCAACTCTCCTTCTCCAAGGAGCTGAATTTAACTGTTGTAGCTGCTCGGCTATGTCTTCTTCTTCAAAATCAGAATCACTAACTAGAACCCTCTCCAAAGAATCAGACTTTAACAACTGCTCAATCTCCACATTGACTGCAGAATCAACCAAATCCACCTTCAAGCATTCTTCTTCATCTGTGGGAAATTTCATCGCATTGAACACATTAAAAGTGACATTCTGGTCTTGCACCCTCATGGTGAGCTCCCCTTTCTGCACATCGATCAAGGTTCTACCAGTAGCTAAGAACAGTCTTCCCAAGATTATGGGAATCTTCTTATCCTCCTCGAAATCCAAGATAACAAAATCAGCTGGAAAGATAAGCTTATCAACTTTCACCAAAATGTCCTCCACTATGCCCCTTGGATATGTGATAGATCGATCGGCCAACTGCAAAAAGAGATGTTAGTTGGCTTTGGCTCCGGTAGACCAAGTTGCATGTAAACTGACAATGGCATGAGATTGATGCTAGCCCCCAAATCACACAAACACTTGCTGAAAGAAAGGTTGCCAATAGTACACGGGATGGTGAAACTTCCCGGATCTTTAAGTTTAGGTGGCAACTTCTGCTGCAGAACTGCACTACACTCTTCCGTCAAAGTAACGGTCTCCAACTCCTCGAGCTTTAACTTACGAGAGAGAATACCCTTCACGAACTTGGCATAGCTCGGCATCTGCTCAAGAGCTTCCGCAAAAGGAATGTTAATCTGCAACTTCTTGAACACCTCTAAGAACTTAGCAAATTTCTTATCCAACTGTTGCTTCTGGAGTCTTCTAGGATATGGAGGAGGAGGATAGATCTGAGTATTCTTCATAGACTGCTCCGGAGAAGCTTTTTCAACAGGTTCCTTGCTTTTTTCCACTTCACCATCTTGCTGATCAACCACCAAATCAGATTTAGCAATTTCGGGCACTGCAGATTTTTCAACCTGCTGATTCTAAACATCTTCTTCTTCTTCAGCTGCTGATTTAGGGCCTGCTGTAACTTTTCCCAATCTCAAAGTCACTGCTTTCACTTGTTCTTTATTGTCTCTCCTGCCTGGATTAGCCTCCGTATCGCTAGGCAGAGTTCCTTGTTACCTACTAAGTAAAGCACTAGCAAGTTGCCCCATCTGGTTCTCCAAAGTCTTAAGAGAAACTGCTTGACTTTTAACCATCATCCTCAACTCCTCTATTTCTGATTTTTCATTAGAAGATTGACCTGCACTTGCCTGAGGCTGTTGCTGAAATCCAGGAGGTTGATATGGTTGCCTTGGAGCATACTGCTGCTGAAACCCTTAATTGAATGGCCTAGCTTGCTGACCCTGAAACTGCTGATAAGGCTGTTGTTGTTGAGCACCTTGAGTATTGCTCTAGCTGAAATTGGGATGATTCCGATTATTAGGATGATAAGTGGCTGGAACTGGTGTAGTAGGTCTCTGGAAATTACTCACGAACTGTGCTGATTCAGAAGAGATAGCACACTGATTCGTCTCATGTGCGCCCGTACATAACTCACAAATACTAGACACCTGCTGAACTCCATAATTAGCAAGAGAACCCACCTTCATAGTGAGAGCCTTCAACTGAGCTGCAATGGTTGTAGCCGCATCAACTTCAAGAACACCTGCTACCTTGCCTTGAGAAAGCCTCTGGGTTGGATTTTGATATTCATTAGCAGCCATTGTCTCAATAAATCATAAGCCTCCTCATAGCTCTTAGCCCACAGAGCTCCACCTGATGTTGCATCTAGAAAAGGTCTAGACTGTGCTCCCAACCCATTGTAAAAACCGTTGATAACCATCCAATCAGGCATGCCATGATGAGGACACTTCTGAAGCATCTCCTTATAACGTTCCCAAGCCTCACACAAAGATTCACCAGATTGCTGTTGAAATTGAGTTAGCTGGTTCCTTATTGCTGCAGTTTTCGCCATAGGGAAGAATTTAGTGAGAAACTTCTCAGCTAGATCCTCCCATGTAGTAATGGAACCTGCTGGTAAAGAGTGTAACCAGCCCTTAGCCTTATCCCTCAGAGAGAATGGGAAAAGTCTCAACTTGATCGCATCATCCGGCATACCATTAAACTTGAAAGTGTCGCAGATCTCAATGAAGTCCCTGATATGCATGTTAGGATCCTCCGTAGGAGCACCCCCAAACTGAACTGAGTTCTGCACCATCTGAATCGTGCCCGGCTTGATTTCGAAAGTATTTGCTGCAATAGCTGGCCTGACAATGCTAGACTGAATGTCATTGATCTTAGGCTGAGAATAATCCTTCAAAGCCTTAGCTGCTGCTGATAAATCTGCCATCTCTTTTGCTGCTGCAAGTTCTTCTTCTTCCAATTTACGAGTTTGCAAACATGTTCGCATACACGTTCAAGTACCTGAAACACCAAGAAACAACAAACTAAGTAAGAAAATCCGAGTCAGTGAACGCTAACGACCACTGATGACAAGCACATAAACTAAAAACAAAACACCGATGATCCCCGGTAGCGGCGCCAAAAACTTGTTAACACAATATCACGTAAGTATACGTGGTCACAAGTAATAAAATTAAAGTTCGTTCCAGTGAGATCTGGTTAAGTTCTTTTCAGTTAATGTACCTATTCAACAATGTATGATTTTAATTCACTGCTAAGACAATTAATAAATTGAGGTTTTAATTAACTAAATTAAACTAAGATACAAATTAAGAAATTAAAAATTAATTAACTAACGAGATCTAAAATCAAATTACTTATATGAGAATAAACATGGAATCCTAACTTCATTATCTACTTCACTTAGAGTCGATGCCTTTAATCAATACATGTGATGGTTTTGATATCTGATCGAATAACACAGAACAAGTAAAAGTTACCTCTCGGTATACTAATACCAAATAGGGATGGGCATCGGGGCACTTCCGGGCCGGGGAGTGCTATCCCCGCCCCCATCCCCGAATTCAAACCCGATCCCCGTCCCCGGCCCGATCCCCGTCGGGGATTATTTTTTATTCCCCGGCCCAAACGGGTAACGGGGATCCCCGCGGGGAATCGGGGAATTTCATTTTAAACAAAAAATAACATTTTAAACAATTTTAAACACTAACTAGTGAGTTTGAAACAATTTTTTAAGCACTAAATTAAGATAAAAAAATATTACTTAAATAAACAATTATAAATATATATATTAATATATAAACATATAAGATTAAAATATTATTTTGTTTCCAATATAAAGTATTGGAAATTCATATATATTAATAAATGATTATATATATATATATATATATATATATATATATATATATATATATATATATATATATATATATATATATATATATATATATATATATCGGGGATTGAGAATCGGGCCGGGGGTCGGGGATCGGGCCGGGGAGATATAAAATCCCAGCCCCGGCCCGCTCCCCATTTTTTTTTTGAAAATTATCCCCGCTCCCCGGCCCGTACCCGAAAAAATCCCCGATTCCCCGCCCCGTTCGGTGCGGGAATCAGATCAGGATCGGACAGGCCGGGGTGAATGCCCATCCCTAATACCAAACTACGCATGCATCCACAAAAGAGATAGAAGATGAGTAGACACCAATTATGTTTAGACCCTATATCTCTATAGAATTTGAAAACATAAAGGTTTAAGCACAAGTTATTCACATAGATCACATAGGGTAGCATAATATCTCTATTTACGCCACAAATCATGATGTTAAAACATCAACCTATCCTATGCTAGCATGGCAAGTTCTAAATCTCAAGATCCACTCTCGTTTAGCAAGAGATTAACATATTAAATGTTAGCTACGCATCTAAATTCATGAAGCACAACCATACAAGGATATCAAGAATTCATCACACATAAATCTTTAAACTAATCAAACTACTAAGCTACATAGATAAATTTGCTAGGATCCATGACAACGATTAGTTCATAATTGAACCGTTCGTCACCATGGGCTTAGATGAAAACATGATATTAAACAAGATATGAAAGAAAGAAGCAATAATATTAATAAAACAAAGAGTTGAGAAAACAAATCTATAATCCAAAGTATACAAAAGATGAAGTAGGTCTAGATCCGTGCTTGTCACCGAGCGTTAAATCCTTCTCCACTTTTCTCCCTTGCTATTCTATGTTACAATAATAATAAAAATGATACAAATTACATGGTAGAATGTGTTTAAATAGACTCTAGAAGTCTTTCCCAGTAAGAAATTACCTTCTATTACAATTAGAATTCGATTAAGGTACTAAAAACTGCCCAAAATACAATTAGAACTTGAAAAGGGAAAAACAGTAAATCCCCTGCTCCCATCAGTCTACTTGTCGTGCTTCCTGCGCCTACCACACGCATCCTGCGCGTGGGATTCCTGTCCTAAGTTGTAGAAAATCTCCCAAGCTTCGCGTGGACAGTAAGATCGCTGAAAACGGACTTCTAGAACTCCAGATATGGCCAAAACAGTGTAGACTGCGCAACCTTCTCGGAAAATCCGAATTTTAATCAATTTATCCTCCAAAAACGATAGAAGCATCAACCATAATCGATATTCTTGCAACCCTGCACAACTACACAAAACACATCAAAACTACAACAAACTTGAGTCCAAGTGAATCAATTTAAGCCGAATTGAAGCGATCCAAGTGGATATAAAATCCATTTATCAACAAGCTATCGAGGCATGATTGGATCACTGCTCTACCTCACTACAAGACGACTAGATATAATGTTCGCAACATGCTTGTGTGCAAGGTTTCAATCAGATCCTAAAGAATCTCATCTGATAGCCGTCAAAGGTATATTTAGATATCTCAAGGGTACTCCAATTCTTGGAATTTGATATCCAAAAGATACAGGTTTTGAACTCATTGGCTATACAGACTCAGATTACGCTGGTTGTAAGATAGATCGAAAGAGTACTTCAGGGAGCTATCAATTTCTAGGAAGAAGACTAGTTTCCTGGTTTAGCAAAAAGCAGCATTCTGTTTCTACCTCTACAGCTAAAGCAGAATACATTACCGCTGAAAGCTGTTGCTCACAGATCTTGTGGATGCGAAATCAACTCATGGACTATGGACTACAGTTGACAAACATCCCTATCTTCTGTGATAACACTAGTGCTATAGCGATATCGAACAATCCAGTACAACATTTGAGGACCAAGCACATCGACATAAGGTATCATTTCATTCGAGAACACATCATGAAAGGTATTGTGGAACTACACTTCGTTCCCATAGAGCAACAACTTACAGACATTTTCACCAAAACACTTGATGAATCCACATTTAACAGGTTGGTTAGTGAACTTGGCATGTTGAACTTGTTCAATTAATTGGAAGTCAACAAATTCAAGTTGTTTATAATAAATTCAATAAGTCTACTAATCTTTATCCTAAGGACTTGTGAGTTTATTTACCATATTTTCTATTCTTTTACAATTGTCTCATCACTTACTGATTACTTGCCATATGCTTAAATGTTTACATGTTTATGTGGTAGATAATTAGTTATTGAAGCGATATCTAAGCATCTAGAAATTGTTGTTTATGTTATATGATAGATGTTTATTTACTCGAGTTTATGAAGCGATATTTAGGTATTAACATAATTGCATGATATTTGTGTTTAATGCTTATTTATTCGAATTTCATTTTAATAATTAGTATTTTTTAAACAATTGATATCTTGATAACAATTGATTTCTTGATATGAATTTATTAAAATAAATAAAAGCATAATTTCTTATAAATGAATGGTGTTTCAAATTCTTTGATTCACATTAATTTATAATTGTGAGTTTTTAAATTCTAGTGGAATTTTATTTATGACTTATTTTTAGTAAATTCCACTACAATTTAAAAATAATGTATATATGTTTTATCAACTTGATTGTTTATTTGGAAAATATATGCACATACCTTATGATCTTTCCTATTTGACCTGCTCTGATAAAATTTGAGGATTACACCAAGGACAACTCTTGAGCATGGTTTTGGTAAGTTCAGGTTTGATTTCCAACTCAGACTCAAATATATAATGTTATATCTACTTATTCTGAAAATTGGAAGAATCCTACCCCACCTTGTGTGGAGCCCCCAGTGGCCTTAGGAACTGACTATGAATCTGAAATCACAACAGGTTCTAACCTCAGTCAAAGAGTCAAAAACTTCTCAAACAGAACAGTCATTAAATATCTTATCCAACCAATTGGTTTGAAGTTTTGTTGAGATTGAGGGAGATAGTGCCTAACAGCACCACATAAGGATGGAAAGGATAAATTATACGGCAATGTCTCTCAGAAAGTAGAGGAGTATGTAAACTTGAGACAACTGTACAGCCCATCTATATTCTCTCAAAAGAATATAGAGCTGAAAGATCATCGTCCCTACCTTTGAATAAAATATTCTTAATACATATGTGAACTTTCACACACAGAGGAAGAGTTGACGAAAATCAACTGTTGTTAGACCATATCAAGGTCACTGTCAACAGTTAGTGGTTCCATGAACCGATTCCCTTCACAGGGTCAAGGGGACTGGGAATTCTTGCTACATTTAGAATCCTAGTTAACCCTACCAGAATTCAATTCTGGTATCCGTAAAGGATGGATTAGTTTTAGGACTAGTCGGTAACTTGTCTATGACAAGGACTTTGCATTGCAGGTACATAAGGATGTTGGAGCTTTGAGTGGAGTGATACACTGTGAGCCTGAGTAAAAAACATCTAGAGTGATGAGTGGAGTGAAACACTTGTGAGATACACCCAAACACTATCACACGCATGCACTGTGAGGAAAACTTGTTTCTTTTACTTATCTCCGGTTATGTATAGTTATTGGCAACTCTCGTTGGATTCTCATTTGAACTTGATCTTGATACATATAATTTGGGGAGAGATCTGACAAAATGCAACTTACTAAATGATCTTGATACATGGTGAAGGATTCCTCAACTAAGGGGGAGAGAATGGTCAGTATCTATCTCATCTCATGGAGAAAGGGGGAGCAGTCTCTCAGGAGCTCAGGGGGAGAAGTACGGCATTCGAATGATCTTTGGAAACAGTGAGCCCAGTGTGAGGAGTATTTAGTAATGGGGAGAAGTCAAATATAAGTGGTAATGAAAAGGAACAAGTGGTTACAATGAGAAATCTGGAAATGCTATACTTGATCCAGTACAATTGGTTACTTATGGTAGAATTATTTACAAGTCAAGGGCATATACTTTTTCTTGGATTTAGTTGAGTTATCCTCCAATAATCCTCTTTCTATTGAAATTTGTTTGTTAGGCATAACAATCAAATAGGGGGAGATTATTGGACATGTGGACATTGTTGGACATAGAACAATATCTGGATGATATCTCAATAATAGAACAGACTTTCAAATAATACTACGTTCACAGGAATCTGTCCTATATGAAGATTTGGTATATACAGGGATCGTGAAATTTGAAGGAACAGGCACCGACAAGGATCAAGTCGTTGAAAGAAGTTCATTAACATGATTAAGTCTCAGTGACAAAATAAGATGTACAGATGATTCAGTTGAAGGGCCAAAAGATTCCATGTATTTATATTATTTGAAGATACTGCTGCAGGCTAATCAATTGGAATGTAACGAAGGTGTAAAGATCAAGATCAGTGCTAGTCACTTGTGAACTAGACCAGTGCACTAAGTGTCAGCACATACGAGAAGGATCAACACATTAATTCACAGAAAGAATTGCCAAAGCCTATTGACGATCAAGGACAGACATAATATCTCAAGGTATTGTCAAAAATTAATTTACTCTGAAAATTAAATAAGTAACAGATTAATTAATTATTTATAACAAAATAATTAAATTAATCTGGTGCTTGAACTATTTTCTGAGATGAATTAATTCAGGAGAATATTTGAAACAGAAGAGAGAAGCCCAAAAGAAACAGCCAAAAATAGTAATACTATGCAAAGTTACTATGCATTGTTACTATGCACGGTTACTATGCGTGGTTACTATGGAAGTACTATGCAAATAGTGGTTACTGTGCAAATAGTGGTTACTGTGTAAATAGTGATTACTGTGCAAATGGCGGTTACTGTGCAAATGATGGTTACTATGCAAATGATGGTTACTGTGCAAATGGCGGCTACTGTGCAAATGGCGGCTACTATTAAAAAAGTGGCTGGTGGGGCCCACGGGGGTTGTTGGAATAGTATAGCATAGTAACTTTCCAAAACCTATAAATAGGCATGTTGTATTTCATTTCAAAATACACCTCAACACACAACTCTCTCTTCTCTCTTATATCTTCTCTGTGTAAACTGCTAGTCCATCTAGTAGGGAAGCCGACTTAGCCCGCTTTCAGGAAGTGTCGGGTAGAAGGTCCTCGTGCCTAAACTATCCTTAGGGGTGTTCTTGTTTTGAAGCTAATACATTAGTTTTGAAGTTGTAACACCCCTCGGTTTTTTATCAATTCAAAGATATTTTCCCGAATTGATTGCGTTATTTCGATTCAGTTGTTAACCTTATTTTTCACATTTCAAAAATTGAAATATTTCGAAATAACGTATTCAACCCCCCCTTCTACGTTATTCTGGACCTAACACATTGTAAAACCCCGTTAATTTTATTTTATTATTAGATATTAGATTTTTAAGTCATTTTTAGATAATTATATTAATTAGTAATATTTAGATTTCTTTTTGTGCAAGATATTTTGAGTAAGGATGATATTTGTTATTAAAAATATTTTAGAAATAAGTTTTAGAATTACCTTAATTAAATTAGGGTTTGAGTGCCTATATAAGAAACCCTATAGAAATTAATAGGTCGTACAGGATTCGAGCAGAAAGGTACGCTCTTTTGTACCTTATTTTTTTTCTTCTATGTATCAAGCATGCGAGTGTATGTTTGCCTGTTAACTGATTATATTGTTTAGACGGTGGCTAACATATACGTATTAGTTGATATATGTGTAACTGAATAGTTCGTATATGTACAATAGAAAGATTATGCCATGTTTCTTCAATTTATTCTTAGAATTTATGCTTCTGATTCATGATTAATTGTATATATTGTATGTGCTTCCAATAATTTATAAATACATATATTGTTTATATGATTCCACTGAATGTAAATTAATGTAATTATGTGATGGTTCTACATGTGATCCATGAGTTTTGTTTTGTAATTTATATTTGTCGTAGATTTTAAATGAAACATAATTAATATGTGTAATTTTAAGAATAATAAAAAAAAGTAAGATTTTATTTGAAAAATAAATTGCCATGTTATTTTCTTCTCCGTTGGTTATACGATTAATTACATTTTTAGGAAAAGGTGAAGTTATTTCTTTAAAATATCAGGTGGTTGGTTGTTAATTATTTAATTTAATATTAGCCATATTTGCTATATACGTGTAGGATTAGTTCATTCTATCAATTTATGCATTTGCTGATGTGCAGTACTAGTACTTGTATATGATTTATGTTGCTTGTTACAAACTAGAAAATATGATTGTTTGTTTTGTAATCTGTACTACATGATATATTAAACTAGTCGTGATTTGTATGATGGGCTTAAGATTTTAAGTCCTATTTATTTATTTTGACCTTACATATTTTGTTTAGATTAAGTCTCTATTCATGTGCTTCTATACGATTAACTGGCTATCTGTTTGAGTTCTTGTACAAATTTGTTGCAAAATAAATGATTATTGATTTCATGTTTCATTAATTAAATTATAGGATTGTTCGTGCAAGTTATTTTCGGTATTTAGTGTCGACTTTGAGGTAAGTACTTTTGACTTACTTTTAATTTCCGAAAATATATTTTGATATTGTGATTTTCAATTTTGGTATAAGATATAAGAATTATGTTTTGAACAGTATAAGATATAAGTATTTGAATTTTAGAAACCCAGTCTCTACGTTTCGAACCCGTTCGTAATTTACGCTATAGTTCCGGAACTAGCCTTAGATACCTTTAGTAGGCGCACAAGTGTGCAACTTTAGATACCTATTAAGGGCGCGTAATTATTGAACTTTAGATGCCGGTCACTGGCAGAGTGTGACAAAAGAGTAAGAATAAGAATAAGATGCTGGTCACTGGCAAAGTGTGGCCGTAGAGCAAGACTGTAGTATTTTCGATTTTCGTTTCGTTTTGTTTCTGTTTTCTGCTTCTGTTTCTGTTTTACATTCTTTATTTTGAAAATATAAAACTTTGGGTTGAAATTGTTTTCGTAAATGTTTTGCAAACTTATATTTGATTCTGAAAATTGTTTTATTAAAACGCCCACTGATTTTTAAGAACATCTGTTAGTCAATTTGTACTTGCTGAGCTGTGTAGCTCACCCCTTTTCTAATATTTCAGGTTTGATATTTGGAAGCTTATTGAGAATAAGATGTGAAATTGTGGACCTTCGTGCTAGCTATTTTAGATGCAATTATTGGAAAAGTTTTATCGTATTACTTGAATAAATTGTCAGTACTTTATTAGACAGTGATTATTGAATATTTTATTTATGGAGCTGCGTCTCCGATTTGATGATTTTAGAATATTGAATTTGACCGCTGCATTTGACTTTCATGGAATATTTGATTTATTTGAATAAAGAATCCGTTTTATTTAAGTTTTGTATTTAGAATTAATATCCCGAAAATCCGGGATGTTACACACATATCACAAGTAATAAAGAGATTATTACATCTTCACAAGGACCTGGAAAAGAAATAGAAAATGAGGAAACACAACCTGAAGCTGAAAGTAACAAACCTAAAATGAAAAAGAGAGTTAAAATGATATGAGTTAAAAGAGAGTTAAAATGAAAAAAAATGAACAGTCGAGATCTTGTTAATTGCATCCAACGGCTTTAAATAATTTAAAGAAGTACAATCCATGTGCTCAAGTATTACCCAATAATAATGTGACACGTGGCATAGCATTAAAGAATGAGATATCTTATACATCGCCTTATACAAAGCCGACATAAAAAGTACATCTTATACGTCACCGTACACAAAGCCGACGTAAAAACTACATCTTATACGTCGTCTTACACAAAGTCGACGTAAAAAGTACATCTTATACGTCGCCTTAAAGAAAGTCGACGTAAAAAGTACATCTTATATATCGCCTTATACAAAGCCGACGTAAAAAGTACAACTTATATGTCGCCTTAAAAAAAGCCGACGTAAAAGGTTGAATATACGTCGCCTTTAGGCGAAACCGATGTATAATAGACGACGTAAAAGATCAGTTTTGTACTAGTGGACACTTGAATCAAGTCACATTTCGTCTGATAAAAATCATTGTGTGAATGAAGAAACTCCTATTGGTATGAGTGAATATGAGGCTTTTATTCGTGAGAGTGGGGCTGCTCTTGAATCGGTTAAATCAGAGCTAGATGATTATTTATCAGAGAGCATTTTTATAATTAACTAGTCTTCAACAAAAACTTTTGATGCTTTGTCCTGGTGGAAAGGAAATAGTGCCAAGTATCCTATTCTATCAAGAATGGCCGTAATATTTTGGCTGTCCCTCTTAGCACTGTTGCATCAGAGGCTACTTTTAGTGCTGGTGGTCGAGTTATTGAACCTCATCGATCATGCTTAAAAACTGAGACTGTGGAGATGCTACTATGTGGAGCTGACTGGGCACGCGAAATCTATGGACTCAAAAAATCAAGTTAGGTAATTTACTCATCCAATCCGTGAGATTCAATGCTTAGTTTTTTTATTCACCTAAGACTTGTTTTCTTTTTTTAATTTATCTTCTGATTGTCTTTCTTAGAAAAAGGATTTGAAACCTGAGGAGATATCTTTACCTGGCTAAGTATTATATTGTCAGTTTGTCATCTATAAGGTATGTTTATATACATAATCACCAATTTTCAATTAGAGTTACAACTACTAATATATTATAGGTTTAGTTGATTAGTAGTCACTAGTCAAATTTAGTTTAAAATCTTTTGAAATTCTTCAATTTTTGTGCAGATTGCTACTTGCTTAATTTGTAAGAACCCCAAATTTTGGATATAATTAAAACTTTTTATTAAGTAATGATAAAATGAAGAACAATGATTCCGACAACAAGGTCACCAGCTCTAATGAATGGTGGTTTCAAAGAACAATGATTGTAATGAATGGATATTGCTTGGGACAATGATCCTGATGCATTGGTATATTGTCAGAATACAGTAATTCGATGGTTGAGGACCTAGATAAGAATAATCTACCATCCAGGAAGGAGCTAATGGATCCTTGAAGGGAAATGAGTACGTGCATAGTGTTTCCCATACGTGCATAGTATTTCCCGTACGTGCATAGTGTTTCCCGTATGTGCATAGTGTTTCCTGTACGTGCATAGTAATTTGGTGGATGAATAGTGATTTTGTAAGTTGGAAAACTTTTCACGTCACCCTATGTACGGGACGTGATATGGATGTTTCGAAGTCATATTAGTAATACGCGGAGGAAATAAGTGAATGCAGAGACGATCGGAATTCAGAAATTCCAAATTCTTTTTCGGTATAATATTTGACCGGACAGTGGATTAAATATTATTATAATCCAAGAATTGAGATATTAACTTTGAGGATTTGATATTTTGGGATGTTATTATATTTGATTTAAGAATGAAGGTAGGAAACCACTGAGGAGTGGTTATGGCTACAAGGTAATAATTGATATTTGGAAAGAATGAATGGAATTCGACTTTATTATTTCTATGTCTTGAAGAATGCTAAAGGGTAACAACATAGGTAAGAATAATCTATCTTCTAAGGGAATAAGATATGGCACTTTCAAGCAGGAGAATATTCTCATGTCATCCAGATCGGTAACGATTAATCCAGTAGTTCCGTAAAAAGGATAAGGAACGATCGAAAGAGAATACGGACAATTGTACCACCGTAAGAGAACAAGTAAAGAATACAGAATGAATAGTGTTTTGGTGGGAGTATATAATAATATGAGACGACACTATATAGAAGCATTCGGAACGGATTTCCGAGTTCATATTAGTGATCCAGGGGGAAAATAAGTGTATGTAAAAGCTGTCGGATTCTGAAAAACCGCACTTTTATTTTCTCCGAGAGTTCCCTGGACACTGATAGCCTTAAGTATTTAACGAATGGATTTAAGGAATATAAATTGGAAAGTTAGAATGAAAGATGGAGAATGAAAGTATTAATATTAAAAAGGATTCCCGGTAAACCCTAATTAGAAATCCGTGAAATATTCCTACGAACGATCAATCGAAACGGGCAATAACCGGACACAGAAACAAGCCAGGAATCAAGATGCATGCATGTGCTAGTAGAAAATATCTAGCAACCAAGTAGTTACTTAAGCAACTAGCACACTTAGAATCAAAACCAAGTACTTAGTTCATTCCATCATCCATCCACTAAAAACCAACACTTGTCTCTTGAAATTACCTCATGCATGACATACTAGCTTTAATAAAGCTACTTTATGAGATAATATCTTAATAATTCAAGATGGGAGCAAGAGGTTAGCCAAGCAAAAACACAAAACAACTCCACCATTCTCTTGAAAAAAATACCATTCGGCTTATGCTCTTAATTCCAAAATCAAAACCCCTCTTCCCACCATCTCTTCATCTTGTAAAAATTATGGTGAGTCTTACATTTCCTAAAAGTGATCCCCTAAAAATTTCAAAGCCAAACTCTCTTGTTTCCATTTTCAAAGAAATCATCAAAGACTAGGGTGAATAGTGATTTTCAAGAACAACTCTTGATTTTCTTGATTTCTAGGATGATCTAAGCTTGGTTATGGGTATACAAGGACTATGCAAAGCTTAGCAAGGTCTTTACACACTCCAAGGAAGGTATAAAGCTCTTGAAACCCTAACCCTTGTTTGAGGTTTAAGCATGTTTATGATAGTTATAACTTAGTTATGGTTATGTTAAGATTATAAGCATGATTATGTATGGATTTTGGATTAATGATGTAAATAGCTAGATGAACGGAAAGGCATTGCTTTGCCTCAGTTCATGTATATAAGTCATGTATATGTTGTTTGGATTGGATACTATGTTTATGGGAAGATTCGAAATTGGTAGATATTCGATTTGCAGCCGTTATAATGCCCGATTTTACAATACCATGTTTTGTATGCCATTTTCCATGTCGAACCCCTACTGTCCAGAGACCTTATCTGCCATGATAGGATAGGTAATGTTCTAAGCTTCGTTTTGATATAAAGATCACGTGAAACGGACTTACGGTTTAGGATTTATGACCAAATTACTAAAAGTAGTTCGTAACTGTAATTGAACCCTCGTAAACTATGTAACGTCATGGCGAATCTTGGTAAATAAATACTAGAGGTAAAAAGGAAGGTGTGAAAGAAAACCGTATGTCAAAAGGATCATTTTTCGAGTCGAGTCGAGGTTAAACGCGAACGAACCCCTAAAAGACGACTCTTTTATAACTTCGGTAAAACACTTAGAAAATGGGCGATAAAACTCGGAGTATAGTATTGGTTCGTAACGATCGACTTTAGAACTCATATGACTTAAGTATGTCCCAAGTATAAGTACAATGACATGTCGTATTAACGAACAAATGTCGGGTCGGATCAGTGATAAAAGTAATCCACTAAAAGGGGTATAACGAGATAACTCGAGAACGTGTTTCGAATTAAGTATAACTTAACTTTTAATATGTTAAGTGATTAATCCCGAATGCCTTGGCTATTTATAGATCACCAAGCTGAACCGGGACCCGCTACCACTACCCCTTACCGTACTCGACTACCAGGCAAGTTTCAATTCCCTTCTTTTAGGCTGTTGTTGTGATTGAATAAATATATATATATGATTGCTGATATACATATGCCATTGCATGCATGCCTACTTTCAAGTTGAATTGATATACTTGTTCCCTGAATGTTATTGTTGGCTTATAAGCTAGATAGTTATATATCAGTTATAAGCCGGTTATTGTAAGACCCTCATAGAAGGGCGTATACATCTTATTAATCAAAAATAGACCGGGAGTCAATATTCCTTGATATATCGAGATTACCTCGGAGGATAATATTTAAGTAAATATTTTCTATTATTCAGGCGACGAATATTATTTGAATATTCATTCGAGATTATTTATTTTAATGATCCTTACTTCAAATAATTATTTGAACGTGATCATTCGACGAATAATATTTGTCAATATTCATTCAGAGTCGAATTGATTATCGATTATTATTTCGAATACTCTTCTAAAGATGAGACTACTAAATGAATATTATGTGGACATTCATTTAGAATATTATTTTATTAAATAAATATTACTTTTGAATATTCATTTAAGATATTAAATACTTGATGAATATTATCTTAATATTCATCTGAAGCTTGATTTAATTATCGAATATTATCTCGAATATTCCTTAAAGCTTGGATTACTAAATGAATATTACTTGATATTCATTTAGAATATTATTCATTAAATGAATATTACTTTATCAATATTCATTTAAATTCCTAATTAATTATGAATATTATTTTGAATATTCATCAGGGTTCTATTTAATCACCGAATATTATTTTAAATATTTTAAATATTCCTTTCAGGACTTATTAAGTAATGAATATTACTTTGAATATTCATTTGATTATTTAATTATGCAATAAATATTCTCCTGATATTTCTTCAGGGATTATTTTGAGAAATACTCTGATTAAAAATATTCTTTCATATTCCCAAATATTCCTTAAATATTTTAACTCAATAAATATTCTCTGAATATTTATTCCATACTTAGAATAACCTCGATAAGGTTTATCTTCTTCGATTATTACAGAAAATATTTCGGAGTCATATTATTATTAATCTTATGTCAAGAAAGGTTCTCAGATATCATTCTTCTTTGAGTCTATCCCCTTAATAATAAGGGAACCTTACTTGGAAAATGTTATTTATCTTGTCGACTTCCCGGTCATAAAGTTTTCTCCTCACTCGCAACTCGGGTGCTGTTGGCTTATTAAGTCGTTGCTTACCTTCTCATCTTTCGAGGGGTAAGATTACTAGAACAAGTTGATATCCGTTACCAAGTAATAACTTGGGAGTTATTGGTAAATTTTCCTTTCCAACTAGATACGACTACTTTGTGGAGTCTTATCAATAAGTATTATACTTGGGGAAAGGGGGACGAACGTTACATTCAGAATCATGAATTCTATTTGAACTAGGAATCGTGTAAGAGGCCGAGTAGCGCCGGTCCATCCCCTTTGGCCCAACCGTTGGCCGGGGAGAGCTAGTAAGGCGGTATACAAGTAAAGCCGTCAGTTCTTCCTTCTACCAGTAGTAAATCTAAATTGAGCTGTACGATCTCGACTGATCATCAAGATTGGAACAGCGGGCGCGGTGAATACTCCATCATTGGTTCATCATCCAAATTTATTTATTTCCTGCAACATGATTACTGTTGGCAGAGTTGGAAAAGGATCATAACTGGAATTGCAACCTTTTCTTGCAAGTTCCTCTTCTTAATAACAATAAGAATATCTCGCTTACTTTGATGTAGCAGATATTTCTACAAACAAATACTTTAAGTTACCTTGTAACTTCATCGTTCATATTATACTGGCATCATTTCCGTAAATGCATGGCATATGGTTTGAAAGATACTTTTGAACTGTTATACATTATCGTTCAGTTATATATTATTGTTGGTGGGCTATTGCTCACCCTTGCTTTATTATTATATCACAACAACAGCTAGACCAGATGACTCGCACAAGGCGCACTCGACGCGGGCGAGGACGATGAGACTACCAGAGCGGAAGAAGAAGATATTGGTAGGGTATATTTATTCTTTCAGTACCAAGAATATGGTCTAGTATGACTTATGTAAATGGATGGCAAAGAGTATGTATTTATAATGAAATTCTTTTGGATTGTAAGAACTCATAATGTGATTAATAAAAAATTTGATTGTTACTCTGATTTCATCTCTGGGATTATAACGGGTGTGTTTTATATTGTTGTGTTGGGTTATAGAGACGTAATTTATTTTATGTTAAGGAAAGTTCAATTGTTGTGGATAGAATTGGAAACCGTAACCACCGGATCCCGGACCCCGGATCTGGGGGTGTTACAGAAGTGGTATCAGAGCGTACGTTATAAACCCCAGAGATGAGGTGACGTTAAAACAATAAATTCAATAAGATAATAAGAACTCTTGCCAAGTTCATAGTCGGACTACTTAATGTAGTGATGACATATAAAACCCTTATGGGAACTCGTAAGTATAATGATAGTAA
Organism: Saposhnikovia divaricata; assembly: GCA_036435485.1. Lineage (NCBI taxonomy): Eukaryota > Viridiplantae > Streptophyta > Magnoliopsida > Apiales > Apiaceae > Saposhnikovia > Saposhnikovia divaricata. The sequence goes on from CM071599.1 coordinate 25,104,316, forward strand.
CTTAGCTCGATATCGTATCGACGAGTAAGGCGACTGACCTTGAGGCATACGAGCAACAGCGCGATGATGCTTTATATGCTGAAGATCAGCGGGTAATTCGATGGAGTACCCTACTGGAGACCCGGAAGAGGTCCCAGCAGATAAGGAAAAATCCTATTAGGATAAGGAGCTTACCCATGGGTAATGAGGGTCGCAGCCAGAATGACTGTGATGATTAAGATATGGTGCTCAGAAAAGTGAGTATAAAGAACCGAGATATTATTAAGAGATCTGAAGATGCATGTTGAATTCATAGCCGGACTACCAGATGTAGTACCAGCAAGAAAGAAGGATTGGAAGAATTACTTGAGATCTTATACGAAAATAGATGAGAATCCTTAGAGATTTTCATCTTAACAAAGAAAGAGCTAGAGGGATGTATGATTATCAAAGACATCGATTTAGAGCGAGGAGCAGAGTCCCTAGGAATAGTTGAGAAGGAGGTAGTAAGTGCCATATCATTTGATAAATGAATTAGTATGAATATGGTCAGTAATAATTCGCCATGAGAAGGCAGGTGTCGTAGGTTGTAAATTATGGAACCAAATTGAGGTTAACAAGGTGGTTTTATTAAGGAAAATGTTCATTTTATGAATGAATCATTTAGAAAGTAAAGACATTGGGAAGTGATAGCATGATTGGGTAAAGTTATATAAGGAAGTAGTAAGCAAGACAATGATCTCAGAACCTACCGGAAGATAAGACCAGTGAGTCAAGATGAACTCGTAATGAGACTACTGCCAGAGACTGAGTATAGAGTTAATTCAACTCAGTTAAATGATGAACCAGAAACGTTAGATGCATGTGATTCAGAGGAATATTAAATTCCTTCTTCTCTTTGAATGGATTATAGTAGTTACCTTAAGTTTACTCCGACACGGAATTATAATAGATCAAGTAATACGATCAGCAGTTAAAGAGAAAAATGTGAGAAAATCTTCCATGAGCTAAAAGGTGAAATTGGTAATGACCAAGAGCTGGCATTGCTTAATGGAAAAAGGAGACTTTGTGCTTCCAATGACGCTTTGCATAAAGGGTTAGGTAGACCGACATTTGGTAGTATTAAATATCGGGACGTTGTGACAGGTTTCAGTTTGAAACTATTGATTCCCTTCTAAGGGATGGATATAATTGATTCCTCTCCAGTGGGTAAACTTCCAATCTGATGATGATTATTTCGTTAACTATGACTGCTTATGATTCCACCTGCTTGGAGGTTCATAGAACTATTCTTCAGGTTTCGAAACTGGTCTCCTTAATGTTACCAGTAGGTGGGTAGATTGATCAAAATTTCCCTGAGTCTAGAAAGGAATTCGGTGAATTTTGGAAAACCTTGTCTTTCTGATTATCAGAGAATGTCATGGAAGAGAGTAAAAATTGGAGCAAACCCTGTGATTTGGGTAAGGATGCTGTAAAATGGGTTAGTAAACGGACCCTGAGCATTACAATCGACGGTAGTGATAAAATGATGAAGTAAGATTGGACGAAAATAGGAAATGTAAGTAAGAAACCAGCCGGACTGAGAAATTCCAGGATTGACTTAAATGAAAAGGCTGTTATGCCAGGAATGGTAAGCTTGTGTGGCACGCAGGATTGATAAGAATAGTTGAAAAGATAAAAGTGGAGGGAAGGCGACCGGAGACGGTGCCGAGTAGTCGATTAAGACTTATATGGGGTAAAGTTTTGGAAAGGTAGAAAGGTATCAAAGAAGAAGGCACTATGCCGGCAATTGCTAGAAAAGTAATGCTATTAGCCAACCCCTAAAATCAGATATTTTTATGTGTGGCCAGATGAGGCCAAGTCACAACGGACTATAAAGTGACTAGACCAGCAATGAAAAGACAAAGCAGGGTTGCTTCTAAGAAAGCACCGACTGCAAGGGCTTCTGATATAAAGGAAACATTAATGAGATCGTTTGAATCTTCTGCCGAACAACCCATGTTTTGATGGGGAATTTACTGGACCTTTTGGGATGGGGTAACCCGTACTAAAGTGACTCATGTGTATATGGTGGTCCAAGATTTCGAGTAAAATGGAAGTATAGTGACTTGAGATGTATGATGTTAGGGTATCATGAATACCATGAACATATTACGACTAGGGAAGTAAACAACGAAGGTTTATGAAGAGAGTATAGAAATGGTCAGAGATGGATCAGTTTGCTGTAGAAATTTTTTTTTCTAAGGCAAGTACATTTGAGAAGAACGATAAGTACTAAGAGATTCACGTTGAACTCGACCAATATCTTCCAAAACATCCTTGTTGCCATTACCAAGTTCGGTAAGAGAGGAGATAGGCATACGTTGCCTTTTTGGAAGGCCAAATAGGCTGACAACTATTTGAGAGAAGAGGGTGGCATTAAACCACCGATCGATTATCAAATGAGAATGATTGAAAAGAGACCTTTATTAAGGATACATGATCTGATTGCCAATTATAAGATGCAAGAATTCCTTGGCAGTTGAATTAAGGATAGGATATCCATAGATTAAGGCAAACCCTGGGGAATGCACAAGGGGTGGCATTAACCCTAATAACGACATTATGACTTCAGATGATATGAGCTGGACTTGCTAAGGCAACAATGATCGGTAAGGATTATTAAAAAGAGTTCTGGAAAGAACATAGATAGAATTATTAGAGTATTGATCAATGACATTTTGATATACCTGGTACCCAGAAAATACCGGAGGAATGATAAGGATGGCCTATGAAACCTTACAAAGAAAAAGGTAATATTCCGAACTTCAAAAATGGAAGTTTGGTAAGGAATGTATGACATCGTAACAATAATGCCAGATGAGGCATGTATGAAACCCTGAGGAAGTATGGGTTGAACCTATAAAGGTTGAGATTATCCTAAGATAAAGAAAGAACTAAGAAAAGAAGTATCCTAAGTAGGATTGGGAATAAACGTGATAAAGTTCCCACGGCTAGGTGGAAGCAATGACTTATGGAAATGACTGATAGTTATATTTTCTCCTTCAGCAGAGCTTAAGGGAGAATGCTTTAACCCAACAGTGATGGGAATGAGGTAGAAAAACTTGAGCTGGAATGTACCCAGAAAACATGGGTTACAAGAAATCATTATCATCAAGAAAGGCCAATGAGGTGGCCGACAATCTAAGTATAAAGGAATAATTACAAATGTTCATACCGAAGAAACAGGATGATATTTGGAAGGACCTTGAAGGTCATATCGGAATGGAGGAATTTACATTCCTTCTGATGACTGTGCAAGAATTAACAGTAATAATAGTTTAATTAAAGATTCGATTCCTGATGGATTCTTAAGCATGTTACGTACCTTAGAAGGTCCCGTTTTGAGGCAAACCAGGACCATGGTACAAAATTGATGAAGTAAACCGTTAAGTTTCCAGTCTTTTATGGAAGATGCATAAGTGATAGTTTCATCAACCGGACCTAGCTGCGATGCTTGAAACTCTTCTGCAATTCTATCTGCTTCACGTTATATCTACATCAAGTTCAGGAAGTGTTCCTTATGGATAAGGAATAATGATTACTTTGTCTCCCTAAGGGATTTGAAACCCGTAGGGTTAGCTATTAACGCACTACGTAAACAACAAGCGATGGTGATTCTTCTAAGAAAGGAGATGACAACGTAAAGATAAAGAAAGTGCTGCTATTGATAAGCTAAATGGCATGTTGATGAATGACAAGCAAGTTTGTGTTAGTGTACTTCTGCACAAACAAGATAGAGAATATGAGGTTGATAATTCGTGATGCTAAACGTATTCCCGTAGAAAGAATTAATGAGACTTGGAGGGAAGGGCGGTTGAGCCCAAGACTTATTGGGCCACCTGAGAGTTTAAAGTGTTCGGACGGCGGTATTCGAGCCAGCCTTACCCCCAAAATTATAGCACGGTCATAACGGGTTTTCATGTGGCCAGGCTACGCCAGTAAAATGCAGATGTTCAACAGATGATAGGAGTACGAGCATGTAGATATACGACCTGGTCTGACTTACGAAAGACAACCTGTGGAAAACCACGGATAGAAAAGAACAAGTGATGAGAAACAAGGTTGGCAGAAGTAGATTATATGAATCTAAGTTAAAGGAATCGGGCCAGATTCATTTCGGAAAGTTTAAATTGAAATAACGTGATGATTATAGAATAAATGAGACGGAATACCGATAAGGAGGTATCAAGTGCAAAAAGGTGTCTCAATAAAGAGGTGAAGGTGAAAGTAAATAATAGAAATGAGTAAGAATCAGCTAATAAGAAGGATGTGATTGATAAAGAAAAGGTTGGGGAAGCAACTATGGAATGAGAAGCAAGGAATGTTATGAATGGGTTTTCTAATGAATTCTCAGGATGACAACCTGATAGTGTCAATATTATAGTTATGAAAAAGCTAGTAACATGATATGGGATGTCAGTAATAATGATGTCAAGTGAGAAATCTAAGATTTAACCCGAAAGGTTGAAGGATTTCCCGAATGTGAGTATCGCTAAGATTGAACAAGAGTATTTGTCCATAGAATAATGGACAAAGCAGCAAGATATGTTGACACGTGAGATTGCGATCAAATAGTATTGGATATAATTATGATTAATTTCTTCTTTGATAAACCTCTATAGTTCAGAGGTAAATTCTGAGTATGATATTCTACAATCATGAAAGCTTTCTATAATCCTTTAGAACCCTTTTCTCTTCTTCTCTCTTATTCATCTTCTTTATGAATTGAGAAGAACAACCCTTTTAGGAGGGGAGGTACTGCTACGTGACTATCTGTCTATGTGATAGAAGTCTAAGTGGAATGCCATGACTTGTTTAATTGCTTGTCAAGTACTAAAGGCTGGCCCCCTTCTGTACTAACTATGCAATATGACAAATGTTCAATTGATCATAGTGATCTCTCAATAAGCCTTTCCACTACTCTATATTGATCGAGATTGCGAAGATTAAAGCGATCAGGAAATGCACAGTACGAGCGAGGTTTCCTCCGAATCGTAGGGTGATAGTGATACCAATGTTACTGCAGGTATCAATAAGGATAAGACTGAGTAAGAGTATAACCCGGATAGTGAGTTGTACGAAAAGTAGCAACGTTGATGGAAAAAGGATAAAGTATGAATTGTAGCACTAGAAGATGTGCTGAGGAAGGGTAGAACGACTAAGAATTGACCGGGAAGCTAAAGAGTGAACGACAGGCAAACGACTCTTTGCTTCCTACCTGATTCCGGGACGGAATCCTTTTAAGGAGGGGAGACTGTAAGAACCCCAAATTTTGGATATAATTAAAAATTTTTATTAAGTAATGATAAAATGAAGAACAATGATTCCGACAACAAGGTCACCAGCTCTAATGAATGGTGGTTTCAAAGAACAATGATTGTAATGAATGGATATTGCTTGGGACAATGATCCTGATGCATTGGTATATTGTCAGAATAGAGTAATTCGATGGTTGAGGACCTAGATAAGAATAATCTACCATCCAGGAAGGAGCTAATGGATCCTTGAAGGGAAATGAGTACGTGCATAGTGTTTCCCATACGTGCATAGTATTTCCCGTACGTGCATAGTGTTTCCCGTACGTGCATAGTGTTTCCTGTACGTGCATAGTAATTTGGTGGATGAATAGTGATTTTGTAAGTTGGAAAACATTTCACGCCACCCTATGTACGGGACGTGATATGGATGTTTCGAAGTCATATTAGTAATACGCGGAGGAAATAAGTTAATGCAGAGACGATCGGAATTCAGAAATTCCAAATTCTTTTTCGGTATAATATTTGACCGGACAGTGGATTAAATATTATTATAATCCAAGAATTGAGATATTAACTTTGAGGATTTGATATTTTGGGATGTTATTATATTTGATTTAAGAATGAAGGTAGGAAACCACTGAGGAGTGGTTATGGCTACAAGGTAATAATTGATATTTGGAAAGAATGAATGGAATTCGACTTTATTATTTCTATGTCTTGAAGAATGCTAAAGGGTAACAACATAGGTAAGAATAATCTATCTTCTAAGGGAATAAGATATGGCACTTTCAAGCAGGAGAATATTCTCATGTCATCCAGATCGGTAACGATTAATCCAGTAGTTCCGTAAAAAGGATAAGGAACGATCGAAAGAGAATACGGACAATTGTACCACCATAAGAGAACAAGTAAAGAATACAGAATGAATAGTGTTTTGGTGGGAGTATATAATAATATGAGACGACACTATATAGAAGCATTCGGAACGGATTTCCGAGTTCGTATTAGTGATCCAGGGGGAAAATAAGTGTATGTAAAAGCTGTCGGATTCTGAAAAACCGCACTTTTATTTTCTCCGAGAGTTCCCTGGACACTGATAGCCTTAAGTATTTAACGAATGGATTTAAGGAATATAAATTGGAAAGTTAGAATGAAAGATGGAGAATGAAAGTATTAATATTAAAAAGGATTCCCGGTAAACCCTAATTAGAAATCCGTGAAATATTCCTACGAACGATCAATCGAAACGGGCAATAACCGGACACAGAAACAAGCCGGGAATCAAGATGCATGCATGTGCTAGTAGAAAATATCTAGCAACCAAGTAGTTACTTAAGCAACTAGCACACTTAGAATCAAAACCAAGTACTTAGTTCATTCCATCATCCATCCACTAAAAACCAACACTTGTCTCTTGAAATTACCTCATGCATGACATACTAGCTTTAATAAAGCTACTTTATGAGATAATATCTCAATAATTCAAGATGGGAGCAAGAGGTTAGCCAAGCAAAAACACAAAACAACTCCACCATTCTCTTGAAAAAAATACCATTCGGCTTATGCTCTTAATTCCAAAATCAAAACCCCTCTTCCCACCATCTCTTCATCTTGTAAAAATTATGGTGAGTCTTACATTTCCTAAAAGTGATCCCCTAAAAATTTCAAAGCCAAACTCTCTTGTTTCCATTTTCAAAGAAATCATCAAAGACTAGGGTGAATAGTGATTTTCAAGAACAACTCTTGATTTTCTTGATTTCTAGGATGATCTAAGCTTGGTTATGGGTATACAAGGACTATGCAAAGCTTAGCAAGGTCTTTACACACTCCAAGGAAGGTATAAAGCTCTTGAAACCCTAACCCTTGTTTGAGGTTTAAGCATGTTTATGATAGTTATAACTTAGTTATGGTTATGTTAAGATTATAAGCATGATTATGTATGGATTTTGGATTAATGATGTAAATAGCTAGATGAACGGAAAGGCATTGCTTGGCCTCAGTTCATGTATATAAGTCATGTATATGTTGTTTGGATTGGATACTATGTTTATGGGAAGATTCGAAATTGGTAGATATTCGATTTACAGCCGTTATAATGCCCGATTTTACAATACCATGTTTTGTATGCCATTTTCCATGTCGAACCCCTACTGTCCAGAGACCTTATCTGCCATGATAGGATAGGTAATTTTCTAAGCTTCGTTTTGATATAAAGATCACGTGAAACGGACTTACGGTTTAGGATTTATGACCAAATTACTAAAAGTAGTTCGTAACTGTAATTGAACCCTCGTAAACTATGTAACGTCATGGCGACTCTTGGTAAATAAATACTAGAGGTAAAAAGGAAGGTGTGAAAGAAAACCGTATGTCAAAAGGATCATTTTTCGATTTATTAAAAATGTTCGAGTCGAGGTTAAACGCGAACGAACCCCTAAAAGACGACTCTTTTATAACTTCGGTAAAACACTTAGAAAACGGGCGATAAAACTCGGAGTATAGTATTGGTTCGTAACGATCGACTTTAGAACTCATATGACTTAAGTATGTCCCAAGTATAATTACAATGACATGTCGTATTAACGAACAAATGTCGGGTCGGATCAGTGATAAAAGTAATCCACTAAAAGGGGTATAACGAGATAACTCGAGAACGTGTTTCGAATTAAGTATAACTTAACTTTTAATATGTTAAGTGATTAATCCCGAATGCCTTGGCTATTTATAGATCACCAAGCTGAACCGGGACCCGCTACCACTACCCCTTACCGTACTCGACTACCAGGCAAGTTTCAATTCCCTTCTTTTAGGCTGTTGTTGTGATTGAATAAATATATATATATGATTGCTGATATACATATGCCATTGCATGCATGCCTACTTTCAAGTTGAATTGATATACTTGTTCCCTGAATGTTATTGTTGGCTTATAAGCTAGATAGTTATATATCAGTTATAAGCCGGTTATTGTAAGACCCTCATAGAAGGGCGTATACATCTTATTAATCAAAAATAGACCGGGAGTCAATATTCCTTGATATATCGAGATTACCTCGGAGGATAATATTTAAGGAAATATTTTCTATTATTCAGGCGACGAATATTATTTGAATATTCGTTCGAGATTATTTATTTTAATGCTCCTTACTTCAAATAATTATTTGAACGTGATCATTCGACGAATAATATTTGTCAATATTCATTCAGAGTCGAATTGATTATCGATTATTATTTCGAATACTCTTCTAAAGATGAGACTACTAAATGAATATTATGTGGACATTCATTTAGAATATTATTTTATTAAATAAATATTACTTTTGAATATTCATTTAAGATATTAAATACTTGATGAATATTATCTTAATATTCATCTGAAGCTTGATTTAATTATCGAATATTATCTCGAATATTCCTTAAAGCTTGGATTACTAAATGAATATTACTTGATATTCATTTAGAATATTATTCATTAAATGAATATTACTTTATCAATATTCATTTAAATTCCTAATTAATTATGAATATTATTTTGAATATTCATCAGGGTTCTATTTAATCACCGAATATTATTTTAAATATTTTAAATATTCCTTTCAGGACTTATTAAGTAATGAATATTACTTTGAATATTCATTTGATTATTTAATTATGCAATAAATATTCTCCTGATATTTCTTCAGGGATTATTTTGAGAAATACTCTGATTAAAAATATTCTTTCATATTCCCAAATATTCCTTAAATATTTTAACTCAATAAATATTCTCTGAATATTTATTCCATACTTAGAATAACCTCGATAAGGTTTATCTTCTTCGATTATTACAGAAAATATTTCGGAGTTATATTATTATTAATCTTATATCAAGAAAGGTTCTCAGATATCATTCTTCTTTGAGTCTATCCCCTTAATAATAAGGGAACCTTACTTGGAAAATGTTATTTATCTTGTCGACTTCCCGGTCATAAAGTTTTCCCTTCACTCGCAACTCGGGTGCTGTTGGCTTATTAAGTCGTTGCTTACCTTCTCATCTTTCGAGGGGTAAGATTACTGGAACAAGTTGATATCCGTTACCAACTAATAACTTGGGAGTTATTGGTAAATTTTCCTTTCCAACTAGATATGACTACTTTGTGGAGTCTTATCAACAAGTATTATACTTGGGGAAAGGGGGACGAACGTTACATTCAGAATCATGAATTCTATTTGAACTAGGAGTCGTGTAAGAGGCCGAGTAGCACCGGTCCATCCCCTTTGGCCCAACCGTTGGCCGGGGAGAGCTAGTAAGGCGGTATACAAGTAAAGCCGTCAGTTCTTCCTTCTACCGGTAGTAAATCTAAATTGAGTTGTACGATCTCGACTGATCATCAAGATTGGAACAGCGGGCGCGGTGAATACTCCATCATTGGTTCATCATCCAAATTTATTTATTTCCTGCAACATGATTACTGTTGGCAGAGTTGGAAAAGGATCATAACTAGAATTGCAACCTTTTCTTGCAAGTTCCTCTTCTTAATAACAATAAGAATATCTCGCTTACTTTGATGTAGCAGATATTTCTACAAACAAATACTTTAAGTTACCTTGTAACTTCATCGTTCATATTATACTGGCATCATTTCCGTAAATGCATGGCATATGGTTTGAAAGATACTTTTGAACTGTTATACATTATCGTTCAGTTATATATTATTGTTGGTGGGCTATTGCTCACCCTTGCTTTATTATTATATCACAACAACAGCTAGACCAGATGACTCGCACAAGGCGCACTCGACGCGGGCGAGGACGATGAGACTACCAGAGCTGAAGAAGAAGCTATTGGTAGGGTATATTTATTCTTTCAGTACCAAGAATATGGTCTAGTATGACTTATGTAAATGGATGGCAAAGAGTATGTATTTATAATGAAATTCTTTGGATTGTAAGAACTCATAATGTGATTAATAAAAAATTTGATTGTTACTCTGATTTCATCTCTGGGATTATAACGGGTGTGTTTTATATTGTTGTGTTGGGTTATAGAGACGTAATTTATTTTATGTTAAGGAAAGTTCAATTGTTGTGGACAGAATTGGAAACCGTAACCACCGGATCCCGGACCCCGGATCTGGGGGTGTTACATAATTTCTTTCAGAAGCTTCATTTTGTTGATGGTACTGATGGATGATGGATCATGAAAGTAGGATGCTACTGGAACTTCTTTAACTTTTTGAAATTTTCATTGTATGAACTATGTAAATTGTAATCTAAGCAAGGAGTATTCTAAGTAAGGAGTATTCTACTGGAGACAATACTTAATGCAAGTGCAATCTTTTTTGTACATGATATTTATCTAGTAAATATGTTTTGTATTTATACAAGTTCGGGTTCGAGTTCGAGTCGAGCCGAAATTTTGAGTTTTCGATCGAACCTAATCGAGTTTCGAGTATACTCGGCTCGACTCGAGTATATAAACGGATAAAAAATCTTGTTCGAGCTCGGCTAGTATACATTTTCGAGTCGAGTCAAGCTGCACTAAATGAGTTCGACCTCGAGCTGCTCGCAAGCAGCTCGACTCGAATTACAGCCCTACAAATCCCCGAATTGTCAATTACAACCTGACTGTGAAACAAAAAATGAGCTAAACAAATAGTCGTTTTGTTTTCAAATCGCTTAACACATTGAATATCCAAATTCTTTAAACTAAAAAGCATTACAATTACATCTCGAGTAATCTAACCTGCATCAACTGTGAAACTAGTTGCATCGCAATTGGCCTTCACTTAAGAACCATCTGTAGCCCAATGTTCAGAACTATCAGTTACATCAACTGATATTGGAGCAACAAATGCCCCCAAAATATGAACAATTTTTTGTTGTGAAAGGTGAGCTCTTGCGGTATCCACCACCGTCCCAGATTCGATGCAAGCCTTACAGATCTCCCAAGAAATCCTTCTCAGAAAAATTACCGAAACCCGTAACAAGACACACAAAAACATTAAAACATAACACAACATCCCAAAAAGATGGGCACGACTAACAACCTTGATCACAAGGTACTCAACAAGATCTCACGCAAAAAGAAATAGATCTCGATTTAGTGAAAAATTGGTAAATAAAGAGAGGATGGAAAAATGAAAGAGGCTTAATTGATGAAGGGGGATGAAGGTGTAAAATGAAGAAGTGATCGCTAGAACCCTAATTGTCACTCAAAACAGCACTCTATTTTTTTCAATCATTCCAAGCAAATATAACAATGGATTTGTTGGTGCCATTGACGACCGATACATATCTAATTTGTGGTCAAATTTAAGCTTGTACTTCCTCTTTCCCTCTCATTTTTTACACTTTCCTTTTTTGACGTCCCACCAATTCTTTACATTACTAAAAATAGTAACTTTTAAAATAAAATACATTATTACATTCATTACTTCATTCCACTTTTTCAACACTTTAAACTAATACAACCACTACTTCACTTATTTTAACATTAAATCACTATTACACTCACTACTTCATTTATTTTAAAAATATTACACCCACTATCTTTGATCCCCGTGCGCAAACACAATGTAAAGAAAACAAGGGGGAACAGAGGGAGTAATTAGTTTAACCTTTCACTGAACAATACTAGTGATTAATTTTTGATTAATCACTAGTATTGTTCAAGTGAAAGGTTAAACTAATTACTTATATGAGCGCGATTGGATAGCCCAAGTGGTAAAGGGTGTATACACTGTTGTCCCAAGTCATGAGTTCGACTCTCATTCATCCGAGAATTATCTTAGAACGAATACTAAATTGTAAGGCATATAAGCTTGCATAGTAAAAAAAATAAATTTTACGATTATAATATCAAATATTCGTCGTAAATAGTAATATTTATTGCGGTGTAATCTGTTGGATGTTGAACACTGAAACCATGACATGCAAACTTACTTTCGATGATCAACAGACAAGACAGTACTCGTCGTGCATATAAATATGCATATGTATAAGGTACAAAAAATTTACAAATTATTCAGATGACTAGTCGAATTAGCTAAACTGCTTGCTAGCTAGCTTATAAGCTAGGGTTTAAAGCCTTCTAGGTCTTGACTTATAAATTTTAAGCTCTACCTCTTTTCAAGCAGCTGGGGCAAAATCATAATCGCCATCATCGTCGTTGTCATCACCATCGTCTCCGTCATCACCTTCAATGGATGTCGCATAGTCATTTCCCATGCCATCATCTTCCATCCTTGTAAATTCGTAGCACACCAGCAAGCACCATAAGTTAATCTTCAAGAGATTAGACATTTTTCCTAAATTTTTGCTAGCCTATACTAAAAGGAGACAAAATCCTAGATAAGGTGATACAAATTGTTGTTATATTATGGTATAGTTGAGTCCACTTATTTATATAGAAAATATTCTGAATCATGAAATTTAAAAAAGCCTTAAAAATGCTAACTATGTCCAATAGTTTGACACTTTTTAATAATGCCAACTTTGTCTTGTTTATTAAATTTTTATCTTTAGTCTCATTAATTCATATCCTGTTACATTTTTTTTTTCAAAATTTATCTTCGTCTCAAATTTATTGTTTAGTTTGATTTTTGCCACGTAACATATGGTGCACTGAATACATAGATTCGTAATTGAAAATTTTGTTTATAAAAACACTTACAAAAATATGTACTTCAATTTATTTAAAAATATGTATAAAAAATTTATCATTTATATCCTTTCTGTTATGGAATGAAAACTAGGTTACGATTTGTAATTAATGCAAGGGTGTGTGAGCTTCGTGCTTTAATGGCTGCTCTCGTGCTTGTGGCTAAATCTGCCTTCACAAGATGCCTACGTACTTTGATGAATATCAAAGATCAATCCAAAAAACGTAGTTCTGAGGATGAGGGGTCAGGCCCTTTATATATGCTTGAGAAGCCTTAGAATTATGGTAGGATTTGGAGACTTGGTGGATAAGTCTTTGAGGAAGGTTTTAGATCTATCCCTTATAGGAATCAGTTTCTATATCGAATTGGATGCCTTGGTGGCTAAGTCTGAAGGGGATATTATCCTTATCCAACTCTTATTGCTGAGTCGTTTATTTCCCCCAATATTAATTACGAAATTAATATTAAAATAGGGATTCTGACCTCATTAATGGGCCCCACGTTTGGACCATACTGGGTCTAGTTAATACCATATTAAATGTGTCTTTAGGGCTTATTTCAGCCCATATCATTTGCCCCCCAACTTCTTAGGAAAACTGATCAGGTTTTCGTAGAAGTTATATTTGCCTTAATCGAGACTTGGGGTCATTTTTATCCCTTACCTGGGACTTCTTAATTTTCCTACCCTTATATGGGAATTTTGGTTTACACTAGTGTTTCACGAGTATCATCTTGATTGTAAAGTGTGGAGCGACCTACACATTTACGACGATTTGCCTTATTCGAGGCTTTAACTTGTGCTTGCTTCTAGCAATTTCGGCACTTTTATACAGCTTTTATGCATTATGAGCATAAATGATTGCTCAATTTGCCAAGAAAATATTTCTATAATTTTTCTCGTATTTTTCTGTACTTTTCCTAATATTTTAGGAATTTTTATGTACCCACAGGTATTTTTCTTAATTATTCCTAATAATTTAGGAATTTTTACGTACCCACAGGTATTTTAATCATTTTTGGATATTTCTCCAAAAATAATCAACAGTACTTTCAAGCATAAAATAATTTTTCTGTTTTTCGGAAATTATTTTTCAATCTCCCAATCATTATTTTTCAGAATTTTTAAAGGATTAACTTTAAAAAGACATCCTGCCAAAAAATGCTTCCTGGGCGTGGGTACCCCCACCAAGGAGACACTTTCCCTAGGCACGCCTAGGAAATTTGGTCTCCTGGGCATGGGTGTACCTTCGTCCTTTAAGAGTCATCCTGGGCGTGGGTACCCCCGCCAAGGAGACACCCTCCTTGGGCACGCCTAGGAGGTTTGGTCTCCTGGGCGTGGGTGTACCCTTCCTTAAGAGAAATCGAGTTGGGCGTGAGTACCCCCGCCAAGGAGACACCTTCCTTAGGCACGCCTAGGAGGTTTGGTCTCCTGGGCGTGGGTATACCCTTCTTTAAGAAAAATCAACTTGGGCGTGGGTACCCCCGCCAAGGAGACACCTTCCTTAGGCACGCTTAGGAGGTTTGGTCTCCTGGGCGTGGGTATACCCTTCTTTAAGAAAAATCAACTTGGGCGTGGGTATCCCCGCCAAGGAGACACCTTCCTTAGGCACGCCTAGGAGGTTTGGTCTCCTGGGCGTGGGTATGCCCTTCTTCAAGAAAAATCGACTTGGGCGTGGGTACCCCCGCCAAGGAGACACTTTCCTTAGGCACGCCTAGGAACTTTGGTCTCCTGGGCGTGGGTATGCCCTTTTAATTGGGCCTCCTGCCTTTAAATTCTGATGGGCTTTTGTTCTATTTTCTAAAAATGTCATAGAACATTCTAGAATTAATTCAAAATTTGAATTTTATGGGCTTCCCGCCTATTCAAAGGCCCAGTCACCTGTTGACAGCCCATTTACTTGCTATAACCGGTTGAGTGACCATGAACTCTATAAAAGAGTGGTGTGCGTCCCTCATTTCTCATCTCACTATTCAGCAAAAATTATCTCTCACTATCCCACAAATACTTTCCAAAAAGCTCTGCTAGGGTTCTGTCGCGAGGCGATTTCCGGCGTCTTTCCTCCGCCCTATTCTCCAGTTTCCGTTTGAAGATCGTTGAATCTTCATCTTTCCCAATTTCTTTTTTCAACATTTCTGGGTTTCAAGCCTTCAAGGGAAGCATTTCAATGGAGGATTCCAGCTCTTCAGGCCAGTCACAACTCGCTAACACTTCTACCACCGCTCCACGGCTTTCAAGGGGTAAGAACCCTAAAACATCTCTTGTCCATGCCAGCGTTTTTTCCCTTAGAGATCTTTTAAATGAGTTTGGTCAAGCTTTTCCCAATATGCTTCATTTAGATGCTTATGAGTATAAATCAAAATACAAACAGCATAGGGTAGATATTCTAGCCCAACTTTTTCGTATTAATGGGCCTTATAGGGCCGTAGTTCCGGCCTCTAATGAAAGGGCTTGTCACCCAAAGCCTGGGGCCATTAGGGTTTACAAAGAGACTTTTTATGCTGGTTTTCGCCTTCCACCTCCTCCTTTTGTTTGCCGTCTTTTGGCTGAAGCCAGGGTTTGTCCAACCCAATTTATGCCAAATGCCTGGCGTTTTATCTATTGTTTCATGGTCCAATGTAAGAAACATGGGCTTGAGCCCAGTATTTCTGTTTTTCGATATTTATTCAAATTTGTCAATTCTTCTGACAATTCGGGCTGGGTCAAAATCCAACATCGTTCTTTAGCCCGTTCTTGTTTTGTTTCGGACTCCGCCCCTGATTCCCTTCCTGATTGGAAGAGGGAGTGGTTTTATATCTTTTTGGATGGGGATGATTGGGACAACTATTTTCGGCCCAATTTCTGCAGAGCCGTTGATGGGCCTGTCAGGAGTATAAAATTGGGTGTGGAAGAAGAGGCTGCCATAGCTTTGTTAACGTCTGATAATTTGCATCAATGTGCAAATTTGATTTCTGAAGATTCATTGCAGGCCCATGGGCTAAGCGATTTGGGCCCTGAGGGTAATTAACTTGAAATTCTCACCTCTTGCTTTATTAACATTTTATGCTAGATATAACTTTCTAACACTTTGTAATCATTTCGCAGCCAAAGCTGCTCTGGGGGCAATTTTTAAGCAGAGGGAGGCTGCTGCTGCTAGGGTGGTAACAGAGAACCCTAGGGCCAAAAGGGCCAGGACTGATGATGCTTCTCCCGCAGTGGAGCGTGTTCCTGCTTTTCTTCAAGAAAAGCCAGTTCCCATTGAGGAAGACCTCACTCCCTTTACAGTGGGATGGGGTTTATGCAATAGGGACACAGCTGTAGGTGACTCTAGGGCTGCAGCTGAGTGGTCTAGGACGTGGTTACTCCACGAGATAGGGTCCACATTGTGGAGTCCTCTGATGACTTGCAGATTGAGCTTCTTGGGACCCAAGCTGTTGCTTCGGTAATTTCTTGTTCAACTTCTTTAATTTAATTGTATTTCCGTTTCCCTTATTCACTTGCTTTCTTTGCAGATGAACGCCTACCTTCAGGCCGCTGTTCATAACCTGAAGGAGGTACGTGCTGATAAGACTATAGCTGAGAGGGACAGAGATAGATATTTTGACTCCTCTGAGGCAAACTTTGCTCGTTTTAGGGAGGTGGAAAAGGAGCTGGCTGCTGAGAAGGAGAAGAACAGGAAGCTACAGCTGGAGGTGCAGCAGAACAGGGAACACATCATTGCTGATTACAAGGCTTCTAAGGACTTTCAAGATGTCCTGAATGCCGAGTATGATGCAAACTTTCCTGGTACCTTCAAGGAGTGTTGGGAGGAGATCATCGAGGAACTGAGTGGGAAGATTGAGGGGGTGTCCCTGCAGAGGTTCCCGGTTCCTGCCATCCCTGGAGTGACAGCTGCTATGGAGGTTGCTACAGAGACAGCTGTGGATGGGGACTCTCAGCCCATTCAGGATCCACCTTCTTCTACTGGGATAGAGGCAACAGATCCTTCTTCTACCCAGGGAGATGTTGTAGTTGATGACCTAGATGCATAGATGGCCCTGCGTGGCTTATTTCTGTTTTTTATCTTTATTTATTCTGAACTTTTGCCCTTCGGGGTTTATGACTTAACTTATCTATGTAGCTAGTTTCTTTTGTTTCTATATTCTCGTTTTTGCTTATAGTTCGTTAAAATTTAGAATTTTTCGAGTACTTGGCCCTCTGGCTGGTACTAAACTCACAAGCTAGTTCAACGTTTGCCTTTCATGTTTATTTTAACAAGGAGAAATAACTCATAGAGAAAACAGAATAAATTCCATTATGCTGTCAAAGGATATCAATAGAATGGGTTCAACCCTTACATAAATACTCTATCTTCTACTGGGAGCAACATGCTCTATAATGGTTTCATTCGAACCTTATTCCTAATAAATAGATAAAAGTCCAAGCCTTCGTCAAAAGAACTTAAACATAATAAACTTTGAGGTTCACAGCATGCCATGTTCGGGGCACCTCAACCCCGTCCAAGGTTTCTAACTTGTAGGATCCTCGTCCTAACACCTTTCTGACTAGATAAGGTCCTTCCCAATTTGGTGCTAACTTTCCTTTCTGGCCAACTCCTGAGGCTTCAATTTTCCTTAAAACCATGTCGCCTTGTCGAAAGAATCTTTCCCTAACTCTCTGGTTGTAGTGAAAAGAGGCTCTCTTCTGATATTCAGCATTCCTTGCATTAGCTTCATCTCTAACCTCGTCAATCAAGTCGAGGGCAAGTCTCATTCCTTCGTCATTAGTTTCTGGCTCATATGCCTCAACTCGAGGTGACGCTTGCATGATCTCTAAAGGTACAACTGTCTCAGCTCCATAAGCCAGCAAAAATGGGGTTGCTCCAGTTGTTACCTTACAAGTGGTACGATATGCCCAAAGTATGGGCAGCAATTCATCTACCCAAGTGTTCCTAGAGCGTTCGACCCTCTTTTTCAGTCCATCAAGGATAATCCGATTAGCTACCTCAGCTTGCCCATTGGCTTGTGGGTGTGCCACTGAGGTAAAACGGAGCTCAATCGCATTTTCTTCACAATACTTCTTGTACTCTTCATTATTGAACTGTGTCCCATTGTCTGTTACAAGGATTCGTGGGATTCCGTATCTGCAAATTATGTTCTCCCAAAAGAACTGGGAAACTTGCTTGGTGGTTATCTTGGCCAGAGGTTTAGCCTCAATCCACTTAGTGAAGTAATCAATGGCCATTATTAGGAATTTCCTTTGCGCTGAAGCCATGGGAAAAGGCCCAAGTATATCCATCCCCCACATCGCAAATGGAATGGGAGAGTTAATTGAAGTTAAGATCTCAGGCGGTTGCCTCACAATTGGGGCATGCTTCTGGCATCTCTCACATCTCTTGACATAGTTTTGTGCATCAGTCAACATCTCCGGCCAATAGAACCCTAAACGAATTATCTTGTGAGCTAGGGCTCTGCCCCCCAAGTGTTGCCCACAGATCCCTTCATGAACTTCCTCCAATGCTTCTCTTGCCTCTTGAGGCCTTAAACACTTCAAGTATGGGATGACAAACGACCTTTTGTACAGAATGCCTTCAATCAAAGTGTATCTCAATGCTCTTACTGAAATTTTTCGTGCCTCCAAGGCATTGTCTGGGAGCCATCCGGTCTCAAGTTGTGCCTTGATAGGGTCTATCCAAGAGCATCCTACATTAATTGGTGCCAATAACTTTGAGTTAACGGTCAGGGCCTTCAAGACCTGAAAATAGACACTCCCAGCATAATTTTCTATCTCGGAAGAAGCAAATTTAGACAGGGCATCGGCCTTAATGTTTTCCTCTCTTGGAATGTGCTCAACATAGCACTCCTCAAACTGGGACATAACAGCCTTTACTACTCTCAAGTATTTTGCCATAGTCTCATCCTTAACCTCGAATTCACCATTCACTTGTGATACCACAAGCCTTGAATCTCCACAAACTTTGAGATTTTTGACCCTCATGATTCTGGCCAAACCCAAACCAGCTATTAATGCCTCATACTCCGCCTCATTGTTGGTAGTAGGGAAATCCAACTTTAAAGCATACTCAACTGTGAACCCATCGGGGCTTTGCAAAACCAAACCTGCACCACTAGATTTTGTTTTTGATGCTCCATCAAAATAGAGCACCCAATATTCTTTCAGATCAGGTGTAAGTTCTTCTTCTTTTTTCTCTTGCCCAGGGGTAGTCATTATCTCTTGCCCCCCGACTTCTTGGTTGTTAATAGTGCATTCAACCACGAAGTCAGCCAATGCCTGAGCCTTGATAGCTGTCTGAGGCTTGTATGTGATATCAAACTCCCCTAACTCAATCGCCCATTTGATTAGCCTTCCACTGGCCTTAGGGCTATGCAATATGTTCCTCAACTGCTGGCTTGTCAGAACTTGAATCTTATGTGCCTGAAAGTAAGGCCGCAACTTCCTTGAGGCAGTTACTAATGCCAAAGCAAACTTTTCTATGGGTGAGTAATTTAACTCAGCCCCATGCAACACTTTTCTCACATAGTAGATAGGTTTCTGGACTTTCTCCTCTTCCCGTATAAGGACAGCACTCAGGGCTTGTTCGGATACCGCCAGGTATAGACAAAGAATCTCGCCAGGACTTGGTTTAGTTAACAACGGGGCTTCAACCATGTACTTCTTCAGTTGCTCAAAGGCCTATTGGCTCTCAGGTGTCCACTCAAAATTTTTCACCTTCTTTAACGCTTGGAAGAAAGGCAAGCATTTGTCTCCAGACTTGGAGATGAATCTTCCTAAAGCTGTAACTCGGCCTGTCAACTTCTGCACATCTCTTATAGAGCGTGGTGGCTCCATGTCTAAAATTGCCTTGATCTTGTCAGGATTGGCCTCAATGCCTCTCTTTGAAACCATCAGCCCTAAAAACTTTCCAGATCCAACGCCAAAGGCACACTTGGCCGGATTCAACATCATCTTATGGTGCCTCAGCACTTCAAATGCCTCTCCGAGGTGCTTGATATGATCAGCCTTGAGTAGGCTCTTGACTAACATGTCATCAACATATACCTCCATGGTTTTTCCAATCAGATGGGCGAATATCTTATTCACCAATCGTTGGTAAGTAGCTCCTGCATTCTTTAGACCAAAAGCCATAACAAGATAACAGAAGACACCAAAGTCAGTTATGAAAGATACCTTAGGGATGTCATCCTTGTGCATCTTAATCTGATTATAGCCGCTGAATCCATCCATGAAGCTTAACATCTCATGTCCAGTTGTGGCATCTATCAATATATCAATCCTCAGCAGGGGAAAACAATCTTTTGGACATGCATCATTCAGGTCAGTGAAGTCTATACACATCCTCCACTTCCCATTTGCTTTCTTGACCATGACAGGGTTTGCTAACCATTCGGGAAACTGAATCTCTTCAATAAAACCAGCTTCCAAGAGCTTATCCACTTCTTGCCTAATGGCCTCTTGCCTTTCTGGAGCAAAGTTTCTCTTCTTCTGCTTTATTGTCTTCCTTTTGGGATCAACATTTAACTTGTGAGTTATGAGTTGGGGGTCAATCCCTGGCATATCAGCTGCTGTCCAAGCAAACACGTCGCTATTCTTCTGTAAGAATTTTATCAACTTGCCCTTCAGGGGTTCTTTCAGAGATGCTCCAACATAAGTAACTTTTTCAGGATCATTCGGCTCTAGAGGTATGGGAATCAAATCCTCTGCTGGCTTCCCTCTATGTTCTTCATCATCGCGGACATCCATGTCTTCAATCGGAAGTACCTGCCCCCCGACTCCATCGGCCCTCAGCGCGGCTACATAGCAACTTCTTGCCATCTTCTGATCACCCTTTTGTTCTCCGACACCATTCCGTGTCGGAAACTTAATCTTCATATGATAGGAAGAGGCCACAGCCTTAAACGCATGAAGTCCAGTCCTTCCAAGGATTGCGTTGTATGTTGAGGCTGCCTTGATCACCAAGAAGTTCAGCATCTGAGTCGCCTCTTTAGGCTCCTGTCCAATAGTCACGGGTAGCTGAATAGTCCCTTCAACGTTGGACTCCACTCCGTTAAACCCGTATATAGGCATGTTTGTAGGGGTCAATTGAGAGTCGTTGTATCCCATCTTCATAAATGCATCATGAAATAAAATATCCACAGAAGCCCCATTGTCTATCAAGACTCATTTTACTTCTGAGTTTCCAATCACAGGAGTTATGACCAACGGGTCGTCATGGGGGAACTTCACCCCTTCCAAGTCTGAATCATCGAAACCAATCACCATCTCAGTTTTAGCACGCTTCGGGGCTTCTCCCACAATGTGCATTACTTCTCTAGCATAAGCCTTTCGGGAATTCTTAGTTGTGCCAGCTGCTGTCGGGCCTCCCTAGATCATGTTGATAACTGCCTTTCGAGGCTGTGGATTGCGGTCATGGTTGTCATCCCTCCTGTTATTATCTCTCCTTTCATTGTCCCTTCTGTCATTGTCCCTTCTCTGGTTCCCACGGTCATCACCCTTGGTGAACTGACTTAGTTTTCCTCTTCGTATCAAGAACTCAATCTCATCCTTGAGTTGCCTACAATCGTCGGTGTCATGTCCCACATCTTTGTGGAACCTGCAGTATTGCTCCTTGTTCCGCTTGGCTGGGTCTCCCCTAAGTGGCTTCGGCCATCGGAAGTCCTTTTCCTTTTCAATGTCCAACAGGATCTGGCTTCTTGGAGCATTAAGCCTGGCATATTCGGAAAACCTTGGACCCGGGTTCTTTTTTGGAGCAGATTCAGAGTCTCTGCTAGTTCGGGGATACTTGTCCCTAGCATCGTACTCTTGTTCTTGCTTCCGCTTGTTGTTCCCTCCATTGCCCAATGCGGCTTCCTTCTTGATGCTGTCCTCAGCTTTTATATATTTGTCCGCCCTTCGTTGGAGTTCATCCATGCTTTCAGGGGGGGTGTTTTGCCAATGACCTCTTAAAAAAGAGATCCGTGGTTCCATGCTGCAAGGCTACCATAGCCACCTTATTTTCCAAATCAGTGATATTCAGGGTCTCCTAAGTGAATCGTTTGATATAATCTCTTAAGTTCTCATTCTTTCCCTGTGTTACATACATAAGGGATGCGGAGCTTTTCTCATGAATTCTTCCGCTAATGAATTGACTGACAAAAGCGGTACTCAACTCCTTGAAAGAGCTAATCGAGTTTGGAGGTAAACGACTATACCAACGTTGCGCCATGCCCGACAGGGTTTGGGGGAACGCCCTACACTTAAGGGCATCGTTAGCAGGCTGCAGTAACAATGCGCTTGTAAACGTTCTCACATGAGTTGCGGGATCCCCCGTTCCATCGTAAGCTTTAATTGTGGGCATCTTAAACTTTCGGGAGATATGTGCGTTCATCACCTCCTCAGAGAATGGAGGGGTTGGATCATCAAGATCTTCTTGTAGCATTAGATCTTTGGGGTTACTCTTGGGGAGTTCCACCCTTGTAGTTCCTCTGGTTGGGGCTTCAGCCCTTCGGTGTTTCCTTGAACACCTCTCCAAATCTATGAAGGGAATCCCTCCTGAAGTCGGAGGAGGTCGAGTCTGATTAGGGTTCTGTCTCTCTTGCTCCCTTGCTTGGTCATCCTTCAGCTTCTGAATCTCGGCTTCATAAGCCTTAATTTTCTCTGCAATTGTTAAAGGACCATCACAGTTTGATGGATTCCTCCTCAGAGGTTCCTTACTAGCACGTCGCCTTCTTGGGGCTTCGTCTCGATCATCGTCTTCAGACGACGAGTCTCCGGTATAAGGACCAGAGTAATCATAGTATCCTGGTTCAGGAGGGGCCGGGCCTCTAAGATAAGGGGGTTGTTGTTGCCCATGGATCAGCCGAGCATGACCGCTTGGTCCTGGATCCTGGGGGTAGTTAGGCAGCCCATACAGTGGGTTGGTGTTGACAGGGAGCGAAGAAGTGGAGAGACTGTGAAGCGGCGGGCGGCTACTCAGAGGGATAGGAGAGACTATCATCTGGAGCGGGTTAGTCTCTTGTCCTAGAGGGACGATTACTGGTTGAGGTCCTTCAACGTGGGGATTCGTCCCTTGTGGTTGAGAGATCTGAGTATGAGGGTTTGTTTCCGTCAATGGGGGTACATACCCTTGCTCCGCACCAACAGGAGGAGCAGTGATTGGTGGAACGACGGTTCTAGAGGTAGCCTCGGTTGAGACCGGTGTTGTTCTTCGAGTGGTAACAATGGTTGATGTCTTCTTCCCACAGACGCCGCCAAATGTTATGGAATGAAAACTAGGTTACGATTTGTAATTAATGCAAGGGTGTGTGAGCTTCGTGCTTTAATGGCTGCTCTCGTGCTCGTGGCTAAATCTGCCTTCACAAGATGCCTACGTACTTTGATGAATATCAAAGATCAAGCCAAAAAACGTAGTTCTGAGGATGAGGGGTCAGGCCCTTTATATAGGCTTGAGAAACCTTAGAATTATGGTAGGATTTGGAGACTTGGTGGATAAGTCTTTGAGGAAGGTTCTAGATCTATTCCTTATAGGAATCAGTTTCCATATCGAATTGGATGCCTTGGTGGCTAAGTCTGAAGGGGATATTATCCTTATCCAACTCTTATTGCTGAGTCATTTATTTCCCCCAATATTAATTACGAAATTAATATTAAAATAGGGATTCTGACCTCATTAATGGGCCCCACGTTTGGACCATACTGGGTCTAGTTAATACCATATTAAATGTGTCTTTAGGGCTTATTTTCAGCCTATATCACTTTCCATATACCACAAATACATATTTAAAAATTTATTTAAATTTATCATTTAAAAATATATTTAAATATTGGTATCTAACCAAAGGGATCCTCTTTGGTTAGATTTTATTTTGTAATTTTATTTAATATACTTTTTTGTTTTGATTTTTTGTAATCTTTTCATTTTATTATTATTAATGTTCATTTTTATTGTTTTTGTCTTTTTAGTTCTACAAATTTAGATTAACTGATTAACCGGATGTTCTCTTTTTCAGATACTAATATTTCTTTTTTGTCTAAATTTAGGAGACATCTTACATGTCTTTCGGTTAAATGATAAACTTTTTGAATGAAAGAAATCACATATGTCGAACATTGTATTTCAATACAATTTATACGTATGAGTAAGTTTTGTCCAAAAAATTTGTATAAAATTCAAACTGTTCAGCTCAAGTAATTTGGGACAAATAGAATATATGTATTTAGCTACTCATGAGTTGAGAGATGCCGAGTTTTGCAATCCCAATTAGACACCTTGTAATTCCATAAAAAAAAAAAAATCGACAAGATTGTCGGTGATATTTTCACAACTTTTGTTAGAGATGCGAAGATAAGAGAATGCACAAAGTGAAAGGTGGAGGTTTGTGCCATAATGTCATAGAAGGGGTTAATTGGCTATTTCGTCATTGAAGTGGGCATCAACTTGCAATTGGGTCACTGAACTGAAAAAACTTACAGTCAACTAGTTAAAGCAATTAAAACTTTCATTTAGGTGATTGACGTTTGAAAAGTTAAATACTGGATGGAAAAGTGATTGTGTATGCTGACTTGTCGATGATGTGCTGACATGGCCTCGCTGACTAGACTGGACCGTTATACCCAGATTAAAGATCCAACCCAATTAACCCACAACTCTTATATATATAAATATGTATACAGCCATTAACGTTATTGAAGCTTCTTCCTTCCTTCTTCCTCCCTTCTTCCTCTCTTCCTATACATATACTATAGCTATTCTTCCTCCCTTCTTCAAATATTAACGTTATTGTTAGATTTCTACCATGAGTTCTTCTAGTTCAAACTCAAGAAGTTCTATTAAAAATTCCAGAAGATTGGACCCAAAATTTGAATATGTAAATTGTAGATGTGGAATTCCTGCTCCATGTTGGGAGGCATGGAGGAATGGTACTCTCGATCCGGGAAGGCGATTTTTCGGATGTAGTCGATATAAGGTACTGAGTAACTTTTATCTTTATTGTATCTACATGTTCTTTGTAAGTTTGGGAGTTTAATTGTTATTTGAATTCGGTGTCTATAGGATCCTAATCTAAATTGCAAATTTTTTCAATGGGCCGAGCCGCCGTACACAGACAGAGCTAGAGAAGTTATCGAAGAATTGAAGATGAAGTTGGATGTTAAAACTAGAGAAGTTCAGAGAGTGAATGAGGAATTTAGCTTTTCGGAGAAGAAGGTTGTTTTGTTGAATGAGGAGTTACTGATTTCGAATGAAAAAAACAAAGAATATGAGTTGGTAATTTTGCAGATGGAGAAGACTATGTACTGGTGGAAGAAATTATTGGTTGTATTTGTACTTGTAATGTTGCTTTCCTTTGTTAGGATTGTGTAATGAAGCCTGTAAACCATTGTAATGGCTAATGACTATGTACTAATGCCTTAATTTGGATGTCTATGTTAATTTAATTTTTAGTTGATAAGAATTCAATCTAAGAGAAATTGTAGCCATTACCATTTCAACAGATACAATGTCATAATAGTACTCAAACAAATTAAGTTCAAAGGTAGCCATTACCATTAAGTTCAACAGATACAATGTCCCTTGTAGTAGAAATCTTCACAGTGTTATTGTTGTTACTTCTTAAGATCTCACCTGCAAACCTTCTGAGATTAGCATAGTGCTCTTTCATTTTTTCTTCAACGGCAGAAAGAGCTTGTTGTCTGACCCTGCAACATTTGGCCTCACACACATCTACTTTCAGGACTCTCTTAAATTCTTCTTGCATTTCTGTTAATTTCCAATTTGGGTTCTTCCTAATTCTGTCTCCAAACATATCTACCAAGTACTTCACAGTCACAAGTTTGTTCCTATAAGTCCACACACAATTATGTTCATTTACTACAGTTTTTATCTGCCAACCATCACTACCCTTAATGTAACTGGCCCACATTTTGAAGGGGCAACCCTTAGCACATGCAACTTGTATTCTTTGCTTGTCATCTGATAGATACCTGTATGGTCTACCTGTTGCCATTGAGTTGTCCCTTATTGCTGTTTTCAATTGCTTTTTATCTATAAAAATTAACCCTACCTCCCACTTTATGTCTTTAGCAGGTGTAGAGCTATTAAATATTTCCTCAATGTTCCCTACTTTTCTTTTTTGTGGTGGCTCAGCATAACACACCTCATCATCCTCATCCTCTTCACTATATTCTGCATTAAAGTACTCAGACCCACTACTACCCTCACTAAAATATTGTTCATCTCCATCATCTTCTTCAAATAATTCATGTAGCACCTCTTCTTGTTCAATTTGTTTCCTCCCTGCCCTTGTAGCCCTCCTAATTTCAGTGA
Source organism: Saposhnikovia divaricata (assembly GCA_036435485.1). Lineage (NCBI taxonomy): Eukaryota > Viridiplantae > Streptophyta > Magnoliopsida > Apiales > Apiaceae > Saposhnikovia > Saposhnikovia divaricata. Next base: position 25,130,515 of record CM071599.1, read on the forward strand.
ATTCTTCATCACTATAGCTCCTATTACTTTCCTCATCATCCTCAACCTCTTGTGCCCCCCACCCGGGTATATGATTCACAAGTAACATTATCACTCCATTAACATTCAAACTTAATTCTAACATCTCATTCTTGCTTGCATCATTCAAAAGATTTAATCCACCACTTATACTTCTCCCATCCTTAGGATAATACAGTGAATCAAATTCTCCCATTATAGGACCCAAACTCTTTTTTATTTCATCAACGGTCATGTCCTCTAATTCAACATCTTTAAACACTTTTACTATATTTGACGTGTAAGCTTTATGAGGTATATTCACAATATTACCACCATAATACACAGCCAAACTATACTTTCTACTCCTGTAACGATACAAAATGCACAAAGAGAAAATAACTTCAAAATACAAGAATCAAACAAAGGATACTTAAATTAACAAGTTTGTTCACAGGATACTTAAATCTAATAGCTTTCACAATAACAATATATCACATGAATAAAGATGCATGTTAATAACAACCCTAATTTTAAAAAGGGGTTCAATTCAAAAGAAAGCTATTAGATAAACAGGTTGTACACACAATACGAAGATGGAACTTACATGATGATAAACCGATTCTTCAATCTTCACTCGTTTCTTCAATGTCGCCTTCTGTCTCCTCTTTCAAGATTGTTGCCGTTTTGGGTAATAAGAAATATAATAAACCTGTTATTAGGTTTTAATTATGGATCGGGTTGTTAATTTTATTGGGTCATTTGAATGGGCCGGATCATTTCAATGGAGCGGGTCTGTCTAAAAAACTGACGTGGCAGCTGACTATACGCGACTTAACGGCCCTCCGTTATTGGTCAAAGACATTTAACGGCGCTGAAATGTTTAGTTAACTACAATCACCTAAATGAAAGTTTTAATTGCTTTAACTAGTTGACTGTAAGTTTTTTCAGTTCAGTGACCCAATTGCAAGTTGATGCCCACTTCAATGACGAAATAGCCAATTAACCCGTCATAGAAGTGTGTATTGCATGTTCAACAATATGCACAAGTAGCGCAACAATATGCATACAAGTGGCAGATATATCTTGTAGATATCCGTTTAGAGTACCTTGTGTTGTTGACATGCTGGCTTCATGATGTTCAATAATTAAAGGATATCATCTGCAAGTCCGCATGTTTGTGTTGTATAGCAATGGAAAGAGTTACTTTATATCCTAGATTGGTATTTAAAAATTACTTTTAAATAATATGGTAAAGATTATATAGCATAGTCGAATTTTTTGATTAGAGTGGTTGGTGCAAATGCAGAGATTGTAATACACTTAGTATTTAGGAAATTTTTTGAAAACCAATTTAGAATACCTGACAATTTCTATTTGGTACTACCAAATAATTAATGTAAATAATAATCAGATTCATTAATTATGAAGCATACACCCTTTTTAGAGCGTTTTTGTGTTAATTTAAAAAATGTTAATTAAAATGCAACCAATTCGCTTTAAGTAAAAAGAATGATTTTAACTTTAAATTAGATGTATGAGTTTGACTACTTTTACTTATAAAGTGATTTTTTTTTAAAAAAAAATTAACTAAAAAAATAGAAATATATATTTTTAAACACAGAATAAAAGTATAATATAAAAATATTTGTAAAGAATAAAACAAGAATTAAAAAGTGACTCAAATATATAGAAATTGATGTGCGAAAAAATATAAGTTGAAAAAAAATACCCCATATGTTTATATTTTTTGAACTAATTAAAAATAGCTTTAAACTGACACAAACTCATCAACTAACAAATTAAAGGGGATTGGGACAACAACACTTTCACACGTTTTAGAAATATGAAAAGAGAAATGAAAGAGTCTCTAAAAAAATTTCCAAAAGAATTCCTAAAAACTTAATTGTCAAGTTCTAATTGGATATGTATTTTGAAAATAAAGAATTTTTTCATGTATTCATATGAATTTCACTAGTTAAAAAGTGTCACTTGATATTTGGGAACAATTTCGAAAATCATTCCGAGATCCCAAACATTGATCATATGAAAATGATAAGGTATGAAATATAAACTTAATGAAATGAAGAGACAGATTTAGATTACTATAAATCCCGTAAAAGCTAAGCCACATCTCCACTACAACCAGCATCTAGAGAAATGCTGCTACAGTATATTCTAAATTTCTAATCCTTGCAAGTCACATGATATATATATATATATAGGGTGCTTCTATAGCCTTGGAAATTGCACGCAACCACCATCTCCTACACTACCGCAAGGGTTCATTGCGGCAGCCTCAATGTTTCATTGAGGCAGGCGGCAACCATCGAGTATGTTTAGTTTTATTTATTTTTTTTTGTTATGATAATTTTGTTTATATTATTCCTAATTAGTAATAAGACTTTAACAATAAAATTAGTTACAATAAATTTATTTTTTCTAAGATACAAAAATTAATATGGTTGTCAAAAATAAAATTAGTTATATTTATTTTTCTTATATATTTAGTTTTATATATATATATATATATATATATATATATATATATATATATATATATATATATATATATATAGTTTTTTGAAATATGTCTTTAATCTCAATACATTAACAATATTTAAAAATTGAATTAATATGGTTGTCAAAAATAAAATTAGTTATATTTATTTTTCAAATATATTTAGTTATATATATATATATGTATATATATATATATATATATATATATTGTTTTTTGAAATATGTCTTTAATCTCAATACATTAACAATATTTAAAAATCGAGACTTAACAAATTGAACTAATTTATTAAATTAGTTATATTTATTTTTCTACAATGTTAAAATTAAAATTTACTACTATACTTTCTTTTATTAATATATATATATATATATATACAATTTTGTTTTCTAAAATTTATGATCTCGATCTCAATACATTTAAAAATCAAGACTGAAGTCACAAATTGAACAAATTTATTAAATTACTTATATTTATTTTTCTTTAGTTTTAAAATTACTTGAATTTAGTTTTTTAAAGTTTATGACCTCGTCTAAATACATTAAAAATATTTGAAAACCGAGACTGAAGTAACAAATTGAAATAATTTATTAGATTAGTTACATTTATTTTTCTCTAGTGTTAAAATTAAAATTTACTAATATATTTTTAAAATATATATATATATATATATATAAATTTTGTTATAATAGTTTTGTTTATATTATTTTTGTTATGATAGTTTTTTTTACAGTATTTCTAATTATTTTTGTTTAAAATTTATAATCAATGTAAACTCGGGAAAAAATAAATATGTTACATATTTCTATCCTCTAGGTAACTTACATGTATTACATGTCAACCAATAAATTTATAATCAACATAAACTAGGAAAAAATAAATTTATTTATACTGCCGCCCGCCATGAAACATGGCGGGAAGGTGGTTGTCAACCAACACTTACAACTAAATTTAAAATATATGCAAACAACCAACAGCTATAGCAATGAAACATTGCGGCAGTAGCTTCTTCAGCAATGTTTCATTGCGGCTACAGCAATGAAACATTGCGGCAGGTGGTCCTTTAACATTTTTTTTTTCTTTTTTGACTTTAAACCTTTAATATGGATCTAAAAATTAAAAATTAATTTTATGAATTTCAAAATATTTATAATATTGCATTCCAGATACTTTTTACATATAATTTTAATTTCAAGTATATAAATTGAAACATTCTCGAACACATGTGAAACAAGAATGTAAATACAATTTTTAACCAGTTAGAATTTGTATACAAATTTACTTGTTTAAGATTTTAATACCGTTATTTGAAGTTTAACATACTGATTAAATAATATAATATAATAAATGCATATGTACTAGTTATTGAATCATAAATCGATAAACAAACAAGAATAATGTATACTTGTATTTTCAATATAATAAAATAAATTCATATGGAATATTATTTTATTTCTTTAACATGGATAATATTGATAATACAAATAATGACAAAAGTGTTTTCAATATTGTTTTTCTTATTTTACTTGTATAAAATTAGGGAGTTCTAAATTATATGTAAAAAATAATTATAAAAAAAGTGAGTTCAATCTTTTTTTTTAAGCATGAATAATATTGAGATTACACTACTTCTTTCAATATTTTCTGGTTATTTGACTTGTATAAAAAAAGAGTTCAAATTTTATACAAAACAAAAAATATAAAAACATGGAGTTAAATTTATTTTTCTTAAGCACATATAATATTGATATAAAAATAATGTATACAAGTTTTTTCAATATTTTCTTGTTATTTGACCAAATTAAATTAAATACAATTACAATCAATTGCATTTACATTATGAATAAATAAAATATTCACTTCTTCTATTTTTACAAACATTTACATAAATTTATGCTAGGTATAAATAGTTTATGTGCAACATACAAAATTTCACTTTTTTTAAGTTAGGTTTTTTTAATATTATAATTTTAGCTCTTTTGTTGACTTTGATCAAAATGAATTAACTAAGATTACAAGTATAAAAAATATTATCATTTATATTTTTCTACTTCCCCGTAAATTAATATTTCTATGCTTAAGAAAAAAAAATTAAGATTAAACTCATTATTTTTATAATTTTGTTTTGTATAAAAATTAAAATGCAACCAAGTTAATTAATATTTTATTAGACTTATCCTCGATATTTTATTTTTTTGATAACTAAATCTTGTAATTAATATTTAAAAGTTAATAATATTTAAATAGAAGTAATACAAAAAGGAAAAAATTGTGGCAAGCAACTAAGTGGTAAATGATGATTAATTAGTAAAAGAAGAATAAAAAATTGGAAAGCAACAAATAGATGATCTAATTATATAAATTTAATGCAACAACAAACCTGCATCACCCTCTGCCCCATCGTTTATGTGTGCAACATACAAAATTTCACTTTTTTTAAGGTAGTTTTTTTTAATACTATAATATTTTAGCTCTTTTGTTGACTTTGATCCATAAATTAACTAAGATTAGAAGCATAAAAAATATTATAATTTAATTTTTTTTACTTCCCCGTAAATTAATATTTCTATGCTTAAGAAAAAAATTAAGAGTGAACTCATTATTTTTATAATTTTGTTTTGTATAACATTTTGAGCTCCTTATTATTATACAAATAACATAAAAACTATTATCTGCTACAACAAAAAAATAGAAAACACTAATAAAATAATATGTAAAAACATATTTATTATGCTCGTCAAAATGCAACCAAGTTAATTAATATTTTATTAGACTATCCTCAATATTTTTTTTTTCAATAACTAAATCTTATAATTAATATTTAAAAGTTAGTTATATTTAAATAGAAGTAATACATGATGATTAATTAGTAAAAGAAGAACAAATCTATATCACCATCTGCCGCATTGTTTCGTAGCGGTAGGTGACCTGTCATCATCTACCGCAATGTTTCATTTACCGCAATGTTATTGTGACTATTCCAACCAACGGTGGTTGTGGACCAAATCGCTATATATATATATATATATATATATATATATATATATATATATATATATATATATATATATTTGACCTGTCAGTGTATCTTGTACGTGGAAAGGCCACATCAGGTTTCCACGTGGATTCTTTGGCTGACTCACTCCTCTTAAACAAAATACACACTCCTCTTGAGGTTGACTTGTGTCAACCAAGTTCAACGCTGTGATTCTGTAACCTTTTTTCCGTCTATATAAGTGTAAAAGTATGGTATGTTTAATTTATACCACTCCAAGAACCTCAACACAAACCAAAGTAGTACTATACTTTGAGAATTCGCTTGATTTCGTTTCCCATCATATATAGAAAATGTCCATACTTTTCGAGATCAGCAGCGGATTATGGTGGTGTGAGAGGGGCGACGAAGGAGATTCAGAAAATGATGGTGCTGCAAATTCATATGACCATTTTGATTATGCTCCTGCAGAACCCGAGGGTGATGATGATGACGACGGTGGCTATGATTACGCTCCAGCTGCTTAATTACTAGATTAGTTACATTGTTGTACGACTGATCATACGATCTTATTAACGATAACAGGCGTTCATCGTATATGCTGTTATTAATTTATATAAAAAATCTATAGGCTGTGTTTATGATGATGCAGGGAGTAGGTTTGAAGTTGAGGTCATTTTGTTTTCTGCTTTTATCTTCGTTTTGTTATGGTACTTTGTGATATTATCTTCTTCGTTCTCTTTCGTTCGAAAAGTTTTAGGCGCGCAGCTGGACCATATATGATATAATTAAGCAACCTGCGGTGGTTTCAAATTAGTACTGAAAATTCATGCTAAATAGTAATCTCATTTCAGTGTGGGACTACATGAAGTTAATAAATACATACAGTAGAATTTTATATCGGCTTTTGTAAATAATTAAGCGAAAATAGTACATATTTAGTGGATCCTTACAGTAAAATCTCTAGAAATTATTATAGTTGGAGCCGGAAAATTTTATTAATTTAGAGAATCATTAATTAATCGAAAAATTAATAAATTAATAATTATTAATTTATAGAGAATATTTGATAGCAAACAAAATTAATTTTTAATTTAACTTTTAATCATATAAATTTAAATATAAATCGTTAACTTTTAATTTCAACATTGCGAAATTTTTTCCGAAGATGAAATTTCAAGCAACATAAATGAACATACAAATCCTAAAGAAGACATTGATGAAATTGAGGTGATAATTAATGATCAAGATTATCGTAATAAAATGGATATGAATAGCTTTTTAGATAAAGTGAATCATGTTCATAGATCTAAAGTAGATAAGAGACTACAATAATATTGAATGATACATAATAACTTTTCGATGCAATATAAAAACACCACACAAGTTTCTGGATTTAGGAATAAGTTTCATGTAGATTTAAATTTTAAGAAAAAACAGACAATGCTAGAATCATATTTTACAATGATGTAAAAGATATATTTTTATGATTAAAAAGGAATTATTAATTTACAATATTATTGGGACCATATATTTATATAGGATTTTTCAAAAAAATTATTATCTTATTATTTTATTGAAATCAATCATTTTTTGAACTGGTCCGAGTTGAGTCTGAAGAAAATTATAAATTTAGAGAACTTATTAATTTATCGAGTATTAATTTATTGAATTTTTACAATATTTCAATTACAGAAGCAGATGTATTTTTAAATTCTATTAATGTTTAAGGTAGTCTGTACGTGTTAATTCACAGGATGTTCAATGTTCGATAAGCTCCTATTCAATAATTTGTTTTATTTTGTTTTACAGGTTGTTCAATCTTTGATGCTCCTATTCAATAAGTTAAACAAAAACTAAAGTAATAAGAATTTCTTAGTAGACGAATAAATCATAATAAAAAAAAGTTTATATCCACCTGAATGTAAAAATTTATATGTCAGGTGATCAATCAAATTTAATCGATTTCATCAGTGGCACTGATTCCAAACATCAATAATCATGAAATGAAAAAAAAAAGGGTTAAGGAGCAAAAACACCCCTGTAATATATGTGTAGGAACATATACACCCTTGTAATATTAAAAGAATCAAATACACCCCTTTATTTTATTTTAGGGTACAAAAAAACCCTTCTAGTTAATTTTCTCTTAACCATGGTTAAACATTAATTTAGAATTAACAATAATTAATTACTAATTTCATTAATGTATTATTACTCCTAAACTTTAGAAGGTTTTTTTCTCTTAATTTGAAATTTAGAAAAACATGAAATTAAAATCATATTTCATGTTTATATATACTCCTTATATTTCCTTTTAAAATCGCTTGAATTTTTGGCACATACTTTATTAAAATTTCTTTTCGTAAATTAAAATTTTGATTGTATATTTTTATTCACAAAAAAAATATTTTGAAAAAAAAAATTTACTATGCAATCAAAACTCATTAAAAACTCATTGATATGGGCTAAAAGTAAGCCCTAAAGACACATTTAATGTGGCATTAATTAGACCCAGAATGGTCCAAATGTGGGGCCCACCAGATGGGCCCAAACCCTATTTACAATATTAATTTCATAATTAATATTAAGGGTAATAATCAGCTCAGCAAATAAGAGTCAAACAAGGATACTCCGCCAGCAATCTAATGATAAAATTGTCAACCGGGAATCTGAGCCCAGCATCTAAGGCACCCCAGTGAACACAAATCCTCTCAGGATGCCAGTTGCATGTTCTATCTGATGGGTTTGGGAGACGAACCTTAATGGCACTTGGGAAGTGATATGACTCCCTTATCTCTTGGACATCTCGTTCCGACAACTTACTTGGACTGTTAAAAGAATCTAAGCTAGAACAGTTTGGGAATGCTTCCCTCATAATGTTCAGGAGATCTAGCAAGGATTCATATCTATGTTCAACATATGAAGGAGGTTTGATTTGTTCTTTACCTTTGGTGGTCCTCATCTTACTCCTCTTCGACATAGCTTCCATCATAGAGACAGGGGGAGCCATTGGTTGATCACCTTCCGACATCTTGATCTTGAAGCTGAAACTTGATCTTGAAGCTCGAACTTGATCTTGCAACTTGAAAGCTTGAGAACTTAAGAATTTGAGAGCTCTGAAATGAAGAAGTGGAGTGAAATGAAGGTTGCTTCTCCTCTTTTATAGAAAAATCATGACCTGCTACATCAGGTTGAACTTCAGCTTGGTTCGCGTTTACAGGTCATCTATCATTTAAAGATTAAAAAAGGACAGAAATTATCCACGATATACAGAAGGAATCGTTATAATTCATATATGCCAAGGAAGAAATAGCTGATATATTTGAACAGATGATTGCGCTTAAGAAGTTAAGTAGCAAGTTCAGCCTTAAGCACAAGATTAGCAGCACTAATCATAAATTAAGGAGTAATATCGTTTGAAGTCACGAATGACCTAACTGATGACTTGAGATCAAGATCAAGGTTCTTGATCCTTGAAGACAACGAAGTCACGGATGACCAAGATAGTGACTTGAGATTAAGATCAAGATTCTTGATCCTCAAGACCACGAATGATTTTCAGGTCCGGGCATTTTAACCAACCACGAAGTGGTCGACCACGACACCTGGAGGGCTGTAGCAGACCACGAGGTGGCCCACCACGAAGCAGCCGACCACCACCCCGAGGGAGCGGCAGCCGACCAGCTTGCAGCCGACCACCAGCTCGGGAGAAGCTTCGGCCGACCAAGCCACGGCCGACCACCCTTGGCCGATCACCTCCCGGACGACCACCTTTTTTTCAGGGGCTTCAGCCGACCACGAGCTAGCCCTTGATCCGGCCGATCACGGGTTAGTTCGTGGTCCGAGAACTCGAATTTTTCAGTGAACCCCGGATAGTTTTTAGTGCTGGAACGAGATTAAAACTTGAATTTTTCAATGAATCTCGGATGATTTTCAGTGCTAAAACGAGGTCAATGATTAGCACCATTTGTGCCTGTTAGCACAAATTAATGTCGATTAGCACCGTTTAGCGTCGATCAGTGCCGTTAGTGCCGTTTTATGCCATTCAACATTTTTTAACACTGTTTAAACATTGTTTAAGGCTGATTAGCGCTGTCTAGTGCCATTTAACACCGATTAGTGTCGTTCAACATCGTCGTAAATGCGTCGGTCGCTCCACGCTTTACATTAAGATGATATTGTTGAAAATACTCGCGTAAGAGCAATGAACCCTTACCCAAGTCTCGAATATGGCCGTTATAACTTCAAGGAAAACCTGATCAGTTTTCCTAGAAGTTGGGGGGCAAATGATATGGGCTAAAAGTAAGCCCTAAAGACACATTTAATGTGGCATTAATTAGACCCAGAATGGTCCAAACGTGGGGCCCACAAGATGGGCCCAAACCCTATTTACAATATTAATTTCATAATTAATATTAAGGGTAATAATCAGCTCAGCAAATAAGATTCAAACAAGGATATCACTCCTGCCTGACTTAGCCTCCAAGATACATATTTCAACATGGAAACTGATTCCTACAAGGAATAGATCTGGAACCTTCCTCAAGGAAGACTTGTCCACCAAGTCTCTGACTCCTACCATAATTCTAGGGCTTCTCAGCCTATATAAAGGGTCTTACCCCTCATCTCAGAACTACGTTTTTGGCTTGATTCTCAATAACGAGATAAGTAGGCACTCTGTGAGGACCGATCAGTCTCGTAACACGGAAATAGTCATTAAAACTCGAAGCTCAACCACCCTAGCATTAATTACAAATCATAACCTAGTTTTTATTGCACAACACTTATTAAAGTACCTGCCAAAAGTCAAGCAACTATTAAAAGGAAACAAAGGAATATATATAGAGAGCCTTAAACTACCTCAAACCAACTTATTATGATAATAAGAAATTTATAATATTTTAGTAATTATCCATAACTTTAATATTATTTCCTTATCATAAAATGCTCAACAAAAATAACTTATCTTGCTACGATTTAGAGTATTCTCATTTAATTCATTAAGTATGATATAGGTGTGTAATCTAAAAATTAATCGTCAATTTATTAACAAAATAAAAATTAATAAATTTTGTTTTAAATATTTTAGATTATCTAAAAATTACTAAATTTTATTTTAAATATATATGTTTTATATATATATTAACAAAATAAATTTAACTACCAAATTTTTTAAATTCCAACTGGGAGTAAAAAGCCTTTACTAAATTAATAATATTAGTTATATTAAATGTTTTTAATTACAAATTATTTTCTAACCATGGTTAACAAAAAATTAACTAGAAGGATGTTTTTGAACCATAAACTTAAAATATAGGGATGTATTTTATCATTTTTAAATTATAAGGGTATATTTGCTCCTACACCTATATCATAAGGGTGTTTTTGCTCCTTAACCCAAAAAAAAATGAACGAATCAACCCAAATATCACATTGATAAGAAAAAAAGTTATCTAATATATATATACAATCAATAAAATATACTAATATGAGATGTCTTAAAAATTACACAAAAACAAATTTGTAAACATAGTATTTAATTTCACACTTTATTATCATTCAAGCGCCTATGTTATATATATATATATATATATATATATATATATATATATATATATATATATATATATATATAGGGCTATTCTAGCGAGACTCTTTTATTGTGAGAACTGCACATTGGACCACAAAATCAGACCCAATAAACAAAACACACATGCGGAACTTTTGGCACATGTTACTAACCGACGCCATTTCACCTGCTCCTTCGTGACACCATACTAACCGACGCCATTTCACCTTCTCCTTCGTGACACCATCCTGCTCCTCCGTGACACCACCTGGACCTCACCATCTGATATATAAAAAAATCACTGTCATATACTAACTATGATCACCATATACTAAATTTCTAAAGTTGCGCTTAAATAACCAACACCATTACCAAAATTACTAAATATAAAATTAAATCATAAAAATTTAAATTATCACCACAACCACTACCGATAATAATTGTAATTTAAACTAACATCACCAATTTCTGTATAAAATTTGAGAATTATACCTATCCTAATCGCCAAATAAAAAGGTGATTTGTACTAAAAAAAATTGATTTGTATTTAAAAAAGGTGATTTGTATACATAGATTCTTTAACTGCATCGACGATTTCTTGCATGGCTACTCATACTTCTGTTCTTCACTCGTTCAGTTGACGATGTTGGTGATTTGTGAGGAATTTTTCTTCAGAAAATCTTGCTTCGAAAATGACAATATTGTTCACGAAGGTGAAAATCAGGAGTTGTGAGGTTCCGACGACGGAAAAGAATGATCAAAGGTCGAGAGAGATGTATGGAGGAAGATGATGAATATATTTATGTATTTTAGTTGTTGAAGAGACACACATGGATGATAAAGTAAAAACGAAGATTACAATAGGCAGGAGAGACAAAAGAGATAAGTTGCTAGATCTAAAACATGTGGCTGAGATTCAATGTAAGTATAAATGACATGTGGCTGAGATTTAGTCTCAGTTTTCATATTAAGTGGGGGTCTCATTTGAGCACTTATATATATATATATATATATATATATATATATATATATATATATATATATATATATATATATATATTAATTTTTTTAACCTCGTATATCTTATTTACTAATTAGCAGCTAGCTAAATTATTCTTTTCATAGGTCAAAATTACTTCAGATGATCAAGGATACATATCCGTATGTATATAAGGTATACAAGCAGTTAAGAAACTATGGATCCAGATGATCAGCACTAGTCTAATTAGCTTGTAAACTGCTTGCTTGCTGAACTAGGGTTTTAGTTATTTAGGGTTCGACTTTTATAATAAGCTCTACCTTTCTTCATGCAGCCGGGGCATAATCATAATCCCCGTCATCGTCATCATCATCGCCATCGTCTCCATCACCTTCAATGGATGCCTCTAAGGCATATTCATTGCCTATGCCATCATCTTCCATCTTTGCAAATTCGTAGTACACCAAGCACCATAAATTAATCTTCAAGAGATTAAACATTTTCCTTTATTTTTTCTAGCTACTCTAGATATGGAGATACAAATTGTTTTTGTTATAATTGTAGCTGAGTCTAATTATATATAGAAAAATTCCGAAGACTGAAATTAGAAAAGAAAAAACTCTTATGCATAAGCATCTCCAATAGTTTGACACCTTTTCAAAATGCCAACTTTGTAATATAGGTCTATTATTTTCACTCTCGAGCACATCAATAACTTGACATTTTGTAACTCCAATAGGAAATCAACAAGAATGACATTGATATTCTTTGACAACGTTTATTGGAGATGCTCTGACAAAATCATAGGTGAAGGTTTTGCTCGTGGGAAGATGTGCCATAATGTCAAAGAAGTGTGTTCTGCTTGTTCTACTATATGCATAACTGGCGCAACATCTAGCATACAAGTGGCAGATATCTTGTCGAATTTCGATATAGATTTAGAGTACCTTGCATGTGTTGACATGCTGGCTTCATGATGTTCAATGATGGCAATTGTATGCACGTCCTGCATGTTTCAATTGTATAGCAACAGGTACTGATTCTTGATTTCTAGATTTACCCGATGATCTGTACAAGTATTTTGAAAACTAAGCTTTCTTTCCTCTGTTTGTGTGAGAGCTGGGGGAAGGGGCCCGGGGATTGAGAGCCTACATGAATCGAGAAAAACATACTTTCAAATTAAATATGTAAAAAGATGTTGAAATAATAATTTTAACTATATGATCACTACATTTGAAAAATGAGTGTCAAATATTGAAGAGACTTGTTGAATATTTTAAAACGGAAAGAGTGCTGTTAACTAGCACTGCATTATTTGTATTTGGCTTAATTAGGCATAAATTTGAATCTTATGTAATGTTTATATCTTTCCCAAGCTAGTTTTCTATTACGTTGTTGATACACATATGTTGCTGCTGGCACACACAAATATACAAACATATTTGAAATTAACTAGAAATTTACATGTTTGTTGGTCTGCAAATTAAATTGTTTCACATAATTAAAACTATATAACTTGAATTAAACTAATTTATTAATTAATAGTAAAAACTAAAACATAATTAACCTAACAACTTCGTTGCAAGAAATGAAATGACGGCCGTTTTAGATTCCTAGAAATCTCGTAAAAGCTAAGCCATATCGTCTCCACTATAACCCGCATCAATTGTACTGATGTATAAATTACGTGACCTGTCAGTGTATTGTCTACATGGAAAGGCCACATCAGGTTTCCACATGTACTTATTGGCTGACTCACTCCTCTTAAACCAACTCCACACTCCTCTTGTGGTTGACTTGTGTCAACCAAGTTCAATGCTTTGATTCTGTTGCCATTTTTGCATTTATGCAAGTATGTCTATTTATATGGCCTCAGCACCTCAAACCTCAACGCAAACCAAATTAAAGTACTATACTTCAGAATTCACTTGAAATTTTTTTCGAAAAATTAGAAGGAATGTCTCTACTTCTCGAGAGCAACAGCGGGTTATGGTGGTTCAGGAGGGGCGCCCAAGGAGATTTAGATAATAATGGTGCGGTTGATTTGTATGACCAAGCTTCGGCTAGACGCATCGAAGGTGGACAGTATGATTATGCTCCTGCACCATCGGAGGGTGACGATGATGATGATGATGGTGGCTATGATTATGCACCAGCTGCATAATTACTAGATTAATATTGATGTACCACTTCTCATAAGATCTTACTAACGATAGTCAAATGGTCCTGTTTCTTGTAGTGTGTACGTTTACAGACATATTAATATGAAAACCTAGGCTTTTGGTTATGATAATGCAGGGAGTACCATTGTGCATGTTTTCTGTTTTGATCTTCGCTTTGTTCTTTGCGTAATTTTTGCAAGATAAAAGTATATTAATGCAGACATTCAATTGATTTTCTAAACTTCTGTAAGAGCATCTCCAATGGGATTCTTCAAATTGATTGGCTATATTTTGAAATTTGATGATTATCTAAAATTTGCTGAATCTGTAACGTCCTGTACTCAATTGGGGCTGGCTATATTGGTTGGCTATATTTTGAAATTATAATTGTTCTTATTAATATAATTGTTATTATTATAGTTATTATTATTATTATTATTATTAATATTATTATTAATATTATTAATAATAATAATAATATTATTATTATTATTATTATTATTATTATTATCATTATCATTATAATTATCATTATGATTATTATTATTATTATTATTATTATTATTGTTATTGTTATTATTATTATTATTATTATTATTATTATTATTATTATTATTATTATTATTATTATCGATTGAGATGTGAATAAGATAACAACCCTAAGCAAACTCAAATTCATTCACACTTTTAGAATACTCAAATTCAATGGACAACACCACAAAATTGATTCTTGATATTATGCAGGCGGAAGAAGAACATGAAGCACGAATGAGAATGGTTACTGCTTACCTTCATGAACGACAGAGAGCGAATTTTGTCTCAAATCATGGTAGTTCTATAATTAATCATCGTATGATTAATCGGAATAGAGAAGGTCATACGAGACTATATCATGATTATTTTTCTGAAACACCCACAAATACAGAAACACAATTTCGTCGAAGATTTCGAATGCGTAGATCACTATTTTTACGTATTGAAGAAGCAATTGTGGCTCATGATAATTATTTTACCCAACGAAAGGATGATGTAAGAGTTCGTGGACTATCATCACTTCAGAAATTGACGGCTACACTAAGGATGCTTGCATATGAATCGGCAGGTGATTCTGTTAATGATTACGTACGTATTGGTGAGAGTACTGCAATAGAGCGTTTAAAAAGATTTGTTAAAGCAATTGTTGAAGTATTCGGAGACGAATATTTGAGACGGACAAATAACGAAGATGTCTCTAGATTATTGGTATAGAATGGACAACGAGGCTTTCCAGGAATGTTGGGAAGTATTGATTGTATGCACTGGAAGTGGAAAAATTGTCCAACCGGTTGGCAAGGTATGTATACAGGTCATGTTCATGAACCAACTATTATTTTAGAGGCAATAGCTTCAAAAGATTTATGGATTTGGCATTCTTTTTTTGGATTACCGGGATCTTTAAATGACATCAATGTATTATATCGATCTCCTTTATTTGAAGACTTGGCAGAAGGTCGTGGCCCTAAAGTGAAGTATACTATTAATGGGAATGAATATAACATGGGATATTATCTTGTTGACGGTATATATCCTTCTTGGCCAACGTTTGTCAAAACTATTCCAAAACCTCAAGGTAATAAAAGAAAACATTTTGCAGCTGCACAAGAATTTGTTAGAAAAGATGTTGAGAGAGCGTTTGGAGTGTTACAATCTCGATTTGCAATGGTTCGCGGCCCTTCACGGTTTTGGGATGTGGGCACAATGAAGTATATTATGACAGCTTGTATAATTTTGCATAACATGATCATTGAAGATGAAAGGGAATTACATATGGAAGAGGAACACTTTGATACATATGCTGAAATACCAATTGTTATTCCGAATCGTAATTATCCAAGTAACTTCACAGTATTCATTCAAGTACATCAACAAATTCGAGACAAACAAGTTCATATTCAGTTGCAAAATGATCTTGTCGAGCATCTTTGGCGAGTCCATGGTGGTGATTTGGATTAAATATTTT
Organism: Saposhnikovia divaricata; assembly: GCA_036435485.1. NCBI lineage: Eukaryota > Viridiplantae > Streptophyta > Magnoliopsida > Apiales > Apiaceae > Saposhnikovia > Saposhnikovia divaricata. The sequence continues at coordinate 25,146,740 of CM071599.1, forward strand.
TAATGTCTTTTCTTTCATAATTTTTTATGTTTCTTTCACAACTTTCGATGTAATTTGCTGTATGACAATAAGAAATTTCGATCAACAATATCAGCAAATTACGGTCAAGTACATTATTGTAAATCAATTCCAGAAAGCAAATTAAAATATAATATGTTTTTTATGAATGCAAAATAAAATATAATATGTTTTTCAGGATTCTAGCTGTGAGAAATCATAATATATTTCTCAGGATCCAAGCTTTGAGGGCATCATAATATTTTGCTTGATCCGGAGCCATTGTACTAGTATCCATTGCCATGATGGAGGCTTAGTAAACCTGCCTTTCACGCTCCTCCTTTGCTAAGCAAAGCTGCAACTTTTCTTTTTGCATTTGCATAATTCCTTTCTGCCTTTCCTGCTCATCATTCTGCATTTGCATCATTTCCTTCTACAACTCCAAGCTCCTGTTAACTAATTCACTTCTTGAAGAAGCAATAGCTAACGCATCTTTCTGCATTGCTTTAAGAATTTCCAGACTTTCCGCATTTGTTGCTTCATATGCAGATTTTTTCATCTTCTTAGCAGCTTTTGTTCCAATCGGACGTTATATTCCTGATTCAGAGTCCATACCATGGTTGGTAGAAAGTGGACTATCATTAGACGGTGAAGACAACTGATTGTCCATAGGACTTGTCTTGGCTTTTTTGGCCAAACTAGCTGCGTATTTTAGTGAATGTCGCAACTCATACCAATGCCGTATGTAAGGGAATTTTTCTTTCATTATCTTCTCGTACAAGCTCATTGCTTGTCCTATCTGCCAAAGAAATTACAAAAAACTAGTTATAAATTAGGAACAATCTGTATTATACTGTCTGGTCACAGGTAGTACAAAGACGCCAACATTGGCAGAGACTAGAATTCAGTGTAGCAAATTAAACAATTTGATTACAAACTGACTTGCATAGAATTTACACAGACTGTTACAACTACAAATCAAGAACTAAGAGCTGTAGCAATTTTAATCTGCAATAGGGACACTTGCTCATGTTCAGCCATCAGTTTTACTAACTCTAGTTTCTAGGAATAAACGTTTATGAAGATGCTGAACTTTAAGTATAGTAGGGAGTTAATTATAGTATCTTGTTTCGACAACAGTATTACAAGTTATATGTACACACTCTGCATTTTCTTCTCTGCTTAAAAGATTGGAGACCACACGAAATGCATATTTATATAATCACTTGCTTGCCACTATCAACTAAAAAACATATTAAAATTCAAAAATGACATCAAAAATTTACCAAGTTTTTAATGTATATCCACCTAAGCCAGAAGACACTAGGGAAAATAATCATTCACATGTATGTCAAAATATGACACTAGCATTAGTAGCCAAAGGCATGTGTCATTTGACAGACAGCAGATGTACTATGACAAGCACACTCACAAATCACAAGGTAGTGATATACTATGACACTAGCTAAATTGGCAAATTGCAACCCATAATTTATTGGTACTTAATATTGCAAAAGATATGTGCAGTAATTTTAGCTCAAAAAACCTATCCAGAAAACAATAAGATCAAAGACATATACATTGTTGAACAATATACATTGGTTCATAAAAGGGAGCAAAAGAGATCAAAGCTGTTAGTTGTGGGGCAGAAAAATCACTAAAAACTCGAAAGACATGGTGTAGAAATGTGGATCACTACTCCATAATCAATCCTTACTATACAAGCTAATTAGAGGTAGTAAATAAGCTGTCTGCTACTGCATAAATGCATGCCCCAGATTCCAGTTTTCCTTTTAATTTACAGATCAACATCACCTGTTTTTTTAATTATCCTAATAATTGAAAAGTATGTATATTTGCTAAACTTTTAATGCAAAATGCGGTAGGCCTAATCTCTACCAAGCAGTATCTGTCCCAAACAAATAGTGGAGACTCGCAATAAGATCTGTAACAATTTTAATCTACCTTGTAAATAGATTTATCTGAACTCCAAACCAGGTTAGTCTGGAAAAGGATTCTTGTTCTTGACCTCGATTATACATAATAATCAATAATCAGCCAATACTGTTCTTTCTTGAATTAGCTATTATGTACCATATTGTTATGGCCTTTCTTTGATTCAAATAACACCACTACCACATATATAGCCTGCATAACTACATGTTATATTTTAATTGGACAAGGATAGAAATCTAGCGAAGCCCATCGATTAACATGAACAGAGCATGAAGATGTTAAGCTACAGGAGGTTAAGGGGTCTGATTTAGCAACAGCCAAGCTTCTAATTTGGATTTTTCTACTGGAAAATAATTATAAAGTGATCACAGTCCATATAAAACTTAAAGTCCATATAATTACTGGAAAAGAAAAATCTTACAGTCCATATAAAACTTAAAAGAGGTATTAACATAAGCACTACACCAAATCTGCTATCAGACAACACTGATCAGACAACACTCTGCAAAAAAAGTGTTGCCCGAAAAGATCAGACAACGGTTCCCGTATTCAAGAAAAAAAAGTATTGTCTGATCCCAGTTTTTACAACACGCAAAAAACCATTGTCTATTAGATGAAGTCAGACAACGGTATTTAAAATGTAGTGTTGCACATATTTCATATTTAGACAACAGTTTTCCGGAACCATTGTCTGAAAATGTTTCAGACAAGAGCACACAAAACTGTTGTTAGAAAGAGACAACAGTTTTTCTGATCCGTTGTTTGAGTTTAATTCAAACAACACACAGAAAATACAGTTGTCTGACTCTCGCCATTCATACGACGGTTCTTGGGACTGTTGTTGGAATCAGACAACAGTTTTTCTGTTACTGTTGTGTAACATTTGTTCAAACAACAGTTTTTTATAGTGTTGTCTGAGTTAAAGCTATCAGACAACTCTTTTAGGCTAATTGTCTATTGTTGATTCAGACAACGGTTTCTTGTTTAAAACTGTTGTCTGATTTACAGGATACAGAAAAAAAAAATTGAAAATGGAGCTAACCTGCTCACAGTACAAATGCAAATAAATAGTACCACGTATTATATAACAAATTTATTCGAGACTGGTTGATATTTCATGTATATAAATAACAAATTTATTCGATATATGAACGATAATTTCCTTTGCAAATAAATAGTACCACGTATTAATAGAGTGCTATATATATATATAATATAGTTCTTGTTATCGATCGATTTATAAACCACGATATAATCACACTCACAATATTGAACAAATTAACATATTAATTACTAATTAATAATATAAGATTCAAAGGATAGGAACGGGAGTGAAAAATTTATAAATTAAAAGCGTCAATTTGGGCGAAAACGAAATAGTATTCAGACAATGGTTTCTGTTAAAAAAATGCTTGTGCAAATGGCAATCCCACAACAGAAATTTAAAAAAAACCGTTGTATGATCCATACGACGGTTTTTTAAATATGGAAAGGGTTGTTGGAAAGCATATTGCACAACAGAATTTCAAATATTTCCGTTGTCTGAATTACACAACGGTATTTTGGAAAAAAGACTTGTCTGAGTTGCTTTGGCACAACAGTTTTGGCGGCAAAACCGTTGTCTTTTTTTCCCAGCTATTTAAATCAATTTGTACCGTTTATACAGCTTCGAATGTGTTATTAAGTTGAAACATAATAGCGTAAGACATTTTTGACCATATTTACTTATACTTATTCGAATAATACATGGGTAATGTAAAATCCGTATCACGTGTTAGGGTTTAGGGTTTCGATAACTTTATTTTATCAAGAATCGCGAACACGAGACTGGTTGATATTTCATTTATATAAATAACAAATTTATTCGATATATGAACGATAATTTCCTTTGCAAATAAATAGTACCACGTATTAATAGAGTGCTATATATATATATATATATATATATATATATATATAATATAGTTCTTGTTATCGATCGATTTATAAACCACGATATAATCACACTCACAACATTGAACAAATTAACATATTAATTACTAATTAATAATATAAGATTCAAAGGATAGGAACGGGAGTGAAAAATTTATAAATTAAAAGCGTCAATTTGGGCGAAAACGAAATATTATTCAGACAATGGTTTCTGTTAAAAAAATGCTTGTGCAAACGACAATCCGACAACAGAAATTTGAAAAAAACCGTTGTATGATCCATACGACGGTTTTTTAAATATGGAAAGGGTTGTTGGAAAGCATATTGCACAACAGAATTTCAAATATTTCCGTTGTCTGAATTACACAACGGTATTTTGGAAAAAAGACTTGTCTGAGTTGCTTTGGCACAACAGTTTTGGCGGCAAAACCGTTGTCTTTATTTTCCAGCTATTTAAATCAATTTGTACCATTTATACGGCTTCGAATGTGTTATTAAGTTGAAACATAATAGCGTAAGACATTTTTGACCATATTTACTTATACTTATTCGAATAATACATGGGTAATGTAAAATCCGTATCACGTGTTAGGGTTTAGGGTTTCGATAACTTTATTTTATCAAGAATCGTGAACACGAGACTGGTTGATATTTCATTTATATAAATAACAAATTTATTCGATATATGAACGATAATTTCCTTTGCAAATAAATAGTACCACGTATTAATAGAGTGCTATATATATATATATATAATATAGTTCTTGTTATCGATCGATTTATAAACCACGATATAATCACACTCACAACATTGAACAAATTAACATATTAATTACTAATTAATAATATAAGATTCAAAGGATAGGAACGGGAGTGAAAAATTTATAAATTAAAAGCGTCAATTTGGGCGAAAACGAAATAGTATTCAGACAATGGTTTCTGTTAAAAAAATGCTTGTGCAAACGACAATCCCACAACAGAAATTTGAAAAAAACCGTTGTATGATCCATACGACGGTTTTTTAAATATGGAAAGGGTTGTTGGAAAGCATATTGCACAACAGAATTTCAAATATTTCCGTTGTCTGAATTACACAACGGTATTTTGGAAAAAAGACTTGTCTGAGTTGCTTTGGCACAACAGTTTTGGCGGCAAACCCGTTGTCTTTATTTTCCAGCTATTTAAATCAATTTGTACCATTTATACGGCTTCGAATGTGTTATTAAGTTGAAACATAATAGCGTAAGACATTTTTGACCATATTTACTTATACTTATTCGAATAATACATGGGTAATGTAAAATCCGTATCACGTGTTAGGGTTTAGGGTTTCGATAACTTTATTTTATCAAGAATCGCGAACACGAGACTGGTTGATATTTCATTTATATAAATAACAAATTTATTCGATATATGAACGATAATTTCCTTTGCAAATAAATAGTACCACGTATTAATAGAGTGCTATATATATATATAATATAGTTCTTGTTATCGATCGATTTATAAACCACGATATAATCACACTCACAATATTGAACAAATTAACATATTAATTACTAATTAATAATATAAGATTCAAAGGATAGGAACGGGAGTGAAAAATTTATAAATTAAAAGCGTCAATTTGGGCGAAAACGAAATAGTATTCAGACAATGGTTTCTGTTAAAAAAATGCTTGTGCAAACGGCAATCCCACAACAGAAATTTGAAAAAAACCGTTGTATGATCCATACGACGGTTTTTTAAATATGGAAAGGGTTGTTGGAAAGCATATTGCACAACAGAATTTCAAATATTTCCGTTGTCTGAATTACACAACGGTATTTTGGAAAAAAGACTTGTCTGAGTTGCTTTGGCACAACAGTTTTGGCGGCAAAACCGTTGTCTTTATTTTCCAGCTATTTAAATCAATTTGTACCGTTTATACGGCTTCGAATGTGTTATTAAGTTGAAACATAATAGCGTAAGACATTTTTGACCATATTTACTTATACTTATTCGAATAATACATGGGTAATGTAAAATCCGTATCACGTGTTAGGGTTTAGGGTTTCGATAACTTTATTTTATCAAGAATCGCGAACACGAGACTGGTTGATAACTTTATTTGGGAATATCATTAAATTAAATATATTTTGACATCCGTATGTTTCGATCATCGAGAAATATATTTTAAAAAATATAAACAATAATATCGGACAGAGTACTAGTTACGAGTACTAGTCAATAATATATCTATTTTTTTAATTATTTTTTTGACGTTCCAAACTTATGGATGTCAAGATCTAACGATTTTAGTGATGTGGTAATTTTCTTAAAAAATCCTAGATTTGTTTTTTTTTTTTTATAATGGTCAAATCGGTCAAAGTAGACCTTCCTTCTAACTAGTCGTGTCCCGAATGATGAATCTATTTTTTAAAATTATTTTTTCTACGTTCCAAACGTATGGATGTCAATCTAACGATTTTATTGATGTGATAAATTTTTTAAAAATATCCTAGATTTATTTGGTTTGGTTTTAATAATGGTCAAATCGGTCAAAGTAGACTTTCCTTTTAACTAATCTTGTTCCGAATGATGAATCTATTTTTTTAAATTATTTTTTCGACATTCCAAATGTAGGGAGGTCAATATCTAAAGATTTTAGTGATGTGGTAATTTTTTAAAAAAATTCTAGATTTATTTGGTTTGATTTTTTAATGGTCAAATCGGTCAAAGTAGATATTTCTTTGATAAATAAATATTTTAAATTTTTACTATTTTTGCATATATATTTTTTTATATTTATCCATCGTGTTTTTAGTTTTTCTAAAATTTTATAAATTTAAAATTAAAACATTAAAATTGGTGTTAAAAAAAATAAAATAAAATTTAGAATATCCAAAATAATTTGCGTTAGCAGGTGAACAAGAGGACATTGGGGTGAAATTTTGGACGGACAATTTCCCTCCTTAACGAAATTTTGGGCCAACAATTTCCCCCTTTTAACGAAATTTTCAGACATACTTTCTCCCTCTCTACTCTAATTTCCCCAAAAACAGTCTCTCCCTCTCTACTCTACTCTACTCTCTCTCTCTCTCTGTCGACAAACCCTCTCTTCATACTCTCCACAAATTCTCTACATAAACTCAATTTATGAACCCTACACCTCCAATTGGTTATTGGGTGAGTTAGAGTTTTGATTTATATTGTAATTAGAACAGAGATTCCAAGACTTCTATGAACAAGCCAAGGCCTAGGAGGTGAAGTAATAGGTATTTGAGGTCAAGTAATAGGTATTTGCGGAGGATTGTAATTCTGAGTCCAAGCTTGACTTTTCATTTCTTTGGTAAAGATCCCAACTTTTTTTTTTGATAGGGTATAAGTTCAATTGTTGATGTTAATTATCTCTTGTGAGGTTAATTATCTCCATGGAATATTTACGTTTGTATTGAATCTGTGTTTGTGGTTGTATGTATTCGTTACTCAATTATATTTTGTTTAAATTTACGGGAAGGAGATTAATCTTTACCGAATTTTTTCAGAGAATTATTATGTTGTATTGATTTCAAAGAGACAATTTAATCAAGGTTAGTGCATACATCTCTCTTTCCCATTAGCTTTCATTCATATATTATCTCCCTATGTGTTTCTGGCTTTTTGCATTGTCAAACCGCGAATTTAAGGAGGTGTTATTAACCTTATGTTGGCCACTGGGTTTCTTGACAATCTAATTAAACAATTTGTTTAGGTGAGATTTGAGATGCTGAGGAATTTCAAATATCTGCTTGAGAGTATTTTCAAGCCTGGCCGATAACTACAAAGCTTGCACCACATATTTTTAGTGCAAACAGAGAATTGCCACGAGATTTAGCCTTGGCATCTCAGTTTGGCACATTAAATTCATTAGAGGTTTATCAAGCATACTTTCATGGTAATCCACAGGAAAATTGTGATGTGTTTACACTTCGTACTGATGTCTCCGCACCAAAATTAATTGTTGCATGCGCTTTGTATCACTGTATATTACACACACAATTCATTGGATAAAACGTGCAGTTAAATTGAGGTAATACAAAATTGCTAAATAAGATTATTCATGATTTCAGCAAATGGACTGTTGGAGATGACAAAGTAGAAACTTGTGGAACATGCAATGATTACAATACAATGATTCTGTTCTAGAAAAATTTGTTGTAGGGATTGTTATATCTTTTCACCTGATATTTATATATTATATCCCATCAGTTAACTTGTTTTTGGCTAATTTAAAAAAATCGATAGAAGTTCATATGCGTCTTTTTCTATTCTTTTGAATTGCTACATAAACATCACAATAAAGTTGAGTATTGCTGATATCTCATATCTTAAAGTTGTACGGCAATAATATATTGAAATTGATTGAGTGCATGGATTATGAGATTCATAAACAAATTCGAAGCTTGACCGAAGATGAATATTCTGAAGTTATAGGTGCTGAAGGTTGCTACCGACTAAAGCCAGAGTTTGTAGTCCATGCTACAAGGATTTGCCACATGTAAAAATTACTGGTGGTGCATTAGAATTGTGATTTTTAACATTTATAATATTTATACTGATAATATAATTTCATGTATTTGTGCAAGCAAGCAAAAACACCCTTATCTTGCTAGTAATTTTCTGTTTTGTACTGATTATTCCTTTTTTATTTGCAGAACAATTTGGATGAACTTTTCATGCTTATGCATTTCCTTGATGCGGGAAAGGTTAGATTAAACACATTTTCACGTATATAATATAAGCAGAAAAGCCATTTGCATATGTAGAAGTTCTAGGTAAATATGAAGTACTTGCTCTCAATCTTTTCTCTGTCAAATTATTGCAGTTCGGAAGTCTAGAGGAGTTTCAAGAGGAGTTTAAGGATATCAATCAAGAAGAGCAGATATCAAGGCTTCACAAGATGTTGGCACCTCATTTACTGAGAAGTATGAATCTAACCCTGCTATATTGTATCTGTAGTCATATGCTTCTGTTTACTTTCAGCTGTAAGGTGTGTGCCTATGTGAACTAGCAATATCTACACCATATTAAACTCATTTTTTTTATACAGGGACTTGAATTGATAATATTTTAAGATGTAAGATATTTGATGTAAATAATTTTAGGGTGAGCATAAGAATCAGTCACAGCTGCATCTTGCACTAAAAGCTATGCTCTAGCATGTTCGCTGATTCCGTACCACTGACAAAAGTACACCACAAATATGTATGACATTTATGCATTATTATAAACTCAGAAGAAATTTCAGTCACAAGATATAAATATTAGTAAAAAGTAACAACCCTTGGGTAGATACTGAATATGAGGTGTTCAGTATAGGCCAAGTCTATTCTGTGTGTGGTTATACTCTATATGTACAAATCACATAAATCATTTATGGTGTCAGTCTGTACCCTCTGAAACCCTTAACTATCATTGTGGGTAAACCGGGTTTTGAACTGTTAAGTTAAACAGAGCATGTCGAATCTGGTGCAATCTCCTGCCCTTTTTAAAGCATCGGTGTGTCACACCTGTCTTGTTCCTATTCTTTATTGAAAATCCTAAAATTGTACACCTAGTTTGTAATGATCGAGTACCTGAACAATAAAAGTACCCACTGTTACAATAGATGTGATAGTTTACGACATTAGGCTATCTCCACTGATGATTTGATTTTGAAGTATCTACATATTATATAATATATTAATATATATATTAATATATACATTAAGCTTTAATTCATTCGATCATGCATATGTAGAATTTTCATCACTTAGGAGTTAGTCAAAAGGGCGTGTGGTCTTTTATTAATGCTAGCTCACTCATTTAAATGCAGCATGGATATTTTTAATGGATGGCTATGGTCAGAGTCCAAGGAATCAGTTCTTCCTATATACAAAGATCTGCAGAACTTAAGATATGGGTCTATAGGTATATCATAACCCTAATCGCAAAATTTTATTTTATTTTCATGATGGTGTGTTCCCTCTTTCAACTTTACACTATGGTGATTCAGTGGAGACACAGATGGAAGAGTCCCTGTATTATCAACAAGATACAGCTTGAACTCTCTAGGACTTCCCATCACCAAGGCATGGAGGCCGTGGTACCACCAGAAGCAGGCAAGATTTTTGTGTTTTGCTACTTTTATAGCCAATTTTAAGTTGGTCATGATTTAATATATATGCTCATTAAGTCATGACCAATTTATTAATTTCCTATTAGACTGCTAGTTTTTACAAAAACAGCCTACATGGCAAACAGGTTATTTTGATAAATCCAATTGTGTTTAATGGTTGACAAATGGATAATGTAAATGTGTAATTCTGGTAAACTGACTGTGTATTGTCGTAGACTGTCTACCAGTAAGTTCCTTTTGATGGTATGTGGATATCAATTCCAGTACTTTGACATTATGCAGGATTTTGAGATGGATACTACTGTACTTGTACTTGTTGTAACCCTGACTAATGTTCTTGTTTTTTGTATTGAAAGTATATAAATTATAATGTTGTTTTCCTGCTTTTCAGTGGCAGCGGAGGGGAAACCTTGCTTACAACAACGATGACCTCAATGAGATAAGGATCGAATATAAGGATCGAATGGGCCAAGTATTTCATGAAGAACCATGCACGTTGAACAGTATCAGTACTTCTTGTTATTTCACAATGAACATTTTCAGTAAACTGTGGTGGCCGTTAGTTTTATATTTTGTGGAATATGTTCATTCCGAAATAGGGGCCCAATGTCCGTACTTTTGATGGTATGTTTGTCTAACGGAGTAGATATGTTGGTATGAATGTTATGGTTGTATGGATTTGGATTTTATGGTTGGAATTTTAGTAATGTTATTTACTAAAGGTTGTAGACAATGCCATTTAGTAATTTGTTTAGTTTGCACATTTAAATTATACCTTTGTCTAATGTACTTGTAGACAATACTATGAAAAACCAAAGTATTGTCAAAATAGAACCTAGACAACAAGAAAATGAATAGAAGCTTGTGTTACAGTTGCTCAGACAACACACAAATGTAAACAATAAGATAAAAATACTTGTATTACAGTTACTCGCACAACACATAAATGAAATCGCTAAAATAGAAAAACTTGTGTCAAAACAGCTCAGGCAACCAATCTAACAATTAAACCCTTGTGAACGAAATATTCAGACAACACTTTATAAAACTCTTACATTGTCTAACAACAAAAACTACAATGGTTTCTGTTCAAGTAAACCGTTGTGTAACAAATATTCAGACAACACTTTTTAAAACAATTCCATCGTCTAACTAACGAAACAACAATGGTTTCTTTCTATAAAACCATTGTGAGAAAGTATTTAACACAACAGCACAGATATAGAAGACCATTGTCTATAAAGCTATACTGCAACCCAACCAATTAATGTTGTGTTGGATGCAAACGAAATAGACAACACAACCAAAACAAAAAACCCTTGTCTAAACATGCCTAGAACAACGGTTTCTAAGTTAAGGACCATTGTTGTAATGTAGTTTGTACAATACTTTTTAAACGCAAACTGTTGTTGTTTCTAGTATTCACACAACGTTTCAGTAAATACGGACTGTTGTCGAAGAAGGCTCACACAACAGTTTTGGTACCGTTGTCTGATATAGGCATCAGACGGCGCCTCAATAGACAACAGGAAAACAGGGCATCAGACAACGGGCAAAAACCGTTGTCTGAGCCTGTTTTCCTTGTAGTGAAGAGACACAAAATAATGTAAGCTATGAAGTACCTTATCTTGCTCGGTAGTGCCGCTTTGATTTCTTCCAGTGATTTGATTATAGAAACCAACAAACTTGCTTACCGAGGTGTTAATTGCGGACCATCGACTACACAACGAAATAGGCATCCAATCACTCTCAAAAATTTTATGTTCATGGTAATAGTTCAAGATCCTATTCCAATAGTTGTTTTGTGTCTGATTGTTGCCTTGAACAGGATCCGTGCTAACATTAAGCCAAGCAGATAAAAGTAACATATCCTCTTCGATTAAAAAGTTTTTGACCGGCCTTTTTTTGGTTTGCTTGGTTCTTGCTGATTGCGCTCCTGGGATGAAGGGGGGATTGTGAGTAAAAAATGTCTTCGGCTTCACTATATGCACCATCGTTGAGTAAAGAAGTAAAAGTGTGTGCCATTTTAAATAATCCTGTAAAGATAGGCTGCAATAATTTAGTAATATACAAATAGTAAAGTTAAACAAATCGTTTCAAAATTTAGAATTGCTTGTAGAGATAAACATGTAGGGGTAAAAGCGATTCTAGCCTTCTCTCACACCACCCTTTCCTAACAACTACTTCCATTCATAAATCATCAAATTATTTTCACATAATTTAATTATGTAGTTTGATATGGTCTAATTACTACTGACACGTTAATGTTTTTGGCTAGTGCTATCATAAATTTACCCCTGATATCAGCAACTAAAATTTAACCAGTGATAGATTACATTGCTACAATCATATCTGCACTTTTCCACATTGACTCATACATGCTTATTGCAGGAATGGACTTTTACGCATCAAAATTCCCAAGCTTTGAGATTTAGCAGGGATGCTGCAAGTTGATGGTATTACAGATATGGTACAAGTATCTCTTAGAACGATGGAAAATTTTAAGCTTTGAGATTTCGGCTTGATGGTATTCTAGATACAATACAAGTATATGAATGTGTGTCTGTGTATGAATGAAAGAATAATATTGAGACATGTCATATGATCTTGATATTTTACAATAAGGCATAAGCTACTACTGGGATAGCAGAGTACTTATAGTAGTGAATACTGAGTAACTTTACTTGCTAATGATATTGAACTAGCAGCTAATCATCTATACTGCTAAACGTCTAAACCCGTGCAATGTTAAATTGATATAATAAATTCTCACCTTGATCGCTTATTAATCACAAGATTGGCATATCAAACACAAAATCACATTCAACACAACTCTATAATCCTAAAAAATGAGTACCCCAGAATATACTGATCAAAGAATCAACGCTATCCAATCATATCCCGAAAAATTCAACCTAACAACATTCATTTAAACACAAAAAAATCCAATCTTTATAACTAATTATAATTCATTTAATTGCCAACACTACTTAACAACCTCAATATTCCAAGAAAGTCCTAGCTAATAACAAGTGGAGTATCTATGTAATATATTTGCATCTGGACAATGGAAATTGCTAAACAATCACACTAGTCATCTACACATCTTTACAAACACTTTAGTAAGAGAATCATATATGTCTAGTATGTACAAAGCAACATAGTGACTTCTTACTATTCACATATATACAAAGATATACATATAAGCACAATTGAGCAGAAGAAATTGCAAACCTAATTTTGTGAATCTTCGAATTGATTTTGAAAGGACCCTCCGATCTCTCAATTTGTAAAATAATCATGAACAAAACCCTACTTTGGTACAAATTGGATAAAAAGGGATGGAAGATATGTACCTCTGTAAAAAGTTTAAGCGGCGGGAGTGGAAAAGCAAGCGACGGAAGTGGAAGAAAAATCAGCGGGAGAGGGAAAGAAATGAGCAGGAGATGACGTGGACTTTGCTACAGATCTTTAGCGATTGTACAAATATAGCTAATATTGGGGACTTGACTAAAATTATACATAAGGGGAATGCTCTATTGGAGTAGTAAAATTTTAACAAATTTTGTATAATTTCTAATTTTGGTAAGTAATTTGAATTTTTTACTAAGGGCTTTGATGCATTGGAGATGCTCTAATTAACTAAGCAATAAATATATTAATAGGGCTCCTTACTTAAACTGCGTTATTCATCATTTAGGCATGTAAAAGCATAGACATATATAAAAGCGTTACACTTTCTAATTTCAATTACATTCCAAACAATAAAGGATTAAGGGTTAAACTGATCGCAAACATGTTATTTTTTACTCCAAAAGTGGTTGGAATGAAATAAGAACTGCCAAATTTCGTCGATCAAAGTAACCTTGAGTGGAAACATAAAATTCGTCAACAAGACAGTTGATTAACTAAGGATGATCAAAAACGTAAGATTGGTTTGGTAAAGTAGCCAATTGACGAAGAATTAGCAGCCACGAAACATGCTACATGTATCATGTATGGGTTCAAACTAACATAAAACGTATCCGTATTTTTTTAATTACCATATTTTAAAAAAATACATATATTAAAAAAAATAAATGAGATAATTTATTTTTATGAATTATCCCTCGTTGTTGTAGCGTCCAAAAAGGTACGAACAACCATGTGATCTACTCTTTAACCCAAATAATGGGCCTTCGAGTGAAGGAATGTTAAAATAATATATGATTGTGGTAAACCCACTTCCCTAATTACTTAACACGTACCGATGCTTTTGGTAGGAATTAAAGCAGAATGTAGCTAGTAATTAATTTGTTTATCCTCGGTACTTTAAGTGACCAATAATTGTTGTCCTCACAAATGAGATCACAACATCACTACGTATTATTGGTAGACATAGGGTTTAATTACGTTTGGTTATCACTGAAGTGCCTATTATTTTTCTGAGTATAACCCTTTATAATTAGAAGAACCAGTGTACAACCCTTTACAAAAAAAGAAAACTAAATTAAAGACTACTTTGTTTCATATTTTATTAAATTAATTTTGCCACAGAAGCTAATCATCGAAAACTTTCCAAAGAGGTTTCCAGAAATTATCAATGGAAATTCTCAAAAATATTCATGTTTTTAAATTTTATTTTTAAAAATACAATAAGATTGCATATAAGATTGTACAGTAAGTTGAAAACAGTTGCATTTCGGATTACAACAATTACATTTAAGATTACATCATATTTTAATATTTTTGTGTAACATGGATATTTTTGAAAAACTATTTTCCGTGCTTGCTTAGTTGTCAAATTTTAATTGATAAAAATTTCATTAATAATGATGGACTCTGCATACACAAAAATCTCTACCGATCAAAATTTTCAAAAAAATCCATTAGCAACAACTCCGACCAATTGGGCAAGTGGCTACGCATGTCAAACATTAACACGAAGTCCACAAAAGCTACAAACAACTGCATTTCTAAGTACGTGTACCCACTTTGATCACGAAAAACAAACTTAAAAAGTTCCAACACAAACATAAAATCTGACCCTACCATGCACCACCAAAAAGCTTCAACACTCGCCACAATTTGATGCCATACACCTGGAGTATATATACTTCCACTAAACACACTTGTGCTGACTGGTTATTTCAATTTCATATGTGGCTTCTCCACATTGCAGTATCCGCTTATACACACTCTGTTGCCGTCTCTCCACGCTCTTCTTGTTTGCTAAATTGTGTATGTACCACTCCAACACCGTCCCGTATCATTATATAACCACCGCATCCCACTGCATTTCAAATCACAAATACCACACCGCCTTCTCGATACAAATATTTCATACATTTACAGAAATGAGTCTGATTTCCGGAGTTCTTAGCCCGTGGTGCAGGCATGCAGAGGGATACAGATTTGCCTCCGCAACATCTTTTTCGATACGAGAAGGCGGAGATCCAAGTTACCATTATGTTCCTGTGACTTTAGAGGAAGGCGATGACGATGACGATAGTGGATATGACTATGCTCCTGCAGCTTAGTATTTCATACCAGACCAGGACTAGTATTTTTTGTTCTTATGAGAGTCTTTCAGAAAGTCTTTTTTGCCAGTTAGTTTGAAATAAATAAATACAAGAGTCTTATGTTTTGTAGCTTAATATAGTGATCGAGTTGGCTAGACTAGTTAGAGAAATAATCTAGTATCTTAATATATTTCTCTGTTTCATGTATTAACATTGGGGATGATTATGTTATAATAAAAATAGTATCCACATGGGGCTTTGGCATGTTATTTTTGCTCCCAAATTCAAAAATATATAATGACTTTCTTCCAAATGAGTTGGAAACTAAAGTTTGTGTTTCCCAAATGTTAAATTTTTTATATATAAAAGAAATACAATTGAGCGAATTTATTTAAATAGTTTAGAATTTATTTTTTATCATTTTAGGTATTAAGTTCGATTCTTGCTTTTGTTAGAACAAATACTCAATTTTAAGACATATTAGCTTAATTACTCAAAATAAAAAAATTTACACTTTTGTAAAGAAGAATTGAATGTAGAGCTGTTCTTCGAAATGATTTGGAAAATATATTTTCTCAAAAATATGATGGACCTGCTTTGTTTAGAAAAACACTGAAACCAAAATTAATTTTTAAAAAACTGTTTTCAGATTTTATCAAACAGTTCTTTTACCTTTAATTAATGTCAATAACAGGCTTACCAGGGGCTTAAATAACTAGATAAAATTCAACATAGATATAATCAAGTATTAAGAAATCTTCCGATTCTAAAACTTTATTTCCTATTTTGGTGTTCTGATTTTAACTTTTTTTATTCAGATATTCAAATCATTTCCAAGTCTACACTAAACTAGAACTGAATTTCCCAAAATATATTCCAAAAATTTCGTAAATCTCACATGTTAGATTATAATACTAGGGATTTTTAGAACTACTTAATATATTATTATTTTGTAAAACATTATATATTTTTATAATATTTTAATTATTATCAGTTATTTTTTTAAAAAACATATTATAATGATAAAGAACAAATTGAATTATGTGAAAAAAATAACTTATTTTAAAAAATTATATATTTTAGAAAACAAATTATTTTATCCTGCATAAATATATGATCTAGGGCTGAGCATTCAATTCGGTTAACAGAATAACGAACCAAAATAATCGAATAATTCGGTTCGATTACCCGAATCAAAATAATTCAGTTTTAATTCGGTTAAGGTTTTTTGTGTATTTCGATTTTCCGGTTTTTTCGATTATTTTACCGAATTAACCGAAAAATTCGATTAACCGAAATATATTAAAAAAAATATTAATTATATATACATATATATATCATATATGTAAAAAAATATTAAATTTGGATTATATATATATAAATTACATTATATATAATATATAAATTATTATATATATTTATATCATATATTTACATAAAATATATATTTATATAAATTCGGTTTTAAGAGAAATATTATATTCGGTTCGGTAAAATAGCCGAAATTATTTCGGTTCTTAATTCAGTTCTGATTTTTGAGCTTAGTCGATATATCGATTTTTTCAATATTCGGTATTTCGGTTCGATTATAACTGAATAATCAACCCTACCACGATCGAGATTAATTTTAAGTTCTAATTTAATATGATTAAGGTTCTAATTTAAACTTTAATCCTATATTACTATTATAAAAGTAGTAATTAAGATCCTTTCCGTTCACATCAACGATTAAAATTGTTAACAACTTATCACTCCAATTATTTTGAATAATTTTTTTAAAAAATGTTAAGAAACCAAAAAATATTTCCAAAAATTATTACAAATGTTACGTATTTCCACGTCATTGATTGATAGAATAATTAATGTGATGAATTACACGTCCATTCATATAATTTCCAATTTATCAACACATATGTTCCATCATTTTTGTAATATTTTTGAATTTTTTTTGATTTTCTAGCCTTAATCATTTTTGTACAGTTCTTTTGTAATTTGGGTATATTGTTCTTTTATTTGATAGGAAAGCATGGTTTCCATCCCATTCCTTCCTTTTGCAGTTTGTAAATTGTAATCAATCAATTAAGCGTAATGCTAAAAACATAACTGTATGGTTATGATTAAGAATTAAAATAAGTGGATAAATGAATTTAATATGTCAATTTTGCACTTAATATACTCCCTTCGTTTCAATATATATGTTCCTTTTGTAAAAAACACATCTATTAAGAAAAAGATTAATTGGATAAAATTTTCCAACTAATACCCTTAATTAATACATAAAAAAATGAGAATAATATTAAGTTTGAAAAAAGTCAAATCTTATATACAATAAATGTAGGGATAGTTTTGAAAAATTACCCTTAAATTTGTATTGAAAGAAGAAAAGGGACATGTAAAATGGGACAAATTCATTTTCCAAAAAGGACATGTATCCTTTTGTAAAAAACACACCTATTAAGAAAAAGATTAATTGGATAAAATTTTCCAACTAATACCCTTAATTAATACATAGAAAAATGAGAATAATATTAAGTTTAAAAAAGTCAAATCTTATATACAATAAATGTAGGGATAGTTTTGGAAAATTACCCTTAAATTTGTATTGAAAGAAGAAAAGGGACATGTAAAATGGGACAAATTCATTTTCCAAAAAGGACATGTATTTTGGGACGGAGGGAGTATTAATTTTACACAAATTTCAATATATTATTTACTACAATTTAGGATGTTTTTATTAGTAAAAATTAATGTGAATCTTGGAAAATTAAATTAATGATGTAAAAATGCATTGAAAAATCAAAAATCAATTAAATAACTAAGAATAAATGTTAAATATAAAAAAATATTTAATACTTAACCATATTCCTAACAAGCATTTCATTTCTCATCAATTAATTACTCCCTCTGTCCCATTCATTTGTTTACACTTTCCTTTTTGGGAAGTCCCATCCAATTCTTTACATTTCTAAACTTTCCTAAAATAGTAAAGTTTTATAATATAAAAATCAACTACATCCACTACTTTCCTCCACTAACTCATTTTATACATTATATAGTGATGGCCCCACCACTTTACTCATTTTTCCTACTTCTCTCCTCCTTCTTTACATTTTTCCTTGGTCTCCGTGCCCAAACCAAATGTAAACATTTGGTTGGGACGGAGGGAGTAGTGCTTAACCATAATCCTAACAAGCATTTCTCATCAATTAATTAGTGCTTAACCATAATCCTAACAAGCATTTCTCATCAATTAATTAGTCATGAGAATTGTTGCTAAAGCATGGGAGTATCTTTCACAGTGGACAGGGACTCATTGTAGAACCTTTGTGGCACCACTTCAACCTCCTATTTTAGGAGATGGTGCAATCTACTGGGTCAAGCCACAACAGAATGAAGTAAAGATCACAGTTGACGCAGCAATCTTCGCAGACGAGGAGCTTCAGGTATAGGCCTTGTTGCTCGTGGTCAGGACGGTTGCTTAATCCAAGCTCAGACTAAAAGCTTTTCAGAGGTAATGCATCCTACACTGGAAGAAGCTATTGCAGTGAAGGAAGCTTTAAGCTGGATGAAGGACATGGGATGGGAGATGGTCACTGTCGAAACAGATTGTCTGGTAATAGTTCAGATGATTCGAAGCACAGCCCCCATGCGATCAAGGCTTGGACAGGTGATTACGGAGTGTAGAAATTTAATAAGGGACACAAACAACGTTAAGTTGTATTTTATCAAACGGTCTGCGAATGTGCCGGCACATGAACTTGCTCATGTGTCACATATGTATCCTGATCGTACCTTTGACTGGAGTTCTGTTCCAGTTAATGTTAGAGATTGTATTCAGCATGATTTGAATTAATGAAATTACATTTCGTCAAAAAAAAAGGGAATTTATCAAATATGTCCCAAATTAAGGGGTGCTTTTATGTTTATATCCCATTTTATTCATAATTTATAAATATGTCCTATGGTTAAATTCTAACTCACATATATTTCATATACATATAATTATATATATATTTATACTGATTAAGACTATAATGCCCTATCTCTCACCCACTTCCTATCCTCCTCCTGGTCCCGTAGAAGCACAACCATTCACCGGAAACACCCACCCACCGGAACCACCTCATCCACCGACACCGCCACCACCATCAACTCCCCCTTCGAGCTCTGGCCCCGCAGGGGCACCCCTCTTCTCCGACCTATAATTAACTACTAACAATACTACATTCACGGCCTGCAGATATGTCATAAAAACTGAATGACGAAGCTTACTTTAGCATCTCGCCAAAACTCATCGCCTCATCAATTCCCGGAATTGCATTTGTTAGATCTGATATAAAACCATCCATTCCATTCATGTCCACTTCATCTTCATGCTCCACAGTAGGATCTACCTCCTACAAAACAACAGCCAGGGGATCATAAACATACTACCAAGACTGATTTACTAAGGATGAGTAAATAAAGCTATGAACAAAATGGGATCACCAGATATTTAGAATCCAAAGATGTGCGTGAGGAATTAGGATAATTAAGAGGATAAAAATGTCTTTTAATAATATAAAGTTACTAAGTTAATACAGTAATGGTTATATTTGAAAATGGAACATTTTAGTAAAATGGGGCATATTTTTAGTTAAAATTAAAAATAGGACATATTCATAAACAACCTTTTCAAATGGGATATATTAGAAAAAAACCAAAAAAAAAAAAAAAAATTAGTCAAAGAATACTCTAACCACTTCCTTAAACATTAACCAGGTACCCGAGCATGTCGACCCTTGGATTCAATCAATTATTGCCTCATTGGCCCCTTCAGTAAAAACCTTCACACTTCCACTCATTCACTGCCAAGCTCTGTCGTAGCCTGACCATCACACTATTTTCTTCCTCCACCATCACATGCTTAGGTTCTTCTCCCTGTATCTCTACATTTACCTCTCCTGTATCTATATATCTCTGTTTTAAGATTAATTACACGTCTTTTATCTAGTGGGTCTCATTTATGATCTTTCTTTCTTGATCTTTAATGCATTACCCATATCAACATTGATCTTGAATACCCTTTAATCTGTCTTTTCACTGCTTGCATTTTAATTAATTTTAGATCTTTAGTTCAAGATTCTTAAAGGAAACCCTAGTAAAAAAATTGGGCATTGTTGAAATCTTGAAAAAAGAATTAAAGGGTATTTCAAGATTTGTAGGAAGGTACTTAAAGATGCCTACTTTAAAGCTTGAGGTAGCTAAACAACATTATGCAACTAGTACTTTGGTTATTGGATATGCCCTTTGTTCGAGTTTGCTTGCTGTGATTAACAAGTTTGCTATAACTAAATTTAATTACCCGGGTCTTTTAACTGCGTTGCAGTACCTTACTTCAGCTTTAGGGGTTTGGGTTTTACGTAAATTTGGGTTGTTGCATCATGATCCGTTTGTGTTTAAGACTGCAAAGAAGTTTATGCCTGCTGCTGTTGTTTTTTATCTTGCGATATTTTCTAATACGAATTTGCTTAGGCATGCCAATGTGGATACGTTTATAGTGTTTAGATCGTTAACTCCGTTTTTAGTTGCGGTTGCTGATACTGCTTTTAGGAAGCAACCGTGTCCTTCGAAGCTTACGTTTTTTGCGTTGTTGACTATTTTGGGTGGTGCCGTTGGGTATGTTGCTACGGATTATGGTTTTAGTCTTAGGGCGTATTCTTGGGCGTTGGCTTATTTGGTCACGATTACGACTGAGATGGTTTACATCAAACACATGGTTACAAATCTTGGATTGAACACTTGGGGTTTTGTGTATTACAATAACTTGTTGTCGTTGATGATGGCTCCTTTGTTTTGGATTGTTACGGGAGAGTATGCTGATGTCTTTAGTGCTATTGGATCAAATTCTGGGAATTTATTTGATCCTGTTGCATTTTCTGCAGTATCGCTGTCTTGTGTGTTTTGGTTGCTTATCAGTTTCTTTGGGTTTGCTGCTAGGAACGCAATCTCCGCAACTGCGTTCACAGTGACTGGTGTTGTTAATAAGTTCCTCACAGTCGCAATTAATGTGACTATTTGGGATAAGCATGCCACTCCAGTTGGTTTGCTTTGCCTCCTAGTGACACTTGTAGGAGGTGTTCTGTACCAGCAGTCAGTTACTGGAGTAAGTAACGTTCCTTCACAGCCTAAGCAGGTGGAGGGTAAAACTAACGGGGATGATTCTGAAGAAGAGGATGAAGTAAAGAGAATATATGGTAAAGTTTCTGGTATATGAGCTTTTTTGTACTTCCTCTAGCCATCGAGGAAGATACTACTAAAATGCTGTATTGTGCCCACTTATTGTAAGATGACCATCTATCTTATATTCAGTTTCCCTCTGTAGTTCTTTTTAGGATTCCCAGTTTTGCACTTACTTCTAGGTTGCTCCCTTCACACTTAATGGAGGAGATAGATTCAGCTGTTTAATTAGAGCTAGATGTGTGAATTGCCAAGAATCTTGGTTAGAATGAGGTTGATTTCTTTCTTTCAATAACATTTTAAAGTTGAGGGAACACCTCATAGTTACTTGCACTATCCTTAAATTGTGAAATCGGATGAACTTTGTTTTTATTGCTTGTGGCAGCAGCAAGTAAATTTGCTATATATGTAGGCATGTTTATCAAGTTTAGCGTCAACTGTTTTGTTAGCTTGACTTTGCTGCAGACGATCTGCAGATCTGCCTCCAGTGCTCAGCGAGGATCCATGTCTTCAGTGTTTAGCACAATGTTGTTTTGACCTGTTTATATTTTTCTGTTATCTTCCAAATTCGATATGTAAAAGACTAAAAGATTAGATGGTCTTGACTTGTCTTTGAGCAACGTTATATTTAGAAGGCTAGATTGTCTCAGAGCATGAAACTTGTGGAGGCTTGTATTTTTAGACTACTGAGATCTTTTCTCGGATAAATGTACAAGTCGAACATGTCAACTTATATTTTTCATGAGCTTAATTTAGTGTTTTGATAGCTCTCCCGTGCTGAGAGGGTTGTATACTTGTATTCATCTACTCGCACCTTCTGAAAGATAATGGCCCCAAGTTCAATAGCTACTTAATTGATTCTTAAAAATATAATAAAATAATGGTTCCTAGTGATTTAGGAACCTTGTTTCGTACATCATCTTCAACAACATTCCCTACATTCACTCCTTATTATAATTAGAGAATGAGATATGGACAAATATTGAAAAATGGAGGGAAATGAATTTTTTATTGATAGAAATAAAATTAGGGATGACTAATGATTCCCCAAAAGTAGGGAATGGCTAGAGGTCCTTAATGTTTTAGGGAATCACTAGCACATTGTTGGAGTGGTGTTTTGTACTAAGATCCTTAAATATTAATTTAGGAAGCAATATAGGGAAGTTCTTGGACTTGCTCTAATGTAATGTTTGGTTGAGGTGATTAGAATGGAATGAGATTTGTAGTATAAAATAAATAGAAATTCAAAATTTTTATTCATTGATCCATTCTATTCCAAGCCACATACATTATAATTTAAACATCTCAAATTGAAAGAGAATACTTCATTTCTTACCTCTTCCATTTTTTTTAGAATTCTTATTAAAGCAATTTTATATTATATCATTTTTTTTCAAATCTATCTCCAACTTCCATTATTTTTCCTTTAATTTCATCCATTCCTTTTCATTCATTTCAATCAAACACAATATAAAGGTTTACTTTCTTCGGTGCTTTTACACACTTGCAAGTGTCTCACTTATCTTTCTATTGAGGAAGATTATTGTGTACAAAATGATATGTTTTTTGAATTTTTTCTTATGTAGAATTGTCTTAAATTTGCTGGTTTTGACTTTTCACACTTCCTTTTTTTTTTTTTTGCTAATTCACTTTTTCCGCCATTTCTTTCTTTATTTTTTGGTTGCTAAATTGTCTTTTTGCACTTAAAACAAACGAACATATAAAATCTGTATGATATGATATAAGCTGAATATTAAACTTCAAATTTCATAATATATGTATATATAAATTAGTTTATGAAAAAAAATCAGTTTAATGAAGTAACATGTGTAAATATTACTATCCATATATTTTTGGGTTTTTTTTAAAAAAAATATGATGCAAACTCTCGCAATTTGAATGCAACTGCTTCTAACCTACAATCTCATATGCAATTTTTATTGTATTTTTGAGAAAAAAATTTGAAATGTGAATATTTTGAAAATTTTCCTATATTTTTTCGATAATACATCCATCTATTTTTTTTATGCAATCAAATTTTTATGTATTTTATTCATAAACATATTCATGTTTCTAGTATATGACACATATTTTATGCTATAATAATTTTTAAGTGTTTAGTAAATAGAATAATATAAATGCCATTTTGTTAAAAAAAAACTACAACTTTGATTTATAAGTATCAAGAGTCAAAACCCCACTTTTTATGAGATATAAGAACTAATTCTGATCATTCATTTTTTTTTTACTATGTTCAATCCCAACCTTACATCTATTATCAAATTAACAACCATCTCCATCCACATCTCTCCTCCATCTCTTCTCTTCTTCCACCAGTCACCGTCATTAATAAAATCACCACAATTTAGAAAAAATCACCGCTGTCAAATAAAAATCACCGTCAACTACGACTACTACTAAACAAAAATCGCCACCGTGAAACAAAAAATCGTCATTATCTCCGATCATTGCTAACCAAAAATTACCAAGATCAAATCAACATATTCATCACACCACCACCGCACTTATCACCTCCGACCACCATATTTAGCCACCAACTCTGACCACCTTATAAATCATCAAATATCATGCCAAAATCACTCTCATTTAAATAGAAATAACCATAAAAAAAATATCCACAACCAGCACACCACCACTAATCACCGCTCTTACCTCTGTCACCACCACCACCACTATCTACAAACCTCGCATATCTACTTTTGTTGGAGGAATTTCGTAACAACACAAAATCGGAGGTGTGTTGAGGTTTGCTGAAATGTTAGAGCGAATTTGTATGAATGTGACTGTTTTTAGAGGATTAGGGTTTGTAAAAAAGAGAGGGGCTTGACTTGGCAGGTGTCTCGATTTGTCTTGTGAATCGGATCCCCTATGCCAAGATGCCTGCGTACCTATGTTTATATATGATCAAGCCTACGCAGTTCTGTAAAATTATGTTTATCCCTAAGAGACTTTAGGGATAAACTTCGTTAATGTGTGCAATTACTGATTTTATCTGATTTAATCTTGGCGTTGTGATATCTTCTTGATTTGAAGAATATCGTTTGAAGATATTTTCCGTTATTCGTTGATTGAGATTGATTATTTCCTCGTTTCAGAGAGAGGATAAAACTTAGCGGTTAAGCAATAATTATTAATCTGAAATAATAATTAATAAATATTAGAAATTCAGGAGATTATTAGACATGCCAAAATTATGGCATAACAATTTGTAATAACCCTAACTTATAGAATGCTATAGTGCCTAAACGAATAGTGATTTTAAGGATTTAGGGAAATGGTATGTAGGTACCCTATAATTGAAACAGGAAAATGAATAATCAGAAACCATATTAGTGTTGTACTATGAAAATGAGTGAGTCAAAATGATAATGGATTTCAGAAATTCCTGAATATGGACTTTAAGGATTTTCGATTTCGATTGAGACTCTATTGAATGTGATATTAAGGAGTATAAAAATGTTAAATGGTTTATATCTTGAGGAAATAGTGAAATTAGGATAAACCAAGGAGTGATCAAGTCAAGGAAATGCCAAGGGAATTTAGATTGTTAAACGAGTTTGAGAATGCTTGAGAACCTGAGAGAGAACCGGGAGAGCAACTCCTGAGAAAAAGAGAATATACCAAGGATAATGGATCTAATATCTACTTGAGGATTAGAATCACCCTAACACACTAATATATTATGTGGGAGAGGATATTATATATCCAAGGAATTTACAAAGGAGAAACCACTGAGACAATCGTAGAAATCATTCGATGGATCAAACGACGAGAAAACTTTGAACGGAGCCCAAAAAAAAGGCCCAAAACATGAGGGAAAGCCCAAATTTCGGCCCAACACTATAAGGAGCTGATCTTAGAGTATTAAGGAAGGAAACCATGTGAGTGAATAAGAGAAAGAGGAAGGGCATTGGTGGAACATTTCAAGATAAGGCAAGGACAAGCAAGTAAATAGCAAGAAATGGAGTAACATGTTTTAAGCTTGGCAAGTGGACCAAAGGATCACCAAAACTTGGACAAATAGATGATAAACACCACATTAAAAGAGGATAAGAGTGAATAAAGGGATAGATACATGTATAAGCAAGTAGAAATCAAGCTAAACCCATAGACATAAAAACTGCCCAGCAAGAGCAAGGAGAAAAGAAAAATTCATAACTCAAGATCTAGAGCTTCTAAAATCACCAAATTTTAACCTAGTCAAAATTCTAAGATCTAGAGCTTCTAAAATCACTAAATTCTCCACTCTATGGGGAAGATTCGTACAAAATTTCATGACAATCCAAGTAGTATAGCCTAGTCAAATCCATGCTCAAAGTGGGAGAACCAAACCTGTCCAGGTTCTGGCCAGTAGCAAGATGGGGCTCAAAACCCTAGCTCCCATGGTTGGATTCTTGTGTTCTATAGCTTAAAACAAAGGTAATCAAGACACCAAGGTATTTTCAAAATCTTAGCTTCAAATATTGAGTATAGCTATGTCAAAAGATGGATAAAAAATGATGATGAATAGTGATTTTCAAGAACTAACTTTGTGTTCTTGATTTCTTTTGATTGATTCAAGTGTACTAAGGCTACTTAAGGACCATTCAAGGCTTACTAGGGGTTATTCACTCTTCAAGGAGGTATAAATCTCAAGACCCTTTAGTATTACTTTGAATATATGATGGATTATAGAAAGTTTAGTGATTAAGGTTATAATAAGTGGTTATTCATGATGATATATGTGTTTGTAAGTAGTTTAAGTTGAATATGGAAGTGGGTTGTGATTGTAACCATGGCTGGTATGATGACCACATGGTGTAGGTAATAATATATGTGTTGGATGATGGATTGGGAGGAGTGATGATTTGGGAATTGTTAAGAATATAGCTGTTATAATGTCCGATTTTTATTAAAACTAAAACTACCTTGTATTTGGGCAGAGGTCATGAACTTTTAAGGGTCAGTAGGGTGTGTCAACTGACCATGAGATGATAGAGCTTAGTTCATAGATCGTTTTGATATAAAGTACGTTAAAATCTGATGAACGGTTTAGGAGAAAAGTGAATTTTAGTGAAAGACGTTCGACAACCGAGAAAACGAAATTGTGTCAATTTTGAGGCTGTAATTACCATACTTAAACATCTTTAAAAGTTACGAAATTTTGGGATATTGTAGTGGGGTGGTCAGGGGACCATTACCAGTTGACCTTGCCTTATAATTTGGAATTTATATTTTCTGAGAATTTTTACAGTCTAGTGTGGTTATTAAGGGAAATGGTGGAATACACTAAAACTTTGATCGAGTTTAAAAATGGTTAAGTTCATGTAAACTTTTGGTGCGTAAAAGCTATGTCAAACATATATTATGTGTCAAGGGTGTTATTGTATAAAGATTAGGTGATTAAGTAGGATATATACTAACGGTGATCCTTTCGTTTCTATAGAGACGGGAGACGAACACAGGATCATACCTACTCGCTTTAGAGATCCAGACAAGATTTCTTCTATCTTTACTTTGAAAATTTTATTTATCTTCAAAGGAAAAATGATTTCGTGGAATATATATATGTGATTCTATTATTATTATTATATTGTTAAGGATTTGTTTTCCTGATTTTGGAAATTAAAGGGAGATGTATATGAATATGAGTATGGATATGGATTAAAGGGAACAAGATTTCTTTTATCCTTATTTTGATAAACTGTTTATGTTCAAAGGAAATGGTTTTAGTGGATAATATATGAATCTTATATGATGAGATGATTAGGGATATATTCCATCTTTACTGAGATTTTTGAATATGGATACGAATATGGATAGAGCGAATATACTTTATGTTTTAAAGGGATACGAAAGAATGGTATCAGTTGTTATCTAGAGTTATATGTTTATAATATTATGTTAAAAATATTCTTTTTAAATAATTGTGATTTAATAAATATTATTTGATTACTATTTAATACTTTTAAAATAGACGGAATATTTTATATATATAAAAGCGTATTTGATTTCATTGAATACAGAAGAGATGTTTGAGTCATAATCAAAGTATTATGACATATATATTTTTAAAGGTGATGATAAATGGAAATGGAAATGATATATGTGAATGGAAATGTGAATGGAAATGGAAACGGAAAAATGGAAAATGTGGAATGGTGTTTTATAAATGGAATAATGATTTGACAAAAAGGGGGATTGCAACAGAAAGCGTAAGAGGCTGTGTGGGAGTGGCACAGTCCGGCACCCAATATGGGATTTCAACAATAAGCGTAAGAGGCTGTGTGCGGCACAGTCCAGCACTCAATATTTATTACGGCCCAAGAGTTGCCGAAGGAGGATGTAGCAGGTAGCCTTCCTCCAGGGTTGATTACCAGGTGGGATCATCCCTTCTACTAGTAGAAAACAGAGAGCAGGTACGGTCAGGCGACTGATCATCGTCCTACGTATCTGGCGCTAGCAGATATCCCCAAAGTATTTAGAGAAAGAATTAAAAATGGTTAAAGTTTTATATACTGGAAAAGGAAAAAAAATGGTATGAAAAATGTTTTATGGATTGAAGAGAAAATGATTTTATATTATTTTTTTATAATTGTTGTATAAAAGGAAATGGAAGGATTATATTGAAAGTTTTTACTCAAATGTTATATTACCTTGAGATATTATACTGAGATGATGTACTGAAATTATATTATATTAGAAGAGAAACTGATATTATATTGTTTTATATATTTTTCTTATAAAGGAAAAAAGGATGGTGTATTGAATAATTATTGATTAATTATTTTCTTAATTCTTATAGTGGACTTTCTGTTTATAAATATATATATATATGCTTTAACTTTGATTTCTGGTTTACAAAATCTATCTTGCTGAGCTATTATAGCTCACTCTTGCTATTTATTTATATAACAGCTAGATCAGGTGCCGAAACGTCGTAGTACAACCCGGAAGAGGCTAAAGGGGAAGTTTACCTTATGAGAAAGTATCGACATCTGTTCTCAAGGTAGTATATACTTATTTATGGGTATAATAGATGGTATTCTGGGATTGTAACAAAAGTTTATCTTTAACTGCTATCATTAATGGATGTTGTTCTCTGAGCATATGACTGGTGTGTGTGATGATATTAGTGTGGGGTCATTTATGTGAGTATTAAATGGTATAAATAGTATTATTAAAAAAAAGATCAAAGAGATATTGCTAATAAATGGAAATTGGTCCGTGACGGCCTGGATTCCTGACCCCGGATCTAGGGCTGTCACACAATTAGCCCCCAGTTCTTCAGTGTAGCTTGCTGCAGTGGAGAACTATAATTCTTCAAGCTTCCAAATTTCTTGAGTCGTTGAAAAAACTGAAAAAGATGATTAGCAAAACATTTATAGCACCACGTGCTCGTTAGGCGTATGCGAATGCAAGTGTGACACTATGTAATGACCAGTATAATATATATATATATATATATATATATATATATATATATATATATATATATATATATCTGCCAAGATTTTCAAATGTGCTAGCATAAAAAATATTTTTGAAATCCTTTGCGATCCTTGTTGTTTAGTTAGGACCTTAGCATTTGTATATATCCTGAATTGGCGTACACGCTATTCAAGTGTCTGATGCAATCACATATGGGTGTGTCTAGCGGGGTCTTCAATAAGAGATGTAGATATAATCCTGGCGAACCTCGCACGCGTCCCTTCGTATGGGTCCCTTGTTGGGTTAGCAGTGCTATGAAGTCTTAAAGATATTTTGCATAGGGATACGTCCACCCATTTTTCATGGCTTTCAATAATCTACCCATTCTTCATAGGCCTTTAATAATTTACCCATTCTTCATGGGCCTTCAATAATCCAGAGGGTGCTGCACTTTACTCAAGCGTGTAGCATTGAGGAATATATAGCTTATCCAGGCTACCCTACTAAACAATTTCAGTTTGCAAGTTCGAAAATATTTTTGACATATATGTACTATCGCGACGATATACGAAAAATACTTTACAAATCCAAATGCAATAATAAATATGCTTTTTCAACAATGTCGCGACATTTATTTTCTACAAATATAATTCTTTTTTTGTTGTAGAAAATCTTTTCCAAAATTATGCGTCTCGCATATATAACTTTTCACAAAGCATGCAGCTCGTACGGGATTGTAAAATAAATTTGCAATTCATCAATATAAAATTTCCACAATTCATGATCAGCATAACTATCTCGTACGATATTTTCCAAATCGCAATAATTTTACGAGTATAAAAATATAGCTCGCACGAATTTTGGATTAATAAATATTTTTTCTGAAAAATATTTAAAAACATGATTATGCATGACATGGCATAATATAATTAATGTACAGGAAAATAAAGATAAAAATAGGAAACTTATCTGATTTTTCCCGGTTGTAGGTTCCAACTCGCAGTCCGATAAATTTGCGATTGTTTTTTTTGGCGTAATGCTTCTGCTTCGATTGTCATTCTCGAATTTTTTTATGTCATGCGGGTCCCATAAAAAGCTGCGTGATGTTGTAATGTTGCTTCCATTTTTTTTCGAGTTTTTATCCGGTTGCTGGTGCTACTTTGATTGTCTCTTCAAACTTTTTTTTTTTTTTTTTTTGTTGTGGCTCCACTATCTTTTGTTTTCTTTGTATTCATTGCTCCACCTATTTTCGGTAGCCTAAGTTTTTAGGGGATTAGGGTTTGTAAAAAGAGAGGAGAGGGGCTGGACTTGGCAGGTGTCTCGATTTGTCTCGTACATCGGATCCCCTAAGATGCCTGCGTACCTATGTTTATATAGAATCAAGCCTATGCAGTTCTGTGAAATTGTGTCTATCCCTAAGAGACTTTAGGGATAAATTTCGTTAATGTGTGCAATTACTGATTTTATCTGATTTAATCTTGGCGTTGTGATATCTTCTTAATTGGAGGAATATCGTTTGGAGATATTTTCCGTTATTCGTTGATTGAGATTGATTCTTTCCTCGTTTCGGGAAGAGGATAAAACTTAGCGGTTAAGCAATAATTATTAATTTGAATTAATAATAAATATTAGAAATTCAGGAGATTATTAGACATGCCAGAATTATGGCATAACATCTACATATTATTGAATACAACTCAAAATCACCATAAAAGCAATACAAAGCAGCAACAAATCAAAAAAATCACCAGAAATTCAAGAAAATCACCAACTACGGGATTTTCAAATCTAAGTACATAACCCTTACTTTTACAGATCTGATACTCGATAAATTATGATTGTGAAGTATTTTTGTGGGTAATCAGAGAAGAAGATGCAACATGTATGGGTATGGATGTGTGTGTATATGTGTGTGAGAGAGAGAGAGAGAGAGAGAGAGAGAGAAAAAAAAAAAGTTGCCGAAATTTGCTAATGGTGATGACGACCGGAGTTTGATAGTGGTGATGGTCGAAGATTGGTGGTGGAGGTGACCGGAGGTTGGTGGTGATGGCCGGAGGTTGGTGGTGGTGGATAGAGGTAGGTGGGGGAAGAAGATGTTGAGAGAAGATAAGATTTAAATGAGTGGTTTAGACTAAAAGTAAATTTGAAAATGTGCGATTGTGATTGGATCTCATATCCCATTTTAATGTGTGATTGTGATTAGACATATCTCATTTTAATGTGGTTCTCGTGTGAAAAAAACCTATGTATCAAATATTGAATATTACTTTTAAAACAAAATATATGCTCTTACATACTGTGGAAATCGAGAACCAGAACTAATTAGTTGATATATCGATGATCACGACGTCTTCAATATTTCGGAGGCCCTAGTTTTTAACATTTTGGAGGCCATAAATTTTTTCGGATAATATATTAAAAACTATAAATTTTATAAATCAAAAATTTTAAAGAAATTATAATAATATATGGGCTTGATGTGCCTAAGGTTGGCCTCAGGGTTCTCCCCTGAGGTTAAAAGATTTTCAATATAAATTTAAGGGTATATATGTAAATTACTGTAAAAAAAATTATATTTACAAAATTGCCCCTGCGGGGCCACTTGTTTATAGGAACAAAATCTTTTAACCTCAGGGTTCTTCCCTGAGGACAACCTCAGGCCCAGTTTTCTCATAATATATTGATGCAAAAGTTTCAATTTGATTACAATAAGTAGCAATTTGAAGCTAAAAAGTTATTATTCTCATTCCTTTTGAATGTGCAAAATCTCTAATTAAATCATTATAATCTAGTTTTGCTAACATTTTTTTCTGAATACACTTAAAAGTAGCAATATAAAGCTAAGAAGTTATTATCCTCGTTCCTGTTGAATGTGCAAAATCTCTAATTAAATCACTATAATCTAGCTTAGTCAGCATCTTCTTCCGAATAGATTTAATTAGAGCTTCATGTGAGTTTTACGATTCTACTCCCCGCTATTTTAATTTGAAAGAAATTTATTTCACTACTTTTTTCTATAAGAATAACAAATATTGATAACTATACATATAATATATTATAATAATTAAATTAGGGGGTCCCTAAAATTTTGATGACCCTAGATAGGAGTAGAGGAATACTTCCACATGAACTGGCTCTGTCGATAAGAGCATCCCCAAGGCAATGAAGCCCTTGGCTAAAATGTACAGTTGACACTTCTACAGTAAAAAATATAGCCAACATCTTCCATTTTTACTTCTCCAACCAGCAAGTCCCCTTGTTTATATATATAGCCATCCTTGTTTGCTTGGCTATATATAGCCCAGCATTAAAGACCTATAATGCACGCCATGTCAACTGTTTATTTAGTAATCTTAGTATTTTCCTTTTCAACCATTGCAAAATCGCCTATAAATAATTATGTTTTATTTATTTATTTTTAATTAAATCAATTGTTTAGTTATTAATTATAATCTAGTTTATTATAGTTTAGAAAATATAATTTTAGTCATAATTTATAATTCTAAATATATGACAACATTTTTAGATCAATTGATGTTAATATTAATTTATTGAAATTTAATTTTTAATAAAAAAATTTATTCAAAGTAATAAAATACAATTTTTAAAATATAGCCAACCACTATAGCCAACTACATTGGAGCACAACACCTTACCGATTCAGCAAATTTTACCCAATCATTAATTTATATTATTTTAGCCAACCATTTTGAAGATGCTCTAATAGTGGCTAACCAGAATTTAAGTGCAAGAATTAATTGAAACAATAATCGAATATTGTTCTTCTAAGAAAACTAAATAATCTTATATGTTTTAATATAATTAATAGTAATAATGTACTACAATGTAGAATACTTTTTTTTTTCAATTTTAATAATAGTAATAATTTGTTGGGTATTTACCAAAAATACTACTTTTTTTAAGTTTTTTTTTTTTTTTTGCAATTTTACTATCTTCTCTTAATATTTGCAAAAATACCAATTTATTTACAAAAATACCTAGTTTGCATATGTAACCTTATATGCAACCTATGCAACTGAATGTAACTGAAAACTAAAAGTAGAATTTACATATTTTTCCAACTTCTAGTTATACATAAGGGTTGCGCAGCAGCAAAAATTGAAAATTTAACTTTCAGTTTTTAATTACATTAAGTTGCATATGCAACCTATGTAACTGAATACAACTAAAAATTAAAAGTTGACTTTCCAGTTTTTTCCAACTTCTAGTTAAAATGAAAATTTAACTTTCAATTTTTAATTACATTCAGTTGCATATGCAACCTATGTAACTGAATATAATTAAAAATTAAAAGTTGACTTTCCAGTTTTTTCCAACTTCTAGTTATATATCAGGGCTGCACATCAGTAAAAAATGAAAATTTAGCTTTCAATTTTTAGTTGCATTCTATGCAACTGAATGCAACTAAAAATTAAAAGTTGAATTTCCAGTTTTTGCTGCTGCGCAACCCTTATATATAACTTGGTAAAAAAATGAAAATTCAACTTGTAATTTTCAGTTACATATAGTTGATGCAACCACATATGCAAATGCAACCTGCCGTACAACCATTACAAATAAGACAGTATTTTTTGCAAATAAGATAATATTTTTACAAATAAGATATTATTTTTAAAAAATATTTTTGCAAAATAAGACAGAGATTATAAATGACAATAGAGGGAAGATTTGTAAAATTAGAAAAGATCAGGGCCTATTGATTTCCACCGACTTACAGTTACTGTTACAGCCCTCGGTTTACATTATAATCGGAAAATGACGATTGCCGACGGTAACTCCGTCTACGTCGGCGGTCTCCCTTACGACGCCAACGAAGACTCCATTCGCAAAGCTTTCGATCTCTACGGTCGCGTCTGTGCTGTCAAAGTATGTATAATATTCATTCATGTATCTATTTTCACATATATATATTTTAAATTTATTATCACTTATGTTTATTTGAATTTTTAATTAGCTTAATATGAATTCTATCTTTGCCACATGATATGATAATTGAGCTTAATTTGTTGTTTTTTCGTTTTATTCGCTGTTATAGTTGTTTGTGTGTGGAATTATTTGTTATTGTTATATTGAGGTTTGATTAGATATGAGAATGTTGACGGATGGTTGTGTAGGTGGAAGTTTCCGTAAGTTTCGGTTTCGGTGGATTGTTGGTTTGATATTTCTAGGGTTTTGATTAGGCTGTTTTGTTATGTAGTGGTTTTATGTATAGTGACTTGGTTTATTATTTACGGTAATTGTAGAATGTGATTCAAGGTTGAGAAGTTATCATTGTGGTTAAGTTGCGTTTAAGTGCCGATATTTATTGTGATCGGTTTGTGTTGTTTTTGGTCGTATTTGTTTTTACTCTGCAGTGGATATTTGCTGAGTTGTTTACATTGTGGTTAAGTTTTGTTTTAACTACTGTTGTTCAGTGTGATCTGTTTGTGTTCATTTTGGTCGTATCTGTTTTTACTCTGGAGTGGATATCTGCTGAGTCATGTAGGATGTACAATTAGCGAAAATTAATATGTATAAAGGCAAAAGTTCATGTGAGTACACTTTTTTATTTGAAGAACGGAGTATACGGTGGAAAACTACCTACCTGTATACTTAGCAAGTGCTACCATTGCAGTGGTCATTTTAAGAGATAAAAAGGTGAATATTTATCCATTTACTTAACACCTGCGGAGGTCATTTTAAGAAATAAAATATTTTATCCAATGTTATAGAAGTAGGATTCGCGTTCTCCACTTATTTTTGTACCCCAAAGAACTTCTTATATTTTAATTATTAAAATGCATCTATTTATCTTGGATCCCAGATTGTGAATGACCGTGGAGTTGGGGGGAAATGTTATGGATTTGTTACTTTTACAAATCCTCGCTCTGCTGAAGATGCCATCAAGGACATGAATGGAAGGGTCTCTCTCCATATCTCTCGCTCATAATTATATTTGTAACCTTTACAGAAATACTATTATATTTCTTCTTTTCCCCCCCTCTTATTTTGCTATCTAATTGATTCTTTGGACATATGTTTGTGATGCATTTAATCAGACAATAGATGGCCGCCTAGTAAAAGTGAGTGAAGTGAAGACCAGAAATGGGAGGTCAAATCTTGGTCGTGAAAGTTTTAGGCCTAATCCTGAAAGTAGAGCAGAGTGGGACAGGGGAAGAGATCGAGATAAAAATCATGATAGAGATCGGTTTCATGAACGACCCAGAGACCGTTCTGTAGATCGGAATCAAGATAGGGATAGGGGATATAACCGTAGTGAGCGTAGCCAAGATAGGGAGAGGGGATATAACCGTAGCCAAGATAGGGATAGGGGATATATCCGTGCACGTGACATTGACCGGACAAGGGATCATTTATTGAATAGAGATAAGGATCGCGAACATGGAAATCTCAAAGACATTGAACAAGAACATATCAGGAACCATCTCCTTGATCGGGATAGAGATCCAAAATTAGATTGGCATCAAGATAGGGAAGTGGAACAAACCAAAAATTATAATGGAAGTGGAGAGAAGGACAAGGACCAGATTTTCAACTATTCAAATGGGTAAGTTATAACTTCTGTTGCATTCTGCTTATAGTTATGTATTGACATTGTGGTTATATTTGTGTAGCATTTTTTTTTTTTTCATGAAATCCTATGTCTATACATTGTAGTATCCCCACATGTTTTATAAATTATAACAAAGCATATATATTCAAGCTAATGATGTGGTAACCTATATTATTGACAATCGGCTTCATTGGAGTGCTTTTTGCTTTCGGTTTCTGTATTACTGCAGAATGGTGTGGCTGGCCAAAAATTACAAATGTACATTTGGAATTTTAGTATTCAATAGCATAACATGGACATATAGCAATGAGATATGTGTCTAACTTTTTTTTTTTAAATTGTCTACCAAACATCATTTGGTCCATATGAAGTCAATATTTTCTCAAGGCTTTACTTCTAAAAGTGTTTCGCTTGCTAGAAAAGTGCACTCAGTCATTTGCTTAAAAGATTTCAATATGGATAAGCTGCTTCCAGTCATCCTTTGGCAGAAATCTTCGTCTTAACAAAGTAGTAACGTTGTCTTTAATTGAAGTGATTGAAGTCGGGGGGAATTGGTTGAAATTTGTACCAAATTTATGATTAAAATTCATGATATTCATTCCTTTCTCCATTTTATCCTAACAAGTTGAACTAAAACTCACACACAGTAAAATGAGATGGAATGCTCTACTCCCCATTTAACTCTTTTTTTTGTCATAGGAAATTTGCACTCCCTCATATTTTTACTCTTGAGTCTTGCCTGCTGCTACGTACATTTTTTCTCCATCAATTTTGTTCTAAATTTTCCATTCCATTGTTCCCAACAAAAAGGAGCATTACATAATACAGTTTCGTTGTATTGCTCAAGTCAGTAACAAACCTGTCTATTGTCAGTACTAACGTGAGAAGATGTTAGAACTTGTAAAGGAGCGATGTGATGCGAAAGAGAATATTAAAAGATGTACTAATTCATGCATCCTGAAAATTAGATTTGTTCAAACCTATGAATTTTGATGATGCTTAAATAATGTTGTGCTATAGAATAGTGACTTGGTGGTTCAATAAGATTTAGATGATATATAAGATGTTGCTTATTGGCCTAAAGACAGAACTGTATACACCTCCAGCACTTTCAGATGTCTTTTTTCTTGAAGAATTTCCTAGAAGATGGCAAGTGTTGTGATTTTTTTTTTCATTTTCTTTGTATCAATTTGGGGTTCTTTTCTAGTTGTATCGATTTTCATAGCTTCAGAAATAATTAAGACGTATCGATGTTTAGTTTGATGAAAATCTGACTGAAAAAAACATTGAAATAACTAGAGCCCCTTTTCGTAGATATAATTTTTGAAAACTTTGTTATCTCCTTAAGGAATTGAAGTATATGAATTCACATCAGTTTTATTCAATTGAATGTGCTTTAGTTACATGTATCATGTTTTTTTTAAGCAGCTCGGATGCTAATGACCAGCGGAGCAGAGAGCTCTCTTCAGAGTTTATTGGTCGCAACGAGAATCAGGTAGAAGATCCATACAGTATTGATCAAATAATCATCTTTTTAGGGAAAGGTAAACTATTAAAAGAGTGGTTGATTAATGAATGATTAATTATGAAATTTAATTTAAAATATATAATAGTATATCGTGATTGATTTCAAATTAAAATTGTGATTTTCTAGTAAATATTTTTTGATTTAAAAAAATATGTATTTATGGATAAGTTTAATGAAATCAATATTATATTTAAATTAGAAGTGTTAACTAATCATGGTTAAAGAAGTAGGGTGAGATTGTAAATAAGGAAAGGTCTAAATTTTGGGAATTAATGATTGGTCCTAAAATAATTTCTCGATTCTTATTGGTTAACTGACGTTGACTCTGGTATTATAATAAAGGATTTTATTAAAAAAAATAAAATTATGTTATTTTGTAATTTTAGGTCAACATGATAAATTTTATGCTAGATATCCTCAGCAAATTATTTTACTAAAATTTGTGAGTATCTCAGAATTGGGATGCAACTAGATACGCTTATATTAGCTCTCTCGTATATCAATACTCTTATTCATTTATGTATTTAGATTCTCTATCACACAAACACATTTCTGAATAACGTTTCCAAATATTTTTCAAAAAAAAAAAAACGTTTCCAAATAGTGAAAATGTTAAAATAAGATTAGTAATATGATGAGCCGAAAGAGGCAACGAGGGAACTGGCGAGCCCTGGTATTGACACTTGTCAGTCGGTCATTCGCTAGTCCACTCTTACTCCCTCCTGTTTATACTTTAACGGTGAGCCACACTACGCTTCAGTCCATTGAGCACTCTAAATCATAATCGCGTGTAGGGATGGGAACGGGTCGGGTTCGGCTCGGGTTTTGCAAAATCCAAATTCAAATCCAAATATTTTCGGGTTTCGGGTTTCGGATCGTATCGGGTTTCGGATCCAAAACTCAATATCCAAATCCAAATTCGTCGGGTTTCGGATCGGATCGGGTTTTTTTCGGGTATTCAAAATTAAAAATAGTGTAAATAAGTCGCTTAACAAAAAAATAAAAAAAATAGTGTAAGTAAGTTAAAATATGTAATCCAACATGTATATTAATTTTATCAACATTCACTTCAGTCAGGGTGCTAACTAGCCATTAGAGTGTAGTATTCTATTGTTGTCACCACCGACATCATCATCCAGGTACCACGACTCAACAAACACATCAAGCTTTTAATATATACCACGACTCAAAAAACACATCAAGCTTTTAATATATAGTAACTAAGTTTAAAAATGGTTTTAAACCCTAATGGGCCTAAGGTAATGTGGTCTTATTATAGCCCAATATGTATAATATGTATTTATAATATACATTTATATATAATATATAATATATAAAATATAATAAATAAAAATCGGGTATTTTTCGGGTTTCGGGTTCGGCTCGGGTTTTGATCGGGTTTCGGGTTTCGGATCGGGTTTCGGATCGGGTTTCATGAAATCCATATCCATATCCAAAATCTTTCGGGTTTAAAATTTAAATCCATATCCATATCCAAATCCAAAAAATCGGGTTCAAATCGGATAAAAAATCGGATTTCGAATCGGGTATCCATCGGATCGGATTTTTTTCCCATCCCTAATCGCGTGATCACTAAAACTAATTTTACAGTTCAAAGTTACAGATTTAAGGTCCTAGTCGGTAACTTTTCTGAGTCTAATTATCCCATCCCATCGGTAACTTTTCTTAGTCTAATGACCCCATCCCATCCCATCCCATCCCATCCCATCCCATCCCATCAAATCAAAGCCTAAAAGATTCTGCAAAATTAGTATTTTATGCAAAAGAATTTACAACTTCCAATAATTACTTTAAAGAAGTGCAGTATTTTGAGCTCCGTTGTAAAAATCGGTGATTAATTGATAATCATAATCCATCTTCCATCGGTTATAGCACTGATTAATAATCGGATTATTTAAATAATGATTCCGATTAATCCCCAAATACCCTATTAATTTCTCGACAATGCCTTTACCACCGATTATCCCTTTTTACAACACTCTCTTTGAGTTGTAATATCTCAAAGAGAATTCAAGAATTCAAAATAATTGCTTGATTTTAGAATGCTTAATTTTACACATTTATCTAACTTTAAGTAAGAAAGATATACAAGTTTCCAAATGATTTTTTTTCAGTATATTTCTTATTTATTTTATAAAGTCTTTTTTTTCGCTTTATATAAAGGTAGTACCATAATATATTCACACCAAAATAAGAATTGAAAGGAAAATATAAACTAAATATTACAACATACATATATAAATCAATAAATTTGTGTAAAATAAAACTTTTTGAATTTATTTTAATATAATAATCAATTTTTTTCTTTACAAAATTTATGGTGTTAATGATAAAATTTTAAAATGGACAAAATTGAATAAGCTTGAATTAAATTTATTTGTAATTTTAATGAAAATGGATAATCTTATAAAAAAAATTCGAATTTGAATTTTTTAAAAAAATTTGAAAATATACTATTAGCATCATAAAATTTTAGAAGAAAAGATATTTTAACAATTAGCTAGCTTCATTAATTTAATGGATAATAAATGATTCGAAAATGTTAAGCATTTTAATAAATTGCTCTTAGTTTAATTTATATATATTAAAATTGCTCCTGGCTTAATTTATATAAATTGATTATTTACTTTCATTTTCAAACAATAATATCTTTTATATTCAAAATCTTCAAAAAAAAATTCCTGTAAATTTATTATTAATTAAGAAAAAAATGAGGTCGCCACTTCTGGTGGCGAAGCAGGAGGAGACGTCTTTTCAAAGGAGACGCCATTTTAAAGGCTGCCATTACACAGACCTCCTTTCATACGTTTCTTTGTTCTCCGCCATTTTACATGAGATTCCTTCTATTTTTTATCACACAATCTTTCATTGAATCCATAAACTTCTCTGTTACCCATCTATTATCCAATGGATTCATTGCTGGGCAAACCATCTATTATCCACCGGTCTATACAACGTCTACTCCACTTATTGGCCTATAAATATAGTGAGGGTTGGGAATAAGACTTACCTCCTCCAAAACACCCTCTTTTCAGTGCTATCTTTACTTCTTCTTTACTTCACATTCACAATGACGAGGAGCATTCTCAACATCTCAGTTGAAGAATTCGAGGCCCTACCCTTCTACGAGAAGGTGATGGCCCTGTATGAGAAGATCGATGAGCTAATCGCTGAAGAGGAAGGTGTGATTGCTGCTATGCGAGCAGCTCTAACAGCTCTTCAGGCACGCAATCAGGCACGCAATCAGGCACGCAATCAGAATGAGAGGGGCTCCGATGACCCTGCTCCAGCTGCCTAGTTAGTAGATTTAGGTTGGGGGGTTCTTTTGTTTTAATTTTAATGATTATTTTGTTGATGGCCATCTATGTATTTCTATTAATGATGTTAATTAAATGAATGATCCTTCCTTTGTTTTACACGGTGAGAGTGTGTAGTTCTCCCCATTATTGATTACTTGGCAGATATAAGTAGGTACCATAATTTGAAGAAAATCAAAGACATATTAAAAATAAATAAGATGATGAATTTTGAATTTCATATAGCAAGAACTCCACAAAAAAAATCTCCCAGTTGTTTACCACCCACTTCGGTTCATGAACCGTGTTGGTAAATCATATATTAGAAGGATTGGGGGCATAAACCGTTTAGATTTTTCAATTGCTGGTTAAAAAATGAATCTCTGAAGCAGATGGTAACATGTTTCTGGAGAAACACTGACTGTATAGGAGGGCGTAAGAATTGTCAGCAGATTTTAAAAGAATTTAAAACCGTAGTTAAGAAGTGGAACAAAGAGTGTAATGGAGATATTAATGAGAAAATCAAAAGGCTAGAGGAGGAAGTGTCAAGATTGGATGATGAGCTTGGGGATGTAGCTCTAAGAATTAAATTGAAAGAAGAGCTGGAATCCAGATATGAAGAGAGATGCCAGATGTTAAAGCAAAAATCCAGAATCAGGTGGGAAACTGAAGGAGATCGGAATACACGATTCTTCCATCAAGCGATTCATAAGAGGCGTGGTAAAAATAAAATTGTCAAAATTTGGAAGGACAATAAATGGTTTTCGTCTCCTGTTGATGTTAAGAAGTGCATTTGGAATCACTTTTCAGAGTTTTTCAATGCAAGAAGAAAAGATATTATCTTTTCGTTGGGTGACTTAATTCAGGAAAAGTTATCTAGTTCAGATAGCGATGCTTTGAATTCAGATTTTAAGTGATGGTGGCGTTGCAACAGCTGGCCAGAAGTAAGGCCCCAGGCCCGGATGGGATGACTGCTGAAGTGATTATGGAATACTGGGACGAGATAAAGTGTTATTTCATGAATATGCTGCATAAGTTTGAAAGAGGAGAAGGGCTTCCGAAAGGGGTAATTTAATAATGCATTCATCTCGTTAATTCCCAAAAAGCAGTACCCAAAGGAGGTTAGTGATTACAGACCAATAAGTGTCATCAATGTTACTGCAAAATTAATTTCAAAAAGGTACTGGTAAACAGGATTAGTAGAGTAATGGAGCAAGTTATAGCTGACAATCAATCTGCTTTTGTAAAGGGCCGGCAAATTAGGGATGGTATCTTGATTACAAGTGAGATTATTAACTGCCTTAGGAAGAGTGGATGTAAAGGATTGATCTTAAAGTTGAATTTCAAAAAGGCTTACGACTCGGTTGATTGGCAGTTTCTTTTAAGCGTGATGGAGAAATTTGGTTTTGGTCGGAGATGGGGTGAGTGGATCAAGATGTGGTTTGAAACGACAAGAACTGCGATTTTGGTAAATGGATCTCCTACGGAGGAGTTTAAACCGAGCAGAGGGCTTAGGCAAGGGGATCCTTTGTGTCAGTACTTATTCTTGTTAGTTGGGGAAGTTCTCAGTGGCATGATAAATAAAGCAAGTTCACATGGTCTTTTTCGAGGAATTAAAATTCCAAATTTGGAAGAAAATCTTACCCACCTTCAATTCGCTGATGATACGGTGATTTTTATGGAATGTGGGCTGGAAAATGTACAAGCTAAAAAAAGAATTATGCAGAGTTTTCAACTGGTGTCGGGACTGAAAATTAATTTCAGGAAAAGTAGTCTATATGCTATTAATGAAAACCAGGCAGCTATAGAGGATTACATTCAAGTGTTGGGATGTGCTCAAGGCAACTGGCCGATGCAGTATTTAGGTATGCGAGTAGGAGTTTCACCTCAACGCAGGTTATTTTGGAAGCCTCTGGTTGAAAATTTTAAAAATAAACTCGAGGATTGGAAGTGCAAGTCACTTGATATGGCTGGTAGGTTGGTATTATTGAAAGCAGCTTTGGATAGCTTGCCTGTGTATTGGTTTGGATTGTTTCAAATACCAAAAACTGTGTGTCGGGAATTGGATAGTATTCGCAGAAGTTTTTTGTGGGGATGGAATTATGATAAATCTCCACCGGTGAGGAAAATGCATTTGCTTAAGAGGGAGAAAGTTTGTAAAATTAAGGCCAGAGGGGGCTTGAATGTGGCAAATTTAAGATATAGGAATCAAGCTCTATTAGGTAGGTGGTGGTGGCGATGGAAAAAGGATAGAGGGAAGCAGTGGTGTAGAGTGATTGCTAATATTTATGGTTTGAAGTTTGGTGATGCTTTAGAGGAGTTTGAAGAACATAGAAAGGCGTCATCAATTTGGAAGGGTATCCTGAGGGTGGGAGAGGATGATGTTTAGGGGAAAAGCTGTATAAAAATATTTTAAATGGTCTATCGGTGATGGGAAGATTATATCATTTTGGAAGGATGAATGGTCATCAATTGGAATCCTGGAAGAGGTGTACAGGAGATTGTATAACCTGGCAGTGACGAAAGAAGCCTCTGTTTATGAGATGAAACAGATTTGGAGTACGGAGAGTCAGGAGTTTGACGGGTTGTGGAGAAGAAATCTGAGAAACTGGGAATTTGAAGAAAGTAAAACTCTCTTTAAACTACTTCAAGGGATAAATTTTAAAGATGAAAGGGACAAGGTCATTCATAATTTTAATCATTCATTAATTTTAAAAAAATATTCATTAATCATTCATTAATCATTCATTAATTTTTCATCTTTAAAGATGCTAATAGGGACAAGGAATTTGTGCATCGCACGGGTTATATCTTTTCCCTCTATCCTTTCATCTTTAAAATTAATGAATGATTAATGAATGATTAATGAATATTTTTTTAAAATTAATGAATGATTAAAATTATGAATGACCTTGTCCCTTTCATCTTTAAAATTTATCCCTTGAAGTAGTTTAAAGAGAGTTTTACTTTCTTCAAATTCCCAGTTTCTCAGATTTCTTCTCCACAACCCGTCAAACTCCTGACTCTCCGTACTCCAAATCTGTTTCATCTCATAAACAGAGGCTTGTTTCGTCAGTGCCAGGTTATACAATCTCCTGTACACCTCTTCCAGGATTCCAATTGATGACCATTCATCCTTCCAAAATGATATAATCTTCCCATCACCGATAGACCATTTAAAATATTTTTATACAGCTTTTCCCCTAAACATCATCCTCTCCCACCCTCAGGATACCCTTCCAAATTGATGACGCCTTTCTATGTTCTTCAAACTCCTCTAAAGCATCACCAAACTTCAAACCATAAATATTAGCAATCACTCTACACCACTGCTTCCCTCTATCCTTTTTCCATCGCCACCACCACCTACCTAATAGAGCTTGATTCCTATATCTTAAATTTGCCACATTCAAGCCCCCTCTGGCCTTAATTTTACAAACTTTCTCCCTCTTAAGCAAATGCATTTTCCTCACCGGTGGAGATTTATCATAATTCCATCCCCACAAAAAACTTCTGCGAATACTATCCAATTCCCGACACACAGTTTTTGGTATTTGAAACAATCCAAACCAATACACAGGCAAGCTATCCAAAGCTGCTTTCAATAATACCAACCTACCAGCCATATCAAGTGACTTGCACTTCCAATCCTCGAGTTTATTTTTAAAATTTT
Organism: Saposhnikovia divaricata; assembly: GCA_036435485.1. NCBI lineage: Eukaryota > Viridiplantae > Streptophyta > Magnoliopsida > Apiales > Apiaceae > Saposhnikovia > Saposhnikovia divaricata. Next base: position 25,191,007 of record CM071599.1, read on the forward strand.
CAACCAGAGGCTTCCAAAATAACCTGCGTTGAGGTGAAACTCCTACTCGCATACCTAAATACTGCATCGGCCAGTTGCCTTGAGCACATCCCAACACTTGAATGTAATCCTCTATAGCTGCCTGGTTTTCATTAATAGCATATAGACTACTTTTCCTGAAATTAATTTTCAGTCCCGACACCAGTTGAAAACTCTGCATAATTCTTTTTTTAGCTTGTACATTTTCCAGCCCACATTCCATAAAAATCACCGTATCATCGGCGAATTGAAGGTGGGTAAGATTTTCTTCCAAATTTGGAATTTTAATTCCTCGAAAAAGACCATGTGAACTTGCTTTATTTATCATGCCACTGAGAACTTCCCCAACTAACAAGAATAAGTACTGACACAAAGGATCCCCTTGCCTAAGCCCTCTGCTCGGTTTAAACTCCTCCGTAGGAGATCCATTTACCAAAATCGCAGTTCTTGTCGTTTCAAACCACATCTTGATCCACTCACCCCATCTCCGACCAAAACCAAATTTCTCCATCACGCTTAAAAGAAACTGCCAATCAACCGAGTCGTAAGCCTTTTTGAAATTCAACTTTAAGATCAATCCTTTACATCCACTCTTCCTAAGGCAGTTAATAATCTCACTTGTAATCAAGATACCATCCCTAATTTGCCGGCCCTTTACAAAAGCAGATTGATTGTCAGCTATAACTTGCTCCATTACTCTACTAATCCTGTTTACCAGTACCTTTTTGAAATTAATTTTGCAGTAACATTGATGACACTTATTGGTCTGTAATCACTAACCTCCTTTGGGTACTGCTTTTTGGGAATTAACGAGATGAATGCATTATTAAATTACCCCTTTCGGAAGCCCTTCTCCTCTTTCAAACTTATGCAGCATATTCATGAAATAACACTTTATCTCGTCCCAGTATTCCATAATCACTTCAGCAGTCATCCCATCCGGGCCTGGGGCCTTACTTCTGGCCAGCTGTTGCAACGCCACCATCACTTAAAATCTGAATTCAAAGCATCGCTATCTGAACTAGATAACTTTTCCTGAATTAAGTCACCCAACGAAAAGATAATATCTTTTCTTCTTGCATTGAAAAACTCTGAAAAGTGATTCCAAATGCACTTCTTAACATCAACAGGAGACGAAAACCATTTATTGTCCTTCCAAATTTTGACAATTTTATTTTTACCACGCCTCTTATGAATCGCTTGATGGAAGAATCGTGTATTCCGATCTCCTTCAGTTTCCCACCTGATTCTGGATTTTTGCTTTAACATCTGGCATCTCTCTTCATATCTGGATTCCAGCTCTTCTTTCAATTTAATTCTTAGAGCTACATCCCCAAGCTCATCATCCAATCTTGACACTTCCTCCTCTAGCCTTTTGATTTTCTCATTAATATCTCCATTACACTCTTTGTTCCACTTCTTAACTACGGTTTTAAATTCTTTTAAAATCTGCTGACAATTCTTACGCCCTCCTATACAGTCAGTGTTTCTCCAGAAACATGTTACCATCTGCTTCAGAGATTCATTTTTTAACCAGCAATTGAAAAATCTAAACGGTTTATGCCCCCAATCCTTCTAATATATGATTTACCAACACGGTTCATGAACCGAAGTGGGTGGTAAACAACTGGGAGATTTTTTTTGTGGAGTTCTTGCTATATGAAATTCAAAATTCATCATCTTATTTATTTTTAATATGTCTTTGATTTTCTTCAAATTATGGTACCTACTTATATCTGCCAAGTAATCAATAATGGGGAGAACTACACACTCTCACCGTGTAAAACAAAGGAAGGATCATTCATTTAATTAACATCATTAATAGAAATACATAGATGGCCATCAACAAAATAATCATTAAAATTAAAACAAAAGAACCCCCCAACCTAAATCTACTAACTAGGCAGCTGGAGCAGGGTCATCGGAGCCCCTCTCATTCTGATTGCGTGCCTGATTGCGTGCCTGAAGAGCTGTTAGAGCTGCTCGCATAGCAGCAATCACACCTTCCTCTTCAGCGATTAGCTCATCGATCTTCTCATACAGGGCCATCACCTTCTCGTAGAAGGGTACGGCCTCGAATTCTTCAACTGAGATGTTGAGAATGCTCCTCGTCATTGTGAATGTGAAGTAAAGATAGCACTGAAAAGAGGGTGTTTTGGAGGAGGTAAGTCTTATTCCCAACCCTCACTATATTTATAGGCCAATAAGTGGAGTAGACGTTGTATAGACCGGTGGATAATAGATGGTTTGCCCAGCAATGAATCCATTGGATAATAGATGGGTAACAGAGAAGTTTATGGATTCAATGAAAGATTGTGTGATAAAAAATAGAAGGAATCTCATGTAAAATGGCGGAGAACAAAGAAACGTATGAAAGGAGGTCTGTGTAATGGCAGCCTTTAAAATGGCGTCTCCTTTGAAAAGACGTCTCCTCCTGCTTCGCCACCAGAAGTGGCGACCTCATTTTTTTCTTAATTAATAATAAATTTACAGGAATTTTTTTTTGAAGATTTTGAATATAAAAGATATTATTGTTTGAAAATGAAAGTAAATAATCAATTTATATAAATTAAGCCAGGAGCAATTTTAATATATATAAATTAAACTAAGAGCAATTTATTAAAATGCTTAACATTTTCGAATCATTTATTATCCATTAAATTAATGAAGCTAGCTAATTGTTAAAATATCTTTTCTTCTAAAATTTTATGATGCTAATAGTATATTTTCAAATTTTTTTAAAAAATTCAAATTCGAATTTTTTTTATAAGATTATCCATTTTCATTAAAATTACAAATAAATTTAATTCAAGCTTATTCAATTTTGTCCATTTTAAAATTTTATCATTAACACCATAAATTTTGTAAAGAAAAAAATTGATTATTATATTAAAATAAATTCAAAAAGTTTTATTTTACACAAATTTATTGATTTATATATGTATGTTGTAATATTTAGTTTATATTTTCCTTTCAATTCTTATTTTGGTGTGAATATATTATGGTACTACCTTTATATAAAGCGAAAAAAAAGACTTTATAAAATAAATAAGAAATATACTGAAAAAAAATCATTTGGAAACTTGTATATCTTTCTTACTTAAAGTTAGATAAATGTGTAAAATTAAGCATTCTAAAATCAAGCAATTATTTTGAATTCTTGAATTCTCTTTGAGATATTACAACTCAAAGAGAGTGTTGTAAAAAGGGATAATCGGTGGTAAAGGCATTGTCGAGAAATTAATAGGGTATTTGGGGATTAATCGGAATCATTATTTAAATAATCCGATTATTAATCAGTGCTATAACCGATGGAAGATGGATTATGATTATCAATTAATCACCGATTTTTACAACGGAGCTCAAAATACTGCACTTCTTTAAAGTAATTATTGGAAGTTGTAAATTCTTTTGCATAAAATACTAATTTTGCAGAATCTTTTAGGCTTTGATTTGATGGGATGGGATGGGATGGGGTCATTAGACTAAGAAAAGTTACCGATGGGATGGGATAATTAGACTCAGAAAAGTTACCGACTAGGACCTTAAATCTGTAACTTTGAACTGTAAAATTAGTTTTAGTGATCACGCGATTAGGGATGGGAAAAAAATCCGATCCGATGGATACCCGATTCGAAATCCGATTTTTTATCCGATTTGAACCCGATTTTTTGGATTTGGATATGGATATGGATTTAAATTTTAAACCCGAAAGATTTTGGATATGGATATGGATTTCATGAAACCCGATCCGAAACCCGAAACCCGATCAAAACCCGAGCCGAACCCGAAACCCGAAAAATACCCGATTTTTATTTATTATATTTTATATATTATATATTATATATTATATATAAATGTATATTATAAATACATATTATACATATTGGGCTATAATAAGACCACATTACCTTAGGCCCATTAGGGTTTAAAACCATTTTTAAACTTAGTTACTATATATTAAAAGCTTGATGTGTTTTTTGAGTCGTGGTATATATTAAAAGCTTGATGTGTTTGTTGAGTCGTGGTACCTGGATGATGATGTCGGTGGTGACAACAATAGAATACTACACTCTAATGGCTAGTTAGCACCCTGACTGAAGTGAATGTTGATAAAATTAATATACATGTTGGATTACATATTTTAACTTACTTACACTATTTTTTTTATTTTTTTGTTAAGCGACTTATTTACACTATTTTTAATTTTGAATACCCGAAAAAAACCCGATCCGATCCGAAACCCGACGGATTTGGATTTGGATATTGAGTTTTGGATCCGAAACCCGATACGATCCGAAACCCGAAACCCGAAAATATTTGGATTTGAATTTGGATTTTGCAAAACCCGAGCCGAACCCGACCCGTTCCCATCCCTACACGCGATTATGATTTAGAGTGCTCAATGGACTGAAGCGTAGTGTGGCTCACCGTTAAAGTATAAACAGGAGGGAGTAAGAGTGGACTAGCGAATGACCGACTGACAAGTGTCAATACCAGGGCTCGCCAGTTCCCTCGTTGCCTCTTTCGGCTCATCATATTACTAATCTTATTTTAACATTTTCACTATTTGGAAACTTTTTTTTTTTTTTGAAAAATATTTGGAAACGTTATTCAGAAATGTGTTTGTGTGATAGAGAATCTAAATACATAAATGAATAAGAGTATTGATATACGAGAGAGCTAATATAAGCGTATCTAGTTGCATCCCAATTCTGAGATACTCACAAATTTTAGGAAAATAATTTGCTGAGGATATCTAGCATAAAATTTATCATGTTGACCTAAAATTACAAAATAACATAATTTTATTTTTTTAATAAAATCCTTTATTATAATACCAGAGTCAACGTCAGTTAACCAATAAGAATCGAGAAATTATTTTAGGACCAATCATTAATTCCCAAAATTTAGACCTTTCCTTATTTACAATCTCACCCTACTTCTTTAACCATGATTAGTTAACACTTCTAATTTAAATATAATATTGATTTCATTAAACTTATCCATAAATACATATTTTTTTAAATCAAAAAATATTTACTAGAAAATCACAATTTTAATTTGAAATCAATCACGATATACTATTATATATTTTAAATTAAATTTCATAATTAATCATTCATTAATCAACCACTCTTGTAATGTTGCTTCCATTTTTTTTCGAGTTTTTATCCGGTTGCTGGTGCTACTTTGATTGTCTCTTCAAACTTTTTTTTTTTTTTTGTTGTGGCTCCACTATCTTTTGTTTTCTTTGTATTCATTGCTCCACCTATTTTCGGTAGCCTAAGTTTTTAGGGGATTAGGGTTTGTAAAAAGAGAGGAGAGGGGCTGGACTTGGCAGGTGTCTCGATTTGTCTCGTACATCGGATCCCCTAAGATGCCTGCGTACCTATGTTTATATAGAATCAAGCCTATGCAGTTCTGTGAAATTGTGTCTATCCCTAAGAGACTTTAGGGATAAATTTCGTTAATGTGTGCAATTACTGATTTTATCTGATTTAATCTTGGCGTTGTGATATCTTCTTAATTGGAGGAATATCGTTTGGAGATATTTTCCGTTATTCGTTGATTGAGATTGATTCTTTCCTCGTTTCGGGAAGAGGATAAAACTTAGCGGTTAAGCAATAATTATTAATTTGAATTAATAATAAATATTAGAAATTCAGGAGATTATTAGACATGCCAGAATTATGGCATAACATCTACATATTATTGAATACAACTCAAAATCACCATAAAAGCAATACAAATCAGCAACAAATCAAAAAAATCACCAGAAATTCAAGAAAATCACCAACTACGGGATTTTCAAATCTAAGTACATAACCCTTACTTTTACAGATCTGATACTCGATAAATTATGATTGTGAAGTATTTTTGTGGGTAATCAGAGAAGAAGATGCAACATGTATGGGTATGGATGTGTGTGTATATGTGTGTGTGAGAGAGAGAGAGAGAGAGAGAGAGAGAGAAAAAAAAAAGTTGCCGAAATTTGCTAATGGTGATGACGACCGGAGTTTGATAGTGGTGATGGTCGAAGATTGGTGGTGGAGGTGACCGGAGGTTGGTGGTGATGGCCGGAGGTTGGTGGTGGTGGATAGAGGTAGGTGGGGGAAGAAGATGTTGAGAGAAGATAAGATTTAAATGAGTGGTTTAGACTAAAAGTAAATTTGAAAATGTGCGATTGTGATTGGATCTCATATCCCATTTTAATGTGTGATTGTGATTAGACATATCTCATTTTAATGTGGTTCTCGTGTGAAAAAAACCTATGTATCAAATATTGAATATTACTTTTAAAACAAAATATATGCTCTTACATACTGTGGAAATCGAGAACCAGAACTAATTAGTTGATATATCGATGATCACGACGTCTTCAATATTTCGGAGGCCCTAGTTTTTAACATTTTGGAGGCCATAAATTTTTTCGGATAATATATTAAAAACTATAAATTTTATAAATCAAAAATTTTAAAGAAATTATAATAATATATGGGCTTGATGTGCCTAAGGTTGGCCTCAGGGTTCTCCCCTGAGGTTAAAAGATTTTCAATATAAATTTAAGGGTATATATGTAAATTACTGTAAAAAAAATTATATTTACAAAATTGCCCCTGCGGGGCCACTTGTTTATAGGAACAAAATCTTTTAACCTCAGGGTTCTTCCCTGAGGACAACCTCAGGCCCAGTTTTCTCATAATATATTGATGCAAAAGTTTCAATTTGATTACAATAAGTAGCAATTTGAAGCTAAAAAGTTATTATTCTCATTCCTTTTGAATGTGCAAAATCTCTAATTAAATCATTATAATCTAGTTTTGCTAACATTTTTTTCTGAATACACTTAAAAGTAGCAATATAAAGCTAAGAAGTTATTATCCTCGTTCCTGTTGAATGTGCAAAATCTCTAATTAAATCACTATAATCTAGCTTAGTCAGCATCTTCTTCCGAATAGATTTAATTAGAGCTTCATGTGAGTTTTACGATTCTACTCCCCGCTATTTTAATTTGAAAGAAATTTATTTCACTACTTTTTTCTATAAGAATAACAAATATTGATAACTATACATATAATATATTATAATAATTAAATTAGGGGGTCCCTAAAATTTTGATGACCCTAGATAGGAGTAGAGGAATACTTCCACATGAACTGGCTCTGTCGATAAGAGCATCCCCAAGGCAATGAAGCCCTTGGCTAAAATGTACAGTTTTGTTTATTTTTTTTTTTGTTATGATAATTTTGTTTATATTATTCCTAATTAGTAATAAGACTTTAACAATAAAATTAGTTACAATAAATTTATTTTTTCTAAGATACAAAAATTAATATGGTTGTCAAAAATAAAATTAGTTATATTTATTTTTCTTATATATTTAGTTTTATATATATATATATATATATATATATATATATATATATAGTTTTTTGAAATATGTCTTTAATCTCAATACATTAACAATATTTAAAAATTGAATTAATATGGTTGTCAAAAATAAAATTAGTTATATTTATTTTTCAAATATATTTAGTTATATATATATATATATGTATATATACATATATGTATATATACATATATATATATATATATATATATATATATATATATATATATATATTGTTTTTTGAAATATGTCTTTAATCTCAATACATTAACAATATTTAAAAATCGAGACTTAACAAATTGAACTAATTTATTAAATTAGTTATATTTATTTTTCTACAATGTTAAAATTAAAATTTACTACTATACTTTCTTTTATTAATATATATATATATATATATATATATATATATATATATATATATACAATTTTGTTTTCTAAAATTTATGATCTCGATCTCAATACATTTAAAAATCAAGACTGAAGTCACAAATTGAACAAATTTATTAAATTACTTATATTTATTTTTCTTTAGTTTTAAAATTACTTGAATTTAGTTTTTTAAAGTTTATGACCTCGTCTAAATACATTAAAAATATTTGAAAACCGAGACTGAAGTAACAAATTGAAATAATTTATTAGATTAGTTACATTTATTTTTCTCTAGTGTTAAAATTAAAATTTACTAATATATTTTAAAAATATATATATATATATATAAATTTTGTTATAATAGTTTTGTTTATATTATTTTTGTTATGATAGTTTTTTTTACAGTATTTCTAATTATTTTTGTTTAAAATTTATAATCAATGTAAACTCGGGAAAAAATAAATATGTTACATATTTCTATCCTCTAGGTAACTTACATGTATTACATGTCAACCAATAAATTTATAATCAACATAAACTAGGAAAAAATAAATTTATTTATACTGCCGCCCGCCATGAAACATGGCGGGAAGGTGGTTGTCAACCAACACTTACAACTAAATTTAAAATATATGCAAACAACCAACAGCTATAGCAATGAAACATTGCGGCAGTAGCTTCTTCAGCAATGTTTCATTGCGGCTACAGCAATGAAACATTGCGGCAGGTGGTCCTTTAACATTTTTTTTTTCTTTTTTGACTTTAAACCTTTAATATGGATCTAAAAATTAAAAATTAATTTTATGAATTTCAAAATATTTATAATATTGCATTCCAGATACTTTTTACATATAATTTTAATTTCAAGTATATAAATTGAAACATTCTCGAACACATGTGAAACAAGAATGTAAATACAATTTTTAACCAGTTAGAATTTGTATACAAATTTACTTGTTTAAGATTTTAATACCGTTATTTGAAGTTTAACATACTGATTAAATAATATAATATAATAAATGCATATGTACTAGTTATTGAATCATAAATCGATAAACAAACAAGAATAATGTATACTTGTATTTTCAATATAATAAAATAAATTCATATGGAATATTATTTTATTTCTTTAACATGGATAATATTGATAATACAAATAATGACAAAAGTGTTTTCAATATTGTTTTTCTTATTTTACTTGTATAAAATTAGGGAGTTCTAAATTATATGTAAAAAATAATTATAAAAAAAGTGAGTTCAATCTTTTTTTTTAAGCATGAATAATATTGAGATTACACTACTTCTTTCAATATTTTCTGGTTATTTGACTTGTATAAAAAAAGAGTTCAAATTTTATACAAAACAAAAAATATAAAAACATGGAGTTAAATTTATTTTTCTTAAGCACATATAATATTGATATAAAAATAATGTATACAAGTTTTTTCAATATTTTCTTGTTATTTGACCAAATTAAATTAAATACAATTACAATCAATTGCATTTACATTATGAATAAATAAAATATTCACTTCTTCTATTTTTACAAACATTTACATAAATTTATGCTAGGTATAAATAGTTTATGTGCAACATACAAAATTTCACTTTTTTTAAGTTAGGTTTTTTTAATATTATAATTTTAGCTCTTTTGTTGACTTTGATCAAAATGAATTAACTAAGATTACAAGTATAAAAAATATTATCATTTATATTTTTCTACTTCCCCGTAAATTAATATTTCTATGCTTAAGAAAAAAAAATTAAGATTAAACTCATTATTTTTATAATTTTGTTTTGTATAAAAATTAAAATGCAACCAAGTTAATTAATATTTTATTAGACTTATCCTCGATATTTTATTTTTTTGATAACTAAATCTTGTAATTAATATTTAAAAGTTAATAATATTTAAATAGAAGTAATACAAAAAGGAAAAAATTGTGGCAAGCAACTAAGTGGTAAATGATGATTAATTAGTAAAAGAAGAATAAAAAATTGGAAAGCAACAAATAGATGATCTAATTTTATAAATTTAATGCAACTAATTCTTTACCACAAAGCAACAAACCTGCATCACCCTCTGCCCCATCGTTTATGTGTGCAACATACAAAATTTCACTTTTTTTAAGGTAGTTTTTTTTAATACTATAATATTTTAGCTCTTTTGTTGACTTTGATCCATAAATTAACTAAGATTAGAAGCATAAAAAATATTATAATTTAATTTTTTTTACTTCCCCGTAAATTAATATTTCTATGCTTAAGAAAAAAATTAAGAGTGAACTCATTATTTTTATAATTTTGTTTTGTATAACATTTTGAGCTCCTTATTATTATACAAATAACATAAAAACTATTATCTGCTACAACAAAAAAATAGAAAACACTAATAAAATAATATGTAAAAACATATTTATTATGCTCGTCAAAATGCAACCAAGTTAATTAATATTTTATTAGACTATCCTCAATATTTTTTTTTTCAATAACTAAATCTTATAATTAATATTTAAAAGTTAGTTATATTTAAATAGAAGTAATACATGATGATTAATTAGTAAAAGAAGAACAAATCTATATCACCATCTGCCGCATTGTTTCGTAGCGGTAGGTGACCTGTCATCATCTACCGCAATGTTTCATTTACCGCAATGTTTCATTGCGGCAGTATTGTGACTATTCCACAACCAACGGTGGTTGGACCAGCCACCAGCAGTACCGCAACCGTTCATTGCGGCAGTACTAGCCGCAACCTTACCGCAACCGTTCATTGCGGCAGTAAGTCTTACCGCAATGGTTCATTGCGGCAGTATTTATTAGTTGTTTAATTAAAAATACATAGCATTAGTTTGGGGAGTCGAACTCTTGACCTTTTAGAAATTATACAAAACTTTTCCCACTCCACCAACTTTTCTATAGCAATGTAAAAAGTATTATCTTATTTATTATTTAAAATTATTAATTTGAAATATATTGATTTATAAATTTAATAAAAAATACAAAATTAAAACCATTCGTTTGGATTCAAACTCTTGACCTTTTCCAAATGATACAAACATTTTGCCGCACCACCAACTTCCACTCTTGCAAGTTTAAGCAAAATTATCTTACATATTATTTTACATTATTGTAATTTGATATATATATTTATAAATTAATAAAAAATAGTAAATTAATAGATAATAACATATGAAATGTGTATAGACGGGTTAATGAACATGGGAACAACTTCCAACCACGTGACATTTAAATTATTAATTAATTAATTTTTGAAACAAATTTAGGAAAAAAATGTTATGTAAAGTCAAAACTTGAAAATAATGAAATATATATTATTATAATCTAAAAAATGAAAAAAATAGCATAAAACATTAATGTAAGTTAAAATGAATGAAAGTGTTAAGAAAAAAATTATATTGAATATTTTAAATAGAAAAAATAACAAAAAATGTTACCATCCTGATTCATTTTTCAACAGTTATCTAAGATTGAGATGTACATGTCATTCCATCAATATTTAAACTACGTAACATGTAAAAAATATCCATAATACATTATTAAAGATACTTTTAAGTTAAAATTAATATAGTTTATTATTTTGATGCATATTTGAAGATTTAAAAATAAAACAAAAAAAAATAAAAAATCATAAATTACTGCCGCAATGACTCATTGCGGTAGTTTTTCCTGCCGCATTGTTTCATTGTGGCTCTGAAAAATTTTACGGCATTAATTATGGTTGGTGGTTGGTAATAAATGAACCACCTGCCGCAATGAAACAATGCGGCAGTTGGCATTTAAGGCTTTCTGCCGCAATGAAACAATGCGGCAGGCGTGAAATCTGTTTTCTTTAAGGTAACAGAATTTGTCTTCTTCTTCAATTTATTTTTTTCAAATAGCAGAAAAAACCAACGATTTTCAAGGTTTTGGAGCTCAAAAATTCATCCAAAATTAAGGTTAGTGCTCTATTCAATGGCTTCATTTTTATTTAGCTCTTCTAGTTCATCTAGTGAACATAATGGTGATGATTATGTTACGCCGCCCGTTAAAAAAAATCATGTTTCTCGTAAATTATTTCTTGATGATGTAGATATTGATAATTATTATAGTACTGTTCGTAAACGTAGAGTGAATTACAATGTTCATAAAGATAAAATGAATGTTGATGATGTTGGTGGGAAAAAAAATGATGGTGGAAAGGGTAAAAACAAGATAATTATTAGTGATGGTGATGATGAAAAAGATGAGAAATTTGGGATGGGAAAAAATGATGTTGAAGGAGATGAGGATATTAGGATGGAAAAAATTGATGATGAGGAGGATGTTAGGATGGGAAAAAATGTTGATGAGGATGTTAGGATGGGAAAAAATGTTGATGATGAGGATGTTAAGATGGGAAAAAATCATGATGATGAGGATATTGGAAACGAAAATTGTGATTTTACATTTGCGGATGTTAATAAGATTGTGCATTGTGTTGGAATGATTTTCGATACATTAGATGAGGCAGAAAGTTTTTATAGAAATTATGGTCGAAATGTCGGATTCGAGATAATCATTAGGAATACTCATAAACATCAACGGAGTCATGATCCATCATCCCGTTTGTTTATTTGTAAGAAGGGTGGAAGAGTAGCACCGGAATCAGATTATCTTGATAAAGGAAAACGACGCATTAGGGATGTAGATCCACGAACGAATTGTCGTGCTCGAATGTACGTATGTCACCTAGTAAATGTAAACAAATGGAAGGTAACTTTGGTTGATTTGAAACACAATCATGCCATGGTAACACCGGATAAGAGACAATTTTTTCAAACATCACGCAATATCGATCCGATCACCCGATCATTAATTGAGTTGTTTAACAAATCGGGGATCGAGACGAGTAAAGTGATGAAATATCTAGGTGAGACATGTGGAGGAATTGAAAATTTAGGGTTTTCTAATCAAGATGTACGCAATGTCATACGGGATATTCGGCACCGAGTGTTTGATTCCGGTGATGCGGAGTGTGGCTTGGTCTTATTACGAAAGTTACAACAAGAGAATGCGTTTGGTCATTTCTTCTATCGAGTGGATGTGGATAACGAGAATCGTGTTAAAGGTTTGGTGTGGGTTGATCCTCGATGCATGAATGCTTACAAGAATTTTGGTGATGTGGTGACGTTCGATTCAACTTATCGAACGAATAGGTATTGTATGCCTTTCATACCTATTACGGGAGTGAACCACCATTACCAAAATATTTTGTTTGGATTTGCACTCATGAGAGATGAGACCGAGACTTCTTATCAATGGGTTTTAGAAACTTGGTTGGAAGCCGTTGACAACAAACCTCCCACTACAATAATTACCGATCAAGATATTGCTTTGGGAAATGCTATTGCCACGGTTATGCCCGAAACAAAACACTTATATTGTACATGGCATATAAGTAGTAAATTTCCCGAGAAGTTATCTAGTTTGTACACCATATATCCAGAATTCAAAACGGATTTTAATGCATGTGTGTACAAGTCGTTGTCACCCACGGAATTTGAAGGTAGATGGGTGGAATTGGTCGAGAAGTACAAACTTGAGGATCATGTTTGGTTAAATGAAATGTATCGCATTAGACATCAATGGATTGGTGCTTACACAAAGTCGCATTTTGCCGCCGGTATGACCACTACCTCTAGAAGCGAATCAATGAATGCCTTTTTTGATGAATATGTGCAAGCATCTACCGGTTTGAAAGAATTCATTGAGAATTCCCAAAAGGCTTTGGAGGCACAATATCTTAGGGAGGTTAAAAGTGACTACGAGAGCGAAGAAAGGGAAAGGAGACTAGTATTGCAATCATCCTTGGAAATTCATGCATCCGAAATTTACACGAAAGAGATGTTTAGGCGTTTTCAAAAGGAGCTTCTGAAAAGTACATCTTATGTCGTGACGAAAGCTAAAGGTGGGTGTCATTTATTTAAAATGTTCTTGGTTGAGAAGTCTACCATGTCGGAGGATCGTAGAAGAAGCTATCGGTTGACGGCCCATATTGATGGAAAGATTGAATGTGTTTGTAGGCAATTTGAACATTCCGGGATGATTTGTAAACACATGATCCGTTACCTAGACAAGAAACAAAAAATACGTATTCCGAATGATTACATCATGTCTAGGTGGACAAAAAATGGCAACAAAATTGCCGGACCTCTACCTTATACCCCTCCCGTTCTTGGTAATGTTGGTGAATCACAAGCATCAAGGTATAGTGCACTGTGCAAAGCATTTCAAAATTTAGGCGCTGTTGGTAGTTGTTCGGTCCCACGTTTCAATTACGTGATGAACTTGATTCAGCGAGAGAGGTGTCACGTGGAAAATGCTTTTCCACAAGAAGATAAGACCGAAAAAATCAATGAGTCGTTTCCTCAAGAAGATTGGGATCATGATCCGATATTCGATCCTCCAATGTCACAAACTAAGGGACGAAAGAAGGCGGCAAGATATAAAAGTGGTATTGAAACGTCAACTTCAACAACAAAACAATGAAAGTGCGGAAAATGTGGGTTGGTAGGAGCAAACCATGATAGAAGAAATTGTCCTGGCAATTAGTTTCAATTTTATTATGTAATATTTGATCAATGCAATTGTAATCTTAATTTTCAATGTAAGGTACAAATATGCAATCCATGCAATATTGAAATATATTTTGATCTTGTTATTTGATTGTATTATTATTTTGTTAATTTTGCTCTGAAAGTAGTTAGTTGTATTGTTGTATTTATATTGGTTGGGATTGTGTTGATATGGTATTGCTGTGTTTATGTGGTTGAAACTCCATATTGCAGTTTATTTTGCTGTATGTTTCTTAGTTTATTCCAGTTTTTCGAATATTAGGAAAAAAACAGGGGAAAATAGGGGAGGAGAGAGAAAAGCTACTGCATAAACTCTATCCGCAACGCCTCATTGCGGATAGCCGCAACCCCTCATTGCGGATAGAGTTTATGCAGTAGCTTTTCTCCCTCCTCCCCTGTTTTCCCCTGTTCTGTTTTTTAATTTTTTTTTGGAAATGCAGTAGTTGAGAGAAAATCAGTTTTTTTTTTCTTTTTAGAAATGAAAAATAATATTTTTCTATTTTTCTGGAATTTTAGGATGAAACTATATTTTATTTTTATTTTTCGAATTTTTAAAAGGAATATTTGGAAAAAGAGATATATTAATTATTATGTTTGACAATTTTAAATTCAAAATTGGGAAAAATATTTTTTTTCATTTTTTTCGAATTTTAAATTAAATATTACGAATAAAAATTATTTTTTCGTTTTTAAGATTTGCACATAAAATATTATGAAATTGAAAAAAAAATAAAAAAAAGGCATTATATCCGCAATGAGTCATTGCGGCATAATTTTTAGCTTCCATATTGTTTTCTGTAACTTAATAAGCCTATGTGGCATTCCTGGCCGGGTGGATTTAAACTTATTGGAACTCTTCAGTTAAACGTGCTTGAGCTGTAGTAATTTTAGGATGGGTGACCTTCCGGGAAGCTCATTTTTTTTCCTCGATTCTATTTTTTTTTTTTGTATCTTTTGCTCATAAAATTCAAATTTATTTTCTTTTTTGGAAATAAAAATAGTGTTTTTTTTAAAGATTCGATTTTCTTTTATCTTTTTCTTATAAAAATCAAATTTTTTTCTTTTTAGAAATGAAAAATAATATTTTTCTATTTTTCTGGAATTTTAGGATGAAACTATATTTTATTAAACTATATTTTATTTTTCAGGAATATCGTTAGATATATTTTTGTTAATTGAATTTGAGACACATTTTAAGCTAATAATACAAAATGTTTAGAATAAGCAACAAAACAAGATTTTAATTCATTAATAAATAATTTGGGAGGGGCTAAACCATCAAAATACAATTTTTTTATTTCCATGCCCGTGGTAGATTGGTAGCCTCCTTCTCCCTCTACGGATCTTCGTGCCCGTACAATTTCTTCAAATATGCAATCTCCATTTTAGCCTCTTCCAAGGTTTCTTGGAGATCTTCAACCTTCACCTCCAAATCAATAACTTGATCTTCAAGAACCAAGATCTTTACTTTAGCTTCTTTCAACTTCTTTTGTAAAATAGCCTCCTTTTCATTTTTTGCATCCATGACAAGTTAGGTTGATAAAGAAAATGAAAAACTTAGGTTGGAGAAAAAATTGAAGAAAATGAACTTAGGTGGTTGATAATGAATTAGAGTGAGTATTTATAGAAAAAAATTGAGAGTAAAAATCTTAAAATTCAAAACAAAATTTAATGAACTTGAAAATAACATTTGAATTTTTGGGAATGTAATTTGATGTCTCGTAAAAAGCTGAGAAAGCTAGCCGCAATGACTCAATACGGCAGTAGATTCCCAGCCGCAATGCCTCAATGCGGCAGATAACGTCAGCTGGCGTCATTTTTGGGAATATAATTTTTGGGTCATTTTTGGGAATATAATTTTTGGGAATATAATTTTGACTAGAATAGACGGCCGCAATGTCTCATTGCGGCAGCGTCTACTCATATTCCATTTAATATTAGGAAAAAACGAATAAAACGATACTTTTTTTTCGTATTTTAATTTCATAATATTCCATTTAATCAGTCATTGCGGATAGGATGCAGATTTTTTTTTTAATTTCATAATATTTTATGTGCAAATCTTAAAAACGAAAATGTAATTTTTATTCGTAATATTTAATTTAAAATTCGAACAAATTGAAAAAAAAGTATTTTTCCAAATTTTGAATTTAAAATTATCAAACATAATAATTAATTTATTTCTTTTTCCAAATATTCCTTTTAAATATTCGGAAAAAACGAATAAAATATAGTTTCATCCTAAAATTCCTGAAAAATATATTTGTCATTTTTAAAAATAATAAAATAGAGTTTAATCCTAAAATTTCCGAAAAATAGAAAAACACTCTTTTTATTTCCAAAAACAGGGAAAATTTTGATTTTTATGAGCAAAAGATAAAAAAAAAATAGAATCGAGGAAAAAAAATGGGCTTCCCGGAAGGTCACCCATCCTAAGATTACTCCAGTTCAAGCACGTTTAACTACACAGTTCCAATAAACTCAAATTCACCCGGCCAGGAATGCCACATCTGCCGACTAAGGTACAGAAAACAATATATAAACTAAATCTACACTGCCGCATTGACACATTGCGGATAGGATGCATAAAATTTCATAATATTTTATGTGCAAATCTTAAAAACGAAAATGTAATTTTTATTCGTAATATTTAATTTAAAATTCGAACAAATTGAAAAAAAGTATTTTTCCAAATTTTGAATTTAAAATTGTCAAACATAATAATTAATTTATTTCTTTTTCCAAATATTCCTTTTAAATATTCGGAAAAAACGAATAAAATATAGTTTCATCCTAAAATTCCTGAAAAATATATTTGTCATTTTTAAAAATAATAAAATAGAGTTTAATCCTAAAATTTCCGAAAAATAGAAAAACACTCTTTTTATTTCCAAAAACAGGGAAAAATTTGATTTTTATGAGCAAAAGATAAAAAAAAAAATAGAATCGAGGAAAAAAAATGGGCTTCCCGAAAGGTCACCCATCCTAAGATTACTCCAGTTCAAGCACGTTTAACTACAGAGTTCCAATAAGATCAAATCCACCCGGCCAGGAATGCCACATCTGCCGACTAAGGTACAGAAAACAATATATAAACTAAATCCACACTGCCGCAATGACTCATTGCGGATAGGATGCAGAATGCCTTTTTTTTTTTATTTTTAATTTTAACATAATATTTTATGTGCAAATCTTTAGAACGAAAATGTAATTTTTATTCGTAATATTTAATTTAAAATTCGAACAAATTGAAAAAAAGTATTTTTCCAAATTTTGAATTTAAAATTGTCAAACATAATAATTAATTTATTTCTTTTTCCAAATATTCCTTTTAAATATTCGGAAAAAACGAATAAAATATAGTTTCATCCTAAAATTCCTGAAAAATATATTTGTCATTTTTAAAAATAATAAAATAGAGTTTAATCCTAAAATTTCCGAAAAATAGAAAAACACTCTTTTTATTTCCAAAAACAGGGAAAAATTTGATTTTTATGAGCAAAAGATAAAAAAAAAAAAATAGAATCGAGGAAAAAAAATGGGCTTCCCGGAAGGTCACCCATCCTAAGATTACTCCAGTTCAAGCACGTTCAACTACAGAGTTCCAATAAGCTCAAATCCACCCGGCCAGGAATGCCACATCTGGCGACTAAGGTACAGAAAACAATATATAAACTAAATCCACACTGCCGCAATGACTCATTGCGGATAGGATGCAGAATGCCTTTTTTTTTATTTTTAATTTTAACATAATATTTTATGTGCAAATCTTAAAAACGAAAATGTAATTTTTATTCGTAATATTTAATTTAAAATTCGAACAAATTGAAAAAAAGTATTTTTCCAAATTTTGAATTTAAAATTGTCAAACATAATAATTAATTTATTTCTTTTTCCAAATATTCCTTTTAAATATTCGGAAAAAACGAATAAAATATAGTTTCATCCTAAAATTCCTGAAAAATATATTTGTCATTTTTAAAAATAATAAAATAGAGTTTAATCCTAAAATTTCCGAAAAATAGAAAAACACTCTTTTTATTTCCAAAAACAGGGAAAATTTTGATTTTTATGAGCAAAAGATAAAAAAAAAATAGAATCGAGGAAAAAAAATGGGCTTCCCGGAAGGTCACCCATCCTAAGATTACTCCAGTTCAAGCACGTTTAACTACAGAGTTCCAATAAGCTCAAATCCACCCGGCCAGGAATGCCACATCTGCCGACTAAGGTACTGAAAACAATATATAAACTAAATCTACACTGCCGCAATGACTCATTGCGGATAGGATGCATAAAATTTCATAATATTTTATGTGCAAATCTTAAAAACGAAAATGTAATTTTTATTCGTAATATTTAATTTAAAATTCGAACAAATTGAAAAAAGGTATTTTTCCAAATTTTGAATTTAAAATTGTCAAACATAATAATTAATTTATTTCTTTTTCCAAATATTCCTTTTAAATATTCGGAAAAAACGAATAAAATATAGTTTCATCCTAAAATTCCTGAAAAATATATTTGTCATTTTTAAAAATAATAAAATAGAGTTTAATCCTAAAATTTCCGAAAAATAGAAAAACACTCTTTTTATTTCCAAAAACAGGGAAAAATTTGATTTTTATGAGCAAAAGATAAAAAAAAAAAAAAAATAGAATCGAGGAAAAAAAATGGGCTTCCCGGAAGGTCACCCATCCTAAGATTACTCCAGTTCAAGCACGTTTAACTACAGAGTTCCAATAAGCTCAAATCCACCCGGCCAGGAATGCCACATCTGGCGACTAAGGTACAGAAAACAATATATAAACTAAATCCACACTGTCGCAATGACTCATTGCGGATAGGATGCAGAATGCCTTTTTTTTTTATTTTTAATTTTAACATAATATTTTATGTGCAAATCTTAAAAACGAAAATGTAATTTTTATTCGTAATATTTAATTTAAAATTCGAACAAATTGAAAAAAAGTATTTTTCCAAATTTTGAATTTAAAATTGTCAAACATAATAATTAATTTATTTCTTTTTCCAAATATTCCTTTTAAATATTCGGAAAAAACGAATAAAATATAGTTTCATCCTAAAATTCCTGAAAAATATATTTGTCATTTTTAAAAATAATAAAATAGAGTTTAATCCTAAAATTTCCAAAAAATAGAAAAACACTCTTTTTATTTCCAAAAACAGGGAAAAATTTGATTTTTATGAGCAAAAGATAAAAAAAAAATAGAATCGAGGAAAAAAAATGGGCTTCCCGGAAGGTCACCCATCCTAAGATTACTCCAGTTCAAGCACGTTTAACTACAGAGTTCCAATAAGCTCAAATCCACCCGGCCAGGAATGCCACATCTGGCGACTAAGGTACAGAAAACAATATATAAACTAAATCCACACTGCCGCAATGACTCATTGCGGATAGGATTCAGATTTTTTTTTTATTTTAACATAATATTTTATGTGCAAATCTTAGAAACGAAAATGTAATTTTTATTTGTAATATTTAATTTAAAATTCGAATAAATTGAAAAAAAAAAAATATTTTTCCAAATTTTGAATTTAAAATTGTCAAACATAATAATTAATTTATTTCTTTTTCCAAATATTCCATTTAAATATTCGGAAAAAACGAATAAAATATAGTTTAATCCTAAAATTCCTGAAAAATATATTTTTCATTTTTAAAAATAATAAAATAGAGTTTAATCCTAAAATTTCCGAAAAATAGGAAAACACTATTTTTATTTCCAAAAAGAGGGGAAAACAGGGGATAGCCGCAACCCCTGTTTTCCCCTGTTTTCTCTCTCCTCCCCTGTTTTCCCCTGTTTTTTTCCTAATATTCGAAAAACAGGGGAGGAGAGAGAAAAGCTAAACTCTATCCGCAATGAGGGATTGCGGCTATCCGCAATGAGGCGTTGCGGATAGAGTTTATGCAGTAGCTTTTCTCTCTCCTCCCCTATTTTCCCCTGTTTTTTTCCTAATATTCGAAAAACTGGAATAAACTAAGAAACATACAGCAAAATAAACTGCAATATGGAGTTTCAACCACATAAACACAGCAATACCATATCAACACAATCCCAACCAATATAAATACAACAATACAACTAACTACTTTCAGAGCAAAATTAACAAAATAATAATACAATCAAATAAACAAGATCAAAATTAACTAAAGTCCTAGATTCCTCTGTTGTAACCCGGCATTAGTCATTCTCCGCGCTTCCCCTTTAAAAACCTCCCAAGCTATGCGATATCGAAAAGTCATAACATCATATACAGGGTCCCACCGTGCATCTTTCAATGATATGCCGCCAAGTATAGCATCTATATACTTGCAAACATACACACCACAATCAGAGCCGCCTTGTTGCTTCGGTCGATCCGTAATGAACTTCACATCCATGAAACCGTCTTCAACAAATCTCAATGGTTCCAAGAAATGAAGCATGCACGGCAATAATTTTTCCTACAAATTTACCACAAAAAATTAAAAACATATTCAAAAAAGAACAAAGAAATAAGTAGGAAAGAAATAGATAACTATGAAGAGCATAGATTACCATGACATAAATCTCCTTGGCGTATGCCTTTCGTAAGTCACAATGTCGAGCATGGTCCCGGAGAGGATCAATTAAAAGCAATTTCATTCTTTCAAGGTTCACAACAAACAAAAACCAATGACTACCTGTGCATACGGGGAACAAAGCAACATCACACATGTGTATTGGTGGCCCAAAGTGCTGGTCTTGGTAGGTAAGATAGAACTGTTCCTGGTCTTTCATTTTCTCCGGAGTTTTACAAGTTGGATGCATCTGCAGATAGGAGAAAATTAGTTATGAAATGCAAGAATTATTTCAATTTCTTTATTTCTTGCATTTTATAACATTATTTCTATAATTTTGCATTTTAGACCTTCATTTCTATATTTCTTGCATTTTAGACCTTCATTTCTATATTTCTTGCATTTTATATCCTTATTTCTATAATTTTGCATTTTAGACCTTCATTTCTATATTTCTTGCATTTTAGACCTTCATTTCTATATTTCTTGCATTTTATATCCTTATTTCTATAATTTTGCATTTTAGACCTTCATTTCTCTATTTCTTGCATTTTAGACCTTCATTTCTATATTTCTTGCATTTTAGAACCTCATTTCTATAATTTTGCATTTTAGACCTTCATTTTTCTATTTCTTGCATTTTATATCCTTATTTCTATAATTTTGCATTTTAGACCTTCATTTCTATATTTCTTGCATTTTAGACCTTCATTTCTATATTTCTTGCATTTTATATCCTTATTTCTATAATTTTGCATTTTAGACCTTCATTTCTCTATTTCTTGCATTTTAGACCTTCATTTCTATATTTCTTGCATTTTATATCCTTATTTCTATAATTTTGCATTTTAGACCTTCATTTCTCTATTTCTTGCATTTTAGACCTTCATTTCTATATTTCTTGCATTTTAGAACCTCATTTCTATAATTTTGCATTTTAGACCTTCATTTTTCTATTTCTTGCATTTTATATCCTTATTTCTATAATTTTGCATTTTAGACCTTCATTTCTATATTTCTTGCATTTTATATCCTTATTTCTATAATTTTGCATTTTAGACCTTCATTTCTCTATTTCTTGCATTTTAGACCTTCATTTCTATATTTCTTGCATTTTATATCCTTATTTCTATAATTTTGCATTTTAGACCTTCATTTCTCTATTTCTTGCATTTTAGACCTTCATTTCTATATTTCTTGCATTTTAGAACCTCATTTCTATAATTTTGCATTTTAGACCTTCATTTTTCTATTTCTTGCATTTTATATCCTTATTTCTATAATTTTGCATTTTAGACCTTCATTTCTATATTTCTTGCATTTTAGACCTTCATTTCTATATTTCTTGCATTTTATATCCTTATTTCTATAATTTTGCATTTTAGACCTTCATTTCTCTATTTCTTGCATTTTAGACCTTCATTTCTATATTTCTTGCATTTTAGAACCTCATTTCTATAATTTTGCATTTTAGACCTTCATTTTTCTATTTCTTGCATTTTATATCCTTATTTCTATAATTTTGCATTTTAGACCTTCATTTCTCTATTTCTTGCATTTTAGACCTTCATTTCTATATTTCTTGCATTTTATAACCTTATTTCTATAATTTTGCATTTTATACCTTCATTTCTCTATTTCTTGCATTTTAGACCTTCATTTCTATAATTTTGCATTTTAAAATGCAAAATGAGGCAATAAGTTATGAAATGCAATAATTAACCAAATTAAGGACTAAAATGCAAGAAATTTGAATTGATTTACCTCCACGTCGGTGCAATGTCCAGCTGCAATAGTCGTGAAATAACTCATGCCAAGGAAGAACCTCTTGCATTTTAGTCCTAGCACTTTATTCTGAAAATATGTGCTCTCCCTAAGCTTCAGCATCTCAACATATGCATCTAGAACTGACGACTCCATTTCATGATCGCGTTTTAGGCATTGGACATTTTCCCAAGCAAGCTCCGGAACCATCCCACCAACACTCCTAATAAAATTATGCTTTTCACCCCCACCAATGCTTAAACAGCCAGTTGATTTTCCGATTTTTCAGTGGCTTCTTCATATCACCTGATTCATAACCAGTCCGCCTCTGCAGATCCTTGTATTTATCCTCATTTGTGTCCAACTGCAAATACATGTCAAGACCCCTATTCATGATGGATATTCATGGCATATGAGAAAAATAGCAAGCCAAAACGAATGTATGATTCAAGATACATACCCCAAGCATTTCTCTTAACCTATCAGGAATAATACCACTGATACTACCAAACTTCACAAGTCCACCCGCCATTGGGGTTAACTCTGAACCAAGAGTAGTGGTTTCAACCTGCCATTCGATGAAGATACAAAAATCATATACACATTTCAAATACAATACGTCAAGGTTATTTCAAAGTTAAAAATTATTACGTCAAGGTTGACACCAGGAGGGATGGGGCGGTCTGATAAAGGTGTTACCATGGGTGTAGAAGGAGAAGGAGCAACTGTAGTATGAACCTGTATCGGCTGTGAAGGAGGAGGGCTAACCTGCAACCACAATGTGATAAGAACATATTCAAAATTGGTATATAAGAAAGAAAATCACAAATAGGACATATTAGTACCTCAAGATGAGCATCAGGGGGGACAGACTTTGAAGGAGGAGGGCTAGATCCCAGGGTCGGCTGTGTAACAGGAGGAGCAGCTGCTGTAGTCTCAACTGTAGTCTCAACCTACAATTATGATAACAAAAATCAAATTACAACTACAATTATCAATGGTATATAAGAAGAAAATCACAAATAGGAGAGATTAGTACCTCAGTATGAGCATGATGGGGGACAGATGCCGGGGTAGGCTCTGTCACAGCAGGAATAGTGATAGCCTGCAACCACAATGAGATAAATACACGAAGAACATATAAAAAGTTGGTATATAAGAAGGAAATTACAGTAAGGAGAGATTAATATGAGCATGAGGGGGATAGATACTGGGGTAGACTGTGAAGGAGGAGAGCTAGATACCGGGGTCGTCTGTGTAACAGGAGGAGCAGCTGTAGTCTCAACCTACAAGATACACCGATCATATATACATATATTTCTCCACAAGTGACTCGAATTAAACCAGGCATTAAGAAGGGAATCACTATAAGTTGGAAAATTACACATCATGCACATAAAATGGCATTATATTATATTTATAGAAATACAAACCTCGGTATTTCGAGGTATGATCCATTCCTTAGGCCATGCGACATGAGATCCAATTGCTTGCTTGACCATCTCCATCTCACCAACTACCGGAACTGGAATCAAGGCTTCTAGTTTAATTCCTCCATCCACCGACACTCTCAGACATCCAGTAGGCATAGGCTTGCCATGTATTTTCATACTCATTTCTCCTCCATCTTGATAAGCCATGCCAAAGGCAACCTTGTTGTCTATGCTATCCACTGCCAACTCACATGGTATTGGAGCCTACAATTATGATAACAAAAGTCAAATTACAACTACAATTATCAATGGTAAATAAGAAGAAAATCACAAATAGGAGAGATTAGTACCACAATATGAGCATGAGGGGGGACAGATACCGGGGTCGACTCTGTCACAGGAGGAATAGTACTAACCTACAACCACAATGTGATAAAAACATGAAGAACATATTCAAAGTTGGTATATAAGAAGGAAATCACAATAAGGAGAGATTAGTACCTCAATATGAGCATGAGGGGGGACAGATACCGGGGTAGGCTGTGAAGGAGAAGGAGCAGTATTACTAACCTACCATTACATTAAAATACAAAATGAGTAACTAAACGCAAGATATAAAATATTCAGGAACATATTCATGCTAATATAGTGTTGATCCCAACATTAAAGATTAGTACCTCAATATGAACATGAGGAGAGCTAGAGACTGGGATAGGCTGTGTAGCAAGAGCTTCTGTAGTCTCAACCTGCAATTATATGTCAATGCACCGATCATATAGTTATATATATAATTCATCCTAAGTGACTCGAATTAAACCTAGCATTAAGGATTACTACCTGACGAGGACGTTTATAAGAGACATGAGGTGTGGCATCGTGCGTAAGTGAAGCATGACAGTCAACAATCTCAACCTACAATAACATATACAACAATCATACATATATTCAATCCACTACATTCAAAGATAACAAGTATCAAAAGATTACTACCTCACGCAAACGTTTCTGAGAGACGGCTAGTGGAGGCTGCTGTGAAGATGAAGGACCGCTGGGATCAATATACATATCATGTGCACGAGAGGGTCTATCAAAACTAGGTCTGATAAATCCTGGACCCCTCCACTCAGTAGTGATCCGATCATAACGACCCAAAAACTCAGTGATCAAATCAAAGAACCACTCGGGGGGATCACGCTTGTAAATGGCATGTAATGTCCTCATTCCACAATCCAGCTGCATTGAAGTATTAAGATGCAGGAATTAGAGAAATAAAGGTCTAAAGTGCAAAAGTATATAAATAAAGGTCTAAAATGCAGAATTATACAAATAAATGTCTAAAATGCATGAATTGGAGAAATAAAGGTCTAAAATGCATGAATTAGAGAAATAACGGTATAAAATGCATACCGCATCAGCCATGTCCTGCTGGGGATACCAGTCACGAGGCACAATCTTAGCGCGATGCTCAGCCACAAATGGAGCAATCCTTAACTTACTGACGCGCCTGTACCAATACATGTACTCCTCTGTAGACACGTAATTACCCTCCTCAACAATGGGTATCATGCCATCATTAAAAGCATGCCACTCCTCAACGTAATCTGCCAAGGTCACGGTATGATTGTCCCGCACCCAACGAGATGCTCTCTCCGTCCGCAGTGAAGTCATGTCAACCGGGTCCTGTGGGATATGCTGTAGAATCCCAAACTGTCTCAAGACTCTGTCTGGCATGACATACTCAACAATATCCATGGAAATGAGAGGGACACGACCGAGGGCCATATAGTGAGCATCCATCAGATCGATATTATAATCCACAGAGACATCCTGGATGTCATAAAATCTCTGATAAGGCTGCCATGTCAGCCAACCAAGCTGAAAGCTGTCAAAGTCCCCCCGATAAAGACCTGTATGGTGGTGGGGGTTAACCCTCCTCTCAGCTATCGGCTCAGCCCATGCCAATGCCCTCGGCCAAACAAAATCCGTACGAGGTGCTATCTTCGGTGCCCCAGGCAACAACCTCTCGTAAGACCAAAGCTGCAAAAGCATGGTGCATCCATTATTAGCTTTTGCACCCTTCTGAGCAGCATTGGCCAAACCCCTGTACAAATAACTCAACACCGCAGCTCCCCAGGCATAGTCCTTAATCTCATGCACATTCTGGATTAACTGTAAATACCTGTAAAAAATTCAGGAAATGCAAATTAAGGTAAGAATTCAATAATTGGAGAAATTAAGGATGAACATGCAAGAAATGTGAAATTTAAGGTATAAATTTAAGGTATAAATTTAAGCATAAATTGCAAGGACTAGAGAGAGAAATGAAGTTAAGAAGTACCTAGGATGCACGACGTCTCTGTTCGATGAAGGAAAGAGCACACCCCCAATGATGTAAAAAAGATAAGCCCGGGTGTACACAAGGTCATCATGCTCAATAAACTCGGGAGAAGGATTCTCCGGTTTCTTTTTATAGATTTCCCTCAACCTATGAAGCTTCACCCCACCTAAATTGCAAAGAAATGAAAATTTAAGGTATAACATGCAAAAATTAAACAAATAAAGGATTAAAATGCAAGAAATTAGAATTTATGGATTAAAATGCAAACCTTTTTTATACATATCTTTGCGTTCCTTCTCATTCAACCTCAAATCATGCCACTGTCTTAGCCAATATGGCTTCGGTGTGGAAAGCTCTGTATGAGTAACAGCACGACCACGAACAGGCAAACCCAATATCATGTAAACATCTTCTAGAGTGATGGTAATCTCACCAAATGGGAAATGAAAGGTGTTGGTCTCTGGCCTAAACCTCTCCACCAATGCTGTGATCATTCGGATGTCATTCTGGGGAATCGAGCGTGGGTTAGTAAACGCTCGGAAACCCCAGTCTGACATCAAACTAACCTGGGTGTCATCAAATACCCAATCGTCGAGGTTGGCTGTCAACTGGCGGACATCCAACTTCTCCCGCTTACCCCCCTGCCATATGTGACTGCTAATATGATCATCCTGCATGGTCAAGAGGGACCTATCGAGAGGCCCGCACTGCATATCCATAGCATCTGCAATGTGCAAAATCAAAGAAATAAGGCACATTTCATAAACATGTACCAAAATTGGCTAAAATTATCATTCCATGAAGACATATTTAAAACAAGAATAAATTAACAATGAATATCATTTATCAAATAAAATGCAGTACTAATAACACTAATTAATCAAAATTCGAATTAATAAATCATATTAATTCATAAATTCGAATTTTAAACTCAAAAATTCAAATTAAAATTTCCACAACTCATAAAAAAATTTATAATTATAATTTCATAATTATAAGCCCTAATAATTCGAATTAATTCATAGTTTTAATAAAAATTTGGATAATAATTCGAAACCTAATTCTAAATTGGGCATTTCGAGCTAATAATTCGAACTATGAACCCTAATAATTCGATTTAATTCATGATTTCAACTAAAATGAAGTAAATAAACACCAACCACAGTTAAAAATGAATCAAACCATGTATATAGTAGTGCGTGTGTGTATGTATAACTACATGCGTATGTGTGTAAGTGTCAATTAGAAGATACCTTGAGGAGGAAGATCGCCTGACATTCGCAGCTCTTTGTGTAAATCGCCTGAAATCGCCTGAAATCGCCTGAAATCGCCTGACTCTGTGCTTAATTAGGGTTAGTTCATGTCGCGGAAGCCGCAATGGGTGGTTGTATACTTCTCGTTTCCGCATTGTATCATTGCGGCAGCAGATTTAAGGGTAAAAAAGTAATTCCGTATTTTAATATATCCGCAATGAATCATTGCGGCATTAATAAGGGTAAAAACGTAATTTCAGATTTTATTTCATCCGCTATGTATCATTGCGGCAGCAATTTGGAGGGTGAAAACGTAATTTCATTCTTTTACTTGTTTCTATATTTCAAATTAACAGCTTTTATTAATTTATTATTTTTTATTACTTTTATTAAATATAAAACTATAATAATTTATTTAAAATTTTATATAATAATTCAAATTTTATAAACATTTTTTATTTTATAATGTATTAATTTACCATTTTTTATTAATTTTAAATTAAAACGCTGCCGCAACCTTTCATTGCGGCAGGTGTCCTGCCGCAACCCTTCATTGCGGCAGTTGTCTTTTTTCTTGCCGCAATGAACACTTGCGGCATTGTACGAGTTGGTGGTTCTGGCCCTTTTTTCAACCAACGGTGGCTGTGGAAGGGCACCCTATATATATATATATATATATATATATATATATATATATATATATATATATATATATATTTGACCTGTCAGTGTATCTTGTACGTGGAAAGGCCACATCAGGTTTCCACGTGGATTCTTTGGCTGACTCACTCCTCTTAAACAAAATACACACTCCTCTTGAGGTTGACTTGTGTCAACCAAGTTCAACGCTGTGATTCTGTAACCTTTTTTCCGTCTATATAAGTGTAAAAGTATGGTATGTTTAATTTATACCACTCCAAGAACCTCAACACAAACCAAAGTAGTACTATACTTTGAGAATTCGCTTGATTTCGTTTCCCATCATATATAGAAAATGTCCATACTTTTCGAGATCAGCAGCGGATTATGGTGGTGTGAGAGGGGCGACGAAGGAGATTCAGAAAATGATGGTGCTGCAAATTCATATGACCATTTTGATTATGCTCCTGCAGAACCCGAGGGTGATGATGATGACGACGGTGGCTATGATTACGCTCCAGCTGCTTAATTACTAGATTAGTTACATTGTTGTACGACTGATCATACGATCTTATTAACGATAACAGGCGTTCATCGTATATGCTGTTATTAATTTATATAAAAAATCTATAGGCTGTGTTTATGATGATGCAGGGAGTAGGTTTGAAGTTGAGGTCATTTTGTTTTCTGCTTTTATCTTCGTTTTGTTATGGTACTTTGTGATATTATCTTCTTCGTTCTCTTTCGTTCGAAAAGTTTTAGGCGCGCAGCTGGACCATATATGATATAATTAAGCAACCTGCGGTGGTTTCAAATTAGTACTGAAAATTCATGCTAAATAGTAATCTCATTTCAGTGTGGGACTACATGAAGTTAATAAATACATACAGTAGAATTTTATATCGGCTTTTGTAAATAATTAAGCGAAAACAGTACATATTTAGTGGATCTTTACAGTAAAATCTCTAGAAATTATTATAGTTGGAGCCGGAAAATTTTATTAATTTAGAGAATCATTAATTAATCGATAAATTAATAAATTAATAATTATTAATTTATAGAGAATATTTGATAGCAAACAAAATTAATTTTTAATTTAACTTTTAATCATATAAATTTAAATATAAATCGTTAACTTTTAATTTCAACATTGCGAAATTTTTTCCGAAGATGAAATTTCAAGCAACATAAATGAACATACAAATCCTAAAGAAGACATTGATGAAATTGAGGTGATAATTAATGATCAAGATTATCGTAATAAAATGGATATGAATAGCATTTTAGATAAAGTGAATCATGTTCATAGATCTAAAGTAGATAAGAGACTACAATAATATTGAATGATACATAATAACTTTTCGATGCAATATAAAAACACCACACAAGTTTCTGGATTTAGGAATAAGTTTCATGTAGATTTAAATTTCAAGAAAAAATAGACAATGCTAGAATCATATTTTACAATGATGTAAAAGATATATTTTTATGATTAAAAAGGAATTATTAATTTACAATATTATTGGGACCATATATTTATATAGGATTTTTCAAAAAAAATTATTATCTTATTATTTTATTGAAATCAATCATTTTTTGAACTGGTCCGAGTTGAGTCTGAAGAAAATTATAAATTTAGAGAACTTATTAATTTATCGAGTATTAATTTATTGAATTTTTACAATATTTCAATTACAGAAGCAGATGTATTTTTAAATTCTATTAATGTTTAAGGTAGTCTGTACGTGTTAATTCACAGGATGTTCAATGTTCGATAAGCTCCTATTCAATAATTTGTTTTATTTTGTTTTACAGGTTGTTCAATCTTTGATGCTCCTATTCAATAAGTTAAACAAAAACTAAAGTAATAAGAATTTCTTAGTAGACGAATAAATCATAATAAAAAAAAGTTTATATCCACCTGAATGTAAAAATTTATATGTCAGGTGATCAATCAAATTTAATCGATTTCATCAGTGGCACTGATTCCAAACATCAATAATCATGAAATGAAAAAAAAAAGGGTTAAGGAGCAAAAACACCCCTGTAATATATGTGTAGGAACATATACACCCTTGTAATATTAAAAGAATCAAATACACCCCTTTATTTTATTTTAGGGTACAAAAAAACCCTTCTAGTTAATTTTCTCTTAACCATGGTTAAACATTAATTTAGAATTAACAATAATTAATTACTAATTTCATTAATGTATTATTACTCCTAAACTTTAGAAGGTTTTTTTCTCTTAATTTGAAATTTAGAAAAACATGAAATTAAAATCATATTTCATGTTTATATATACTCCTTATATTTCCTTTTAAAATCGCTTGAATTTTTGGCACATACTTTATTAAAATTTCTTTTCGTAAATTAAAATTTTGATTGTATATTTTTATTCACAAAAAAAAATATTTTGAAAAAAAAAATTTACTATGCAATCAAAACTCATTAAAAACTCATTGATATGGGCTAAAAGTAAGCCCTAAAGACACATTTAATGTGGCATTAATTAGACCCAGAATGGTCCAAATGTGGGGCCCACCAGATGGGCCCAAACCCTATTTACAATATTAATTTCATAATTAATATTAAGGGTAATAATCAGCTCAGCAAATAAGAGTCAAACAAGGATACTCCGCCAGCAATCTAATGATAAAATTGTCAACCGGGAATCTGAGCCCAGCATCTAAGGCACCCCAGTGAACACAAATCCTCTCAGGATGCCAGTTGCATGTTCTATCTGATGGGTTTGGGAGACGAACCTTAATGGCACTTGGGAAGTGATATGACTCCCTTATCTCTTGGACATCTCGTTCCGACAACTTACTTGGACTGTTAAAAGAATCTAAGCTAGAACAGTTTGGGAATGCTTCCCTCATAATGTTCAGGAGATCTAGCAAGGATTCATATCTATTGTTGTGGAATAAAAACTAGGTTACGAATATTGCGGCTAGGGTTTATGTGTATTTAATGCTAAGGGAGTTTGAGCTTCGAGCTTTAATGGCTGTTTCCGTGTTACGAGACTGATCGGTCCTCACAGAGTGCCTACGTATCTCGTTATTGAGAATCAAGCCAGGACGTAGTTCTAGGTGATGGTGCCCTCGAGGCTATGGCGGCGAGAGCTCACCTAGGACGCAGTGGCTTGTATGTCCTTATTCGAGGATTAAGCCAAAACGTGGTGGGTAACGTATGGATCTGTGTCCAAAACGTAAGTGACGTATTGAGCTCTGCCCAAAAACGTAGTTCTGAGATGAGGGGTTAGACCCTTTATATAGGCTGAGAAGCCCTAGAATTTTGGTAGGAGTCAGAGACTTGGTGGACAAGTCTTCCTTGAGGAAGGTTCTAGATCTCTTCCTTATAGGAATCAGTTTCCATGTTGAAATATGTATCTTGGAGGCTAAGTCAGGCAAGAGTAATATCCTTGTTTGACTCTTATTTGCTGAGCTGTTTATTTCCCTTAATATTAATTACGAAATTAATATTATAAATAGGGTTTGGGCCCATCTGGTGGGCCCCACGTTTGGACCATTCCGGGTCTAATTAATGCCACATTAAATGTGTCTTTAGGGCTTACTTTTAGCCCATATCATTTGCCCCCCAACTTCTAGGAAAACTGATCAGGTTTTCCTTGAAGTTTTAACGGTCCTTTCCAAGACTCGGGTCAGGGTTTATCTTTATACACTAGTGTTTCACGAGTATTGTCTTTGTGTAAAGCGTGGAGCGACCGACGCGTTTACGACAATGTTAATTCGATGCTAATCGGCACTAATCAGCCTTAACGACATTTAAACAATGTTTAAACAACGTTGAACGGCATAAAATGGCACTAAACGGTACTAACTAGCCTTAAACGACACTTAAACAACGTTTAAGTGACGCCAAGCGGCATTAAACGACACTGAACGGTGCTAGAAGACACTGTCGGTGCTAACGACATTACTGGTGCTATCGGCACTAACGGTGCTTATTGGCACTTATTCGGTGCTTATCGGCACTAACGGTGCTAATCGGTACTTAATCGGTGCTTATCGGCACTAACGGTGCTAATCGGTACTTAATCGGTGCTTATCGGCATTGACGGTGCTATCGGCACTAACGGTGCTAATCGGCACTTAATCGGTGCTTATCGGCACTAACGGTGCTATCGGTACTAAATCGGTGCTTATCGGCATTGACGGTGCTATCGGCACTAACGGTGCTAATCGGCACTTAATCGGTGCTTATCGGCACTAACGGTGTTAATCGGCACTTAATCGGTGCTTATCGGCACTAACGGTGCTATCGACACTAACGGTGCTAATCGGCACTTAATCGGTGCTTATCGGCACTAACGGTGCTAATCGGTACTTAATCGGTGCTTATCGGCACTAACGGTGCTATCGGCACTAACGGTGCTAATCGGAGGAGATTCGGGACAATTGTAACCTCTTCCGGGCAGCGAGTCAGCCGAAAAGGGTCCTGGCCAGCTGCCAGGTGCTCCTGGTCGGCTGCCAGGAGATTCTAGTCGGCTGGGGACCTTCCAAGGTTGTAGAAAACTCCACGACCTTCGTGTGGACTGTAAGATCGCCCAAAACTGATACTCGGAGCTCAAGATATGGCCCAAACAGCGTGAGGTCGGCTGACAAGAGAGATCCTGGTCGGCCAGACCCTCTCTGTGGCACCTGGTCGGCTGGGGACCTTCCAAGGTTGTATAAAACTCCATGACCTTCGCGTGGACTGTAAGATCACCCAAATCTGATACCCGGAGCTCAAGATATGACCCAAACACCGTGAGGTCGGCTGACAAGAGAGATCCTGGTCGGCTAGACCCTCTCTGTGGCACCTGGTCGGCTGCCAGGAGATCCTGGTCGGCTGGGGACCTTCCAAGGTTGTAGAAAACTCCATGACCTTCGCGTGGACTGTAAGATCGCCCAAATCTGATACCCGGAGCTCAAGATATGGCCCAAACACCGTGAGGTCGGCTGCTTCGTGGTTGGCGAAGAAACCCGGACCTGAAAACCTATTCATGGAACTTAAGGATCAAGAACCTCGATCTCGATCTCTAATTTAGTATCTTGGTCACCCGTGACTTTCAAGGATCCAGAACCTCGATCTTGATCCTAGGGATCCAGAAGCTCGATCTTGATCTCTAATTTAGTATCTTGGTCACCCGTGACTTTCAAGGATCCAGAACCTCGATCTCGATCCTAGGGATCCAGATGCTCGATCTTGATCTCTAATTTAGTATCTTGGTCACCCGTGACTTTCAAGGATCCAGAACCTCGATCTCGATCTCTAATTTAGTATCTTAGTCACCCGTGACTTTCAAGGATCCAGAACCTCGATCTCGATCTTAGGTCGTCAGTTTGGTCATTCGTGACTTCTATCGGTGTTATCGGCACTAACGGCACTAAACGGCGCTAAACGGCACTAAACGGCACTAAACAGAGGAGATTCGGAACAATTGTAACCTCTTCCGGGCAGCGAGTCAGCCGACAAGGGTCGTGGCCAGCTGCCAGGTGCTCCTGGTCGGCTGCCAGGAGATCCTGGTCGGCTGCCAGGAGATCCTGGTCGGCCAGACCCCCTTTGTGGCACCTGGTCGGCTGCCAGGAGATCCTGGTTGCCTGCCGGGTGCTTATTGATCACCTGTCGGGTGCTTCTTGATCGCCTGACATGTGCTTCTTGATCGCCTGACATGTGCTTCTTGATCGCCTGACATGTGCTTCTTGATCGCCGGCAGATTGACGGGAGATCCAGGTTGACTTTAATGATGTCACACGATGCTTAAACGACGTTTCAATGTTTGTGTAAACGACGTTAGATGGCATAAAACGGCACTATATGGTGCTAATTTGAAGGTCGATGTTTGTCACGGAAAGTGAGAAACCTTCAACAGAACCATCAAACGATCCAATTAAACGATGGGGGGTGCCAAGATGGGTACCGGGAAGTCAGCTGGAGCCTCTCCGTGGCTCCTGGTCGGCTGCCAGGTGCTCCTGGTCGGCTGCCAGGAGATCCCGGTCGGCTGCCAGGAGATCCTAGTCGGCCAGACCTTCTCTGTGGCACCTGGTCGGCTGCCAGGAGATCCTGGTTGCCTGCCAGGTGCTCCTTGTTCGCCTGCCAGGTGCTCCAAGTTGCCTGGAAGTGTTTAAACGACGTTTCAATCTATGTTAAACGACGTTGAATGGCATTAGACGGCACTACACGGTGCTAATCGATGCTTGAGCGATGTCTAGTTGGAGGTCGGTGTTCGTTTTAGCAAGAAACCTTCGACAGAACCATCAAACGATCCGACCAACTGACGGGAGGTGCCAGGAGGTCGGCTGCCAGGTGATCCTGGTCGGCCAGGCCCTCTCCATGGCACCTGGTCGGCTGCCAGGAGATCCTGGTCGGCCAGAGCTTCTTCATGGCACCTGGTCGGCTGCCAGGAGATCCTGGTTGCCTGACAAGTGCTCCACGATTGCTTTGTCGTGCCTCTCGGAGCTTTTCGCAATGCCTGGAGTCTCGTTCATGAATCACGTCCTTGACATTTGGATGTTGTATACATCCTTTCAAGGCATAATTAATCTCTCTTTCTTGTTCTAAGATGTGGGGCTTGTGATGAAGCTTTTTAGTTCTTGCCCCCTTGTTTCATATGGTGGAGGTCTTGCTTCTCGTTTGATCGTTCAAGAAGTTTCTTTTCCACTGAGCACTTGACTTCGAGTCTGGTTTGCATTGTTATCTGGTTGTCAACCCTTTATCTTGATTCTAGGTTTCCAACCTTCCTTTGGTTTGAATTCGATTGACGGCTCTTGATTCAAGTCCTTAAACTCAAACGACGAACTCGATTGGAGGCAGACAACCTTTTTGGCCATCTCGATTGGAGACAGACAGCCTTTTTGGCCATCAAGGCTAAACATTTGTATCGGAATTTGAGATTCCAGATTAAGTAAGGAATGACAAAGGACCTCTTATCTCAACATTCTCACTAACAGTTTCTGTGCCTTCAAGGCATTATCAGGGAGCCAACCAGTCTCAGGGTGAGCTTTTATGAGGGTCTATCCTTCAGCTTACATCAATTGGTGCTATTAATTTGAAATAATAGACGGGGCCTTCAAGACCTGAAAGTAAACTCTTCCGGCGTAGTTCTCTATCTCATAAGAAGTAAACTTAGATTGGGCATCATCCTTAACGTTCTGTTCTCTCGAAATGTGCTTCTCATACCATTCACTCAAACTCAGTCATCACGGCCTTCACGACTCTCAAGTACTTTGCCGTAGTTTGAGATTCTTGACTCTCATTATTCTAGCCAAGCCTAAACCGGCTATCAAGGCTTCATACTCAGCTTCGTTGTTAGTTGTCGGAAAGTCCAATTTTAAATCATACTCGACTATAAACCAATCGGGGCTTTGCAAGACTAAACCTGCACCACTAGATTTTGTTTTTGATGCTCCATCAAAATAGAGCACCCAATGTTCCTTTTAATCAGATACAAGTTCTTCATCTTTATCTCCACTTTCAGGGGTGGTTACCGTCTCCTGCCCCCCGACTTCTTGGTTGGTAATGGTACATTCAACCACGAAGTCAGCCAATGCCTGAGCCTTAATGGCCGTTCGAGGCTTATACATGATGTCAAACTCTCCAAGTTCGATTGCCCACTTAATCAATCTTAGGCTTGATTTCGGGCTGTGCAATATGTTCCTCAATTGCTGGTCCGTCAGGACTTCGATTTTATGTGACTGAAAGTACGGTCGTAGTTTCCTTGAAGCTGTTATCAATGCCAAAGAAATTTCTCGATGGATGAGTAATTTAACTCGGCTCCGTGGAGCACCTTGCTTACATAGTAGATGGGTCTCTGAACCTTGTTCTCTTCTTTAATGAGGACGATACTCAATGCTTGTTCAGACACTACTAGATACAGATAAAGAGTCTCTCCGGGACTTGGCTTGGCCAACAACGGGGCTTCGACCATGTACTTCTTCAACTGTTCAAAGGCCCCTTGGCTTTTATTAGTCCATTCAAAATTTTTCACCTTCTTCAATGCTTGAAAGAAAGGCAAGCACTTATCACCAGACTTGGAGATGAATCTCCCTAGAGCGGCCACTCTGCCGGTTAACTTCTGTACGTCCCTCACAGAACGGGGTGGTTCCATGTCTAAGATTGCTTTGATCTTGTCGGGATTGGCCTCTATGCCTCTTTTCAAAACCATCAAACCCAAGAACTTTCCAGATCCAACGCCAAAGGCACACTTGGCTGGATTCAACATCATTTTGTGGTGCCTCAGCACTTCGAATGCCTCTCTGAGGTACTTAATGTGATCTGCCTTGAGTAGGCTCTTGACTAACATGTCATCAACATAGACCTCCATGGTTTTTCCAATCAGATGGGCGAATATCTTATTCACCAGTCGTTGGTAAGTAGCTCCTGCATTCTTTAGACCAAAAGCCCTAACAAGATAGCAGAAAACACCAAATTCAGTTAAGAAAGATACCTTAGGGATGTCATCCTTGTGCATCTTAATCTGATTGTAGCCGCAGAACCCATCCATGAAGCTCAACATCTCATGTCCAGCTGTGGCATTTATCAACATATCAATCCTTGGAAGGGGAAAACAATCCTTCGGACATGCATCATTCAAATCAGTGAAGTCTATACACATCCTCCACTTTCCATTCGCTTTCTTGACCATCACCGGGTTAGCTAACCATTCAGGAAATTGAAGCTCTTCAACAAACCCAGCCTCTAAGAGCTTGTCAACTTCTTGTTTAATGGCCTCCTGCCTTTCAGGAGCAAAATTTCTCTTTTCTGTTTTATTATCTTCCGCCCCGGATCAACATTCAACTTGTGAGTTATGAGTTGGGGATCAATCCCTGGCATGTCAGCTGCAGTCCAAGCAAATGCATCACTATTTTCTTACAAGAATGCTATCAACTTGCCCTTCAAGGGTTCTTTCAAATATGCTCCCACATAAGTAACTTTTCAACTCGCTTGGTCGTCATGGCTTCAATGTTTGTCCTGATCTTGGGTGTTGAACGTCGATGTTCGAAGGTTGAACGCCAATGTTTGAAATCAAGGGTTTTCAACCTCAGTGGTGTTTTAAATCACCGAAATATCTATCAGAGCTGCCGGTCAAAGGCCAGGGGGTTTCTGGTTAGCCCCACGAGGTCTTGAACCTTCCCTAGGAGGTTTTCAAAATTACATATTGGTTTTCAAGTCAACATGAAGTTTTAACCTTTGGATCTTAATTGGAGGTTCATGACCCCCTCAAGTTTGGCCTTCATAACTAACCTTGGCCTTCATGGCTAATCTTGGCCTTCATGGCTAACAGCTTCTGTTCTTCAACCTAGGATCCGGGGTTGATTCCTCGATTTAGATTTCGATAAATGCAATCCAATTGGCTTCTTGCCTTTTAAACTTCTGAGACGAGAGCTTGCTTGATCTTCTTAATCCTTGCTTAAGGTTATCTATTGGCCTTCATTCTTGGATCCTTAATCCAGGTACTTTATAAGTATTGAAGAGTAGCTAGTCCTTAACATCCTCGGCCTTTCATGGCTTTGACTGTTGCATGTGGCTTTTAGCTTCTTGTCTTTTATCCAGGGTCCTTTACAAACTTAAACTCTTACTTGGTTGCGTTGTAACCTAACTCTTGACCCTTCGAGATCTTCACTTATGCATTTGTTTGTTTTCCATTCGTGTATTCTTTTATTTTCGGTACTCGGTCATCCTTGACTTGCACTCATCGGGTGCTCGGCACATAAATAAAATCACACAATCAATGAATGGAAATCAAACTTGCATTAATAACTTGAAATGGGTTCAACCCTTACATAGAGTACTACTGTCCTACTCGGAGCAACATGCTCTGCAATGGTTTCAATGAACCTTATTTCTGCTTCTACTAGATGAAGATAAGTCCTACTAGGATAACTTGAGTCCATCGGGGCATTGCAAGACTAGGCATGCATCACTTGATTTTGTTTTTGATGCTCCATCAAAATAGAGCGTCCACCATTCCTTCTGGTATCCTCATTCTTATTCTGAAGTTCACTTCCTGCTTGGGGTACTACCTCCTGCCCCCCGACTTCTTGGTTGCCAATGGTACATTCAAACACGAAGTCAGTTAACGCCTTAGCCTCAATGGCTGTCCAAGGCTTCTGTGTGATGTCCTCTGCTGGCCTTTCTTGGTGTTCCTTACCTCTGCGAACATATATGTCTTCAATTAGAGGGACTTGCCCCCCGACTCCATCAGGCCTTAACGAGGCCACATAACAGCTTCGTGCCATCTTTTGATCGCCTTTATGTTCTCCAACACCATTTCGGGTTGGGAACTTGATCTTCATATGATAAGTTGAGGCAACAGCCTTGAATGCATGAAGTCCAGTCCTTCCGAGGATAGCGTAGTACGTTGAAACCGCCTTGATTACCAGGAAGTTC
Source organism: Saposhnikovia divaricata (assembly GCA_036435485.1). NCBI lineage: Eukaryota > Viridiplantae > Streptophyta > Magnoliopsida > Apiales > Apiaceae > Saposhnikovia > Saposhnikovia divaricata. The sequence goes on from CM071599.1 coordinate 25,229,794, forward strand.
AACATCTGAATGGCCTTCTTGGGCTCCTGTCCAATAGTCACGGACAATTGAATAGTCCCTTCAACTTTAGATCCTACTCCAATAAATCCATATATAGGCATGTTATTGGGGGTCAACTGAGAATTATTGTAACCCATCTTCACAAATGCATCATGAAATAGAACGTCAACGGAAGCTCCATTATCTATCAAGACTCGCTTCACTTTTGAGTTTCCAATTACAAGAGTTATGACCAACGGGTCGTCATGGGGGAACTTCACCCCTTCAAGATCAGAATCGTCAAAACCAATTGCGATTTCAGTCCTAGCCTGCTTCGGGGCCTCTCCCACGATGTGTATCACTTCTCTGGCATAAGCCTTCCGAGAATTCCTTGTTGTGCCGGCCGCAGTCGGGCCTCTTGAGATCATGTTGATTACTGGCCCTCGGGGTTATGGGTTGCGATCGTGAACGTCATCCCTCCTATTATAATCTCTAATTTGATTAACACGATCTTCACCCTTAGTGAAGTGGCTCAATATTCCTCTACGGATTAAAAACTCGATCTCATCTTTGAGTTGCTTGCAATCATCAGTGTCATGCCCCACATCTCTATGGAATCTGCAATACTGATTCTTGTTTCTCTTCGAGGGATCACCCCTGAGTGGCTTCGGCCATCGGAAATCCTTATCCTTTTCAATGTCAAACAAGATTCGACTTCTAGAAGTATTCAACCTTGCATACTCAGTGAACCTCCGTCCTTGGTTCTTCTTAGGGGCATAGTCGGAGTCCTGGCTAGTTCGGGGATACTTGTCCCTAGCATCATTCTCGTGGTCATCATACTCATGGTCTTGCTTTCGCTTCTTTGTATCATTGTTACCCTTGCCATTGTTTATCACGACATCCTTTTTGGTACTATCCTCGGCCTTGATATACTTATCTGCCCTCCGCTGGAGTTCAGCCATATTCTCAGGTGGATGCTTTGCCAATGGCCTTTTAAAGTACAGGTCAGTAGTGCCATGTTCCAGGGCTACCATGGCCACCTTGTTCTCTAAGTCGGTGATGTTCAACGTCTCCTTGGTGAACCTCTTGAGATAATCTCTCAGATTCTCATTCTTCCCCTGTACCACATACATGAGGGATGCAGAACTTTTCTCATGAACTCTTCCGCTGATGAATTGACTCATAAAGGCAGCGCTTAACTCCTTGAAAGAGCCAATCGAGTTTGCAGGTAAGTGGCTGTACCATCTTTGAGCCATACCCGACAGGGTTTGAGGGAACGCCCTACACTTTAAGGCGTCACTTGCAGGTTGCAACAGCAGTGCGTTTGGAAACGTCCTAACGTGATTTGCGGGATCACCCGTTCCGTCATAAGCCTTAATCGTCGGCATCTTGAACTTCCTTGAGATGCGAGCATTCATTACCTCTTTCAGTGAACGGAGGTGTAGGATCATCAGGATCCCCAAGGGGCATCAGATCCCTAGGGTTACTTTTGGGGGTCTCCACCCTTGTCGATTTTTCAGTTGGGGCTTCAGCCCTTCGTTGTCTCCTAGACGACCTCTCCAGATCTATGACGGGAACCCTTCCTGGGATTGGAGGAGGTCGATGCAGACTTTGATTCTGCCTTGCTTGCTCTCTGGCGGCGTCATCTTTCAGCCTCTGGATCTCAGCCTCATGAGCCTTGATCCTTTCCTCAGTCGTTTGTGGAGGTCCATCATGGATTCTTCGGGCCCTCCTTCGGGGCTCTCTACTAGCACGTCGCCTCCTTGAGGCTTCGTCACGGTCATCATCGTCATCCTTAGATGTCGAATCAGTAGTATAGGGGCCGGAGTAGTCCAGATACTCGCGATCTCGGATCTGCAAAGCATGATGAATCGGTCCTGGTTCTCGAACAGGGGGGTAGTTGGGGAACCCATACATTGGGTTGGTATTTATGGGGAGATCCGTAGTATGGATCTGTACCCCAGATGAAGGGTGGTTAGGATCAACCAGGGGAGGGATTACCATCTGAAGAGAGTTGGTTCCCTGTTCTGGATGGACAACCATAGGCAGCGTACTCCCAGCAGGGGGATTCGTCCCTGGAGGCTGAGAAACTTAAGTTTGGGGGATCGTCCCTTGTTCAAACGTGGTTATCCCAGAGGTAAGAGGCGGAGCGGAGCTGATCGATAAAGCTTCGGTAGAGCCTGGTGCAGTTCTTCGTGTGCTAACCATGGTTGATGTTGTCTTCCCACAGACGGCGCCAAATGTTGTGGAATAAAAACTAGGTTACGAATATTGCGGCTAGGGTTTATGTGTATTTAATGCTAAGGGAGTTTGAGCTTCGAGCTTTAATGGCTGTTTCCGTGTTACGAGACTGATCGGTCCTCACAGAGTGCCTACGTATCTCGTTATTGAGAATCAAGCCAGGACGTAGTTCTAGGTGATGGTGCCCTCGAGGCTATGGCGGCGAGAGCTCACCTAGGACGCAGTGGCTTGTATGTCCTTATTCGAGGATTAAGCCAAAACGTGGTGGGTAACGTATGGATCTGTGTCCAAAACGTAAGTGACGTATTGAGCTCTGCCCAAAAACGTAGTTCTGAGATGAGGGGTTAGACCCTTTATATAGGCTGAGAAGCCCTAGAATTTTGGTAGGAGTCAGAGACTTGGTGGACAAGTCTTCCTTGAGGAAGGTTCTAGATCTCTTCCTTATAGGAATCAGTTTCCATGTTGAAATATGTATCTTGGAGGCTAAGTCAGGCAAGAGTAATATCCTTGTTTGACTCTTATTTGCTGAGCTGTTTATTTCCCTTAATATTAATTACGAAATTAATATTATAAATAGGGTTTGGGCCCATCTGGTGGGCCCCACGTTTGGACCATTCCGGGTCTAATTAATGCCACATTAAATGTGTCTTTAGGGCTTACTTTTAGCCCATATCATCTATGTTCAACATACGAAGGAGGTTTGATTTGTTCTTTACCTTTGGTGGTCCTCATCTTACTCCTCTTCGACATAGCTTCCATCATAGAGACAGGGGGAGCCATTGGTTGATCACCTTCCGACATCTTGATCTTGAAGCTGAAACTTGATATATATATATATATATATATATATATATATATATATATATATATATATATAGGGCTATTCTAGTGAGACTCTTTTATTGTGAGAACTGCACATTGGACCACAAAATCAGACCCAATAAACAAAACACACATGCGGAACTTTTGGCACATGTTACTAACCGACGCCATTTCACCTGCTCCTTCGTGACACCATACTAACCGACGCCATTTCACCTTCTCCTTCGTGACACCATCCTGCTCCTCCGTGACACCACCTGGACCTCACCATCTGATATATAAAAAAATCACTGTCATATACTAACTATGATCACCATATACTAAATTTCTAAAGTTGCGCTTAAATAACCAACACCATTACCAAAATTACTAAATATAAAATTAAATCATAAAAATTTAAATTATCACCACAACCACTACCGATAATAATTGTAATTTAAACTAACATCACCAATTTCTGTATAAAATTTGAGAATTATACCTATCCTAATCGCCAAATAAAAAGGTGATTTGTACTAAAAAAATTGATTTGTATTTAAAAAAGGTGATTTGTATACATAGATTCTTTAACTGCATCGACGATTTCTTGCATGGCTACTCATACTTCTGTTCTTCACTCGTTCAGTTGACGATGTTGGTGATTTGTGAGGAATTTTTCTTCAGAAAATCTTGCTTCGAAAATGACAATATTGTTCACGAAGGTGAAAATCAGGAGTTGTGAGGTTCCGACGACGGAAAAGAATGATCAAAGGTCGAGAGAGATGTATGGAGGAAGATGATGAATATATTTATGTATTTTAGTTGTTGAAGAGACACACATGGATGATAAAGTAAAAACGAAGATTACAATAGGCAGGAGAGACAAAAGAGATAAGTTGCTAGATCTAAAACATGTGGCTGAGATTCAATGTAAGTATAAATGACATGTGGTTGAGATTTAGTCTCAGTTTTCATATTAAGTGGGGGTCTCATTTGAGCACTTATATATATATATATATATATATATATATATATATATATATATATATATATTAATTTTTTTAACCTCGTATATCTTATTTACTAATTAGCAGCTAGCTAAATTATTCTTTTCATAGGTCAAAATTACTTCAGATGATCAAGGATACATATCCGTATGTATATAAGGTATACAAGCAGTTAAGAAACTATGGATCCAGATGATCAGCACTAGTCTAATTAGCTTGTAAACTGCTTGCTTGCTGAACTAGGGTTTTAGTTATTTAGGGTTCGACTTTTATAATAAGCTCTACCTTTCTTCATGCAGCCGGGGCATAATCATAATCCCCGTCATCGTCATCATCATCGCCATCGTCTCCATCACCTTCAATGGATGCCTCTAAGGCATATTCATTGCCTATGCCATCATCTTCCATCTTTGCAAATTCGTAGTACACCAAGCACCATAAATTAATCTTCAAGAGATTAAACATTTTCCTTTATTTTTTCTAGCTACTCTAGATATGGAGATACAAATTGTTTTTGTTATAATTGTAGCTGAGTCTAATTATATATAGAAAAATTCCGAAGACTGAAATTAGAAAAGAAAAAACTCTTATGCATAAGCATCTCCAATAGTTTGACACCTTTTCAAAATGCCAACTTTGTAATATAGGTCTATTATTTTCACTCTCGAGCACATCAATAACTTGACATTTTGTAACTCCAATAGGAAATCAACAAGAATGACATTGATATTCTTTGACAACGTTTATTGGAGATGCTCTGACAAAATCATAGGTGAAGGTTTTGCTCGTGGGAAGATGTGCCATAATGTCAAAGAAGTGTGTTCTGCTTGTTCTACTATATGCATAACTGGCGCAACATCTAGCATACAAGTGGCAGATATCTTGTCGAATTTCGATATAGATTTAGAGTACCTTGCATGTGTTGACATGCTGGCTTCATGATGTTCAATGATGGCAATTGTATGCACGTCCTGCATGTTTCAATTGTATAGCAACAGGTACTGATTCTTGATTTCTAGATTTACCCGATGATCTGTACAAGTATTTTGAAAACTAAGCTTTCTTTCCTCTGTTTGTGTGAGAGCTGGGGGAAGGGGCCCGGGGATTGAGAGCCTACATGAATCGAGAAAAACATACTTTCAAATTAAATATGTAAAAAGATGTTGAAATAATAATTTTAACTATATGATCACTACATTTGAAAAATGAGTGTCAAATATTGAAGAGACTTGTTGAATATTTTAAAACGGAAAGAGTGCTGTTAACTAGCACTGCATTATTTGTATTTGGCTTAATTAGGCATAAATTTGAATCTTATGTAATGTTTATATCTTTCCCAAGCTAGTTTTCTATTACGTTGTTGATACACATATGTTGCTGCTGGCACACACAAATATACAAACATATTTGAAATTAACTAGAAATTTACATGTTTGTTGGTCTGCAAATTAAATTGTTTCACATAATTAAAACTATATAACTTGAATTAAACTAATTTATTAATTAATAGTAAAAACTAAAACATAATTAACCTAACAACTTCGTTGCAAGAAATGAAATGACGGCCGTTTTAGATTCCTAGAAATCTCGTAAAAGCTAAGCCATATCGTCTCCACTATAACCCGCATCAATTGTACTGATGTATAAATTACGTGACCTGTCAGTGTATTGTCTACATGGAAAGGCCACATCAGGTTTCCACATGTACTTATTGGCTGACTCACTCCTCTTAAACCAACTCCACACTCCTCTTGTGGTTGACTTGTGTCAACCAAGTTCAATGCTTTGATTCTGTTGCCATTTTTGCATTTATGCAAGTATGTCTATTTATATGGCCTCAGCACCTCAAACCTCAACGCAAACCAAATTAAAGTACTATACTTCAGAATTCACTTGAAATTTTTTTCGAAAAATTAGAAGGAATGTCTCTACTTCTCGAGAGCAACAGCGGGTTATGGTGGTTCAGGAGGGGCGCCCAAGGAGATTTAGATAATAATGGTGCGGTTGATTTGTATGACCAAGCTTGGGCTAGACGCATCGAAGGTGGACAGTATGATTATGCTCCTGCACCATCGGAGGGTGACGATGATGATGATGATGGTGGCTATGATTATGCACCAGCTGCATAATTACTAGATTAATATTGATGTACCACTTCTCATAAGATCTTACTAACGATAGTCAAATGGTCCTGTTTCTTGTAGTGTGTACGTTTACAGACATAGTGCCCGTTTGGCTTACCTTAAAATAAGTAACTTATAGCTTAAAGTGATAAGTGTCATATAAGTGATAAGTAAATCAGAACTTATAAGTCAATAGAGTGTTTGGTAAATCAGAAATTATAAGTCAGTAGAGTGTTTGGTAAATCAGAACTTATAAGTTAACTTTTTTAAATATTTTCAAAATATTTGTTTTTTAATATATATAAGTGGATATCAATGGATAGATCTCGATGAGTAGAGAAATTTGATATATACATATCAATTTTTTAATGAACGGCTCAAAATATATATGATTTTGAAGATTTAAAGGATAAGAATATTGCGTGTATCGAGAAATAAGAATAAGTTGAATGTTAGGATTTCTTAACATTCAACTTATCCCATATAAGTTGTTAATAAGTTCGTTCACTTATTTTGCCAAACACTACAAAATAAGTTGAAACGGACTTTGGCCATATAAGTTAACTTATATGGTTAGCCAAACAGCCCCATATTAATATGAAAACCTAGGCTTTTGGTTATGATAATGCAGGGAGTACCATTGTGCATGTTTTCTGTTTTGATCTTCGCTTTGTTCTTTGCGTAATTTTTGCAAGATAAAAGTATATTAATGCAGACATTCAATTGATTTTCTAAACTTCTGTAAGAGCATCTCCAATGGGATTCTTCAAATTGATTGGCTATATTTTGAAATTTGATGATTATCTAAAATTTGCTGAATCTGTAACGTCCTGTACTCAATTGGGGCTGGCTATATTGGTTGGCTATATTTTGAAATTATAATTATTCTTATTAATATAATTGTTATTATTATAGTTATTATTATTATTATTAATATTATTATTAATATTATTATTAATATTATTATTATTATTATTATTATTATTATTATTATTATTATTATCATTATCATTATAATTATCATTATGATTATTATTATTATTATTATTATTATTGTTATTGTTATTATTATTATTATTATTATTATTATTATTATTATCGATTGAGATGTGAATAAGATAAAAACCCTAAGCAAACTCAAATTCATTCACACTTTTAGAATACTCAAATTCAATGGACAACACCACAAAATTGATTCTTGATATTATGCAGGCGGAAGAAGAACATGAAGCACGAATGAGAATGGTTACTGCTTACCTTCATGAACGACAGAGAGCGAATTTTGTCTCAAATCATGGTAGTTCTATAATTAATCATCGTATGATTAATCGGAATAGAGAAGGTCATACGAGACTATATCATGATTATTTTTCTGAAACACCCACAAATACAGAAACACAATTTCGTCGAAGATTTCGAATGCGTAGATCACTATTTTTACGTATTGAAGAAGCAATTGTGGCTCATGATAATTATTTTACCCAACGAAAGGATGATGTAAGAGTTCGTGGACTATCATCACTTCAGAAATTGACGGCTACACTAAGGATGCTTGCATATGAATCGGCAGGTGATTCTGTTAATGATTACGTACGTATTGGTGAGAGTACTGCAATAGAGCGTTTAAAAAGATTTGTTAAAGCAATTGTTGAAGTATTCGGAGACGAATATTTGAGACGGACAAATAACGAAGATGTCTCTAGATTATTGGTATAGAATGGACAACGAGGCTTTCCAGGAATGTTGGGAAGTATTGATTGTATGCACTGGAAGTGGAAAAATTGTCCAACCGGTTGGCAAGGTATGTATACAGGTCATGTTCATGAACCAACTATTATTTTAGAGGCAATAGCTTCAAAAGATTTATGGATTTGGCATTCTTTTTTTGGATTACCGGGATCTTTAAATGACATCAATGTATTAGATCGATCTCCTTTATTTGAAGACTTGGCAGAAGGTCGTGGCCCTAAAGTGAAGTATACTATTAATGGGAATGAATATAACATGGGATATTATCTTGTTGATGGTATATATCCTTCTTGGCCAACGTTTGTCAAAACTATTCCAAAACCTCAAGGTAATAAAAGAAAACATTTTGCAGCTGCACAAGAATTTGTTAGAAAAGATGTTGAGAGAGCGTTTGGAGTGTTACAATCTCGATTTGCAATGGTTCGCGGCCCTTCACGGTTTTGGGATGTGGGCACAATGAAGTATATTATGACAGCTTGTATAATTTTGCATAACATGATCATTGAAGATGAAAGGGAATTACATATGGAAGAGGAACACTTTGATACATATGCTGAAATACCAATTGTTATTCCGAATCGTAATTATCCAAGTAACTTCACAGTATTCATTCAAGTACATCAACAAATTCGAGACAAACAAGTTCATATTCAGTTGCAAAATGATCTTGTCGAGCATCTTTGGCGAGTCCATGGTGGTGATTTGGATTAAATATTTTTAATGTCTTTTCTTTCATAATTTTTTATGTTTCTTTCACAACTTTCGATGTAATTTGCTGTATGACAATAAGAAATTTCGATCAACAATATCAGCAAATTACGGTCAAGTACATTATTGTAAATCAATTCCAGAAAGCAAATTAAAATATAATATGTTTTTTATGAATGCAAAATAAAATATAATATGTTTTTCAGGATTCTAGCTGTGAGAAATCATAATATATTTCTCAGGATCCAAGCTTTGAGGGCATCATAATATTTTGCTTGATCCGGAGCCATTGTACTAGTATCCATTGCCATGATGGAGGCTTAGTAAACCTGCCTTTCACGCTCCTCCTTTGCTAAGCAAAGCTGCAACTTTTCTTTTTGCATTTGCATAATTCCTTTCTGCCTTTCCTGCTCATCATTCTGCATTTGCATCATTTCCTTCTACAACTCCAAGCTCCTGTTAACTAATTCACTTCTTGAAGAAGCAATAGCTAACGCATCTTTCTGCATTGCTTTAAGAATTTCCAGACTTTCCGCATTTGTTGCTTCATATGCAGATTTTTTCATCTTCTTAGCAGCTTTTGTTCCAATCGGACGTTATATTCCTGATTCAGAGTCCATACCATGGTTGGTAGAAAGTGGACTATCATTAGACGGTGAAGACAACTGATTGTCCACAGGACTTGTCTTGGCTTTTTTGGCCAAACTAGCTGCGTATTTTAGTGAATGTCGCAACTCATACCAATGCCGTATGTAAGGGAATTTTTCTTTCATTATCTTCTCGTACAAGCTCATTGCTTGTCCTATCTGCCAAAGAAATTACAAAAAACTAGTTATAAATTAGGAACAATCTGTATTATACTGTCTGGTCACAGGTAGTACAAAGACGCCAACATTGGCAGAGACTAGAATTCAGTGTAGCAAATTAAACAATTTGATTACAAACTGACTTGCATAGAATTTACACAGACTGTTACAACTACAAATCAAGAGCTAAGAGCTGTAGCAATTTTAATCTGCAATAGGGACACTTGATCATGTTCAGCCATCAGTTTTACTAACTCTAGTTTCTAGGAATAAACGTTTATGAAGATGCTGAACTTTAAGTATAGTAGGGAGTTAATTATAGTATCTTGTTTCGACAACAGTATTACAAGTTATATGTACACACTCTGCATTTTCTTCTCTGCTTAAAAGATTGGAGACCACACGAAATGCATATTTATATAATCACTTGCTTGCCACTATCAACTAAAAAACATATTAAAATTCAAAAATGACATCAAAAATTTACCAAGTTTTTAATGTATATCCACCTAAGCCAGAAGACACTAGGGAAAATAATCATTCACATGTATGTCAAAATATGACACTAGCATTAGTAGCCAAAGGCATGTGTCATTTGACAGACAGCAGATGTACTATGACAAGCACACTCACAAATCACAAGGTAGTGATATACTATGACACTAGCTAAATTGGCAAATTGCAACCCATAATTTATTGGTACTTAATATTGCAAAAGATATGTGCAGTAATTTTAGCTCAAAAAACCTATCCAGAAAACAATAAGATCAAAGACATATACATTGTTGAACAATATACATTGGTTCATAAAAGGGAGCAAAAGAGATCAAAGCTGTTAGTTGTGGGGCAGAAAAATCACTAAAAACTCGAAAGACATGGTGTAGAAATGTGGATCACTACTCCATAATCAATCCTTACTATACAAGCTAATTAGAGGTAGTAAATAAGCTGTCTGCTACTGCATAAATGCATGCCCCAGATTCCAGTTTTCCTTTTAATTTACAGATCAACATCACCTGTTTTTTTAATTATCCTAATAATTGAAAAGTATGTATATTTGCTAAACTTTTAATGCAAAATGCGGTAGGCCTAATCTCTACCAAGCAGTATCTGTCCCAAACAAATAGTGGAGACTCGCAATAAGATCTGTAACAATTTTAATCTACCTTGTAAATAGATTTATCTGAACTCCAAACCAGGTTAGTCTGGAAAAGGATTCTTGTTCTTGACCTCGATTATACATAATAATCAATAATCAGCCAATACTGTTCTTTCTTGAATTAGCTATTATGTACCATATTGTTATGGCCTTTCTTTGATTCAAATAACACCACTACCACATATATAGCCTGCATAACTACATGTTATATTTTAATTGGACAAGGATAGAAATCTAGCAAAGCCCATCGATTAACATGAACAGAGCATGAAGATGTTAAGCTACAGGAGGTTAAGGGGTCTGATTTAGCAACAGCCAAGCTTCTAATTTGGATTTTTCTACTGGAAAATAATTATAAAGTGATCACAGTCCATATAAAACTTAAAGTCCATATAATTACTGGAAAAGAAAAATCTTACAGTCCATATAAAACTTAAAAGAGGTATTAACATAAGAGACACAAAATAATGTAAGCTATGAAGTACCTTATCTTGCTCGGTAGTGCCGCTTTGATTTCTTCCAGTGATTTGATTATAGAAACCAACAAACTTGCTTACCGAGGTGTTAATTGCGGACCATCGACTACACAACGAAATAGGCATCCAATCACTCTCAAAAATTTTATGTTCATGGTAATAGTTCAAGATCCTATTCCAATAGTTGTTTTGTGTCTGATTGTTGCCTTGAACAGGATCCGTGCTAACATTAAGCCAAGCAGATAAAAGTAACATATCCTCTTCGATTAAAAAGTTTTTGACCGGCCTTTTTTTGGTTTGCTTGGTTCTTGCTGATTGCGCTCCTGGGATGAAGGGGGGATTGTGAGTAAAAAATGTCTTCGGCTTCACTATATGCACCATCGTTGAGTAAAGAAGTAAAAGTGTGTGCCATTTTAAATAATCCTGTAAAGATAGGCTGCAATAATTTAGTAATATACAAATAGTAAAGTTAAACAAATCGTTTCAAAATTTAGAATTGCTTGTAGAGATAAGCATGTAGGGGTAAAAGCGATTCTAGCCTTCTCTCACACCACCCTTTCCTAACAACTACTTCCATTCATAAATCATCAAATTATTTTCACATAATTTAATTATGTAGTTTGATATGGTCTAATTACTACTGACACGTTAATGTTTTTGGCTAGTGCTATCATAAATTTACCCCTGATATCAGCAACTAAAATTTAACCAGTGATAGATTACATTGCTACAATCATATCTGCACTTTTCCACATTGACTCATACATGCTTATTGCAGGAATGGACTTTTACGCATCAAAATTCCCAAGCTTTGAGATTTAGCAGGGATGCTGCAAGTTGATGGTATTACAGATATGGTACAAGTATCTCTTAGAACGATGGAAAATTTTAAGCTTTGAGATTTCGGCTTGATGGTATTCTAGATACAATACAAGTATATGAATGTGTGTCTGTGTATGAATGAAAGAATAATATTGAGACATGTCATATGATCTTGATATTTTACAATAAGGCATAAGCTACTACTGGGATAGCAGAGTACTTATAGTAGTGAATACTGAGTAACTTTACTTGCTAATGATATTGAACTAGCAGCTAATCATCTATACTGCTAAACGTCTAAACCCGTGCAATGTTAAATTGATATAATAAATTCTCACCTTGATCGCTTATTAATCACAAGATTGGCATATCAAACACAAAATCACATTCAACACAACTCTATAATCCTAAAAAATGAGTACCCCAGAATATACTGATCAAAGAATCAACGCTATCCAATCATATCCCGAAAAATTCAACCTAACAACATTCATTTAAACACAAAAAAATCCAATCTTTATAACTAATTATAATTCATTTAATTGCCAACACTACTTAACAACCTCAATATTCCAAGAAAGTCCTAGCTAATAACAAGTGGAGTATCTATGTAATATATTTGCATCTGGACAATGGAAATTGCTAAACAATCACACTAGTCATCTACACATCTTTACAAACACTTTAGTAAGAGAATCATATATGTCTAGTATGTACAAAGCAACATAGTGACTTCTTACTATTCACATATATACAAAGATATACATATAAGCACAATTGAGCAGAAGAAATTGCAAACCTAATTTTGTGAATCTTCGAATTGATTTTGAAAGGACCCTCCGATCTCTCAATTTGTAAAATAATCATGAACAAAACCCTACTTTGGTACAAATTGGATAAAAAGGGATGGAAGATATGTACCTCTGTAAAAAGTTTAAGCGGCGGGAGTGGAAAAGCAAGCGACGGAAGTGGAAGAAAAATCAGCGGGAGAGGGAAAGAAATGAGCAGGAGATGACGTGGACTTTGCTACAGATCTTTAGCGATTGTACAAATATAGCTAATATTGGGGACTTGACTAAAATTATACATAAGGGGAATGCTCTATTGGAGTAGTAAAATTTTAACAAATTTTGTATAATTTCTAATTTTGGTAAGTAATTTGAATTTTTTGCTAAGGGCTTTGATGCATTGGAGATGCTCTAATTAACTAAGCAATAAATATATTAATAGGGCTCCTTACTTAAACTGCGTTATTCATCATTTAGGCATGTAAAAGCATAGACATATATAAAAGCGTTACACTTTCTAATTTCAATTACATTCCAAACAATAAAGGATTAAGGGTTAAACTGATCGCAAACATGTTATTTTTTACTCCAAAAGTGGTTGGAATGAAATAAGAACTGCCAAATTTCGTCGATCAAAGTAACCTTGAGTGGAAACATAAAATTCGTCAACAAGACAGTTGATTAACTAAGGATGATCAAAAACGTAAGATTGGTTTGGTAAAGTAGCCAATTGACGAAGAATTAGCAGCCACCAAACATGCTACATGTATCATGTATGGGTTCAAACTAACATAAAACGTATCCGTATTTTTTTAATTACCATATTTTAAAAAAATACATATATTAAAAAAAATAAATGAGATAATTTATTTTTATGAATTATCCCTCGTTATTGTAGCGTCCAAAAAGGTACGAACAACCATGTGATCTACTCTTTAACCCAAATAATGGGCCTTCGAGTGAAGGAATGTTAAAATAATATATGATTGTGGTAAACCCACTTCCCTAATTACTTAACACGTACCGATGCTTTTGGCAGGAATTAAAGCAGAATGTAGCTAGTAATTAATTTGTTTATCCTCGGTACTTTAAGTGACCAATAATTGTTGTCCTCACAAATGAGATCACAACATCACTACGTATTATTGGTAGACATAGGGTTTAATTACGTTTGGTTATCACTGAAGTGCCTATTATTTTTCTGAGTATAACCCTTTATAATTAGAAGAACCAGTGTACAACCCTTTACAAAAAAAGAAAACTAAATTAAAGACTACTTTGTTTCATATTTTATTAAATTAATTTTGCCACAGAAGCTAATCATCGAAAACTTTCCAAAGAGGTTTCCAGAAATTATCAATGGAAATTCTCAAAAATATTCATGTTTTTAAATTTTATTTTTAAAAATACAATAAGATTGCATATAAGATTGTACAGTAAGTTGAAAACAGTTGCATTTCGGATTACAACAATTACATTTAAGATTACATCATATTTTAATATTTTTGTGTAACATGGATATTTTTGAAAAACTATTTTCCGTGCTTGCTTAGTTGTCAAATTTTAATTGATAAAAATTTCATTAATAATGATGGACTCTGCATACACAAAAATCTCTACCAATCAAAATTTTCAAAAAAATCCATTAGCAACAACTCCGACCAATTGGGCAAGTGGCTACGCATGTCAAACATTAACACGAAGTCCACAAAAGCTACAAACAACTGCATTTCTAAGTACGTGTACCCACTTTGATCACGAAAAACAAACTTAAAAAGTTCCAACACAAACATAAAATCTGACCCTACCATGCACCACCAAAAAGCTTCAACACTCGCCACAATTTGATGCCATACACCTGGAGTATATATACTTCCACTAAACACACTTGTGCTGACTGGTTATTTCAATTTCATATGTGGCTTCTCCACATTGCAGTATCCGCTTATACACACTCTGTTGCCGTCTCTCCACGCTCTTCTTGTTTGCTAAATTGTGTATGTACCACTCCAACACCGTCCCGTATCATTATATAACCACCGCATCCCACTGCATTTCAAATCACAAATACCACACCGCCTTCTCGATACAAATATTTCATACATTTACAGAAATGAGTCTGATTTCCGGAGTTCTTAGCCCGTGGTGCAGGCATGCAGAGGGATACAGATTTGCCTCCGCAACATCTTTTTCGATACGAGAAGGCGGAGATCCAAGTTACCATTATGTTCCTGTGACTTTAGAGGAAGGCGATGACGATGACGATAGTGGATATGACTATGCTCCTGCAGCTTAGTATTTCATACCAGACCAGGACTAGTATTTTTTGTTCTTATGAGAGTCTTTCAGAAAGTCTTTTTTGCCAGTTAGTTTGAAATAAATAAATACAAGAGTCTTATGTTTTGTAGCTTAATATAGTGATCGAGTTGGCTAGACTAGTTAGAGAAATAATCTAGTATCTTAATATATTTCTCTGTTTCATGTATTAACATTGGGGATGATTATGTTATAATAAAAATAGTATCCACATGGGGCTTTGGCATGTTATTTTTGCTCCCAAATTCAAAAATATATAATGACTTTCTTCCAAATGAGTTGGAAACTAAAGTTTGTGTTTCCCAAATGTTAAATTTTTTATATATAAAAGAAATACAATTGAGCGAATTTATTTAAATAGTTTAGAATTTATTTTTTATCATTTTAGGTATTAAGTTCGATTCTTGCTTTTGTTAGAACAAATACTCAATTTTAAGACATATTAGCTTAATTACTCAAAATAAAAAAATTTACACTTTTGTAAAGAAGAATTGAATGTAGAGCTGTTCTTCGAAATGATTTGGAAAATATATTTTCTCAAAAATATGATGGACCTGCTTTGTTTAGAAAAACACTGAAACCAAAATTAATTTTTAAAAAACTGTTTTCAGATTTTATCAAACAGTTCTTTTACCTTTAATTAATGTCAATAACAGGCTTACCAGGGGCTTAAATAACTAGATAAAATTCAACATAGATATAATCAAGTATTAAGAAATCTTCCGATTCTAAAACTTTATTTCCTGTTTTGGTGTTCTGATTTTAACTTTTTTTATTCAGATATTCAAATCATTTCCAAGTCTACACTAAACTAGAACTGAATTTCCCAAAATATATTCCAAAAATTTCGTAAATCTCACATGTTAGATTATAATACTAGGGATTTTTAGAACTACTTAATATATTATTATTTTGTAAAACATTATATATTTTTATAATATTTTAATTATTATCAGTTATTTTTTTAAAAAACATATTATAATGATAAAGAACAAATTGAATTATGTGAAAAAAATAACTTATTTTAAAAAATTATATATTTTAGAAAACAAATTATTTTATCCTGCATAAATATATGATCTAGGGCTGAGCATTCAATTCGGTTAACAGAATAACGAACCAAAATAATCGAATAATTCGGTTCGATTACCCGAATCAAAATAATTCAGTTTTAATTCGGTTAAGGTTTTTTGTGTATTTCGATTTTCCGGTTTTTTCGATTATTTTACCGAATTAACCGAAAAATTCGATTAACCGAAATATATTAAAAAAAATATTAATTATATATACATATATATATCATATATGTAAAAAAATATTAAATTTGGATTATATATATATAAATTACATTATATATAATATATAAATTATTATATATATTTATATCATATATTTACATAAAATATATATTTATATAAATTCGGTTTTAAGAGAAATATTATATTCGGTTCGGTAAAATAGCCGAAATTATTTCGGTTCTTAATTCAGTTCTGATTTTTGAGCTTAGTCGATATATCGATTTTTTCAATATTCGGTATTTCGGTTCGATTATAACTGAATAATCAACCCTACCACGATCGAGATTAATTTTAAGTTCTAATTTAATATGATTAAGGTTCTAATTTAAACTTTAATCCTATATTACTATTATAAAAGTAGTAATTAAGATCCTTTCCGTTCACATCAACGATTAAAATTGTTAACAACTTATCACTCCAATTATTTTGAATAATTTTTTTTAAAAATGTTAAGAAACCAAAAAATATTTCCAAAAATTATTACAAATGTTACGTATTTCCACGTCATTGATTGATAGAATAATTAATGTGATGAATTACACGTCCATTCATATAATTTCCAATTTATCAACACATATGTTCCATCATTTTTGTAATATTTTTGAATTTTTTTTGATTTTCTAGCCTTAATCATTTTTGTACAGTTCTTTTGTAATTTGGGTATATTGTTCTTTTATTTGATAGGAAAGCATGGTTTCCATCCCATTCCTTCCTTTTGCAGTTTGTAAATTGTAATCAATCAATTAAGCGTAATGCTAAAAACATAACTGTATGGTTATGATTAAGAATTAAAATAAGTGGATAAATGAATTTAATATGTCAATTTTGCACTTAATATACTCCCTTCGTTTCAATATATATGTTCCTTTTGTAAAAAACACATCTATTAAGAAAAAGATTAATTGGATAAAATTTTCCAACTAATACCCTTAATTAATACATAAAAAAATGAGAATAATATTAAGTTTGAAAAAAGTCAAATCTTATATACAATAAATGTAGGGATAGTTTTGAAAAATTACCCTTAAATTTGTATTGAAAGAAGAAAAGGGACATGTAAAATGGGACAAATTCATTTTCCAAAAAGGACATGTATCCTTTTGTAAAAAACACACCTATTAAGAAAAAGATTAATTGGATAAAATTTTCCAACTAATACCCTTAATTAATACATAGAAAAATGAGAATAATATTAAGTTTAAAAAAGTCAAATCTTATATACAATAAATGTAGGGATAGTTTTGGAAAATTACCCTTAAATTTGTATTGAAAGAAGAAAAGGGACATGTAAAATGGGACAAATTCATTTTCCAAAAAGGACATGTATTTTGGGACGGAGGGAGTATTAATTTTACACAAATTTCAATATATTATTTACTACAATTTAGGATGTTTTTATTAGTAAAAATTAATGTGAATCTTGGAAAATTAAATTAATGATGTAAAAATGCATTGAAAAATCAAAAATCAATTAAATAACTAAGAATAAATGTTAAATATAAAAAAATATTTAATACTTAACCATATTCCTAACAAGCATTTCATTTCTCATCAATTAATTACTCCCTCTGTCCCATTCATTTGTTTACACTTTCCTTTTTGGGAAGTCCCATCCAATTCTTTACATTTCTAAACTTTCCTAAAATAGTAAAGTTTTATAATATAAAAATCAACTACATCCACTACTTTCCTCCACTAACTCATTTTATACATTATATAGTGATGGCCCCACCACTTTACTCATTTTTCCTACTTCTCTCCTCCTTCTTTACATTTTTCCTTGGTCTCCGTGCCCAAACCAAATGTAAACATTTGGTTGGGACGGAGGGAGTAGTGCTTAACCATAATCCTAACAAGCATTTCTCATCAATTAATTAGTGCTTAACCATAATCCTAACAAGCATTTCTCATCAATTAATTAGTCATGAGAATTGTTGCTAAAGCATGGGAGTATCTTTCACAGTGGACAGGGACTCATTGTAGAACCTTTGTGGCACCACTTCAACCTCCTATTTTAGGAGATGGTGCAATCTACTGGGTCAAGCCACAACAGAATGAAGTAAAGATCACAGTTGACGCAGCAATCTTCGCAGACGAGGAGCTTCAGGTATAGGCCTTGTTGCTCGTGGTCAGGACGGTTGCTTAATCCAAGCTCAGACTAAAAGCTTTTCAGAGGTAATGCATCCTACACTGGAAGAAGCTATTGCAGTGAAGGAAGCTTTAAGCTGGATGAAGGACATGGGATGGGAGATGGTCACTGTCGAAACAGATTGTCTGGTAATAGTTCAGATGATTCGAAGCACAGCCCCCATGCGATCAAGGCTTGGACAGGTGATTACGGAGTGTAGAAATTTAATAAGGGACACAAACAACGTTAAGTTGTATTTTATCAAACGGTCTGCGAATGTGCCGGCACATGAACTTGCTCATGTGTCACATATGTATCCTGATCGTACCTTTGACTGGAGTTCTGTTCCAGTTAATGTTAGAGATTGTATTCAGCATGATTTGAATTAATGAAATTACATTTCGTCAAAAAAAAAAGGGAATTTATCAAATATGTCCCAAATTAAGGGGTGCTTTTATGTTTATATCCCATTTTATTCATAATTTATAAATATGTCCTATGGTTAAATTCTAACTCACATATATTTCATATACATATAATTATATATATATTTATACTGATTAAGACTATAATGCCCTATCTCTCACCCACTTCCTATCCTCCTCCTGGTCCCGTAGAAGCACAACCATTCACCGGAAACACCCACCCACCGGAACCACCTCATCCACCGACACCGCCACCACCATCAACTCCCCCTTCGAGCTCTGGCCCCGCAGGGGCACCCCTCTTCTCCGACCTATAATTAACTACTAACAATACTACATTCACAGCCTGCAGATATGTCATAAAAACTGAATGACGAAGCTTACTTTAGCATCTCGCCAAAACTCATCGCCTCATCAATTCCCGGAATTGCATTTGTTAGATCTGATATAAAACCATCCATTCCATTCATGTCCACTTCATCTTCATGCTCCACAGTAGGATCTACCTCCTACAAAACAACAGCCAGGGGATCATAAACATACTACCAAGACTGATTTACTAAGGATGAGTAAATAAAGCTATGAACAAAATGGGATCACCAGATATTTAGAATCCAAAGATGTGCGTGAGGAATTAGGATAATTAAGAGGATAAAAATGTCTTTTAATAATATAAAGTTACTAAGTTAATACAGTAATGGTTATATTTGAAAATGGAACATTTTAGTAAAATGGGGCATATTTTTAGTTAAAATTAAAAATAGGACATATTCATAAACAACCTTTTCAAATGAGATATATTAGAAAAAAACCAAAAAAAAAAAAAAAAAATTAGTCAAAGAATACTCTAACCACTTCCTTAAACATTAACCAGGTACCCGAGCATGTCGACCCTTGGATTCAATCAATTATTGCCTCATTGGCCCCTTCAGTAAAAACCTTCACACTTCCACTCATTCACTGCCAAGCTCTGTCGTAGCCTGACCATCACACTATTTTCTTCCTCCACCATCACATGCTTAGGTTCTTCTCCCTGTATCTCTACATTTACCTCTCCTGTATCTATATATCTCTGTTTTAAGATTAATTACACGTCTTTTATCTAGTGGGTCTCATTTATGATCTTTCTTTCTTGATCTTTAATGCATTACCCATATCAACATTGATCTTGAATACCCTTTAATCTGTCTTTTCACTGCTTGCATTTTAATTAATTTTAGATCTTTAGTTCAAGATTCTTAAAGGAAACCCTAGTAAAAAAATTGGGCATTGTTGAAATCTTGAAAAAAGAATTAAAGGGTATTTCAAGATTTGTAGGAAGGTACTTAAAGATGCCTACTTTAAAGCTTGAGGTAGCTAAACAACATTATGCAACTAGTACTTTGGTTATTGGATATGCCCTTTGTTCGAGTTTGCTTGCTGTGATTAACAAGTTTGCTATAACTAAATTTAATTACCCGGGTCTTTTAACTGCGTTGCAGTACCTTACTTCAGCTTTAGGGGTTTGGGTTTTAGGTAAATTTGGGTTGTTGCATCATGATCCGTTTGTGTTTAAGACTGCAAAGAAGTTTATGCCTGCTGCTGTTGTTTTTTATCTTGCGATATTTTCTAATACGAATTTGCTTAGGCATGCCAATGTGGATACGTTTATAGTGTTTAGATCGTTAACTCCGTTTTTAGTTGCGGTTGCTGATACTGCTTTTAGGAAGCAACCGTGTCCTTCGAAGCTTACGTTTTTTGCGTTGTTGACTATTTTGGGTGGTGCCGTTGGGTATGTTGCTACGGATTATGGTTTTAGTCTTAGGGCGTATTCTTGGGCGTTGGCTTATTTGGTCACGATTACGACTGAGATGGTTTACATCAAACACATGGTTACAAATCTTGGATTGAACACTTGGGGTTTTGTGTATTACAATAACTTGTTGTCGTTGATGATGGCTCCTTTGTTTTGGATTGTTACGGGAGAGTATGCTGATGTCTTTAGTGCTATTGGATCAAATTCTGGGAATTTATTTGATCCTGTTGCATTTTCTGCAGTATCGCTGTCTTGTGTGTTTGGGTTGCTTATCAGTTTCTTTGGGTTTGCTGCTAGGAACGCAATCTCCGCAACTGCGTTCACAGTGACTGGTGTTGTTAATAAGTTCCTCACAGTCGCAATTAATGTGACTATTTGGGATAAGCATGCCACTCCAGTTGGTTTGCTTTGCCTCCTAGTGACACTTGTAGGAGGTGTTCTGTACCAGCAGTCAGTTACTGGAGTAAGTAACGTTCCTTCACAGCCTAAGCAGGTGGAGGGTAAAACTAACGGGGATGATTCTGAAGAAGAGGATGAAGTAAAGAGAATATATGGTAAAGTTTCTGGTATATGAGCTTTTTTGTACTTCCTCTAGCCATCGAGGAAGATACTACTAAAATGCTGTATTGTGCCCACTTATTGTAAGATGACCATCTATCTTATATTCAGTTTCCCTCTGTAGTTCTTTTTAGGATTCCCAGTTTTGCACTTACTTCTAGGTTGCTCCCTTCACACTTAATGGAGGAGATAGATTCAGCTGTTTAATTAGAGCTAGATGTGTGAATTGCCAAGAATCTTGGTTAGAATGAGGTTGATTTCTTTCTTTCAATAACATTTTAAAGTTGAGGGAACACCTCATAGTTACTTGCACTATCCTTAAATTGTGAAATCGGATGAACTTTGTTTTTATTGCTTGTGGCAGCAGCAAGTAAATTTGCTATATATGTAGGCATGTTTATCAAGTTTAGCGTCAACTGTTTTGTTAGCTTGACTTTGCTGCAGACGATCTGCAGATCTGCCTCCAGTGCTCAGCGAGGATCCATGTCTTCAGTGTTTAGCACAATGTTGTTTTGACCTGTTTATATTTTTCTGTTATCTTCCAAATTCGATATGTAAAAGACTAAAAGATTAGATGGTCTTGACTTGTCTTTGAGCAACGTTATATTTAGAAGGCTAGATTGTCTCAGAGCATGAAACTTGTGGAGGCTTGTATTTTTAGACTACTGAGATCTTTTCTCGGATAAATGTACAAGTCGAACATGTCAACTTATATTTTTCATGAGCTTAATTTAGTGTTTTGATAGCTCTCCCGTGCTGAGAGGGTTGTATACTTGTATTCATCTACTCGCACCTTCTGAAAGATAATGGCCCCAAGTTCAATAGCTACTTAATTGATTCTTAAAAATATAATAAAATAATGGTTCCTAGTGATTTAGGAACCTTGTTTCGTACATCATCTTCAACAACATTCCCTACATTCACTCCTTATTATAATTAGAGAATGAGATATGGACAAATATTGAAAAATGGAGGGAAATGAATTTTTTATTGATAGAAATAAAATTAGGGATGACTAATGATTCCCCAAAAGTAGGGAATGGCTAGAGGTCCTTAATGTTTTAGGGAATCACTAGCACATTGTTGGAGTGGTGTTTTGTACTAAGATCCTTAAATATTAATTTAGGAAGCAATATAGGGAAGTTCTTGGACTTGCTCTAATGTAATGTTTGGTTGAGGTGATTAGAATGGAATGAGATTTGTAGTATAAAATAAATAGAAATTCAAAATTTTTATTCATTGATCCATTCTATTCCAAGCCACATACATTATAATTTAAACATCTCAAATTGAAAGAGAATACTTCATTTCTTACCTCTTCCATTTTTTTTAGAATTCTTATTAAAGCAATTTTATATTATATCATTTTTTTTCAAATCTATCTCCAACTTCCATTATTTTTCCTTTAATTTCATCCATTCCTTTTCATTCATTTCAATCAAACACAATATAAAGGTTTACTTTCTTCGGTGCTTTTACACACTTGCAAGTGTCTCACTTATCTTTCTATTGAGGAAGATTATTGTGTACAAAATGATATGTTTTTTGAATTTTTTCTTATGTAGAATTGTCTTAAATTTGCTGGTTTTGACTTTTCACACTTCCTTTTTTTTTTTTTGCTAATTCACTTTTTCCGCCATTTCTTTCTTTATTTTTTGGTTGCTAAATTGTCTTTTTGCACTTAAAACAAACGCACATATAAAATCTGTATGATATGATATAAGCTGAATATTAAACTTCAAATTTCATAATATATGTATATATAAATTAGTTTATGAAAAAAAATCAGTTTAATGAAGTAACATGTGTAAATATTACTATCCATATATTTTTGGGTTTTTTTTAAAAAAAATATGATGCAAACTCTCGCAATTTGAATGCAACTGCTTCTAACCTACAATCTCATATGCAATTTTTATTGTATTTTTGAGAAAAAAATTTGAAATGTGAATATTTTGAAAATTTTCCTATATTTTTTCGATAATACATCCATCTATTTTTTTTATGCAATCAAATTTTTATGTATTTTATTCATAAACATATTCATGTTTCTAGTATATGACACATATTTTATGCTATAATAATTTTTAAGTGTTTAGTAAATAGAATAATATAAATGCCATTTTGTTAAAAAAAAACTACAACTTTGATTTATAAGTATCAAGAGTCAAAACCCCACTTTTTATGAGATATAAGAACTAATTCTGATCATTCATTTTTTTTTTACTATGTTCAATCCCAACCTTACATCTATTATCAAATTAACAACCATCTCCATCCACATCTCTCCTCCATCTCTTCTCTTCTTCCACCAGTCACCGTCATTAATAAAATCACCACAATTTAGAAAAAATCACCGCTGTCAAATAAAAATCACCGTCAACTATGACTACTACTAAACAAAAATCGCCACCGTGAAACAAAAAATCGTCATTATCTCCGATCATTGCTAACCAAAAATTACCAAGATCAAATCAACATATTCATCACACCACCACCGCACTTATCACCTCCGACCACCATATTTAGCCACCAACTCTGACCACCTTATAAATCATCAAATATCATGCCAAAATCACTCTCATTTAAATAGAAATAACCATAAAAAAAATATCCACAACCAGCACACCACCACTAATCACCGCTCTTACCTCTGTCACCACCACCACCACTATCTACAAACCTCGCATATCTACTTTTGTTGGAGGAATTTCGTAACAACACAAAATCGGAGGTGTGTTGAGGTTTGCTGAAATGTTAGAGCGAATTTGTATGAATGTGACTGTTTTTAGAGGATTAGGGTTTGTAAAAAAGAGAGGGGCTTGACTTGGCAGGTGTCTCGATTTGTCTTGTGAATCGGATCCCCTATGCCAAGATGCCTGCGTACCTATGTTTATATATGATCAAGCCTACGCAGTTCTGTAAAATTATGTTTATCCCTAAGAGACTTTAGGGATAAACTTCGTTAATGTGTGCAATTACTGATTTTATCTGATTTAATCTTGGCGTTGTGATATCTTCTTGATTTGAAGAATATCGTTTGAAGATATTTTCCGTTATTCGTTGATTGAGATTGATTATTTCCTCGTTTCAGAGAGAGGATAAAACTTAGCGGTTAAGCAATAATTATTAATCTGAAATAATAATTAATAAATATTAGAAATTCAGGAGATTATTAGACATGCCAAAATTATGGCATAACAATTTGTAATAACCCTAACTTTTAGAATGCTATAGTGCCTAAACGAATAGTGATTTTAAGGATTTAGGGAAATGGTATGTAGGTACCCTATAATTGAAACAGGAAAATGAATAATCAGAAACCATATTAGTGTTGTACTATGAAAATGAGTGAGTCAAAATGATAATGGATTTCAGAAATTCCTGAATATGGACTTTAAGGATTTTCGATTTCGATTGAGACTCTATTGAATGTGATAGTAAGGAGTATAGAAATGTTAAATGGTTTATATCTTGAGGAAATAGTGAAATTAGGATAAACCAAGGAGTGATCAAGTCAAGGAAATGCCAAGGGAATTTAGATTGTTAAACGAGTTTGAGAATGCTTGAGAACCTGAGAGACAACCGGGAGAGCAACTCCTGAGAAAAAGAGAATATACCAAGGATAATGGATCTAATATCTACTTGAGGATTAGAATCACCCTAACACACTAATATATTATGTGGGAGAGGATATTATATATCCAAGGAATTTACAAAGGAGAAACCACTGAGACAATCGTAGAAATCATTCGATGGATCAAACGACGAGAAAACTTTGAACGGAGCCCAAAAAAAAGGCCCAAAACATGAGGGAAAGCCCAAATTTCGGCCCAACACTATAAGGAGCTGATCTTAGAGTATTAAGGAAGGAAACCATGTGAGTGAATAAGAGAAAGAGGAAGGGCATTGGTGGAACATTTCAAGATAAGGCAAGGACAAGCAAGTAAATAGCAAGAAATGGAGTAACATGTTTTAAGCTTGGCAAGTGGACCAAAGGATCACCAAAACTTGGACAAATAGATGATAAACACCACATTAAAAGAGGATAAGAGTGAATAAAGGGATAGATACATGTATAAGCAAGTAGAAATCAAGCTAAACCCATAGACATAAAAACTGCCCAGCAAGAGCAAGGAGAAAAGAAAAATTCATAACTCAAGATCTAGAGCTTCTAAAATCACCAAATTTTAACCTAGTCAAAATTCTAAGATCTAGAGCTTCTAAAATCACTAAATTCTCCACTCTATGGGGAAGATTCGTACAAAATTTCATGACAATCCAAGTAGTATAGCCTAGTCAAATCCATGCTCAAAGTGGGAGAACCAAACCTGTCCAGGTTCTGGCCAGTAGCAAGATGGGGCTCAAAACCCTAGCTCCCATGGTTGGATTCTTGTGTTCTATAGCTTAAAACAAAGGTAATCAAGACACCAAGGTATTTTCAAAATCTTAGCTTCAAATATTGAGTATAGCTATGTCAAAAGATGGATAAAAAATGATGATGAATAGTGATTTTCAAGAACTAACTTTGTGTTCTTGATTTCTTTTGATTGATTCAAGTGTACTAAGGCTACTTAAGGACCATTCAAGGCTTACTAGGGGTTATTCACTCTTCAAGGAGGTATAAATCTCAAGACCCTTTAGTATTACTTTGAATATATGATGGATTATAGAAAGTTTAGTGATTAAGGTTATAATAAGTGATTATTCATGATGATATATGTGTTTGTAAGTAGTTTAAGTTGAATATGGAAGTGGGTTGTGATTGTAACCATGGCTGGTATGATGACCACATGGTGTAGGTAATAATATATGTGTTGGATGATGGATTGGGAGGAGTGATGATTTGGGAATTGTTAAGAATATAGCTGTTATAATGTCCGATTTTTATTAAAACTAAAACTACCTTGTATTTGGGCAGAGGTCATGAACTTTTAAGGGTCAGTAGGGTGTGTCAACTGACCATGAGATGATAGAGCTTAGTTCATAGATCGTTTTGATATAAAGTACGTTAAAATCTGATGAACGGTTTAGGAGAAAAGTGAATTTTAGTGAAAGACGTTCGACAACCGAGAAAACGAAATTGTGTCAATTTTGAGGCTGTAATTACCATACTTAAACATCTTTAAAAGTTACGAAATTTTGGGATATTGTAGTGGGGTGGTCAGGGGACCATTACCAGTTGACCTTGCCTTATAATTTGGAATTTATATTTTCTGAGAATTTTTACAGTCTAGTGTGGTTATTAAGGGAAATGGTGGAATACACTAAAACTTTGATCGAGTTTAAAAATGGTTAAGTTCATGTAAACTTTTGGTGCGTAAAAGCTATGTCAAACATATATTATGTGTCAAGGGTGTTATTGTATAAAGATTAGGTGATTAAGTAGGATATATACTAACGGTGATCCTTTCGTTTCTATAGAGACGGGAGACGAACACAGGATCATACCTACTCGCTTTAGAGATCCAGACAAGATTTCTTCTATCTTTACTTTGAAAATTTTATTTATCTTCAAAGGAAAAATGATTTCGTGGAATATATATATGTGATTCTATTATTATTATATTGTTAAGGATTTGTTTTCCTGATTTTGGAAATTAAAGGGAGATGTATATGAATATGAGTATGGATATGGATTAAAGGGAACAAGATTTCTTTTATCCTTATTTTGATAAACTGTTTATGTTCAAAGGAAATGGTTTTAGTGGATAATATATGAATCTTATATGATGAGATGATTAGGGATATATTCCATCTTTACTGAGATTTTTGAATATGGATACGAATATGGATAGAGCGAATATACTTTATGTTTTAAAGGGATACGAAAGAATGGTATCAGTTGTTATCTAGAGTTATATGTTTATAATATTATGTTAAAAATATTCTTTTTAAATAATTGTGATTTAATAAATATTATTTGATTACTATTTAATACTTTTAAAATAGACGGAATATTTTATATATATAAAAGCGTATTTGATTTCATTGAATACAGAAGAGATGTTTGAGTCATAATCAAAGTATTATGACATATATATTTTTAAAGGTGATGATAAATGGAAATGGAAATGATATATGTGAATGGAAATGTGAATGGAAATGGAAACGGAAAAATGGAAAATGTGGAATGGTGTTTTATAAATGGAATAATGATTTGACAAAAAGGGGGATTGCAACAGAAAGCGTAAGAGGCTGTGTGGGAGTGGCACAGTCCGGCACCCAATATGGGATTTCAACAATAAGCGTAAGAGGCTGTGTGCGGCACAGTCCAGCACTCAATATTTATTACGGCCCAAGAGTTGCCGAAGGAGGATGTAGCAGGTAGCCTTCCTCCAGGGTTGATTACCAGGTGGGATCATCCCTTCTACTAGTAGAAAACAGAGAGCAGGTACGGTCAGGCGACTGATCATCGTCCTACGTATCTGGCGCTAGCAGATATCCCCAAAGTATTTAGAGAAAGAATTAAAAATGGTTAAAGTTTTATATACTGGAAAAGGAAAAAAAAATGGTATGAAAAATGTTTTATGGATTGAAGAGAAAATGATTTTATATTATTTTTTTATAATTGTTGTATAAAAGGAAATGGAAGGATTATATTGAAAGTTTTTACTCAAATGTTATATTACCTTGAGATATTATACTGAGATGATGTACTGAAATTATATTATATTAGAAGAGAAACTGATATTATATTGTTTTATATATTTTTCTTATAAAGGAAAAAAGGATGGTGTATTGAATAATTATTGATTAATTATTTTCTTAATTCTTATAGTGGACTTTCTGTTTATAAATATATATATATATATATGCTTTAACTTTGATTTCTGGTTTACAAAATCTATCTTGCTGAGCTATTATAGCTCACTCTTGCTATTTATTTATATAACAGCTAGATCAGGTGCCGAAACGTCGCAGTACAACCCGGAAGAGGCTAAAGGGGAAGTTTACCTTATGAGAAAGTATCGACATCTGTTCTCAAGGTAGTATATACTTATTTATGGGTATAATAGATGGTATTCTGGGATTGTAACAAAAGTTTATCTTTAACTGCTATCATTAATGGATGTTGTTCTCTGAGCATATGACTGGTGTGTGTGATGATATTAGTGTGGGGTCATTTATGTGAGTATTAAATGGTATAAATAGTATTATTAAAAAAAAGATCAAAGAGATATTGCTAATAAATGGAAATTGGTCCGTGACGGCCTGGATTCCTGACCCCGGATCTAGGGCTGTCACACAATTAGCCCCCAGTTCTTCAGTGTAGCTTGCTGCAGTGGAGAACTATAATTCTTCAAGCTTCCAAATTTCTTGAGTCGTTGAAAAAACTGAAAAAGATGATTAGCAAAACATTTATAGCACCACGTGCTCGTTAGGCGTATGCGAATGCAAGTGTGACACTATGTAATGACCAGTATAATATATATATATATATATATATATATATATATATATATATATATATATATATATATATATATATATATATATATATATATATATGCCAAGATTTTCAAATGTGCTAGCATAAAAAATATTTTTGAAATCCTTTGCGATCCTTGTTGTTTAGTTAGGACCTTAGCATTTGTATATATCCTGAATTGGCGTACACGCTATTCAAGTGTCTGATGCAATCACATATGGGTGTGTCTAGCGGGGTCTTCAATAAGAGATGTAGATATAATCCTGGCGAACCTCGCACGCGTCCCTTCGTATGGGTCCCTTGTTGGGTTAGCAGTGCTATGAAGTCTTAAAGATATTTTGCATAGGGATGCGTCCACCCATTTTTCATGGCTTTCAATAATCTACCCATTCTTCATAGGCCTTTAATAATTTACCCATTCTTCATGGGCCTTCAATAATCCAGAGGGTGCTGCACTTTACTCAAGCGTGTAGCATTGAGGAATATATAGCTTATCCAGGCTACCCTACTAAACAATTTCAGTTTGCAAGTTCGAAAATATTTTTGACATATATGTACTATCGCGACGATATACGAAAAATACTTTACAAATCCAAATGCAATAATAAATATGCTTTTTCAACAATGTCGCGACATTTATTTTCTACAAATATAATTCTTTTTTTGTTGTAGAAAATCTTTTCCAAAATTATGCGTCTCGCATATATAACTTTTCACAAAGCATGCAGCTCGTACGGGATTGTAAAATAAATTTGCAATTCATCAATATAAAATTTCCACAATTCATGATCAGCATAACTATCTCGTACGATATTTTCCAAATCGCAATAATTTTACGAGTATAAAAATATAGCTCGCACGAATTTTGGATTAATAAATATTTTTTCTGAAAAATATTTAAAAACATGATTATGCATGACATGGCATAATATAATTAATGTACAGGAAAATAAAGATAAAAATAGGAAACTTATCTGATTTTTCCCGGTTGTAGGTTCCAACTCGCAGTCCGATAAATTTGCGATTGTTTTTTTTGGCGTAATGCTTCTGCTTCGATTGTCATTCTCGAATTTTTTTATGTCATGCGGGTCCCATAAAAAGCTGCGTGATGTTGTAATGTTGCTTCCATTTTTTTTCGAGTTTTTATCCGGTTGCTGGTGCTACTTTGATTGTCTCTTCAAACTTTTTTTTTTTTTTTGTTGTGGCTCCACTATCTTTTGTTTTCTTTGTATTCATTGCTCCACCTATTTTCGGTAGCCTAAGTTTTTAGGGGATTAGGGTTTGTAAAAAGAGAGGAGAGGGGCTGGACTTGGCAGGTGTCTCGATTTGTCTCGTACATCGGATCCCCTAAGATGCCTGCGTACCTATGTTTATATAGAATCAAGCCTATGCAGTTCTGTGAAATTGTGTCTATCCCTAAGAGACTTTAGGGATAAATTTCGTTAATGTGTGCAATTACTGATTTTATCTGATTTAATCTTGGCGTTGTGATATCTTCTTAATTGGAGGAATATCGTTTGGAGATATTTTCCGTTATTCGTTGATTGAGATTGATTCTTTCCTCGTTTCGGGAAGAGGATAAAACTTAGCGGTTAAGCAATAATTATTAATTTGAATTAATAATAAATATTAGAAATTCAGGAGATTATTAGACATGCCAGAATTATGGCATAACATCTACATATTATTGAATACAACTCAAAATCACCATAAAAGCAATACAAATCAGCAACAAATCAAAAAAATCACCAGAAATTCAAGAAAATCACCAACTACGGGATTTTCAAATCTAAGTACATAACCCTTACTTTTACAGATCTGATACTCGATAAATTATGATTGTGAAGTATTTTTGTGGGTAATCAGAGAAGAAGATGCAACATGTATGGGTATGGATGTGTGTGTATATGTGTGTGTGAGAGAGAGAGAGAGAGAGAGAAAAAAAAAGTTGCCGAAATTTGCTAATGGTGATGACGACCGGAGTTTGATAGTGGTGATGGTCGAAGATTGGTGGTGGAGGTGACCGGAGGTTGGTGGTGATGGCCGGAGGTTGGTGGTGGTGGATAGAGGTAGGTGGGGGAAGAAGATGTTGAGAGAAGATAAGATTTAAATGAGTGGTTTAGACTAAAAGTAAATTTGAAAATGTGCGATTGTGATTGGATCTCATATCCCATTTTAATGTGTGATTGTGATTAGACATATCTCATTTTAATGTGGTTCTCGTGTGAAAAAAACCTATGTATCAAATATTGAATATTACTTTTAAAACAAAATATATGCTCTTACATACTGTGGAAATCGAGAACCAGAACTAATTAGTTGATATATCGATGATCACGACGTCTTCAATATTTCGGAGGCCCTAGTTTTTAACATTTTGGAGGCCATAAATTTTTTCGGATAATATATTAAAAACTATAAATTTTATAAATCAAAAATTTTAAAGAAATTATAATAATATATGGGCTTGATGTGCCTAAGGTTGGCCTCAGGGTTCTCCCCTGAGGTTAAAAGATTTTCAATATAAATTTAAGGGTATATATGTAAATTACTGTAAAAAAAATTATATTTACAAAATTGCCCCTGCGGGGCCACTTGTTTATAGGAACAAAATCTTTTAACCTCAGGGTTCTTCCCTGAGGACAACCTCAGGCCCAGTTTTCTAATAATATATTGATGCAAAAGTTTCAATTTGATTACAATAAGTAGCAATTTGAAGCTAAAAAGTTATTATTCTCATTCCTTTTGAATGTGCAAAATCTCTAATTAAATCATTATAATCTAGTTTTGCTAACATTTTTTTCTGAATACACTTAAAAGTAGCAATATAAAGCTAAGAAGTTATTATCCTCGTTCCTGTTGAATGTGCAAAATCTCTAATTAAATCACTATAATCTAGCTTAGTCAGCATCTTCTTCCGAATAGATTTAATTAGAGCTTCATGTGAGTTTTACGATTCTACTCCCCGCTATTTTAATTTGAAAGAAATTTATTTCACTACTTTTTTCTATAAGAATAACAAATATTGATAACTATACATATAATATATTATAATAATTAAATTAGGGGGTCCCTAAAATTTTGATGACCCTAGATAGGAGTAGAGGAATACTTCCACATGAACTGGCTCTGTCGATAAGAGCATCCCCAAGGCAATGAAGCCCTTGGCTAAAATGTACAGTTGACACTTCTACAGTAAAAAATATAGCCAACATCTTCCA
Organism: Saposhnikovia divaricata; assembly: GCA_036435485.1. Lineage (NCBI taxonomy): Eukaryota > Viridiplantae > Streptophyta > Magnoliopsida > Apiales > Apiaceae > Saposhnikovia > Saposhnikovia divaricata. Next base: position 25,261,626 of record CM071599.1, read on the forward strand.
TTTTTACTTCTCCAACCAGCAAGTCCCCTTGTTTATATATATAGCCATCCTTGTTTGCTTGGCTATATATAGCCCAGCATTAAAGACCTATAATGCACGCCATGTCAACTGTTTATTTAGTAATCTTAGTATTTTCCTTTTCAACCATTGCAAAATCGCCTATAAATAATTATGTTTTATTTATTTATTTTTAATTAAATCAATTGTTTAGTTATTAATTATAATCTAGTTTATTATAGTTTAGAAAATATAATTTTAGTCATAATTTATAATTCTAAATATATGACAACATTTTTAGATCAATTGATGTTAATATTAATTTATTGAAATTTAATTTTTAATAAAAAAATTTATTCAAAGTAATAAAATACAATTTTTAAAATATAGCCAACCACTATAGCCAACTACATTGGAGCACAACACCTTACCGATTCAGCAAATTTTACCCAATCATTAATTTATATTATTTTAGCCAACCATTTTGAAGATGCTCTAATAGTGGCTAACCAGAATTTAAGTGCAAGAATTAATTGAAACAATAATCGAATATTGTTCTTCTAAGAAAACTAAATAATCTTATATGTTTTAATATAATTAATAGTAATAATGTACTACAATGTAGAATACTTTTTTTTTTTTTCAATTTTAATAATAGTAATAATTTGTTGGGTATTTACCAAAAATACTACTTTTTTTAAGTTTTTTTTTTTTTTTTGCAATTTTACTATCTTCTCTTAATATTTGCAAAAATACCAATTTATTTACAAAAATACCTAGTTTGCATATGTAACCTTATATGCAACCTATGCAACTGAATGTAACTGAAAACTAAAAGTAGAATTTACATATTTTTCCAACTTCTAGTTATACATAAGGGTTGCGCAGCAGCAAAAATTGAAAATTTAACTTTCAGTTTTTAATTACATTAAGTTGCATATGCAACCTATGTAACTGAATACAACTAAAAATTAAAAGTTGACTTTCCAGTTTTTTCCAACTTCTAGTTAAAATGAAAATTTAACTTTCAATTTTTAATTACATTCAGTTGCATATGCAACCTATGTAACTGAATATAATTAAAAATTAAAAGTTGACTTTCCAGTTTTTTCCAACTTCTAGTTATATATCAGGGCTGCACATCAGTAAAAAATGAAAATTTAGCTTTCAATTTTTAGTTGCATTCTATGCAACTGAATGCAACTAAAAATTAAAAGTTGAATTTCCAGTTTTTGCTGCTGCACAACCCTTATATATAACTTGGTAAAAAAATGAAAATTCAACTTGTAATTTTCAGTTACATATAGTTGATGCAACCACATATGCAAATGCAACCTGCCGTACAACCATTACAAATAAGACAGTATTTTTTGCAAATAAGATAATATTTTTACAAATAAGATATTATTTTTAAAAAATATATTTGCAAAATAAGACAGAGATTATAAATGACAATAGAGGGAAGATTTGTAAAATTAGAAAAGATCAGGGCCTATTGATTTCCACCGACTTACAGTTACTGTTACAGCCCTCGGTTTACATTATAATCGGAAAATGACGATTGCCGACGGTAACTCCGTCTACGTCGGCGGTCTCCCTTACGACGCCAACGAAGACTCCATTCGCAAAGCTTTCGATCTCTACGGTCGCGTCTGTGCTGTCAAAGTATGTATAATATTCATTCATGTATCTATTTTCACATATATATATTTTAAATTTATTATCACTTATGTTTATTTGAATTTTTAATTAGCTTAATATGAATTCTATCTTTGCCACATGATATGATAATTGAGCTTAATTTGTTGTTTTTTCGTTTTATTCGCTGTTATAGTTGTTTGTGTGTGGAATTATTTGTTATTGTTATATTGAGGTTTGATTAGATATGAGAATGTTGACGGATGGTTGTGTAGGTGGAAGTTTCCGTAAGTTTCGGTTTCGGTGGATTGTTGGTTTGATATTTCTAGGGTTTTGATTAGGCTGTTTTGTTATGTAGTGGTTTTATGTATAGTGACTTGGTTTATTATTTACGGTAATTGTAGAATGTGATTCAAGGTTGAGAAGTTATCATTGTGGTTAAGTTGCGTTTAAGTGCCGATATTTATTGTGATCGGTTTGTGTTGTTTTTGGTCGTATTTGTTTTTACTCTGCAGTGGATATTTGCTGAGTTGTTTACATTGTGGTTAAGTTTTGTTTTAACTACTGTTGTTCAGTGTGATCTGTTTGTGTTCATTTTGGTCGTATCTGTTTTTACTCTGGAGTGGATATCTGCTGAGTCATGTAGGATGTACAATTAGCGAAAATTAATATGTATAAAGGCAAAAGTTCATGTGAGTACACTTTTTTATTTGAAGAACGGAGTATACGGTGGAAAACTACCTACCTGTATACTTAGCAAGTGCTACCATTGCAGTGGTCATTTTAAGAGATAAAAAGGTGAATATTTATCCATTTACTTAACACCTGCGGAGGTCATTTTAAGAAATAAAATATTTTATCCAATGTTATAGAAGTAGGATTCGCGTTCTCCACTTATTTTTGTACCCCAAAGAACTTCTTATATTTTAATTATTAAAATGCATCTATTTATCTTGGATCCCAGATTGTGAATGACCGTGGAGTTGGGGGGAAATGTTATGGATTTGTTACTTTTACAAATCCTCGCTCTGCTGAAGATGCCATCAAGGACATGAATGGAAGGGTCTCTCTCCATATCTCTCGCTCATAATTATATTTGTAACCTTTACAGAAATACTATTATATTTCTTCTTTTCCCCCCCTCTTATTTTGCTATCTAATTGATTCTTTGGACATATGTTTGTGATGCATTTAATCAGACAATAGATGGCCGCCTAGTAAAAGTGAGTGAAGTGAAGACCAGAAATGGGAGGTCAAATCTTGGTCGTGAAAGTTTTAGGCCTAATCCTGAAAGTAGAGCAGAGTGGGACAGGGGAAGAGATCGAGATAAAAATCATGATAGAGATCGGTTTCATGAACGACCCAGAGACCGTTCTGTAGATCGGAATCAAGATAGGGATAGGGGATATAACCGTAGTGAGCGTAGCCAAGATAGGGAGAGGGGATATAACCGTAGCCAAGATAGGGATAGGGGATATATCCGTGCACGTGACATTGACCGGACAAGGGATCATTTATTGAATAGAGATAAGGATCGCGAACATGGAAATCTCAAAGACATTGAACAAGAACATATCAGGAACCATCTCCTTGATCGGGATAGAGATCCAAAATTAGATTGGCATCAAGATAGGGAAGTGGAACAAACCAAAAATTATAATGGAAGTGGAGAGAAGGACAAGGACCAGATTTTCAACTATTCAAATGGGTAAGTTATAACTTCTGTTGCATTCTGCTTATAGTTATGTATTGACATTGTGGTTATATTTGTGTAGCATTTATTTTTTTTTCATGAAATCCTATGTCTATACATTGTAGTATCCCCACATGTTTTATAAATTATAACAAAGCATATATATTCAAGCTAATGATGTGGTAACCTATATTATTGACAATCGGCTTCATTGGAGTGCTTTTTGCTTTCGGTTTCTGTATTACTGCAGAATGGTGTGGCTGGCCAAAAATTACAAATGTACATTTGGAATTTTAGTATTCAATAGCATAACATGGACATATAGCAATGAGATATGTGTCTAACTTTTTTTTTTTAAATTGTCTACCAAACATCATTTGGTCCATATGAAGTCAATATTTTCTCAAGGCTTTACTTCTAAAAGTGTTTCGCTTGCTAGAAAAGTGCACTCAGTCATTTGCTTAAAAGATTTCAATATGGATAAGCTGCTTCCAGTCATCCTTTGGCAGAAATCTTCGTCTTAACAAAGTAGTAACGTTGTCTTTAATTGAAGTGATTGAAGTCGGGGGGAATTGGTTGAAATTTGTACCAAATTTATGATTAAAATTCATGATATTCATTCCTTTCTCCATTTTATCCTAACAAGTTGAACTAAAACTCAAACACAGTAAAATGAGATGGAATGCTCTACTCCCCATTTAACTCTTTTTTTTGTCATAGGAAATTTGCACTCCCTCATATTTTTACTCTTGAGTCTTGCCTGCTGCTACGTACATTTTTTCTCCATCAATTTTGTTCTAAATTTTCCATTCCATTGTTCCCAACAAAAAGGAGCATTACATAATACAGTTTCGTTGTATTGCTCAAGTCAGTAACAAACCTGTCTATTGTCAGTACTAACGTGAGAAGATGTTAGAACTTGTAAAGGAGCGATGTGATGCGAAAGAGAATATTAAAAGATGTACTAATTCATGCATCCTGAAAATTAGATTTGTTCAAACCTATGAATTTTGATGATGCTTAAATAATGTTGTGCTATAGAATAGTGACTTGGTGGTTCAATAAGATTTAGATGATATATAAGATGTTGCTTATTGGCCTAAAGACAGAACTGTATACACCTCCAGCACTTTCAGATGTCTTTTTTCTTGAAGAATTTCCTAGAAGATGGCAAGTGTTGTGATTTTTTTTTTCATTTTCTTTGTATCAATTTGGGGTTCTTTTCTAGTTGTATCGATTTTCATAGCTTCAGAAATAATTAAGACGTATCGATGTTTAGTTTGATGAAAATCTGACTGAAAAAAACATTGAAATAACTAGAGCCCCTTTTCGTAGATATAATTTTTGAAAACTTTGTTATCTCCTTAAGGAATTGAAGTATATGAATTCACATCAGTTTTATTCAATTGAATGTGCTTTAGTTACATGTATCATGTTTTTTTTAAGCAGCTCGGATGCTAATGACCAGCGGAGCAGAGAGCTCTCTTCAGAGTTTATTGGTCGCAACGAGAATCAGGTAGAAGATCCATACAGTATTGATCAAATAATCATCTTTTTAGGGAAAGGTAAACTATTAAAATGCTGAAAGTTGTCCTCTTAGAATTTTATTTTTTACTTAGTATCAGGTCGAAGGAGAACTGGAGTTTTCAACTCAAAGGCTTGAAGAACTGAAAAAGGAGGTTGGCATTTTTCCATATTACGAATTAAAATAGAATAGTGGAAAATCTTTATCCTTTCCTGATATAGTGATATGCATGCCTAATGATGCGGAACGAGATATTAAAATATTAATTTGTTTTTATTTATGTTATTAATTAAGAATAGATTTGATTGTAGTTTATTAGGTATTAGTTATATTAGATACATAGATTATTATGAAAATTCTAGATTATAGGAATAGAATAATAAAAAGGATTTATTTCCTTTATTAGAAGATCTTTACTTGATGACTAAGTTTTAGGATTTGTTATATAAACAATTGGAATCACTTAGGGCGTGGATTTTTTGCGGTTAATTCACAAAAATCTATCCTTTTACATGTTTGTCCTACATCAAAAGTGGCATCAGAGCTTAGATTTCAACATCGAATTCTTATTTGGTGAGAGATCTAGGGTTTTGCCAAAAAAAAACACCATAAACCACAATCAGCCACCACCAGCAGCCGACAGCAGCCACCACCAGCCACCAACACCCAACAACAGCCACCAGCATCCACCGGCAACCACCACCAGCCTCCAGAAGCCACCTTCAACCGCCACCATCAGCTGTTTCCTGCCACCATCAGCCACCCAGCAGCCACCGAAAACCCCCAACCAGCCCTTAGTTTTAACAATGATTAAGGCCGATGTAGTAAACAACCGTCTTGATACGTATATCGAGAATAACAATCTAAGATTAAGAAGTGTGGAGAACAAAGTTGAAGATTTGAGTTTGCAAATGAAAGATGTGAAAGCAACACTTAAAGAAATTATGGATAAACTTGGCATACGACATAGTCCTCCACCTGCAATACCTTCATCCCCGCCTCAATATCAACCTTATGGTGAAAAGAACGTGAAACTTGAAGTTGTTGATGGAGAAAAAGATTCGAGAGAGCTTATTCAACAACATGAGGATACTAAAGCAAATAGTGATCGTGTTTTAATTGTTGAAGAAAATTCAAATGTTGACGTTCCAATATTTCAGTGTGATAGCATTGAAGAAGAAGAGGCTGTTAAAAGTGAAGAATTTGTAAACCATGAAAAGAACATTGTGAAGGTGGAATATATTGACTTTCTGGGCATTGACAACATATTGGGAATGTCTACCACATCAAAATATCTTATTATGAGCGTGATGTTTCCGAAGTTCTTGCTTATGAAGTTGGAATCGAATGTTTTCGAGTGCTACCACAAATCATCTCTTTGTTCGTTGATTCTCAAATATTATAAAACTCGTGGATGAGTTTTTTTCAAAGGCGAGGAGAATGATGCGGAACGAGATATTAAAATATTAATTTATTTTTATTTTATGTTTATTAATTAAGAATAGATTTGATTGTGGTTTATTAGGTATTAGTTATATTAGATAAATAGATTATTATGAAAATTCTAGATTATAGGAATAGAATAATAAAAAGGATTTATTTCCTTTATTAGAAGATCTTTACTTGATGACTAAGTTTTAGGATTTGTTATATAAACAATTGTAATCTTCATTATTAGGGAGACTTTTGATTGATTAATTGAATTGAGATTGTTCTCTCTCTTGTTATGGGTTGCGATCCTAACAAACTTCTCTTCTGCGGTTGAGAAATCCCTTGGGTATCACCTAGGGCGTGGATTTTCTGCGGTTAATCCATAATCATCTATCCTTTTACTTGTTTTTATTGTTTATTCTGCATCACCTAGTGGTTGTGAACAGTGAAGAGTTACTTTGCAGAGGTGCTTAAATTATGTTGTGTAGGGCTCTGTTTGGTATTGCTGTTAAATACTGCTGTAGCTGTGGGAAAAAGCACTGTCAGAAGAAGCTGCTGTCAGAAAAAGCTGCTGACTGTTTCGTAAAATTCATAATAAATCTGCTGCTGAATGAAAAGCTAATAAATTAGCGTTTGGTAAATAATTTTTAAAAATGTGCTATTTAACAATGTCTTTAAGGGACAAACTAGCTAGTACAATTAAAAATAAAAAAGATGAACACTTTAACAAAATTAATGTTATCATAATAATTCTCACACTCAGTTCAACAAAGCAAAATAAATTAAAATAATTGAAATGAATTAGGAATCCATCATCAGACTGGATGCAATTTGATTTCGAAGCAAGTCCACCTCACTTGTTTTACTGTTTCTTTGGCTTTGGTCCATTGATCTTGATATACGATCCGTAAAATTATAAACAATTTAATGAATGAATACACATTAAAAAGGATGCATACGTCTATGATTGTGTATTTTTGTGCGTGTACTCTAGATTACTACTATAAGCCTAGATAAATTCAGAGCAAAATCCACAATATTTACCACTAGTGTTGATTCACTAGTTACTTAGTCAATTTTAATATATGTTAATTGTTTTAATTGAGCAAATTGGTCCACTATTCAAACTGGTGAATATCAACTTACGTGACGATGATAGTAGACAAGGAAAACAGGACTTCTTCTCGTATATTTATAGAAAAAGTTATGTGCAACTCTTTCCTAGTTTCTTCTGAAGGTTTTTTGTCTGATAGTTTGGCTTTTAAACTCAATGTTCAAACTAGAATTTAAACATTCAACAACCTTAACAAATCAAACTAAAAAATTTGGATGGCCTTTCCACACCCCTGTATTAAGAAATGCAAATATACAAGTAGTTGAACGTTAAAATGTTATGTTAAGTTACAATATTATCTTCAAACAATCTAAACACCACTTATATACTGCAACTTCTTTTTACGTATGTGGTGCAACCTCATAACCTAAAGCCTTTAATCCATTTCAACCTTGTGTTTTGTTTCATTTTAATAGCAGCAAAATAGCAAGTCAGACTGAGCAAACTATTGTTTTTAAGGTTCAACTTGAAAGAGGTCTGATATGTATACTAATATAAAGCCCAACACCGTAATTATAACACTATTAACCTTGCTTTTGTCCAAGGGGCCTGCCTAGAGACCAAAATTTAAAATTAAATTAATAATCATTCAAAATTTGTTTCTTTTGGCAAAACCAGAGCAACCAGGCAATCTGGTGAAGTTAGTTCTAAGCATTCCACAAATGTAAATAAATTAATAATCTTACGAAGTTCAAGATTATTCCTCGTCATGATTAAACTTAGGTTGTTCATTCAGTATAGTCAGTGTTATTATATATTTATATTCCTTCAAATATGAAGATCAGGTTTTAATTGGTCCAGAATGGGATAGTTCGGGCCTTGGTTTACATACAAAACTGCCCTTAGACACCAACCAACCAGTCACCAAGTCACGTAAAATAACAAGTTCACAGGAAAATCATGAATAGCCTGAATTGGGTAACTCATTATTTATTAGTACTTGTTAGAGGAGATAAAAGATTCTGTTAGCTCCTAATGGCTAAAGTTCTTTGCCAGTTTGTGAGCATGAACATGATCAAAAATAAAAATAATAAGCGGGATATATGCATCAGCATATATGCATCAACAAGCATGTGTATTATATTAACATAAATTCTATATTGATCATGATAGTCTAGATCACTACTAAAAGCACTACTAATTCATTCATGACAAATATGAAAATTGACAATAAAAGCATATAGAAGATCATATAAAAGAGGGAAGAAGAGTACCTTGAACCAGGGCTTGAACCTGCTACCTATAAACCCTAGTTTGATGATTCTGATTACACAGAGTTTATATATATATATAGTGAAGTTTGATTTTGTATAGGATTGTATTACCTTATTTGTTATCTGTATAAACAAATGTAAGGAGAGCAGAGTAGTAGAATTGTTTTAAAAAAAGATGCAGGAGTTGGGGTTTGATGGCAGGTTTCATTAGCTGCTATCCGCTTAAATCTTACAAGCAGCTTTTTGGAAAAGCATCTCTTACCTGCTTCTAAAAAAAGCAGCTTTTCTAAAAAAAGCAGCTTTCCCCAAAAGCAGCTTTTATATTTTACCAAACGCTATTTTACCTGCTTTTGTGCTAAAAGCTGCTGTAGCTTTCCGGAACAGCAATCCCAAACACTACCTAGAACTGATTTTTTTAATTTGTTACCTATTACAATAAATGAACTGATATTTTTTATCACTACACTCTCCTATAGGCAGGCAATTACATGTATTTACTTGTAAAAAGCTAAATGAACACCAAGGAATTGCTACTAAGATCTGCTATATAAAATTTCATATGATAATTTTTGACGTGTGTATTTGGCACTTTTTGATTTTTTCCCTCTTATCTGTTGCTGTCACACTGTATTTTAACTTCAACATCAAAGTTTTATTTGTCCAGTGACTTTGGAAGATTTGGTTTGTATAGGATTTTGATTAAGTCATTAGATGTGAAAAAGTCTGTTATTTTGGCATTCATGACTTATGTTGGGTAGTAGGAGATAATAAATAAATGTTCATTCCACTATCCAGATCTCTCACATGGAAGAATCTATTGAAGAAAAGGGGGAATTTGAGGAGAAGTTGCAGGAGAAATCACAGGTCACTTTTTTTTCAGTCGGCAGTAAACTTTTTTCCTCATCCAGTATTTGTGCCTATCTTCATCTAATTATCTGTTGACTAAAACTACACTGCTGGACGCTATTTCTTTTAACTGGAAAGTTCTGATGACTTCAGAGTTTAGAGGATGCTTTATTATCGGCAAAGAAGCTTACTTCACATCACCAGACGCAACTGACCAAGGTAAAAGCTATGAGGAGTTTAGCTAAATATGTTTAATGATTAATTAATTAAATTTGATGGTAAATGCATTGAATATTTTTCCAGCTGCGTAAATGCTATCAGAACTTGAAAGAATGTAACGACAGGGTGAAAGGCTATGAAGAGGAACTTCAGGTTTGTATTTAATTTTTTTTCATCTGTTTTATGCTTGTATGTATGGAAATCAACATTTACTCTTCTTTCAGCAGAGGAGATTGTTATAGGGGCCATTTGTTTACTACGACATAGCAATACATTTTCGGCAGATATTAAGGTGGTTTAGATATTTCTTTATTTGGGCTGAAAGAAACTAAAGGCCAGAAATAGCTGAATAATTCACCCCCAAAAAATTTGAGCTGGATGCCTGAACCATTCAGTAATCTAAACCATCTAATTGAAATCATTCAGGTTTAACAGACAGGCCCCTAATATTACAAGGATAAGGACAACTTTCATATAAATTGTTACACAAATAAGTGTTTAAGTTTGAACAATTGGTAGACAGTACAAATTTTCTTTTCTAGTTTTGTCGTGGTAGGTCCACATTGCTAGATGAATCTTTATTTTATAATAATTGTTATAGGTTAATACTAAATTGCTTTATGTTGTGAAGTTGACATCATATATAAGTTGCCTTCTGCAGCAACACAATCATAGTAAAGTGTGAAATATATTCTTAAAAAAATGTATAGAAGCTTAAGTTAGTGCTTGAATCAACTTTGATTGACCTCTATTTATTTGTTTCCAGGCTCTTGTTGATTCAACATCAATAGAGATATCACATAATGATGATGTAGTTCTTCGAAATGGGGCTTTACCAAATGGCAATCTTTGAGATCTCATGGGGTTTGCTAGGTGTATGCTTGTAACTATATGCTCTCATCCCTTTAATATTGGGTATGAAATTTGTTGTTCTGATTAATTTTTGGTTAGTGGTACAGATTTTTTTGAGCCATCTAAAAAGGATATACATGCAGTTAGGACTTCTAATAACGATGCCTGTACATGAAGGTGTTATCAAGTTAAGTTTGGTAAAAGATCTTTGAGAGTACAAATTTAATTGCAATAATAGGATAGATGAAGGAAGCCAAAGGAGTAATGTGTCTTATTTTGAAACTGAATGTGTTGCAGAGTATTGAGTTTTGTACAGAGTAACGCTTTTCTCTATCTATGTTGTTTCTGCAATCTCTTAAATACCATCTACGTGGCACCATGGTCCCTCGATAGCCAATACTAGGTCTTTTGGTTATATATCTGTTCTAATAGTCAATTCACTGTATTTGCATAGTCAAGTTTTAATATGTAAATTTATGGTCAGAGATGCTACATAGGAAATTTTATGTTTAAATATGTCAACAAAATGAAACTAGTAGAGGAATTTTTCTAGGGAAAAAAAATATAGAAATGAACTTTATTGGATCATCCTAGTTCAGGAAGTGTGAGTAATTAAGCATTATTAAGTATAATAAAAAGAAATTGTCATGATTTATACGTATATAGGCAGAATATAGAGAGATGAGCTATGTTACTCGGACTCTGCTAAAAGTGTCCAACATGGATACGTGTCCAAGCGTCGGACTCGACAATATTTTGAAAATTTTACATATTTTTGGCCTAAACTAGGGTCCTAGTGTCCATACCCATGTCCGAGTGTCGAGTGTCCGATACGGGGACTTGAGGAAAATTGAAGAGTCGGGGTAACATAGGAGATGAGACAGAGAGATAATGAACACAAGTTAGGGTGCACTGAACTATGTATATATTTCTTATACTACTACCTCTGCTGCATTTTCTTATATTTTGTGTTACTATAATAAGGATGGCCAAGTCTCTATAGATAAACTTGGCTTATCCTCAAAGCTTGCTATAGTAGTTACTTGGTGGCTACTCTTGCTACAGTAAATATGATGTCATTGTAGTGACATCATCATGCACATATCACAACCTTGCTGATATTTAACACGTCCCCTCACTCGAAATCCCATCTTGGGATGAAATACCTATATTGGGATTGAAGAGTGGAACACTAGGAGCTCTTGAGCGTAATTTAGGTATCCAACTAGACCCATCTCTAGGAATTTGATGACCATCTTAGGATTGACTCATCTTGAGATTGACTCATCTTGGAGTTAAAGATCCATCTTGAGATTACCCATCTTGGGATTATGTAATTGAGAATTTTGGGATACCGGGACTCGAACTTTCGACCACACGATACATTTTAGGCAATGTCAAAATGCAAAAGGTTTTTTTGTTAGCTCTATAGTAGATAGCCACCTTATTAAGAGGTTTTCGACCCCTTTTACCACTGCCAGGAATTTTGTTTGTTGCGTGATTCTACATGGGCAGAATTGGCCGATAAAGATCTTGGTGAATTTGTCTCCATTTGAGACGATAGCTGACGAAGACCACTGAGTTCAGCCGCACTCATTACCCCTATTGTTAAGATAGCTGAGTCAACATGCTCTTCTGGCATAGTGTGATGAGCACTATAGTACCTCTTCCTGAGCTTCTACCTGATGAATTGCATCGGCTTCGTCCTCCTCGGCCAAGACCTCGTAAGTGAGGATGTAAGACAAAGCATTCCTCACGAGCATTGTAAAACTTATTACAATAGTCACACCGGACAACATCTTTTTCAACATTCGAAGCATCAACCATCTGTTCTGGTTTGCCTTGATTTTGAACACTTCCCGTAAAAAGTGCAGATCCATCAGGCACAGTATCAATCGGAGCAATGCTTTCTCTCCGACTCTTCGAGCTGCACACAGGCCATGCGCTTCTTCGAAAGGGAATCCGACCAATGAGTTGATTTTTAATTGAATCATACTCAATTGTCAGCCCAGCAAGAAACTTCATCAGTCTTTCTTCTTGTACTAATTTTTGGTACTTTTCTTGGACTTCAGCCTGTTTACACTCGAACACAGTGTAGTGGTCTGACTCCTGCCATAGAGATGTGAGATCCGAATAATATTCAGTCAATGTTCTGCCCCCTTGAGTTAGAGAGCTTCTTTTTTGCTTTACCTCCAAATGTTTGGCCATATTACCCGAATATGAGTATATCGATTGATGGAATTCCAAATAACTTCCGCAGTAGCAAGAAACATATAACTTTTGTGAATATTTAACTCCATAGAGTTAAACAACCATGACTTGATCATGGTGCTCTTGCTATCCCAATCATCGAAGCTTGTATCAGTTGCCAAGGGCTTCTTGGCCTTCCCATTGATATATTTCATCAAATCGATGGGATTTAAGTGCAAGTGTGCAAGACTCAGGGTCCTTCGCGAGGCTACTTGTAGCTAGTCTCTAGCTGGTTGTCTTTCAATGTTCTTCTGCGTGGTATGTTCCCAGATATATTGTTTCTCAGATTGCTTGAAAATATACAACTGGGCAGAAGTTTCTCTTGAGAAACTTGATGCTTCAGATGATAAAATCTGTTCTTTTTGCCTGATTATGTACCCGCTCTGAATACCATGTCACAATTTATACGTATATATTAGAGAGATGAGACAGAGAGATAATGAACACAAGTCAAGGGTGCAGTGAACTGTGTGTATATGTTTCTTATACTACTACCTCTGCTGCATTTTCTTATATTTTGTGTTATACAATAAGCATGGCCAAGTCTCTTTATATACATAAACTTGGCTTCTCCTCAAAGCTTGCTACAGTAGTTACTTGGTGGCTACTCTTGCTACAGTAAATATGATGTCATTGTAGTGACATCATCTTGCACATGTCACAACCTTGCTGATATTTAACAGAAATGAAGAGGACTGATAATTGCAGGTACCTCCCCCTCCGCCTCCCCCTCCCTTATATATACACGTGTGTGTGTGTGTTAGTAGTCCCTCTACAGACGTAGAACTTGCTATACATACTGATTTTGTACCAATTTATTAAAATGGAGTATGCTCTAGTAATATTAGGAAGCTATTGGAGGTAAAGCCTCTGAGTCGGTGCTATGGTTTGTAATTGTCTGAATACGTAGTCTTTTAAATACGATTTTGTGTATTAAACCCCCATTCAGTTTTTCGCTTTTCTAGTATACGGCAATCCCTCATCTTGGGCCATTGGCAGAAAGATCTTTGGTGGGCGTAATCTTCATTTCGCTGTCTATTTAATTGTTAAGAGTGAATTATAAATTACCTTTAGCGTCAATTCTCGAATTAAAGGCTTTGTATAGGATTTAGACATATAGTTCAACTCTGAGATATAACAAAAAGAGCCAACGACTCTGTTAGTTACAGAGTATGACCTGGCAAATAACTCTAATAACTCTGTTAAGCTAATAACTAAGTTTGTTAGTTACCTTATCTAGGTATCCAGTTAGTATTACTACAGTTTTTCTACAAGTCTTCCTCAACCTTCTTATGGTATCAGAGCCCACAAAACGAATTTAATTTTTACGTTGCAGTCATACCCTCTTATTTATCCTGGCAAACACTTAACAAATGCAATGCCATCCCAGATATTTTCATCCTGCTTCTCAACTTTCCATTAAATTCATTGGCAGCCATTGAAAATCAACTTAGAAGGCTCAATCAATGCTAATGTGTGGACATGATTTGTTTAGCTATTTAGATATATCAAAACCAGCTCCTCAGAAGACAAATCCGGTGAAGAGTGTAGTAGTTGAGAGCTCATAATATGGTGATTGGTTTTGTCAAGATCAGCTTATTCGAAATGCTTTGATGTCGTCAGTCGATTCGACTTTTGGTCTCACTGTTGCTGCAGCACCCTATTCAAAACTCTCCCCGACTATTGCATCCACTTGCTGCAGCACCCATTTCCAAAATAACTCTAAACAATATCTCCAGACAAGGAGACTTCTCAGTAATTTATACTAGCTGAATAACTATACGAGGTAAACAACTATCTATAATACAAAATTACAAATCCTAACATCTGACAAGTGACATACTATTTTGTAGGACAAAATTAGAATTTGAGATTTAATTTCCTATACTCCGCTGATAAAGATTGAAAGAAATATCGTAGCTTTGACAAACTAAAGTTAAAGATCCGTTGGTTAATTAGTCGTTAATTACTAGGGTTCTCGATCATGGGAGACGGGCTCTCACTGAAAATTTCATAAACTCCTAATGGGATAGTTCTGTCCGGTGAAGATGGCTAGTTTTTTCAATTAAAGATATGGGACTGGAATGAAATTCTATAAAACTTATCCCAGCAGATAATATATGCAAATATCAAATAATTTCGATAATATTTGGCAATTATCCCATATTAAATTGATCAGGCACAATCTAGTACATTAAAATTGCGAACAAAGTTCCTTCTATCTGCAAGTCTTAACATTCTAAGTTTTGAAAGTCTTTGAAGCTAAATTTCAATTAATTAACTAAAAAAATCTTTGAAGCTCAAACCAAGAGATCGAACATGTATCGATTTGATCATGGAAAACATATCAGTTTTGATTTTCAATAAATGAAAACTAAATATAGAAGAAACTGGATCCGGCTATCTTAGTAAGATTAATATTATCTCATTAGCAGAACTTTCATTGTTCTCGGTTAATTTTCCTTTATAAATTAAAGTGAGGAGTGGATCTGTCAAACTTTGAAAAGAGTAAAAACAAAGTGCAAAGTACCATGTAAATTCAATCTTTAGTTTTATGGAACATGCAAATGGATACAGAACAAACTGTCATGTTTGCTTATGCCCTATATACCTCTCTCCCTCAACCTTTCAGATCTCCGAAACATAGCTAAGTGCAGAAAAATAGAGTCTCAAAGTTAATTGATTAGTTTTAGCAACAGATTGAAAACATAAACTAATTAATCTTAATTAACCCTAAAATTTGAGAGTGATGTCACTTTCATTGCTCTCTTCCCCATCCTCCCTAAGCACCAAACCCTTTTCTTCTCTTCCATTCTCCGCAGCGCCTTCGCTGTCAGCCTTCCAGCTAGTACTGTTCTCTGACTTACCGTCTTCAATGCTCTCGGACTGGTCATTGGTGTTACCCCTGATGTCAGAATGGGGAGAGCTTTGAGTCTGCGAAGAAGGTTGCTTGTACATATGGAGCTGCTGGTGCAAGGTATGGTTGTGTAACTGGTGGTGGCCTTGTGCTTGTGGTGCTACTGCTGAATAGAAGTCTTGGGGAACTGGGTAGTGTGGAGAATTAACATGACCAGGGTGTGCACCATACAAGGATGGTGCACCACCGTGGTGCGCTGCGGCATACTCTGATGGGACCCATATACCTCCTAAAACCACTAGCTGAGGTGCTCCGGTGCCAGTAGATTGTGGGCTCGGACTTGGTCTTCTTGTGTGGAGTCTGTACTTCTGCATGCAGTACACATGGAGATAAGATATTACTGAAAAGGAATAGGTGTTTGTTATGAATGTGTTGTACAAGTGCAACATATCTGATCATGCAGAGAGTTCAGTCCTGTAGTTTCTAGTACAGCTTTTGTTTATATTATTATAGTGGGTCATGGATGTCTATTTAGAGAGAGAGAGGGAAAGATTGGAGAGAGAGAGAGAGAGATAGAGATTGTACCTGTAAATGGCTTTTGACTTCATCATTAGTTAAACCATCAACCTTCATCAGTTCCCTGATTTGTTTTGGAGTGGCCACTGCAATCATTAGCCAAAAAGGATCACCTTCTATGAATTTATGAACATATATAGGATAAGATAAAGTAAAATCAACACCCCCTTTGCCTTCTATGAACTTATGAACATATAGGATAAGATAAAGTAAAATCAACACCCCCTTTGCCTTCCTAAGGGTAAAATCATATACGTATATGGTAGTAGGAAGAAAGATAAATTAAAAATATCTTCTCTATGAATTAATTTTCTACCCATTAGATATAAAATTTTGTTTCACTTTACCTTGAGAACCACCTAATATCTGAAGAGCACTGACAAAGCGACGGTGCAAGTCGGGTGACCAACACCGCCTTGCCTTCCTATGAGTTTGAGAAGTTGTAGTGATTCCGTTGTTGGTGCTGGTTGTTTGTGAATCTTCATGAACGCCTGCTGGTTTTCCTTGTTCTATTATCATCCCTGTTGTTAGTGTAGGGTTTTCAACCCTTGAACAATTAGACATTCCGATATCTTTAATTTCTAAGCATTTCTTATCTTCAATCTCCTTATGATCAAGTGATGCTAGAGCCAATTCAGGAAGACCTCGTGTTGTGCCTGCAGGACACGAGTTTCGTTCCTTTGAGAAGGGAAGAAAAGCTCCACCATTCCTCTGTTTGGCATCTAAACCTAGCTTTGGACTAACATGAAAACCAATATCTGGAGTTTCTTTAGGAGATGCAGTGGTTATAATTTGTTGCTGTTTAGTTTTATCATTTGTTTGGCTCCATAGTTGAGCAGAAGTCATCCAGTTAGCCTTGCTGTCAGGCATGTTTGATGTCTTCTCGGTACCGTCCGAGCTTGATTGTACTTTTATTGGTATAAATTCTTCAAGAACTGGACGTTGTCCGCCTTGGCTAGCACGGTATGTTTGTAGCTGCTGCCTGAAAGTCTCCATGGCTGATAAATCAACCATGCTTAAATCGTCAAAAATTGTTTACGAAATTCTACACTATTGCAAAAGAATATCCAGTACCATCCTACATATAGCTTAATCAACAGGTGTTTAATCAGATAGATAGGTATAACAAGGACTAGCTAGATAAATAGGTAAAAAGATTTATATAGGTAGAACAAGCGAGGCACGTACCATTGTTAAGAAGTTGCATGCAAAGGGGAAGTTCACGCTTGAAGGCATCGATCTTGAGACGTTCTTCTTCCAGGCGAGAAAGGAAGTCTTCAAGCTTTTGAGTTTGAGTTTGGTCGTTAATGGCACCAATCTGATCACCTCCAAATGATTTCAGCAGCATAGAATAACTATTATGAGGTTTGCAATCAAGGGTTAGTTCCGAGGAAGAAGCCATCATAGCTAAATATTTATTAGTTATGAGAGAACAGTTCTGGTGTTGGAGAAATAGTATATATCTGTTTTAATAGCAAATGATGTTCATATGATTCTTACAAGATCAAGAGGGTGGGTTGTGTGTGTATATATAATATATGTGTTGGTATAAGAATAGCAAATAAAGAAAAGTGGTGGCCTGATCTTATCTTTTGCTTATTTTCTTTCTTAGGTTTGAAATTCGAGAGTCGAAGTTGTTTGTGAGCACAATGAGGAAGATAGTGAGTGATGGTCTTCTTTTTAGGGGAGAGTTCAAGGGGAATAAAGTTTGGTTCTTGAGGAAAAAGTAAATTAAAGAAAAGGCAAATACTGGCCAGGTTATAAATTAAAGGAAGAAGGTAGCCTCTTGTATTGAGAAAAGGCAAAACTTATATGCTAGCTTAAAATGACAAAGTAAATTCACACAGAATACATGATTGTTATATTTAAATCTAGGTGTATATGGTCTATGTTATTCCGACTCTACTATAAACTTTGGATATGTGTTCAAAAATTGGATTCTGATAATATTTTAAAAATACATACTTTTTTTTACCTAAAATATTGTCTACCCCGAATGTCTGAGTGTTCGATAGAGCAATCTATTATATTACATATTTAGTGATCGGAAAAGAATATCGTTTATCCCCAGAACCGGAAAATATTAACAATGTGCTACTATATTGTAGTGTAGTATCAACGTACAATTATATGGAATAATTTAATACAAATTAAATTAATGGATTATTTATATTGTATATTGAAACTATTTTAGAATATTTGGGAAGGTTACCCTATGAAGGAATCAATGTGTTGAGAGAAGTTCTCTGACACCTGACAATCATGTGCTTTATAGAGAGAGTTCTGTTTCAACCTTTCGGTCTCTGTACGAATTCTGTATCACACAAATATTAAAGATGATTCTTCTTCTTCTTCCTAGAGTACTTTTCCCCCTTTACTTTCTTTCACTTTTTTACCCCCTTTAAATTTTTCTATGCATCAAGATTAGAGTGACAATTAATATTCTCTCATTTAGCAATAAAAAGTTTCCATTTGGATTAAAGTTTCATCTTTATATTTGTTATGTTATATACCTCTCCTGATTTCTTTCACAGAAAGATCGGAAGTTCTCGAATACTATCAAATATAAATGTCTGTGTGAGATTTCTTTCACGGGAAGAAGTTAGACGTTCGAATCTTGTCAAACACGAAATTTGCGTCTGAATTTACGAGTGTGTGTAATATAGAAGATGTGCTTGTAATTTATTTTCTTTGCACTCTTTCGGACAGTATAGTTGTAACTTGGAGAAAGCCAAAAACATTGGTCGATCCAGAATTTGACTTTATGTAAATATATGCATATAGCACATGGGTAAAAGTTGTAATTGAAAATTTTCTACACCAGTAATAAAAAGGCTAGGTTAAGATAGTCGCGATTTTGGGCTGTGCGAGGACGTTCAAGCTAAGCTAATGGACACGTGAACGGTCACTGATTAGTGTCCTTGACAAAGTTATATTCTACGTTTCAGATATGTAATGGAAATGATTCGAATATGATTAAATTATATGAATTAGTGAAGATCTGCACAACTCACAAGAAGGCATAGCATATCCCCACTCCATTCTGCATATTGTTAGCCTTTTAAAATAAGGTGTTTAGAATCAAAACCACCATGCATGCAACTTTATGAGAGAGAGAGAGAGAGAGAGAGAGAGAGAGAGAGAGAGAGAGAGAGAGAGAGAGAGAGAGAGAGAGAGAGAGAGAGAGAGAGAGAGAGAGAGAGAGAGAGAGAGAGTAATCCAAAATAAAACGAGACATTCATTTAGAGAGAATAAAATATTTGCCTCTACGGAAGGAATATCTGAGTTTCAATTCAAAGACTCCAAAGTAAGGGAACATACAAAGCCACGAAAGCTAAAAAGGAGAAAATAAAACAAGCTCTTTCTTTTTTGCCCTAAAAGAATAACAAAGGAGCTTGAGGAGGGTGAGGGAATCTTCTTCCGCTACTCACTTTAAAGAAGTGGGTTGGAATGGAAGGTAAGAAGATTCTCTAGCTACACAAGTTAATTTGTTTTCTTATTGCTTGGGTCTCTAAAACCAACAAAAGTTCGGATCTCGTCCATGGTCCATTTTCACCTCCAAACAAAACTTGTGTTGTTTTCTCAAGTACAATTTCCTTACATTAATTCCGGACTATTGTTTTTGGAGCCAAGTATCTATAAGATTTACAACGGATGTGTATATATCCTCTAACAAAAAAGTATTAGTACATTATTATTAGCGGTTCAAATTATTACAATTTGAACGATAATGTCACACGCATAGTTTTAATTGAATATTGGTTTAAATAGTATAATTTGAACGACAATGCCACACGCATAGTTGAATTGCGTCTTATTTTCATGCCTGTACGAGACTTGTATTGGTGTTCACACAAGTGTTGCACTAGTTAATAAAAATGCGACATGCATTTCGAATTAGTCTTATGTTGCACATCTATCAAACACATGCTACTTCAAATTCTTGGCTAGCAGTCGTGTTATGCAATTTTTAAATGGTAATAGCTAGGTTTGCAAACCCTGTAATAATCCGTCTAAGCAAGCCAAACGGCAAAGAAATCTAGGCAAAACAAAAGGACATATAACTTCAATGGAACTTATTTATATAAACAGCTCTACATGTCTCCGATGGTCTGTTGGCCACAAACACGACGATTGATTTGACTGAAGCTCAATACCGACTAGCTCAGCTCGTTTGAGAAATGCGATCAAGATTTGATAGACTCACATTCCTACTCGAGTATATCCACAACAGCTAGCAGCCTAGCTCAATTTTCGAAATCCCTGCCCCTCACTACGAAACCTTAGTCGAAATCACTTCAGTGAAAATTATGGTTCTCGATCTGTATGCAGCCTCATTTAAACGACTAGCAAGTATGAGCAACATATATCTCAACTACAAAAAATTGGAAGGAATTTCACTCAAATTATAATAAACAGCAGTGGAGTAGCCGAACCAGGAGGCTGAAGTCCTGATGACTCATCTCCAAATTAATATTAGTACAGAAGGTTTCTTTTAGTCTCAGCTAATTAATCCTACCAAATTGATGAATGAAAATAATTTATAACTCAGTGGATTTGAACATCAATAATCTAGCCTTCGGGATCTTTAAAATTTTGGTTACCCTAAAACATAAAGCACCAAGTTTCTCAAATAACGTAGTAGCAATTTTCGATCTTTTTGTATGAATTTCATACTTTACAGCCAGAGTAGAGAAGTTTAATGATGATGGTCGATGGAGTTGAATTGTGGCTTTCTGTAATAGGAACCTGAAAGATCAGACTTCTAGTACAAGCTAGCTAGAGTCCGACCTTTGCCTTTTCTTTCTCAGATTCCTTCTCTATCCTTCTGTCTTCCACCTTTGCCTTCAATATTATGTATGTTTATGCGTTTACATATTTATGCTTTGCATGGGGAGAGATTCTCTTGGTGACAGGTTTCATGATATTCCCGATATCGTCCTTGTTCTGAATATCCCTTTTGTCTGCTCACCAATTTAAGGAATATTCCCCCTCTGGCCTCCTTCCTAATTACACTAGTCTACTTGCACTGTATGTTACAAACAGTTACTAGTGTGCATTAATTCATGTTGTGAAGTGTGAACAATTTACGGAAATCTTTCAGATTTTGTTTGTTCGACAATATATCGACAGCTAGCCTTTTTGTTAAAATTCAAGAGTTATTCATACCAATGGACCTATTGAATATCCTAAATACTAATGGCATTATTATAGAAGGAACTAGTTCACTAAACAGCATTTCACGGTGATATTATAATTTTTTTTATAAATTCTCTTAAAATATATAGATCATATTTATAATGTAAAAAATCAAAAATATAATAATTTTTTTTTTTAACATGGGAACCCGCAGTGGGTAAACCCATGGGCATCCAAGGCAAACCGCACAAGTGCGACAGGCTCTGCCCCAGGATGGCATAATCACAAATCCGCGAGTCGAACCTGTGACCAAGAGGTGAGATGACCTCTCTTTAACCAACTGAGACAACCCTTGCGGGCAAGAATGATAGTTTATGATAGGTCAAAATAAAATTAGGAAAAAAATGAATATACACATGTTAAAATATGAGATGATGATATCTAAACTAGGTTATAACCCGTGCAAAACATGAGTTACTTTTAATTTTTTTTAATTTATTTATAGTGTAGTTACATAATATTATAAATATTTTTAATATGTTGTTGGCAGTATTCGAACATTAACCATTTGTATATAACAACTTTTAGTATTAAATCTAAATTAATATGTTGTTGGCGGGAATGGAACCTTAAACCTTTCTATCACTACAAGGATTTTTGCTTTAGACGACACTCAAAACGTGTTGTCTGAATGTACCAAAAACTGTTGACTATTGAGAAGTCGTCTGATACACACCTCAGACAACACACAGCAAACTGTTGTGTGAGAGTTGAAAGACAAGTAAAAGCCACCTGAAAAGAGTTGTCTGATACCCAGAAACAACAACACTTCTTTGAAAACCTGTTGTCAAAGCTCCAATAATGCAACACGTTTTAACGAATATATTGTTGTTTTAAGCGGTAAAGACAATGGTTTTTAAAAGAAAGCCTATTGTTGAAGTGCAAAGGATACAATCCTTTACTTGATCAGGGCTGTTGTTGTATGTCACTACAGACAATGGTTTCTTAGCAAAAACGATTTGTTTTATGGTTAGATGTACAACATGTTATCTCATATGGCATGTTGTTGTAGAGTAGGAAGGACAACACTTTCTTAGTATACAACAGTTTTTATTTGTGTTTCTTGTAGTCAGACAATGATTTTTTCTTTTTATGTGTTGTATGTGCATACAATAGACAATGATTTCTACAGTACTAGCAATATTCATCGCTGCAATAGACAATGATTTGAGTTTATACAGTACTAGCAACTAACAAATATTCATAACAAAAACTACGTACCAATCAATATTCATCGCTACAAAGCTACTACCGGTACCAATTCCTAACAAAGTACCACTACCATCGTCTAAATTACAATGGTAGAATGAGATAACTCATTTTCTTTACCGCATCTATTAAATAAACTAAAGAAAAGTGCTCCCAAAATCTGGTAACTCATCTGGCGGAGTCCCCGTGAGATCTTATTTTCATCGATGCTGCACAGCAAGCCTGGACCATAGTTGTCTTGCATATAGAACATTCTTAGAAGATTTGTTTCTGCAAAGATTCCAGAGAGCAATCCTCCTAGCAGTCCAGCGACTGCGTGAGTGTGGAAGACTCCAAGCGTGTCATCTACACTTTGGAAAAATGCTGATTTTTTTATGCAAAACCATCGTGGTGTACCAAGGTATTTACCCTGACATTGCACCCATGATTAAAGCTGCCCAAGATTGCACAATTCCTGTGAATGAAATCAACATTTCAATTTTTGTTAACGCTTCTAACTCTGGAGAAATGATGCATAAACATTGGCCATGCATCATTAGCCATTTATAGATGTTAGTCTCAAGAAGAAGTACGCTGGGAATTTTGATTGATGGAGCATTTATGTAGTGCGTAACTTACCTGCACCGGGTGTGATACAAACGAGACCGGTAATCATCCCTTGTATAGGGCCAATGACAGAGCTTTTCTTATAGAAGATCATGTCAAGGGAAAGCCAGACCAAGAGGCTTGTGGCAGTGCAAATATGGGTGTTAAGTATGGCAAGGGAAGTAATACTTCCTGCTGCAAAAGGAGATCCGCCATTGAAACCTGTCCATCCCATCCATAAGAAACCTGCTTCTGCCAAACCGTTTCTAGTTTCTGGAGTAGCACCACTCTACACAGAGTTAAGAATTATATAAAATAATGTCAGCCGTGTGCTTGAAAAGGTACGATTATTAGTTTATGTTCATACCTTGGAAACCACTATTACAAGTGTTGATGCAAGCTCAGATCCAAGTTGTGCAATTTGATGATCAATACCATCTGGATCAGTATTGTCGATGAACCTTATCTGCCAAAAGCACCAGTGAAAAATTATGGCACTCCTTTATTTGGGCGTGCTGTGGGGGGGGTTAAGAGAACTGTCACCTTCCCTCATCACACCACAGCACTAATTATTATTCCAAATTCACAAACTTTCTGGTTTAGTTACCAGAAATTTAGTTACCTTAATCTGATATCGTGCCTTGTCCGACTTAGTAGAGGTTTTTTTCTTATGAAAGAAAAGTACAGTATATAACAACTGCAATGCCACCTGAAATTATATTTTCTATTTCAAGCCTGTTGCAGATACATGTCATAATTGACTTTCACTAAAACACCAAAAACGCCCTGCATATTCTACTGAAAAGATGGCAATCATCCTTCATTCAGCAAGCAGGACTCCCCCAACCTGCACTACACTAAGGAACATAAAAACTGCCAACACAAGATGTCAATCAAACTAACAACCTCAACACAGTTGCCTGCTCAAGTTAATGTTTCAACAACACAGGTGCCGCAAAAAGACCCAATCACAAGATAAAATCTAAGCTACAAACTGAAGAACCATAAGCTACATTTTGCACGTTGAAAGGCATATGACATAGCCTATTTGTAGTTCGAGGACTCAACTCAACTTAAGCTTAGTTTGTAATAAGTAAATAACTTTAACTGTCACAGGAATCTCAGGAGGTACTATCTGTCAGAAGAAAAACCCTAAAGTCAATCTATAGTTTTGATGTTTTACACTGGAAGAAGTTCAGATTGCTGATTAAGCCTCGGTATAGCATCAAAGAAGTGGATTTATTTCTAAGACAGAGATTTCTAGAGTGACAGGTTCAGACAGTATACAGTGAAGTACAAGAAGGAGAAAGAGATGAGAAGAAAAATGAATCACATTATTAATGTGAAAATTAAAGGACAGTCATTGAGGTTAGTCGTTCATGAACCAGACAGTACATGGAACGTCAACAAAATATTCAGTGGTATTCCTTTATTACTTTCAGTGATTCAGAAAAGAATTAAGACAATCCAAGGATATATAATTATTCTTGTTTAATTAATTTAAATCAAGTAGTCAATTTAATTAATTAATTAATTCATCTTGAATTAATTCTTTAATTAAATTAATTATTAGATTAATTAAATCAGATTAATTATTTAAGTAAGAATAAATTAAAATGATTATTTATTAATCAATTTTAATTTAATTCTGAAAAATGAACTAGCAAGACAATCCCTGATTGTCTTGCCGATTGTCTTGAAGGTTAAATTCAGAACAGCAAGACAATAGGAGATTGTCTTGCCGATTGTATTGGAGAAGAAATCAATAAAGCAAGACAATTCCTGATTGTCTTGCCGATTGTCTTGATAATGATAATGTCTGAATAGCTTTTAAAAAGTAGAATAAAAATCTAATTTGATTGTCTTGACGATTGTCTTGGCAGTTCAATTTGATTGTCTTGATAATGATCAAAAAGAAAAAGCTTCAGACAGAATGATAAATTTGATAAAGCAAGACAAAGATATCTGAATTTGATTGTCTTGACGATTGTCTTGGAAGAACCTGATTGTCTTGACGATTGTATTGCCTATTGTCTTGGCAGTGCAAAACTGGTTGTCTTGGAAGAAGAAATTGTATTGAAGATTGTCTTGATAGTTATAATTGAAGATAAAGATGCAGAGATTTATATATATCAAGACATCTCGACAGAAGCAATCAGCAAGAAAAAGAACACAGAAAATATTACATTTCAAGAACTGAATTCTCTCTTCTCTCTCATCAAGAACACAGCACAAGAAGCAGAAAATTATTTAGAAAATCAAGTTCATCTTATTTTTAATATCTGATCCGATAGAACTGATTTCCTTGATACTCTTGTACTATTAGCGAGTTTTTACTCCTAATCTATATCTTGATTTTTATTAACAAATCTAGAAAAATTCATGTTGAATTTTCGAATTTGTTTTTATTAACTAGATATAAATTCTGTACTGTATTTGTAACAAACCCCTCAAGTTAATATAATTTTATATTCAACTTGAATTTTGTTTCATTTAATTCCGCTCAAATTTGTCAAAATATAAATTAAATTATCCGGACAAATTTCGATAAAACAGTACTGTTTGTATTCAACCCCCCCTTCTACAAACAGATTGGACCTAACAATTGGTATCAGAGCCGGTTGGTTGATACACAAACCAAAGATTCCATTTTACTCAATTAAAAATCATCTCCGAATTTTTTAACTCTCTTAAAAAATTCATCATGTCTTCTAAAGTCGGAACTGTGAAAATTCCCATATATGACAAAAACAGTTATGATATGTGGAAGAACAAAATGTTAATGTTCCTCGAGGTTGCAAATCCTAAATACATGAAAGTCTTATCAGAAGGACCAATAATACCTTTTGGATTAACTCCTGAAGTTGTTACTGATGGAAAAGTTGTTACCCCTGCAAAGCTTGTACAAAAAGATTCTTCTGAATTCACTCTTGCTGAAAGAGAGGAAGCTGGACTTGACATTAATTTAAGACTGATTTTAATAGATTCTCTAGACTCTGTGATGTACAGTCATGTGATTAACTGCAAGACAGCAAAGCACATGTGGGAAACCATTGAAACTGTGAATGAAGGAACAGAGGAAGTTAGGGAGAATCGACTGGAAATTCTGACATCTGAGTATGAACACTTTCGATCAGCATACAATGAAAGTATTCAAGATGTGTTTGAAAGATATAATAAACTTGTCAAAAATTTACAGATGCATGGCAAGTACTACACTCAGAAAGAGATCAACAGAAAATTTCTACTGTCAATGCCTGTTCATCTAGAACATAGAATTACAGCTATCAGAGAGTCGAGGAATCTAAGTGAAATTACTGTAGAAAGACTCTTTGGTGTTTTAAAAACCTATGAACTGGAACAATCTCAACAAAAGGAGATTTATGGAAAAGGAAGAATTGCTAATACTTCTACAGCTCTTATTGTTGAGAACAAACAGGAAGTGGAAGATAAGGTTATTCAACCTTGTAGTGTTGACAGTGGCAAGCTGGAAGTTGAAGTTGGTCAAACGAATGCTACTCCAGATGAAGGTGACTTCTATTCATTAGAAGAACTAGATCAGTTGGAAGATGAGTCCATGGCTTTGTTGGTAAGGAAATTCAGTAACTTCAGATTCAGGAAGAATCCCAAGTTCAGGTACAAATCTAACTATAACAGGTTCCAGAGAGGAGGTTCGTCATCCTCAAGTAACAGAGGAGGTTACAAAACTGGAACAGTTGAAAGAAGTAAAATTAGATGCTACAACTGTAATGAACTTGGACATTTCGCTACTGAATGTCAGAAGCCAAAACAAAACCAAAGAAAAGACTTTGGATCTGATAAAAAGAAGACAGGAAGAGCCTATGTGGCTGCTGGAAAGAGTTGGGATGATACAGACTCTGAAGATGAAGAGTATGGCAATCTTGCCCTGATGGCAAAATCTGATAACTCCAGTGGTACATCATCTGAGGTATCATGTACTGAAAGTCAATATATTTATCAACTTACTGATACACTAGGTAATGTTAATAGAGAGATTGAAAGGCTAAATTTGTTAAATACAGATCTTAGTAATCAACTATCAGAATTACATGATGTACAAAATTGCCATGTTATACAAAAATCAGAAATAATAATGCTAAAAGAACTTGAGAGGTCTCTAGCAGAGATAGTGGTTCAACAACGTGAAACAATAGCTGAACTAGAAATAAGGGTTAGTGCTACTTCTAATTCTTGTAAAGTAGCTAAAGAGTTGTTTAACCAACAAGCAATTAATCAAACCGTAGGAATTGGGTTTGATTATAATGAAGCTATTGTAGGGGTATACCATTAGTGCTTAAGAGTGTTAGTAACCCACTCTTTAAGAAATCCATAGCAGAACCTTTGGATACAACATCTTTAATCATTAAGGAAGAGATGCGCATTGAGGATGTAGCTAATGGCGTAATCTTAGAAAGTAATCAAGTTGTTAAAAATGATAAAGATAGAAAGACTGTGTTTGTAAAAGAAGAAAGAGTTGGTGAGTCTACTAGTTCATTGAAAACTAGTAGCAGAAGTAACAACATGAATAAATGCAACAACAAATCTACCATGCATGCTATTCCTGTTATTGATACTGCTCATAAGAAATGTGATGCTGTTAATTGCATGTCTTGTGCTTTTAATATAATGTCTGCTTACTTTAACGGTAATCATGCATGTGTTGATAAGAATGCTCCTAGACAGCAAATGAGCAGAAATAAACATGTAAGATCCAGGACTGTAACATCACCTAATTCTAAGATTAGGACCCCAAGTCCTTCTCAGGATATGGTGAAGACATGGTTACCCAAGCTGAAACCAAAACAAGTTAAAGCTGTTTACAGGGTTAAATGTCCAGTACCTAAAGAAAATGTTGTTAAAATAAAAAGTGTTGCTTTGCCTGATAAAGGTCAATTCTTTAAGTACTCCGGACCCAATCAAATTTGGGTTCCGAAGAAAGTCTAACCAATTTGTCATTGCAGGGTGTGAAACAGGTTGAACGAGTCATGTGGATTCTGGACAGTGGATGTTCAAGGCATATGACCGGAGATAAAGCCCTGCTGACAAATGTGGTGGAGAAGGCTGGCCCAGTCGTTACCTTTGGAGATAACAGCAAAGGTAAAACTGATGGATATGGCAGATTAGAAGCTGGAAATGTTATCGTTGAAGATGTCTCTTTTGTGAACGGCCTTGAGCACAATTTGCTCAGTATTAGTCAATTCTGTGACAGAGGTTATGAAGTGCATTTCAACAAGAATAATTGTCTAATATCACACAAGAGAAATGAAAGGCCGCAGTTGACTGGAGTAAGAAAAGGAAACTTGTACATAGCCAATATGAACTCTGGAAGCACAGAAGAAATTAGATGTTTTTATTCAAAGGCATCTACTGATGAAAGTTGGTTATGGCACAAGAAACTTTCTCACCTAAACTTCAAAACAATGAATTCTCTAGTGAAAAGAGAGTTGGTGAGAGGTTTACCGTCGATTGAATTTACTCAAGAAGGTCTATGTGATGCTTGTCAAAAAGGGAAGTTAAAAAGGGCAACTCACGGGAGCACTAACATATCATCAATAACTGAACCATTACAACTTCTTCATATGGATTTGTTTGGTCCAGTTAGTGTGATGTCTATGTCAAGAAAAAGATATGCTCTTGTGATCGTTGATGATTTCTCAAAATTCACATGGGTACTATTTCTGAACTCAAAAGATGAAACTCCACAACTGGTAGTTGATCACATTAAGTTAATTGAGCTGGATTCTAATCGTCCAGTAAGAGCTATAAGGTCAGACAACGGAACTGAATTCAAGAATGCAGTTCTGAATGACTTTTGCACTGAAAAGGGTATAACTAGACAGTACTCGGCTCCCAGAACTCCTCAGCAAAATGGGGTAGTTGAAAGAAAGAATAGAACCTTGATTGAAGCTGCACGTACTATGCTAAGTGAATCAAGGCTTCCATTGAGCTTTTGGGCTGAAGCTGTCAACACTGCATGCTATACTCAGAATCGTACACTTATCAATAAAGACTTAATGAAGACACCATATGAAGCTCTACATGACAAGAAACCAACTCTCAAGTACTTCCATGTATTTGGGACAAAATGCTTTGTGTTGAAAGAAGGAGAAGATCAAGGTGGTAAATTTGAAGAAAAAGCACATGAAGCAATATTTATCGGTTATACTAGAAGAGCCTACAAGGTGTATCTTATTGATCAACAGAAAACTATGGAAAGTGTCAATGTTATATTTGATGACACAAAACTCCCAAGTATCCAAAATGAAGATCCATCTGAAAAGCTTAAGTTTGATGACATGTCAGACTCAGATTCAGATGATGACAATCAACCTGAAGTTGTTGCTGATAATAATAATCCAAATGTTGGTGGTAATGATCAAGGTGATGCTGGTGAAAACAATGATAACTTCCAAGACACCACTAATACTCTTGAACCATCAACAAGTCAAACTGGCAACAACTCAGGGGGAGATAATGAAGGGTCAACAAGTCATACTCAACATCATACTGAAGAACAAGGCGAATCGTCAAGATCAATTCTTCCCAGACAAACTGTTTGGAATAGAGCTCATCCTTTTGAGCTGATTCTTGGTGATCCAGATGTTGGTGTGAAAACAAGAAGAGCTTATCAGAATCAATGTAACTATTCTGGGTTCCTGTCTGTCATGGAACCTAAGAAAGTAGAAGAAGCTCTATCTGATCCTGATTGGGTGATTGCTATGCAAGATGAACTCAATCAATTTAAGCAACTAGAAGTATGGAAGCTGGTGCCCAGACCTAAAGATAGAAAAGTGGTGGACACAAGATGGGTATTCAGAAACAAACTAGATGAAGATGGCACTGTGATAAGAAAAAGCAAGACTGGTAGCTAAAGGTTATTCTCAAGCTGAAGGCATTGATTATGACGAGACCTATGCTCCAGTGGCAAGACTTGAGGCCATCAGAATATTCTTGGCATATGCATCCTATTCAAGATTCAAAGTTTATCAAATGGATGTCAAGAGTGCCTTTCTGAATGGTTAGCTAGATGAAGAAGTGTATGTAGAACAGCCTCCTGGTTTTGAAGATCAAGATCATCTGGACTATGTTTACTTTCTTTACAAAGCTATCTATGGTCTTAAGCAAGCCCCAAGAAAATGGTATAACACTCTTTCTGAATTTCTAATAGAAAATGGTTTTATAAGAGGTGTCATAGACAAAACTCTCTTCACTAAAAGACATAAGAATGATATAATACTAGTCCAAGTCTATGTGGACGATATTATATTTGGGTCTACTAATGAGCTTCTATGCAAGAAGTTTTCTAAGTTAATGCAGGGTAGGTTTGAAATGAGCATGATGGGAGAACTGAAATTCTTTCTTGGATTACAAATAAGTCAGAGACAAGATGGAATATTTATTTGTCAATCTAAGTACATCAAGGAACTCCTCAAGAAATATCACATGGAGGAGTGCTCATCAGCAAAGACACCATCAACTATAGTTGTCAAAATTGGTTTATGTGAAAGTTCTGCCAAGGTAGATATCACAGGCTATAGAGGTATGATTGGCTCTTTGCTTTACCTAACTGCTAGTAGACTAGATATAATGTTTGCCACATGCTTGTGTGCAAGGTTTCAAGCGAACCCTAAAGAAATACATCTCACTGCTGTCAAAAGAATCTTAAGATATCTAAAGGGTACGCCTAATTTAGGCATCTGGTACCCTAATGAATCTGGTTTTACTTTAATTGGATATACAGATTCTGACTATGCAGGAAGTGTTGTAGACAGGAAAAGTACATCTGGGAGTTGCCAATACCTAGGTGGAAGACTGGTATCTTGGTTCAGTAAGAAACAGCAAACAGTTTCCAACTCTACAGCCGAAGCTGAATATATAGCTGCTGGAAGCTGTTGTGCTCAGATCTTATGGATTAGGAATCAATTAATGGACTATGGCATTGTATTGGAAAATATCCCTATTTTATGTGATAATACAAGTGCCATAGCAATTGCCAGCAATCCTGTGCAGCACTCAAGGACAAAGCACATTGACATAAGGTATCATTTTATAAGAGAGCATGTAATGAATGGTACAGTGGAACTACTATTTGTAGGCTCTGGAGATCAAACTGCAGATATTTTTACTAAGTCGCTTAATGAATCCTCATTCACTAGAATTGTTAGTGAATTGGGTATGTTAAACAGTCCTAGTAATTAATACTGTTAATATCTGAAATTTGATCTTTAATAATTTTGCAAGTGATTATTCTGTGAATATTTGTTGTTTGAAATCACTTGTATAATTATTTTACCAACTAATTTTCTTGCTTGTTTAGTTATTTTTCACTTTGTTTATTCATATTATTTAATACTCCATATTTCTATATTTTTAGAATATTTGTAGATATTTATTTCTATTTTAATAATTATTTTATTAAATGTTTTGTAATGTTTGTCCTTTTGTTATTTAAATTTGTTCTCGTAAAATGATTAATCCAGGTTTCTGTAAAATATTTATTTTTAGTATTTTTAATAATATTAGAGTGTATTTTAATTGGATTAATTATGTACATTAATTTGTATTTTATTAGCATTTAATTAGCAGTTTAATTAATTGTCATGATTGTGATTATCACATCAAGACAATCGCCAAGACAATCCACAGATTGTCTTGGAAGGTTATTTTGTTGTTAATAAAACATTTTTCAGATTTTTATTCTGTTTTTTTATTTTGTTTTACTCAAAATAAACGATTGTCTTGATAGTTTTGAACTACCAAGACAATCGGCAAGACAATCAACTGATTGTCTTGGAGTGTTTTTCTTTATTTTCAAAATTTAAAAAAAAATGTGTGTTAATTTGTTGTTTATTCAGTTAAATAATTGATTGTCTTGATAGTATTTATACTACCAAGACAATCGGCAAGACAATCAAACCGATTGTCTTGTAGTGTTAGTTTGTGTTTTAATAAAATTAAAAAAAAATATTTTCGTTTTCATTTTATTTTATTCAGAATTGTAAACGATTGTCTTGATAGTATTTATACTACCAAGACAATCGGCAAGACAATCAACCCGATTGTCTTGTAGTATAGTTTTGTACTAAAAAAAAAAAATGAAAAAAACAGATCTCAAAAGCAATACAATCAGTTCATTCTCTCGTGTATTTACACAGAGCCTTGATATATATACATACAATACAGACGACTCTTGAAACGAATTGCTGTCAAAATTTCCTCAACCAAACTGAAAAACAAGACCTGATTCAAGTAGATCGTTCAATTATCTTTCATTTGAACCGATTACTTTCAAGTTTGGTTAAGTTTTTGAAAATCAAATTTTTCAAAAATTAGAATCGGGTTTTGACTGTTTTGGGAGTTCTAAAATTTTTCCGAGAAATCTAAAAATAGATTGAGATTCCCAGTGATCAAGAGAACAACATATAAATTTTTGAGATTTTTCTGACAACTTTGAATTAATTCGAATTTTTAATTAATTTTAATTAATTATTAATTCTGAAAATTTTCGAATTGTTTTAATTTTCTTAAAATTAAAGTGTGTTTTTGTATTTAAAAATGGCTGATAATTTTGAGATAATGAAACATAATTTGGTTGGCTATTTTAATCCGAACGATTGTCCCTACGATCGATTTAGGCCTTGGATACGATTTTTGAATGACGATTCAATTATCCGAACTGCCATTTCGATTGAAGCCCCAATTAAGATAGGACCACTGAGATTGATTTGCACAGAATCTGTGGTGTCTGAAGACTTGACCTCATTCTCGTTTGATTTTGATGGTACACACCACGTCGTGACAGAATCAACCCTAACTACTGTTTTGGGTCTCCCAGCGGATAATTATGATCCATTTCCAACCAGTGAGCAACTCTATCAATTCTTCATTGATATTAATTATCATGGAGTAATTGATATGAACAACCTGAGCAAAAGGAATCTAGTTCAACCATGGGATGCATTCTTCGACACGATCTCCAAGGTATTTGCTAATTCAGCCAGAGGTAATTTTCACTTACTCACCTCTATGTTACAAACTATTGGTTATGCTGTTGCTAACAACCGTAGAATCAATATTGGTAATCTACTTTGGAATACTATTATTAACAGGATTGTTAAAGCCAGAAAGGATTTTGATGAGGGCAAGAAAGTTCTATGTTATTATCCTAGATTTTTAACTCTGTTATTTAATCATCTTGTTCCTGTTGGTCAACAAACAGTTTTTAGGAATGACAACCCTATGGTATCAGGCAGGCAAACCAAGAAAATATTCACTAGCCTTGATACACATAGAAAGTTGATAAATGTGCCAGTGTATATTACACCATATTTGTCTAACTTCATAAATCTACCTGTTATTCCTCGACTTTTGAATGCACCTGAACCTGAACCTCAAGATGTACCTGTCCCTGAACATCAACATCAAATGGAACAATCTATTCCTTCAGGTACAGCTACTGCATCAATGGAGCAGGTATTACCTTCTATCTCTCAAACTGTTTCTGGAGCCCAAGTGGCTGATAGGTCAGACCAAGAGGTTGTAGAACCACAGCCTCTATCCCAGGTCTTAGAGCCAAACACTGTGTCTAATCAAATCTCTAAACCTAAAGCCAGAAGCAAGTTGATGACAAAAAGAGCTGATAGAAGAAGTGATGATGTGAGTGATCCCACAGCTCTGCCTCCACCAAAGAAGAGAAGAAACCTACTACTTGAGGCATCTGTTAGCCCATCCATTTCCTCCCAACAGGATTTGGACATTTAAATGGCCGATGAACTGTTACTAATTTCATCCTCTCAACAGGATGCAATTATTGAAATTCGCCAAAGGGCCGTGGCACCTTGTACATAGTCAAGCACACCTCTATTACTCACAATGGGGGAAAACATTAACTTAGAATCTGATGTTGCTAAGGACACTGAGCAAGGAGTGCACGATAGGACTGTTACTATGCCTACCATTGTTACGGTAGAAGAGCCTTCACAGGCTTCTGAGGGAAATCTTGACTCTTTGCCAAGTATAATAGAGTCATCATCTCCCCTCCCAGGAGGAACATTCCTGGCTCCCTCAAGGGATTCTTCACTCGCAGATTTATCTGGTGAAAGTGAAAGGCAACTTGGTCATCCTATCACTGAAGAAATTCAGTTGTCAAATCCAAATGAATTGATAGAGATGACTGAGGATTGGGAATTGCGAACTCCCATTGCACCACCACTGACCTCTCCAGAAGAGGCTAGGGTGATTTCTTATGCAGGTACAGCTCAAGGAAAGGAGCTAGTGTTGAGTGATGTGAGGACCACCTTAAATATGAGTGAAACACATGCACGAAAGGAGAGTGACATATCCTTGAGTGAACATCAGGTGAGCGCACACACTGACACAAACACTTTGTCTCTAATGGCTCAAATCAAAGAACTGCAAAAGAAATTGATGGAAACTGAGGCTGAAAAACAAGTTTTGAAAGCACAAGTGGATGAACGGTCTTCTTCTTCCACCTCTGTCAACAATCAGCTCATGATCATTCGTGACGATGTCCACAATATAAAGACTACACTCACTCCAGCAATCAATACATTGATACAATCTAACTCCCAGGCATCTACAGAAAGAACAGACATTCTAAATGCTATTGACAGACTCTCTAATAGGGTGGATGAACTTCAAGTGGAAATGCATGAATCTGCTCAATCATATGCTACAACCTTTGCAAATCTTGAAGAGAAGTATGATTACATGTTTGAAGGCCTTGATCATCTATACAACATTGTTAAACCTACTCATAATATCACACCAGAACAAAGAGCATACTTTGAAGACTATGATGATGATAATGAGGGGGATAATGATGCAAATAGGGAGCTTGACAGTCAACGGAAGTCTGTAGAGGATTCCTCAACTAAGGGGGAGAAGTCTGGAGATGGAGCAGGTAAGTCTGGAGAAGCAGGAGGTAGTAAGTCAGGAGGACAAGGGAGGCATAAGGAGAAGTCTACCAAGGGAAAAGAAAAAGCTCAAGAAAAAGCTCATGATCAGGATGCATTTGAGTTTGATTTTGATATCAGGAATAGTAAGTTTGAAGTACATCAATTAAATGATATCGAAGAAGATCTTTCAAACTGGCAAGATGATCCTGTGTTTGAGAAGGAACTGCAAGAGGAGAAAGCTGATCGTCTGATGAGACAAGCTAAGCTTGAGAAGACCAGACAGATAGTGAATGAAAGATTGAAGCTGAAGCAAGCTGAAGATGCAGAGAAACAAAAGCTACATGCAATCAGTGTACAGGAAAGGAAAAGAGATATTCAGTTGAAGATTGGTCCAAAGTGGGATAGAGCAAGAGAGATTTTTGATTCTATTCAGAACACTGCTAATGATGATGAACGTTTACTCCAACTACTTCAACAGTTTCAAGAGACCAATCCAGATTACTTGCAATATATGGATGCACTGATGCTGGAAATTTCAAGGATAGTTGCTGGATTTGATAGATGTGCAGATCAACTGATAATTCAGATTGACTCTCGTACAATGGGTTCTCTCTATGTGTCACTTCAAATCTTTCAACAGAGAAGCTTGATGGAACTGTGGATTATGTCTACAAAGGTAAAAAGGTTTTCTGAACTGAATATTTTACTTCATGAAAGACTTTTGGAGTCTGCTCAAAGGAATAGTCCACAAGTTATTCAAACTCCACATCATGTTAAGTTTCTCAAGGGTAATACACTACACTCTTGTTTCCTTGATTCTAAGTCAATGAAGTTATACACTGCATCTCATCTGGTATGGTTAGAACATATGCTGAGGACTACAGGATTCGAAGATAAAGAAAGTATCTTTGTTGCTGACATTATTCGATCATATGCTTTAACTGGATTTGAAAAGAAATATTACATTCTTCGGAATCGGCTTTGGGGTAACCTTGGAATCTTGCCTAAGAAACCTAAAGGTCTTGTGTCAGATTATGAACGTGTACTTGACAAGGATTTGATCAAAACCTTGGATGATCAAGAACGATTTGACACAGAGAATATCAGAAGATTCCTAGAGCAAGAAGATGAAGTTGAACCTGGAGAGATAAGGGATGAAGAAACTTCAAAGTGAAGATCAGCTCTACATGTAATATCTTTAGAGCTTAGATAGGTCAAGATAGAAAAATGTATTATATGATCAGTCTAGAGGATCATCTATCTTGTATTTATCTTTTATGTTTGAATCTGGAAAATGTTAAATATAAACCAGAACTTTTCGTTTATTTACTTTGTGTTTAAAGTTTTATCTTTTACTAAGTTAAGTTGAGTTAGTTGAGTAATCCTCTAGGAATTTGCTTGTTATCGTCTAACAAACAAATAGGGGGAGATTGAAAGGCATATGACATAGCCTATTTGTAGTTCGAGGACTCAACTCAACTTAAGCTTAGTTTGTAATAAGTAAATAACTTTAACTGTCACAGAAATCTCAGGAGGTACTATCTGTCAGAAGAAAAACCCTAAAGTCAATCTATAGTTTTGATGTTTTACACTGGAAGAAGTTCAGATTGCTGATCAAGCCTCGGTATAGCATCAAAGAAGTGGATTTATTTCTAAGACAGAGATTTCTAGAGTGACAGGTTCAGACAGTATACAGTGAAGTACAAGAAGGAGAAAGAGATGAGAAGAAAAATGAATCACATTATTAATGTGAAAATTAAAGGACAGTCATTGAGGTTAGTCGTTCATGAACCAGACAGTACATGGAACGTCAACAAAATATTCAGTGGTATTCCTTTATTACTTTCAGTGATTCAGAAAAGAATTAAGACAATCCAAGGATATATAATTATTCTTGTTTAATTAATTTAAATCAAGTAGTCAATTTAATTAATTAATTAATTCATCTTGAATTAATTCTTTAATTAAATTAATTATTAGATTAATTAAATCAGATTAATTATTTAAGTAAGAATAAATTAAAATGATTATTTATTAATCAATTTTAATTTAATTCTGAAAAATGAACTAGCAAGACAATCCCTGATTGTCTTGCCGATTGTCTTGAAGGTTAAATTCAGAACAGCAAGACAATAGGAGATTGTCTTGCCGATTGTATTGGAGAAGAAATCAATAAAGCAAGACAATTCCTGATTGTCTTGCCGATTGTCTTGATAATGATAATGTCTGAATAGCTTTTAAAAAGTAGAATAAAAATCTAATTTGATTGTCTTGACGATTGTCTTGGCAGTTCAATTTGATTGTCTTGATAATGATCAAAAAGAAAAAGCTTCAGACAGAATGATAAATTTGATAAAGCAAGACAAAGATATCTGAATTTGATTGTCTTGACGATTGTCTTGGAAGAACCTGATTGTCTTGACGATTGTATTGCCTATTGTCTTGGCAGTGCAAAACTGGTTGTCTTGGAAGAAGAAATTGTATTGAAGATTGTCTTGATAGTTATAATTGAAGATAAAGATGCAGAGATTTATATATATCAAGACATCTCGACAGAAGCAATCAGCAAGAAAAAGAATACAGAAAATATTACATTTCAAGAACTGAATTCTCTCTTCTCTCTCATCAAGAACACAGCACAAGAAGCAGAAAATTATTTAGAAAATCAAGTTCATCTTATTTTTAATATCTGATCCGATAGAACTGATTTCCTTGATACTCTTGTACTATTAGCGAGTTTTTACTCCTAATCTATATCTTGATTTTTATTAACAAATCTAGAAAAATTCATGTTGAATTTTCTAATTTGTTTTTATTAACTAGATATAAATTCTGTACTGTATTTGTAACAAACCCCTCAAGTTAATATAATTTTATATTCAACTTGAATTTTGTTTCATTTAATTCCGCTCAAATTTGTCAAAATATAAATTAAATTATCCGGACAAATTTCGATAAAACAGTACTGTTTGTATTCAACCCCCCCTTCTACAAACAGATTGGACCTAACACACGTTCAATAATAGGTACCATAATACGCTTGCGGGGCAGCAGCAGGTTGCGGTGTTGGAGCCAAAGTGGCTGGTGTAGCTGCTTGCACATAAGTATGCTGGGGATAAGCCTGCTAAGAGACAAGAGACGTGATACATTACTAGAGAGCAAAGAAGAAAACTTTACTTAGCAGGATTATAAGTTAATGAAAATGGAGGACTGTGCCATTTATCTTTAATATGTATAGAAAAGTTGAGTCCCAAAAGAGATGCAAACTTTGACGTACGTAGTGAGCTAATACAATGGAATATGGTTCCTAAGAGAAAAATTATTCACCGATTTCTACCAGCACAACTAATAAACTTCAATACAAACAACAATAACTTCGATACAAACAACAATCAAAGTGAAATCAGCAGAGAGAAAACACTAAGAAGAATAACTGTTGGTCAAATGAAAGAGCTTTAATTTTGTATACAACATATAACATTAAACCCAAGTTAATCACTTGCACTTCAAATTTAAAAAGGGTTCTTTTTTAGCACATACCTATGTAAATTAATTTGCTTTCTGGGATCAACTATCATATATAGTGCTTAATTACACTAAACATGGCTGTTGGAAAGGAAGATGACTCTCCAAAAGTTTTAATGGTGATAATCAAGGAAATGTACCTTAAACCACAGTAGTTCCCTTTGCATTTGAAAAGCTGCTCCTGACACGATATTAAGTCGACTTTGCGTTGGCTTTATGGCAGCTAAATGTAAAATATTGTTTCCATCATTGTCTGTTACATCCAACTTCTTTGAGCCAAACCCATATAGTAAATTGTACACCTTCTTGTGGCGATTCATAACTGCAACGTGAAATATTGTGTGTTTGTTGTCATCTTTGTCCCATGTAATGTCAGGATACAATCTAAGGAGCTCAATTATAAATTTATAGTTGCCGAATCTAGCAGCTTTAAATAGAATCCCTTCCACTATTGCTCGATTTGGATCGCCAGCAATTTGTTTTAATATGTCTTCATGCTTCTGCTTAATAATTTCTCCCCACATTATCCTGACTATTTCAGCTGCTTTAGAGTTGTCTATTTCAGCTGAAATGTTAATGCAATCTTCAGGATAATGTGTTTTGTTTCCCATCTCCACAAGCCATGGACGGTCGTTGGGTCACTTAACAACTTATATACGAAGAGGAAAAAACAAATTAGTTTTAGCTCAAGTACACTTGCTGTTTTCATTTCAAAAGAATATACAAATACCATTGTAGGCTATCACGTCGGCCATGGACAACACAGCCAACAATTAACACATAGACCAGTCGAAAACTAACCTGTATCTATTAGTCTTCTGATAAAAGGTTGCACACTTGCACAGTTTCATCAAAGGCAGAAGAATCATAAGCCAGATACCTAAGTACTTGTTTATCTACTTTCAGAATTCCTTCTTTCTTGTAGTGAATTAATAAATTCAGTGCAATATCTGCAAAATTAGATTCTCAATCACTTATAATATGAATAAAAAATTCAAGTAATAAACAAGATAACAACCTGTCAGTATCAATCGACACATGTAAAAAGTTTTTGCTAGAGGAAATATATACACCATTTTAAAGAGGAAATAGGATTAGTAGCAGGATTGAGAAATGAAATGTTGTGTTTGGGGAGTGGAGTTTGGGGAGGAGTTGGATGAGATGGTTTGAGCACACGAAAGTGATGAACCCGCCGGAAGAGAAAAGAACTCGGGAGAGAATCGAGAGAGAGACTTGAGAGAGAGGAGAGATGGAAGAGAGAATTGGGGATCGATGTTTTTTTTGTGTTTTGGTGAGAGAGAATTGGGGATCTGAGGGGTGAAAATGAATGAATGAAGGGGAAATCAAATTTGGTTAAGTGGGAAAAGAATTTGGTAAAGGGGGGAAATGAAATTTGTTTAAGTGGAAATAGAATTTGTTAAAGGGGGCAAATGAAATTTGTTTAAGTGGGAATAGAATTTCGTAAGGGGGAAAATAAATTCATTATTAAAAGATTGAACTGTACGAGAGTCAAGATCAATTTTATTAAATGTTATTCCAAAAGTTTCAAAAAATAATAAATTATTTTGATTAGGTAAATTAGCGGTCAACTAGTAATTTGACTTTAACCCCTAAACTAGTTCTCGTTCCCGATTCTTGATTCGATTTTTTTGAAATAGAATTTCAAAGATCGAACTGTACGGGAGTCAAGATCAATCTTATTAAATGTTATTCCAAAAATTTCAAAAAATAATAAATTATTTTGATTAGGTAAATTAGCGGTCAACTAGTAATTTGACTTTAACCCCTAAACTAGTTCTCGTTCCCGATTCTTGATTCGATTTTTTTGAAATAGAATTTCAAAGATCGAACTGTACGGGAGTCAATATCAATCTTATTAAATGTTTTTCCAAAATTTTCAAAAAACAATAAATTATTTTGATTAGGTAAATTAGCGGTCAACTAATAATTTGACTTTAATCCCTAAACTAGTTCTCGTTCTCGATTCTTCATTTTTCAAAAGATGTGATATAATCGCGTCTTTTTATTTTTTGATTATTTTTTCCTCACACTAAAATAAGTATTGATTAACATCTGTATGGTTGGATCATCAAAAAATATACTAAATATTATTTAGGGGTTACGGTTTTTGGTTTAGGGTTTAGGGTTTTTGATTAATGAGTTGTGTTCTTTGTGTTCTTCGTATTAAACGAAAATTTGAACGTGTTACCGAAATCCGATTGAGACGTAAAAATAGTTTAATCGAAGCTCTCGACTAATACTTCATTCCTGTACAATCAAATCAAGTGTAGATATCATCGATTATTTGTTATTAATTCGAATTTAATTATGGTTAAAACATGAATTTTTGCGATTGAAGTTGTTTGAGTGATTTGATGCCTCCATGTTGTAGATTATTTTCTCCTGATCAATTTCATATATCATATGATGAATTTGGAGTTAAATAACATGATCAAAAAGCTGTTTGATTTTTGAATTGAGTTCTTGAATGTTCTTCGCGTTCTTCAAAATCAAACTGGAATTTGGAGACGTTATCGGGCTCCGTTTAAAACGCTCTTATAACCAAATTGAAGCTCTCATCACCCCCTTTCCAACCCCATAAACAGATTTGGTGCAGAAATAACTTCGAATTTCTGATTTTTTTATTAAATTCGAATTAGTTCTTTAATTTTCGTAAAAGTCCAAAACTTCATAATTTGTGTGTTTTGATGGTACCATGTTATAGTTAATATTCTCCTGATCGATTTGGTATATTGTGTGTTGAATTTGGAGTTCAATAACACGATCAAAAAGCTGTTTGATTTTTGAATTGAGTTCTTGAATGTTCTTCGCGTTCTTCAAAATCAAACTGGAATTTGGAGACGTTATCGGGCTCCGTTTGAAACGCTCTTATAACCAAATTGAAGCTCTCATCACCCCCTTTCCAACCCCATAAACAGATTTGGTGCAGAAATAACTTCGAATTTCTGATTTTTTTATTAAATTCGAATTAGTTCTTTGATTTCCGTAAAAGTCCAAAACTTCATAATTTGTGTGTTTTGATGGTACCATGTTATAGTTAATATTCTCCTGATCGATTTGGTATATTGTGTGTTGAATTTGGAGTTCAATAACACGATCAAAAATCTGTTTGATTTTTGAATTGAGTTCTTGAATGTTCTTCGCGTTCTTCAAAATCAAACTGGAATTTGGAGACGTTATCGGGCTCCGTTTGAAACGCTCTTATAACCAAATCGAAGCTCTCATCATCACCTTTCCAAACCCATAATCATATTTGGTGCATAAATAACTTCGAAATTCAGATTTTTTTATTAAATTCGAATTAATTTCTTTAATTTCGGGATAATAATAAATTATCACAAATTAGTTTTCTGACAAAAACAGTTGTGTGAAACAGAATATTATAACTGTTTTAGTCCAAAAAAACTGTTGTAATTTAATTTCTCTCCATTTAAATTCCCCTTTTCAACTCTACCCAATACCAAATATGTTAAATATCATTACACAATACCAAATTGGAAACCCTAGTCTTATTATAATAATACTTTTTACGAAATATTGTCTATGCTTCATTCACATAATATTTCTAAAAGATGTTGTGTGTTGGTTCATTGTCACACAACACTATGGATAACATATTGTACGATTGACACTTAGACAACAGACCTAAAAACACTTGTCTGAATACAACAACGGTTTTCCGGGTTATTGTGTTGCAGGCATTCACATAACACTTAATTGCTAACGCTTGTCTAATCTTAAAAATACTTATGCATTTACACAACACCCCTGGTCAAGAAATGCTTGTTTGGTAAGATTTATCACACAACGGTTTTGGCTCATTGTGTGAATGTAGTATTAGACAATACTTTTTCGAGCACGAAAATACTAGTTGTCTGATCATTTCGGGCAACACTTTTTTCCATGGGTGTTGTCTGAGGGGTGTCGTCTATAGCCTGATTTCTTGTCGTGTATGTAACATCTTTTAGTATTACATTTAAATTAAAATGTTATAGGTGGGATTCGAAACTTAGACCTCTGTATATAACAACTTTTATTATAATATTCAACGGTCATCATATATTTAAACTACCGATCTAACGATTGTAAATGAAAGGGAAAACCAAAAATAACTGGATAACAAAAAATATACCCTTTTTATAATATACTAACCTATAACCCGTGCGATGCACGGATGATTTTTAATTTTTATCTTATTTTTTAAATATTTTTATTTTATTATTCATAATTTTAATATATTTTTTGGAAAATAAATTATAGAAGATATTAAAAAATAATAATAAATATTTGATAGTATTCTAAACGATGGTGTCTTTCTTATATATTGAAAATAGATAAAGCAATTTTTTAAATTTAATATGTTGTTGATGGCAATTGAACTTTGAATTTCTTGGAATGGTTTATAAGATAATATAAATGTTTGTGAAATAGATATTATAAATTTTTAACTAAAATATGTTGTTGATAGTAATCGAACTTGAACTTCTGGGGAGTAGTTGTTTATAAGATAATATAAGTGTTTAATAATAATATGTTATTGATGGAAATTAAAATTTGAATTTCTTGGAGTGTTTTATAATATAATATAAATATTTGTGAATATAGATAATATAAATTTTTAATTAAAATATAGATAATATATATACTATTATATGAAAACTATTATATGAAAACTGAAACATTTAAAATTTTGATTTTTGGTCCATCATTCTATTTAATAACTAATCAATTTCTTTTTTTGGTAAAACATATTACTTTTTCTATTTTTTTATAAGTAATCAGTTTTTTTTCAAGTAAAATACATATTTTTGCTAATTTTTCTGATTAAAACCATTCATTTTTCAAATATATCATATGCAATTGTATATAATAAAATAATAATATTATGATGATGATTAATAATTAACCGATTACCTTTTTCAACTAAAATATATAATTTTTCTATATTTGCTAATTAAAATCTTTTTTTTTCTAAAAATATCATTGGTAACAATGATATAATTAATATTGAATCAAGTAATTTTAAAATTTTAAGTCTACAAAATTCATATCTTCTGAATTGAATGATGATTAATTTATTCGTGAATTAAAGTATAATGTAAATATTAGTTAATTAATTAATTTTATTTGTATATTTTAATTTGTTTTATATAATCGTAGTGGATTCCAGTTTAACATCTTAATCTAGAAATCTCATAAATGAAGGTCGTTATAGTGTACATAATAAAATATACATATGTTTATGTCTTAATCTAGAAATCTCGTAATTTTTTTATTAATATTTTCTTTAGGAAGGTAATAATAATATTTAGCGAAGGAAACAATTAATAAAATATATATATGATGTTTATAATAAAATAATATAATCAATTATACCATGTTTCGCTTATAATAGTATAGTATAGATAGATATTAATTAAATAATTTTATGAGAAAAAGGCAATTTGGCTGGCTATCTTGCTTGTTTTTGGCACTTGGATGGCTGACAATAAATTTTGACATTTTGTCTGGCTATAATAAAATTTTTAAGCACTTGAGGGGCTTCCGTCAAAACACTAGTAACACCGTCTAAATATCAGGGATAAATGTGACTTTTCAACGTGGATTTACTTTATATAATTATCCTCTCAATCTATACCTATTAATCCCTAATTTC
The DNA here is from genome assembly GCA_036435485.1 of Saposhnikovia divaricata. NCBI lineage: Eukaryota > Viridiplantae > Streptophyta > Magnoliopsida > Apiales > Apiaceae > Saposhnikovia > Saposhnikovia divaricata. The sequence continues at coordinate 25,305,972 of CM071599.1, forward strand.
CCCCCCAAAATTCCTAAATCCCCAAAATCTCTCTTCCCTAAATCCCAGGCTCCGAGATCAATTGGTAACATCACACATGAGTATGCGTGTGTGTGTGTTGCTGAATTTGATCATTTATGAAATAGAATGTTTGGTAGGATTGATATATTGTTAATTATGTATATCTTTATTTAATTTTCGTTGGCAGGCAATCTGTGAATGATCAAGCAGGTGCACCAAAGTTTAACAATCCTGTGCAGATGGGTAAGGCAAATCCTTTCGCTACTACAGTGGAGAATCCTTGGTTGGGCATGAATCACATGTTTTTAGTAGGTTCAAATAATTTGGTGATTCAAACGCGAACTGTTCCAACCACTACCACTCACAGTGGACCGGCTAACAGTCTACCAGATGACAGAAGAAAGCATCCCAGAGTTTCAACGGAAAACCAGGTTGACAATTTCAATTTCAATTTTCCTCTCCCGTATTCTGCCTTGGAAAGTATCAGGAATGACATGATAGCACTTACGGGGACTGACCGTAAGCTTTGGCAACAAGTGAGTTTAACTTTTGTGGATTACTAATATCCCAATTAATTAATTGCTTGTTTAATTATATTAAGTCAAAGACGGCTTATGTTTAATTTTGGTTAAAGGCTAATAACTGGTATAATTTCTTGATGCAGACCAAGAGGGTTAGAATGCAACTTGGCGAGAAACAGAACCAAGCAGTGGGAGTTCTAGTTGATAGCGCCAGAGCCCCGCTTCTGAAAAAATTGAAGGAAAGAGATGAGGAGATTGTGAACATGCTGAAATTGAACATGGAACTCCAAGAACATGTAAAGAATCTTTTTCATCAGAATCAAATATGGAGAGAACATGCAACTGCTTGTGAAATCAAGGCTATGTCTCTGGCCAATGATTTTGAAGATGCCCAGGCTAAAGTTAGCAGGCTGCGGGGGATTGTGCGGTCATATGGTGCTGTGGCGGCTCCCCATGAGGAACAGGATTTAAAGTCTTACTGTGAAAGTAACATATCTGGAAAGAACATACAAACGAACGCTCAAGGGCGGATAAGAGCACAAGTGGTAGATGTCGGTGAAACTGCGGCAAAGAAAGTGCATACCGGAGTAGCTGAAACGGGGGAGGGTAGCAACCAATATGAAGATGGATGAGGTGCTGATCAATTTCACACTAAATAATATACCGTTGCCGGCAAATCGACAACTATCACACCAGACAGCCTGGGATGGTTCACTATACTTATTTGCACATAGCATCTTACCTGGCCAAAGGTGGTGCTCAACCTCCCGGGGAAACTCTGCACAAACTTTATGCATAAAGTATTTGCAAGGAACACAACCATAGAATAGAGTGTCACAAGTTTGAATGGGTTGGACACAACATTCAAAAAGCAATGATATTAATTCATCATCATTCTTCCCATCATACAACTCACCCACTGTTATGAGTTTAAGATCATGTTCTTCATGAGATTGCTAAGCCACCAGCTAATCCTTGATCCATCTGTATTTCATAAATTGCCAAAACTACGTAACGGGAAGCTGGTTTTCGAGCTTGTCGATCAGTTTTTGGCCGGAATCTTGCAACCCCATATTGGTTATAATAGAAGCTTGTTTCTAAGTTACAAATTTATGTTCGGGGAGCAATGGAAATGTAATAGTTAAAAATACATGGGAACATAAATTACCGAAAATACCCCTGTCAATTTCAAGTTTTGGGGTTAAATCCTAACGGCACTTGACGGAAGCCCCTCAAGTGCTTAAAAATTTTATTATAGCCAGACAAAATGTAAAAATTTATTGTCAGCCATCCAAGTGCCAAAAACAAAAAAGATAGCCAGCCAAATTGCCTTTTTCTCTAATTTTATTCGTATATTTTAATTTGTTTTGTATAGTTGTAGGGGGTTCCATTTTGACATCTTAACACAAATCTCGTGAATGAAGGTTGCAGACTTGCAGTGTACATGGACTCGATGTGTAAAAAGTATAATTTTATTAATATTTTTTTTGCAAGTTAATTTTATTTTTAAAATATTTTTTTGGAAGGTGTTAACAAATTTTTGGGAGGTGTTAACCGACCGACCAACTAACCAATTATACCCTATTTCGCTTATAATAGATAGTATAGATAGATATAGTTAGATTAGTCACTTGAATCTTTTTATAAAAAGAGTTGTAAACGCTATTTACTTATAAATTTTATCCTTGTATTTTAAATTTAATAATTGACTCTAATTAAACTTGATTAATATCCTATGTCCATATATTGAGATCCAAATTTTTCTAACTTTCATTATAATATCCTAAAATCCTGTCCTAATACTTCGTAGGACTCTTAGGTTCATCTCATGCTGCTATTTGTTTATGGAATTTTCTTCTACCTTTATAACAGAAAGTAAACATTATGTATAACTAATCTATTAAAAGTGTTAAATACTTTGAATGATGTAATATATATATATATATATACATATATATATATATATATATATATATATAGGGTCTATATATATATATATATATATATATATATATATATGGTCTTGTTCTAATAGAAACTAACTTAGAATAGAAACTAGAAACTAAACCTAAATTAAATATTTCAAGCTAATCTAATGACCAAATTAGGGGTACTCCAATACAAAAAACGTTTAAAATTATTGTCTCTATTCAACAAAAATTTAAAAAAAAATTTTAAAAAAAGTTACTGTTCACGTGATGACGTGGCACGTGAACAGTAACTTTTTTTAATTTTTTTTTTTATATTTTTGTTGAATAGAGCCAAGAATTTTAAACGTTTTTTGTGAAGGTGCCCCTAGCGGGGCCATTAAAATAAATGAAATATAATTTATTTAGTGTAGGTTTCTAGTTTCTATTCTAAGGTTGGTTTCTATTTGAACGCTAGCCTATATATATATATATCTTGACCTTAGGCCCAAAAACAGATTTTGTTATAAATTGCTACAAAATCAAATTATTGAAAAGTAAAATAAAACATAAAATCCGAAAATAATAAAAACAACTTTAGCATAAATATAAATTCATAGTTACGTCACTCTTGGGTATTCTATTAGCACCTCCAAAAACTATTTTTTATCCCATTCAGACATAAAATATTGGCTTTAAAATTTTGATCGGTGGGATAGAAAATATATATACAATTTAGAGCTTCTTTAAAGATAGTAACACCATATTGAGAGTAAAACTTAAGTCTCCGAAGAATCATGGATTGTCACATTTTGTCTTTTTCATATTGACTGAAAAATTACTTAACTAATATATACGTAGCAAATACAAAATAAAGGGAGATTATAAAAAAACAGTTTCATGATTTATTTACATATATAACTTACTTTCGGATGTTGTGAATTCAGAGTCTTCTTCTTCCTCATATTACCTAGAACAAAAACACTCATATTTTAGCATTCAAAAAAAGAAATTTTAATAATTAAGTAGCATAACGATAGTAAAGTGCAAAATCAAAACGAAAATGCAAAATCAAAACAAAATTTGCTAGAGAACGGTGAGCTCTCAGGAACACGAGTTTTGAGGCAAAAACCGTCATAAGATAATTTGGTTGTGTTGTATATATATACGATAAAATATTTTACTAAAGGAAGTGTTTCATATTTTAGGAAGGTAACGAAATTTATTTTGTTAAAAATAAAGTATTTTCAAGCTATAAATTCAGAGATAAAAAAGGAAATTATAATTATTAATATTTATAATTGCAAATCTCTACAAAATTAGAAAAATGGATTTAAGCAATTTAAGAGGCGCATATATTAGCAATTTTTTATAAATTAATTGTAATTTTTACTTCGAGATAAAGTTTAAGAAGTCTCCTACGGTAGCAAATATTTATTATACAATTATAATTTTAACATTAAAAATTCTTCGCAACGGCGTCATAATATTTCTATAAATTCTATAATACTATATGGATCATTTTTATAATGTAAAATAAATAATAATAATAATAATAATAATAATAATAATAATAATAATAATAATAATAATCATCATAATAATAATCATAATAATTTCAACACTATAAATTAGTCATTTGAATCTTTTTATAAAAAGAGTTGAAACACTACTTTCTTGTGATTTTTATCCCTATATTTTTAATTTAATAATTGACTCTAATAAAATTTGGTTAATATACATTGAGATCCATATTGAGGTCCAATTTTTTTTTCTAATTTTCATGGTATTATCCTAAAAGTCTATTATGCTCTTTCTTAGACCCATGCTAATATCTTTTATGAGATTCTCTTGTATTTTTGTAACAAGAAATAAAGTAAATATTACATATAACTCCTTTAAGCCGAAAAACATATTAGTCAAAAATCAAAATATTGAAAAGTAAAATAACATGTAAAAAAAATTTAAAAGTTGAATACAATAAAAACAACAAAACCAATTACATCATAAATATAAATACATAATCAATTTATTTTTTGGTATTGCATTGACACCTTCAAAAACTTTTTTCTATTTCATTCAAACATAAAATATTAGCTTTAAATTTTTGATTAGTGAAATGAAAAATATTTATACAAATTAGAGTTATTTAACGATAGTAATACAATATTTTTAAATAAAACTTATATTTCGGGGGACGTCATGGATTGTCACCTTTTATCTTTTTCGTATTAACTAAAAAGTTAATCAACTAATACATAGCAATTACAAAATAAAAAAAAATATAAAAGAAGATTTCATGATTTATTTATATGTATATAGGGCCTTACTCTAATGTAAACCATTATCAAACTAAAAACTAGAAACTAAATAAAAAATTTCTTAAATCGCGTCGAAATATAGCACATATGTTATGTAAATTGATCGTTGGGAGATGGAGAAAAATACAGTGAAGTTAGATTTCAAAAAAAGCCCACCGATTTACAAGAAAAATCAGAATGGAGGGGATTATGTGAGATTATGTATGGGAGGATGTATTTTAATTATGTGTGGTGCTTTTAGGGGGCCATTAGATTATATTGATCTAAGAGCTTAGATTAGTTTCTTGTTTCTGTTTTAATTTTAGTTTCTATTTGATCACTAGCCTATCTATATATATGGCTTACGTTCGAGCATTGTGATTCGTAGTCTTCTTTCGATCTTTCTTTATTTTCATATTATCTGAAACAAAAATACTCATATTTGAGCAATCGAAAAAACAAATCTCAATCAATAATATAACGATATCATAAAGTGTAAAATAAAAATGAAATTTGCTAGAAAAGCGGTGAGTTCGGAAACACAAGTGGTTTATTTATATACATGACTTATGTTCGGGTATTGTGATTATCTTCTTCATCTTCTTATTATTTGAAATAAAAACATTCATATTTTAGTAATCGAAAAAACAAATCTCATTCAGTTGTATAGAGATCACATAAAGTGCAAAATCAAAACGAAATTTGCTGATGGATTTGGGAACATGAGTTTTGGAATATAAGCTTTGATAAGATAATTTGGTTGTGGTGTGTGTATATGATAAAGTATTTTATTTCAAGAATTTTTTCTTATTATTATAGTAGGTTGGTAAAACTTTGCTTGTAATAATGTATTTTCTAGCTATAAACTCTGAGATAGAAAGAAAATTATAGTTATAAATATTTAAAATTATGAATCTTTACAAAAATTAGAAAAATAAATTTAAACAATTTAAAAGACACCTATGCCAACAAATTTTTATAAGTTAATTGTAATTTTTACTTCGAGAGAAAGTCTAGGAACTATTCAACATTAGCAAATATTTATTAGACAATTTTTAATATTTATTAATTAAAAACATAAAACGGGAAATTGTAATTATTAATAATAAAAATTCAAACTTAAAAAGGGAAATTGTACTTATTAACACTAAAAACATAAAACTGGAGAAGTTATAACTATTAACAGTAAAAATTCAAACACAAAAAGGGATCACATAATTATGAACACTAAAAATTCGAAAAACTTAAAGGAAATAAATTTTTAACATTAAAAATTGCAAAAATCTATAAAAAATTAAAAAAAATTGAACTGAGCAATTTGAGAGGCACCACCTCATCACCCTCGTCTTTTCCTTTATATAATAGTATTGATGATTGATTTATTATTAAAACTTATATCTATTAATATCTCCATCCTTAAATACATCATACATGTCAATTTTGATTTTTTACTAATTAATCAAATTGATCAAAGTTTAACTAAATTTATATGTATTATATAATTGTGAAAAATAGAAAAAAATATATCTTTATACGTTCCTTTTATAAAAATATAACATAATTAACCAAAAAACTAAATTTAACATATTTTAAAATGTAACTTTCAATTGTTTAAAATAAAAAATTAAAAAATTATAAATGTTTATTTAAAAAATAATCAATTTTACCACTAAAAATTCAATGGACATGTAATTAAAAATATAAGAATGGAGAGAGTATATCATATATAAAGAACTTCTATATATTATATTCATTAAAATATATGCGTTTGTTAAAACGAGAAATATGGATTAATTTTTGCTATTATCATGCATAATAACTCCTTTTTCTCTCCTTAATAAAACTTTATTTTCAATTTTTCATCCACTCACATTTTCTACTCTTAATTGCAAACATCGCTTATGACATATATAAAAATTATACTCAACCATTGCAAACATTGTTCACCGATGTAATCTATTATTAACCATTTTTATTTTAAAAAAAAGGCATTTTTTTATCTAATTATAGCAAATTAGCTTGATAAGCTCTCAAATAACATCAAATTAGTTTGATGTTATTTTTGAAAAATAACCCCCGAAACATTGAATAACCAAAACAAATTGGAGTATTTTTGCAAAAAAAAAAAAAAAAACAAATTGGAGCTTTGCGGTAGAATACTATAGTCATGTGCGACTCAGTACTTGCCTTTTCTTGGTCCGGGTGGACCAGAATACTATAGTTTCCAAAAACAGCATATAAGCGTTGGCACTGTACTTTATCGAAGCCCAAGTATTATTAGAATCAAAAGCCCAGGTGAGGACCACATTCCCATATTTATTCTCACATCCGCTCCTACGTTTTTTTCTAAATTCAAGTAACTTGAAGGTCTTCTTTGCCACTAGGCCAATATAAATTTGGGATATAACTTGAAAAGGCTTCTTTACCATTGCAATAGTCGACGTGCTTCGTTTACCTGCGATGATTGTGAATGCTAGCTGCTGATGGGTGAAGAGATTTACGGAATTGTCCAAATAGAGGGTGTTTGGTAGGGATGGCAAAAAAATCGACGGATACCCGATCCGAAACCCGAAATTTTGGATAATCCGAACCCGATTTTTTGGATTTGGATTTGGATTTGGATTTGATTTTCAGACCCGAAAATTTTTGGATTTGGATTTTATGAAACCCGATCCGAAACCCGAAACCCGATCCAAACCCGACCCGAACCCGAAACCCGAAAAAAACCCGAATATATATATATAGGCAAGCGTTCAAATAGAAACCAACCTTAGAATAGAAACTAGAAACCTACACTAAATAAATTATATTTCATTTATTTTAATGGCCCCGCTAGGGGCACCTTCACAAAAAACGTTTAAAATTCTTGGCTCTATTCAACAAAAAAATAAAAAAAAAATTAAAAAAAGTTATTGTTCACGTGCCACGTCATCACGTGAACAGTAATTTTTTTTTTTAAATTTTTTTTATATTTTTGTTGAATAGAGACAATAATTTTAAACGTTTTTTGTATTGGAGTACCCCTAATTTGGTCATTAGATTAGCTTGAAATATTTAATTTAGGTTTAGTTTCTAGTTTCTATTGTAAGTTAGTTTCTATTAGAACAAGACCCTATATATATATATATAGGGGGCTACTCCAATACAAACCTCCTTAAAATACAAACCTACAAACCAAGCATAATCTAATATTTCAAGCTAATCTAATGACCAAACTAGAGGTACCCCAATACAAAAAATGCTTAAAATAATTGGTTCTATCCAACAAAAAAAATAAAAAAAATAAAAAATAAAAAAAATTCACTGTTCACGTGATGACGTGGCAGTGGATTTCACTGGTTAACGGTGCTTCGCACCTTCTTGTACGGCGCTTCGCGCCTTTATCATTCTAAAGTTGTAAGGAATGGCAATCAATGGTAAAGGCAATAGACGATTGATGGGTGTGTCGAGAGCCTTCGGCCCTCATGACTACCTAACTCATCCGTTTACTGTCTTAAATGCTTCGCATTTCCACGGCAAGTTTTTTTTTTTTTTTATATTGATAAAGCCAATTATTTTAAGCATTTTTTGTGAAGGTACCCTTGGTGGGAACCTTAGAATAAATGAAATATAATTAATTTAGTGTTGGTTTGTAGGTTTGTATTTTAAAAGTGGTTTGTATTTGAGCACTTACCTATATATATATATATATATATATATATATATATATATATATATATATATATATATATATATATATATATATTATTTATATCCTAAATTTAATTTAAAATTTATACTTATACACATCCAAGTATTGATGCTAACTATTTTTCTAATAATTTGATTTTCCCCTCTTTTTTAAGTAGTTTGTAGAATTACTTGATAAATTAAATAAAATTAGGAAAAAAAGTCAAAATTTGATTTGAAATTCATACACAACCAAGTAGTCATATTAAGTACTAACTAATTTTGATTTAAAATTTTTTTCCATTTTTAAGTAGTTTGTAAAATAAATTAAAAAATTAAATTAAATTAGAAAAAACCATAATTTGGATAAAAATTCATAAATACCCAATTAGTCATACTTACCATGATTCTATGAACACTACAAAACAACTAAAAATAGTAGTAGTGGTAGTAGTAATACTAGTATGGATGTTAGAAATTTTAGAAATTTCAAGTTTAGTGACTCGACTAGGGTTTCTAGGGTTTCAATTTTTAATTTTTTTAAAAATATTTCTAAACGATCCAACCGTACGGATGTTAAGATCTATCATTTTCAATGTTATTGCCAAAATTTCAAAGAAAAAATAAATTTATTTGCTTTTATAATTTAATAGTTAACTCGTACTCTGACTAGTAGTTAGTCCCTAAACAAGGTTTCGTCACTGATTCGTGTTTCGATTTTTTTCAAAATATTTATCGATGATCCAACCGTACGGATGTTAAGATCCATCCTTTTAAATGTTATTGCCAAGATTTTAGAAAAAAATAAATTTAATTGATTTCGTAATTTAACGGTCAACTAATAATTTGACCGGTACCCCTAACTATTATAAATTTAAAGAATTAGTTATTAATTTATAATTTCAAAATAAAAAAATAGAAGTTATATATATATATATATAAATTTATATAAAATGTATAATATATAATTTATAATGTATAAAAATATATGGTATATATATAATATGTATATTACATTATTTATAATATATAAAATATTAAAAATGTATTGTTTAATAATCATAATTCATAAAAACGACAATTACATTACATTAGGGATTAATCTGAATTGGGGGTAGTTCTATACTCTATCAGTATCACTCTATTCTTTGTTCACTCTTCACCTAGACACCCACTCGACGTCTCGACTGAAAGTACGAGTCGAAACACTGAGCCGCCGCCACCGCGATACTGCGAGTCGCCGAGTCTGCGTTACTTCTCTATTCGAATTACCCGGTTAGTACTTAGTATTAACCTTATCAATAGATTCGTTTTGTATCTTAGATTCAATAGATTCGTTTATTCTTATCTTTGAATTCAATAGATTCGTTTTGTATCTTATATTCAATAAATTCGTGTTTTTTTGTTTAATTACTTAGATTCAATAGTCTTATCTAGTTTATTGCATCTTAGATTCGTTTTTTTTTTAATTACTTACCTGGTATGAGATTCTACATTTTAATTCGTTTTCAATAGTCTTATCTAATTTATTGCATCTTAGATTCGTTTTTTTTTTAATTAATTACCAGGGACACCTTGAAGTTGGCCTAAACGATAAGGGTAGACTGGACTCAGCAGCAGTAAGTTGTGGAACTATCTTAGATTCTTGTAAACTGTTATTTACGCATATATGTTCTGTTTTCTTGCAAGAGAAATTGTGTGAAGTGATAACATTTTTGTTTCAAAGTATTCACTTTTCGAATCTGCTTTGCAGGGTCTGATGAAGCAACAGAAGTGGGCAAAAAGCTCAGGCAGGAATTCCTCTGCTGTTTGTTTGTATGGTGGCATTTGTCTGGCTTGGTTACCTTATGCACAAGCAGTAGATAACAGTTTTGGTTAAATGATGCGAGGACTCTTTATGAAATATTACTGTAAATATTGTTAAGTACTTAAGTTGTAAGTTGATACTTTGTATTGATCATGGTCATGGAAAAACTTAAGACTGTATCTTTATTTGCTACTGAAGTCTGAAATGTGAAATGCAGGTGATCAAAAAAAAAAGTGAAATGCAGACTTTAAAATTCGGGTTTTTATTTTCGGGTTTTGGGTTTTTATTTTCGGGTTTCGGGTTTTTATTTCGGGTTTCGGATATTAATAAAAAATTTTCGGGTTTCGGGTATATCCGAAATCCACCCGAAATCCATTGGATCGGGTTCGGGTTTCAGTTTTCGGGTATTTTTCGGGTTCGGGTTTTATCCAAAAAATCGGGTTTGGATTTGGATTTTGCAAAACCCGACCCGATCCGACTCGATTGCCATCCCTAGTGTTTGGCTGGGGTTAAAGCTCCGGCTTAAAGTAATTTTTGACAACGGTCTGTTTATGTAATAAGTAAGAAATGACTTAAAAGTTAAAAAAACAGTAAGCTAGGAGTTGATTTATTTTATTTTGATGATTTTATTGGATAAAAGTTATTATCTTCATTCAAATTAAAAGTTTATTAAATTTATTTTTATTTTTACATTTTTAAGAATTCATAAGTTACCCATTATAAAAAATTATCCAAACAGATATTAATTTAAAATTTTTCCTTTTCATTTATCACTTTAAGCAATTTTAAATCATAAATAATAATTTTAAGTTAAGTCAAACCATAATCATGATAATTTTGGGCGCAACACTAACGAATCAAATAATTTTCCGAAAAAGTATCTAAACTGACATGACAATGTAGAGTTGGTCAAACAGAAAAATTTAATTGATAGAGTTTCATATGAATGCAATCATTAATTACAATATCGTAAGAAGATATATGATTCCTTTTTGTAAATTTATTTGATTTCCTAACATTTTTCATATGATATTAAAAACCCCATGTGTGATCCTTTATTAGTGATTTAATATTTTACATAATTTGATTAAATATATTACATATAAGTTCACTTTCCACTTAAATTTTGTTATTAAAAAAGAGAAAAAGGATCCTGAGATATATCTTAGGGAACTTTTCCTAAGATACATATAAAATAATCTTTAAATCTTGCTGGACCCGCAGGACTAATTAAAAATCTCTGAAATTACTAAAATACTCACCCCATATTTATATATAAAAAGCAATTAACTTACCTGAGATATCTCAGGCTCCCTACTCTCATTAAAAAAAGCGGGGTCAATAAAAATAGAATAATTGTGCTTTAGGAAAGGTAAATATACTTTGAATACTTGATAAAGTTTGGAACAACTAAAACAAAATTATGTAAGATTCTATTCTTCTACATCCAATATTTAGTTTAATCAAGACGAATATCTACTAAATGATGTATTATCTTCAAAAAAGATAACTCGAACTATATAGGGCGAGGTTAAAAGGATGGTCTATGTTTTGTGTTACACTTGCAATATTCTCACAGGCTTTACAGAAAGCAAAATGATAGGTACATTTAAGGGCTGTAACTTTAATTAGAAGAATCAATTAACTGGATATCTCTATAATGTTCTGTAAGATAAATTCCATATTCAAAAATACTAATGACCTAATTCTTTTACTGTTATTTAATAAATTAATCTCTTTAGGATGTACTGATTCGGTACTAGAAGATGCATGCATGACTGAATCGTCCATGTTTTTTTAATTGTTTTGATAGCTAAAGTTTGCACCATTAACATTTCAGTTGATTCTCTCTTTTTTTCTTTAATTATAATCACATTTCTTGTTTTGTTTGGTCCAAAAAAAATTCTCGCATCTAATAAAGATGATAATTTTAATGTAGATTCTGATAATGTTTTTATTATATACCCAAAATATTTTTTACTCTGTGCTGCATCCGATGATGTTTACCGATATTTTGCTTTGTCCGTCAACTTGGATTTAGTCATAGATATGATGGTTGGGCTTGGGACATCATTATCGTGTAATTAAGTTTAACGTATTATACAACTAGTACATATATCCCCACAGTTTTTCTCAAGTTAATCGAGGGGCTTCCACTGGATTTTTTATGGTGAAAAGTGATTTTGTTAATTTTTTTCAATAAAATCTAATCTTTTGGGTATTTGTGTATTTCTCCTTTTAAAATATGTGATTTGTCTCTTTTTTTGAGTGTTTTGTTATGTTCTTAATTAGTCATGTTTGGGATTGTCTGGTGTTGGATCAATTGAAAATGATTTTGTTGATGTTTTTGGGATCTGGAATGGCTGCATCGAAGATGGGACGGTGTCGATGATTACAAGAGCTCATCTTTCACAACCAAAGATTGTTCATCTTTTGAGGGTTTTCACTTTCGACATGTCTATAGTTGGTATCCGGCATGTAGATAGTTGGGGTGTCATTCCTCTAATCTCATTTTATTCAATTGGGGCTTCATACTGGACTAATAACGGTTGTTATGTGATAAGGTCAATTGTGATGCTGCTTGGTACAGTTTGGATCGCTTGGTATGTCTTCGATTTCTTTTTTAATTTCAAGAAATTTTAAATTCTACTCCCTCCGTCCCTCTCATTTATTTACAGTTTCTATTTTGGGACGTCCCTCTCATTTCTTTACATGCCATAAATAGTAACTTTTAACAATAAAATACATTATTACATCCAATATTTCACTTCACTTTTTCAATACTTTACACTATTACACCCACTACTTCACTTATTTTAACAATAAAATCACTATTACACCTACTACTTCACTTATTTTAACAACAAAATCACTATTACACCCACTACTTCACTTATTTTAATCATAATCCTTGGTCTCCGTGAAAAATCCCAACGTAAAGAAACATGAGGGAAGGAGAGAGTATATGTTAAACGATCAGGAAACAAATTAGCTAATTGTTTTAGTTTGTTATTTGTTTTCCAACCTAGTTGTATCAGCAGTCGGGTATTTATCCCAGCTTTGTTGTGATTTATTGAATGAAAATTGCTTTATTTTCTGGCAAAAAAAAATAGTATATATAATTAACAAGAGTATCCTGGACTGAAAACACCCTCAGGTTTGTAAAGGCATAATACACTATTAGCTTGTAAAATGTATGGAAGATTTTAAATATTTTTATCCTAATATTTAATATTTTTATCTTATTATTCATAATTTTACTATTTGCTTTTTAATTAGTAAGAAAATAAATTATAGAAGATAATGAAATATAATAATACGTATTTGATAGTAATCTAAACGATAATCTTTTGCTTGTATATTAAATATAGATAAATAACTTTCTAAATTTAATATGTTGTTGACAAGAATAGAACCTTGAATTTCTTGAAGTAGTTTATAATATAATAAAAATATTTAATAATAATATGGTGAAAATATTATAAAAAGAATATTATAAGAGTAATCTATAAGGTATTTTATATAATTTTAAGAAAAATATTATTTTAACATTGCATATAATAGTTTTCATTAATGTGTCTTAAAATTTATAAGATGATATAAATGTTTAATAATAATATGTTATTAACGGGATTCGAACCTTAAATCTAAGAGTATTTTATATATTATAAAAAGAATATTCTTTTAGATTACATAAAACGATTCTCATTAATCTGTCTCGGAATCCCGGAATCCCTGTACCAAAAAAAATGTACCAAACTACCAACCAACTATACCCTATTTCGCTTTTAATTATATAGTATAAATAGATAGATAAGTCACGGCTATTTTTGTAAATATAAAAAGATAAATTCTATTACTATCAAAAAAGCCATTCACCATTTATATTATAAATCAATGTAATCTTATGTAAGTGCCCTGAAATCAACGTTAGGATCATTTTTCTCTAATATGGAATCAATTAATTTGGTCATTGGAAACAAAATGAAAACGAGAGAGATAGTAATATTTTTGGTACTATTGCATATGTTTTCGTATTGTTGTTTTAAAAAAATTTAAAATTATATCAATCCGACTTTAATTAACAAATCAATAAGTGTCCTTAGATGTATATAATTCTTTTTAAAAAAATCATTAAAAAATATATTTGATTTATTATCATATTTAGTTTTTAAGTTTTAAAACAATAAAATAGTAATGTATAGTTTTTTAATATTTTTAATTTTTGAAAATTATTAGTCATTACTTTTTGAGGAACGGACGGAGAGAATAAATGTTAACAAATTAAGTTGAAAAATGTCAAAATAATATTTCATAATTACCTAACATGTATACATGCTAATTTTCCTATTAAAGAAAATATCATTAAATTTTTTGAAAGAAAATGTAGGAATAATTGAAAGTTTGACTTGAGCAAGGCATGTGAACTACCAAAGCATAGAGCATCTTATTTTAGGAGATGAAAAGATAATGTGGGATGGAATTAGAATCAATTGGGTCGGCCTCTAATGAAAAGCTAGAAAACAAGAAAAAGATTACATTTATTTTACTTGTGTTGGAGAAGATTGGAATTTTCCAACATTATTTTGTATGCAATACAATTGGCCATGCATGATGCATGTTTAGTGTCAACTAAAAGTTGAGAATCATATTATTGGTTATGATCCCTCTCCTGAAAATGAGTTGCTACTTGGATCAAAATTTTCCTTATCACTTACATGTTGTGTAAAAGCTTCCACTTTCTTTATCGGTGATTCATTGCTATTTGTCTGATTTTTTTAGATACTAATTTATAATTCATGCATAATTTTTAATATTTAAAATTATATAAATTATATTATTAAAAAAAATTCTTAATATTTATATTCTAAAATTTATTTATATTAAATTTGATTTTCATCAGATAAATTTTAATTTTTATTGAAAAAAATAAAGAATTCTTAAATTTGAGCATAAATATGTAAAAACTAATTATTACACACGATAAATTTACTATTTTTGTTCTATCTTTAGTTTTAAAAATCAGATTTAAATGATTTTATAGGCCATGCAAAACTCAAGAAATTAGGTTTAATAATTATTATCCAACTAAAACTACTCGAAAATTGAAAAGAAAAGTATGGTTTGCCCATACTCTTTTGCTGCAGTACTAACAAAAAATTGGGTATTTGACAGAAAAATGAAGAGAAAAATCTATATATTGTAATTCAGTAAAAGAGTAACAATAACAAGTCGAGTATTTAGACTTTTTTACAATGAAATTTTAGATAATGTGATTTTTTCTCTCCATTTTTAAGTGAGAAAAAGAATAACAATATATTATCGAGTCAAATACTCCACCAAAATTAAATTAAAAAATTGATCCTAGAATTTGTCAAGTCCATAGGAAATTCACTTCGTAAGGTTTGATATTTATGAACAAATTAAAACCGATTTGTTTGGTTGAGTCATGTTTCTTGTGAAACCCTTTGACGGAGAATTTTAAGAATTTTTATTCATATTTCATAATATTATATATTTTATTATATTTAAATAAGGGGTACAATTGTCCAAAAATAAAAAATATATTTACCGTCAATTCATATTTGATTGACAATTATAATCATACATTGATCATAAAATCATCCATTAGCATCACAAAATTTCACATTATTTTCATCATTTTTTGTAAAAATACTCAATATTATGGTATAAACAAAATATAAGATAACAATGTTTAGGAGTAGAACATTCAAATACAAGTAAATTCAATTGCATAACTTTAAAATTTATGTGCTTAACTTCAAAATTTGGGTGCATAACTTTTAAATGCAGTTGTAGAACATTGAAATTATGGTATAAACAAATATGAGATTATAGTGTTTAGTAGTAGAATATTGTAAAACAAATAAGTTCAGTTGTAAAAGTTTGTAAAAAAAAAAAATTAGTTTTAGAATTTGATGTGGAATAAAAACTAGGATGTATTTATTACGTATTGAATGCTAGGGTTAGGGAAATCTTTGAGCTTTTATGGCTGATCAAGTGTTTCGTGACTCAATTCGGGTCCTCACAAGATGCCTACGTATCTTGCAAATATCAAGAATCAAGTCAATAAAACGTAGTTCTGGTTTAGGAGGAACATGTACCCGTTTAAGATAAACTTCTGGATCCTTCCATGAGGAAGGCTATTCGTTTTGGACTTGTATGACTTGAGGACTACTCCATGAAGAATTTGGGTTCCCATTGGACTCAAGTACGGAGCCCTACATTGGCTGATTTATTTAATTACGAAATTATTATTATAATTAGGGTTTTAGGCCTCATAATTGGGCTTTGACCTTGGACCATTCTTGGTTCATTTAATGTATCATTAAATGTGTCTTTAGGGCTTACTTTCAGCCATATCATTTGCCCCCTAACTTCTAAGAAAACTGATCAGGTTTTTATTGAAGTTGAGAGGTCTATGTACACTAGTGTTTCACATGTATCGTCTTAAATGTAAAGTGTGGAGCGACTTACACATTTACGTTGATTTGCCTTATTTGAGGCTTACTGATAATTTTCATGTCTCATAGAGAATTACTTATAATTTTCTTGTATTATCGAGGATTTTTCCTTGTGCCAATAGGCATTTTTCTTCATTGATTTCTAAAATATTTTTTGGGCTCATTGCCTTTGGAAATAATTTTGTAAATTTTTTCCAAATTTATCTTGGAATTTGAAATTTTTCCTCCAATTTCTCTCAGGAAATACTTATTTTTCTGATTTTTTTGAAAGAAATCATCAAAAGAAATGTAGAAACCTTCGACCAGGATTCCTGGTCGAATTTCGACCAGGATCCTGATCGACTTATCTCTCAAAACAGCATCCTGCTCGAAACACATTCGACCAGGATTCCTGATCGAATTTCGACCAGGATCCTGGTCGACTTAAGTTGTTTTTAAGTTGTTTCTGTCACCCTGCTCGAAGCCTTTTCGACCAGGATTCCTGATCGTATTTCGACCAGGATCCTGGTCGACTTAAGTCATTTTTGACATTACGCTCGAAGACCTTTCGACCAGAATTCCTGATCGACTTTCGACCAGGATCCTGGTCGACTTAAGTCATTTTTGTCATCTTGATCGAAGACCTTTCGACCAGGATTCCTGATCGAATTTCGACCAGGATCCTAGTCGAATATTTTTGTAATCCAAAATATTTTCCTTGGATTTTCTTTGCGGGCCCTGTACTTTTAATGGGCCTATAACTTGGGCCTAAATACTCTTTTGGGCCTACCTTGTGTTGTAAACTTTACTTGGCCTTTTACTAATGAATCTTGATCGAAAATCGATCAGGATTCTGGTCGACTTAAACACTTTTTTGCCATTCTGGTCGAAGATCTTTCGATCAGGATTCCTGATCGAATTTCGATCAGGATCCTGGTCGACTTAAGTCGTTTTTAACGTTCTGGTCGACGCTATTTCGATTGAAATTCTTGATCGAATTTCGATTGGAATTCTAATCGAAAATTTATTTTAAATTTTCTTTTAATTTCCTTATTGATCCTTCAACGAGCTAAGTCTGAGCTTATTGGGCCTACTGGGCTTAATGGACTTATTGGACCTGTGGCCAATTTTTTCGTTATCTTTTTGGATTATAGTTAATCCAATACTTGTAATTCTTTTTTTTTGAAATTTCTAATGTAGTTTAGAATATTCCAGATCCTTCCCTTGTTTGGGCCTATGAGCCTTTCATGGGCCTTAACCGGCTATTGCCGGTCACCTACGATTCCAACCGGCTATTAACCAGTTGAAAAATTTCTATAAAAGAGTGGAGTGAGATTCATTTCTCACTTCAAACTTAAACATTATACTTTCCACCAAAATCATTCCTTAAACCTTTCTTAATTTCTCTCTAAATTAAGCGATTTCCGGCGGTTTTTCTCAGCGAGATTCATCATTTTCTGGGTTTCTTTGAAGAATCTTCATCCTCTTCACCTAATTTTCTGGGTTCAAGCATCCTTCTCTTGAAGATCAATGGCTGATAAAGCTGCACAACGCTTGGCTAAGATGAACTCTACTTTTAAAAGAGGTAACGACATCAAAATCCGTTCATCTTACATGAATTTAACTCAGATGATCAATGTTCATGGGGACGAATTCCCTACTTTATCTGATTTAGATGCATATAACTGCTGTAACAAATTCCATGATGAGGATTTTATTAAGAATTATAATAAAACTTATAATGTTAAACCTCCCTTTAAACTTTTTAAAGCTGGGCCTGGCGACAGGCCTTGCCATTGGAGGCCCAATGGGCTTTGTATCTGATAAGTGGATTTTATATCTACTTGGCACATTCCATATCGGTTTAAATTGGTGTATTTGGACTCAAGTTTGTGGTATTTTTGACGTGTTTTGTTTAGATGTGCAGGTTCGCAAGGATATCGACTAGGGTTGCTGTTTCCGTCAAGTTTGGAGTTGATTTATGATATGGAATGAAGAACGGTGTCTTAATATTAACTACTAAGAGGGTTACAATTCAAGGAATTGAAGACGGGAAGGTCACGCAAGAAGAACGGGAGAAAACGGCTCAGAAACGAAGAAAACGGAGAAAAATCAGCGTTCGACAGGATGTTCACGCGCTGGGAGCGCGCTCAACGGTAAATTTACATGCTGGGAGCACGTATTGTGCACTGGGAGCGCGTAGTCCGACCAGAAAAATCCTGAAAATGTCCGTTTTGCCCCTATTCAAATTCTATTTGTATTTTTGGTATCCAAACCTATTTCTAGTTGTATTGTAGGTTGTTTTTCTTGCTTGGCAAGATATCTAGGCCTATAAAAACACATTCTAGCCTTGTAAATTGTATCGATTTATTATTGTAACATAGAATTGCAAGGGAGAAAAGTGGAGAAGAATTCAACGCTCGGTGACAAGCACGGATTTAGATCTACTTCATCTTTTGTATACGTTGGATCATAGATTTGTTTTCTCAACTCTTAGGTTTAATAATATTATTGTTTCTTTCTTCCATCTTTTGTTTATTATCTTGTTTTCATCAAATCCCATGACGATGAACGGTTCAATTATGAGCTAATCGTTGTCATGGGATTCTAACGGATTTATGGAACTTAGTATCTTGATTGCTTAAAGATCTGTTTGTGAAGTATATTTGATATCCTCGTATGGTTATGCTTAATTGAGAGATGCGTCGCGAACATCTAATTTGTTAATCTCTTGTGAAGTGAAAGTGGATCATGAGATTTAGAACTTGCCATGCTAGCATAGGTTCATAATTGTTTATCAATATGATTCGTGGTGTGAGATAAAAATACTTATACTGCTCTATGTGATCTTTGTGGATAACTTGCTCTTCAACCGTTATATTTTCAAATTCTATAGATATATAGGGTCTAAGCATAATTGGTGTCTATTCATCTTCTATCTCTTTTGTGGATGTATGTTTAGTTTGGTATACGTGTGCTGACAGGTAGCGTGTACTTAATTCGTGTTATCTGATCAGATATCAAAACTATTACACATAGTGATTAAAGGCATCAGATCTAAGCGAAGTATTTAATGAAGTTAGGATCCCATGTTTTATCTCATATAAGTAAATCAGTTATAATCTCTTTAGTTAATTAATTCATAGTTTAGTAATTTGCTTCTTAGTTTAATTTAGATAATTAAAAACCCCAACTTGTTATTTGTCTTAGCAGTGGATTAAAACCATACATTGTTGCATAGGCGTATTTACTGATTAAAACTTAACCAGATCTCTGCGGAACGAACTTTAATTATATTACTTGTGACCACGTGCACTTGCGTGATTTTGTGTTAACAAGTTTTTGGCGCCGCTGCCGGGGATCATCGGTGTTTTATTTTGGTTTATGTGCTTGTCAATAGTGGTCGTTAGCGTTCACTGACTCGGATTTCTAACTTAGTTTGTTTGTTTTGTGGTGTTTCAGATACTTGGGTTTGTATGCGAACACGTTTGCAAGTTCGTTTGGAAGAACTGGCGGAAGACGATCTTGTAGAGAATATAGAGATTAAGAAAGAGGAATCTGAAACTACAGTAGAGATGGGTGACGCAGCAGTAGCAGTCAAAGCTTTGAAGGATATCTCAGCCAAAGATCAATGACATACAATCTAGTATTGTCAGGCCAGCTATTACAGCTAATAACTTTGAGATCAAGCCGAGCACAATTCAGATGGTGCAGAATTCGGTTCAGCTAACTCAGTTTCAACAGCAATCTGGCGAGTCCTTGTGTGAGGCTTGGGAGCGATATAAGGAGATGCTGAGGAAGTGTCCACATCATGGCATGCCTGATTGGATGGTCATTAACGGTTTCTACAATGGGTTGGGAGCACAGTCTAGACCTCTACTGGATGCAGCATCAGGAGCAGCTCTGTGGGCTAAGAGCTATGATGAAGCTTATGAGCTTATTGAGACGATGGCTGCTAATGAATATCAAAATCCAACCCAGAGGCTCTCTCAAGGCAAGGTAGCAGGTGTGTTTGAATTTGATGCAGCTACAGCAATAGCAGCTTAGCTGAAGGCTCTTACTATGAAGGTGGATTCTCTTGCTAATTATGGAGTTCAGCAGGTTGCTAGCGTTTGTGAGCTATGTGCGGGCGCACATGAGACAAATCAGTGTGCTATCTCGGCTGAATCAGCACAGTTCGTGAGTAATTTCCAGAGACCTGCTGCACCTGTTCTAGCCACCTATCATCCGAATAACAGGAATCATCCTAACTTCAGCTGGAGCAACAATCAAGGTGCTCAACAACAACCTTATCAACAGCAGTTTCAGGGACAGCAAGCGATGCCATTCAATCAAGGCTACCAGCAGCAGTATGCTCCAAGGCAACCATATCAACCTCCAGGATTTCAACAACAGCCCCAGGCTAGTGCGGGGCAATCTTCTAATGAAAAATCAGAAATGGATGAGTTGAGGATGATGATTAAAAGCCTGTCAGTTTCTCAAAAGACCTTGGAGAACTAGATGGGACAGCTTGCAAGTGCTTTACTTAGTAGGCCACAAGGAACTCTTCCTAGTGATACAGAGACTAATCCAAGCAGGAGAAACAACAAAGAAAAGGTGAAGGCCGTGACTTTGAGATCGGGGAAGGTTACTTCAGATCCTAAATCAGCCACTAAAGAAGATGAAGAAGTGCAGAATCAGCAAGTGGAAAAATCTGCAATGCCTGAAATTGAGAAATCTGACTTAGTAGCTGATGAGCTAGCTGGTGAAGTAGAGAAGAGCAAGGAACCTGTTAAAGCATCTCCGGAGCAGTCTACAAAGAATACTCAGATCTATCCTCCTCCTCCATATCCTAGAAGACTCCAGAAGCAGAATTTGGATAAGAAGTTTGCTAAGTTCTTAGAGGTGTTCAAGAAGTTGCAGATCAATATTCCTTTTGCGGAAGCTCTTGAACAAATGTCAAGCTATGCCAAGTTCATGAAAGGTATTCTCTCTCGTAAGTTGAAGCTCGAGGAATTAGAGACCGTTGCTCTAACGGAAGAATGCAGTGCTGTTCTGCCACATAAATTGCCTCCGAAGCTAAAGGATCCGGGTAGCTTTACTATTCCATGCACGATTGGTAATCTATCTTTTGAGAAGTGCTTGTGTGACTTGGGAGCTAGCATCAATCTCATGCCCTTATCAATGTTCATGCAACTTGGTCTAAATTGCCTCCGAAGCTAAAGGATCCGGGTAGATTTACTATTCCATGCACGATTGGTAATCTATCTTTTGAGAAGTGCTTGTGTGACTTGGGAGCTAGCATGAATCTCATGCCCTTGTCAGTGTTCATGCAACTTGGTCTACCAGATCCAAAGCCAACCAACATCTCTTTGCAGTTGGCCAATCGTTCAATTACTTATCCTAGAGGCATAGTGGAGGATGTCTTGGTGAAAGTTGATAAGCTCATCTTCCCTGCTGATTTTGTTATCTTGGACTTTGAGGAAGATAAGAAGATTACCATAATCTTGGGAAGACCATTCTTGGCTACGGGTAGGACCTTGATCAATGTGCAGAAAGGGGAACTCACCATGAGGGTGCAAGACCAGAATGTCACTTTTAATATGTTCAATGCGATGAAATTTCCACAGATGAAGAGGAATGCTTGAAGGTGGATTTGGTCGATTCTGCAGTTGCAACGGAGATGGAGCAATTGCTTAAGTCAGATTCTTTGGAGAGAGTGCTAGTTGGTGATTCTGATTTTGAAGATGAGGAAGTAGCCGAACAACTGCAACAATTGAATTCAGCCCCTTGGAGGAGGAAATTTGATTTACCATTCGAATCTCTTGGGTTGGGAGAGCTGAAAAATTCTGAGGGGCGTCTTAAACCATCTATTGAGGAAGCTCCTACACTTGAACTCAATCCATTGCCCGAACACTTGAGGTATGCGTTTCTTGGTGATGCATCCACATTACCGATTATTATTGCTTCTAACTTGTCAGGTAGTGAGGAAGAAAAGCTCTTGCGAATTCTGAGAGTGTTCAAATCAGCCATTGGTTTGAGTATAGGAGATATCAAGGGAATCAGCCCTTCTTATTGCATGCATAAAATTCTGCTAGAGGAAGGAGCCAAGCCTATTGTTGAGCATTAGCAGAGACTCAATCTGATTATGAAAGAGGTGGTGAAGAAGGAAATTCTCAAGTGGCTAGATGCGGGTATTATCTATCCTATCTCAGACAGTTCTTGGGTGAGTCCGGTTCAATGCGTGCCTAAAAAAGGAGGCATGATAGTTGTTGCTAATGAGAATAATGAGCTCATCCCTACTCGGACAGTCACGGGATGGAGAGTTTGCATGGACTATCAGAAGCTCAACAAAGCCACTAGAAAAGACCACTTTCCTCTTCCATTCATCGATCAGATGTTAGACAGATTGGCGGGACACGAGTATTATTGTTTACTTGATGGTTATTCGGGCTATAATCAGATTTGCATTGCGCCGGAAGATCAAGAGAAGACCACATGCACATGTCCTTTTGGCACTTTTGCTTTTCGTCGAGTTTCTTTCGGACTTTGTGGTTCTCCAGCCACTTTTCAAAGGTGCATGATGGCTATTTTCTCAGATATGATTGGCACGAATGTGGAAGTTTTCATGGATGACTTCTCAGTTTTTGGTACTTCATATAACGAGTGCTTGCATAATCTCAGCTTGGTATTGAAGCGTTGTGTGGAGACCAATTTAGTACTTAATTGGGAGAAGTGTCACTTTATGGTGCAAGAGGGGATCATTCTTGGGCACAAGGTATCTGGTAAAGGGCTTGAAGTGGATAAGGCTAAGGTGGAGACTATTGAAAATCTTCTTCCTCCTATTTCTGTTAAAGGAATTCGCAGTTTTCTTGGTCATGCGGGGTTATATCGGCGATTCATTCAAGACTTCTCGAAAATCTCTAAACCTTTGTGCAACTTGTTGGAGAAGGATGTTCCTTTCAAGTTTGATGATGAGTGCCTTGCAGCTTTTGAGCTCTTGAAGAAGAAATTGACTACTACACCGATCATTACCGCACCTGATTGGGAGGAACCGTTCGAGCTAATGTGTGATGCTAGTGACTATGCTGTAGGAGCTGTGCTTGGGCAAAGGAAGGATAAAGTTTTTCATGTGGTTTACTATGCTAGTAAAACCCTCAATGATGCTCAGCTTAACTACACCACTACGGAGAAAGAGTTGTTAGCAGTTGTCTATGATTTCGAGAAATTCAGGTCTTATTTTCTTGGAACAAAGGTGATTGTGTACACGGATCATACAGCTATTCGATATCTCATGTCGAAGAAGGATTAAAAGCCTAGATTGATTCGTTGGGTGCTTCTATTGCAAGAGTTTGATGTGGAAATCAAAGATAGGAAGGGCTCAGAAAATCAGGTGGCGGATCATCTCTCACGTTTGGAGGACCACGGTAAGAATTCGCATAACAAATCTCTTATTAACGAATCTTTTCCAGATGAGCAGCTTTTTGGAGTGCAAGATGAAGAGCCATGGTTTGCAGATTTTGTGAACTATTTGGTAAGCAATGTTATTCCTCCAGATCTTTCTAGTGCTCAAAGGAAGAAGTTTCTACATGATGTGAAGTGGTACCGTTGGGACGAGCCATTTCTATTTAGACAAGGAGCAGATCAGATGATTAGACGATGCATTCCGTATAGTGAGACGGAGAGTGTGTTGCGAGATTGCCACTAAACTGTTTATGGTGGCCATTATGGTGGAGAAAAGACAGCAGCTCGTGTGCTACAAGCAGGTTTCTATTGGCCTACCTTGTTTAAGGATGTTCATCGGTTTGTGATGAGTTGCGATCGTTGTCAAAGGGTTGGCAATATATCTAGAAGGAACGAGATGCCTCTTAACATGCTTCTTGAGGTGGAGATCTTTGATGTTTGGGGAATTGACTTCATGGGACCGTTTGTTTCTTCATGCAACAATCAGTACATCTTGCTAGCAGTGGATTACGTGTCTAAATGGGTCGAGGTTAAGGCATTGCCGACCAATGATGCTAAGGTGGTATTGAATTTCTTGCATAAGCAAATTTTCACGCGTTTCGGGACACCACGTACTATAATCAGTGATGAGGGGACACACTTCTGTAATCGTCAGTTTACTACGTTAATGGCGAAATATAATATGACGCATCGCGTTGCCACTGCTTATCACCCTCAAACGAATGGTCAAGCTGAAGTTTCTAATAGAGAGATCAAGAGAATTCTGGAGAAAGTAGTGAATCCGTCTCGTAAGGATTGGTCATTGAAGTTGGATGAAGCTGTGTGGGCGTACAGAACTGCTCACAAGACTCCTCTAGGTATGTCTCCGTTTCAGTTGGTTTATGGGAAAACATGTCATTTGCCTGCAGAATTAGAACACAAGGCATATTGGGCGTTGAGAAAGTTGAACTTGGATATCAAGGCGGCAGGTGCAAAACGGTTGCTTCAATTAAATGAACTTGAGGAATTTCGTGAGCAAGCTTACGAAAATAACAAGATGTATAAGGAGAAGGTCAAGAGGTGGCATGATAAGAGGTTGACGCCCAAGGCATTTGTACCGGGTCAACAAGTGTTGCTATTCAATTCTCGCCTCAAGCTTTTTCCGGGAAAACTCAAGTCAAGGTGGTCGGGTCCATTTATTGTTAAGACGGTGTATCCGCACGGTGCGATTGAAATTTATGAAACAGTGTAACACCCCCAGATCCGGGGTCCGGGATCCGGTCGTTACGGTCTCCAATTTTGTCCACAATACTTGAACTTACCTCAATATAAAATAAATTATATCTTTATGACCCAACACAACAATATAAAACACACCCGTTATAGTCCCAGAGATGAAACTAGAGTAACGACCAAATTTTATTAAACACATTATGAGTTCTTACAACCCAAAAGAGTTACAATATGAATACATACTCTTTGCCATCCATTTACATAAGTCATACTAGTCCATATATTTAGTACTGAAAGAATGAATCTATCCTACCAATAGCTTTCTCTTCGGCTCTGGTAGTCTCATCGTCCTTGCCAGCGTCGAGTGCGCCTTGTGCGAGTCATCTGGTCTAGCTGTTGTTGTGATATAATAATAAAGCAAGGGTGAGCAATAGCCCACCAACAATAATATTTAACTGAACGATAATATATAACAGTTCAAAGGTATCTTCCAAACCATATGCCATGCATTTACGGAAATGATGCCAGTATAATATGAACGATGAAGTTACAAGGTAACTCAAAATGTAAATATATGTGGGAATATCTGCTATGTCGAAAATAAGCAAGATATTATCATTTATCATATAAAGAGGAACTTGCAAGGAAAATATTGCAATTCCAGTTATTAACATTTTTCGAAGTCCTAGAACCTGAAAGAAGTTTCTTCGATACGTGTTGTGGAAGACACCGTCAACCTGAAAGAAGTCTCTTCGATACGTGTTACAGGGAATTCCCAATTTGGGAGATGAACCAATACTAGAGTTATCACGCGCCAGCTATCCCACTCCCTGATGATCAGTCCGGGATGGTACAACCCAATATAGTTTACTACCGGTAGAAGGAAGAACTGACGGCTCCACTTGTTGATTGCCTTTAATAGTAACTCTCTGACCAATGGTTAGGCCTTGTGATGGACCGCGCGACTCGGCCTCGTACACACGACTCCTAGTTTGAATAAATCCACAGCATTGAAACGTAGAGTTTGTCCTCCCTTCCCCAAGTGAAATACTTGTTGATAAGACTCCACAAAGTAGTCGTATCTAGTTGTAAAGGAAAATTCACCAACATTTCCCAAGCTTTTGCTTGTTAATGGATATCAACTTGTTCCAACAATCTTACCCCTCGAATGATGAGAAGGTACACACAGACTTAATGAGTCCATAGCAACCAAGTTGCGAGTGCAAAGGATAAATTATGACCGGGAAGTCAACAAGATAAATAACCTTGCTCAAGTAGGTTCCCCTATAATATGGAAGTTTGAGCGAGCATTTAAATCCTTTTAAGATAGATTTAAATGAAAAATAAAAGAGTAGGGAACCTTTCCTTGATAAAATAATCGTATCAAGACTCCAAAATATTTTACATAATATCTGGAGGTAAAAGGTAATCTCCGAATAATATAAATCATTTTAAAAAGAATTTAAAAGAATTAAATAGATATTCCGAGAATATTTATTAACTCCATAATAATTACGGAATATTATTAACTCATAATATTGCTCGTAAGTAATCCTCGAATGAATATATAGAATTATATACTAAATAAATCACTCCTTAAATAAATATTCAAAATAATATTCATTAATATTTAGACTCCAACAAGTATTTAAAATAATATTCAATAAATGAGTCAAACTTTAAATGAATATCTGAAAAAAATATTCCTTTAATAAATAATCTTCAAAATGAATATCCAAATAATATTCATTTAGTAATCAAAACTTTAAAGGAATATTCGAAAAAATATCCCTTAAGTAATTAGAACTTCCAATGAATATTTTAAAATAATAATCATTAAGTACATAAACCTTAAATGAATATTCGAAAGTAATATTCATTTAATAAATAACATTCTAATGAATATCAAAATAATATTCATTAAGTAATCAACTCTAAATGAATATTCGAAACTAACATTCATTTAATATCTCTCGACTGAGATAATACTCGAATAACATTCCTCGAAAGATTTCCAACTAATTGATACTTTATGGAAATATAAATAACGTTTAATAATAACATTCCTCAGACAAATAATAATCTGTCGTTGGAATCCCTCCGGGTTTCCATGACTATCTATATCTCAAAATACCGACTCCCGGTCTGTATTTAAGAATGAATATCATATGCCCTACGCTAAGGGTCTTATCAAAACAATCCGGCTTATAACTTATAATTCGTATCTAGTCTATAAGCCAATATCAATTCATTGGAATAGGTATCATAATATAATTTGACAATAGGCATGCATGCTATGGCATATGTAAAATGGCAATCACACACACACACATATATATATATATATTATCACAACAACAGGTTCAAAGTTTTGAACACTTGCCTGGTAATCAGGTGTGGGTGGAGATAGCGTGTCCTGGGTCTGCTCGGTGATCTAAAAACAATCAGAACATTCGAGATTAACCACTTAACATGTTTTAAAAGTCTAGGTATAACTTCACTAAAATCGAATCACGTTTTCGAATTATCTCGTTATACACCTTTTAGTGTAACTCTTTTTATTACTGATATGATCCGACATTTGTTCGTTATTACGACATGTCATGCACGGTTTTCTAGAGGTTAACGAAAATCGGACACTACGACGGCTATAAATCGGACGTTTCCAAATTGTTACAACAATCACCAAGCCACACCGGGCATACATACATCTTATACACATGATTCTCATCTCAAAAAGTCTAGAAATATCATAGTTCACCATCATATTCATTATATCTCTTAGATCAATAAAGCTAATTACATAATCATACTTATAATACACCATTTCATAACTAATCTCAAAATCATCCAATAATCATCAAAACATAAACTAAGAGCTAGGGTTTCTTGAGATGATTACCTTCCTTGGAGTATGTACTAGCCTTACTAAGCTTGATCTAGTCCTTGTATAGCCTTAACAAAGCATGGATCAACCAAAGAAAACAAGAAATCAAAGATTAGTTCTTGGAAGTTACTATTCATCCTAAACTTCTAAAAATCATAGAAAATTGAAAAATAAGAATTTAGCTCTCAAATTTTTACCACATCTTGGGCTCTTCATAAGCTTTGTTTTGAGTCCTAGATCATCAGATATGAAGCTTCATATGTAGGGTTTTGAGCCCTCTTTTTCTGCTGGACAGAAACTGGGCAGATTTGTTTCCCCAACTTTGAGCATGCATTTGACTAGGCTATACTACTTTGTTGGCCATGAAATTTTGAGAGAATATTACCCATGGAGTGGAGAGTCTATGGTTAAAATTTGGTGATTTTATCATGGATAGAAATGGAGATATGAATTTTTCTTTAAACTTTGTTTCTGCTGGCAGTTTGTGTTCTTGGTTGTTTTCTTTTCTTTTGCCTTGTTTTGTTTGGCTTGAATTCATCTAATCTTGCATGATACACTTGGTTATGATAATATCTTGTATAAATCACCTTTATTAAAGGTGTGATATAATGGATGATGAAATTGGAGAGACATGTGTTGATTTTTGTGTGGTAAGATGGTAAAGAGTGCTAAGTACTTGGTTTAATCTCTAAGTGTTCTAGTTCCTTGCTAACTAGTTGGTCCCTAGATATTTTCCTTACTTGCACATGCATGCCTTTGTTCTCTGCTTGCTCCTTTGTCCGGTTATTGCTCGTTTCGATTGATCGTTCGTAGGAATATTTCACGGATTTCTAATTATGGTTTACCGGGAATCTTCTTAATATTAATACTATCATTCTCCATCTTTCTTACTAACTTTCGAATTTATATTCCTTAAACCCCTTCGTTAAATTCTTAAGTCTATCAGTGTCCAGGGAACTCTCGGAGAAAATAAAAGTGCGGTTTTTCAGAATCCGACAGCTTTTACATACACTTATTTTCCCCCTGGATCACTAATACGAACTCGGAAATCCGTTCCGAATACTTCTATATAGTGTCGTCTCATAATATTCTCATTTCCACCAAAAACACTATTCATTCTTTTTTTCTTTACTCATCCTCTTAGGGTTGTACAATTGTCCTTGATCTCTTTCGATCGTTCCTTAACCTTTTTACGGACCCACTGGACAAATAACAGATATCGATTTGGATGACATAAGAATAATCTTCTTCTTTAGAATTATCAAATCTTAATTCCCTAGGAGATAGATAATTCTTATCTAAAGTGTCAACCAATAGTATTCTTCATGGCATATAAACATTTGAATCCAAATCTATTCCTTTCATTCATTATCTCAATTGTTACATCGTAGTCGTAATCGCTATTCACCATTACCTCAGTACATAATAAAAAGTTTTAATTATATCCAAAATTTGGGGTTCTTACAGTGTTCCCTCCTTAAAAGGATTCCATCCCGAAATCAGGTAGGAAGCAAAGAGTCGTTTGTCTGTCGTTCACTTTTTAGCTTCCCGGTCAACTCTTAGTCGTTCTACCCTTTCTCAACACATCTTCCAGTGCTACAATCCATACTTTATCCTTTTTCCATCAACTTTGTCACTTTTCGTACAACACACTATCCGGGTTATGCTCTTACTCAGTCTTATCCTTATTGATACCTGCAGTAACATTGGTATCACTATTCCACTGCGAATTTGGAGGTAACCTCGCTCGCATTGTGCATTTCCTGATCGCTTTAATCTTCGCAATCTCGATCAATATATAGAAGTGGAAAGATTTATTGAGAGATCACTATGATCAATGAACATTTGTTATATTGCATAGCTAGTACAGAAGGGGGCCAGCCTTTAGTACTTGACAAGCAATTAAACAAGTTATGGTATTCCCCTTAGACTTCTATCACATAGACAGATAGTCACATAGCAGTACCTTCCCTCCTTAAAGGGTTGTTCTTCTCAATTCATAAAGAAGATGAATAAGAGAGAAGAAAAGAAAAGAGTTCTAAAGTGTTGTGGAATAAAAACTAGGCTACTAGTATTGCGGCTAGGGTTTATGTATTTAATGTAAGGGTGTGTGAGCTTCATGCTTTAATGGCTGCTCTTGTGCTCGTGGCTGATTCTGCCTTCACAAGATGCCTACGTACTTTGATGAATATCAAAGATCAAGCCAAAAACGTAGTTCTGAGGTGAGGGGTCTGACCCTTTATATAGGCTGAGAAGCCTTAGAATTAAGGTAGGAGTTGGAGACTTAATAGATAAGTCACCTCCTTGAGGAAAGTTCTAGATCTATTCCTTATAGGAATCAGTTTCCATATAGAATTGGATGCCTTATAGGATAAGTCTGAAGGAGATATTATCCTTATCCAACTCTTATTTGCTGAGCTGTTTATTACCCTTAATATTAATTACGAAATTAATATTATAAATAGGGTTTGGGCCCAACTGGTGGGCCCCACGTTTGACTATTCCGGGTATAATTAATACCACATTAAAGGTGTCTTTAAGGCTTACTTTTAGCCCATATCATTTGCCCCCCAACTTCTAGGAAAACTGATCAGGTTTTCCTTGAAGTTTTATCTGCCTTTCGTGAGACTTGGGTCAGGGCTTTGTACACTAGTGTTTCACGAATGTCGTCTTGATGCAAAGTGTGGAGCGACCGACACGTTTACGACGATATGCCTTATTCGAGGCTAAGCAATTTCCATAACTTTAGTTACAGAGTCTTTTTCTTCAAGGAATTATCTATGAAATTCCTCGTATTTCCATTTTTATCCTATTATGGTACCCACAGGTATCAAAATTCCATGTCTGTGAAGATTTGCTGTCAAAAAATCAATTTTTATAGCAAATTTCGACCAGGACTGAGTTTTTTCGATCAGAAATTCGACCAGGAATTCGACCAGGATTCTGGTCGAAACAAGGCCTTCTTTTTATTCCTGATCGAAGAGATTTTCGACCAGGATTCCTGGTCGTTTCGACCAGGATTCTGGTCAAAATAAGGGTCCAATTTTGCTCTGGTCGAAGGGTTTTTCGACCAGGATTCCTGGTCGTTTCGACCAGGATTCTGGTCGAAATAAGGGCGTTTCCAACGCTTTGGTCGAAGAGTTTTTCGACCAGGATTCTTGGTCGTTTCGACCAGGATTCTGGTCAAAATAAGGGCGTTTCCAACGCTTTGGTCGAAGAGTTTTTCGACCAGGATTCTTGGTCGTTTCGACCAGGATTCTGGTCGAAATAAGGGCGTTTCCAACGCTTTGGTCGAAGAGTTTTTCGACCAGGATTCTTGGTCGTTTCGACCAGGATTCTGGTCGAAATAAGGGCGTTTCCAACGCTTTGGTCGAAGAGTTTTTCGACCAGGATTCTTGGTCGTTTCGACCAGGATTCTGGTCGAAATAAGGGCGTTTCCAACGCTTTGGCTTTGGGCCTATTCTTATGGGGCCTGATACCTTTCTTTTCAAAATGGGCTTAACCTTATAGTCATTATTGGGCCCGTCCGGGCTATTTGAAACCAAATCCAGGCTTTGTTGTCTATGATATTTTTCAAAAATATCTATAATTTTCTTTAAAATATCTAAGATATTTTTCAAAGGTATTTTCCTAATAATGTCCTAGAATTGGGCCTTAATTTGGGCCGGTTTCATGGGCTTTTCTGACCTGTTACTGTAGGTTTTTTGACCGTTTGGAGGAATTTTAACCGGCTAAAAGGTTGTATATAAGAGTGAGAGTGGAGAGTTCACTTTCTCATTCTCACTTCTACTCAAACACTTCACTAGAAATTCTCTCTGTAGTTATCTCTATTTCAAGGCGATTTCCGGCGAAAGTTTTCTTCGAGCTCCTCCCCTTCACGGTGGTTTCTGGGTTTCTTTCTTGAAGATACCTTCACTCCTTCATAGTTTCTGGGTTTTCTTTGAAGATTTTCTTCAAATCTTCAAACTTTCTGGGTTTTTCAAGAGCTTCGAATCTTTTTTCAAGAGCACCAATGGAAGACAAAGCTAAGTCTCGCCTTGCAAAGATGAATTCTGCCTCCTCCAAAGGTACAATCACCATTCGCTCTTCTTACACATCTCTAGTAGATATGTTAAATCAACGTGGAGATGATTACCCCTCTTTGCCAGAATTAGATGCATATGACTGCTGTAGCTCTTATCATGATGTTGATGAAATCAGTAGATATAACAAGCTTTTCAAAATTAAATCACCTTATAAACTTGTCCCAGCCGAGCCAGGTGACAGACCTTGTCACTGGAAACCCAATTCTTTGTGTGTTTATAGGGAGAGTCTAGTGGCTGGCCTTCGTTTTCCATTTCATGAATTCATTCCTAGACTCTTAGCTGATGTTCAAATTAGTCCATGTCAACTCCCGCCAAACGCGTGGAGAATTATATTATGTTTTATGGTTTTGTGTCTTCGACAACAACTCCCTTTATCAGTTGCGCTTTTTCGCAAACTTTTTCAATTTTACAATAGTCCTGCCACGAACCCTGGCTGGGTATATGTTAAGCTCCGTCCTAGAGTTCCCCCAATTTTTAATGGCAAGTCAATTCCTGATAATAATGCGGGCTGGAAAAATGAGTTCGCATACTTAGAATGGGATGGAGGTGATTGGGGCACTCTCTTTAGGCAGACATTCTCGAGAGTCTCAGATGGAAGTGCTAAGGGAATCGTCCTTAGTACCGAGGAACAGGCCGCTTATAATACTTTGACCGAGGCAGACGGTAGTTCTATTACCTGCCTAAGTCTTTTAAATGAGGAATCTCTAAGGGGAGTAGGCCTTTCCAGAGTTTCTGAGCGGGGTAATTTTCTTACTGGTCTTTGCCATTTACTTTTTATTACTGAATTTATTCCAACTCTCTTTTTGGTCGTTCTTGCAGTTGCGAAATTGATTGTGGAGGCTGCACCCTCTCCTGATGAAGAGACAGCCAGGATGGTTCGGGCTAAGAGGGTTGCTGACCCTCGAGGGAAAAACACGGAGCCTCCTTTTCTGCGCCCCCACAAGGTCCATAAAGGAGAGTTGAGATATGGTGACATAGCTGGACTGGAGGGGAGCTCCCAGGTTAACGTCCAGTCAACGGTTTTCAGGCCTCCCTGGGGCTTCAGGAAGCAGGATTCTGTGGTGGGCTCTACGAAGCACTCCATGGATTGGTCTTTAAACTCAATTACCACCCCTGATTATAAGGACATGGTCCTTGGTGGAGGTATTGGGGAGTCAGAGGCACTCGGTGCTCAGGCTCTCGCTGTGGTAAGTCTCAAACTTTTATCTTTCAATACCTTAACGGCTTTTAAGTTCACTACTTGATTTCAAAGCTAACCTTTCATGCAGGCTAACGTCCATTTCCAAAGCTTGGTTCATAAAGCCAAAGCTTGGAAAGAGAAGTCTAAAGCTTTTGAGTCTGAGTCCCAGAAGAAGACTCTCCATATTAACCGTCTGGAAGAGCAAATAAAGAAGAAAGATGAAGAGATGGTAGGGATGCATGCGGAGCTGGTTGCCCTGAGAGATGACAAGGAGAAGCATATTGATGAATATCTGGATTCAGATGAGTACAAGACTCTCATGGATCAGCATGATGAGATGCTCTTTCCTAGTCAGTTTTCTGATGGGTGGACCAAAGCCCTTGAAGCAGTTCTGAGGCAGCATCCAGGGTTATTCTTGCCTTCTGCTTTTCCTAGCCCTCACCTTCCCAATGCCTTGACACAGGGGCCTGGTTCCAGTGAAGAGCTGTTTGGGGAGGATGACACTTTGGTTAAGGAGCATGCTACTGCCACTACTTCAGCTTTGGATCCCGAGCCTACTCTAGCTCAGCCTGGTGCTGCTATCTCTGCCGACGAGGGGTCTACTACTGAGACTAGCTCTGAGGATGCTTCTCCTGCTAAGGAGGCCCCTAAGGCCCCTTAGGCTTTATTTATTTATCTTTTGCCTTTCTGAACTCTGGGTTTCAACCATTTGACTTAATAGCCTTCGGGCCTTTGTAATTTTTAACTTAACTATTTATGCAGTTTATTTCCGTCCATTTTTCTTGCTTTTGCTTTTGCTTTTGAGTACTTGGCCTCCTGGCTGGTACTAAACTTATAAGTCGGTCCAACATTCGTCTTTCGTTTGTTTTAGCAAGGAAGGATAACCAATAGAGAAAACAGAATAAATTCCATTATGCTGTCAAAGGACATTAATAAAATGGATTCAACCCTTACATAGATACTCTATCAACTACTGGGAGCAACATGCTCTATAATGGTTTCATTCGAACCTTATTACTAATAAATAGATAAAAGTTCAAGCCTTTATCAAAAGACCTCAAACATAATAAACTTTGAGGTTCACAGCATGCCAAGTCCGGGGCACCTCAACCCCATCCAAGGTTTCTAACTTGTAAGATCCTCGTCCTAACACCTTCCTGACCAGATACGGTCCTTCCCAGTTTGGTGCTAACTTTCCTTTTTGGCCAACTCCTGAGGCTTCAATCTTCCTTAGGACCATGTCGCCTTGTCGAAAAAATCTTTCTTTAACTCTCTGGTTGTAATGAAAAGAGGCTCTCTTCTGATACTCAGCATTCCTAGCATTAGCTTCATCTCTAACCTCGTCAATTAAATCCAGGGCCAGTCTCATCCCTTCTTCATTAGTTTCTGGCTCATATGCCTCGATTCGAGGTGATGCCTGCATGATCTCCAAGGGCACAACAGCCTCGGCTCCATAAGCCAGCAAAAATGGGGTTGCTCCAGTTGTTACCTTACAAGTGGTACGATACGCCCAAAGTATGGGCAGCAGTTCATCTACCCAAGTGTTCCTAGAGCGCTCGACCCTCTTCTTCAGTCCATCAAGGATAATTCGATTAGCTACCTCAGCTTGCCCATTGGCTTGTGGATGTGCCACTGAGGTAAAGCGGAGCTCAATCGCATTCTCTTCACAATACTTCTTAAACTCCTCATTATTGAACTGTGTCCCATTGTCTGTCACAAGGATTCGTGGGATTCCGTATCTGCAAATGATGTTCTCCCAGAAGAACTGGGAAACTTGCTTGGTGGTTATCTTGGCCAGGGGTTTAGCCTCAATCCACTTAGTGAAGTAATCAATGGCCACTATCAGGAATTTCCTCTGTGCTGAAGCCATGGGAAAGGGTCCAAGTATGTCCATCCCCCACATTGCAAATGGAATGGGAGAGTTGATAGAGGTCAACATCTCAGGCGGTTGCCTCACAATTGGGGCATGCTTCTGGCATCTCTCACATCTCTTGACATAGTTTTGTGCATCAGCCAACATCTCCGGCCAATAAAACCCTAAACGAATTATCTTGTGAGCTAGGGCTCTGCCCCCCAAATGTTGCCCACAGATCCCTTCATGAACTTCCTCTAATGCTTCCCTTGCCTCTAAAGGCCTTAGACACTTCAAGTACGGGATGACAAACGACCTTTTGTACAGAATACCCTCAATCAAAGTATATCTCAACGCTCTTACTGAGAGTTTTCGTGCCTCCATGGCATTGTCTGGGAGCCAACCGGTCTCCAGGTGTGCCTTGATAGGATCTATCCAAGAGCCTCCTATATCAATCGGTGCCACTAACTTTGCATTAATGGTTGGGGCCTTCAGGACCTGAAAGTAGACACTCCCAGCATAATTTTCTATTTCAGAAGAAGCAAACTTAGACAGGGCATCGGCCTTAACGTTTTCTTCTCTCGGGATGTGCTCAACATGACACTCCTCAAACTGAGACATAACAGCCTTCACCACTCTCAGGTATTTCGCCATAGTCTCATCCTTAGCTTCGAATTCACCGTTTACTTGGGATATCACAAGTCGTGAATCTCCACAAACTTTAAGGTTTTTGACCCTCATGATTCTAGCTAAACCCAAACCAGCTATTAATGCCTCATACTCTGCCTCATTGTTAGTAGTAGGAAAATCTAGCTTTAAAGCATACTCAACCGTGAACCCGTCAGGGCTTTGCAAAACCAAACCTGCACCACTAGAATTTGTTTTTGATGCTCCATCAAAATAGAGCACCCAATATTCCCTTAGATCAGGTGTAAGTTCCTCTTCTTTTTTCTCTTGCCCAGGGGTAGTCATTATCTCTTGCCCCCCGACTTCTTGGCTGTTAATAGTACATTCAACCACGAAGTCAGCCAATGCCTGAGCCTTGATGGCTGTCCGAGGCTTGTATGTGATATCGAATTCTCCTAACTCAATCGCCCATTTAATTAGCCTTCCACTGGCCTTAGGGCTATGCAATATGTTCCTCAACTGTTGGTTCGTCAGAACTTGAATCTTGTGTGCCTGAAAGTAAGGTCGCAATTTCCTTGAGGCAGTTACTAAAGCCAAAGCAAACTTTTCTATGGGTGAGTTATTCAACTCAGCCCCATGCAACACTTTGCTTACATAGTAGATAGGTTTCTGGACTTTCTCCTCTTCCCGAATAAGGACAGCACTCAGGGCTTGCTCAGATACCGCCAGGTATAGATAAAGAGTCTCTCCAGGACTTGGTTTGGTCAATAACGGGGCTTCAACCATGTATTTCTTCAATTGCTCGAAGGCCTCTTGGCTCTCAGGAGTCCACTCAAAATTTATCACTTTCTTCAATGCTTGAAAGAAAGGCAAGCACTTGTCACCAGACTTGGAGATGAATCTTCCTAAAGCCGCTACCCGGCCTGTCAACTTCTGCACGTCTCTTATAGAGCGTGGGGGTTCCATGTCTAAGATCGCCTTGATCTTGTCGGGGTTGGCCTCAATGCCTCTTTTAGAAACCATTAGACCCAAAAATTTGCCTGATCCAACACCAAAGGCACATTTGGCTGGATTCAACATCATCTTGTGGTGCCTCAGCACTTCAAATGCTTCTCTGAGGTGCTTGATATGGTCTGCTTTGACCAAGCTTTTAACCAGCATATCATCGACATAAACCTCCATGGTTTTTCCAATCAGATGGGCAAATATCTTATTCACCAATCGTTGGTAAGTAGCTCCCGCATTCTTTAAGCCAAACGCCATAACAAGATAGCAGAAAACACCAAAGTCGGTTATGAAAGATACCTTAGGGATGTCATCCTTGTGCATCTTAATCTGATTATAGCCGCTGAATCCATCCATGAAGCTCAGCATCTCATGTCCAGCTGTGGCATCTATCAACATATCTATCCTTGGCAGAGGGAAACAATCCTTTGGGCATGCATCATTCAGGTCAGTGAAGTCTATACACATCCTCCACTTCCCATTCGCTTTCTTGACCATCACTGGGTTTGCTAACCATTCGGGAAACTGAATTTCCTCAATAAAACCAGCCTCCAAGAGCTTATCCACTTCTTGCTTAATGGCCTCTTGCCTTTCCGGAGCAAAATTTCTCTTCTTCTGCTGTACTATCTTCCGATTAGGGTCAACATTCAATCTATGAGTTATAAGTTGAGGATCAATCCCTGGCATGTCAGCTGCTGTCCAAGCAAAAACGTCACTATTCCTTTGTAAGAACTCTATTAATTTGCCCTTCAGGGGTTCTTTCAAAGAGGCTCCAATATAAGTCACCTTCTCAGGGTCTCCTAGCTCCAGAGGGATAGGTATTAAGTCCTCCGCTGGCTTTCCCCGGTGTTCATCATCATCACGGACATCCATGTCTTCAATCGGGAGTACCTGCCCCCCGGTTCCGTCAGCTCTCAAAGCAGCCACATAGCAACTCCTGGCCATTTTCTGATCTCCTTTTTGTTCCCCAACACCATTCCTGGTTGGAAATTTGACCTTCATGTGATAAGTAGAGGCAACAGCCTTGAATGCATGAAGTCCGGTCCTCCCTAAGATTGCATTGTACGTTGAGGCAGCCTTAATTACTAGAAAGTTTAGCATCTGGGTGGCCTCCTTAGGTTCTTGCCCTATTGTCATAGGCAGATGAATGGTCCCTTCAACCTTGGACTCAACTCCATTAAATCCGTAGATTGGCATGTTAGTCGGGGTTAGTTGAGAGTCAGTATACCCCATCCTCATAAAAGCATCATGAAACAAGATATCGACGGAAGCTCCATTGTCTATCAGGACTCGCTTCACTTCCGAGTTTCCAATTACTGGAGTTATGACCAACGGGTCGTCATGGGGGAATTTCACCCCTTCAAGATCTGAATCATCAAAACCAATCACTGCCTCAGTCTTAGCACGCTTCGGGGCTTCTCCTGTGATGTGCATCACTTCCCTGGCATAAGCCTTTCGAGAGTTTCGGGTAGTGCCGGCCGCTGTTGGTCCTCCCCAAATCATATTGATTACTGGCCCTCGAGGCTGCGGGTTATGATTGCGATCGTTATCCCTCCTATCATTGTCTCTTCTATCATAATCCCTTTTCTGGGTTCCACGGTCTTCACCCTTAGTGAACTTGTTTAACTTTCCCTTCCGGATTAAAAACTCAATTTCATCCTTCAACTGTCTGCAGTCATCTGTGTCATGCCCCACATCCTTATGGAATCTACAATACAGATCTTTGTTTCTCTTTTCGGGATCACCCCTGAGCGGTTTAGGCCAGCGAAAGTCCTTATCCTTCTCAATGTCCAACAAAATTTGGCTCCTAGGAGCGTTCAACCTTGTGTAATCAGAAAACCTTGACCCAAAACCCTTCTTAGGTGATGAATCAGAGTCCTTGCCAGTCCGGGGATACTTGTCCCTAGCGTCGTACTCTTGTTCTGACTTTCTTTTCTTTGAATCATTAGAGCCCTTGCCATTACCTACTGTGGTTTCCTTCTTAATGCTGTCCTCAGCCTTGATATATTTATCGGCTCTTCTTTGGAGTTCGGCCATGTTCTCAGGAGGATGTTTTGCCAAAGACCTTTTGAAGAAGAGGTCAGTGGTTCCGTGTTCCAGGGCTACCATGGCCACCTTATTTTCCAGATCGGTGATATTCAGCGTCTCCTTGGTGAATCGCTTGAGATAATCCCTTAAGTTCTCATTCTTCCCCTGCACCACATACATAAGGGATGCAGAACTTTTCTCATGAATTCTCCCACTGATGAATTTACTGATGAAAGCAGCGCTTAGCTCCTTAAAAGAGCCAATCGAGTTTGCAGGTAGACGGCTATACCATCTTTGAGCCATGCCTGACAGAGTTTGAGGGAACGCCCTACACTTTAGGGCATCACTAGCAGGCTGCAGCAGCAGTGCGTTCGAGAAAGTTCTGACATGATTTGCGGGATCGCCCGTTCCATCATAGGCCTTAATAGTTGGCATCTTAAACTTCCTTGAGATGTGGGCATTCATCACCTCCTCGGTAAACGGAGGTGTGGGATCGTCAGGGTCCCCAAGTGGCACCAGATCTTTGGGGTTACTCCTGGGGGTTTCCACCCTCATAGCTTCTCTTGTTGGGACATCAGCCCTCTTCTGTCTTCTTGAAGACCTCTCCAAATCTATAACGGGAATCCTTCCTGAGATTGGAGGGGGTCGAATCAGACTCTGTCTTGCCTGTTCCCTTGCTATATCATCCTTCAACCTTTGGATCTCAGCCTCATGAGCCTTAATCCTCTCCTCAATCGTTTGTGGAGGCCCATCATGGATTCTCCGTGTTCTTCTTAGGGGTTCCTTGCTAGCACGTCGCCTCCTCGGGGCTTCATCTCGATCATCATCCTCAGATGATGATGAATCATCAGTATAGGGACCCGAGTAGTCATCATATTCTCGATCCCGGATCTGTAAGGCGTGTCCGCTCGGTCCAGGTTCCCTTCGTCGAGGGGGATAGTTAGGCAGTCCATACATAGGGTTGGTGTTCAAAGGGAGATCCGTAGTGTGGATCTGTACCCCCGTGCGATCAACGTTACCAAGAGGAGAAACCACCATCTGGAGAGGGTTGGTTTCTTGGCCTTGATGGACGATCACTGAGTGAGTCCCCTCTACATGGGGAGTCGTCCCTGGGGGTTGAGTGGGCAGAGGTTGAACGACCGTCCCTGTTGATGGGAGTATTTGTCCTTCCTCAGTGACGATGAGCGAATCTGAAGTGGCTGGTTGAGCAGAGTTAAGGGGCACGGCCTCGGTTGACGTTGTCCTTCGTGTTTGAACCATGGTTGATGTTGTCGTCCCACAGACGGCGCCAAATGTTGTGGAATAAAAACCAGGCTACTAGTATTGCGGCTAGGGTTTATGTATTTAATGTAAGGGTGTGTGAGCTTCATGCTTTAATGGCTGCTCTTGTGCTCGTGGCTGATTCTGCCTTCACAAGATGCCTACGTACTTTGATGAATATCAAAGATCAAGCCAAAAACGTAGTTCTGAGGTGAGGGGTCTGACCCTTTATATAGGCTGAGAAGCCTTAGAATTAAGGTAGGAGTTGGAGACTTAATAGATAAGTCACCTCCTTGAGGAAAGTTCTAGATCTATTCCTTATAGGAATCAGTTTCCATATAGAATTGGATGCCTTATAGGATAAGTCTGAAGGAGATATTATCCTTATCCAACTCTTATTTGCTGAGCTGTTTATTACCCTTAATATTAATTACGAAATTAATATTATAAATAGGGTTTGGGCCCAACTGGTGGGCCCCACGTTTGGACTATTCCAGGTATAATTAATACCACATTAAAGGTGTCTTTAAGGCTTACTTTTAGCCCATATCATAAAGGATTATAGAAGGTTTTCATGATTGTAAAATATCATACTCAGAATTTACCTCTGAACTATAGAGGTTTATCAAAGAAGAAAATAATCATGGTTATATCCAATACTATTTGATCGCAATCTCATGTGTCAACATATCTTGCTGCTTTGTCCACTATTCTATGGACCTATACTCTGGTTCAACCTTAGCACACTTACTTTTGGAAAATCTTTGAACCTCTCAGGTTAAATCTTAGTTTCTCGCTTGACACCATTGTTACCGACATTCCATGTCACGCTACTAGCTTTTTCATGTCTATAATATTAACACTACTAGGTTGTCATCCCGAGAATTCATCAGAAAACCCATTTATTAATCCATTCATAACATTCCTTGCTTCATATTCCCTAGTTGCTTTCCCAGTCTTTTATTTATCAATCACATCCTTCTTATTTTATGATTTTTATTTATTTCTGTTATTTACTTCCACCTTCATCTCTTTATTGAGACATCTTTTGCACTTTGTACCTCCTTATTGGTATCCCGTCACATTTCCTCTATAATCATTACATTATTCCAATTTAAACTCTCCGAAATGAATCTGGCCGATCCCTTTAACTTAGATCCGATATAATCTACTTCTGCCAACCTTGTTTCTCATCACTTGTTCTTTTCTACCCGTAGTTTTCCACAGGTTGTCTTTCGTAAGTCAGACCAAGTCATATATCTACCTGCTCGTACTCTTATCATCTATCGAGCATCTGTATTATACTAGCGTAGTCTTGCCACATGAAACACGTTACGATCCTACTGTAAGTTTTGGGGGGTAAAACTGGCTCGAATGCCACCTTCCGAACAATTTTAAACTCTCGGGTAGCCTAATAAGTCTCGGGCTCAACTGCCCTTCTCTCTAAGTCTCATTAATTCTTTCTACGGGAATACATTTAGCATCATGAATTATCAATCTCATATTCTTTATCTTGTTTGCGCAGAAGTACACTAACACAAACTTGTTTGTCATTCATCAACATGCCATTTAGTTTATCAATGGTAGCACTTTCTTTATCTTCACGTTGTCATCTAATTTCTTAGAAGAATCACCATCGCTTGTTGTTTACGTAGTGCATTAATAGCTAACCCTATGGGTTTAAAATCCCTTAGGGAGATAAAGTAATCACCATTCCTTATCCATAAGGAATACTTCTTGAACTTGATGTAGATATTACATGAAGTAGATAAAATTGCAGAAGAGTTTCAAGCATCGTAGCTATGTCCGGTTGATAAAAGTATCACTCATACCTCTTCCATAAAAGAATGGAAACTTAATGGTTTACTTCGTCAATTTTGTATCATGGTCCTGGTTTGCCTCAAAACGGGACCTTCTACGGTGTGTAGTTTGCTTAAGACAATATTGGAAATCGAATCTTTACTTAAACTATTATTACCGTCGATTCTTGCACATTCATCAGAAGGAATGTAAATTCCTCCACTCCGATATGACCTTCAAGGTCCTTCAAAAATCATTCTGTTTCTTCGGTATGAACATTTGTAATTATTCTTCTATACTTAGACTGTCGGCCACCTCATTTGCCTTTCCTGATACTAACAATTTCTTGTAATCCATGTTCTCTGGATACATTCCAAATCAAACTTTTCTACCTCATTCCCATCACTGTTGGGAGAAAGCATTCTCCCTTAAGCTCTGCTGAAAAAGAAAAATATATCTATCAGTCTTTTTCCATAAGTCATTGCTTCCACCTACCCGTGGGAACTTTATCACGTTTATTCCCAATCCTACTTAGGATACTTCCTTTCTTAGTTCTTTCTTGTTCTAGGATAATCTCAACCTTCTTTGGTTCAATCCATACCTCATCATGGTTTCATACAGGCCTCATCTGGCATTATTGCTATTGTGTCTTACATTCTCTACCAAACTTCTAGTTTGAAATTCAGAATTTTTAACTTTTTCCTTGTAAGGTTTCTTAGGTCGTCCTCATCATTCCTCTTGTATTTTCTAGGTACAGGGTATATCAAAACGTCATTGATCAATACTCTAATAATTCTATCTATGTCTTCTCCAGAACTCTTTCTAATAATCCTTATAGGTCATTGTTGCCTTAGCAAATCCAACTCATATCATCTGAATTCACAATGTCTTTATTAGGGTTAATACCATCCCTGGTGCCTTCCCCAGGGTTTGTCTTAATTTGTGGATATCCTATCCTTAATTCAACTTCCATCTTGCATCCTATAATTGGCAATCAGATCATGTATCCTTAATATGGGTCTCTTTTCAACTGTTCTCATTTGATAATTGATTGGCAACTTAATGCCACCCTCTTCTTTCAAAGAGTTGTCAGCCTATTTGGCCTTCCAAAAGGCAACGTATGCCTATCTGCTCTCTTACAGAACTTGGTAATGGTAGCAAGGATGTTTTGGAAGATATTGGTCGAGTTCAACGTGAATCTCTTAGTACTTATCGTTCTTCGCAAAGGTACTTGCCTCAGACAAAATTTCTACAGCATACTGATCCATCTCTGACCATTTCTATACTCTCTTCATAAACCTTCATTGTTTACTTCCCTTAATCATAATATATTCATGGTATTAATAATACCATAACATCATACATCTCAAGTCACTATACTTCTATTTTTACTCGTAATCTTGGGCAAACATATACACATGAATCACTTTAGTACGGGTGACCCCATTCCAAAAAGTATAGTAAATTCCCAATCCAAACATGGGTTACAAAGGGTTTAGTAGAAGATTGCTACGATCTCATTAATATTTCCTTTATATCAGAAGCCCTTGCAGTCGGTGCTTACTTAGAAGCAACCCTGCTTTGTCCTTTCATTGCTGGTCTAGTCACTTCATAATCCGTTGTGACTTGGCCTCAAATAGCCACACTAAAATAAAAATATATGATTTTAGGGGTTGGCTAATTAGCATTACTTTTCTAGCAATTGTCGGCATAGTGCCTTCTTTGATACCTTTCTACCTTTCCAAAACTTTACTTCATATAAGTCTTAATCCACTATTCGGCACCATCTCTGGTCACCTTTCCTCTATTTTTATCTTTTCAACTATTCTTATCAATCCTACGTGCCATACAAGCTTACCATTCCTGGCATAACAGCCTTTTCACTTAAGTCAATCCCGGAGTTTCTCAGTCCGGCTGGTTTCTTACTTACATTTCCTGTTTCCGTCCAATCTTA
Source organism: Saposhnikovia divaricata (assembly GCA_036435485.1). Classification (NCBI taxonomy): domain Eukaryota; kingdom Viridiplantae; phylum Streptophyta; class Magnoliopsida; order Apiales; family Apiaceae; genus Saposhnikovia; species Saposhnikovia divaricata. The sequence goes on from CM071599.1 coordinate 25,349,973, forward strand.
CTTCATCATATTATCTCTACCATCGATTGTAATACTCAGGGTCCGTCTACTAACCCATATGACGGCAACCTTACCCAATCCACAGGGTTCGTTCCAGTTCCCATTCTTTTTAATGATGTTCTTTGATAATCAGAAAGACAAGGTTTGCCAAAATTCGCTGAATTCCTTTCCAGACTCAGGGAAATTCTGGTCAATCTATCCATCTACTGGTAACATTTAAGGAGACCAGTTTCGAAACCTGAAGAATAATCCTATGAACCACCAAGCAGGTAGAACCATAAGCAGTCATCGTTAACGAAATAATCGTCATCAGATTGGAAGTTTAACCACTGGAGAGGAATCAATTATATACATTCCTTAGAAGGGAATTAACAGTTTCAACTGAAACATGACACAACGTCCTGATACCCATACGTCCTGAGATTCAATATTACCAAATGTCAATCTACTTGACCACTAGTCTCAGAAGGAACATTGCCGTTGGAGTTGGTTGTTCCACAGAATTGGCACTACTAAGGCCATCCGATCTGGTGGACCGTGTTGTCTGAATGCATCCGCAAGTACTTTGTCGTGTTGCGCAAGCACACATCCTAATCCTTTATGCAAAGCATCGTTGGAAGCACAAAGTCTCCTTTTTCCATTAAGTAATACCAACTCTTGGTCATTACCAATTCCACCTTTTAGCTCCAGGAAGATTTTCTCATATGTTTCTCTTTAACTGCTGATCATATTACCTAATCCGTTATAATGTCGGAGTAAACTTAAGGTAACTACTATAATTCATTCAAAGAAAGAATTTAATATTCTTCTGAATCACATGCATCTAACATTTCTGGTTCATCATTTCACTGAGTTGAAATAACCCTATACTCAGTCTTTGACAGTAGTCTCATTACGAGTTCATCTTGGCTCACTGGTCCTATCTTCCGGTAGGTTCTGAGATCATTGTCTTGCTTACTACTTCCTTATATAACTTTATCCAATCATGCTGTCAATTCCCAATGTCTTTACTTTCTAACTGATTCATTCATAAAATGAACATTTCCCTGAATAAAACCACCTCATTAACCTCAATTTGGTTCCATAAATTACAACCTATGACATCCGCCTTCTCCTGGCGAATTATTACTGACAATATTCATACTTATTCATTTATCAAATGATATGGCACTTACTGCCTCTTTTCAACTATTCCTAGGGACTCTGCTCCTCGTCTTATATCGATGCCTTTGATAATCATACATCCCTCTAGCACACTTTTCATTAAAATGAAAGTCTCTAATGATTCTCATTTATTCCCGTATAAGATCTCAAGTAATTCTTCCAATCCGTCTTACTTGCTGGTACTACCTTCAGTAGTCTGGCCACGAATCCAACAGGAATCTTCAGTTCTCTTGCTAATGGCTTAGTTCTTTATGCTCACTTTTCTGAGCACTATACCTTAATCATCTCAGTCTTTCTGGCTACAGCCCTCATTCCTATAGGGTAAGCTCCTTATCCTAACAGGATTTTCCTTATCTACTGGAACCTCTTCCGGGTCTCCAGTAGGGTACTCCATCGAATTTACCCGCTGATCTTCAGCATATAAGCATTATCGCGCTGCTGCTTGTATGCCTCAAGGTCTGTCGCCTTACTCGTCGATACGATATCGAGCTAAGTTACTATCATGATACTTAAGTGTTCCCATAAGGGTTTTATATATCATCACTACATTGAGTAGTCCGACTATGAACTTGGCAAGAGTTCTTATTATCTTAGTGAATTTATTGTTTTAACGTCGCCTCATCTCTGGGGTTTATAACGTACGCTTTGATACCACTTCTGTAACACCCCCAGATCCGGGGTCCGGGATCCGGTCGTTACGGTCTCCAATTATGTCCACAATACTTGAACTTACCTCAACATAAAATAAATTACATCTTTATGACCCAACACAACAATATAAAACACACCCGTTATAGTCCCAGAGATGAAATCAGAGTAACGACCAAATTTTATTAAACACATTATGAGTTCTTACAACCCAAAAGAGTTACAATATGAATACATAATCTTTGCCATCCATTTACATAAGTCATACTAGTCCATATATTTAGTACTGAAAGAATGAATCTATCCTACCAATAGCTTTCTCTTCGGCTCTGGTAGTCTCATCGTCCTTGCCAGCGTCGAGTGCGTCTTGTGCGAGTCATCTGGTCTAGCTGTTGTTTTGATATAATAATAAAGCAAGGGTGAGAAATAGCCCACCAAAAATAATATTTAACTGAACGATAATATATAACAGTTCAAAGGTATCTTCCAAACCATATGCCATGCATTTTCGGAAATGATGCCAGTATAATATGAACGATGAAGTTACAAGGTAACTCAAAATGTAAATATATGTGGGAATATCTGCTATGTCGAAAATAAGCAAGATATTATCAGTTATCATATAAAGAGGAACTTGCAAGGAAAATATTGCAATTCCAATTATTAACATTTTTTGAAGTCCTACAACCTGAAAGAAGTCTCTTCGATACGTGTTGCGGAAGACACCGTCAACCTGAAATAAGTCTCTTCGATACGTGTTGCAGGGAATTCCCAATTTGGGAGATGAACCAATACTGGAGTTATCACGCGCCAGCTGTCCCACTCCCTGATGATCAGTCGGGGATGGTACAGCCCAATATAGTTTACTACCGGTAGAAGGAAGAACTGACGGCTCCACTTGTCGATTGCCTTTAATAGTAACTCCCTGGCCAATTGTTAGGCCTTGTGATGGACCGCGCGACTCGGCCTCTTACACACGACTCCTAGTTCGAATAAATCCACAGCATTGAAACGTAAAGTTTGTCCTCCCTTCCCCAAGTGAAATACTTGTTGATAAGACTCCACAAAGTAGTCGTATCTAGTTGGAAAGGAAAATTCACCAACATTTCCCAAGCTTTTGCTTGTTAATGGATATCAACTTGTTCCAACAATCTTACCCCTCGAATGATGAGAAGGTACCTCAGACTTAATGAGTCCATAGCAACCAAGTTGCGAGTGAAAAGGATAAATTATGACCGGGAAGTCAACAGATAAATAACCTTGCTCAAGTAGGTTCCCCTATAATATGGAAGTTTGAGCGAGCATTTAAATCCTTTTAAGCTAGATTTAAATGAAAAATAAAAGAGTTGGGAACCTTTCCTTGATAAAATAATCGTAACAAGACTCCAAAATATTTTACATAATATCTGGAGGTGAAAGGTAATCTCCGAATAATATAAATCATTTTAAAAAGAATTTAAAAGAATTAAATAGATATTCCGAGAATATTTATTAACTCCATAATAATTACGGAATATTATTAACTCATAATATTGCTCGTAAGTAATCCTCGAATGAATATATAGAATTATTTACTAAATAAATCACTCCTTAAATGAATATTCAAAATAATATTCATTAATATTTAGACTCCAACAAGTATTTAAAATAATATTCAATAAATGAGTCAAACTTCAAATGAATATCTGAAAATAATATTCCTTTAATAAATAATCTTCAAAATGAATATCCAAATAATATTCATTTAGTAATCAAAACTTTAAAGGAATATTCGAAATAGTATTCCTTAAGTAATTAGAACATCCAATGAATATTTTAAAATAATAATCATTAAGTACATAAACCTTAAATGAATATTCGAAAGTAATATTCATTTAATAAATAACATTCTAATGAATATCAAAATAATATTCATTAAGTAATCAACTCTAAATGAATATTCGAAACTAACATTCATTTAATATCTCTCGACTGAGATAATACTCGAATAACATTCCTCGAAAGATTTCCAAGTAATTGATATTTTATGGAAATATAAATAATGTTTAATAATAACATTCCTCAGATAAATAATAATCTGTCGTTGGAATCCCTCCGGGTTTCCACGACTATCTATATCTCAAAATACCGACTCCCGGTCTATATTTAAGAATAAATATCATACGCCCTTCGCTAAGGGTCTTATCAATACATTCCGGCTTATAACTGATAATTCGTATATAGTCTATAAGCCAATATCAATTCAGGGAACAGGTATCATAATATAATTTGACAATAGGCATGCATGCTATGGCATATGTAAAATGGCAATCACATATATATATATTATCACAACAACAGGTTCAAAGTTTTGAACACTTGCCTGGTAATCAGGTGTGGGTGGAGATAGCGTGTCCTGGGTCTGCTCGTTGATCTAAAAACAATCAGAACATTAGAGATTAACCACTTAACACGTTTTAAAAGTCTAGGTATAACTTCACTAAAATCAAATCACGTTTTCGAATTATCTCGTTATACACATTTTAGTGTAACTCTTTTTATTACTGATACGATCCGACATTTGTTCGTTATTACGACATGTCATCATACCCACGCTCGGTATATACATAGGTCGTATAAGTTCTAAAGTCGATCGATTACGAACCGAGATTATACCTCGAGTTTTATCGTTCGTTTTCTAAGTGTTTTACCAAAGTTATAACCAAGCGGGTTTTTAGGGGTTCGTTCGTTTTTAACCTTTATTCAAACATTTTTATAAAATCGAAAAACAATCCGTTTGATATGTGGTTTTCTTTCATACCTTCCTTATGACCCCTAGTATTTATTTACCAAGATTTGCCACTGAGTAACATGCTTTACGAGGGTTCAATTGAAGTTACGAACTTTTACTTACGGGTTCGAACCAATTTTAGTAATTTGACCATAACTCCTAAACCGTAAGTCGGAATGTTTCGATTCTTTCGCCAAAACGATATATGGCTCGAGATCTACAAGGGCATGTCATTTATTCATCAAGGCCAGAAACTCATCCTAACTGTTATGCACGGTTTTATAGAGGTTAACGAAAAATCGGGCATTACGACGGCTATAAATCGGATGTTTCCAAATTGTTACAACAATCACCAAGCCACACCGGGCATACATACATCTTATACACATGATTCTCATCTCAACAAGTCCAGAAATATCATACTTCACCATCATATTCATTATATCTCTTAGATCAATAAAGCTAATTACATAATCATGCTTATAATACACCATTTCATAACTAATCTCAAAATCATCCAATAATCATCAAAACTTAAACTAAGAGCTAGGGTTTCTTGAGATGATTACCTTCCTTGGAGTATGTACTAGCCTTACTAAGCTTGATATAGTCCTTGTATAGCCTTAACAAAGCTTGGATCAACCAAAGAAAACAAGAAATCAAAGATTAGTTCTTGGAAGTTACTATTCACCCTAAACTTCTAAAAATCATAGAAAATTGAAAAATAATAATTTAGCTCTCAAATTTTTACCACATCTTGGGATCTTCATAAGATTTGTTTTGAGTCCTAGATCATCAGATATGAAGCTTCCTAGCTAGGGTTTTGAGCCTTCTTTTTCTGCTGGACAGAAACTGGGCAGATTTGTTTCCCCAACTTTGAGCAAGGATTTGACTAGGCTATACTACTTTTTTGGCCATGAAATTTTGAGAGAATATTAACCATGGAGTGGAGAGTGTATGGTTAAAATTTTGTGATTTTATCATGGACAGAAATGGAGATATGAATTTTTCTTTAAACTTTGTTTCTGCTAGCAGTTTGTGTTCTTGGTTGTTTTCTTTTCTTTTGCCTTGTTTTGTTTGGCTTGAATTCATCTAATCTAGCATTATACACTTGGTTATGATAATATCTTGTATAAAGCACCTTTATTAAAGGTGTGATGTAATGGATGATGAAATTGGAGAGACATGTGTTAATTTTTGTGTGGTAAGATGGTAAAGAGTGCTAAGTACTTGGTTTAATCTCTAAGTGTTCTAGTTCCTTGCTAACTAGTTGGTCCCTAGATATTTTCCTTACTTGCACATGCATGCCTTTGTTCTCTGCTTGCTCCTTTGTCCGGTTATTGCTCGTTTCGATTGATCGTTCGTAGGAATATTTCACGGATTTCTAATTATGGTTTACCAGGAATCTTTTTAATATTAATACTATCATTCTCCATCTTTCTTACTAACTTTCGAATTTATATTCCTTAAATCCCTTCGTTAAATTCTTAAGTCTTTCAGTGTCCAGGGAACTCTCGGAGAAAATAAAAGTGCGGTTTTTCAGAATCCGACAGCTTTTACATACACTTATTTTCCCCCTGGATCATTAATACGAACTCGGAAATCCGTTCCGAATACTTCTATATAGTGTCGTCTCATAATATTCTCATTTCCACCAAAAATACTATTCATTCTTTTTTTCTTTACTCATCCTCTTAGGGTTGTACAATTGTCCCTGATCTCTTTCGATCGTTCCTTAACCTTTTTACGGACCCACTGGACCAATAACAGATATCGATTTGGATGACATAAGAATAATCTTCTTCTTTAGAAATATCAAATCTTAATTCCCTAGGAGATAGATAATTCTTATCTAAAGTGTCAACCAATAGTATTCTTCATGGCATATAAACATTTGAATCCAAATCTATTCCTTTCATTCATTATCTCAATCGTTACATCGTAGTCGTAATCGCTATTCACCATTACCTCAGTACATAATAAAAAGTTTTAATTATATCCAAAATTTGGGGTTCTTACAAACAACACCGGATCATGCTTTCAAAGTGAATGGACAGCGATTGAAGCATTATTATGGAGGTTCGTTTGAACGTGAGAAGGTTTCCGCCATTTGTAAATAATTGTCAATAATGGCTAGGCGTCAAATGGCTAGTAGCCGGCTCATATTTATATGAGTAGTCTAGGGTTGGAAATGAGAAAGGCTCATTCCAGATCGCGGAAAAAAAAAGAAACGAAAAAAAGAAAAAAGAAAAAAAAAGAGTCATGTAAATAGTTTAAATGCAAAATTAACCACGAGTGAGCTCTTTAATACTCGAGTAATTAAGTCTGAGGGGACTTAGTCCTAGTGACCTAAGGCTTTTATAGTCTGGGATCCACTGAACTAACAACACTCGCTACATGGGTATTATTGTATAAGCCTTTTCGGGTCTCATTCATTGCACGGTTAAATAAGCATGATTTTATATATGTGTCGTAGTAGTTAGTAATAAAGCATGAGTTTTTGACTACCTTGGATAAGGATGGAGGTGATTCTAGGTTATGTAGTGTTTACCGTCAATTCTACTTATAAACTTGTGATTGTCTTGGCAAAGAACATGTATGATTGTGATCTAGTTTTGGGAGTATTCTGATGAGCATCGCACACACGCACGTTTCTGTTCATGTTTTGTTAGTATACGGGGACTTAGTCGAGCTCTACTTGGATTTATTTGCATTCTTTGAGATATTTTCTTGTTAGTTGGTTTTGGTTAGTTTGAAGGGGATCCTTGCATATTCATATTAGTTGCATTCATGCATTGCATTGCATGAGGTTAGATGGATTTTGTGAATACATTCGCTATAGGCCCTCACAAGACCTTACTCGTCCACTAGGGCTGCCTATGGGTTTAAAGGGCTTGTTGCATATGCCCAATGCAACCGTGATCACCTACGGAAGTGGTACTAGTTAGTTTGATAGTTGTAATTGTTTATGCTTGAGGACAAGCATCGGTTTAAGTTTGGGGGTGTGATAAGTGGATTTTATATCTACTTGGAACATTCCATATCGGCTTAAATTGGTGTATTTGGACTCAAGTTTGTGGTATTTTTGATGTGTTTTGTTTAGATGTGCAGGTTCGCAAGGATATCGACTACGGTTGCTGTTTCCGTCAAGTTTGGAGTTCATTTATGATATGGAATGAAGAACGGTGTCGTAATATCAACTACTAAGAGGGTTACAATTCAAGGAATTGAAGACGGGAAGTTCGCGCAAGAAGAACGGGAGAAAACGGCTTAGAAACGAAGAAAACGGAGAAAAATCAGCGTTCGACAGGATATTCACGTGCTGGGAGCACGTATCATGCGTTGGGAGCGCGCTCAACAGTAAATTCACGCGCTGGGAGCGCGTATTGTGCGCTTGGAGCGCGTAGTCCGACCAGAAAAATCCTGAAAATGTCCTTTTTCTCCCTATTCAAATTCTATTTGTATTTTTGGTATCCAAACCTATTTCTAGTTGTATTGTAGGTTGTTTTTCTTCCTTGGCAAGATATCTAGGCCTATAAAAACACATTCTAGCCTTGTAAATTGTATCGATTTATTATTGTAACATAGAATTGCAAGGGAGAAAAGTGGAGAAGAATTCAACGCTCGGTGACAAGCACGGATTTAGATCTACTTCATCCTTTGTATACGTTGGATCATAGATTTGTTTTCTCAACTCTTAGGTTTAATAATATTATTGTTCTTTCTTCCATCTTTTGTTTATTATCATGTTTTCATCAAATCCCATGACAATGAACGGTTCAATTATGAGCTAATCGTTGTCATGGGATTCCAACGGATTTATTTATGGAACTTAGTATCTTGATTGCTTAAAGATCTGTGTATGAAGTATATTTGATATCCTCGTATGGTTATGCTTAATTGAGAGATGCGTCGCGAACATCTAATTTGTTAATATCTTGTGAAGTGAAAGTGGATCTTGAGATTTAGAACTTGCCATGCTAGCATAGGTTCATAATTGTTTATCAATATGATTCGTGGTGTGAGATGAAAATACTTATATTGCTCTATGTGATCTTTGTGGATAACTTGCTCTTCAACCGTTATGTTTTCAAATTCTATAGACATATAGGGTCTAAGCATAATTGGTGTCTATTCATCTTCTATCTCTTTTGTGGATGTATGTTTAGTTTGGTATACGTATGCTGACAGGTAGCGTGTACTTAATTCGTGTTATCCGATCAGATATCAAAACTATTACACATAGTGATTAAAGGCATCAGATCTAAGCAAAGTATTTAATGAAGTTAGGATCCCATGTTTTATCTCATATAAGTAAATCAGTTTTAATCTCTTTAGTTAATTAATTCATAGTTTAGTAATTTGCTTCTTAGTTTAATTTAGATAATTAAAAACCCCAACTTGTTATTTGTCTTAGCAGTGGATTAAAACCATACATTGTTGCATAGGTGTATTTACTGATTAAAACTTAACCAGATCTTTGCGGAATGAACTTTAATTATATTACTTGTGACCACGTGCACTTGCGTGATTTTGTGTTAACAGTATCTTTAGAGATGCCCTTTTGGCTGGGCTTAGGTTTCCTTTTCATGAATTTATTCCCAGACTTTTAGCTGACGTTCAGATTAGTCCATGCCAACTACCTCCAAATGCATGGCGTTCTATTCTTTGTTTCATGGTATTATGCCTTAGGAACAATTTCCCTCTTTCTATGCCTTTGTTTCGGAAAATCTTTAAGTTCTATACTAGTTCCCTGAACCAACATGGGTGGGTCTATATTAGACAACGCCCCAAGATCCCACATATTTTTAATGGCCATTCAGTTGTCGATAACAACCCCAAATGGAAGGAAGAAACATGTACTTGATTTGGGAAGGGGGTGACTGGGGCACCCTCTTCAGAAAATCCTTTGGAAAGGTGGCCCATGGCTGCCCTAATAAAATAATCTTAAATGCGGAAGAACAAGCTGCCTACGACTCCCTTACCAAGGATAACGGGCAATCTCTATGCTGGGACCTCATCAATGAGGAGTCTTTGAGGGCTGTTGGCCTTTCCACTGTCTCTGTTCAGGGTAACCTATTATTCCCTATTGATTTTTTTTATTTTTATTCTATCTTATACCAAGATTTTCTTTCATGTTTATGCAGCTGCTTTGACGATAATGAAGGCTACTGAGCCTGATGATGAGGAAACCGCTCGTATGAAAAGGACAAAGAGGGCCCTTGATGTGAGGGGCAAGCCTACTGATCCTTCTTTTTTGCTCCTACACAAGGTGCAAAAACATGACATGATATCTATAGACTTGGAAGGTGGACCTTAGCAGGTGAATGTGCAATCCACTGTGTATAGGGCCCTTTGGGGCTTCAGGAAGCAGGATTCTGTGGTGGGATCCACCAAGCATTCAATGGATTGGTCCTTGAACTCCATCACCCCTTGTGATTACAGGGATTTTGTATCAGGAGGAAACATGGAGGAAGCTGAGCACTTGGGTTCCCAGGCCTTGGCCTCTGTATGTCTCCCTTCATAATTCTCTTTTTAACTTATATTTATCTGATATTGTGGGCTATTAACCCTTTCGAAACAACATTTCGTGCAGGCTAATGTCCACTTCCAGAGCATGATTCACCAAGCTAAGGCTTGGAAGAGTCAGTCCAAGTCTTTCGAGACTAAGTATCATTAGAAGAAGATTCGCAGTGGAGAGATAGAAGAAAAGCTGAAGGGGAAGGTTGAAGAGCTGGAAGCTGCCCAGGCTGAGCTGGTTGATTTAAGAGCGAAGAAGGAGGAACTCATCGATGAGTACATGGATTCCACTGATTTTCAAACTTTGATGGAGAGGCACGATGAGGTTCTTTATCCTACTCAGTATACCGATGGCTGGAATGAGGCCCTGGAGGTGGTGCTGAAAAAGCTCCCTGGGCTGTTTTCTCTTGAGGATTTCCCGAGCCCCCATCCTCCTGTTCCTACTCCTGTCGAGGGAAGTGTGGATGAGGTACTTGGTGATAGTGAGAGGATTCTTGATCCTGAGGCTACTCTTTTTCGGAGAGCCTCGGATACTACTGCCACTTCCCCTTTTCGTTCTGCTGGTGCTTCGAAGTCCCAGGTAGATGAGGAGGAATCTGCCTCCTCTAAAGGGGCAGAGACTTAGTTATTTGTGTTGGCCCTGCGTGGCATTTGTTTTTGTGACTTTATAATTTCTGTTTGTAACTTATAACTCGCAGCCTTCGAGCTTTTATTTATGTCATTCCTGGTTTTCTTTTGCTTTGCTTTTTTATTGTTTGTATTTGGCCTTTCTTAACTTGCAATTTAATCATGCATTGATACATATTAGACATAAAAAGAATAAGCAAAGAAAATACTGAAAACCAAGTTGCATAAATAGATCCTGAAATGGGCCCAGACCTTACATAATACTTTCTACTTCCTACTCGGAGTTTGAAAACTCTGAAATGGTTTCGTCAACCTTATTTCTACTTTTCTTATAAGCTATGTCATACACAGGATAATCAAACATAATAGACCTTGAGGTTCGATGCGTGCAAAGTATGAGGCACCTCGTTTCCTTCCAAAGTCTCCAACTTGTACGATCCTCGTCCTAGCGTGCCCTTGACCCGATCGGGCCTACCCAATTCGGGGCCAGCTTTCCCTTCTGTCCAACACCGGATGCTTCAATCTTTCTGAGTACCAAGTCTCCCTGATGGAAGAACCTTTCTTTTACCCTTAAGTTATAGTAGAAGGAAGCTCTTTTCTGATGTTCCACATTCCTTGCATGAGCTTCATCCCTCACCTCATCAATCAGGTCGAGGGCCAGCTTCATTCATTCTTCGTTAGTGTCTGGTTCAAAGGCTTCCACTCGTGGAGATGCATGCATGATTTCCACGGGTACTACGGCTTCATCTCCGTAAGCTAACATGAATGAGGTCGCCCCTGTGGTCACCTTGCAAGTGGTTCGGTATGCCTAGAGTATGGGTAGTAACTCATCCACCCAATTGTTCCTAGAGCGTTCCACCCTTTTCTTAAGTCCATCAAGGATGATTCGATTAGCGACCTCAGCCTACCCATTAGCTTGAGGATGGGCAACCGAGGTGAATCGAAGCTCAATTCCATTCTCATCACAGTACTTTCTGAATTCTTCATTATTAAACTGACGTCCATTGTCCGTAACCAGGATTCGGGGAATTCCATACCTACACATGACGTTCTCCCATAGGAACTGTGCAACTTGCTTGGTCGTTATCTTAGCTAAAGGTTTAGCCTCAATCCATTTTGTGAAGTAGTCAATAGCCACAATCAGAAACTTCCTTTAAGCTATGGCCATAGGAAAATGCCCAAGTATATCCATCCCCCACATAGCAAAAGGAATGGGGGAGCTGAGGGATGTCAACATCTCAGGTGGTTGCCTAACCACTGGTGGGTGCTTCTGGCACCGATCACATTTTTTCACCTACTCCTTGGCATCGGCCATCATCTCAGGCCAATAGAACCCGAGCCTAACTATCTTGTGGGCTAGGGCCCTGCCCCCCAAGTGTTGTCCACAAATTCCCTCATGGACTTCCTCAATAGCTGATTTGTCCTCTTCGGGTCTCAAACACTTTAAATACGGAATCACAAAAGACTTCTTGTAAAGTATCCCTTCAATCAGAGCATACCTCAATGCCCTCATAGATAATTTTCGTGCCTCCATGGCATTGGTCGTGAGCCAACCAGTCTCGAGGTATGCTTTTATGGTATCTATCTAACACCCCCTGACCCCGATAGGTGCAACCAACTTTGAATCGATGGTAGGTGTTCTTAGAACTTGGAAGTAGACACTTCCAGAATAATTCTCTATCTCGGAGGAAGCGAACTTGGATAAAGCATCAGCCTTAATGTTTTCCTCCCTCGGAATGTGCTCAATGTAGCACTCATCAAATTAAGTCATTACTGCCTTCACAAAGCCTTAAGTACTTGGCCATGGTTTCATCCCTTGCCTCAAACTCTCCATTGACTTGGGCCACAACTAGCCTTGAATCTCCACAAACTTTAAGATTCTTGACCCTTAGTACTCCTGCCAAACCAAGTCCAGTTATTAAAGCTTTATACCCTGCCTCATTGTTGGTTATTGGGAAGTCCAACTTCAGGGCGTATTCAATCGTGAATCCATCGGGACTTTGTAGGAAAAGGCCTGCACCACTTTTTTTTTGTTTTTGATACCCCATCAAAATAGAGCATCCAGTATTCCTTCTCCTCGATCACGGGTTCCTTGTCTTCCTTATTGCCTTCCTGAGTTATCTCCTTCCCCCGACTTCTTGGTTGTTAATGGTTCATTCAACCATGAAGTCAGCAAGTGCCTGAGCTTTAATGGTCATCCTTGGCTTGTACTTAATATCGAACTCTCCCAACTCAAAGGCCCACTTGATGAGCCTACCACTGGCTTTAGGGCTGCGCAAAATATTCCTCAATGGCTGTCCTGTAAGGACTTCAATCTTGTGTGCCTGAAAATAGGGCCGTAATTTCCTAGTGGCAGTTACCAATGCTAAGGCAAACTTCTCAGTGGTGGAGTAGTTCAACTCTGCTCCGTGCAGAACCTTGCTCATATAGTATATGGGTTTCTGAACCTTGTCTTCCTCCTTTACAAGCACAGCACTCAAAGCTTGATCTGAGATTGCCAAGTAGAGATAAAGGATTTCTCCCATATTTGGCTTTGCCAACAACGGGGCTTCAGCCATATACTTCTTCACCTGCTCAAAGGCCTCTTGGCTTTCCTCTGTCCACTCAAAGTTTTTTTTACCCTTTTTCAAGGTTTTAAAGAATGGCAAACACTTGTCCCCGGATTTTGAGATGAATATCCCCAATGCAGCAATCCTTCCGGTTAGCTTTTGTACGTCCCTTATGGAACGTGGTGGTTCCATAACCAGGATAGCTTTGATTTTGTCGGGGTTAGCCTCGATTCCCCGTTTCGAGACCATGAGACCCAAAAACTATCCTGACCCAACACCAAAAGCACACTTGGCCGGGTTCAACATCATCTTATGGTGCCTCAACACTTCAAATGCCTCACGTAGGTGCTCTATGTAATATACCTTGTGTAGGCTTTTCACCAACATATCATCCACATAAACTTCCATAGTCTTTCCAATGAGATGTGCGAAAATCTTGTTTACCAACCTTTGATAGGTAGCCCCTGCATTTTTCAATCAAAAGGCCATGACTAGGTAACAATACACACCAAAATCAGTGATGAAGGATACCTTAGGAATGTCGTCCTTATGCATCTTGGTTTGGTTGTAGCCACTGAAGCCATCCATGAAGCTTAGCATCTCATGTCCAGTCATGGCATCTATCAACATATCGATCCTTGGCAAGGGGAAACAGTCCTTTGGGCATGCATCATTCAGATCAGTAAAGTCTATGCACATCCTCCACTTTCCATTGGCCTTCTTGACCATTACAGGATTTGCCAACCATTCCGGGAACTGAATTTCCTCAATGAAATCCGCCTCTAGGAATTTGTCAACCTCCTATTCTATGGCTTCTTGCCTCTCAAGTGCGAAATTTCTCTTCTTTTGTTTCACCGTCTTCCGGTTCGGATCCACATTCAACTTGTGTGTTATCAGTTGAGGATCTATCCCTGGCATGTCGGCTGCTGTCCATGCAAATACATCATTGTTGTCTTGTATGAAGGCAATCAGCTTGCTTCTCGAGGAGTCTTCCAGAGACGCCCCGATGTAAGTGACCTTCTCAGGATCTCCAAACTCCAGGGGTATGGAAACCAAGTCTTCTACTGGCTTTCCTCTTCGCTCTTCATCCTCACAGACATCCATATCCTCAATCGGGAGGACCTGCCCCCCGGTTCCATCAGGCCTTAAAGCGGCCACATAACAACTCCTTGCCATCTTTTGATCTCTTTTCTCTTCTCCCACACCATTTCTGGTTAGGAACTTAACTTTCAAGTGGTAGGTAGAGGCAACCACATTAAAAGCATGAAGTCCCGTCCTTCCTAAGATAGCATTGTAGGTAGAAGTGGCCTTAATAACTAAGAAGTTTAACATCTGAGTGGCCTCCCTTGGCTCAAGCCCTATAGTCATGGGTAATTGAATTGTTCCTTCAACTCTCAACTCCACTCCATTGAACCCGTATATGGGCATATTCGATGGTGTCAACTGAGATTCAGTATACCCCATCTTCAAGAAGACATCATGGATAAGGATGTCCACTGAAGCCCCATTGTCTATCAAGACTCTCTTCACTTGGGAGTTGCCTATCACAGGTGAGATAACCAGTGGGTCATCATGGGGAAACTTCACCCCTTCATGATCCGAATCATTGAATCCCTTCCGTCTTCGCACGCTTCGGTGCTTCCCCAATCATGTGCATCACCTCTCATGCATACACCTTTCTTGAATTTTTACTTGTCCCAGCCGCTGTCGGGCCACCAAAAATCATGTTTATTACCGGCCCCCGGGGCTGCGGAGTGCGGTTACGATCCTCATCTTTCTTGTCATAATCTCATCTTTTGGGTTTCCCCGATCCCCATCTTTACAAAATTTATTCAACCTTCCTCTACGAATTAGGAACTCAATCTCATCCTTCAATTGCCTACAGTCGTTGGTATCGTGCCCCACGTCTTTGTGAAATCGGTAGTACTGATTCTTGTTTCTTTTCTCAGGATCAGTCCTTAGTGGCTTCGGCCATCGGATGTCCCTATCTTTCTCTATATCCATCAGGATCTGACTCCTCGGGGCGTTCAACCTCGCATACTCCGTAAACCTCTGCCCCAGACTCCCTTTTTTAAGGGTCGTGTCTGAGTCTTTTCCCGTACGCGAGTACTTATTTCTAACATCATATTCTTGCTCCGGCTTCCGCTTCATAGAATTGTCACCGTTCCCGGTATTTCGCATTCCTGACTCTTTCTTTAGACTATCTTCAGCTTTATTATATTTATCAGCCCTACGTTGGAGCTCAGCCATGTTCTCAAGAGGATGTTTCGCTAATGACCTCTTAAAGAAAAGGTCAGTGGTTCCATGTTCCAGGGCTACCATGGCCACCTTATTTTCCAAGTTAGTGATATTTAGTGTCTCCTTAGTGAATCGCTTGAGGTAATCCCTCGGATTTTCATTCTTTCCTTGTACCACATACATAAAAGATGTAGAACTTTTCTCATGAACTCTTCCGCTAATGAATTGACTGACAAAAGCGGCACTCAACTCCTTAAAAGAGCAAATCGAATTCGGGGGCAGATGGCCACGCCCGTCGTCGACGCGCCAAATTGAAAGATAAATGTTTATGCTCTACTATGTTCGCACTTAACTATAAAATATAGCAGATGTGGCAAGTAGGGATCGAACCCAAGGGATTAGTGTTCAATACTAGAGTGAAGTAAAATGGTAGGGGGGTTTTAAGTTGGTTGTGGTATTTTATCAAACACCTTGAATACAAGAAATAAATTGCTAGAGAAATATGATTAATTAACTTTCAATCATCCAATTTTTCCAACACAACAAGGCACAATGTTTAAATTAACAAGAATAAGAAATATTTGACCCAAGGATTATGGAAACTCAAGCACTTCACCCACACACATATGAGCAAGAAATAATCAACTCTACCTAACCAAGATAATTGGTGAAGCACACAATCACTTAATTCTCTTCTATAAACAATAATTTAGTGAAGCACATAAATTAGTTCTCTTGATTATAGCAACCAATAATGAAGCAATACTAGTTTAACCAAATCAAGGAATCAAACAAAGAGAGGCTAAGACAAACCCAAGGATGAGGAGCTCAACCTAGGTATTTGCACTTGAATTTTGAGGATTTAGGTAAACTAAACCTTGTGCTACTACAATGAATGTACTAACAATTACGGATTAGCACAAACAATTAGCAATTGAATTCACAAGAGAAGCAAATTGAAGCAACTTACAATTCTCCAAGCAAAATCATAAACAATTCAACTCAATAATTCAAGATAGAGTGAAATAGATCTTATTTAAAATGAAATGGGTTTTGATACAAGAGATCCTCCTTGAGCCAAATATATAGAGTTAGTTACTCATAATCAATGTTAGATTATAAGTAATTAATGTTTTCTTAGCTCCTACTAACCCTAGGTTTTTGTTCTTGAAGAGGATTAGATGAGAGGAAAATAAGATGTGAAGATAAGATGTTATAAAATGTAGGGTTTGGCTTCTTTTAATACACAGCAGGATTTTGCACGGCCGTGCAACTGCCCGTGAGAAAAACTGCATAATCTGCACTACTTGGAACACTCTGCACGGCCTGTTGCACGGCCGTGCAGTAGCCCGTGCGATATAAAATCTTCAAGATATCACAATAAAAATCTCTCGGAAACGCGAGCTTGCATCTTCTAACTTCACTCTTCAATAATCTTTGCTTTCAAGCCCAAAATAATCCATCTTTTCAACCATTAAGCATGAGGCACTGAAAGATGAAAACATAATTAATATCGATAAAACAACATTCGAAACTAACAAAAATGCAAGAGAATAAATGACAAAATGTGTATAAAATACACATTATCAAATCTTCCCCCACTTGAACTTTGCTAGTCCCGAGCAAACTAATATTAGCAACACCCTATACTCCTAACTAGTACCACTTCCCTAGGTGATCACGGTTGCATTTGGCATATGCAACAAGCCCTTGGAACCCCTAGGTAGCCCTAGTGGACGAGTGAGGTCTCGTGAGGGTTTATAGAATATGTACCCACAAAATCACAAAAATCACTAATAAACAAGAAACTAACAATATATACTAATTAAACTAACTACTACGCTCACATGTCCGAGTCGTCCACTTGTAACAAAAATCAAACATATAGAGCTATTCACCTTGTCATCCACTATAACGAGCTAGTAACCAATTCAAGAATCAAGATAACACACCTTCTGCAAAATGTAACCATGACATTAAAGATAGAATGAATGCACTTCAATCGTGAACACTAGACAAGATGATCACAAAGCATACATGGCTTCGCATTAAGAAGATGAAATTGTATGGTGAAAAATCTCACATCTCTCAATTATGCATCACACAAGTATGGGCTAGAGATTTCACTCAACTCCAAATCTAAATGCATGCGCTCTACTTAGCCTTGCATGTCCACCTAAATTCCGGATTGCACCAAAAACAAGGAATTCATAAAATGGGTTGTAATGAGGCTAGGGTGAAGGTGTGAAAATTTAAGTTCAAAGAAGGTGTAAAAGTTTCGCTAGTTGAGTCAAAATGACGCTTGCACTACTAGAAAAACTGGATACAACATCGGTTCTGGGCCGATGTAAAAACTTTTCAAAACCGATGTCTAAGTGGGTGTTGTTAAATGTCCATGTGTTTTACATCGGTTCTAGGCCGATGTTAAAAAGTACTTATTACATCAGTTGTGAAACGATGTAAATTGTTGTCAACAACATCAGTTTTCAAAACAGAACCGATGTCTCAACTCTTGTACTACATCGGTTTTAGATAGAACCGATGTTGTAAACTGTATACAATATCGGTTTTTAACCGATGTAAAATAGCTCCCAAAAATTGCCAAAATAAACTGTATACTACATCGGTTTTTAACCGATGTCAAATAGCTCCATAAATTTGCACACTATAATTACTAAATTTAAATCACACTAGAAAGTAACACACTACAATTACAAAACTAAATCACACTAGAAAGTAAGTAAAACTGATTTTTTCATTAACGAAAGAAATACAACATTCTTACATCATTGAGTAAAACTAAATTTGCCTACTCTACATGAGCCTATATACAAAAAACAAGCTTTCATTACATTATATGAAAAACCAACTAAAACTAGTTTCTAGCAGTCTCTCGCAATGATCCCTGAATAGCAAGGGAATGGCTCCATTCAATGGGAATGGCTTCTTTGCAGCTTGCTTTTTCCAATATGAAATCTTTTAGCATCCTGTAGTACAAAGCCTGATCACCATCAACAATAATAGGATAAAAAAACAAAATTTACTAGTAAAAAAAACAATCCATTTGCATAACTTATTCTGGTAACTTTCTTACTAAAGGGCATATAATAAATAATTAATCTGTACTTTACTAATTTGTATCTACCCTTTCCTTCAGCTGTTTGTATCGAATACAGTAATGGCATGGATAACAAATTTTTGCACTAAATTATTTGCTTGCTCATGAATTATAGGAGAACAGGCCTTAGGAGGTATGGTGGAAGCCCTTAAACAATTTAAAGGCAAGTTGGATAATAACATTATAGACAAGACTCTTCATGATAATCTGAAAACAACTAACAAATGCTAAAAGAATATTAAAGAGGCCCATGCTCCACATTATCAGCATTACTTGTTGGCAAGAAAGAAATCTGCTTCTCCCATAATGATAATCATTTATGGTTGAGAACCGTAGTATCCACATGAATAGATGCAGTGAGACTATTTATGAGTAGCACATTAGGTGTGTTTTTGGCACAGATATAAAAAAGACCTGCATAACTTTCCCTTGGGTATTATTATATTGTCCTTTCAAAAGTAAAAAGGTTAGTACCTGTCTATAGATTCCCTGTGACCCAACTGTCCATCCGTACCTCTTCCCCACGAGAATACATTCTGTTTATCAGTGACAGCAAGGGTGTGCCTCCACCCACATGAGATATGAACTACTTTTTGCCAGTGAAAGATTGCAAAAGAAAAACATAATATTAAAAAAGGAAACCACAGGATAACTACTATTAGCAGAAGATACACCATTTGAAACAAACACCAAATGAATGGGTATGAAAAGTTATGGGAGAAGGGCATGCCTGCTCGTGTGGAAAATTGGCAGGCATCGGAGAGCAATGATCCAGATTGTCGCCGCTACCAACTTGTCCGAACTGTATATGGAAACCATAGTTGTTTATTTATTTGTAATGCAAATAAAACATAAGTTAAAGTGATCAAACATGCATATGTATATAGATACAAGATAGTATTAGGTCCTGTGAACAATTAAATTGTTGTTGAGTAAAACCTAAACAACAGAAAAACATTTAAGGTTATACTGGACAGAGAGCTAAATATCCTAATTACATACTGCATGTTTCATCCTATGTCTGTAACATACTACACAAACAAACCTTCCACTTATAAAGTACATAAGAACGTATCCAAGAGATTCAAGATCATCCCTCATGCTCTGTTCTATACAATATAAACAAGAAAATAGAATGTACAGTAGTCAGATAATTAATAACTCCATTCAATTAATGCTCATTCTTAAGATGCATAATAAAATGTTGTGGAATAATCTCTGAATGTATCCAACTTAGCCCCTTTTAATGGAGATAAACTTTCTTTAAGAAGATAAATTAATGATAGGGTCACTGCTGCATACATACATGAATTCTATGTGATCCCTTAAGTGTGGCTGTTACATCGTCGAAGTCTGAATTTATGCAGCATAGAAAATGATCAGAAGGTTTTCTTTTCCTCGGACATGGGAATCCTGCATCCTCGGACATAATATAAATTGTTGAATATTATTAGTCTTAATACCTATAATTTAAATTAATTTTGTCACCCGAATATCTGTTTGATTCTCCGTTATATAATCCATGCGAGAAGGCTGTTCTACGAGTTTTAGACTTATAATTAGAGACACAAAATCAGTTCAGCTAAGATTGACATTTGTCTCAGTTAATAAATAAAATATAACAATGCAGATAACATAAACTAGATGAATACCAAAATAGGGGATCTCATCGACTAATGGTTAAAAGAGGAACCTAAACACTCCTGTCAATCCAATATTTTTGACCTGCAATCAACGTAAACTAGATGAATACATCATCTAACATCTCTTTAGTCTGGATCATGACTTGATTTTTAAGTTTAGTCAAGTAACAGTATAATTCCAACTTAAGAATGGAACAGCTGCAAAGCACAAAATCATATCCAACACCTTTTCAGTGTAGGAAGAGACTACCTAAATTTTGTGCGATGTGATGTGTACTTTTTTTCTCATGATTATGTTTATCATCTACATCCAAATTAGCAATGGAAACAACAGAAAAACATAAAAAAAAAAAAAGTAAAATGTAATTAGCAAATTAAAATACGGGGCTGCAAATTGATTCCGAAATAGAAAGGAAGAGCAACGAGTTTATCTCCCTGACCACATCATTAGAATTAAGAACAACCACAGTGATGGAGCCGGTTCCAAAGGAATCAAATTGTCCGCACCTGCATCCACTATTAAGCTAGAATTTGTAAGAATAAGGTAAATTAAAAATAAAAAATTTAAATTTGAAAGCACTTACAAATTGCAAGAACAGAGCTAACAATTGAAGATAATAGCACGATTCAAGCTTCGATTTTGCTTAATCAACGTATATCGATTAATTTCTACACAAACAAAACTGGTATGAACTTGTGCATAAAAACAAACACCTTTAACCATTATAAAAGAAGTTGTACCATTTCACGGAGAAAATTGGCTCAATCCAGTTGTTCCATATGAGGTGATGTGAGGTGCTGGTTTACTCAAGTGATTCAGCACAGAAGCTACTGTCAATGAAGGTATTTTAAAGCCTGAAATAGAGTGCCAGTGAAATGTCAGCCCATAATTTCAGTTATAAAGCCTGAAAGCACCATGTATAAGTCAGCCAGAGCATAAGACTGACAACACTAATTAATGATTATTTTCAGATAATTTAACCTTAACTAAAAAGTTCATGGTAAGGGGCGTATAATAACCATATTTAACCTAACACCTCTTGCTCTAGCTACATCTTCCTCGGTTGAGGATTCAAACCTTTGACAAAGTGAGTGGGTGAAATTTTTCAAGTCTCGAAAAATATAAAATTCCTATATTTCAGTAGAACATAGCTTAATTTTAAAGCAGAACAAAATAGCTTCAGAGACTTACAAGGGATAAGACATGTGAGATTCTTTGAATTACTAATATAAAGTGCAGGTGACAGGACACATTCATGACATTAAAATCCTGAAGAATAGAAAACATTACCGTAATTCCAAAGAAGGCTTAAAAATTATACAGAGATGACCAAGATAGAAACTACAAAATTGAGAAAAGTAGTGGTTTCTACGATTTAATAGCTGATCTAGGTAGTTGCATGATTATCATGCCAGCCCATCGAAGACAGATTTCTAAGCTAACTCGTATTTTCATAAATTCAAAAGGGGTTAGATTCTACAAATTGAGTATGCAACTGGTGAGATATTATGATGAGAATATACATGTCTTACACTAAAGGATCCATAAAAAGTATAGGGTATTTCCTTCAGAGAATGTTCATGGGAAGCAATATAGTGCATTCACATTTGTTGTAAAGGTTAATTTTAGCTTTAGTATCAAAGGATTACAAGGTACACCAATTGAATAATAAACAAGACTTATAAATTTAGGAAGGGAAAAAAAATCAAAGCACTATCATACATTAGAAAAAGCATAGAATGATTCCAAAATCCCATAATGCCAAATTAAATAAGCAGACATTCAATATTTTTCTTACCAAATCAGTCTTGCCTTGTTATTCTTGGACCAGATTGCTTGAAGAGAATTGTCCTACAAAAAAAAACTTAGTTTGCAGATTATGCAAAACACGAAACAAATACACCTCCTGATATACATTCATAAAATTAAAAAAAAAATCTTACACCTAAATGACTAAATCAATTTTCTTTACCTCATAAACTTCATCTTCTTTCGACCCATCCTATTTCCTATTTCAAGTAAAACAACATTCAAACCATGATTAAAATAAACCCCATACACAAAATATCCTAAAAATAACAAATCAAGAAACACACACAGGTACATCAAAAAAACTTACATAAAGCCTCAATGTGTAAAACTTATTAGTCTCATAACTCTCTAAATCGATCAAATCCTTTAGCCTATTCTCGTAAATACCGTAAAAACACATATCAAGGCTATCCCAATCAGTGCTTCTCCTCCTGATTCTCTCTGATTGCTTCATTCTATCATACTCATCTTCAACCATATCAACAAGTATAACAGCAGACATTTGACAATTAACAAAAATCGAAAGCTAGGGTTTGACCTAATTGGGATTCGACAAGGGGGTTTTGAAATCAAGGGTTAGAATTTGGGGACTTGTAAGCTAGGGTTTGAATTTGGGGGTTGTAAGCTAGGGTTTGAATTTGGGAGTTCTTCACTGAAGTTGTGAGTGAGTGAATTACTTTGAATGAATTAGTTTGGGGAAATGGAAAATAAGGTGAGTGAGTTTGAGGAGCGGGAGGAAACAAAATGTTTGTAAGAGAGAAAGTGGGAAATGAAAAAAAGAACGGGGAAATGTTTCTGAGTAGGAGGGAAAGGGGGAAATGAAAAAAAAGAAATGGGGGAAATGTTCCGCGTGTTTTTTATTTTTTTTAAAAAGTGGTTAAAACATCGGTTTTAATTACAACTGATGTCTAAAACCTACTTTAACATCGGTTTCATTAAAACTGATGTAAAATAATTCTTTAACATCGGTCACCAAGGCGAACGATGTAAAAGGGGTGATGTCTATTGACTGTTTTCTTGTAGTGTTGCTCGCTTCATCCACCAAATTCCAAACTAAAGAATATCTTCACTCATTTACAATTACAAAACACAACCACATTTACCAAGAAAATTGAATCAAAATAATGTACAAAGATTTATTGCTTTTTTTCTTTTTCTTTTTCTTTTTGTTTTTTTTACATCCCCTTTCTTATTGCTTTTTTTTAGCAAAGGGGATGCATTATATATAAATATTACAATGAACCTTGAACCACATCTAGATTTACACGTCGAACTAGTTCCCGCTTACAATAAATAGAATTCTTCCTCTTCACAACTTTTTCAAATTCACATGCTCATCAATCAATTCTTTCCAAGACTCAACTAGCTCAACTAGGTCGAGAGTGAAGTATTTGGATATGACTCATGTATAAAAGGGAAGAGTGACGAAGAAAAATATGGATACAAGCTTCAAAGGGGTAACTAGGGATTATTTTCATGGTTCACAAGCTAAAAAGGTCAAAAAGGTTATCCTAAATAGAATTTCCTTATTATGGTGCATCCATGAATGAAGGTTTAATGCAAGCCCTAGAGCAACAAACACACATAAAGAGGGAGCAACACACAAGCAAAAGAATCATCGTTCAAGGCCTCACAAGGTTTAAGTTTTAATAACATCTTCTCGATTTGACTCCATGCATGCTAAGAGATAATCGTCATGTCCACAATTTAATTACAAACAATCTAGACTTTTCATGTCATTTTAAGCATGAGTGTGTGCAAAAAGGTGCATCAAACTTAAAGATTCACATCAAATTGATAATGCTAGACACGTAATAGGAGAAAACAAAGCTACAAGCTCACAATGTCATAAATTTTACAAACAAGTACACTCATGACTAAACTTATTTTCCAAATGCAAACAAAACAGGCAACAAAACGGACATCAAAATGAACAATCCTTCCCCCACTTAAAACATGGCATGTCCTCATGCATGACAAGTAAAAATTAGGAAAAAACAAGAGTGAAAGAAAACTGCCCTAAAAATAAGTAACCGGGACCGTAGGCAAAGGCAAGAAACTCAAACATCATGAGGTGGATCCAAGGGTGAATCCCGAGAACTAGCCTGACTCTGAGCCATCATCGAGGCACAAAACTGCTCCATCCATACCCGATGCTCACAAAACTGCATATCAACATGATCCTTGATGGACTGCTCCATGCGTTGTAAGTAGGCCCGTTGAGGCTCAGAGAACTCTTCAGAATGACCATGAGAAAAAGAATCCCCTCGATGAATCGCCAAAGGTAATGGCACAGAAACCGGATCCCCCTCGGTGCGAAGAGGGGATGTGGGACAAGGGAGCTGAGCTGATTTGTGTCCCGTCCAGCAAAAATCATGGTACTCTCCCTCAATGACATGCATGTTTTTTAACTCATTGAAATCCACAGTAGCTACCGGATTTCGACCCTCCATCCACGAAATAGGAGAACGATCCCGATCGAGGATGCCTAGTCGAATAGCAATCCATGTAAGAAACCCACCAATGATAATGGATCCCTTCTTCCGACGAGACAACTCAACTAATCTTTTGACAAAGAAGTACCCCCAATCAATTTGTTGCTTTTCATGCATCCAATAAAGAATGGTAAGCTCTTGCACGGAAACCGCACTATTAGACCCCGCGTTGCCGAACAACGAGTGAACCATCACCCGGTGAATGTAACTAAACTTTGGCATCTTTATATGAGTTGATTTAGCCCGAGATACGGTCCAACAAGGGCCCGAAGATATTACTTGGCAAAACGGAGCGGCAAAACGAACATGCAGGTTTCGAGCTCCAACATTATACTCCCACCCGAACCAATCACAAATCTCCTCCAATCTTACATCAAACCACTTTCCCATCATCCGAAAGATTAACCGATAATCCGTTTTGTTCCCCTCAAACAGTTTGTACTTAAAATCAACCGTCGCAAAAAAATCATAAACCAAGTCCGAACAAGTGGGCTCGTCCATATGAATCCATGACGGCCATCCACATTTATCCAAAATGTCCTTAACCTCATCAAAAATCCCAAGCTTTTCCATGGCATATGAATCAAAATAACGTAACGGAAAAGTTTTAAGAGTAGAATGGCCTTGTACCTCTCAAGATGGGCACCCATAAAAGAAATGCTTGGCTTAACCACACGCAAATCAAGGCCATAGTGCGGACGAGGCAATGGCAAACTTTTTTCCTTACATTCTTTATGGGTGAGATGAATTTGAGGCTCCGAAGATGAAAGAGTAGTCTTTTGTCGCTTAGATGAGACCTTGTCCTTGCCTTTAACCCGTTTAGAAGAAACCCCACTCATGATTAGCAAATCCTCACTCCAAATTACAAGCCAAATACCACCCACTAAAAGCACCGAAGACAACCACAAAGATAGCCAACAATCCAACAATAAACCACAACCAATCAATCCGTAACCAATTTAACACCAAAAGTGCAAACCCCGAATTGAATTACCGCCACATACCACAACCAATTCAACTATAATGATCAAAAAGCCAAAATCCAACACCCCTCAAAGCCCTGCAATACACTAATTAAGGAGATATAAATAATAAAAATATTTGTTTTTTTTAAATAAAATAAAATAAAATAACTAACCAATTAATAATAAAATAGAAAAATCAAATAAAAATCAAATCAAATTTAAAACTGAAATAAAATAAAAACAAAAATCAAATTTAAGACTAAAACTAAAATAAAATAAAATAAAATAACTAAGCAATTAATAATAAAATCTAAAATCAAGTTAAAATCAAATTAAACAGAAAACAAAAGTTAAAATAAAATTTAAGAAAACAAATAACAAATAATAATAATAATAATAATAATAATAATAATAATAAACTAATTAATTAATAATAAAATCAAAATTAAAACATTCAATAAAAATAAATGAAATAAAAAAAATAAACAAAACAAAATAAAATGAAATGAAATCTAAAATATATATATATATATATATATATATATATATATATATATATATATATATATATATATATATAACAGGGGGGAGGGGTTTACTGCGTTTGCTATGAATCGGGGGGGTGTGGGTGAATGAAGGAATGGGGAGAGGTGGACGGATTAGAGGTGAACGGAAAGGGAGTTGGGTTGGAATGGAGGTGGAGTGATGATGGTGCAGCGATGAACGGAGATGAGGAGAGGAAGTGGTGAGGTGAATTGAGTATTGGTGAAGGAGGAGTGAACAGAGAAGTTGGGAAAATGGAGATGGAGATGTGGGTGGTGGCGAGAGAACGGGTGAAGAATAGTGAGAAAATGGAGTGGTTGTTGAGATAACAGGTGGGTGTGTTGAAACGGACTGGAGTGGTGAGAACGGAGCCGGAGGTGGTGTTGTTGATGGTTACGGCTGAAGAAACAGGTGGGAGGCGCTGCGTTGGTTCGATGTTGGCGGAAAGAACGGAAATGGGGGCTGCGATCATGAATTGCGGAGAAGAGGAGTTGGTCGAGGAGGAGAAATGGAGGTGAGAAGGTAAGTGGGGCGAGGTGGGTATTAACGGGGGAGGCGTTGCTGCGAAATGGGGGGGCTGCAGTCGGTGGACTGCTGGGATTAAAAGGAGAAGAAAAGGGGGGAAACAGGGGTGGTCGCGAGGTGGAAGAGTGGAGACGGTGAAGGAGTTCGGATTGAAATGTGATGAACGGAGGGTGAAGGGGTTGATGAATGGTTGCCGGAGTTGATGTGAGTGGTGTTTGAAATTGATCGAACGGGGAAAAGGTTGTGAAAGGGTTGAATGGCGAGGAGAACGGTGGCAATTTGCTGGGTTTGAAATGAGAAGGTAGTGGGGTGGAGGTGGTGATTCGGCCGTGGAGAAGAAGATGGGAGTAAATCAAAGGGGAAAGTAGAGTAGTTCTGTTTTGTGTTTTATTTTTTATTTTTTGCTTAGAGAGTGCACAGCCCGTGCAATTGGATGGGGAGCAGAATTTGTTCACGGACTGTTGCACGGCCGTGCACAGGCCCGTGAATAAATCTGCATAAAATTGTTACAATGCTCTAAAATGTCACGGTCTGATGCACAGTTCACTGCACGCCCGTGCAATTCCAAAATTGCAGAAAATTATACAAACACCCTTTTTTTTCTTTTTTTTTTTCAAATAACATTCACATAAATCCTTGACTGCTTTAATAAAATATTAATTCCTGAAAACATGAACAAACACATCAAGGCACGAGTGGAACAAATATAAAAAATCATAAAAATTGGAATTAGCAATACTAAATATTATTGAGCGGGTCACTATTTTTTGTTTTATCTTTTTTTTTTGCAGTGAAATAAAATTCACTAGACACATCACAACAATACATAAAAATCAATCAACACATTTTTTTTTCTTTAGAAAATAAAATAGATGAAAAAGAACATCCCACTCATTAATATTTAGATCAATCCTCAAACCCACAAAATGCATAACACCCTTCATAAATGCGAGTGAGGACCAAAAGTTTGACATACACATAATATATAAATACATGTGTACCTTGGGTTGCCTCCCAAAAAGTGCCTTTGTTTAATGTCGGCGGCTCGACTTCCCGGATGTGCCCCGAAGCACCAACGCACACTAACGAGAGCTCATTCATGAAGGGGGTCCGCTAATGAGATGACATCAACGGTAGATTCTTGAAATCCCTCGTAGAAAGGCTTAAGACGGTGGCCATTTACCTTGAATTCTTTGTTGGTAGACAAACTTCGCAAATCCACCGCTCCATGAGGGTAGATTTTTACAACAACAAATGGACCCAACCAACGAGATCGAAGCTTTCCGGGCATTAATTTGATATGAGAGTTGTAGAGGAGAACCTTTTGCCCAACATGAAATGATTTAGAAACGAGCGAACGATCATGAAAGTCCTTTACTCTAGCCTTATAAGATTGAGCATCCTCATAGGCATTGTTACGAATTTCCTCCAATTCAAGCAAGTTAAGTTTTCTATGAGCCCCGGCAACATTAAGATCCATATTACAAGCTTTGATTGCCCAATAAGCTTTGTGCTCTAACTCCACGGGGAGATGACAAGACTTACCAAAAACCAACTTGTAAGGAGACATACCAATAGGAATTTTAAATGCCGTCCTATATGCCCATAATGCATCTTCAAGACGAACACACCAATCCTTCCTAGAGGGTTTCACCACCTTCTCAAGAATAGACTTAATCTCCCGATTAGAAACTTCGGCTTGACCATTTGATTGAGGGTGATAAGCCGTGGCCATTCGATGATAGACCCCATAAGATTTAAGAAGATTTCCCACCAACTTGTTACAAAAGTGGGTACCTTGATCAATTATGATAGCCTTGGGAACACCAAATCGGTTGAAAATTTGAGACTTGAGAAATGCAATAACCGCCTTACCATCATCCGATTTTGTTGCCTTGGCCTCTACCCACTTAGAAACATAATCAACGGCCAAGAGAATATAGATATTTCCATGAGAAGATGGAAATGGTCCTATAAAATCAATACCCCATACATCGAAGATTTCTACCACAATAATTGGAGTTTGGGGCATTTCATTCCTTTTTGCAATATTGCCGGTTCTTTGATAAGGCTCACATTGCTTACAAAAATCGTGAGAGTCACGAAAAAGAGTTGGCCATGTAAATCCACATTCAAGTACCTTCCTTGCCATTCGATCTTTCCCAAAATGACCTCCACAAGCATAAGAATGACAAAATTGAAGAATGGAAGCAATTTCCGACTCGGGAACACACCTTCTCAAGACTTGATTCGCACAATGTTTCCAAAGATAAGGATCATCCCAAATGTAGTGTTTGGCTTCACTCCTTAATTTCTCCCTTTGATACTTAGGCATGCCATTAGGAAAAGTTTTGCACACAATGTAGTTCACAAGATCCACATACCATGGTACCTCGCCTTGAATTCCAAATAAGTGCTCATCCGGAAATAAGTCTTGAAGAGGAGAAACATCTTCCTCCCTCACAAGTCGACTCAAGTGGTCCGCCACTAGGTTCTCGGCACCGATTTTATCTTTGATTTCTAAGTCAAATTCTTGGATGAGAAGAATCCATCGAATCAATCTAGGCTCTGACTCTTTCTTTGCCAAGAGATGTCTTAAAGCGGCATGATCCGTGTACACAATGACTTTGTAACCAAGAAGATATGAACGAAACTTATCAAGAGCAAAAACAATAGCAAGCAATTCTTTTTCAGTGGTGGTATAATTCACTTGGGCGGAGTTGAGCGTGCGAGAGGCATAATAAATCACATGAGATCGTTTATCAACTTTTTGCCCTAACACCGCACCAACCGCATAATTGCTAGCATCACACATAATCTCAAAAGGAAGAGACCAATCCGAAGCTTTAATGATAGGGGCCGAAGTTAACGCCTCCTTTAGATGGTCAAATGCCACCTTGCATTTTTCATCAATTTTAAACTCTACATCCATTTGTAGAAAAGATGATAGGGGGAGAGCAACCTTGGAAAAATCCTTGATAAACCTTCTATAGAAACCGGCATGACCAAGAAAAGATCGCACATCCTTAACATTTGAAGGGTATGGAAGACTTGCAATAATATCAACTTTTGCCTTGTCCACTTCAATGCCCTTCCTAGACACAATATGCCCTAATACAATACCTTCTTGGACCATGAAATGACATTTTTCAAAATTGAGCACTAAATTAGTCTCCAAGCATCGATCCAAGGCATGTGTAAGAATTTGAAGACATTCATCAAAAGAATCACCCGAAATAGAGAAATCATCCATAAAGACTTCAATTCCATTCTCTATCATGTCGGAGAAAATACTCACCATACACCTTTGAAAAGTTGCGGGAGCACCACATAAGCCAAATGAGAGTTTACGAAATGCAAACGTGCCAAAAGGGAAGTGAATGTTGTTTTGTCTTGATCTTCGGGAGCAATGACATTTTGATGATATCCACTGAATCCATCTAGAAAGCAATAGAATTCCTTCCCGGCTAACCTCTCTAGCATTTGATCAATGAAAGGGAGAGGAAAATGGTCTTTTCGAGTTACCGCATTTAACTTGCGATAATCTATGCACATTCGCCACCCATTTTGGACTCGGGTAGATACGAGCTCACCTTTAAGATTTTCTTCAAGTGTGATACCTGTCTTTTTAGGAACACAATGTACCGGACTCACCCATTCGCTATCCGAAATTGGAAAAATGATTCCCACATCAAGTAGCTTGAGAATCTCCTTTTTAACAACTTCCATCATTGCCGGATTAAGTCTTCTTCGAGGGTCTCTAGTAGGCTTAGCTCCATCCTCAAAGAGTATGCGATGCATGCATGTGGAAGGGCTAATTCCCTTAATATCGGCAATGGTCCACCCAATAGCACTTTTATGATCCTTAAGAACCCGCAAGAGGCGTTCTTCTTGCACATTACTCAAATTAGAAGCTATGATTACGGGAAGAGTCTCATTGTCCCCAAGATAAGCATATTTGAGATGATTAGGCAATACTTTCAATTCCAAAGTAGGAGGATTCTCAATAGAAGGGAGTAATTTGGAATAAGACAAGGGAAGATCAATTTTTGCAAGTTCACACCTTTGGGTAAAGGTTGCAATACATTGAGCTCCATAATTGCCTCATTGGCCTCTTCCGAATTAGGGAATCCATCATCTTCATTTACACATCCCTCAATAACCACTTGGAGAGCTTCTTTATTTCCCATGTCAAAAGCTTGTTGGGCTAAACCATCAATAACATCCATGGAGCAAATTGAGCGTGACTCACTAGGAAATTTCATAGCATCATAAATGTTGAACTTGACAACTTCATCGCCAAACTCCATAGTGAGAGAACCATCATCCATATTAATCTTGGTCTTCGCCGTTTTAAGAAATGGACGTCCAAAGAGAATTGGTGCGGACTTGATGTTTGATGGGCCATCTTCCATTTTCAAGATGTAAAAGTCGGCGGGGAAAACCATTTGATCAACATGAACAAGCACATCTTCAATTACCCCTTCGGGATAGGCATTAGATCTATCCGCGAGTTGAATGATCACATTCGTATTCTCAAGTGCTCCCAAATTTAAAGTTTGGAATATGGAGAGGGGCATCACATTGATCGAGGCACCTAAATCAAGCATAGCTCTTTCAAAGAATTTACCTCCAATCTTGCAAGGAATAGTGAATGTGCCCGGATCTGAACATTTTTTAGGTAACCTCCTTTGAATCACGGCCGAGACGTTTTCATCCACCACTATAGTTTCATCACCTCTTAACTTCCTTTTGTTGGTACACAAATCTTTGAGAAACTTTGCATACCTTTGAACTTGGTTTATGGCATCTAGTAACGGGAGAGTGATTTCCACTTTTCGGAATGTCTCAAGCATTTCCTTATCAACAATTTCTTTCTTTGGTTTAGAAAATTTGGAAGGGAATGGAGGTCGAATAACCACATCCTCATCAATGAACCTTGGCTTCTTTGCTTGTGGAACGTCTTCTTGAACACTTTTCTTCTTTCCCTTATCAACTTTCTCTTCCTCAATTTCCAAATTATCTTCAAGGTTTTCATCCGTAGCCTCCAAGATGTCATCATTTTCAACCTTTCCACTTTCATTATCATTCATCATCCCCTTGGCCTTAGCATGAAGGTCCTCCAATTCTTTCCCACACCTTAAGGTCATGGCACTAGCATTTTCTTTGGGGTTCACCTCCGCTTGAGAAGGAAGTTGCCTAGAGCCTTGGCTTTGCAATCGATTCACGGTTGTGGCTAGTTGGCTCATTTGCTTCTCCAAGTTGGATATACTTTGAGAAGTGTTATTTTGAAATTGGATGCTATTTGTCGCCAATTGTTTCATCATTTCTTCAAGTGATGACAATGTAGATGAAGAAGACCCTTGATGGTCTTGGGGATTATATTGAGGTGGAGGTGCTTGAAAATTTTGATTTGGACGTTTTTGTGGGTATGGAGGAGGATTTTGTTGATGTTGGGTGTTGTAAGTATTTGGATTTTGGGGTTGGTATTGGTTAGAGTTTGGTGTGTTGGGGTTTCCATATCGAAAATTTGGATGGTCTCTCCAACCGGGATTGTAGGTGTTACTATAGGGGTCATACTTCCTTTGAGGTGGTTGTCCTGAAAAACCTCCAATAGCATTAATTTGCTCTTCGGGTTGTTGAAATGATAGGCATTCATTGGTCGCATGATCCGACATATTGCAAACACCACAATACTTTTGTTGTTGTTGGAGATTCCCAACGGCTAATTGACGAACCAATGATGTAAGATCCGAGATTTGGCCCTCTAACCTTTGAGTTGACACCTCATTCATGGAAGGATTCTTGACATGCACTTGACGATCCCCAAATTGGCGGGAATTTTCGGCAATCTTGGTTATTAACTTCCTAGCTTCCTCCGGCGTTTTATTCACAAGAACTCCACCACTTGAAGCATCAAGGTGCAATTTAGCACTATATTCCAAGCCTCCATAGAAGTAGTGAATGAGAAACTCTTCCGATATCAAGTGTGGAGGACAACTTTGACAGAGCTTTTGAAACCTTTCCCAATACTCATACAATGTTTCTCCGGAGTATTGCCGAATGCCACAAATTTCTTTGGAAATGCCCGTAGCCTTCGAGGTAGGGAAGAATTTCCCCAAGAAAGCACTTCACATTTGCTCCCATGTAGTGATTGAGTTTGGAAGAAGGTAAAATAGCCATGCCTTGGCATTGTCTCTCAAGGAAAAGGGAAATGCTTTCAACTTCACTTGTTCTTCCGTAGCATTGTTTGGTCTCATTGAAGAACATACCATTTCAAATTCTTGAAGATGCCTAAAAGGATCTTCTGTGCCTTCACCTCCAAACTTGGGAAGGAGCGCAATAAGACCACCCTTTAGCTCAAATGGTTGTCCTCCCGGAAATACAATGCACAATGGTAGTTGAACGGAGCTAGGAGAAGCAATCTCCTTGAGTGTACGTTGATTAGGATTTTCCATGACTTGATCAATGTTGTCGTCCGGTGATGAGATGGGAATAATAAGGGGAGGACCCTCGTTAAACTCCTCTTCCTCTTTCGAAGGTGAGCTAGAATAAATTGACTTGATGAATCTATATTGGCACTTGAATTCCTTTGATTCCTTCGCAAGAGTCTCTCGGGATTAGATGAATACGCAAGATCACCTAAACAAGAAGATCGAGTCATACATGGCAAAAATTTCTAAAATCAAGAAAAATAGATAAATATGCACAATGGAACTAAAATATTCACAATTTTATACGCGCACTAATATTGAACTAAAACTAGCTCCCCGGCAGCGGCGCCAAAATTTGGCCACGCCCGTCGTCGACGCGCAAAATTGAAAGATAAATGTTTATGCTCTACTATGTTCGCACTTAACTATAAAATATAGCAAATGTGGCAAGTAGGGATCGAACCCAAGGGATTAGTGTTCAATACTAGAGTGAAGTAAAATGGTAGGGGGTTTTAAGTTGGTTGTGGTATTTTATCAAACACCTTGACTACAAGAAATAAATTGCTAGAGAAATATGATTAATAAACTTTCAATCATCCAATTTTTCCAACACAACAAGGCACAATGTTTAAATTAACAAGAATAAGAGATATTTGACCCAAGGATTATGGAAACTCAAGCACTTCACCCACACACATATGAGCAAGAAATAATCAACTCTACCTAACCAAGATAATTGGTGAAGCACACAATCACTTAATTCTCTTCTATAAACACTAATTTAGTGAAGCACATAAATTAGTTCTCTTGATTATAGCAACCAATAATGAAGCACTACTAGTTTAACCAAATCAAGGAATCAAACAAAGAGAGGCTAGGACAAACCCAAGGATGAGGAGCTCAACCTAGGTATTTGCACTTTAATTTTGAGGATTTAGGTAAACTAAACCTTGTGCTACTACAATGAATGTACTAACAATTACGGATTAGCACAAACAATTAGCAATTGAATTCACAAGAGAAGCAAATTGAAGCAACTTACAATTCTCCAAGCAAAATCATAAACAATTCAACTCAATAATTCAAGATAGAGTGAAATAGATCTTACTTAAAATGAAATGGGTTTTGATACAAGAGATCCTCCTTGAGCCAAATATATAGAGTTAGTTACTCATAATCAATGTTAGATTATAAGTAATTAATGTTTTCTTAGCTCCTACTAACCCTAGGTTTTTGTTCTTGAAGAGGCTTAGATGAGAGGAAAATAAGATGTTATAAAATGTAGGGTTTGGCTTCTTTTAATACACAGCAGGATTTTGCACGGCCGTGCAACTGCCCGTGAGGAAAACTGCACAATCTGCACTACTTGGAACACTCTGCACGGCCTGTTGCACGACCGTGCAGTAGCCCGTGTGATATAAAATCTTCAAGATATCACAATAAAAATCTCCCGGAAACGCGAGCTTGCATCTTCTAACTTTCCTCTTCAATAATCTTTGCTTTCAAGCCCAAAATAATCCATCGTTTCAACCATTAAGCATGAGCCACTGAAAGATGAAAACATAATTAATATCGATAAAACAACATTCGAAACTAACAAAAATGCAAGAGAATAAATGACAAAATGTGTATAAAATACACATTATCAGCAGACGAGTATACCAACGTTGTGCCATGCCCGACAGGGTTTGAGGAAATGCTCTACACTTGAGAGCGTCACTAGCCAGCTACAACAGAAGCGCGTTTGAGAATGTCCTAACGTGATTTGCGGGATCGCCCGTTCCATCATAAGCCTTTATAGTGGGCATCTTAAACTTCCTAGAAACATGAGCATTCATCACCTCCTCAGTGAATGGGGGTGTGGGATCGTCAGGATCTCCTAGCGGCATCAAATTATTTGGGTCACTTTTGGGGATTTCGACCCTTGTGTTTGTACCTCTTGGGACCTCGGCCCTCCTCTCTCTCCTCGGGGTTCCCTCCAAATCAACAAAAGGAATTTCCCCTCCCGTCGTTGGTGGGGGTCAGTTCTGATTCTGTCTCTGCCACTCTCTTTTTATGTTGTCCTTCAGTTTCTGGATCTTGGCCTCATGAGCCATAATTTTTTCAGCAGCTGTTAGGGGGGTCCATCATGGATCCTTCGGCGAGCTTGTCCGATAGGTTCCTTACTCGGACGACGCCTCCTCGGGGGTTGATCTCTATCCTCATCTTCTGAGGATGAATCATCAGAGTATGGGCCGAAATAGTCGCGGTATCGGTGGCCTTGGTCAGGTCCTAAACTCCCTGACCGCTTGGTCCGGCCTGATACGGGGGATAATTGGGCAACCCATACATCGGGTTCGTGCTTGCGGGGATCACAGTAGTAGAGATCTGAGCTATAGGGGGAACAGATTGTCCTTTGAGAGGGGAAACTACCATCTGTAGGGGATTCGTCCCTTGGGTGAAGGGAGTCGTCACTAAGGGTAACGACCCCTGAATTTGCATTTCAGTCCCTTGGGGCTGAGTGACCAGTGGCTGGGAAATGGTTGCTGGGGGTACCTGTACTCTAACCGGGGGTGCGGTGGTGCTGGTAGTGGCTTCAGAAAGTGTTGGTGTTCTCCGGGTGGTAACCATGGTTGATATTCGTTTCCCACAGATGGCGCAAAATGATGTGGAATAAAAATAAGGATGTATTTATTTCGTATTGAATGCTAGGGTTAGTGGAAGTTTCGAGCTTTTATGGCTGATCGAGTGTTTCGTGACTCAATTCGGGTCCTCACAAGATGCCTACGTATCTTGCAAATATCAAGAATCAAGCCAACAAAACGTAGTTCTGGTTTAGAAGGAACATGTCCTTATATAGGCCTCGGGGATAGGGTTTAGTGTCTTGTTGGACAAGATACCCGTTTAAGATAAACTTCTGGATCCTTCCATGAGGAAGGCTGATTCGTTTTGGACTTGTATGACTTGGGGACTACTCCATGAAGAATTTGGATTCCCATTGGACTCAAATACGGAGCCCTACATTGGCTGATTTATTTGATTACAAAATTATTATTATAATTAGGGTTTTAGGCCTCATAATTGAGCATTGACCTTGGACCCTTCTTGGTTCATTTAATGTATCATTAAATGTGTCTTTAGGGCTTAATTTCAGCCCATATCAGAATTTTTAAGTTCGTGTGTATGCCTTTTGAAATTCACTACGAGAAAATAGTATTTTTACTACGAAATAAAATAAATTTTGCAATAGAATCCTATTATCTCGGTGATTATTTGTTGTAAAAATGTTTAATAGAATAAATTTAAAACTTTTAAAGAAATAAAAATTGGAAAATTGAAAAAATTAATTAAAAAATATGTTATATAAAAACTATTAATAAAAAGATTTTAATAAATGAATTATTGATTAAATTTTCTTTTTTCAATTAATTGAAATGATAATGTAGTTTTTATTTTCAAAGGTACCCTTACAAAATTTTGTATATAAAATGGCTTGAATCTGCATAATTAATATAAAAATAATCCAACAATTAATAATAATTCTTTAACTCTCTTTTAATATTTGATTCGGTCTTGATCCACACTCTTGTTTGTTTGCTAACTTGTAGAACTTGTTTGTATGCAATTATATTATTTTGCGGTCCACTTTAAATGAAAAGAGAAAATGATCAAAATAACACAAAAACACAATCCAGCTGTCCAAAATGATCAATCGCGCGAACAGTGCCCAAAATAACCACGGAGTACACATTTGCGGTTTACGTGGCCTGGGATACGCATGTTGAACATGCGCATCTGGGATCACGCATCTCCCAGATGCGTGATAACGTCATATGACGTCATTATCTCCAAGACAGCTCCGGCATGCTCTGAACTTGAAAATCGCCTCAACCAGTCCATTACATTCCGGCCACCTCCACAAAAATTGAGGACATCAATATGATGCCTAGACCTGCCTCTACACTTTGCCATATTCGTTTGTTGATTTTTGGTCCCGCAGGGGCGTGCACGAACAAGTCGAAAAACGAAATCGAAAAATGGAGCTCGAATTGGGGCTTTTCAATCTGGCAAAACAAACGAAAAACGACGGATATAGGCTTGTAGAGGAGGAAAAGATGACCAATTTGGTATATCGTATGCTACTGCTCGATGCCTGTAGGGAGTGAACGATTGTGTCAAAGTTTTTAGTCGAAAAACGACGTCGGCGACTGGGGGATGACGATGAATAGTGCCTTCATATACGCATGTTGGACATGCGTATCCTGAGTCACGCATGCTCAACATGCATATCCCAGGGCACTGTTCACAAATGCAGAAGTGAATTTAACAAAGTCCACGCACAGCCAATATGCGTATATTACCTATACGCATTTTTAAAATGCGTAATACCCTGTACGCACAACGCAAATGCGTAGCCCCTGGTTACTTTGGGCACCTTTCTCGTCGGTGGTCATTTTGGGCACTATAATTTAAATTTTGGTTATCGAGGACTTTCATCTAAATGAAAATAAGTTGTTTGTATGCACTTAAAATTTTCAATTTAAAGTTAGTTTTAGTTTAAAAAATTTAAGTACCTTCGAGGTATTTTTTTTCAATTTATCTTTTTTTTTCATATTAATTTTATATATTTGATTCACCTTTTAACTCGTAATTATATTCTTTGCATATATTTGTATTTTATACTTATATATTATGTTTAAAAATATAAAATTTTAATTTTTTAATCAATTTTATAAATTAAATTTATTTTAATTAAAATTAGTAAAACAAATACACATAATTTAAAATTAAAATTATCATTTTTTTACTTAAAAATTTTAAATTGCACTTTAAATTAATTTAAATAATAATTTTTAAGTTAATTCAAATGGACCCGTAGTTTCAAATTAGTTCCATAATTTTTGTCCAATGACCTACTCCAGTTCAACTCGGCTAATTACTCGACTCAAAACTCAAAGTTCAAGACTTATGCTGTCATGTATGTTTATCAATAGGTTGAATTCGTAATTGAATTAGCGGGTATGGATTCTTCAAAAAAAAATTCGATCCATTAGTGATCCCATCAGATAAAGATTCAATTCGATAATAAATGGATATGAATTTTGTATGATCCGATCCAATAATGATTTGATCCGATTCAAATATATTACATTTATTATATATTTTATATATACTTATGTAATACGTATAATATATATATAAAACACATATTATATATAATATTTGAGTAACGGGAGCCTAAAATTATCTTTAGATAATTTTCTAAAATTAACCATTAAAGTGAAGACACATAAGCACAATCATTGATGTTCCTGCAAGGCCCTTTTAAATAAAAGATAAAAATGAACTAAAACTACGTAGTTTTGATGGTTAACTTTAGGAAATGCCCGCAAGGGTTGTCTCAGTTGGTTAAAGAGAGGTCATCTCACCTCTTGGTCACAGGTTCGACTCCCATGGGAGGCGGATTTGTGATTATGTCATCCTGGGGCAGAGCCTGTCGCACTTGTGCGGTTTGCCTTGGATCAAGTGGTTTGCAGGCTATTGCGTGAGCCCATGGGTTTACCCAGAGCGCACCCGAAGGGTAGCGGCTGCGGGTTCCCATGTTAAAAAAAAAAAAACTTTAGAAAATCAATATTCCTAAAGTTAACTGTAGGATCTTTTTTCTTATAATATTTTATATAAGTAATATTATTTTGGAATACAAATTTGGATTTGTATATGTCATAATTTTAATTTTTACTTCGTAAAAAAATTAAAAAAAAACTATTTTACAGATAAAAGAAAATAATTTTTTTTAAATTTGTTATAAAGATCAGACATCCGATAACCCAAAATTCGAACAATCGGATATGGATTGATCTAAAAAAATCTAACTCCTGATCCATTCCAATCCGAAATTTTTTTACAAACTCGGATATGGATTTAGGTTTAATCTGATCCGAATCCAACCCATGAACTACCCTCAAATCCTCAATGTAAAGAAAGTAAGAGAGTCTCTTTAGCAATAGCCAAAAGGCCCAAAACATGTGGGCTTGACAACAGTGTTGTATAGTTTGGTTTGGGGCATGGTGCGTAGTTAAAGTAACAGCCCTAATTAAATTATTTTGGTCCAAAGTCCAATGCCGTTTGTAGAAATGTATGGGTAATACTGCATGCCTTAAAAAATAAAATTAAGTACTTACTCCGTGTTTACACTTTTTAAGGGGTGTCTGACAATAGTTCCATGACAATAGTTCCATAATTTATTTTTAAAATGTAACAATTTTTCAAGGGGTATCTAGAAATTTTTAAAATTTAAAAATAAATTATGTAATCATCCTTAAATTGTATGTTAAAAATCTCAAAATTCGAAGTGAGGAGGGAGTAGAATTTAGATCCTATGTATAAAATGTAAATCAACTTTTTAAGTCAAAAACACAATTATATTTCTCATAAATTGCTAGAGCAGCAGTAGGGGTGCCCATAAGCCGATCAAACCGATTAAACCGATCCAACCCGCCCCTACTTTTAGCCGACCCAACCCGATATTATTTAAACCGAACATTGAATGGGTTAAATATTAAAAAAACTGAATTAAATTGGTTGGGTTAGGGTTTTGATAATTTTAACCCAATCCAACCCGACATATATTATGTACTAATGAGCCATACTACTAATTTACTACTTGACTTAAAGTTAAGATTATTTGGATATATTATTACATGTTCCACACTAAAATTATGAATTAAAGATATTTAATACAATGATGTTCTACTTATGTGTAACGTAATTTAGTTTTGTAGATTGTAGTGTATTGTAATTTGCACATGTGGTGATTAATTGTATAATTGTATACTGGATTAAGTTGTACATGACTTTAATTCTTGGACATCGAGTTGTTTTATCACTAACCAAACCAAACCAAACCAAACCAAACATACCCAGTATATCCCGCTCAGAGCAGGGTCTGGGGAGGGTAGGATGTACGCAGACCATACCCCCACTTTTAGAGCGGGGAGGCTGTTTCCGTGTAGACCCTCGGCTAAGTGCTCGACATACAAAGAGTGTGGTAAAACACAAAGGAAACCAACTGATACGGCAATGATCAAAGCCATACCTGAGCCCATGGCGTTCTCCACATGGGGCATACCTGTCTGCGAAGCTTTAGGATACTCATACCTTGAAGCGCTCCAAGTACACGAAAAACCTGCACAGAGACAGTACCGAGCCAGGATCCCTGAGACTGCAAAACCAGAAAACAGAAGACACTAAAAACGCAAAGTGAGAAAGCTACAGCCGAACAATTCTTAGGCTCTCGACAACCGATCCGCACCCTAGAAGAGAATCTACCACTCTGATACGCCGCCTCCAAGCAGACCTATCTGCTACCAAGGTCTCATTTAAGTCTAAAGCCTTCAAATCCAGCCTGAGCTGCTCTTCCCACGACCTCCTCGGTCTGCCTCTCCTCCTCGCCCCACCAACCGAAAGACTCTCGACCCTCCTCACTGGGGCTCCAACCAGTCTCCTACGAACGTGGCCGAACCATCTCAACCTTCCTTCCCTAAGTTTCGCAGAAAAAGGCGCCACTTCAAGTTCGCTCCTAAACACAGAATTTGGGATTCTGTCCAACAACGTGCGCCCACAAGACCACCGCAACATCCTCATTTCCGCCGCTTCCATCTTGTTTACGAGGGCCTTCTTCTCCGCCCAACACTCCGAACCATATAACATCGCAGGACGGATAGCCGCTCTATAGAATTTCCCTTTCAACTTTAAAGGGACTTTATTATCGCACATCACCCCTGACGCTGCCCTCCACCTTAACCACCCTGCCTTGATACGATGCGTGACATCGGCTTCAATCTCACCTTCCTTCTGGATGATCGAACCTAAATACTTGAACTTGTCCGTCTGCGCGACGATCTGGTCTTCAATCCTAACCTCCACCCCTTCTTCGCTGGTCTCACCACTGAAGTTACACCAGAGATACTCGGTTTTAGAACGGCTCAAACGTAACCCTTGTGACTCCAAGGTGGATCTCCAAAGCTCCAATTTCTCGTTCACCTCCCCCCCTCGATTCCGCCACTAGCACGATATCATCCGCAAAGATCATGCACCAAAGGACAGCATCTTGAATCCCTCGCGACATGACATTAAGGATAAGGGCGAAAAGAAAAGGACTAAGGGCCGATCCCTGATGGAGCCCCATCTCAACAGGGAAAAAACGGGAGTCCCCCATTGGGGTCCGAACGCAAGAGCTAGCTTGGGAGTACATGTCTTGAATCACCCTAACGTACGCCGACGGAACTCCCCTCTCCTGAAGGCTCTTCCAGATAGCTTCACGGGGGATGCTATCATATGCCTTCTCAAGATCAATGAACACCATATGAAGATCTTTGCGACGATCCCTGAACTTCTCCATAAGGCGTCTAACGAGATGAATAGCCTCGGTCGTCGATCTCCCAGGCATAAATCCAAATTGGTTCTCTGAGATTTCAACTACTCTTCTAATCCGGCTATCAACCACTCTCTCCCAAAGTTTCATAGTATGACTGAGTAATTTAATTCCCCGGTAGTTATTACAACTCTGAGCATCTCCTTTATTCTTGAAAAAAGGGACCACGACACTACGCCTCCATTCAGCTGGCATCTCATCACCCAAGAGAAGAACATTGAACAGATCTGCTAACCATTGAATGCCAACCTCACCAAGACAAAGCCAAACCTCGATCGGGATAAGATCCGGGCCAACCGCCTTCCCTCTAGCCATCTTCTGCAGGGAACCCTTGACTTCATCTTTGCTGATGCGCTCACAGGAATCGAAAGAAAGCACAGGCGAAAGAGAGACCTCACGCTCCACCCCGGCACCACTCCTCCTAGCCTCGTTGAAAAGATTATGAAAATACGAACTCCACCTCTCCTTAATAGCATCTTCATTCAATAACACTTGGCCTGAATCATCCTTAATAAACTTAACAGATCCCAGGTCGCGCCGCCCTCTCTACCTAGCTTTAGCTAGCCTAAAGATGGCATTCGCTCCTTCCTTGGTATCTAGGCGCTTGTACAGCCCTTCATAAGCCTCCTCTTTAGCTTTCGCCACTGCCTTTTTTGCCTATCGTCTAGCCACCTTGTATGCTTCCAGCTTCAGAACTAACTTCTACTTTATATTTAACCCGATCAACCCGATCAAATCGAACCAATCCAACTCGACTTTAGTAAGATTTACAATGGGTTTTAATTTTATAAACCCGAATTAATTAGGTTGGGTTACTAAATTACTTGTAACCCGCCCAACCCAACCCGCGGGCACCCCTAAGCAGTAGGGTTAATGATGGAGAGCAACTTAGACTAGTACTGACGTACTGATTTTGTTTGATAGTGTTGCGATGGCAACTTGCGGGACCACTAAAGATTTGATTCTGTATTCAAATGCTCAATTTCGCTTGTGACAACAATAGTATTAGTCCCTCCGTCTCAAAAAACTCTTCCCATTTTAAAAAACACGTTTGCCAATGCACACTTTTGATCGTTAATATCTTGAATTTTGTATTAGTACTAAATATAAAAACTTCACTGTATTAAATTACTCATAAATACGAAATCCAACAAGATCACTCATGACTATATTTGGTGTTATAGATTATGTGTAAATTAGTAATTTGTCTCATGTTATGAACATGGCCGACATTGCAAAGGGGAAGATTAATTTGGGACAGAGGGAGTACTTTGGTAGATCGTACGTTTCTTAATTTTTGGTACGACTTGCATGTAACAAAGAAAATAATAAAATTTGTTGAATTACGAGATTTTAACCTGTTAACGAGAATGTGAATAATTTAAATATTTTAAAGAATATTTTTTAAAAATATTTAAATTTGCAAATTTATTTTTCAATAATACGATACAATCTCATTTGTGATCTCATTTGCAGTCGATTTTTACTTGTGATACTGTTTTTTTATTTTTGATATTTTTAATAAATTTTCTATTTTAAATCTAAAATGGAGAGGATGGACATGATGATGTATTGAAGAAGTGTTCCTGGTTGGCCTGAGAACTTATGGTTCTTACAAGTGTTCAAAGCTTTGAATTTCTATAATTAGGGTATTTTCATCTCAATTATCGATGCGATGACAGACAAACATTACTGTTTTCTGTCTCTCATTTCATTTTTTTAATCGATCATTTGCTTTGGTAAATGGTGACTCCATATCCAGAACAATACCACTACACAAAATAAGAGTCGCGGAGTCAGTTTGACCATTAATTATTTACATTAATTAATTTATTGCTCGTTTTAATTTCTGTCAGGAAAAACTCAATGAAGAAGCTCTAGCCTGTAAAGTCTAGAACTTTACTGGGCCTAAAACTTAAGTTACAGTTATTTTTATTTCATTTATATTAATAAATTCAATTTTTTTCATGATTGACACCTTAATTCTTTTTGCCCTTTTAGAAAATTAGTTTTTCCGGAAACACCTACTAAAATTTTTCCTTTAATTAGAAAGAACAATAAGAAAATATGGATCGTTTGGATTATGAGACTAGCATCGCAATAACAAAAATATGAACAAAATTTTAATATACATTTATGTTAGACTTTTATTTTTCTTAGCGGAACTGAATTCACATAATTTAAACGACAATTTAAATCATAAAATTTGAATTGAATAAATGAAAATGACTCGTAGTTTAAATGCACCAAATTTAATTACTTAGAACATCTCCAATGCATTTATCTAAAATAGTTGATTAGAATACTATATATTTTATTTTATCTAAAATATTTGATTAGAATAATATAAAATAATGATTTTTTTAAAATTTGTTAAACTTGTAAGAGATTATCCTCCAATGAAATTAATTATAATGATTAATTATTTTTAGAAAAACATTTTATTATTATTTTCTCTCAATTAGTTAGTCAAAATTTTTTAAGAATGTCATGTGAAAATTTTAATCAAGGATGTATACATTGGATGCTCTAACAATATATCCACAATTCATTAATCATGAGAAAATCAAGTTATAAGTATTGATTGCATCATGTCCAAATATCATGAGATGATTATTAAATAAAACAATGCAAAAATAACATATACTAATCATGAGAAAATCAAGTTATAGA
This sequence comes from Saposhnikovia divaricata, assembly GCA_036435485.1. Classification (NCBI taxonomy): domain Eukaryota; kingdom Viridiplantae; phylum Streptophyta; class Magnoliopsida; order Apiales; family Apiaceae; genus Saposhnikovia; species Saposhnikovia divaricata. The sequence goes on from CM071599.1 coordinate 25,394,111, forward strand.
ATAGAATCTCGATAAATGAATATTCGATAAATGAATAATTTCATCAAATAAATAATTTTTTCCGGTTTCGACATAATAGATAGTATATTTTTTACATTAATTAATGAATAATTTCGATTAATGAATAAAATTTCCTCATCCTGAACTTATTCATTTATCGAGGTTTACCTGTAAGTATTAATTTGCATCATGTCCAAAAATCATGAGCTGATTATTGAATAAAACAATGCAAAAATAACCTGTACTATGTACACAAAACAACATAAAAATAAACATTAAACACAACCCACCGCCTTTTATGAACATTAGTACGTTTGTAGAAGAGAAGCTTATAGAAGAAGGAGCTTTACACTATAAAAATCCCAAGAATCTTCCTTTTACTCATTTCACCCCCTCTATTTAAACAAAAAAAAAAGAGAATATTACTCATCATCAATATAATGGATAACCCAGAAAGAATGTAAGTTGTTTACTCATCATTATTTATATTTTTGCAACATTTTTAAAAATGTTTTGCTCTACTGTGTTTGATTCCTTGTTTATTTTTGCTTTTTAAAAACTGGGTTTTGTTCTTTATGTTATTGTAGATAATGGGTAGTTGTAAAGTTGTACATATTATTGTTTTTGTGTGTTAGATGATGAATATGTTTAAGGGGTTTAGGGTTTTAGCGGGGTTTATTTAATGGGTTTGTAAAATGGATTTTTTGGTCTATTTAGTGATCAAGAAGATTCTTGGGACCAATTTTGGGGTTTTGTACTTGTTTTTCAAAAGGTCTATTCTGTTTTAAATAGTGTTTTGTGCTATTTTATTTTAATAAATTTATGTGTTGATAAATAGTTTGTTATGCATTGGTTTTGGTATGTGAATAATGGAATTTTTTATGTTCTAAGTATGTTAAATAATTTGTAGTTGTAGTTGTTTTAAGGTTTATTATGAAGCTGAAGCCTCTGTGGTGTTTTTACATGTCATTATTTTTCGATTATTACTGTGACATTGTGATTGAAGTTATATATTTTGGTTGGCCTTGTGGGACAACAGATTAGATGCTTATATACATGATTATCTTGTAAAGAGGAGATACAGTGTTACTTCTAGGACATTTCAGGCAGAAGCAGCAGTACCCTGCAACAGCACTGGTGAGATGATTTAGAAAATCCGACTGAAAAGTTATTTTGTCGACAGATTCACTTTCTATTAATTGTTGGGAATTTGGTTGATGTATGCATTTATTATATGTCGGCATTTGTTTGATATACGCTTCTGCATTGTTTGCAGTAATTGATGCTCCAGGCGGTTTTCTTTATGAATGGTGGTCAGTGTTTTGGGATATATTCATTTCTAGGTACCAGTTGCAAAACCCGGGGGTCTTATCTAACAGTGAGGTGTGTTAACGGCCTTCTCTGTGTTCCTTGCATTTTCTTTGTCATGTTTTTCAGTATCCTAGATTCCTCAGTGGCATGAATGTGATGTGTTTGTGCGTTCCGTATTTTGCCCATTATCATATCCAAGTGATACATAATAATGATGAAGAGGAGGAACATGGTTTGTTAATTCGTAATTTCTATAAATCATGGTTAACTAAAAACCTAAAAACCGAGGGATTAAAATTATTTTTAACTTGGGCGCATGTTGATCACTTAATCATAATTTCAATAATACCAGTACCACATCAAGTCCTTGTCATATTTTAGCTTACTGTGTTGTGGTTCTGGAAGCGGCAGACTCAAGTTGCCGGTGAACAAGAGATTCCACAACAATGGAACCAGCATTCCCTGGAATCCTTAAGGAATATGCAGATGAATGAATACCTAAGGCAAAGAAAATTGCAACAGCAGCATCAGCAGTTACTGGGGCAGCAAAGGCGGAAGGAGATTGAAATGGACCAAAGAGCTCATGACCTCTGTCCAAGGCAACCAGATATTATGAGCCTAGATACAAATCAAGCCCTAACAATGAAATCACTTGCAGGACAGTCTAGGTACCTCTACGGGGGTTTCCTCATTCACTTTTTTGTTTTACTTCTTCGCAACAAATAGCTTTAGGGTTATTCTGATCTTTTAATTGTTTCTTTTTTATTAGGAATATCCAACATTCTACATCTGCAGGCATTTCTTACCTTCATCCTTTGATTAATGAAGGGGTCAGCAGTACGCCTTTGGAGGGATGGCCATTAAATGTGAGTTTTCCAAATTTGTTTCGGTTTTGATAGACTATAGGAGCTTGTGCTTCAGAGTTTACAGACATAACCTTCTGTATTAGTTTCGCAATATATATGTATAATTTTTTTTAGTGGTCTTCCCTGTCATGGTCGCATTTTGTTTGATTTAAAATCTCACTCATAAATATTATTAATTTTTGAAATCAGCTTGATATAGAAAATTTACCCTTTACTAGCAACTAAATGGCATACTGTTGTACACCAGGTGGATCATTGTTCTTCTTTGATCCAAGGCATTTACTTTTTGTTAATATGATAACGCTTACTTTGCACATTCACATACTATTGCATAAGAGGCCAAAAAAGGAACTGACATGAGGAATTTGACCTATCATTTACTGTTTCCAGTAGATGACATGTCTAGATGCTATTCAGGAAAATCATGGTTGATTGGATATTTTTGATAGTAAATTTGCGGATTTTTTGTGGTTCTATCATTGGCTCTGGAGATAGCTGTCTGTCCTATTAGTCTTACTGCTGTTTTGCATCAACCTTTGGCTACTTTAGGGCTCTTGTTACCTGACCTGTAGCTTAAGCCTTTATGCGTGGAAATCTTACTTGTCTTGTTGCTGAACACAATGAAACCCCTTTATTAGGTCCGAGATCACTTTCAACACAGGCTTCAGCAGCAGCAGCTGAGTTCTTTGATGCAATTTCCGCAAGCTATGAATCAGTATCAGTCGCAGCAATATTATATGCTTCAAGCACAGCCAAAATCACCATTGTTGGCTGTTCATGATTTGGAGGGCAGGCAACTAGGTATGGTTCTTATTGAACAGGTTGCAGGCAGTTTGAATGATGGAAAATTATTTTCTGCTAGTAATGTAGTTCCCACTGAAGATTCAGGTTTGCAAGAAGGGTACACTCTTTTGGATACTGGAGACGGAAATGTGGTTACCAAGGTCAGTTTTGTCTAAAGTTATACAACATTTATTATATTCAGATTGAGTTTGTGCATTAGGTGAATCTTATATATCAATCGGAATTAATATTCTGTAGCAAACACAGAAAAACAATGAACACCGGCAACAACATCGACAGGGTGCGGTTAGAAAAAAATCACAAAGTTCAGACTGTAGCCATTACAAACAAGATAAAGAAGTTTATGGCGGAAGCAGCACTATGTTTGATGATAGCTTGTCAAATAGCAGTCAAAGGAATGATCAGGTTTGCTACTCTGATAGTTCCTAACTTGGAACTGGGTATTTTCTAGAGAGTCTCTAATTTATTTCTGTAATGCTTTCCGGTATTTAGAACATCCAGGTAATTACAAAGTTTTAGTTTGTAGTCAAGCCATGGAAGTCCAGCATAAGTGAAAAATACAGGCTAACTGTGTAGGGATTTCAACTTTCACAATAACTGTAAATACTTTGACCCTTGTTATAAGTCTCATTGGGGTTACTAATGTTGAGCATAAGAAATTTTATGATCGATGCTTGGAAGCTCTGTAAGAAATATTGAAATTGTTCATGATTAACATCACTGGAATCTGTCGAACCTGAAGTTGTCCTTATGTTAATTTATAAAACAGTATTTCTTGGAAGGAGGATGAGCAGTACATTTCTGTGCGACACCGAAGACAAATTTATTAATTGGCTTGTTTTGTTTATTTCTGATCAAGGCTCCTAAAAACAGAACTGCACAAAAGAGAAAGTTATCATCATCCGGTCATGCTAAAAAAACAATCACAAGCTCTGCAGGGCCATCCCCAAGAGCAATACTATCATCATCTTCATCACACAGAACAGCGGACAGTCCACAATTTTCTCGACCTTCATGTTTGCTTGGAAATTATGGTGGGGGAAAACATGCATCAGATGCACTGTCTGTAAGGGATCTTTGCTTATAAAAGGATTCAATAGTGTATTCGGTGTGAACTTTATCATGTAATAGATTCCTTTTTAAGTTATAGTACAAAAATTTGTTTTGAACCCCTTGGAATATCCTGATTTAAGTGAACTCGTTGTGGTTTATCTTAACAGTTAATGGTAACCTCTCACCATTTATGTACTCTTTTCTACTGTATTTGTAATGTTTTGATATTCTCCTAAAATACAAGGTTAGTATACTTGAGTGATCTTGCGTTTGGATTTGCAGACTCCATTGGATTGCGTCTCTGGTGGTCAAGTTAATGAGAATACAAATATAATTCCAGGCGGTGCAGAGCATCACGTTGATAAAGGTGAAGGTTTGGCTGTTGTCTATGATAATTGATTTGTTTAAACATTTATAATGTACTTCCAATTTCAGGGTCCTAATTATATTGTTATATCAGGTGGTAGCACATTTTCAGAAATTGGGTTCATTAGCACAGCTAGTCAAGTTAATTGTTGTAACTTGTCATCAGATGGAAAATTGCTCGTGACAGGCGGGTACGATAAAAAGGTGGGGGATGTACACTTGCGGCGGTTGTATATGAAAACAATTAGGAAACAGCGTTTTTTGTGTAGTTGGTGTATTTTTATAATGTCTTCAACTCCATTTAATTGTTTCTGGACCTGTGATACCAATATCATTAGATTTGCAGGTTGAACCTCAAAATTTGGTAGTGGTCTGTGTCATGTGTGCATGGTGAGGTGACTTAAGTTTAAATACTTTAATTTTAGGGAGATCATATGTCTATGCAAATTTCTTTTGTCATCTAAGAACTTCAATCTCCTGGCTAGACTTTTTCTTAAGCCGGGGGATACCACTTGTTACAGCAATTTTCCCAGAAGCAACTATACCAACCTTTCTCTCTGTTAAATTTATGATGCAGGCTAATGTATGGTCCACAGATCTGGGGGAACAGAGGTGTGTCCTTGAAGAACATTCTGATGAGATAACTGATGCTTGTTTCTCCCCGCGAAGGCCTTGGCTTGCTACATCTTCATTTGACCAAACCATCAAGGTGTGGGATGTTGAAGAAGTGAGTAGACATCTTTTATTGCATGGCTCTAATTGACATTTCTAGTGCAAGTATATTCCATGTTATGTATACTAACATGTATATGTTATGGGTAATGTACAAGTGGACACATAGTGTAAAATGACTTGAGATTTAAGTACTTGCTCTATTCTTGTATCATTCTGTAGGTGGATACTGTTAAAAAAAATAGTTACGCTATTATAACATCTTAATTATGTTTATATCAAAATTACCACGGGTAAATGACTTGGAGGTATAACTGACCGAAAATGCTCTGGTGGTTTGGACATAAGATATCTCACATCAGCGTTACCAATATGTTTGAAACAGCTAAATGTGTTATTTTGTTATTATTATACCAATATAATGGAATAAGCTCTTCAAAGTCTATACCTAGTCGGAGCCTAGCTTTTACTATTGACAAAATAAAATTATCAAATCATTGAGAAGTTGAAGTTATAATTCCGTGAACCATCTTGCTAATATATTACAAACTGATTTGGGACTTTTTAGCTTGTCAACTCTTTATTAATTATTCGTAGTTTAGCATTTGAATGTTGTGCAATATTGTTCTTTTTCCCCTAAAAAGGTACTTAAATTGGATTAAATAACGGGTTTCAGTTTCTTTTGTAAAGAGTTGTATGAATGGGCATATCTAACAAATAAATTTATTGTAAAAGTAGTTTTCCGCTTCTAGTTGGAATAACGATTTGGGCAACAGTCCATAGGAATACAATGAAGAGCTACTGTTTAGGCATTGACTGTGTCTTTAAGCTGCACTGTTAGTTTGACATATGGCAACCTGAGTCGCTAATTAACAGCTATTTGTCATGCCCTTTGGTTATCACCACTGTTTGTTGTTGCTGTATTAGCCATAGCAATATTGTTCGTTTATAAAATCTGGTTAACTGGAAGTCTGACTAAACAATGCAGCCAAGTTATTCACTACAAACATTTTGTGGGCACTCTGCCCCCGTGACGTCGCTTGATTTTCATCCAAACAATGGAGATCTCATATGCTCTTGTGATAGCGTAAATGAGATTCGATACTGGAGTGTTAAGAATGGTGGATGTGATCGTGTTTTGAAGGTACGATTTGGTAAAGATATCGTGCATACACAACAGCTTACAGAAGTTAAACCTTAATTGTTAACTTGCAGTTGTTTTGGCCTTTGAGTATAGATAAATATATTTACTTTATTGTTCAGGGTGGTGGAACTCAGGTGAGGTTTCAGCCTAATCGTGGAAGGTATATTGCATCTGTGGGAAATGGAATATCGATACTTGATGTAGAGACCAGTCATATGGTTGCTAATCAATTTAAGGTGGGTTGTCGCGACACCTTATGTTGAATATTTAGTTGTCTAACTTATCTTGGATCAGTTACAATGACATGCACACGTTCAGCATAGCCCAGATGTGTTTTTGGGTTCAAACTTAACCTTCTGAGCTATCCATCCATGTTCGAACACAACTCAATACAAACCTCTTCTCCCTCGACCTTGCAGATTGTATAGCTGTCAGTAGCCTGCAGACAGTACTTCGTAGTTACGTGTTTGCTAGATCACAAACACTTCTCCAGTTGTTTGAGCATGTGTGGTCCAAAAACACTAATTTGACGTAGTAACTAATTCATGAATGTTAATCTGGTTATAGTAGTAACTTCTCTTGAGCTTAAGCAATTGGTCTTGTCGTGTAGGGTGCAAGTTTTTGACGTAGTCTGGTGTTAGAGCTATGCAGAACATTGTATAGGTTTGCAATTGTCATCTTGACTGCACACTGGAGTTCTGACTTTTTCCTTGTGGCTGTCATGCAGGGCCATGCACTAAACATACAGTCTGTTTGCTGGGATTTTTCTGGTGAATTTCTAGCATCAAGTAGTGACGATCGGGTTAGAGTTTGGAAAATTGGCTCTGGGGCACAGCCTGACTGCATTCATGAATTAAGCTTTTCAGGAAAAGAATTTCGTTGTTGTGTTTTCCATCCCCATTACCGCTCGTTGTTGGTGATAGGCTGCTCTCAGGCACGTTCAGCAATCTTGTTGGTCAACTTGTGCATAAGCTTAAAGTCTTGTTTAACAAACATACTTACAATTTTGGCTGCTAGTTGTATAACCGTCACTAAATTATAAGAAAATAAGCAAATTCAGTTGCTCATCTGCATAATTTATATCAAACAGTTCCTTTTACCTGGCGAGTGAGTAATGATGTATAAGTTGTTGCTACTTGTTTCAGTCCTTGGATCTTTGGAACATGGTTGAAAACAAGTTGATGACTCCAGTTGCAGAACCAGTTTGTGCGTTGGCAGTATCAGAAACCAGCGGCTTGGTAGCTTCAGCTTCTCGAGAAAATGGTGTGAAGATGTGGAAATGGATCTGATGTATACATCACATGTTGGTTTGTCTTGGCTTTAATATGTACATGCAACCCCTAGCTGCTAAGTATAGATAAAATTGCCCATGTGTTGTGTATCCACTTGTTTGCTCTACATTTGCTATCTTGGTCCCAAGTTTTGAAAATCGTGGGTTCTTTAGTAGTTAAGTAGTAAGAGATGGGAAGATAGTGATACATATTTATTAGAACAAGTGGATCAGTTTTGTTAATATGATGCTAGAAGCTTATATGAAATGCAACTTTTTACATCTATATTGGTTAGCAACTGATGGTGGGTTTTTCGTAGATTATATGATTAATTTTTGGCGGGAGGAGCTGGTTGTTATATATTGTCTTTCATTTTTAGTAATTGTTTGTTATTCTTCACCCAAGCCAACTGTTGATGAAAACATTCAAAGGCTTTCAAGATGGTATATAGAATTTGTCATTACTTGCTGTATGGCATCCAAAGGCATTCAATATGGTATTAAAAATTTGTCATTACCTGCTGGATCTATGGTAGGGTTTATGTAAGGGCCTGGGGGGTTATTAATGGGGGCTTTTTATGGGTCTTTGTAATTTCATATGCATTGGAGAGTGGGTCTATTATATATATGCTCTCGTATTCTGTTATATGAGATCTGAGAAGAATGGAACAGCGTAGATTCTTCTGTTAGATGGGCTAACAAGTATCTACCATAACATAAAAATATTGAAAAGATTGAAGTGTGCTGAAACCTTTTGTTAGAAATGTGGATAAGTATAGATCATGCTTCGTACACTAGCGGAATCTAAAACTCTAACGCTGTGCTCCCGAGTTTTTTAGGGAGAGAACAGAAAAGAAGAGATGTGAAATATATGTACTAATTTTCCGATATTAGCTGGGTCTCAAAAATTTAAATTCTATTTTTGTCGAATATCAGTCGAGACTCTCGGAAATATTTCTAACAATATGGGCAATATCTCTTATAACAAATGGAGATATCAATCTACATTCCCGGGGTGCATGTGCACATTGATAATATTAGGGTAGTTATGGGTCGTTCATTTCACGAGAAAGAAATAGTAGTGTGGGCAAGGGTAGGTGAAAAGAGATGTAACCCATCACTGACAGTACTGGCTGGGGGTTGCAGGTAGCAGTGCCACGGTCGTTGAGTCTGCATCACTATCTCGTCTCCTTCTGGCCGTGAATCTCGGAGAATAGTCCCCCCCAACCCCTTAAGTCCCCCACTAATACAAAATTTATTTTTGAGTTAGAAAATCACCAAAAATATATTGTGATCAAGCAATGTTATTCGGAGCTAAAATAATTACACTAATTTTCTAATATCCATCGAGGCTGAAATTAAAATATTTTTTAAATTCAAAGGGAGACATCCTACAGTTCGCAAGTGTGCATTGCATGTACAACGATAATTGTAGGGAAGTAATGGCTCGTTTATTTTACGAGAGAGAAATAATAGTGCTGGGGTCAGTAGGGAAAGAAATAGATGTAACCCATCACTGACAGTGCTGGCTGGTGGGCAGGAAGCGGCTGTTGAGTCTCCATCACAATCTCGTCTCCTTCTGGCCGTGAATCTCGGAGAACAGTCCCCCCACCTCCCTCAGTCCCCCCACTACTACACACTCCACAGACACCCATATAATTACCCTGAATGACGAGGGACGGAATCAATAAGCTAATTGCTAATATAATTCAAAATGACGAGGCACGGAATTAATAGGATAACCGCTAATATAATAAATAGTTTCGGCTTAACTTCAAAATTTAGTTTATTTTTGTTTTGACTTTAATTTTTTTGATAAAAATTAGTAGAAAAAATATTTTAAGTCCTAGACATCGAAAAGGTGACGATAAATTTGTTTAGCCCAACGGTTCCGGAATTCTCGTTTTTGTTTCCATATTTATGCACTATAATTTAGTTGTTGGTATCACTGTATTACTAGTACTACAAACAGACTGATCCTCGAATCCCTCTGGGACCAACTAAATACACACTCTAGAAAACTCATTCTATACATTACCTCATTTGTTCAACTATGGACCTGACATCTCTCACGCAATTATGGAACTTACACATCTTTTATTTTTTTGTACGTTCTTGAGGGTTGGTATAGTGGGCAATGCTAGAGTTGAAACCCGATGAAGGTAGAGAATATCGGTAAATTAATAAACGAGCTAGAGTAAATTCATGGGCGAAACCACACTTGGTAGGGATCAGGGTTCACTTTGGTTCCATATTTCTGCCCCGGAGTAAATTATTAATGCTACTAGAATATAATTGAAACCCGGAAAGTAAAGAATCTTCGTAAATTATTAATAATGTTAGAAGTGAAACCCGATAAGTAAAGAATCTCGATAAATTAATAACATTGGAACTGAAATCCGAAAAGTAAAGAACTTTGATAAATTTATAATCGAGTTGATATTCATTTACGAAGATTCAACTAAATGTATATCTAACCATCCTTCTAAAGTCTAAATTATAGTTTCAGATTCAAATATCGAGTACTAATGTACTAGATAGTTACAGTATGGTAGAGGTTTATCTGAAAAATAAAAGAAAGATGCCTGGGCTAAGAAGAGGCTCTACTAGTCAACCCAACAATAAAACACTGAAACTGCAAATTGCTAAAGATACTACCTGGTTGCATGAAAGTAAGTGTGTTGTTTAGGATCCCTGGATCCCTCTTAGCACTTTATGTTCCCGACTTTTTTTTTCTTTAAACTTTAAAACAAGTAATTACCTACTCCCTCTCTCCCATCCATTTCTTTACACTTTTCTTTTTGGGATGTCCCATCCAATTCTTCACATTTCAAAACTTTCCTAAAATAGTAAAGTTTTATATATATAAAAATCAACTACATCCACTACTTTACTCCACTATACTTACTTTATACATTATATATTTATGGGTCCCACCACTTTAATCACTTTTCTCCTCCACTATACCCACTTTATACATTATATATTTATGGGTCCCATCACTTTACTCAATTTTCTCACTTTTCACCTTTTTCTTTATATATTTCCTTGATCTCCGTGCCCGAACCCATATGTTAACTAATGGATGGGACGGAGGGAGTAGTTTTAGTATATAATCAAACCATGTAGGTCCAGCATAAAAAAAGTAACCTGTAGTCAGATCTTTATATTGACAAATCAATCATTCATTTTAGTTACATAAAAATTTGAAATTCTTTTACATAAATTAATCCGAAATTTGAATGACAATCGAAAACCAATCCATAAATTTTGAATTGAAACTCGAAATATTCAAGATGGATAGGTAATCACTATATCCTTTTCATATTATTTGTCTCTCTTTTCATTTTATTTTTTATACAATTGTCTAAAAATCAACGACATTACTCAAAATTATAGTCTAGTGAACTAAACACATTCACTATTTTTAAATATCAATTTATATTTTATTTATACAGTATTTTAAATTTCATTAAAAATTACAAAAATAGTCAAACAAACTACACTCTTATTTGATCCTAATCTAATACTCCTTCCGTCCCTCTCATTTCTTTACGGTTTCTATTTTGGGACGTCCCTCTCATTTCTTTACATACCATAAATAGTAACTTTTAATAATAAAATACATTATTACATCCACTACTTCACTCCACTTTTTCAACACTTTACACTATTACACCCACTACTTCACTTATTTTAACAATAAAATCACTATTACACCCACTACTTCACTTATTTTAATCATAATCTTTGGTCTTCGTGAGAAAAACCAACGTAAATAACTACGAGGGAAAAACAACGTAAAGAACTACAAGGGAGGGAGGGAGTAATGACAAGTCCGACTTAATTTGTATCGTACTTGTGACGATTAAAAAAATACTAGTCCACAGTCCACTATTTGTAGACAAAGAAAAGGGAGGAAACATTTAGATGTGGGAATGACATAATCACATTTCCTTATTTGAACTTTAAATGGCCTGTTCTTTCCCATCAGCGTGCCCCTTCTTTTCCGCTATATGTCAGTTCTCTCCTTTTATCTCTTCACTTATTTTCTACTTCATCTTCTTGCATCTATTCGTACTTCATAATATAACAGCTCTCTTCTTCTCTGTGCTCACCATAACATACCAGCTCTCCTCAAGAAGATGAGCCTGCATTAAAAATCTTGGTATTTTTACATACTTGTGCATGTATATATTTGTTTGTGTAATATGGTTCACATTCTTGAAAATTATATCACAGTACTAACACTTGAGTTGCTATGCTTGTAGAAATAAACAAGTGGTTTTCTTGGCAACATATCTTTGCTTGGTTTTCTTGTAGATTGAAGCTTGCAGCTGCTAACTCAATTCTAATCACTTTGAATTATGGTGTATGTAAATTTTCCTTATAACAATCTTGTACTTTTAGTTATGTGTTTTGCCATCACTTTGTTGATATCCATGTTTTTCCTTGTTTTTATAACTAGTAAAAATGGTTTTACTAGATTTGAGACACTTGTAGAAAGAAAATGTCTCAACTCGGAAATTCTGGTTTCGTCACTGTGAGTAATATGCTAGAATTAATTCCCATGTACATCTAGTCCAGACTCAGTTGAGAGTGGTATTATATTTAGATCCCTTTTTACTTGTATGATTCTTTTTAGTATGGAGATCCAATCCTTTACCCATTCATTTGGCTATTATGATATGCTAAATTAGTACTATACAAGAAACAGAGCAAATGCTTCTTCTGGGCCATGTTTTTTTGGCTTTCATGAATTGTTTTGAGCTAATTGGCTTTTACGAAATTTCGCTATTTATGAATTCTATTTTTAAGTTGATGGTTCTTGTTTCTGTTACTTGATTTTTTTTTTTCTGGTGTCAAAATTTGGTGGTTGTGTTTTTTTTTTCTTTTTTCTAATTACTTATTCGAAGTCCAAGTAATGTATTCTTAACTTCTTACATAAATGTAACACTTCTTTCAGATAGAGTGAGATGAGCTTGGGGCAATGGGAGATGACAACTGCAACTGGATATGAAAGAGAGACAGAGGTGGCGCACTGAAGAGGACGCTTTACTACGTGCATACGTGAAACAATATGGACCGAGAGAGTGGCACCTTGTGTCGCAGCGCATGAACACACCCCTAAACAGAGATGCAAAATCCTGTTTGGAAAGGTGGAAGAATTACCTTAAACCTGGTATAAAAAAGGGATCCCTTAGTGAAGAGGAGCAACTCCTTGTCATTCGTCTTCAGGCTAAACATGGTAACAAATGGAAGAAAATTGCTGCTGAAGTCCCTGGCCGAACTGCCAAGAGATTAGGTAAATGGTGGGAAGTGTTTAAAGAAAAACAACAAAGAGAACAAAAGGAGAATGCGAAGATCATAGATCCTATTGAGGATAGCAAATACGATCAGATACTGGAGAATTTCGCTGAAAAATTAGTTAAAGATCGTACACCCCAAGTATACATGGGGACTTCTAGTGTAGGGTTTCTTCATCCTGATCAACCTGCTCCATCACCTCCAACTTTACTCCCCGCATGGCTTTCCAATACAAGTGCTCCTTCTAATGCAAGGCCACCCTCTCCTTCAGTGACACTCAGTCTGTCTCCCTCGACAGCACCACTCCCAACTTCAGTATCTTGGCTACATCCTGAAAGGGGACAAGACAATGTTCCATTAACTTTCGGGAATATACCATCAAATGCAGTGCCTCAACGAGAACATATGATGGTCTCTGAACTGTTGGAATGCTGTAGAGGATTGGAAGAAGGGCATAATGCTTGGGCAGCACACAAGAAGGAAGCAGCTTGGAGATTGAAAAGGGTAGAGCTACAACTCGAATCAGAGAAGATGTGCAGACGGAAGGAGAAAATGGAGGAAATTGAGGCAAAGATTAAAGCTCTCAGAGAAGAGGAAAAGGTTACATTGGAGAGGATTGAAGCTGAATACAAGGAGCAGTTAGATGGATTGAGGAGGACTGCCGAAGCCAAGGAACAAAAATTAGCCGAGAATTGGGCTGCAAAGCACTTGCATCTTGCAAAGTTTATAGACCAGATGGGAGGTCACCAACCAAGGCTTTCGGAACCTAATGGGAGGTAGCTTAGCATATCACTTGCATCTTGTGTTGTCCATTAGGCAGATGGGAGGTCAAACGTCACCAACATAGGCTTTATATCGGTGGCAACTTAGCTCTTGTCTCCCTGATTGGTGTAGTCATAACTGTTTCCACCTCTACTTAGTTTTATGCTTCTCAGTCTTTCCATGTTCTTTAATTACTATTAGCTTGTAAACTAGCAAACTCTTTGTTTAATAATGTTTTCATTCTCTGCTGTTAATCTACAATTTATAAATGACCACAAACCACTGATGAATGATTTTATCTATATACACGAACTTTTCGGTTGTATTAAGATAGGAGTATACTACTTTATGTATTTGTAGTTTATATTAGAAAATGGAAAGTTTGAGGCAAATTTATAATATGTTCTTAATGAAATTTCCGGAAACTAACAAGTAAAGGTTGTTTCTTGTAATGAGAACTTAAACTTTCATGTTTGGATCTAAGACATTTTCTTAGAGAAATCCATAAATAAATTGAGTTGAAAGAAGAATATTTGTAATTTAAAGGGTTATGTGCGTTATTTAGTTGAAATAACTTAAGTCCCACATTGAATTGATAATGAAAGGTTGGTGGCTTTATATAGCTCCATGTGCAAGTGTAGTGCATAATTACTAAGGCATGTGGGTGTGCATGGTTGTAGTGTGGGCCTCGCACACGCGCGCCGCCGTCGCCCGTCTCGCCACGACACGACTCGGGTCGAAGAGTGATCGAGCGTACGCGAGGTGACCTGGGCGAGGAATTTTATTACCTGAATTATTGATTTATTTTAACATGATTTCAGATTTATTTGTTTACAGCAGGAAATACTGATTGGATCACTGACGGACATCAATTATTGATTTATTTTAACATGATTTTAGATTTATTTGTTTACAGCAGGAAATACTGATTGGATCAGTATTTGGATAAATCTTGATGGACTGGATCAGTACTTGGATTAAATCCTGATGGACCTGGTCAGACATCAAATACTGATGGGCCAAATCCTGATGGACATCAGATCCTGATGAGTACCGAATCTTGATCCTGACGGTGGTCAAATCATGATGCTGTAGTTAATGAAATTAAATCAGAATATTTACTTTCCTTTTATGGAGTATCAGTTACATTTATTTTTGGTATTATATATATACAGAATAGAACGTTGAGATATACTTCTAAGGATAGAAAACCCTATCTACCTTATTCTTTTCGTTGCTGCTCTCTCTCTCTCTCTCTCTCTCTCTCTCTCTCTCTCTCTCTCTCTCTCTCTCTCTCTCTCTCTCTCTCTCTCTCTCTCTCTCTCAATACATACAGTCTATATACATAATTATCAGGCGAACTGAGGTGCTGGTCGCTGTTGATCACTGGTGTATTTGTGAACACTTTGATCTGTTGCTGTTTTATCCTGGAAGCGATATTTCTGCAACCCAATCACAACGTAAGTGGGGCAATAATCTCTTCAAGAACAACCAAGTTTTCTCGAAGGGCTTTGTGACATCCCATAATCCGGGGTACAGATTTGGGGCCACTAACCACAATCAATATAATACATACCTGGATATAACCTTAATATAATAAAAAGAAAACCCCTTAACCAAGATCGCATACAGGCTATGGTATGAAACAACTATTTAATTACATTATTACAATCCAATCTCCGAATAAAATTGTTATACAAATTGCTAACAAACTAAGTCCATCTGTTGAACTAGTTAACCAACCTCTGACCAAGCGCAAGTCAATACCCGACCAAGTCAGCAAGTCGAACATCACTTCTCGCTGTAGGAACAAGACTACTCATCTGACCCTATGGTCCACTCATCTCGTCTCTATAAACTGGAGAAATAAAACAACAATGCAAGAGTGAGCCAACAGTGCTCAGCAAGTATAAATGTGTATAAATATTAAGAAAAGTAATAAGTTCTGATCAACAAGAATAAACATCATAAGCTTCAAAGGAATCAGGCTTTAAGCAATTCAAACTCAATATATATATATATATATAATATTTTAAAATAGTGGAGTTAGGCGGCTGATCAGTCCCAAACTAACCCCGAACAATGCACAAAGCAAGGTCCCTCTAAATGGATCCACGACACACATTGGGCTCAACTTCTGACCATTAAACTGGTCTCCCTGAAGGGACTTCGTTGACCATTAATCTGGCCTCCCCGAAGGGACATCCGAAAACATTCCAATTCTATATCCAACGCATTAGGTGTCGGAACAATCGACATCCTCTATCAATCAAACAATCTGGAACACTCACGTTCCAGAACAACAACTCAACTGGTCGAATAAAGGAATCAACAGTTCTATCTTAGATATCAACGAGATCAATATAGTAAATGGGGTGATAACTGAATAACCAACAATAAGAATAAATGTCGACGAGATCGACAATAAATGGGGTAACAATTGAATGAACAACAATAACAATAATATCGACGAAATCGACAATAAAAGGGGTGACGTCATAATCAGAAATAATTAAAAGTAAATTTCACTTGAACAAGAAGTGAAGGGAAAACACTTGCCTGGTAATCACAGCTTAATCTAACTGTCTGGACGTCTCATTCAACCACTAACTTTTATACGTCTCGTCCCCTCGGTTCTACGATCCTTATTTCACATCAATACTTTTGACTGACCTTTTTCTACTTTAAACATCTCTCGCAGATATACTGGATTCAAATAGAGTATTTAAATATTCAGTCAAACAATTAATCACTATTATGACTCACTAACACATATTGCACGTAAATCACGTACACTTAGCCATTTAATCCACATCAGACAGACCATACTACTTACACTTAGCATTTAACGAACTTCAGAAACAATTTAAAACAACACTCAACCCTTCTTTTAGAATAAAACTGGACTTGGAATACTTTTAAATACAGCACTTTCTAGATTTATTGAACCACAAACACATTTTTAAGACAACCCACTGACTATGTTTTCAAGCACAACTTGACTCTAAATATTTTTGAACACTTGCAAATCATTTTCTAGATTTTTAAATTTTCTAGAATTTTTAAACCATTTTCTTCATTTTTAAACGATTAAACACTATTTTTAAAACATTTAAAACAAAAAACAAATTAATTAAAAATTAAATAAATCTAATTAAATTAATTAGAATCAACTAATAACCAATTAATAAAATTATTTGATAAATGATTACATTTATCAAATAATTAAATTAATTAAGTCATTATTTGAAATTAATTAAAGTAATTAAAATATTCAATTTCTAATTAATTTTGAATTAAAACAAATAAATGAATGATTTTTGAAATAAAATAAGTAAATAAATGAATAATTAAATAAATATCCAGAATTCAGAAATAATTCTTAATTTTAAACATAATTTTTCCAAAATGATTTTCTGAATTTAAAAAGAAAATCCAATCTTTTAAAATAATTTACAAAATCAAAATAAATAAGAAAGTAAATAAGATTTTTACCACCAAAGGTAAAAATAAATTTAAATTAACAGCCATGGTAGAAAGTAACTAGGTTAAAATCATACATTTCTACCCACTTCCACCCAAACAAATCAAACCACAACAATTAAAACAAAAATAAAAGAAAAAAAAATAATCAAGAACATGATGAATGTTCTTCATCATTCCCCAGATTCCGGCGACTTGCCCAGAAACCGGCCGGCGACTGCCTACTTCCGGCGAACCATACTCTCCCCGTTAACCCTCGTTTTCCTTCGTTAAGCTGTGGTTTCAGTCCACAATCCAAGCCACATCTCACCTACGGTACTCTGATACCATATCATCGTAGAAATCACAGAATAAGCAAAAATTTCGGCGAAATCGAGCCGTTTTCCGGCGAAGTTCGAATTTACAAGATTTTGAACCAAATCATGCGTTATATTTGTCAAATCAAAGCTGAGAGTAAATACAACTTAACTATGGGATCAGTTTTTATAAACAAACGCTAGAGTTTATGAACGAATGATTTTTAAAACGAGCTAAAACTTTCAAATTCGTTTTACTCCAAACGGAACCAAACAATGAAATTAAACACATCAAATGACTCTATAGGATAATATGAAGCTATACAAACCATCAAAACAATCCAACAATCAACCAAATGAAAAGGCCCAATTTTCAAGCCAAGAACCCCAAAATACACATAAAACGCAGATTTAAAATAAATTCAACATAAAATCGAGATTTTTCAATTCATAAAAGCTGATGGTAGATTTTGAAAGAGGACGTTGAGAGCTTCGATTCGACTGCTTAAACACCAAAATCCGACATCGAGAACACCTTCAAAATTAGCTTTGATCCTCAAGAACATGTGAGAGAAAATTGATTTTTAATAATTCTTTTTCTTGATTTTTGATTGGCCAGCTGGGATGATTCTGATTGGTTGAGAAAAGATAAGGTTGAGATTGGTCAAAGATATATTACGATTTATAATTTTGTTCCCGAAATGATCGGAACCCTAATTAACTTTTAATCGATCCGAACATAACAATTAAATCAATTACGGGTCCGATTCGAACGGGAATATTTTTGTGAAAAAAATAACAAAGCAAATACTGAAGCTTTATAAAACTTATAAAATTAATAAAATATGAGTTTGGCAATTTTTTTTTTGAGATTATCTGACGAATATAGATATGAAAATGACTTTAAATCGAAGCCCCAAGGATTTTGAAAATAGCTCTAAATGGATAAGAACAAACTGATTGCACGGGTTACGAAAATTTTTAAAGATAATTATCCTGGAGTCTAATATAATCACGAAACACGAAAAGGGTCCCAAACAATCATTCCCGATCCTTTTATTCATATTTAACGATACCGATCAACATTTACACCTTGACTTGTCAAACGGGAATAAAATAATTCAAAATATTTTTATTCCTAATTACCAAAATAGTTTTTAAATAAATTTAATAATCATGGTTCTTATAGGCTTGGTGACTCAGCTGTTCTTCTCTCTCTGATCAGTTGTTACTAAATCTTCTGTGGGAGATAAGTTTTCTTTGCATTTCTTGTTAATTACAGTCTCTGATTATATTCTTGTTTATGCCCTCGTGATTTGTTTTGTTAATTGGTTATATGCCTGTTCTTATTTTAATATATATCACTGCCTCGTTGTTGCTGTATTGTAATATACCCAACAATCTTGAAGAGATTATTTGTGTTATATATTGTTAATTAACAAGATGGTTAACAAAACTGAATCTCCTGTTGTTCAGACTAGCTCTGGGTCTGGTGTTACTGTACCCACCATTGATTGGACCACATACCGTTTCCCACAGCCTATTGATTTATCAGGAATGCCTGATAAATTTAGTGGGGGTGTTAGTTTTTCTCGTTGGCAGAAAAAGATGAAACTGTGGCATACGGTAAAGGGTCTATGGCCGGTGGTGCAGTATGAGAAACCAGTTGTGGTTAAGGAAAAAGCTGAAACTGTTAAAGCTTATCCCATGTAGGAGGAGAAGGATGGGGTGGCTAGGGCTGCAATTCTGGCAGCTTTATCGAACACTCTATTCGATGTTTATTCATCTGACTCCTACACTGCTAAGCTCTTATGGGAGAAGCTTGACCAGACACATAATACTGGCTCGCAAGGGTTGGAAAAGTATTTTGTGGCTAGGTTCCTTGAATTTAAATTGGTGGATACTAAATCCATGACTGAGCAGGTGCATGAGTCTGAGATGTTATGCATGCTTTGAAGGAGTCCGGTATGGACCTACCTAAAAAGTTTCAGGTTATGTCTGTGATTAAAAAGCTCCCGAAATCTTGGGAAGAGTTTGCTCTCTCCCTGAAAAGACAGAAAGGAGAGATCACTTGGACAAACCTGATGTTGGACATCTCTGTGCAGGAGCAACACAAGTCCAAGCAGGGACATGTGATGCCTGTTTAACATGCTGGGAGTTCGAAGGTGAACGTAGTGACTGTAGGACATAAAAGAAATAATGTCACTAAGAAGGAAAACACTAAGTCTAATAAAGACAAGAACAAGGCTAAGAAAACAAAGGCAAACAAACCATGTTGGTCTTGTGGATAGGTTGGTCATTGGAGCAAGGACTGTCCTGTAAAGAAAGCTAAGAAATCTGTTGTGGGAGCACAAGCTAACACTGTGCTTGGAACCACTGGTGGGCCTGTGGTTAACATGGTTGTTAGTGAGGATATTGCTTCTGAAACTGACAACGGGTATGTAACCTACAACCCTGTACTTCTTTCTACTTATTCGTCTCATGAATGGTTGATTGATACTAGAGCTAATGTACATATTTGTACTGATATTACTCTGTTTGTATCTTATCAACAGACACATGGAATGATTGTGACGATAGGGAATGCGAGTGCGGCACAAGTACTTGGAATAGGAAACGTGGACCTGAAGTTTGCTTCTGGGCGTGTTCTATCCCTCACTAGAGTGCATCATGTTCTTGATATTCGTAGAAATATAATAAGTGGAAGTTGTTTAGTTAAAAATGGATTTGAACTTTCTTTGAAATGTAATAAAGTAGTTATTACACATACTGGTGTATTTTTTGGCAAAGGTTACTTGTCTGATGGATTGTTTTTAATAAATGTTGAGCCTGTTTTGGGCAGTTTTATTGATGATAATGTTGCTCCTTCTGTTAATTGTGTTGAATTATATGATTTGTGGCATGCACGTCTTGGTCACTTGAATTTTGGTGCTCTAAAGAATATGATGAATTTAGAGTTGATTCCAAAATATGCCATTGATAATAAATCTAAATGTCAAGTATGTGTGACAGCTAAACAAACTAGGAAACCCTTTCATAATGTGGTTAGGGATTCGAATGTGTTAGATTTAGTGCACACTAACATATGTGAATTTGGTGGTGTTTTGACCAAGGAACATAATAGATATTTCATTACCTTTATAGATGATTGTAGTAGATATTGTTATGTTTATTTGCTTAAACATAAAGATGAAGCACTAGAAAAATTCATTATGTTCAAAACTGAAGCTGAAACACAAACTGGTAAAGTACTTAAACGTTTGAGATCTGATAGAGGTGGTGAGTATACGAGTACCTCGTTTAATGAATTTTGCAAGAACAATGGTATAGTTCATGAGGTAACTCCACCATACACACCTGAGTCTAATGAGGTGGTAGAACGAAAGAACAGAACTTTTAAAGATATGATCAATAGTATGTTGATTAATTCGGGGTTGCCTAAGTACATGTGGGGGGAGGCTTTGAATACGGCTTTCCATATTCTGAATAGAGTTCCTCTGAAACATATGGACAAGACACCTTATAAATTATGGACAGAGAAAATGACTAGTCTAAAGTATCTTCGTGTGTGGGGGTGCCTTGCAAAGGTACTTGTCCCTGAACACAAGAGAAAGAAACT
Source organism: Saposhnikovia divaricata (assembly GCA_036435485.1). Taxonomy (NCBI): domain Eukaryota; kingdom Viridiplantae; phylum Streptophyta; class Magnoliopsida; order Apiales; family Apiaceae; genus Saposhnikovia; species Saposhnikovia divaricata. The sequence continues at coordinate 25,415,064 of CM071599.1, forward strand.
AGGGCCGAAAACTGTTGATTGCATCTTTCTGGGCTATATTGAAACCACTACGGCTATGAGATTTTTAGTGTTAAAATCTGACATCGACGGTATACTGGCTAACACTATAGTTGAATTTCGTGATGCAACATTCTTTGAGAATGTGTTTCCTATGAGGACTGGTATACCTCAGGGTATTTCTGATGATGATCCCACTCGCACATCGAGTTCCATTCCTGATCATGTGGAAAGGATGACAAATGTGGGGGCGTATCCTAGTAGTAGCTCTACTCCTGATGAAGCAGAGGAACCTAGAATGAGTAAGCGTGCAAAGGTAGTCAAGGATTTTGGAAGTGATTTTATCACTTACAATATCGAGGATGAACCTTTAACTTTCCGGCCAGCCTTGGATTCTTCGGAATCTAGGTACTGGAAAGGCGCGGTAAAAAGTGAAATTGACTATATTGTTTTTAACGAAACATGAGAGTTGGTTGATCTACCTCCTGAGTGTTCTACTATAGGATGTAAATGGGTCTTCAAAAGAAAGATGAACCCGGATGGCTCAATAGATAAGTATAAGGCTAGGCTAGTAGCTAAGGGTTTTAAGCAAAAGAAAGGCATTGATTACTTTGATACATACTCTCCTGTTGCTAGAATGATAACAATTCGAATGCTTATAGCATTGGCTTCCGTACATGGTCTTATCATCAATCAAATGGATGTAAAGACAGCTTTTCTTCATGGTGAACTTGAAGAAGAGATTTATATGGATCAGCCTGAGGGATTTTTGGCTTCTGGAAATGAAAGGAAAGTATGTAAGTTAATCAAGTCTATATATGGCTTAAAACAAACTCCAAGAGACTGGCATAGAAAGTTTGATGAAACTGTTTTAGAATCAAAATTTGTAGTTAATGAATGTGACAAGTGTGTCTATTACATGGTTAAAGGAAGTGAATGTATTATTGTGTGCCTATATGTGGATGACATTTTATTGTTTGGAACCAATATTAAGATTATTAACGAGACAAAAGTGTTCTTGAAAAGGCACTTCGATATAAAGGATATGGGAGAGGCTAGTGTGATTCTTGGTATCAAGTTGACTCAGTCAACTGATGGAATAACCTTGTCACAATCTCATTATATAGAGAAATCTATACTTGAGAAGTATGGTTATTCAAATTGTAGAATCGCAAGTACTCCATATGATCTTATAGTTGCTCAAGTCAAGAATAGTTCAGGAATTCCTGTGTCTCAGTTAAGGTATTCTCAGATTATTGGGAGTTTGCAGTATCTTGCTAATGGTACTAGGCCGGATATTTCATATTCAGTGTCTAAGTTAGCAAGATATACAAGCTGTCCAAACAAGACTCATTGGGATGCTCTTGATAGAGTACTTAGATATCTGAAAGGCACCATCTTTCTTGCTTTGCATTACATGAGGTTTCTTGGAGTGCTAGAGGGATATAGTGATGCAAGTTGGATAGCTAAGAAGTCTGGTTCCAATGGAGTGACTGGATATTTGTTTACCCTTGCGGGTGGGGCAGTGTCTCGGTCTACTTTTGAGGCTGAGTTGTGTGCATTAGACGCCACGGGGACGGAGGCTGAATGGTTACATGGACTTATGTCAATGTTACCTGTAGTAAGTCGACCACTTCCTACTTTTGCTGTTCATTGTGATAGCCATACAACTATCGACAAGATTAACAACAAGAAGTATAATGTGAAAATAAAGAGACATATCCAAGTTAGACTGAAGTCTATAAGGGGTCTAATGTCTGATAGGATCATAGCTGTTGAGTTTATTGGAACTCAAGAAAATCTAGCTGATCCTTTGACTAAGGGACTTGAACATGATTTTGTCCTTAAGTATAGGTTGGGGATGGGACTGATAGCCCATTGTTGATGAGTGGATTTCGTAACAACTTTTGAGAGGTTTTTGGTGAGTTGTAAGGCTAACAATCAACTATTCAATGGAATATTTGGGTTGTGTTTGTAGGGGTGAGCTGAGCTTAAGGGTGTCTCCAATAATCTCAAGTGCCTTTAGAGAGAATTAGAGAGTTGAATTCGTCTTATCCTCAAGGTGCCCACGTATCCTTTATATAGGAATCAAGCTCACGTAGTTCTAAAGCGACTCTGACTCTGCTGGAATAGCTGTATTCGATTGCCTAGTTTGCGTTGGACTCAGGTTCCTTTAGAGCCTTTCACGAACTAGTTGGTGAAATAGAGTAGAACTCGAGTTCGTCCCCCATTATAATTCTCTCATTTATCAAAGGTATTCTAGGATCATCTGCGCCCTAGAATTACACTCTGATAATAATTCGATATCGGTTCCAGATAGCTTCTAGAACTTTCTGTCGGTTGCTCTTAGGAACCTGGGGCTCAGGAACCTATATCTCAAGAGCCTTTTTCTCAGAAACCTCCTTATTTCGGGACCTGTTGCTCAGGAACCTCTTTCTATGTATCTGTACCTGCACGAATAGCAAACATGTCAGGCTGGATAACTCATCTAATGTCTTTGCACGTTCTTACCTCTTTATATTGTTGTAGTCATGCTAATTCGAACTCTTCTGCTAGGAGGAACCTGGTCCATTGGTGATCTGCTCAGCTTTCAGGCCTTCGAGAACCTCATGATATTCATGGTTTCTTGTTCATTTCTCTGTTTGATGCTCATTTCTTCGAGAACCCTAGGGCCTAATGGGCCTAAATTCAGCCCATGGTGATTTTGAGCACAACAAGTACCCCCCGGTTCCTTGAAATCATGGAATGTGAAAGGAACCTACCTTGCTCTTTAATCAAGGGTTCAATACTAAATCTGTCTATTTGCAATTCTTCGCTTTTATATTATATATCCAAGCCTACATGAGCTAACTCGGCGTAGGAAACAGGACATAAAATATTTTCAGCTAGTACATCCTTGGCCAGCTTTCTTTCCATCAAGGAACCTATTCTCCTATTATTTTCTTCTTCAAATTACAGATTCCAAAGTCAATGTCTAACCTTCATTATGACTAGATGCTTAACATTATCATGTTTCTTCGAATTTAATTATTTCAAAATTCATAGGGGAAGATAATGGTTGACATCAAATATCTTAGAAGGATAATTCAAAATTCAAATTAACCTTATCAATTACCGAAGCTAAAGTTATTATAGGTGTTTCCAAGATTCACACGCCTCCTGCACGTGTACCTGATCACTTACAATTCCAGTAATTTTTTGCCACGTGTATGTGACTGCCTTTCAATTACCTAGACTATATACCTATATCTAGGTTCATTTTACCTTTACCAAAAAACTTACTAAACCCTTGGAGAGAGAAGCGAAGAAGTCCAACGGTCATCCACTTAATCCAATCTCTTTGCCGCTGCTTTCTTCAATCTAAGGTATGGTTTCGACTTCCTCTTTCCCGTTCTCTCATAATCTTAATTTGGTATTCAACTATTTACTTGTCTCAATCTTGCATGTCATCTCTTCCTTTGTTTCTCGTCTCTGTATGTATATGTTTATATCTGTTCTTCACACTCCATGTTTCACACATAATCATTCACTATACCTTGTATTGATGGTTGTTTATTCATCAGTTTACGGTCGTATTGTCTTGAAACTTTCAATCGTCTGTTCATCTTCTATACTCGTTTTTTATTCATGCTATGGTCGATGTACGTCTCCTTGAAGTCTCTTAGATTATTCTTTGTCTTTAATTACATCTATCCAAGTATTTTAGGACCTTATTCTTTCTTTTAGGTTCCTTCAAACCTGACCCTTCTTCGTCTGTCTTTGCAGATGTCTTCTGAGTCCACTCATTCTGATCACCAATCCTCAATCCAACCTTTATTTACTATGCCAATTGGTGAAAGAAATAGGTCTAGGGTTGTCATAGTGTAAACTGATAAGTGGATTTATTATCCACTTGGAGCATTCCATATCGGCTTAAATTTATTGTCTTGGACTAAAGTTTGTTGTAGTTTTGATGTGTTTCGCCTACTTGTGCAGGTGTGCAAGAATGTTGCTGAAGGATGGCATTTCCGTCAATTTTGGTGATGAATTCGAGCATAGGAATGATGAATCAAGACTTGCTTGGGTATACCATGATGATTTGAAGGCTAAAGGATTGAAGACGAAAGTGAGTGCAAAAGAAATGGGAGCAAACGGAGAAAAAAACGAAGAAAATAAGCAATTTCAGCAACCGGCAGAATTTTGGATGATGGCAGCATGTAAATGGATGCTGGCAGCGCCCAAATAGTGACAGAACAGGGAATTGGATGCTGCCAGCGAGCTATAGGATGCTGGCTCGCTGGCAGCGCGCAAATAGTAAAAAAAATGCTGAAAAGTTTGTTTTGCCCTAATTCGAATTCTGATTGTATTTTTGGTATCCAAACCTATTCCTAGTTGTATTATAGGTTAATTTTCTTGCTGGGCAAGACTTCTAGAGCCTATTTAAACACATCTGACCATTGTAATTTGTATCACCATTACATATCAATTACTTAGGTTTATTTGTATCTTTTTATACTTTGTTTTTATCATGGTTTCATTAGATCCCATGATAATGAGAGGTTTGATTATGAACTAATCGTTGTCATGGGATTCTAACGGATTTATTTATGGAGCTTTAGTATCTTGATGGCTTTAAAGATCTGTGTGTGATGTATATCTGATATCCTTGTATTGTTATGCTTAATTGATAGATGCGTCGCGAACATCTAATTTGTTAATCTCCTGTGAAGTGAAAGTGGATCTTGAGATTTAGAACTTGCCATGCTAGCATAGGTTCATGATTTTTTATCAACATGATTCGTAGTATGAGATGAAAATACTTATATTGCCCTGTGTGATCTTTATGGATAACTTGTTCTTCAACCGTTATGTTTTCAAATTCTATAGACATATAGGGTCTAAGCATAATTGGTGTCTATTCATCTTCTATCTCTTTTGTGGATGTATGTTTAGTTTGGTATACATATGCTGACAGGTAGCGTGTACTTATTTCGTGTTATCCGATCAGATATCATGACTATTGCATATAGTGATTAAAGGCGTTAGATCTAAGCGAAGTATTTAATGAAGTTAGGATCCTATGTTACTCTTGTAGAAGTAATTCAATTCCAATTCTTGTTAGTTAGTTAATTCTTAGTTTGTTGATTTTTTTCTTAGTTAATTTAGATAATTACAAACCCAAATTTGTTACTTATCTAAGCAATTGAAATTGATCATACATTGTTGCTTGAGCATATTTACATAGAAATAGCCAGTCTCTGTGGGAACGAACTTAACTTATCGAATATTACTTGTGACCACGTGCACTTGCGTAATTTTGTGCAAACAAGTTTTTGGCGCCGCTGCCGGGGACTCGGTGTTATTTTGGTATTTATGTGCTTGACATCAGTGGAAGTTAAAATTATTTGACTTGGAAACTTCTTTTCTTATCACTTTTCTTTTTTATTTGTTTCTTTTTGTTGGTTTCAAATGGCAGGCGAGGAGTTGCCATGGTGGGCATATTCGAGGACATCTATGCCTCAACAATGTGAGCTATGTTCGGGCGTTCATGAGACCTCACAATGTTGTTACTACGAAGGAGTTGATCCATATGTCATTTATGAGAAACAACCATATTTTCAGTACCATCCTCAACAGTACCAGCAAGATGTTCCATCCTCACTTGTTTATATTTAGAATTTTCGTTATTCCCTTTATAGTGTAGGAGCACTAAAGTCTAAGTTTGGGGGGAAACAAGGATTTCATGTTTAATTGTAAATAATTGTCAATATGGCTAGGAGTCAAATGGCTAGTAGCCGGCTCATATTTATATGAGTAGTCTAGGGTTGGAATTGAGAATTCTCATTCCAGATTGCAAAAAAAAAAGCAGAAAAAAAATAGAAAAGAAAAGAGAAAAAAAAAGTCAAAAGTTTCAATTGTTTATATGCAAAATTAACCAGGGTGAGCTCTTTAATACTCGAGCTATTAAGTTCGCGGGGACTTTGTGCCTAGTGACCTAAGGCTTTTATAGTCTGGGATCCACTAACCTAACGCTCGCTACATGGGTATTATTGTATAAGCCTTTTCGGGGTCTCATCCATTGCACGGTTAAATAAGCATGCTTGTATATTATGTGTCGTAGTTGTTTAGTAATAAAAGCATGAATTTCTGTCTACCTTGGATAAGGATGGAGGTGTCCTTAAGTTATGAAGTGTCTACAGTCTATTCTATTTATAAACTTATGATTGTCTTGGTGAAGGATAGGTATGATTTTTGACCTAGTTTTGGGAGTATTTCTGATGAGCATAGCACACACGCACGTTTCTATCATGTATGTTAGAGTACGGGGACTTAGTCGAGCTCTATTCGGATTTAGTCGCATTCTTTGAGATATTTGCTTGCTAGTTGGTTTTGGTTAGTTTGAAGGGGATTGTTGCATTTTTCATAGTAGTTGCATTCATTCATTGCATTATTAGTGAAATGGATTTTGTGGGTACATTCGCTATAGGCTCTCACGAGACCTCACTCGTCCACTAGGGCTACCTAGGGGTTTAAAGGGCTTGTTGCATATGCCAAATGCAACCGTGATAACCTACGGAAGTGGTACTAGTTAGTTGTATGTAATATATTTGTTTATGCTTGAGGACAAGCATCGGTTTAAGTTTGGGGGTGTGATAAGTGGATTTATTATCCACTTGGAGCATTCCATATCGGCTTAAATTGATTGTCTTGGACTCAAGTTTGTTGTAGTTTTGATGTGTTTCGCCTACTATTGCAGGTGTGCAAGAATGTTGCTTAAGGATGGCATTTCCGTCAATTTTGGTGATGAATTCGAGCATAGGAATGATGAATCAAGACTTGCTTGGGTATACCATGATGATTTGAAGGCTAAAGGATTGAAGACGGAAGTGAGTGCAAAAGAAATGAGAGCAAACGGAGAAAAAACGAAGAAAAATAAGCAATTTCAGCAACCGGCAGAATTTTGGATGCTGGCAGCATGCAAATGGATGCTGGCAGTGCCCAAATAGTGAGAGAACAGGGAATTGGATGCTGCCAGCGAGCTATAGAATGCTGGCAGCGCGCAAATAGTAAAAAAATGCTGAAAAAGTCTGTTTTGCCCTAATTCGAATTTTGATTGTATTTTTGGTATCCAAACCTATTCCTAGTTGTATTGTAGGTTAATTTTCTTGCTGGGCAAGACTTCTAGAGCCTGTTTAAACACATCCGACCATTGTAATTTGTATCTTTTCATACTTTGTTTTTATCATGGTTTCATCATATCCCATGATAACGAGAGGTTTGATTATGAACTAATCGTTGTCATGGGATTCTAACAGATTTAGTTATGGAGCTTTAGTATCTTGATTGCTTTAAAGATCTGTGTGTGATGTATATCTGATAACCTTGTATGGTTATGCTTAATTGATATATGCGTCGCGAACATCTAATTTGTTAATCTCCTGTGAAGTGAAAGTGGATCTTGAGATTTAGAACTTGCCATGCTAGCATAGGTTCATGATTGTTTATCAACATGATTTGTAGTATGAGATGAAAATACTTATATTGCCCTGTGTGATCTTTATGGATAACTTGTTCTTCAACCGTTATGTTTTCAAATTCTATAGACATATAGGGTCTAAGCATAATTGGTGTCTATTCATCTTCTATCTCTTTTGTGGATGTATGTTTAGTTTGGTATACGTATGCTGACAGGTAGCGTGTACTTATTTCGTGTTATCCGATCAGATATCATAACTATTGCATATAATGATTAAAGGCGTCAGATCTAAGCGAAGTATTTAATGAAGTTAGGATCCCATGTTACTCTTGTAGAAGTAATTCAATTCCAATTCTTGTTAGTTAGTTAATTTTTTTCTTAGTTAATTTAGATAATTACAAACCCAAATTTGTTACTTGTCTAAGCAATTGAAATTGATCATACATTGTTGCTTGAGCATATTTACATAGAAATAGCCAGCCTCCGTGGGAACGAACTTAACTTATCGAATATTACTTGTGACCACGTGCACTTGCGTGATTTTGGCAAACATAAACCAACCTGAAAATATTCTCATCAAATCTCTGGTTTCATAGTCCACAAACCCTCCTATTCCTACCTTTGTGGATCTTGGAGATGACTGGCCTGCTGATGAGGAGGAGGTGTCAAAACCTGATCATGACCTATTTCCTGAGCCTGACTTTGACCACGAGGTAACCGTTGACAGAGAACTGTATAGGCAAGAAATTGTCCCTTTCTGTGAAAAACTTGATTCCATTATGACCACGGCTAGACTAGAGAAGATATACGAAGAGTGCCCCCGTCCAACCTGCTCCATTGTGATCCCAAAACCTGGTGAGAGAGCTCACAGGTTCAATATCACAACTCTTGATCGTGGGATTCCCAATGCCGTAACCTCAGCTGCCTTCTTTAAGGTTGGTGTTTACTTTCCTCTTCACCCGTTCTTAAGAGAAGTCATTGATTTCTATGGCCTAGCCCCTCTTCAATTGACTCCCAACTCATACCGACTAGCCATTAGCACATACGTTCTATACACTAGCTTATTTACCACTCCTCTATCTGCACCCGAGTTGGGCTACTTTTTTAGACTGAAAGATATTGGAAAAGGTTCTGGTTGTTTTTATCTCATTGCCTGGCCTTGTCATCAGGGTCAATGTATAAAAGGCATTAAACAAAATTTTGATCAATGGCAAGATCAGTTCCTCTACTGTTTTGACTGTCCCCCTATACGTTTTGAATTCAACTGTCGCCCTCTGATTCCTAAATAAACTGTTCTTACTGGAGCTTGTTTAATGAGGGCTTAAGAAGCCCTAAAACATTCTTCATCGATGAGAGATTGTATGGTTCTGCTTACACCTGAAAACCTCATTACCCTAGGTTTTCTCCCTGCTTTATCTGGTAACACTTTATTTTCTTTGTACTTACTTATATTTATGTGACTCATATTCTCATATCCTTGCCTATTCTGACTTGCTCTTTGTCTCATATTCGTAGATATGGCTCCTAAGATTCCCTCATTTATCAAAATGTCCAAAAATGTGGACGATATTTTCAAAGCTGATGCTGAGACAAAGGAGGTTCCGCTGCTTGCAACTCCTGTTAATCAAGTTCCTGGTACCCCTGCTTCCTGCTTCCCAAAGCACCCATTCTGGTTCCTCAAAGTGGAAACAAGCTCAGTCAACTCTTGATCTTACTATGGCTTCCCAGACTCGTTCATCGAAGAAAGGTAAAGCAGTGAAGTCTGATCCTGATTCTGCCCCAAATCTGTTCAAGGATATGATTGATACACATGTTCCTACTGAGACGATTGCTGCTTGGAGTAAGATGAGCTCTACTGAAGCCTTGCACACTATGAGGTTCGCAGCTGCCCAAACCACTTTCTTTGCTCTGAGGTATTATGATGAGTTTGCAGAGAAGACCCAGTACGATCTCCGCTTGTAGGGCGAGGTAAAGAATCTCCGAGAAGAATTAACTACTAAGGAAGAGAAGGTGAACCTCGTTACCGCCGCAGTTAGAAGGGTGAAAGCTGCTGAGACTTCTCTGAAGAAGGAGAAAGAAGAACTCCAAGACCAAATCAAAAAGCTAAGGATAAAGAGCTGTCAATGTTGGAGAAATCAATGAACTGGAAGCTCAGGTTGATGCTTTAAATGCTGTTGCTGAGGTTGTTAAGTCTTCTATGCTCATACAAGAGAAAGCTAGATACGATGAAGGCTTTGACGAGGGTGTTCGTGATTATATGCGTTCAACCTGGGAGAAGCTTCCCAACATCGAGTGGTCCGTCCTTGGAGAAGACGTGGTGGGCATGATCAGGGATTTCAAGAAAGAAGCTGTTGCTACAACATCCGTACCTCACGTGGAAACAGTTGAGAGGTCATCAGGCGTGACTCCTATGATTGCGGAAGCTGCTGATTCATCTGCCCAGGAAGCTCCTCAGGTTACTCCCCTTTCTACTCATCCAGCAGAAGATTCCACCAAACTCCCTGAAGCTTAATCCCTTAATCATCTCTTTATTTGAACTTGAATTATCTGATAACTTTAATGAGGTCGCGGGCCCCTCGTAGTGCCTCACAAGATGTATCTTTAAATTTGGTTTCTAAGGCCTTCACTCCTGATAACTTTGAATTATTGGTTTCCCAGGGTCGTCGTACCCTATAACTCTTAATTTCTATGGTAACCATCTACTTTTGCTATCTCTTACTTATACCTCTGTGCATGCTCCATTTCTTATTTGCATTTCCGCTAAGTACTATGTACATTTCCTCAAAATTCTAAAACATGCTCCATCACTATGCATCTTAAAAATTAATTAGTGTCCATACTTATGCACTCAAGCTTACGTGGGCTAACCCGTTGTAAGAAACAAAATACATTCATACTTTCACTTATAATTTCCTAAGATAAAAGTGACATATCCTGATAATATCACAAAAGCTTACTTGTAAACATGGAACCTCCTCCCTTATACCTCAAGTAGCATTTCCAAAACCATAATCTGAACTAAGACCTTTGCCTGATAATCTCCTAACAATTTGACCAGGTTCCTCATGAATAACTGTTTTACAATTATCAACCCTGCAAAATAAAACAAACAAACATAAAAAACAGAAAATAATTAGCGTTAGTAAAACTAATCCTGTTAAGTACGGGCCAACACTAGGAAAGGTCACCTGCTTGGTTCCAACATGCCAGTCTAAGTTCCATGTTGGTTCCTTATGCCTCGAGGCAATTCTAGGAACCTATGTGCCGTTCTGGGAGTCCACACAGATTCCTCTTCTTCATGTGTCTGGCTAGACATCTTATGAAGGTAAATGCTAAGGAGTTTATCCCTTCTTCCCATGTGCCAAAGGCGGTTCCACATGAGGGAGAGCTTATTAGGCTTCTCTTTAAGAACAAGTGTGCCGGTCTAGGCTCCACACAAGTTCCCACTTCCTCTCGTGCCAGTGGCGGCTCCACGGAGGGGTGAAACATATAGTTTCAGGTTCCTGTATGCCAGTCTCGGCTCCATACAGGTTCCTTTAAGGTGCCTTTTATCAGGACTTTAGGTGCCTGTCAACAGGGCTTTTAATCGTGTGCTCAAAGAACTTGAGGCTTTTAGCAAAAATCTCGTGCTCAATCAGCTGAGGCTTTTCAATTAAAGTTGCTCAGGAAGCTACCTGAGGATTTTCTCATGCTCAGGAAGCTACCTGAGGCTTTCTCGTGCTCAGGAAGCTACCCAAGGCTTAATTCATGCTCTGGAAGCTACCTGAGGCTTTTCTCAATCATTCGCAGTCTGCGTATTCTGTCAAATCGTATTCATACTTCGCACATACTGTCAATGCTACAGGAACCTGTTCGCCAAGGTAACCTGTTTCACAATACAAGTACTAAAACAAGCACTTAAAATTTTTCAAATTGGCATATGAAATATCAGATCATATCATGCACAACATTGTCTAAGTAGGAATACTACCCCCCAGTTCTTTTGGGAAATTATTTTTACGTAAAATAACTATTAGGAAGCTTCAATCATTCATACTGCAATCAAAAATTTATCATAGAGCTATCGATACTCAAGTACCCCCCGAGTACATACATAATCAAATACTGAAATCAACAATTCTGGTCAGCTATAGCTAATAAGTTGCCTTTATTCTTGGGCTGAAAGAGCCTTACTTTCCCTAAGAAAAACACAATAAAAGAGAGTTACTGGTAATACTTCTTGAGATGTTCTGCATTCCAAGCTCTCGGAATGAGATTCCCATCCATATCCATCAGGTGGTAAGTTCCTTCCCAAATGGCTGACTTTATCTGGTAAGGACCTTCCCAATTCGCTCCAAAAGCTCTATGTACCAGAACCCTAGTATTAGGCATGACTTTCCTCAAGACCAGGTCTCCAACCTTAAAAGGTCTTGCTTTCACCTTTTTGTTGTAATACCTTCGAACTCTCTGTTGATACGCTGCTAACTTCACCTGTGAATCTGTCCTCAACTCTTCGATCATGTCCAAGTAAAGTCTATGATTGACTTCATTGTTTACGAGGTCATAATGCTTTCTTCTCAAGGAACCTATTCCAACTTCCACATGTACCATAGCTTCACAACCATAAGTGAGAGTAAAAGGAGACTCATGATAAGTGCATATTTTTGCATAATTTTATTACCTATTTATTGCTTGATCTCGTATTTTAATAAATTATTTTGTTGCATTTCAGGAAATTCGTAAATAAATAAAGAAATGGCAAAATAAATAAATAAAGAGCAAGGAAGGGAAAAAGGACCAAAAATGAAAGAAGGAAAAGAATTAGGAGCTTAGAGCAAAAGGAATATTTCAAGACAAGTGGAAGGTGGAGATCATCCCATAGAGAAGTGTATGACCAAGATCAACTCTTCAAAGCTTAAGGGGGAAGGAAACAAATAGATGGCTAGGATTTCACCACCACACAACCCAAATGTATGGTGGGGATTTACCCAACACCCCCCTTAACCATAATTTCTATCCTATAAATACCCCTTCACCCCCCTTGTATTTAGTAACTTAGATTTTAGGGTAGTTTTAATTTCTTTTATTTCTTTTCTTAGTTTCAAATCTTGTAAACACTCCTATTATAATTAATGCAATTTTTATTTTCTTTACTTCTTGTCTTGCTCTTTCGTTATTGTTGCCTTATTTCGTTATTTTCGTAAATCCCGTTGCTAACCACTTGGGGTTGAAAGTAACGAAATTTTAATTTCGTGTTCTTAGTTGCTAATTTAATTATGCCCCTCTAAATCTCCATTTTATTGTGGGCCATTTAATTCCAAATCATCGTTTTTATCGTTCAAGTAATTTTAATTTCGTAGTTAATCTCTTTAATTTCGTTTTTATTTTTTTAAAAAAAACCAAAAATATTAGTTTATAATTTTCCAGCATTTTTTTTCCTGTTTTGTTTTTATCTTTATTCGAAGCAAACACAAGAATTTCCCCTGTTATTTTCAACACACCTAGATCATTTTTTTCATTTTAACCATTCCCTCTCTCTCTCTCTCTCTCTCTCTCTCTCACTTTCTCTTTCGAACGATTTAGTTGAGTTTTGCTGCCGTTTGTTGTTACCGAGTTGACTGAGGTCTTTTCTAGTGTTTTTGCAGCTGAGTTTGTGTTTGAATTCTGAGTTAAACGAACTGTGAATTTTGAGTTCTTGTATTGAGTTGTTAATTTTGTTTTTGGTTAGAGTTGAGTAGAGTTATAATGAGTCACCAGAGTCGTGTTTGTGCAAGTTTTACTGCTTCGTTTCTATTAGGCTGTTTATTGTTCTTCGTAGCTAAAATAGGTCTAATTTATAGTCTGAATTTGTAATCTCCGTGTTTGGTTTCGTTGTTGAGTAGTTTGAATTGTTGTAAGTGTCACTGAGTGTATTCCACCGAGTTGCTTTGCTTAGTCGAGTCCTTTTAGTGTACTTTACATGGTTTCGTTTGTTTTCTGAGTTGTGTATTGGATTGTTAGAATTGTCGAATTAGGCTGTTTTAATGTTGGTATTGTTCTGTGAAATTGGTTTTACAGGTTATCTGCTGGAATTTGAGATTGTTTACATACTTTTGTTTGAGCCTTTGGTTCAATCTGGCTAGCTTAATTTACAAAATCTCCATGACGAATTTTCCTAAAAATTTCATAAAAATTAGTTAAAAATTCAATTTTCTGCTTTTAATAAATGTTTTTATTTTTAGAATATTTTAGTTAATTAGTTTTAGAGTAATTTAGAAAAAATAGTTGTAGATTAAAATTTAATTTTTTATTTAGAATTTTTTAGATTGATTTAGTTTAAGAATAATTTAGAATTAGGAATTAAAAATCAAAATCCAATTTCTCAAAAATCAAACTTGTTTTAATTCGATTAAATTAAAAATTAAGGAAATGCGAAAATATTAGTCTCCGAGGAACGAATCATAAAATTTACAACGAAACGAATTGTGCGCTTGCGATTCAAATTTAATCATTTTTTTTAGCACAACAAGTTTTTGGCGCCGCTGCCGGGGACTAATTATTTTTCGCGCCTTAATTTTTAATTTTTCGAGTTAGTTTTATTTCTGGTCTTATTTTTATTTCGTTCTTTTTAGGAAATTGTGAGATTTCGGAACTCTTCTCAAGAAGCGTGGAAAATTGGAATTTATGGAAAGCTTGCTTCGGTAACCGTATCTCACTCTTTTCGCCCTTTTTATATTTAGAAAATCACAAAAATCACAAAAAAAAAAAAAATAAAAATAAAAATCCAAAAAAAACCTAGTTGTAAATACATAATTGTTGCATCATGCATTTAATCACTTAGGGCACATCATCTAGATTTTTATTTTCTTGTTTTTAATTTTTCGTACCCTATAAATTGTGGTGATCGCTGGAGGACCCCAATGTACGTTAAATTTTTTCTTTTCTTTAGTTAGAACACGTAGTTTAAAGCATCCATAAATGTTTATAGTTTTTTATACCTCTTTGTTTGTTGCATCATTTTGTAAATAAATCTTAAGGGCAAAACCTCTCAAAAGATAAGGGAAGAGATTTCATCTCTCTTTTCGCCCTTTTTATATTTAGAAAATCACAAAAATCACAAAAAAAAATTAAAAATTAAAAATCCAAAAAAAATCTAGTTGTAAATACATAATTGTTGCATCATGCATTTAATCACTTAGGGCACATCATCTAGATTTTTATCTTCTTGTTTTTAATTTTTCGTACCCTATAAATTGTGGTGATCGCTGGAGGACCCCAATGTACGTTAAATTTTTTCTTTTCTTTAGTTAGAACACGTAGTTTAAAGCATCCATAAATGTTTATAGTTTTTTATACCTCTTTGTTTGTTGCATCATTTTGTAAATAAATCTTAAGGGCAAAACCTCTCAAAAGATAAGGGAAGGGATTTCATCACTCTTTCCTTAGCCAAAAAACAATTTAATCCCTCATTTTGCATACCTAGCCTTTAATAAAATTAATTAGACGTTTGCCCTAGGAATCTCGCGCTCATTTAGGAATGTGCTTAAGAAACGAAGTAATCTTTAATTATTCCGACTTTTTGGTGTCTAGGAAAGCGAAAGCTGACCTGGCCAATCAAGGTTTTGGTGTCTAGGCTGGTGTTTAGCCTCTTGGCAATGCTTGCACCTACCTGGCCAAGCCGGTTCGAATAATTATTGATTTACCTAGTTTTTGGTAGCCCTTACGGTTAGGAGCAAGGTATAGTTATTTTATTAGGGAACCCTAGGTTTAGGATTTTTCTTCTAATTTTACACCCTTTCTTTTTGTGTGTTTTAATTTATCGCACTTACTTGCTACGTGTTTCCTTTTGTGGTTTATGCGAACTACGTGGATTAGGGATAATTCTTCTAGACTAGTGAGATCATTTGAGATTTCTTCATCGTCAAATTCCGAGTCTTTAGATTATTCCGAACCCGTAGTAAACATGGCCATGTCTCTTAGGGACCGTTGCTATCCTACTCGTTCCGCCCAACCTTCGTGTATCACCCTTCCTCCCGTTAATGGTAATAATTTCGAAATTAAAGCTCACCACATCAGTATGTTACCTAAATTTAACGGGAGCGAGGGTGAGGACCCGTATCTCTTTCTTCATGAATTTGAGGAGGTTTGCGCATTACAAAAACTCCAACATCTTTCCGAGGACTCCATTAGGCTAAGACTTATCAACTTCGCTTTAAAAAAAATGCAAAAAAATGGTTGTATAGTCTACCCGTTAATTCTATTTCCACGCGGGAGGGATTTGTGGTTATTTTTCTAAAAAAATATTTTCCAAACCATAAGACTACGAGAATTACAAACGAAATAAATCAATTTCATTAAAAGGAAAACGAGTCTTTTTGGAAATATTTTGATCGTTTTAAAAATCTTCTATCACAATGCCCCCACCACGGAATAGAAAAATGGAGGCTTTGTAAGATCGTTTATGAGGCCTTAGATGGACCAACAACCGCGTTGTTAGAATCTATGTGCCAAGGAAAATTCATGGAGAAAGATGAGGACGAGGGGTGGGCCTTTTACGAGGAATTAGCCGAGAAGACTATGTTGTGGGAGTCTACTAGGGAACCTCACAAGTCCAACGAGTCATCTAGTTCTTCTAGGGGTATGCATTCAATTGGAAACAATATTGCTACTGATGCCAAGTTAGCCACCCTTACTAGAAGACTCGAAGCCTTAGAAACTAGTAACGCCCCCTCAAATGTGTCGATGTGCTCTAATTTTAATCAAGGTTTTTCGAAAT
Source organism: Saposhnikovia divaricata (assembly GCA_036435485.1). Lineage (NCBI taxonomy): Eukaryota > Viridiplantae > Streptophyta > Magnoliopsida > Apiales > Apiaceae > Saposhnikovia > Saposhnikovia divaricata. Next base: position 25,431,251 of record CM071599.1, read on the forward strand.
CTCTCGGCTATGATCAAATTAATGCGGTGTTTCAACCAACCCCTAGGAATGATCCGGTTGCACCTACTTATAATCCCGGTTGGAGGAATCACCCTAATTTCTCGTGGAACCAAGGCCAAAACTACCAATCTCCGCCACCTTCTTTTCAAACTCCTTGTTTTCAAAAGCCCAATCAAAACTCGTACTCAATTCAAAATCAAATTCCTTATCCAAACTCGATTCAAGCCCCGAATCAAGCACCCGCTCACCCTCCCGGCTTTCACGAGTCGGATAAGAGAATTAATTCTTTGGAAAAGACTCTTGATGCGCTTTTGAAATCAACAACTAATTTGGCTCAATCTCAACAAACCTTCATGCAAACCATGACTCAAGATAGGCAACTTTTGAATGCTAGTACTCAAGCCATATCTAAGTTAGAGGTTCAAGTGAGTCAATTAGCCAACGCCATGTGTGAGCGAGAGAAGAACAAGTTCCCGAGTCAAACTGAGGTCAACCCTAAATTTCCTCTCAACCAAAGACCACCTAAAAATGTTAATGCCATCATTTCTTTAAGGTCGGGAAACAAAGTTGATAATCAAGTTGGAGTCGAGTCCCCCGATGAAGAAGACGAGTCAAATGTTGAACAAAACCCTAAACTCAATCCTTCAAACCATCTTCCTAATCCCGAGACTTTCGAATCATCTAGTCCCACACTTTCACAACTTGAACCCTCATCTTCAAAATCTCCTCTCAAATCATCATCATCTAGCGAGCCTTCATCGACTCAAGCACCACCTTCACCTAACAAATCTTCGATTGGTGTTCCACTTTGCAATTCCATTCCCGATGTGTCTAGTAAACGAGTCTTTAAGCCTAAAGCTCCTTATCCTCAAAGACTCCTTTCAAACAAACAATCGCGTCAAATCAAAAAGATTTTGGAAGTTTTCAAACAAGTCGAGATCAACATTCCTCTTTTAGATGCCATTCAACAAATTCCCTCTTATGCTAAGTGTCTAAAAGATTTGTGTACTTATAAACGTTCCACTTATGTCCCTAAGAAAGCCTTTTTGACTTCTCATGTTAGTTCAATTCTTTCAAATCAAATTCCCGTGAAATATAAGGACCCTGGTTGTCCTATAATTTCATGTGTCATAGGCAATACTTTTGTGGACAAGGCGTTACTCGACTTAGGCGCTAGTGTGAACTTGCTTCCATTTTCGGTCTACCAAGCCTTAGGTTTAGGCGAACTTCAAAAGACGAACATGACAATTCAATTAGCCGATCGTTCTGTCAAAATGCCTAAGGGAATAATTAAAAAAAAAATTAAATTCTGTAAATAAAATCTAGTTTAATTTGAATTTAGAATTTTTAGAATAATTTTAGAATAATTTAGTTTTAGATTTATATTTAATTCTCTTTTAAAAATAGTTTAAATTTCTTTTGGTAATTAAATAGTTTAAAATTCCATTTTGTTTTTATTTTAATTTGTAAAACCAAAATTCTCAAAAATCAAACTTGTTCTAATTCGATTAAATTAAAAATTAAGGAATGCGAAAACATTAGTCTCCGAGGAACGATCCTAAAATTTTTACAACGAAACGAATTGTGCGCTTGCGATTCAAATGTCTTAATTATTTTTAGCAAAACAAGTTTTTGGCGCCGCTGCCGGGGACTAATTATTTTTCGCGCCTTAATTTTTAATTTTTCGAGTTAGTTTTATTTCTTGTCTTATTTTTATTTCGTTCTTTTTAGGAAATTGTGAGATTTCGGAACTCTTCTCAAGAAGCGTGGAAAATTGGAATTTATGGAAAGCTTGCTTCGGTAACCGTATCTCACTCTTTTCGCCCTTTTTATTTTTAGAAAAACACAAAAAAAATCAAAAAAATTTAAAAATCACAAAAAAATTGAAAAATTGAAAATCCAAAAAATAAATAGTTGTAAATACATAATTGTTGCATCATGCATTCAACACGTAGGTGCACATCATGCTAGATTTTATTTTTTGTTTTTAAATTTTTCGTACCTATAATTGTGGTGATCGCTGGAGGACCCTAAGGTACGTTAAATTTCTTTCTTTCTTTAGATTAAATCACGTAGTGTAAGCATCCATATTTGTTTATAATTTTTGTATATATCATTGTTTGTTGCATCATTTGTAAATAAATATTAAGGGCAAAACCTCTCAAAAGATAAGGGAAGGGATTTCATCACTCTTTCCTTAGCCCAAAAACAATAAATCCCTCATTTTGCATACCCTAGCCATTAATAAAATTAATTAGACATTTGCCCCTAGGAATCTCGCGCTCAATTAGGAAGGTGCTTAAGAAACGAAGTAATCTTTAATTATTCCGACTTTTTGGTGTTTAGGAAAGCGAAAGCTGACCTGGCCAATTAAGGTTTTGGTGTCTAGGCTGGTGTTTAGCCTATTGGCAATGCTTGCACCTATCTGGCCAAGCCGGTTCGAATAATTATTGATTTACCTAGTTTTTGGTAGCCCTTACAGTTAGGAGCAAGGTCTAGTTATTTTATTAGGGAACCCTAGGTTTGGAATTTTTCTTTTAATTTTACACCCTTTCTTTTTTGTTTGTTTAATTTTTCGTACTTACTTGCTACGTGTTTCCTTTTGTGGTTTATGCGAACAATTTGGATTAGGGATAATTCTTCTAGACTAGTGAGATCATTTGAGATTTCTTCATCGTCTAATTCCGAGTCTTTAGATTATTCCGAACCCGTAGTAAACATGGCCATGTCTCTTAGGGACCGTTGCTATCCTACTCGTTCCGCCCAACCTTCGTGTATCACCCTTCCTCCCGTTAATGGTAATAATTTCGAAATTAAAGCTCACCACATCAGTATGTTACCTAAATTTAACGGGAGAGAGGGTGAGGACCCGTATCTCTTTCTTCATGAATTTGAGGTGGTTTGTGCCTTACAAAAGCTCCAACAATTAACCGAGGACTCGATTAGGCTTAGACTCATTAATTTTGCGCTTAAAGAAAATGCTAAGAAATGGTTGTATAGCCTACCGGTTAATTCTATTTCCACGTGGGAGGGATTTGTGGTAATTTTTCTTAAAAAATATTTTCCAAACCATAAGACTACAAGAATTACAAACGAGATAATCAATTTCATCAAAAGGAAAATGAGTCTTTTTGGAAATATTTTGATCGTTTCAAAAATCTTTTATCACAATGCCCCCACCACGGAATAGAAAAATGGAGGCTTTGTAAGATCGTTTATGAGGCCTTAGATGGACCAACAACCGCATTGTTGGAATCTATGTGCCAAGGAAAATTCATGGAGAAAGATGAGGACGAGGGGTGGGCCTTTTTCGAGGAATTAGCCGAGAAGACTATGTTGTGGGAGTCTACTAGGGAACCTCACAAGTCCAACGAGTCATCTAGTTCTTCTAGGGGTATGCATTCAATTGGAAACAATATTGCTACTGATGCCAAGTTAGCCACCCTTACTAGAAGACTCGAAGCCTTAGAAACTAGTAACGCCCCCTCAAATGTGTCGATGTGCTCTAATTTTAATCAAGGTTTTTCGAATTCTCCCGGCTATGATCAAATTAATGCGGTGTTTCAACCAACCCCTAGGAATGATCCGGTTGCACCTACTTATAATCCCGGTTGGAGGAATCACCCTAATTTCTCGTGGAACCAAGGCCAAAACTACCAATCTCCGCCACCTTCTTTTCAAACTCCTTGTTTTCAAAATTAACCGAGGACTCGATTAGGCTTAGACTCATTAATTTTGCGCTTAAAGAAAATGCTAAGAAATGGTTGTATAGCCTACCGGTTAATTCTATTTCCACGTGGGAGGGATTTGTGGTAATTTTTCTTAAAAAATATTTTCCAAACCATAAGACTACAAGAATTACAAACGAGATAATCAATTTCATTAAAAGGAAAATGAGTCTTTTTGGAAATATTTTGATCGTTTCAAAAATCTTTTATCACAATGCCCCCACCACGGAATAGAAAAATGGAGGCTTTGTAAGATCGTTTATGAGGCCTTAGATGGACCAACAACCGCATTGTTGGAATCTATGTGCCAAGGAAAATTCATGGAGAAAGATGAGGACGAGGGGTGGGCCTTTTTCGAGGAATTAGCCGAGAAGACTATGTTGTGGGAGTCTACTAGGGAACCTCACAAGTCCAACGAGTCATCTAGTTCTTCTAGGGGTATGCATTCAATTGGAAACAATATTGCTACTGATGCCAAGTTAGCCACCCTTACTAGAAGACTCGAAGCCTTAGAAACTAGTAACGCCCCCTCAAATGTGTCGATGTGCTCTAATTTTAATCAAGGTTTTTCGAACTCTCCCGGCTATGATCAAATTAATGCGGTGTTTCAACCAACCCCTAGGAATGATCCGGTTGCACCTACTTATAATCCCGGTTGGAGGAATCACCCTAATTTCTCGTGGAACCAAGGCCAAAACTACCAATCTCCGCCACCTTCTTTTCAAACTCCTTGTTTTCAAAAGCCCAATCAAAACTCGTACTCGATTCAAAATCAAATTCCTTATCCAAACTCGATTCAAGCCCCGAATCAAGCACCCGCCCACCCTCCCGGCTTTCACGAGTCGGATAAGAGAATTAATTCTTTGGAAAAGACTCTTGATGCGCTTTTGAAATCAACAACTAATTTGGCTCAATCTCAACAAACCTTCATGCAAACCATGACTCAAGATAGGCAACTTTTGAATGCTAGTACTCAAGCCATATCTAAGTTAGAGGTTCAAGTGAGTCAATTAGCCAACGCCATGTGTGAGCGAGAGAAGAACAAGTTCCCGAGTCAAACTGAGGTCAACCCTAAATTTCCTCTCAACCAAAGACCACCTGAAAATGTTAATGCCATCATTTCTTTAAGGTCGGGAAACAAAGTTGATAATCAAGTTGGAGTCGAGTCCCCTGACGAAGAAGACGAGTCAAATGTTGAACAAAACCCTAAACTCAATCCTTCAAACCATCTTCCTAATCCCGAGACTTTCGAATCATCTAGTCCCACACTTTCACAACTTGAACCCTCATCTTCAAAATCTCCTCTCAAATCATCATCATCTAGCGAGCCTTCATCGACTCAAGCACCACCTTCACCTAACAAATCTTCGATTGTTGTTCCACTTTCCAATTCCATTCCCGATGTGTCTAGCGAACAAATCTTTAAGCCTAAAGCTCCTTATCCTCAAAGACTCCTTTCAAACAAACAATCGCCTCAAATCGAAAAGATTTTGGAAGTTTTCAAACAAGTCGAGATCAACATTCCTCTTTTAGATGCCATTCAACAAATTCCCTCTTATGCTAAGTGTCTAAAAGATTTGTGTACTCATAAACGTTCCACTTATGTCCCTAAGAAAGCCTTTTTGACTTCTCATGTTAGTTCAATTCTTTCAAATCAAATTCCCGTGAAATATAAGGACCCCGGTTGTACTACAATTTCATGTGTCATAGGCAATACTTTTGTGGACAAGGCGTTACTCGACTTAAGCGCTAGTGTGAACTTGCTTCCATTTTCGGTCTACCAAGCCTTAGGTTTAGGCGAACTTCAAAAGACGAACATGACAATTCAATTAGCCGATCGTTCTGTCAAAATGCCTAAGGGAATAATTAAAAAAAAAAATTAAATTCTGTAAATAAAATCTAGTTTAATTTGAATTTAGAATTTTTAGAATAATTTTAGAATAATTTATTAACACACCCCTCCACCTTCGATCACATTTTCTTGCAAAAAGACAAACTTCTCGCTGCTGTTATCAATAGTGATTTAAACCCGGACCAAGAAATCCAATTAATTAATCTGCTTAAACAACATAAAAAAGCCTTACTTTGGTCTGTGGAAAACACTAGTGGTTACAATGCTTTTACTTTGAAAGAATATTTTTGTCTTCTTGCAAAAGTCACTAAGGTGTTAGAGCTTCAACGGCATCTTGAGCTCTTCTCGAAAATTCATTCCTTGTTTCCTACCGGCATCGGCTAATTCGGTTTTATTCCTTTACCTCCCCTCGTGAAATTCAGGTATGGGGGAGTGTAAGTGTGCGTGAGTAGTGTTATTTAGTTATTTTTCATTTTTCGTTCCTCTCCGTCATCCCTTATCAGGTATTACCTCGTTCTCATTTACTCATTTCTCTTGCATTTGCATACATTGAGGACAATGCATGATTTAGGTATGGGGGAGGGTTTTTAGTGTAAATATAAAAATCAGAAAATCCAAAAAAATTAAAAAATGAAAAAAATCACAAAAAGAGTTCTTTTCGTATTCTAGTTTTGTTAATTGATTGCTAGTTGCTTGATGCACCCTTGCATGCTATGATAATCTTATGATCCATTAGCTTTTGTTTGAGAAGTGATTTGCTAAAGTTCTTATTCACACACTTACACTAGCAAGGTGAAACTAGTAGACTTATTTGAATTGTGCATGAAATTAGAAGGTCATGATTAGGTGTAAGATGATTTGGTCTTCATGCTTTGAGTACAAGTAGGTGCATTGAGGATACCATTTCTTGAGATTGATTATGTTTTACTACACCAAGTGAGATTTTGAGCCTATATGCACATCTTTTGCATTTATATTCTTTTGCTTGAGTGTCCACTTGTCATTTGCATTGCTAGCACTTGTTTGAATTCTCTCTTGGAACGCATGACATTGATTGATGATAAAATGATAAAGGCACTTAGGAATAACCTATATTTCCAAAATATCCACACCATGCTTATGTGATCAATTAGTTAACCCTTTGAGCTTAATCATATTCTTTCGGTGACACACCACATTACTCGCCTAAGACCTTTTTCTTGTTTAGCCTTACGTATTCTTGATCCCATTTTGTCAAAGGCTAGTAGGAACTTGAGGGAGCAATAAGGTGTGTGAAATAGGGTTTACTATTGTTCATAACTTTTGAGGAAATATTTGTTGTTACCTTGATAGTCGATTTTTCAAAATTAAATCTAAAGGAGGATTATTGTTACATTTATCATTTTCCTTAAAAAAAAAAGAAATAGAAAAAAAAATATAGAAAAAAAAATGAAAAAAAAAGAAGAGAAAAATCAAAAGAAAAAAAAATTATATATATACATGAGAGCATACTTATGTTTTTTTGTAATCCTCCTTCATTGCGACTATTCAAAGCTTTTTGTTGAAAATGAAAATAAATTGTGTGGGGAGGAAGTTTGGTGTTGTGCATGATATTCATGGTGACTACTAGCTTTTGACACTTCACCTTATTTTGGCCTTTCTTGACATACCTTGTCCCTAGCCCCATTACAACCCTAATAAAGACCTTTTGATTGTCATTATTAATGTATGTTGTGATTTAAGTTGGAATGATACCAAGTGTCAAGCATGCATTTGATTTTGTTGGAATTGAGTGATACACTTACCCTTGTTCTTGAGTGAATATTCTTTTGTGAGTGAAAGGTGAGGTATTGCTTATTTGTTTTTTGCATAAGAGATCTCAAATTTTGACTCTGAGGTGTGCCCTTGTAGACTTAGCATGGTTACCAATAATTTTTTGCACTTGACATGAACTTATAATCACTCCTGCATGGTTCTTTAAGTAGACTATGTGAATCCTTGCACTTTCCACACCAAGACTTTGCAAATTCATTTTGATTTCTTAAGTTGATGTATCATGAGAGGACATGTATGTGTGGTGTGCATTGCCATGTGATCTTTTATACAAACAAATGGATTTTGTGGGTACATTCACTATAGGCCCTCACGAGACCTCAATCGTCCACTAGGGCTGCCTAGGGGTTTAAAGGGCTTGTTGCATATGCCAAATGCAACCGTCACACCTACGAAAAGGAGTATAGGACTTTTTATTTAGATTTTCTTTTTGTTTTTGTTTTACTCGAGGATGAGCAAAAGATAGGTATGGGGTCATTTGATAAGTGCATAATTTTGCATATTTTTATTACCTATTTATTGCTTGAACTCGTATTTTAATAAATTATTTTGTTGCATTTCAGGAAATTCGTAAATAAATAAAGAAATGACAAAATAAAGGAATAAAGAGCAAGGAAGGGAAAAAGAGGAAGAAAAAGAACCAAAAATGAAAGAAGGAAAAGAATTAGGAGCTTGGAACAAAAGGAATATTTCAAGACAAGTGGAAGGTGGAGATCATCCCAACACATTACATAAGTGTATGGCCAAGATCAACTCTTCAAAGCTTAAGGGGGAAGAAAACAAATAGATGGCTAGGATTTCACCACCACACACCACAAATGTATGGTGGGGATTTACCCAACACCCCCCATAACCCTAATTCCTATCCTATAAATACCCCCTTCCCCCCTTGTATTTAGTAACTTAGATTTTAGGATAGATTTAATTTCTTGTATTTTTTTTAGTTTCAAATTTTGTAAACACTCTTTTTAATTTTAATGCAAAATTCCATTTCCTTTAATTTCTTGTTTTGTTCTCTCGTTTATTTTACTTTCCTTTCGTTATTTTCGTAAATCCAAGTAGTGGACAAAGTAGCGAAAGCTAACCACTATGGGTTGAAAGTAACGATTTTTAATTTCTTGTTCTTAGTTTTAATTCGTAATTTTACCCCTTTAAATCTCCATTTTATTGTGGGCCATTTAATTCCAAATCAACGTTTTAGTATAATTTCAATTTCGTAGTTAAAATTTCTTTATTGTCGTTTTTAAGTTTAAAAAAAATAATAATAAAAAAAAAAAAATCCAAAAATCAGTTTTATCATTCTCTATTATTTATTGTCTGTGTCGTTTTCTTATACTTTAATTCGAATTTTTTTTTTCCTGTGTCTTTCAATTACTGCACAAACCCAAACCGAGCTTTTCCTTTCTGTCAAAGCACAACTCCTCTCCTTCTCTTCTGAATTTTCCTACCCCGTTTCTTTCTTTTACACACACAAACAAACACTCCACTCTCTTTTCTCATTTACAAATCGAAACAAATCCCCTTTCCCCTACTTTCTGTTTTCTATTCTCTGTATTTTGAATTCTTCTTGTTTTGAGCTCTGGTTGATTGTGTCCGTCTTGATAGAGTCAAGTTGGTGTTTTATGTTTCCATTTCTGAGTTTTGTCGATATTGGTTTCTGAGTTTTGAGTTTTCGAGTTTTGTGTGTTTTACTGTGGTCTCAATGTTACTTGGCTACAGTTTTAATTTGAATTTTTCTGTTTAAGTTGAGTTGGCCACCGAGTTTGTTACGAATTGTGTGTTCTGTGTTCGGTGTGAGTTTTGATTTTCTTGTTTGCGCTGAGTTTGAAATCGAGTCGGAGCCTGTATTTATTCACTTCCGTTTCTTTTAATTTTTAAAGCGAATTATGTATTTTGCGATTGCTGCTGTTTTACTGGTTTGCGAATTGGTTGTTAGAATTGACACTGGGTCTGGTTTGTAGTCCTGTTTTAATCTACCGTTGCTGAGTTTTTACTAAGTTTTGTCGCTGTTTAATGTTTTGAGTATGCTATCTATTTTGGGTTGTTTGAGCATTGCTAAGTAGTACTAAATTGTTTTCTGGGAGTTAAATTTCAGTTCCTGGTTTTCGTTCGAGTCCAGTTGTAGAGCCTTGATTGTTCGATGTTTTGCTCGAATCTGTTTATTGCTAAGTCTGTTTGTTAAATTTCCTCCGAGTTCTTGTCACCAAATTATGTTTAAGTTGCTACCAATTTCTGTGAATGGCTGAGTCGAGTGTTTTCATGGCTGCGTTTTTTCCGAGTCCAGATTATTGTTTTGTTGAGTTTTGTGGCTTAATTTTTCCAAGTTTTGCAACTCGTTTCTGCGTTTTTAATTTTAATTATTTCTAAAATTAAGTTTGATTGTTTTGTTTGAGTTTTATGGTTCTGAGTTTGTAGACTTAAATTGTTCTTTGGCTATTTAATTTTACGAACCTCCCATGCCCAAATTTTCTTAATAATCTTTGTAAATAACTTGTTTATTGTTTTTTTTATTAAAAATTTTAGTTCGAGTTAAAAAAAAATTTAATTTCTAATTCAAGAAAAAAATGGGTTTTAGAATAAAAGTTAAATTTTAATTCGAGTTTTGAAATTTAATGTAGATTTAATTTGAATTTAGAATTGTTTAGAATAATTTTAGTTTTAAAATAATTTAGGACTTTTAGAATAAATAGAATTTTTTGAATAATTTAGTTAGTGTTAGGTCCAAAATAGTTTGTAGAAGGGGGGTTGAATACAAACTATGTCGTTTAATCGAATTTGCTCTTTTCTTAAAATATTAAATCAAGAACAAATTGATGCGGAATAAAAAGAATACTGATATTCAAGTTAAATATAAAATTTATATTAACTTGATGGGGTGTGTCTAAATACACGGGTACAAATTACAAGGTTTGATGACCAAACTAATTACTACAAATTCTATAGAAAATTCGACATGAATTTTTCTATATTTGTAAGTAAAAAGATCGAAATTAATTATTACAAATTCTATAGAAAATTTGACATGAACTTTTCTATATTTGTAATAAAAAGATCGAGATAGGTTCTAGGGAACTTAATCCGCTAGATAGTTTCAATAATACAAGAATCAAACTCTAGTGGTAAGATATTACAATATGTTCTAGAGATGAATTTACAAGTTATTAAAACTTCATTGATGATCAAGAGGGGAGGAGAAAATATAACTTTGATGCTCTCTTTTTCTCCCCTCAATTCTCTCTTGGTCTCTCTCTTTTTCTCCTGTGAAGTTTCTGTCCGGGAGCTGTGAAGAGTTGTGTTTATGTCCGTGTGTTTTTCTTTTTATAGCCAAAGAAGATCTTTTGATGTCAATATGACATAAACTGCTCCATGACAAAATCTGTTGGGCTCGGTATGACATAAACTGTGTCATGACATAATCTGTTAAACTCAGTATGACATAATCTGTGTCATGACATAACCTGTTAAGCTCGGTATGACATAATATGTGTCATGACATAACCTGTTAAGCTCGGTATGACATAATCTGAACATGACATAATCTGTGCAGCTCGGTATGACATAATCTAAACATGACATAATCTGAACATGACATAATCTTGTCTTCAGTTCAGTATGACATAATTCAGCTGTTCTCCTTCAATATGACATAACTCATCTGTTCTCTTTCAATATGACATAATTAAGTTGTTCTCTTTCAATATGACATAATTCAGCTGTTCTCTTTCAATATGACATAATTCAGCTGTTCTCTTTCAATATGACATAACTCAGCTGTTCTCTTTCAATATGACATAATCTGGCAGCTTTGTTAAATCATTCTTTTAAGTCATATAAACCATATTAACTATCTAATGATTAATTGATTAATTCAGACTTAATTGATACAATAAGTAATTTAATAAATAAATTAATTCTTTTAGAATTAATTTATTAATTACATAAACTATAAGGATTTATATTAATTAAAGGTGAATTAACTAACATCAATAAATAATCAATTTACCTCAGTGAACCACTGTAAATAATGAATAACTTCCACTGGATAATTGTTGACGTTCGATGTACTGTCTGGTTCATGAACGACTAACTCCAATCTCTGTTCTTCACTTTGACTCTCAGTTGTGATCCACTTGATAGTAAAATCCTTGTGGTTAATTAATTTAGCACTTCTGCTGCTTGCACAATGATTTTCCCTCATACCAGTCTTGATAGCTTGAACCACTGAAGTTAATGACGAAAAACCACTGTTTAATGTTGACACTCGATGCACGGTCTGGTTCATGAGTGACTAACCGCAATGATTGTTCTTCATATATTGACTTTACAGTTGTGGTTCATGTCTTCCTTTTCTTTACTCTTATTCAAACCTTTATAATATGTATTCTGCCACTGTAGGAATCTCTTGTCACTATAAATAGAACCCACTATCTTGATTACTCCACTGATGCTTGATCAACTGAATGAACTTCTTCAAGTGTAGTATAACTCAAAACGGTAGATTGACTTTGTCTTCTTTCTCTTGACAGTTAAGCATTTGAGATCCCTGTGACAGTACATGTGTACTATTTACTATTACATTCTTGTTTGAGTTGAGTTAAATCCTCGATGTTTACAAATAGGGTAAACATATGACTTTCAATCTCCCCCTATTTGTTTGTTAAACATTAACATACAAATTCCTAGAAGATAACTCAACTAAAAACAAGAAGAAGATAAAACATTAAAGAACTATAGTAAATAATACATAAAAAAAATTTCTGGTTTAGATATAACATTTCCAGAATCTCAGTAGATGAAATGATAGATGATTGTTCCTCTGACAATGAATTAAGTAACTCATCTTCATTTCTTGACATATCTGCCTGATAACCCTTTACATCTAATATTGAACATTATCAGCAGATACTTGGGAATTCTTCAGTGGTAAAGAATATGACTTGTCAACCACATACTGAAGAATTCTTCTTTGTCGTGTCATACTTCTCTCCTTCCTTATGTCTCCCCACCTAAGGTGATATGTCTCTTCCTTATAACGGTGAATACTCTTTATCTCCCCTGACAAGGCGAATAAATCTATCTCCCCCGGACAAGGTGAATACTCCCCCATTCTAAGGCATGTTCCTTTTTCATATCTCTCCCCCTTAGATAGAAAATCTCCCTCTCACTAAGGCAATCTTTGAGTATATCTTCTTCAAAATATCTCTCCCCCTTAGTTGAGTAATCCTCCAAGCATTCAGTTATAGCAAACATCCAAATGTAAATTAGATGATACCAAATATTCAATTAGAACTCACCTCTTATCTTTAGTACAACAGATTCTTCATATATATAACATTGTCTGCTGCAATAAAGAAAAGAAGCTTTGCTTGTGTTGAAGGATTTTCATGAAGACTTCCAGAATAGAAGTATGTAGACTGATCAACTTTGCCCTTTAGATATTTTAAAATGGCCTCACTATTGATCATCCTGGCAACCAAATCTTCCGACAATTTCCTTGTATCTCCCAAATCTTGTAAGTAAACTTTGTTTGGGAATAGGGAATGAGATTTGGTGTTTATCTTTCTTCCTCACTGTGAGTGTGTGATTCTGTTTCGTGTACCTCACAAGTGTTTAACTCATCTCTCCACTCATATCACTTAAAATGAGTGATCTCATCTCTCATCTCTCAAGTGTTTACACTCATGCTTACTAGTGTATCACTCTTATCTCTCATAGATCCAATATCCACATGTAGTACCTGCAAGGAAAAATCACCCTAGCCCCTTCTAGAGAGGTCAGTGGTGGTGCAATGGGAGTTCGCAAATCCCAAATCCTCGTTGGACTCGTCAGACGAATCTGAGTCATAATCTACAAGTTGATAAAAATTTTCCCTTTTTATGGGTTTCAAATTTGAATTCTGAGAAGGTAAACAATGAAATCAAAACTTAGAATTAAAATCATGTTTCCATCTAATGTCTATGAAGACATCACCTTGTTAAACTCATCAGTTAAATTTGAATCATAGTTAACAAGTTGCCGATCCGCACCTATGTCGGATCCGATACCCGCAGGATCCAGAGATGTTCCCTCTGGGGAGTTAGATAATGATCTTGTTGAATTTTGCATTGAGATCAATACCTTCTCTCGAGGTCTGTGAAGACTCTTGGTTCTTTGAGGAACCTTCAACTTATAATCCTAACCGTAAAATGGTCGGAGTATGAGTTCTTCCGTCAATTCATCCTTAGTGTGTGCAATCTCACTTTGTGCATAGGAAGTATTTTAGTATTGTGTATGAGGTAGTGACTTACCAACAGATGCCCTGGCCGACAGGCGAATTTCAATAAACTCATCATTTTAAGATAATGAATCTAGAGACTGTTTTAATGCCATTTTCAGCTCTGCATCCTTTTGGGAGAATGCAGTTACTCCCTCACAGAGGTAGAGCTGTGGGTTTACTATCCCTCACATCCTTATTTGCTGCATCAAGTGCAGTTACTCCCTTAATGACCTCAAGTCAAATAAGTTACTTCCACTTCAGGAGTAAGTTAGGATGTGTTTAGATTTGGATTTATAGTCCAAGATAGAAGTTGTTGGGTTTACAACCTCATGACTTACAATGTGAGAAAACTTCCACTAGGAGCTGAACCTGCATTACATAGCAATAGAGCAATATAGAGATAGAATGAATTTACATCATACCATAACATTGTGTGGAAAACATATGCATTATTTCATGTGAGAGAAATGATGTACATTTATGATTTCAAAAAGTTTTACAATTATAAACAATCACAAATGTTGAATGATTTGAGTTTTCTTTTAAAAACTGTTAATGTGCAAGAGTCTGTATTTATGCATAAAACAATGTATTGTAATGTCTTTTAATGAAAACTAGGTCGTTTTATTTTTAAAAGACACAAACTCTTGACTTCGCAGTAATTTAGAAAGAAAGATTTTCTTTAAGTGCTTATAATGTACAGAGAACTTTAATACAAAGTTAGTGAAAAGACTCATACAAGCACTTGATGTCGTTTAGGTAACAAAGATTACCAAGTACATAAGTACAGATAACCAATGTCTTTCATTTGGCACTTCATTACTTAGCACAACATAAACTAAGTAATTGACTGATGGATGTAAAATATTCTAAGAACTATCATATGTATAAAGTGGTGTATAACCAGAATTAGAGAATTTAATTTTGAAAAATCTCACCACTTGAAAATGTGATAGGAGACCGAATGTAATTTTAAGTCTCACTTACTTAGAAATTTGAACACCTTAATTTATACTAACACTAATGATTTACAGATAAGACACATTTACTCAGAATAAATCCTAAGTAATATCATCAGAGATAATATATACATCACAATTAGTTTACAATAAAGTATCAGAACAACTAGCAATTGTCAGTAAACAAATATTTTACTATTTGATACCAACAGCTAGTATTTATCAAATACTTTAAAATGCAAGTAATTGTGTTTATGATTACTTTACCATAATTAAATTTTGAGCAAATAAACCATTGAATTGCTTCATGTCATAATTTAACTAAGATGTAAATAATCACTGCTAAATACTAAATATTCAATGATATCAATTGTTTGATAAATTCAATCTATTGTAAGATAAATTCAATTTAGTGAAGATTGAATTGTTACATTGAGTACCAATTGATAGAATGAATATTAGTATCTAACTACTTAAGAACATCATTCATTGATATTCATAAGTACGAGGAACTAGTTGACAAGAAATACACAAGCTCTTAAGATATAACATTTCAAACTTATGACTTCAAGGCAACTCCTCGATAATAACAATTGTTAACTCCTAACAACTGTTTACTGGTAGACAACCTTGGTTCATTAAATAAGACTCGATTACCAAAGCTGTCTTGTCTGCAATCTTAGAAATGATATTCTAAGTCCTATACACCTTGATCCATAGTATATAACATTTATTATCAAAGTGATTAGAAGCTTGCAAATAAGTATAAAAATTATTCCAAGTAACTGAACAATGGTAACTTTAGATATTACAATATCCATAGTTCTACTTAGATAATTTTCACATCTTGTATAGTAATATGAGTGAATTGTAAAAGATATAACAATGATTACTTAGAGGAGTTCTAAGTAATTTCACACATACCAATACATATCACAATTAGTTAGTAAATAGAATTCTAACTAAATATCATTAACTGATATAAGTCAAAACTTCAATACAACCAATTGTTAGAACCATGATATTAATAATAGTGAATTTCTGAAAATGGGATATTAAAGTTCACTAGAATTAACATCTCATAACTGATTGAAGACCAATACAGATTAGGTCCAAATTAGTTATGTTGTTTATTTATTTTAATAAATATGAGGTACAGAGCAAATACTAAATTAAATTGCTTTAGATTCTATAACCCATATAAATCAAAATAAATAATCAAATAATTAAATACTAAATCTCTATGAGTTAGATTTTAGCATTTAAGTATTTGAATTATCCTTAAATAATCACCACTAAAATATATTGCAATTAAACACATGGCAATCATTCAACGGATAATTTTCAGTGTGAGGTCTGGATGTAAATAAGTTCACAAGTCCTTTCGATACAAACAATTGAATACTTGTGAGCTTACTTAAGAATTACTTAACAGATGGGATGTACAATCATATAGCAATTATAAAAGCCCAAGTTTACAAACCAATATCTTGAAAAATTTATTTCATCAAGTGATTTAGCAAACATGTCTGCAAGTTAATCTTAATTAAAGACATGCTCTCGAAAGAATTGATACCTTATGCAAGTTGCTTAGTCCTTGAGTGTTCCACAGAGTTGTTGGAGATGAATTTGATTCATTGTGTTCTCCTGCTTTCTTACAACTCATTTGATCTGTCTCTATGCAGCAAAACATGTCAAAACTGATGTTTCTAGGGTACCATCTCCGGAGATGGGTCCAACTTAAGACATCTGAAAATAGAGTGTAATAACTACAAGAATAGATTCTCTAGGATCCACTTGGGGCCTTGAAAATTTGCATATTGAGAATAAAATATGTGTGTAAGTGATCTATTATCAATTGAATAAGATAATGAGCTGATGATTCCTCTATAGCCTGATTAGGTCCTAATTAGTAGATCCTGAACTTGTTGGGTCAAATATCTCTAGGGTACCATTTCCGCAGATTCGGGTCCATCTTAAGATTTTTGATTACCAACTTGTTAGGTCCAAACTAATAGGTCAAAATCCAGCTATAGTGATTGTTGGTAGGTAGTCATGACAGGTCTAGAATCTTCTGAAAAGAAACAAAAGATCCTTGACTAATTTTTATTGCCATCATTCTTTTGACTTACTTGTGCTCCAAATAGAATTATTCTTTTGGCTTGCCTGAGCTCCTAAAAGGATTCTTCTATTGGCTTGCATGAAGTAATTCAAAAGAATTGCAACTTTACCAACATCAAAACAGCAAATATCTTGATACCAATTTTTAGTTAATAAACCAACATATAATAAAATCAAGATATCATTGCACATATATATCATTTCTGTTTGTGCTTAAAGATGTAGAGAGTTCTATAAATATGACACCAATTGTTAAAAGATACCAACTGTTAAAGATTGATACCAAATATTAAATTATAGTTAGGGTGTCATACCATGTCTTTCATGCTTGCTTGAGTGATGATACCAGTTTATACTAACCTGTAGAGATTTTCAATTATCTCACCAACTAGGAGTGCACTTGTTCACATTCCTCTAGCATCCAGATTCAGTAGGTCCAGATGTCCATTATGATCATGAATGTACAACAGGTGCCTGATATCCTCAAGTCTTGTCACTGGTGCTTCTTGTTAGATATACTGTTTGATCAAATTGTAACCTAGCATCCAGTTTGGCTTTGTCCCTCATAACAATGCCTTGACATCATCCAGGTAGACTTCTGGTTATCCTTGTACCAATTACAGCCTTGTTGTTTGGTTTGGATACCAGCTTCCCATCAATCTGTCTTTTATACTGATTGAGATCACCTTGCATTGCAATCACTCAATCTGGATCTTCCAGAGCTTTTGAAGATTTCTTAGTTTCTTCTAAAAGAAAACTAAAGAAATAATCATTGGTACTTGAAGCTCTGCTAGTCTTTTACTTCCACCATTACAAACACTAAGAACTAGAACAAAGAATTAATTGAGTCAACATTCTTTGTCTTGGCAGATATGTTCTCATAGTATCCTTTGACTTTCAGTGTGGTGTTGAGTTGACTAGTTGATTCTTCTGTTGCTCCCCCTAAGCTGCTGCTGGGTTTACATGAAGATTCTCCATGTTTGACATTGCTTGGATCTGAATCACCATCACCATTGACAGCTGGGAGCTATAAGTTGTTGAACATCACTACGACCTTCAATCACTTCATATTGATCAACCACATATGATGTGAACAATAATCATTAGTGGTGTCATATCTTCAGATTGTCTGAACAACAACTTGTTTGTAGAGAGAAGTCATCAGTTATCACCACTAAGTATATTTTTCTTTGATGTAGAACTTTTGTGTGATGCTTCTTTGACTTCCCTTTATGACATGCCTCATAATTTCATTTTACTTTAATTTCAGATGAGGCAGTCTCCTTTACTAATTCGATTTCCAGGATAGAATCTCTTGATTTGACATTCAGGTGAGAGAGCTCCTTATGTCATAGCTGAACTCTTGTCTGATGAAGCTTTAGATTTGACCTTGTTGACTTCACCTTTGACTGAGATTCCATGTCAGCTACAGATAAGTTCTCTTTCCTTAATCCTCGAACAGTAGGCTCTTCATCTTATAAAAGATGCTTTATTACTGACAACATTCCTTAGCTATAGAATAGTCTTGACCCTAGGTCATACCCTTGCTGTTGTCTCCAAGGGATAAACCACTTGGCCTGTCTTCACATTCACATTTGATAGCAGGGTTCTTTCTTCGATGATATGCTTTGAATAAATCAATAATAATGCACAATCGATTAACCTGTTAAGCCCTACATTCACAAATGGATAAAAGTTCGTGGTACCCAAATTGTTTAATTGGGTCAAGATGGATTAGAGATATCTCTTTTATTAGAGTTAACAAAAGTTTTAACCTTAACATGCTCATTCTTATCTTTGACTGACCATTTCTCCTTTTTAATGTCATTGACAAAATATTCACTTAGCAAGGAGAATAATGGTTCCTTCCTAACATAAGGAGGACTAGCAGTCTGTACCTTATTGTTATTCTTAAACATGCTTTTTCTATAATCAATGCAAATACTAGGAAATGCATTTATGACATTTGAAATGAGCAGGCATGATAATAAGAATACATTGCATACATTCAGCGTTAAAACATTGCAGATAAGAATTATGAAAATTAGGCATGTTATGCATTTTAGAAAATTCAGTACTATCTACTTTAACCTATGTACACTTGTGTAACAGGTAGCAAGTAGATTTACAGATATTCAATAATTTTCTAAACATGCATGGAATAGAAGAATTAACAATTAATCACTAATTCTATCCAATCCATTCCTATTGTTATATTATATTATATAATCTCTATTACCTAAGTCAGTTTTACAAATGACTTGATGTTCTACTGACACCCTAGGTAATTATTCCATCTTTTAAACTTTTTAAACCTTAACAAACAATTCAGAATGAATAAGCAAATCTTGTTCTACTGGGGATCCTGAAACTAGCTTAAGCAGAGGTCATATATGCTTGACATATATCATTTAAGAATTGAGAGATATTGTCTAAGGAACACTTCTTGTAAGAACCCCAAATTTTGGATATAATTAAAACTTTTTATTATGTACTGAGGTAATGGTGAATAGTGATTACGACTACGATGTAACGATTGAGATAATGAATGGAAGGAATAGATTTGGATTCAAATGTTTTTTATGTCTTCAAGAATACTATTGGTTGACACTTTAGATAAGAATTATCTATCTCCTAGGGAATTGAGATTTGATAATTCTAAAGGAGAAGATTATTCTTATGTCATCCAAATCGATATCTGTTATTGGTCCAGTGGGTCCGTAAAAAGGTTAAGAAACGATAGAAAAGAGATCAGGGACAATTGTACAACCCTAAGAGGATAAGTAAAGAAAAATGGATGAATAGTGATTTTGGTGGACATAGGAATATTGTTAGACGACGCGATATATAAGTATTCGGAACGGATTTCCGAGTTCGTATTAGTGATCCAGGGGGAAAATAAGTGTATGTAAAAGCTGTCGGATTCTGAAAAACTGCACTTTTATTTTCTCCGAGAGTTTCCTGGACACTGATAGACTTAAGAATTTAACGAAGGGATTTAAGGAATATAAATTCGAAAGTTAGTAAGAAAGATGGAGAATGATAGTATTAATATTAAGAAGATTCCCGGTAAGCCCTAATTAGAAATCCGTGAAATATTCCTACGAACGATCAATCGAAACGAGCAATAACCGGAAAAAGGAGCAAGCAGAGAACAAAGGCATGCATGTGCAAGTAAGGAAAATATCTAGGGACCAACTAGTTAGCAAGGAACTAGAACACTTAGAGATTAAACCAAGTACTTAGCACTCTTTACCATCTTACCACACAAAAATCAACACATGTCTCTCCAATTTCATCATCCAATACATCACACCTTTAATAAAGGTGCTTTATACAAGATATTATCAAAACCAAGTGTATCATGCAAGATTAGATGAGTTCAAGCCAAACAAAACAAGGCAAAAGAAAAGAAAACAACCAAGAACACAAACTGCCAGCAGAAACAAAGTTTAAAGAAAAATTCATATCTCCATTTCTATCCATGATAAAATCACCAAATTTTAACCATAGCCTCTCCACTCCATGGGTAATATTCTCTCAAAATTTCATGGCCAACAAAATAGTATAGCCTAGTCAAATCCATGCTCAAAGTTGGGGAAACAAATCTGCCCAGTTTCTGTCCAGCAGAAAAAGAGGGCCCAAAACCCTAGCTAGGAAGCTTCATATCTGATGATCTAGGACTCAAAACAAAGCTCATGAAGAGCCCAAGATGTGGTAAAAATTTGAGAGCCAAATTCTTATTTTTCATTTTTCTATGATTTTTACAAATTTAGGGTGAATAGTAACTTTCAAGAACTAATCTTGTTTTCTTTGATTCCTATGGTTGATTTAGCTAGCTTAAAGCCACTCAAGGATCATACAAAGCTTATTGAGGCTAGAACATACTCCAAGGAAGGTGGACCTCTTGAAACCCTAGCATTTGATTTGAGATTTATATATGTTTTTTATGGTTTTAGCTTTGTATGATTATAGTGGTGATTATAAGCATGATTATGTAGTTAGTTATGTGATTTAAGAAGCATGATGATTTTGAGGTTAAGATCAGTGGTTCTAGGGTTTGTTGAGATGAGAATCATGTTTATGAATTGTGTTGATGCCCGGTGTGGCTTGGTTGTGTTGTTACGATTTTTAGAACGTCCGATTTATAGCCGTCGTAATGCCGAATTTTTGTTAACACTTAAAAACCAAGCATGGCAGTTAATATAATTTCTGACCTTGGTAATATTGTGACTGGTCCTTGTAGATCTCGAGTCATAGATCGTTTTGGCGCGAGAATCGAAACATTCTGACTTACGGTTTAGGAGTTATGGTCAAATTACAAAATTGGTTCGGAACCGTAAGTAAAAGTTCGTAACTTCAATTGAACCCTCGTAAAGCATGTTACTCAGTGGCGAATCTTGGTAAATAAATACTAGAGGTCATAAGGAAGGTATGAAAGAAAACCACATGTCAAACGGATCGTTTTCCGATTTTATAAAAATGTTGGAATCGAAGTTAAACGCGAACGAACCCCTAAAAACCCGCTTGGTTATAACTTCGGTAAAACACTTAGAAAACGGGCGATAAAACTCGGAGTATAATATTGATTCGTAATGATCGACTTTAGAACTTGTATGACTTAAGTATGTCCCAAGTGTAAGTACAGTGACATGTCGTATTAACGAACGAATGTCGGGTCGGATCGATGATCAAAGGAATCCACTAAAAGGGGTATAACGAGATAACTCGAGAACGTGTTTCGATTTAAGTATAACTTAACTTTTGAGATGTTAAGTGATTAATCCCGAATGCCTTGGCTATTTATAGATCACCAAGCTGACCCGGGACCCGCTACCACTACCCCTTACCGTACTCGACTACCAGGCAAGTTTCAATTCCCTTCTTTTAGGCTGTTGTTGTGATTGAATATATATGTATGTTTTCTGTTATAATATGCCACAGCATGCATGCCTACTTTCAAGTTATATCATTATGCTTGTTCCCTGATTGTTATTGGCTTATAAATTAGATAGCTATCGTATCAATTATAAGCCGGTTATTGTAAGACCCTCAGAGAAGGGTGTATACATCGTATTCATCAAATATAGACCGGGAGTCAATATTTCTTGACATATCGAGATTACCTCGAAAGAAAATATCTAAGTAAATATTTTCCATTATTCGGGCGACGAATATTATTTGAATATTCGTTCGAGATTATTTATTTAACGATCCTTACTTCAAATAATTATTTGAACGTAACTATTCGACGAATAATATTTTTAATATTCATTCAGAGTCGAATTATTTATCGATTATTATTTCGAATATTCTTCTAAAGGTTGGACTACTAAATGAATATTATTTGGATATTCATTTAGAATATTATTCATTAAATGAATATTACTTTTGAATATTCATTTAAGATAGTAATTACCTGATGAATATTATTTTAATGTTCATCTGAAGCTTGATTTATTTATCGAGTCTTATCTCGAATATTCCTTTAAAGCTTGGATTACTAAATGAATATTACTTGATATTCATTTAGAATATTATTCATTAAATGAATATTAATTTTTCGATATTCATTTAAATTCCTAATTAATTATGAATATTATTTTGAATATTCATCCAGGGTTCTATTTAATCATCGAATATTATTTAAATATTTTAAATATTCCTTTCAGGTCTTATTAATTAATGAATATTATTTTGAATATTCATTTGAATATTTAATTATGCAATAAATATTCTCTCGATATTTCTTCAAGGATTATTTGAGAAATACTCTGATTAAAGATATTCTTTCATATTCCTAAATATTCTGTAAAATATTTTAATTCAATAAATATTCTCTGAATATTTATTCCATACTTAGAATAACCTCGATAAGGTTTATCTTCTTCGATTATTACGGAAAATATTTCGGAGTCATATTATTATTAATCCTATATCAAGAAAGGTTCTCAGACATCATTCTTCTTTGAGTCTATCTCCCTAATAATAAGGGAACCTTACTTGGAAAATGATATTTATCTTGTCGACTTCCCGGTCATAAAGTATTCTCTTCACTCGCAACTCGGGTGCTATTGACTTATTAAGTCGTTGTTTACCTTCTCATCTTTCGAGGGGTAAGATGGTTGGAACAAGTTGATATTCGTTACCAAGCAATAGCTTGGAAGTTATTGGTGAATTTTCCTTTCCAACTAGATACGACTACTTTGTGGAGTCTTATCAACAAGTATTATACTTGGGGAAAGGGGGACGAACGTTACATTCAGAATCATGAATTCTATTTGAACTAGGAGTCGTGTAAGAGGCCGAGTAGCGCCGGTCCATCCCCTTTGGCCCAACCGTTGGCCGGGGAGAGCTAGTAAGGCGGTATACAAGTAAAGCCGTCAGTTCTTCCTTCTACCGGTAGTAAATCTAATTTAAGCTGTACGATCTCGACTGATCATCAAGATTGGAACAGCGGGCGCGGTGAATACTCCATCATTGGTTCATCATCCAAACTTATTTATTTCATGCAATATGATTACTGTTGGCAGAGCTGGAAAACTGTTCATAACTGGAATTGCAATCTTTTCATGCAAGTTCCTCTTTTAATGGCAATGAGAATATCTCGCTTACTTTTGATGTAGCAGATATTTCTACAAACAAATACTTTGAGTTACCTGGTAACTTCATCCTTTATATTATACTGGCAATAACTTCATTAAGGCATGGCATATGATTTCAAAGGATATTTTGAACTACTGTATATATGTATCACTGTTCAGTTATATTATTGTTGGTGGGCTTTCGCTCACCCTTGCTTTGTTCATATTATGTCACAACAACAGCTAGGACAGATGGCCCACGCCAGGCGCACTCGGCGCAAGCAGGTTACCGCAGTTCGAGGACTACCGCTGATGTCCTTGCTGCCATTGCTGAGGTAGCATAGATAGGCAGCTTTTGTTTATCAGTCTATTTATATGTAACATTAACGTTAATCAACGGCAAAACCTTTAAACATATCATTTGGCTTGTAATAACTTTTATTCGTAAACTCTGATATTATGGACTTGTTTCAATTTCATCTCTGGGACTATAACTATTGTGTGTGTGAGTGGATATTATTGTGGGGTCACAGCATGTGATTTGTTTATTGTGGACTCAAGTCAAGTATTATGAATGGATGTAAGACCGTAACCACCAGATCCCTGACCCCGGATCTGGGGTGTTACAGAAGTGGTATCAGAGCGTACGTTATAAACCCCAGAGATGAGGCGACGTTAAAACAATAAATTCACTAAGATAATAAGAACTCTTGCCAAGTTCATAGTCGGACTACTTAAGGTAGTGATGACGTATAAAACCCTTATGGGAACTCTTAAGTATCATGATAGTAACTTAGCTCGATATCGCATCGACAAGTAAGGCAACAGACCTTGAGGCATACGAGCAGCAGCGCAATGATGCTTTATTATATGCTGAAGATCAGCGGGTAAATTCAATAGAGTACCCTACTGGAGACCCGGAAGAGGTTCCAGCAGATAAGGAAAATCTTGTTAGGATAAGGAGCTTACCCTCGAGGAATGAGGGCTGTAGCCAGAAAGACTGAGATGATTAAGGTATAGAGCTTAGAAAAGTGGGCATAAAGAACTAAGCTATTAGCAAGAGAACTGAAGATTCATGTTGGATTCGTGGCTGGACTACTGGAGGTAGTACCAGCAAGTAAGACGGATTGGAAGAATTACTTGAGATCTTATACGGGAATAGATGAGAATCATTAGAGACTTTCATATTAACGAAAAGAGTGCTAGAAGGATGTATGATTATCAAAGGCATCGATATAAGGCGAGGAGCAGAGTCCCTAGGAATAGTTGAGAAGGCAGTAAGTGCCATATCATTTGATAAAAGAATAAGTATGAATATTGTCAGTAATAATTCGCCATGAGAAGGCAGATGTCATAGGTTGTAATTTATGGAACCGAATTGAGGTTGATGAAGTTGTTTTATTCAGGAAAATGTCCATTTTATGAATGAATCAGTTAGAAAGTGAAAACATTAGGAAGTGACAACATGATTGGATAAAGTTATATAAGGAAGTAGTAAGCAAGACAATGATCTCAGAACCTACCGGAAGATAAGACCAGTGAGTCCAGATGAACTCGTAATGAGACTATTGTCAGAGACTAAGTATAGGGTTAATTTAACTCAGTGAAATGATGAACCAGAAACGTTAGATGCATGTGACTCAGAGGAATATTAAATTCTTTCTTTCTTTGAATGGATTATAGTAGTTACCTTAAGTTTACTCCGACGCGGAATTATAATGGATCCAGTAATACGATCAGCAGTTAAAGAGAAAAATGTGAGAAAATCTTCCTGGAGCTAAAAGATGAAATTGGTAATGACCAAGAGTTGGCATTGCTTAATGGAAAAAGGAGACTTTGTGCTTCCAACGACGCTTCACATAAAGGATTATGATGTATGCTTGTGCAGCACGACAAAGTACTTGCGAATGCATTCGAACAGCACGGTCCACCAGATCGGATGGCCTTAGTAGTGCCAATTTTGTGGGACAACCAACTCCGACGGTAATGTTCCTTCTGAGACTAGTTGTCAGGTAGACTGACATTTGGTAATATTGAATATCAGGACGTATGGGTATCAGGACGTATAGGCATCAGGACGTTGCGACAAGTTTCAGTTTAAAACTGTTGATTCCCTTCTAAGGGATATATATAATTGGTTCCTCTCCAGGGGTTAAATTTCCAACCCGATGACGATTATTTCGTTAATTATGACTGCTTACGGTTCTACCTACTAGGAGGTTCATAGAACTATTCTTCAGGTTTCGAAACTGGTCTCCTTAGTGTTACCAGTAGATGGATAGATTGACCAAAATTTCCCTAATTCTGGGAAGAATTTCAACGAATTTTGGCAAACCTTGTCTTTCTGATTATCACAGAACATCATGGAAGAGAGTAGAAACTGGGGCGAACCTCGTGAATTGGGTAAAGTAACCGCTATATGGGTTGGTGGACAGACCCTGGTTATCGCGATTGATTGTAGAAATACAATGATGAAGTGAAATTGGACGAAAACAGGAAATGTAAGTAAGAAACCAGCCGGACTGAGAAACTCCGGGATTGACTTAAGTGAAAAGGCTGTTATGCCAGGAATGGTAAGCTTGCGTGGCACGTGGGAGTGATAAGAATAGTTGAAAAGATAAAAATAGAGGAAAGGTTACCGGAGACGGCGCTGAGTAGCTGATTAAGACTTATATGAAGTAAAGTTTTGGAAAGGTAGAAAGGTATCAAAGAAGAAGGCACTTTGCCAGCAATTGCTAGAAAAGTAATGCTATTAACCAACCCCTAAAATCATATATTTTTATTTTAGTGTGGCCAGTTGAGGCCAAGTCACAAAGGACTATCAAGTGACTAGACCAGCAATGAAAGGACAAAGCAGGGTTGCTTCTAAGTAAGCACCGACTGCAAGGGCTTCTGATATGACAGAAATATTAATGAGATTGTAGGAATCTTCTACTGAACCATTTGTAACCCATGTTTGGATTGGGAATTTACTAGACTTTTGGAATGGGGTCCCCCGTACTAAAGTGATTCATGTGTATATGATCGTCCAAGATTACGAAAAAAAGGAAGTATAATGACTTGAGATGTATGGTGTTAGGGTATCATAAATACCATGAATATATTATGACTAAGGAAAGTAAACAACGAAGGTTTATGAAGAGAGTATAGAAATGGTCAGAGATGGATCAGTATGCTGTAGAAATTTCGTCTAAGGCAATTACCTTTGAGAAGAACGATAAGTACTAAGAGATTCACGTTGAACTCGACTCGACCAATATCTCCCAGAACATCCTTGCTACCAGTACCAAGTTCTGTAAGAGAGCAGATAGACATACGTTGTCTTTTGGAAGGTCAAATATGCTGACAACTATCTGAAAGAAGAGGTTAGCATTAAGCCACCGATCGATTATCAAATGAGAATGATTGAGAAGAGACCCTTATTAAGGATACATGATTTGATTGCCAAGTACAGGACGCAAGAATTCCTTGGCAGTTGAATTAAGGATAGGATATCCATAAATTAAGACAAACCCTAGGGAATGCACAAGGGATGGCATTAACCCTAATAACGACATTATGAATTCAAATGATATGAGTTGGACTTGCTAAGGCAACAATGACCGGTAAGGATTATTAAAAAGAGTTCTGGAAAGAACATAGATAGAATTATTAGAGTATTGATCAATGACGTTTTGATATACCCTGTACCTAGAAAATACAGGAGGAATGATGAGGACGACCTAAGAAACCTTACAAGAAAAAGTTAATATTCTGAGTTTCCAACTAGAAGTTTGGAAGAGAATATAAGACACAGTAGCAATATACCAGATGATGCATGTATGAAACCCTGAGAAAGTATGGATTGAACCTATAAAGGTTGAGATTATCCTAAGATAAGGAAAGAACTAAGAAAAGAAGTATCCTAAGTAGGAGTGGGAATAAACGTGATAAAGTTCCCATGGGTAGGTGGAAGCAATGACTTATGGAAAAAAAAAAGACTGATAGATATATTTTCTCCTTCAGCAGAGCTTAAGGGAGAATGCTTTCACCCAACAGTGATGGGAATGAGGTAGAAAAATTTGAGTTGGAATGTATCCAGAAAACATGGATTACAAGGACTTATTATTATCAGGAAAGGCCAATGAGGTGGCCGACAGTCTAAGTATAAAGGAATAATTACAAATGTTCATACCGAAGAAACAAAAT
Organism: Saposhnikovia divaricata; assembly: GCA_036435485.1. NCBI lineage: Eukaryota > Viridiplantae > Streptophyta > Magnoliopsida > Apiales > Apiaceae > Saposhnikovia > Saposhnikovia divaricata. The sequence goes on from CM071599.1 coordinate 25,458,751, forward strand.
GATATTTGGAAAGACCTTGAAGGTCATATCGGAGTGGAGGAATTTACATTCCTTTTGATGATTGTGCAAGGATCGAAGGTAATAATAGTTTAAGTAAAGATTCGATTCCTGATGGAGTCTTAAGCATATGACGTACCCTAGAAGGTCCCGTTTTGAGGCAAACCAGGACCATGATACAAAATTGATGAAGTAAACCGTTAAGTTTCCAGTCTTTTATGGAAGCTGCATGAGTGATAGTTTCATCAACCGGACCTAGCTGCGATGCTTGAAACTCTTCTGCAATTTTATCTACTTCATGTAATATCTACATTAAGTTCAGGAAGTGTTCCTTAGGGATAAGGAATAGTGATTACTTTGTCTCCCTAAAGGATTTGTAACCCGTAAGGTTAGCTATTAACGCATTACGTAAACAACAATCGATGGTGATTCTTCTAAGAAAGTAGATGACAACGTAAAGATAAAGAAAGTGCTGCTATTAATGAGCTAAGTGGCATGTTGATGAATGACAAGCAAATTTGTGTTAGTGTACTTCTGCGCAAACAAGATAGAGAATATGAGGTAGATGATTCATGATGCTAAATGTATTCCCGTGGAAAGAATTAATGAGACTTAGAGAGAAGGGCAGTTGAGCCCGAGACTTATTAGGCCACCTGAGAGTTTAAAAGTGTTCAGAAGGTGGCATTCGAGCCAATTTTACCCCCAAAGCTTATAGCATGGTAGTAACGTGTTTCATGTGGCAAAGCTACACCAGTAAAATGCAGATGCTCAACAGATGATAAGAGTGCGAGCAGGTAGGTGTACGACCTGGTCTGACTTACGAAAGACAACCTGTGAAAAACCGCGGGTAGAAAAGAATAAGTGATGAGAAACAAGTTGACAGAAGTAGATTATATTGGATCTAAGCTAAAGAAAGCGGCCAGATTCATTTCGGAAGTTTTAAATTTGAAATAATGTGATGATTATAGAATAAATGTGACGGGATACCAATAAGGAGGTGCCAAGTGCAAAAGATGTCTCAATAAAGAGATGAAGGTGGAAGTAAATAACAAAAGTAAATAAGAATCAGATAATAAGAAGGATGTGATTGATAAAGAAAAGACGGGAAAAGCAACTACGAAATATGAAGCAAGGAATGTTAGGAATGGATTAATAATTGGGTTTTCCGATGAATTCTCGGGATGACAACCTGATAGTGTTAATATTATAGATATGAAAAAGTTAGTAGCGTGACATGGAATGTCAGTAACAATGGTGTCAAGCGAGAAACTAAGATTTAACCTGAAAGGTTCAAAGATTTTCCAAAAGTAAGTGTTGCTAAGGTGGAACCAGGGTACAGGTCCAGAGAATAGTGGACAAAGCAGCAAGATATGTTGACACGTGAGGTTACGATCAAATAGTATTGGATATAATTATGATTAATTTCTTCCTTAATGAACCTCTATAGTTCAGAGGTAAATTCTGAGTATGATATTTTACAATCATGAAAACTTTCTATAATCCTTTAGAATTCTTTTCTTTTCTTCTCTCTTATTCATCTTCTTTATGAATTGAGAAGAACAACCCTTTAAGGAGGGGAGGTACTGCTACGTGACTATCTGTCTATGTGATAGAAGTCTAAGTGGAATACCATAACTTGTTTAATTGCTTGTCAAGTACTAAAGGCTGGCCCCCTTCTGTACTAGCTATGCAATATAACAAATGTTCAATTGATCATAGTGATCTCTCAATAAATCTTTCCACTTCTCTATATTGATCGAGATTGCGAAGATTAAAGCGATCGAGAAATGCACAGTGCGAGCGAGGTTATCTTCGAATTCGCAGCACGATAGTAATACCAAAGCCACTGCGGATATCAATAAGGATAAGACTGAGTAAGAGTATAACCCGGATAGTGTGTTGTACGAAAAGTAGCAACGTTGATGGAAAAAGGATAAAGTATGGAGTGTAGCACTAGAAGATGTGCTGAGAAAGGGTAGAATGACTAAGAATTGACCGGGAAGCTAAAAAGTGAACGACAGGCAAACGACTCTTTGCTTCCTACCTGATTCCTGGACGGAATCCTTTTAAGGAGGGGAGACTGTAAGAACCCCAAATTTTGGATATAATTAAAACTTTTTATTATGTACTGAGGTAATGGTGAATAGTGATTACGACTACGATGTAACGATTGAGATAATGAATGGAAGGAATAGATTTGGATTCAAATGTTTTTTATGTCTTCAAGAATACTATTGGTTGACACTTTAGATAAGAATTATCTATCTCCTAGGAAATTGAGATTTGATAATTCTAAAGGAGAAGATTATTCTTATGTCATCCAAATCGATATCTGTTATTGGACCAGTGGGTCCGTAAAAAGGTTAAGAAACGATCGAAAAGAGATCAGAGACAATTGTACAACCCTAAGAGGATAAGTAAAGAAAAATGGATGAATAGTGATTTTGGTGGACATAGGAATATTGTTAGACGACGCGATATATAAGTATTCGGAACGGATTTCCGAGTTCGTATTAGTGATCCAGGGGGAAAATAAGTGTATGTAAAAGCTGTCGGATTCTGAAAAACTGCACTTTTATTTTCTCCGAGAGTTCCCTGGACACTGATAGACTTAAGAATTTAACGAAGGGATTTAAGGAATATAAATTCGAAAGTTAGTAAGAAAGATGGAGAATGATAGTATTAATATTAAGAAGATTCCCGGTAAGCCCTAATTAGAAATCCGTGAAATATTCCTACGAACGATCAATCGAAACGAGCAATAACCGGACAAAGGAGCAAGCAGAGAACAAAGGCATGCATGTGCAAGTAAGGAAAATATCTAGGGACCAACTAGTTAGCAAGGAACTAGAACACTTAGAGATTAAACCAAGTACTTAGCACTCTTTACCATCTTACCACACAAAAATCAACACATGTCTCTCCAATTTCATCATCCAATACATCACACCTTTAATAAAGGTGCTTTATACAAGATATTATCAAAACCAAGTGTATCATGCAAGATTAGATGAGTTCAAGCCAAACAAAACAAGGCAAAAGAAAAGAAAACAACCAAGAACACAAACTGCCAGCAGAAACAAAGTTTAAAGAAAAATTCATATCTCCATTTCTATCCATGATAAAATCACCAAATTTTAACCATAGCCTCTCCACTCCATGGGTAATATTCTCTCAAAATTTCATGGCCAACAAAATAGTATAGCCTAGTCAAATCCATGCTCAAAGTTGGGGAAACAAATCTGCCCAGTTTCTGTCCAGCAGAAAAAGAGGGCCCAAAACCCTAGCTAGGAAGCTTCATATCTGATGATCTAGGACTCAAAACAAAGCTCATGAAGAGCCCAAGATGTGGTAAAAATTTGAGAGCCAAATTCTTATTTTTCATTTTTCTATGATTTTTACAAATTTATGGTGAATAGTAACTTTCAAGAACTAATCTTGTTTTCTTTGATTCCTATGGTTGATTTAGCTAGCTTAAAGCCACTCAAGGATCATACAAAGCTTATTGAGGCTAGAACATACTCCAAGGAAGGTGGACCTCTTGAAACCCTAGCATTTGATTTGAGATTTATATATGTTTTTGATGGTTTTAGCTTTGTATGATTATAGTGGTGATTATAAGCATGATTATGTAGTTAGTTATGTGATTTAAGAAGCATGATGATTTTGAGGTTAAGATCAGTGGTTCTAGGGTTTGTTGAGATGAGAATCATGTTTATGAATTGTGTTGATGCCCGGTGTGGCTTGGTTGTGTTGTTACGATTTTTAGAACGTCCGATTTATAGCCGTCGTAATGCCGAATTTTTGTTAACACTTAAAAACCAAGCATGGCAGTTAATATAATTTCTGTCCTTGGTAATATTGTGACTGGTCCTTGTAGATCTCGAGTCATAGATCGTTTTGGCGCGAGAATCGAAACATTCTGACTTACGGTTTAGGAGTTATGGTCAAATTACAAAATTGGTTCGGAACCGTAAGTAAAAGTTCGTAACTTAAATTGAACCCTCGTAAAGCATGTTACTCAGTGACGAATCTTGGTAAATAAATACTAGAGGTCATAAGGAAGGTATGAAAGAAAACCACATGTCAAACGGATCGTTTTTCGATTTTATAAAAATGTTGGAATCGAAGTTAAACGCGAACGAACCCCTAAAAACCCGCTTGGTTATAACTTCGGTAAAACACTTAGAAAACGGGCGATAAAACTCGGAGTATAATATTGATTCGTAATGATCGACTTTAGAACTTGTATGACTTAAGTATGTCCCAAGTGTAAGTATAGTGACATGTCGTATTAACGAACGAATGTCGGATCGGATCGATGATCAAAGGAATCCACTAAAAGGGGTATAACGAGATAACTCGAGAACGTGTTTCGATTTAAGTATAACTTAACTTTTGAGATGTTAAGTGATTAATCCCGAATGCCTTGGCTATTTATAGATCACCAAGCTGACCCGGGACCCGCTACCACTACCCCTTACCGTACTCGACTACCAGGCAAGTTTCAATTCCCTTCTTTTAGGCTGTTGTTGTGATTGAATATATATGTATGTTTTCTGTTATAATATGCCATAGCATGCATGCCTACTTTCAAGTTATATCATTATGCTTGTTCCCTGATTGTTATTGGCTTATAAATTAGATAGCTATCGTATCAATTATAAGCCGGTTATTGTAAGACCCTCAGAGAAGGGTGTATACATCGTATTCATCAAATATAGACCGGGAGTCAATATTTCTTGACATATCGAGATTACCTGGAAAGAAAATATCTAAGTAAATATTTTCCATTATTCGGGCGACGAATATTATTTGAATATTCGTTCGAGATTATTTATTTAACGATCCTTACTTCAAATAATTATTTGAACGTAACTATTCGACGAATAATATTTTTAATATTCATTCAGAGTCGAATTATTTATCGATTATTATTTCGAATATTCTTCTAAAGGTTGGACTACTAAATGAATATTATTTGGATATTCATTTAGAATATTATTCATTAAATGAATATTACTTTTGAATATTCATTTAAGATAGTAATTACCTGATGAATATTATTTTAATGTTCATCTGAAGCTTGATTTATTTATCGAGTCTTATCTCGAATATTCCTTTAAAGCTTGGATTACTAAATGAATATTACTTGATATTCATTTAGAATATTATTCATTAAATGAATATTACTTTTTCGATATTCATTTAAATTCCTAATTAATTATGAATATTATTTTGAATATTCATCCAGGGTTCTATTTAATCATCGAATATTATTTAAATATTTTAAATATTCCTTTCAGGTCTTATTAATTAATGAATATTATTTTGAATATTCATTTGAATATTTAATTATGCAATAAATATTCTCTCGATATTTCTTCAAGGATTATTTGAGAAATACTCTGATTAAAGATATTCTTTCATATTCCTAAATATTCTGTAAAATATTTTAATTCAATAAATATTCTCTGAATATTTATTCCATACTTAGAATAACCTCGATAAGGTTTATCTTCTTCGATTATTACGGAAAATATTTCGGAGTCATATTATTATTAATCCTATATCAAGAAAGGTTCTTAGACATCATTCTTCTTTGAGTCTATCTCCCTAATAATAAGGGAACCTTACTTGGAAAATGATATTTATCTTGTCGACTTCCCGGTCATAAAGTATTCTCTTCACTCGCAACTCGGGTGCTATTGACTTATTAAGTCGTTGTTTACCTTCTCATCTTTCGAGGGGTAAGATGGTTGGAACAAGTTGATATTCGTTACCAAGCAATAGCTTGGAAGTTATTGGTGAATTTTCCTTTCCAACTAGATACGACTACTTTGTGGAGACTTATCAACAAGTATTATACTTGGGGAAAGGGGGACGAACGTTACATTCAGAATCATGAATTCTATTTGAACTAGGAGTCGTGTAAGAGGCCGAGTAGCGCCGGTCCATCCCCTTTGGCCCAACCGTTGGCCGGGGAGAGCTAGTAAGGCGGTATACAAGTAAAGCCGTCAGTTCTTCCTTCTACCGGTAGTAAATCTAATTTGAGCTGTACGATCTCGACTGATCATCAAGATTGGAACAGCGGGCGCGGTGAATACTCCATCATTGGTTCATCATCCAAACTTATTTATTTCATGCAATATGATTACTGTTGGCAGAGCTGGAAAAGTGTTCATAACTGGAATTGCAATCTTTTCATGCAAGTTCCTCTTTTAATGGCAATGAGAATATCTCGCTTACTTTTGATGTAGCAGATATTTCTACAAACAAATACTTTGAGTTACCTGGTAACTTCATCCTTTATATTATACTGGCAATAACTTCATTAAGGCATGGCATATGATTTCAAAGGATATTTTGAACTACTGTATATATGTATCACTGTTCAGTTATATTATTGTTGGTGGGCTTTCGCTCACCCTTGCTTTGTTCATATTATGTCACAACAACAGCTAGGACAGATGGCCCACGCCAGGCGCACTCGGCGCAAGCAGGTTACCGCCGTTCGAGGACTACCGCTGATGTCCTTGCTGCCATTGCTGAGGTAGCATAGATAGGCAGCTTTTGTTTATCAGTCTATTTATATGTAACATTAACGTTAATCAACGGCAAAACCTTTAAACATATCATTTGGCTTGTAATAACTTTTATTCGTAAACTCTGATATTATGGACTTGTTTCAATTTCATCTCTGGGACTATAACTGTTGTGTGTGTGAGTGGATATTATTGTGGGGTCACAGCATGTGATTTGTTTATTGTGGACTCAAGTCAAGTATTATGAATGGATGTAAGACCGTAACCACTAGATCCCTGACCCCGGATCTGGGGTGTTACACTTCTAACTCACTATTGCAATTAATTAAATTCAACAAATATTCATACACATAATAAGATCTTCTAACCAAAGATATAATAATTAAAAACTAAGATCTTAACATGCTTTGAATTTCTGAGAATTACATATTACACTAGTTCGAAGAATTGATACCTGAGACATGTGAGGTGAATCATCTTCAGAGTTTGCTATGAAGGCAAGATATTAATTATGCTCTTCTCATCATCATCTGATCCATCCCAACTCTTTTCTTCAGCAAGATAAGTTCTGCACTGATGCTTCTGTTTCATCTCATTTAATGAATCCCTATTCATCCTTGTGTGTCAGAATTATGTACCATGTTGCACACCTTGATAGTTACTTATCACATAAAACTTTTCATAACTGCAACTATCATGTTTTGTTCTTTCCACCAACTCAGTCTTGTAGCCACCTCTTGAACTGTATCCTGAAGAGTTTCTGCTTCGGAATAGATAGGCCTAATTCCTGGATTAAACATTTGTACTCTTTCTAAATTAGTAACTCTTCATGTATGTTCTGAGGTTCCATCATTAATTCCTGACTGAGATGTCTAACTGTCTAGTTCATTTTCAAACCTCCTTGATTCCACTTTTCTAAAATCTCTATTGATTCCTTGAAAGATATTTCTTGGTACAATCCACTAAGTGTAGTAGATGTTACATTGGAGCAATCCACTTAGTGTTTGTATATCACAGAATCAATAGATTTAATTCAAATCTTCGAGAAAAATTCTATCCACTAAAACCTCTTCCATTCCTCCTACTGAAAAACCAGTGAATTCTATGGATATAATTTTGAGGAGCTTCCACAAATTTTTCTTCAGTAGGTAGAAATTAATTTCATTGAAAAATGCATTTTCTTCAAAAGATTCAAATCATCTTTGACGTCCGGAGGAATCTTCAACTAACAATCTTCACAGAACTATTGGCTTGGAATAAATTCAAAATATTTAAAATTCAAAAACTTCAAGGACTCGAAATTTTTTGAGAAATAAAAAATCTGAAAGTAAGTTCAAATTAATTAAAATTCGAAATTAGAATCAAATTAATTAAGAATCAAAAAATCTCAAGAAATGATAATTTTTGAGAGTTAAAGAATCCGAAAATAAATTCAAGTTAATTAAAATTCGAAATTATCAAGAATTAAAAATTTTGAAAATTAAACAATTTGAAAATAAACTCAAGTTGTTTAAAAATCAAAATTTCCAAGAATTAATCATTTCAAGAATTAAAAAATTCGAATATAAGTTAAAATTACTTAACAATAAAAAATATCATAAAATGAAAATTTTTGAAGGTTAAACAATTTGAGAATAAATTCAATTTAATTAACAATTGAAAATAAACTCATATTGTTTAAAAATAAAAAATATCATAAATTGAGAATTTTTAAAGGTTAAAGAATTCGAAAATAAATTTAGATTATTTAAAATTCAAAAATCTCAAAATTGAAAATTTTGAAAGTTAAAGAATCCAAAAATAAGTTCAAATTATTTAAAGTTCAAAAATCTCAAGTATTGAATTTTTTGAAGATTAAAAAATCGAAAATAGAGGAGTTGACTTTTTGGTCTAATACCGGATTTAATTTTTGTATGGGTCAACAAACTCGAAATCCAATTGGAGGACCACAAAAATAAGGATCTTGATTTGTGTGTCAATCAAAAGGCTCTGATGCCAATTGTTAGGTCCAAAATAGTTTGTAGAAGGGGGTTGAATACAAACTATGTCGTTTAATCGAATTTGCTCTTTTCTTAAAATATTAAATCAAGAACAAATTGATGCGGAATAAAACGAATACTGATATTCAAGTTAAATATAAAATTTATATTAACTTGATGGGGTGTGTCTAAATACACGGGTACAAATTACAAGGTTTGATGACCAAACTAATTATTACAAATTCTATAGAAAATTCGACATGAATTTTTCTATATTTGTAAGTAAAAAGATCGAAATTAATTATTAAAAATTCTATAGAAAATTCGACATGAACTTTTCTATATTTGTAATAAAAAGATTGAGATAGGTTCTAGGGAACTTAATCCGCTAGATAGTTTCAATAATACAAGAATCAAACTCTAGTGGTAAGATATTACAATATGTTCTAGAGATGAATTTATAAGTTATTAAAACTTCATTGATGATCAAGAGGGGAGGAGAAAATATAACTTTGGTGCTCTCTTTTTCTCCCCTCAATTCTCTCTTGGTCTCTCTCTTTTTCTCTTGTGAAGTTTCTGTCCAGGAGCTGTGAAGAGATGTGTTTATGTCCGTGTGTTTTTCTTTTTATAGCCAAAGAAGATCTTTTGATGTCAATATGACATAAACTGCTCCATGATGTAATCTGTTGGGCTCGGTATGACATAAAATGTGTCATGACATAATCTGTTAAACTCAGTATGACATAATCTGTGTCATGACATAACCTGTTAAGCTCGGTATGACATAACCTGGGTCATGACATAACCTGTTAAGCTCGGTATGACATAATCTGAACATGACATAATCTGTGCAGCTCGGTATGACATAATCTGAACATGACATAATCTGAACATGACATAATCTTGTCTTCAGTTCAGTATGACATAATTCAGCTGTTCTCCTTCAATATGACATAACTCAGCTGTTCTCTTTCAATATGACATAATTCAGTTGTTCTCTTTCAATATGACATAATTCAGCTGTTCTATTTCAATATGACATAATTCAGCTGTTCTCTTTCAATATGACATAACTCAGCTGTTCTCTTTCAATATGACATAATCTGGCAGCTTTGTTAAATCATTCTTTTAAGTCATATAAACCATATTAACTATCTAATGATTAATTGATTAATTCAGACTTAATTGATACAATAAGTAATTTAATAAATAAATTAATTCTTTTAGAATTAATTTATTAATTAAATAAACTATAAGGATTTATATCAATTAAAGGTGAATTAACTAACATCAATAAATAATCAATTTACCTCAGCGAACCACTGTAAATAATGAATAACTTCCACTGGATAATTGTTGACGTTCGATGTACTGTCTGGTTCATGAACAACTAACTCCAATCTCTGTTCTTCACTTTGACTCTCAGTTGTGATCCACTTGATAGTAAAATCCTTGTGGTTAATTAATTTAGCACTTCTGCTGCTTGCACAATGATTTTCCCGCATACCAGTCTTGATAGCTTGAACCACTGAAGTTAATGACGAACAACCACTGTTTAATGTTGACACTCGATGCACGGTCTGGTTCATGAGTGACTAACCGCAATGACTGTTCTTCATATATTGACTTTAAAGTTGTGGTTCATGTCTTCCTTTTCTTCACTCTTATTCAAACCTTTATAATCTGTATTCTGCCACTGTAGGAATCTCTTGTCACTATAAATAGAACCCATTGTCTTGATTACTCCACTGATGCTTGATCAACTAAATGAACTTCTTCAAGTGTAGTATAACTCAAAACGGTAGATTGATTTTGTCTTCTTTCTCTTGATAGTTAAGCATTTGAGATCCCTGTGACAGTACATGTGTACTATTTACTATTACATTCTTGTTTGAGTTGAGTTAAATCCTCGATGTTTACAAATACGGTAAACATATGACTTTCAGTTAGTTTAATTTACTTTTAGGTTTTAATTATTAGAAATCAAAATTTTCCAAAATCCCAAATTTGTTCTAATTCGATTAAATTAGAAATTAAGGAATGCGAAAACATTCGTCCCTGTGGAACGAATCATAAATTTTACAACGAAACGAATTGTGCACTTGCGATTCAAATGTCTTAATTATTTTTAGCACAACAAGTTTTTTATTTTGTTTATGCAAATTAGAGATAATGAAAGTCTGGTTAGGGTTCGAATCACTAGGAATAACATGAGACAAGGGTTCCTCTTTCACTAACGGCTGTTGATCAAATTCGGGATGATAAAGAGTTAAGGCAAATGCGGGTGGTGTACCCACGAGACTCTTAAGAACGGAAGTGTTAAGAACGGGCTCACTACTAACAACCTCGGGTGGGGTCACCCACTTGGAACAATTGTCATTCATGTCTCCAAATGACTTATCAAATGTAGGTGGTTCACCAACGGACTTAATCTAAATTATTTTAAAAAAATAATTAAAAAAGAAACTAATTAAAAAAAATCCAAAAAAATTAAAATATTTTTTTTAATTTATTTTGAATTGAAAAATCCAAAAAAATTAAAAAAATGAAAAAATCACAAAAAGAGTTCTTTTCGTATTCTAGTCTTGTTAATTGATTGCTAGTTGCTTGATGCACCCGTGCATGCTATGATAATCTTATGATCCATTAGCTTTTGTTTGAGAAGTGATTTGCTAAAGTTCTTGTTCACACACTTACACTAGCAAGGTGAAGCTAGTAGACTTATTTGAATTGTGCATGAAATTTGAAGGTCATGATTAGGTGTAAGATGATTTGGTCTTCATGCTTTGAGTACAAGTAGGTGCATTGAGGATACCATTTCTTGAGATTGATTTTGTTTTACTACACCAAGTGAGATTTTGAGCCTATATGCACATCTTTTGCATTTATATTCTTTTGCTTGAGTGTCCACTTGTAATTTGCATTGCTAGCACTTGTTTGAGTTCTTTCTTGAAATACATGACATTAATTGATGATAAAATGATAAAGGCACTTAGGAATAACCTATATTTCCAAATTATCCACACCATTCTTGTATTATCAATTAGTTAACCCTTTGAGCCTAATCATTTTCTTTCGGTGACACACCACATTACTCACCTAAGGCCTTTTTCTTGTTTAGCCTTACGTATTCTTAATTCCATTTTGTCAAAGGCTAGTAGGAACTTGAGGGAGCAATAAGGTGTGTGAAATAGGGTTTACTTTTGTTCATAACTTTTGAGGAAATATTTGTTGTTACCTTGATAGTCGATTTTCAAAATTAAATCTAAAGGATGATTATTGTTACATTTATCATTTTCCTTTATAAAAAAAATAGAAAAAAAAGAAAAAAGAAGAAAAAAAAAATAAAAAAAAAAAAAAGAAAAAGAAAATGAATAAAAAATGAGAGCATACTTATGTTTTTTTTTGTGATCCTTCTTCATTCGACTAGTCAAGTCTTTTTGTTGAAAAATGAAAATAAATTCTGTGGGGAGGAAGTTTGGTGTTGTGCATGATATTCATGGTGACTACTAGCTTTTGACACTTCACCTTGCTTTGGCCTTTCTTGACATACCTTGTCCCTAGCCCCATTACAACCCTAATAAAGACCTTTTGATTGTCATTATTAATGTATGTTGTGATTTAAGTTGGGATGATACCAAGTGTCAAGCATGCATTTGATTTTGTTGGAATTGAGTGATACACTTACCCTTGTTCTTGAGTGAATATTCTTTTGTGAGTGAAATGTGAGGTATTGCTTGTTTTGCATATGAGTCTCAAGTTTTGACTCTGAGGTGTGCCCTTGTAGACTTAGCATGGTTACCAATAATTTTTGCACTTGACATGAACTTATAATCACACTTGCATGGTTCTTTAAGTAGACTATGTGAATCCTTGCACTTTCCACACCAAGACTTTGCAACTTCATTTTGATTCTTAAGTTGATGTATCATGAGAGGACATGTATGTGTGGTGTGCATTGCCATGTAATCTTTTATACAAGCTAGATGGATTTTGTGGGTACATTCACTATAGGCCCTCACCAGACCTCACTCGTCCACTAGGGCTGCCTAGGGGTTTAAAGGGCTTGTTGCATATGCCAAATGCAGCCGTCACACCTACGAAAAGGAGTATAGGACTTTGCATCTAGATTTTCATTTTTTTTTACTCGAGGACGAGCAAAAGATAGGTATGGGGTCATTTGATAAGTGCATAATTTTATTACCTATTTATTGCTTGATCTCGTATTTTAATAAATTATTTTATTGAATTTCAGGAAATTCGTAAATAAATAAAGAAATGGCAAAATAAATAAATTGTAAGAACCCTAATTTTTGTAATATTTTCTTTTATATAATATCATATGACATTGTGAATTTGGAACCTTTTGAGCCATCCATGTTGTTTAATGGAATTGAATTATCTGAGAAATTATGTTGTTACATTCACCATGTAAGATAAAGGGAAGGTTGTTGAAGGCAAGAGTCTTATTGTTAGTAAGAATTATAAAAATTGGGATTTGAGAGTTATTGGAGTATTAAAAGATTTATTAGGAATTATGACGAGGAGCTATGGATATTCGAGGAATTTACACAATTAAATACTTAAGGAATTACAAGGGAAATCTCTACGCGACAAAGTATTATTACGAGAAATTAATTAAGATACGATACGAATTAAAGATTAAGTGGCAAGCATTGGTGGAAGAATAATGATACAAGGAAAGATATTGCATGCAAGTCCCATGCAACTAGGTAGTTAGAAAAGCAAACTAGTAATGCAAAAACAACTAGAGGAATAGTAACTAGTTATGGTGCATTGTCCAAGGAGAAAAGGAGGTATGGTTGGCCTAGGCACTAGACTTGCAACATGTGATACAATATACATACACCTAATACATATCACCCAACACACTTCACTTTATTCACCCAACACCATAAAACAAAACAAAACACTCTCCCCCAGCTCTTGAAGCTCTCGGCCAAGCACCAAAGAAGGAGAAGAAAAATTCTTTTCTTCAACTTCTCATCACTCATAACTCAAGACAAAAATCCTAGGTCCTCTACACCATATAAGAATGGTATGCTATGAATTCCAACCCCTTTCATCCACTAGTTTTTAAGTTATAAATTGTTGAAGTTTTGATGAATAGTAACTATGTTTAGTTTTCATTTAGATCTTGAGTTGTAAGGATTGTAAGGGCTCATCCAAGGTGTTCTTGAGACTTGTAAGGCATACCCAAGGCTCCTAGATACTCAAGAAGGTATAAAACTCTAACCCCCCTTGGTCATGAATTATTTATGGTGTTTAATGTTAGATCCATGGATGTTAGTGTGAATCTTTGACATATAAGTCATGGATGATGTAGATCTTGAGTTTAAATGTTGTGGTTGTGATTTTTAAGCTTGTGGTTAGTGTATGTAACTCCATGTATGCTATAGAGTATGATCTTGGTGGTTTAGATGATGGTTGTGATGTTTGTATGGGATTCTTGAATGGTTAAGTGGAAAAAGCATGCTGTGTAAATTTTCTGGGAACTTGTACTGTCTTGTAGGAGGGTTTTGAACCCCTAAATCTTGTCCCCTGAAGTCCTAATATATATTGTTGGAAAGGTATTTGAATGTAGTTTCCTGAAATATAAGGTTCATGACTAGGTGATGTATAGATTTTGAGTTATGGCCTGAGAAGTGAAAAGTGTTTCTGGAATCCGAACTGCACTAAATGGTAAACTTGTGAACCTTGTTTAAACCCCTAAAAATTTATGTAGGATCATGGAAAAATTAGAGGAGCTAGTAAATGCAGTGGTGAAGGCTACCCAAAAAGAATTTGATTAAAATATGTATTTTTCAATTTTATAAAAAGGTTAGAGTAAAATTGCGCAAGTGAAAAAGTCGTAAGTGGAGTGTGATTTAAGGGGGAATGAATATGATTCAGATATGGTAACCAAATTAAGTCGAATAAGTGACGAGCGTAATCGAGTGATGACATGAACCTATAGTGGGGCTAGAGAGTCATAAGACGAAGTCATTAAGTTAATTTTGTACCCCCTAAAACCTCGCAATTAAAAGAGATATTGTTAAGGTACTAACGAACGGCTATTGATTATGTATAGATCATTCCACTCCGCAAGCTCGACCACCCCAACCTTACCAAGGTAAGTTTACTTTTCAAAACTTACATACATAAGGACTTTCACTGTTGTGTTTGTAGTTTTCAATCGTATCATATGTTTATGCTTATTGAAGTAATGATGAAATTGAGATATATATGCACATATATGCTTGTACCCCTTGAACTTAGAATGAAATGTTTTCTTCAGACAACGAATCTAGCAATAGAGGTCGTAGCGGTCCATATATATCATTGATCGGGGAGCGGTATATTATTATATCGTAATTAAACTGCGAAAACCCGAAGGGTCATTCGGGAAGTATCGTATACTTAAGTAATTATTTATATATCATCATAAATACTCAAAAATACCTATCTTGGATTAAAAGCTTATTTAATTTAATAATTATTTTATTAATTATTAATATTAAATCTTAAAATATCATTTATTAATTATTGTTCATTATCTTAAAGACAAAGCTAATCCAAGATACCTTTAGTACTTTCAAACTCGAACTCTTTCGAACTCAAAACATTTTCGAAAACTCCCGGTCAGGTTTTGCTTCTTGTACGATTTCAAGAATTATCGGTCGACTGATGTCGGACCTCAACTACTCAGTTTCATTCAAAATCAAGTTTTAAAAGAAAAAGAAAAAGGGACTCTGGCAGGTGTGGGAACCGTTGACGAACGATTCCCTGGATGTGTAAGCGGCCGTAAGCCAGACGGTCCATCAATTATTATTCCGGCCCAGGTGTTGCCGAAGGATGATTACGGATGTAGTTATCATCGAGGGTGATTACGGATGTAGTTTTCACCCGGGGATAGTTACGGATGTAGTTTCTATCCTTCTACCGGTAGAGAAGACCCGCGGATTATTGGACATGGATGTGGCGACTGATCATCGTCAATCCCTGTCAGGTTTTATGTTTTGTTTAAGTCCCATTCCTCCACTTTGGAAAAAAAATACTCTGACACTACTTCTTAGGCTTATGTGCCAAGTTGCCAATAGTGTTCTATTTTGATGAGAAAGATGTTGACTCCATGCAGTATCTAGAACTGCAAGTTTACTTTGAAAACAAGGGTACATATTGGTGCACCTTTGAAATTTATCAACGATGACAAGTGATTTTATAACTGAATGATATAAACGAGTTTAATAACTGCTAAATACACGAAATGATATATTGCTTATCTTATACATATATTTCTTGCTGAGCTATAGTTGCTCACTCTTGCTTGTTTTCAAATTTACAAACACAACAGTTAAGGGAAATGGCAAGACCCAGACAGACTGCCCGAAAGCAGGTGACTAGGCCCGAGGCAGCAGTTGAGATTCCACCGGTAGGCCCCATTAGCCGGATTGGTTGACAACTTTTGTTAGTACGTTTTATTTATAAGTATGACCTGTGCAAAGCAGTGTACCGTAACAAACATTCAAGCCGCCAACACCGCTTCATATCGAAGTGTTGCTGGTAGCATAAATGCTATTTAATTCGGTCTGTAATAACTCTGAAACTTTTACTTTTGCTTAATCAAGTGTATGACGTTTTTGAGACTCTAACCTCTGTGTGTGTGTGCGGTGTGAGTTTTATTGTGGGGTCGATGGCTGTTTTATATATTATGTGCAAGAACAGGTATGTTATTAATGGAAAATGGACCGTGAGCGCCTAGATCTCCGACCCCGGATCTGGGGGCGTCACATAAATAAAGAGCAAGGAAGGGAAAAAGAGGAAGAAAAAGGACCAAAAATGAAAGAAGGAAAAGAATTAGGAGCTTGGAGCAAAAGGAATATTTCAAGACAAGTGGAAGGTGGAGATCATCCCAACACATTAGAGAAGTGTATGGCCAAGATCAACTCTTCAAAGCTTAAGGGGTAAGGAAACAAATAGATGGCTAGGATTTCACCACCACACAACCCAAATGTATGGTGGGGATTTACCCAACACCCCCCTTAACCCTAATTTCTATCCTATAAATACCCCCTCACCCCCCTTGTATTTAGTAACTTAGATTTTAGGGTAGTTTTAATTTCTTGTATTTCTTTTCTTAGTTTCAAATCTTGTAAACACTCCTATTATAATTAATGCAATTTTTATTTTCTTTATTTCTTGTCTTGCTCTTTCGTTATTGTTGCCTTATTTCGTTATATTCGTAAATCCCGTTGCTAACCACTTGGGGTTGAAAGTAATGAAATTTTAATTTCGTGTTCTTAGTTGCTAATTTAATTATGCCCCTCTAAATCTCCATTTTATTGTGGGCCATTTAATTCCAAATCATCGTTTTTATCGTTCAAGTAATTTTAATTTCGTAGTTAATCTCTTTAATTTCGTTTTTATTTTTTTTTAAAAAACCAAAAATATTAGTTTATAATTTTCCAGCATTTTTTTTTCCTGTTTTGTTTTTATCTTTATTCGAAGCAAACACAAGAATTTCCCCTGTTATTTTCAACACACCCAGATCATTTTTTTCATTTTAACCATTCCCCCCCCCGCTCTCTCTCTCTCTCTCTCTCTCTCTCTCCCTCCCTCCCTCCCTCCCTCTCTCGCTCTCTCTCTCTCTCTCTCTCTCTCTCTCTCTCTCACCCCTCTCCCTCCCGTCCTTGCTTTGTTGCATACCAAACAAACGCCCCTCCTCTCACAATCTCGTTTTTTCTTTCTTTCCCCACACAGACGCAGCACCCCTGCCTCCTCTTTCCATTAAAATTTTTTTTCATTTCCTGTTTTTCCTCGTACCCTTTTAATTTCGATTTATTACCTGAAGTTTAATAAGTACGCAGAACCCAGTTTTCTTTTCGATCATTTTTCCGAATTCTCTGTGCTGTGTGGTTTTAATCGAGTTAGTTTTGATGGGTTTGAAGTTGATTACTGGTTCACGATTCAGTTGAGTTTTGCTGCCGTTTGTTGTTACCGAGTTGACTGGGGTCTTTTCTAGTGTTTTTGCAGCTGAGTTTGTGTTTGAATTCTGAGTTAAACGAACTGTGAATTTTGAGTTCCTGTATTGAGTTGTTAATTTTGTTTTTGGTTAGAGTTGAGTAGAGTTATAATGAGTCACCAGAGTCGTGTTTGTGCTAGTTTTACTGCTTCGTTTGTATTATGCTGTTTATTGTTCTTCGTAGCTAAAATAGGTCTAATTTATAGTATGAATTCGTAATCTCCGTGTTTGGTTTCGTTGTTGAGTAGTTTGAATTGTTGTAAGTGTCACTGAGTGTATTCCACCGAGTTGCTTTGCTTAGTCGAGTCCTTTTAGTGTAGTTTACATGGTTTCGTTTTTTTTGAGTTGTGTATTGGATCGTTAGAATTGTCGAATTAGGCTGTTTTAATGTTGGTATTGTTCTGTGAAATTGGTTTTACAGGTTATCTGCTGGAATTTGAGATTGTTTACATACTTTTGTTTGAGCTTTTGGTTCAATCTGGCTAGCTTAATTTACAAAATCTCCATGACGAATTTTCCTAAAAATTTCATAAAAATTAGTTAAAAATTCAATTTTCTGCTTTTAATAAATGTTTTTATTTTTAGAATATTTTAGTTAATTAGTTTTAGAGTAATTTAGAAAAAATAGTTGTAGATTAAAATTTAATTTTTTATTTAGAATTTTTTAGATTGATTTAGTTTAAGAATAATTTAGAATTAGGAATTAAAAATCAAAATCCAATTTCTCAAAAATCAAACTTGTTCTAATTCGATTAAATTAAAAATTAAAGAAATGCGAAAATATTAGTCTCCGAGGAACGAATCATAAATTTTACAACGAAACGAATTTTGCGCTTGCGATTCAAATTTAATCATTTTTTTAGCACAACAACTCATCAGTTGTAGTTCTAGGAGTGGTATTATACGACCACAAAACTCCAGGAAGCTCCGCTGGCCAGCTTCCTTTCTTATCTTCAAGCCTTGTCTTCAAAGTATGCTTGATAATCTTGTTCACAGCTTCAGTCTGTCCATTACTCTGTGGATAATACACTGCTAAAAATGCTTTCTGAATTCAAAACTGCTCGCACAATCCTCTAAGCTTTCTGCTATCAAACTGCTTCCCATTGTCAGAAATCAATTTCTGAGGAATACCAAACCTGCAAACAATAACTCGAAAAACAAATTCAGTCAACTTCGATGCTGTAATCTTAGCAAGTGGTTCTGCTTCTGCCCACTTTGTTAAATAATCAACTACAACCACTGCATATTTCACTCCTCCTTTTCCTTTTGAGAGCTCTCCAATGAGGTCTATCCCCCAAACGGCGAACGACCAAGGACTGAAAATCTACCTGATTGGTGCTACAGGCCTGCTATCTAAATTTGCAAACTTCTGACAATTGCTGCATGCCTGAACAAACTTGTGAGCATCTGCTTTGAGGGTTGGCCAATAATATCCTTGTCGAAGGACCTTCATGGCTAAAGAGCTACCCCCCGAGTGATTTCCACATACGCCTTCATGGATCTCTTCAAGGATGTATCTACACTGCTCTCCAGCTACACACTTAAGCAAAGGCTGATTGAATCCTCATTTATATAGAACTCCATCATAGATTACATACTTGGCTGCATGATACTTCAACTTCCTGGCTTCATCCTGACTGGGAGGTACCTCTCCCTTAGCCAAGTATCTATAAATCGGAGTTATCCAAGAATCTTCAACTGGAAGTTCGATGTCCATGACCTCCTCTCTGAAGACACTAGGTTGCTCTTGAATCTGAAGTGGAATTACTCCCAACAGTGTTGACTCTCTCTGTGAGCCCAATTTAACTAATGCATCTGCAATGGTATTCTTTCCTCGTGGTATCTGATCTAGCTTTACCTCTCTGAACTTTGCGAGTAACTCCTGGGAGTACCTCAAATACAAATCTGTTCGTGGACCTCTTGCCTGAAAACCACCACGAATCTGCCAAACTACTAACATGGAATCGCTGAATACCCTGATATTTTAAACTTTCATCTCTAAAGCTAACTTGAGACCTGCAATCAACGCCTCGTACTCTGCATCATTATTATTCACTCTGAAAGCGAAGTGAATCGAGCTATGAAGTCTATGCCCCTCTGGACTTACTAACTCTATGCCTGCACCTGCTCCATTATTGTTAGCAGCTCCATCCACATACAATGTCCACCAAGGTGCACAATTATCGTCTTCAATCTGCTCTTTCTCTAGCTCTCTTGGCACCTCCTGGCCAGTAACCTCCACATGAGGTGGAAACTCAATCAAAAAATCTGCTAGTGCTTGAGCCTGAATTGTTGTCTTCGGCTTGTACTATATATCGAATTGCTCTAACTCCACAGCCCACTTTAACATTTTTCCCGAAGTTTCTGGTCTGTGCATCACTTGCCTAAGTGGATACGATGTTCTCACCTCAATCTTGTGAGCTTGAAAGTAGGGTCGCAGCTTCCTGGAAGCTAGGATCAAAGCATAAACCAGCTTCTCCATTCCTGTATACCTTGTTTCTGTATCAAGCAACCTCTTACTGACATAATAGATTGGACTTTGCTGTCCATCCTCTTCTCGAACTAAGACTGCATTAATAGAATACTCCGACACAGCTAAGTACAGTATCAATATTTCTCCATCTACTGGCTTAGCTAACAGGGGAGGGCTTCCCAAATGCTCCTTTAGATTTCCAAATGCTATCTCACATTCTTCTGTCCACTCAAACTTACTTCCTTTCTTTATCACTTTAAAGAACTCTTGGCATTTATCTGTAGATCTCGAGATGAATCTATTCAAAGCCGCAACTCTTCCTGTAAGAGACTGAACTTCCCTCACAGTCCTTGGTGACTTCATATAAATCAATGCTTTAATCTTGGTTGGATTTGCTTCTATACCTCTGTGATTCACCATGAACCCTAGAAACTTCCCAACTTCTACCCCAAACACACACTTCTGGGGATTAACCTTCATTCTGTATTTTCGTAAGATTCCAAACATCTCATCCAAATGCTTCACATGATCAGTAGCTTCCTTGGACTTAACTAACATATCAACCACACATACCTCCATGGTGTTTCCAATTTGCTCTTTAAACATCATGTTTACTAGCCGTTGATATGTGGCTCCAGCATTAATCAATCCAAATGGCATGTAGACATAACAATAGAGACCTCTATCCGTAATAAAAGAAGTATGTTCCTGATCAGGCTCATACATAGGGATTTGGTTGTAACCTGAATATGCATCCATAGCTGAGTAAAGCATGTCCGGCCATTGCATCCACTAGCTGGTCGATTCATGGCAACGGGAAGCTGTCCTTTGGGCATGCCTTATTGAGGTCTGTGAAGTCCACACAAGTCGTCCATTTCCCATTGGGCTTCTTTACCAAGACAGGATTTGCTAACCATACAGGATAAAAAGATTCCTTGACCAGACCTGCATCCAGCAATCTATCAACTTCTTCTTTCAATGCCTGAGCTCTCTCTCCACTAACCGGTCGGATTCACTATTTCAGCTTCAGGCTTCACTTGAGACGTACGACTGACCACCTTCTTACTGTCGCGATTATTAGGACTTCTAGGCCTTGACCTCTTATTTCCTGACCATCCACTTTGCCTTACAAAATCTGGATCCTTCTTCAAATCAGCTAGAGATTATTCCACGAGACGAAAAGGTTCTGCCTGAGCATAAAAGTCTGCCAACGTCTCTGGTTCCTTCCCTTGCAGTGCTTTCCAGAAATCTGAACCTCCTTTGACTCGAAAAATCAAGAAATTCTTTATGGTTTCCTCAGATGCTTTCCTAACCTTCGGGACCTCTGCATTAATCCTCTTGAAATATTCTGTCAATGTCTCATTGGGTCTCTGCTTGATGTTGGCTAGGGTGTTGGTAGGTTGTGCAAATGCGACATATTCCCTGAACTGGGTAACAAAGAGCTTTCCCATACTTTCCCAGGAACCAATTGAATCAGCAGGTAACCTCTTGAACCATTGATGAGCTCCACCCTGCAAAGTTGTAGCCAGTAACCTACACCTAGTAGCTTCCTTCACTTGATAGACATCCATCTCTGTGTCGAAACGACTTAGGTATTCAATTGGATCAGTGGTTCCATCGAACTTTAACTCATTCGAAGGCCTGTAAGATCTAGGTAAAGCGGACTTTCGAACCTTCTTAGTAAAGGGAGAAGCAGTTATTGGGTTAGCAGCAAGATTCTTTTCATCCATGAGTTGAGCTAATATTTTCTTGACGTCTTCAGCAGTTACTTCTCCAACTGCTTCTGCCTTCGTCTTTTTACTCGTTCCCTCATCCTCTTGTGACTCTGCAGTACTAGATTCCTTACTGGTTTCTTTTGAAACTGTCTCATCGTCCTCGATTATCTCCACAAATGGCTCCTTGCTCTACTTCTTTTTCTGCGAGGAACCTCTTGTTTTATTCTTCTTCTTTCCCTTGGACTCAGTACGAACCTGGGACTGCACCTTCTTGGTAGGAGTTTTATTCTTCTCAGGATTCTCTAGATCCTTATCATCATCATCATCCTGCTTTGGTTCTTCCTCTTCCTCCAGAATTTCCTCCTCTTCTTCAAGTTCTTTTTCCTCAAAATTCAACTGCTTTGGAGTAACCTTCGATTTCTTCCCCTTCTTAGCCTTCTTTTTCTTCTTGCTTAAGGCTTGCTCTAAGGTTGACAATCGTTCTCCAAAAGTCTTCAAAACCTCCAGCACATCTGTTGAGGTAACCTTCTTTCCCTGATGAGTACGTTCACTGCCATCATGAGTTTTCTCCACAGAACGGGTTGCTTCGCTATCCGAATCGCCTGCCATCTTTCCACTCTTAAGATGTTAACTCCCCTCCTTCTAGCGCCAATGTTGATGAGTGGATTTCGTAAAAATTTTTGAGAGGTTTTTGGTGAGTTGTAAGGCCTAACGATCAACTATTCAATGGAAGATTTGGGTTGTGTTTGTAGGGGTGAGCTGAGTTTAAGGGTGTCTCCAATAATCTCAACTGCCTTTAGAGAGAATTAGAGAGCTGAATTCATCTTACCCTCAAGGTGCCTACGTATCCTTTATATAGGAATCAAGCTCACGTAGTTCTAGTGTGACTCTGACTCTGCTGGAATAGCTGTATTCGATTGCCTAGTTCGTGTTGGACTCAGGTTCCTTTAGAGCCTTTCACAAACTAGTTGGTGAAATAGAGTAGAACTCGAGTTTGTCCCCCATTATAATTCTCTCATTAATTAGAGGTATTCTAGGATCATCTGTGCCCTAGAATTACACTCTGATAATATTTCGATATCGGTTCCAGATGGCTTCTAGAACTTTCTGTCGGTTGCTCTTAGAAACCTGGGGCTCAGGAACCTATAACTTAGGAGCCTTTTTCTCAGAAACCTACTTCTTTAGGGACCTGTTGCTCAGGAACCTCTTTCTAGGTATCTGTACCTGCACGAATAGCAAACATGTTATGCTGGATAACTCATCTAATGTCTTTGCACGTTCTTACCTATTTTTATGGCTGTAGTCATGATAATTCGAACTCTTCTGCTAGGAGGAACCTGGTCCATTGGTGATCTGCTCAGCTTCCAGACCTTCGAGAACCTCCTGATATTCATGGTTTCTTGTTCATTTCTCTGTTTGATGCTCATTTCTTCATACCTGATCTTCGTAACTCGTACTGGATCTATCTTCTGGCTCTTATGGATTGAACCCTAGGGCCTAATGGGCCTAAATTTAGCCCATGGTGATTTTGAGCACAACACCCATCATGATTCATCTACAGCGGGAACCCAATACACATGAGAGGAGATCCCTCGAAAGTGTATTCAATGTGGTAATAACAAGTTGTAAGGGTGAATTGGTTGTACCTTTAAATACATAGATTGATACTCACGTATCTGAAGTCTATCCCCTGTAAACCTATAAGGTACTGTCACTACCAGAATAGCAAGAGTTATTTGAACTCTGAATGGGGTCAAGTCATATGACGAGATGCTAGCAGTACATCTCTGGAGATGCCCAGCTAAGCGAATGTAATTGTGTGGACGCAATTAGAGGAAAGGGTTATCCCTTGATGCATTCGATGAACATGATCGAGACATGACCATCAATGTCTCAAAGCCGTAGATTAGCACCATAGCCTTTGACTTGTCGTCGTCTATGGAGTGTGGTTACACCAAACGGATAAAGATTCAAGGTGAAACATTCCATCTGTATCTGGTAGCCATCGAAGTAGAGGACTTAGGAGGGTTTAAACCTGGAAGGGTACCTACTCTGAAAACCAAGTCATGATGATGACACGACATGACTCGGGTCGGGTCAGGTTGAAGGGCGATTTGGGCGAATGTTTCGGCATCTCGCGTACGCGAGGAGACCTGGGCGAGGAATTTTATTACCTGAATTATTGATTTATTTTAACATGATTTCAGATTTATTTGTTTACAGCAGGAAATATTTATTGGATCCGTATTTGGATAAATCCTGATGGACTGGATCAGTACTTGGATCAAATCCTGATGGGCCTGGTCAGACATCAAATACTGATGGGCCAAATCATGACAGACATCAGATCCTGATGAGTACCGAATCCTGATCCTGACGGTGGTCAAATCCTGATGCTTCTGTAACTATAGGCCCTCACCAGACCTCACCAATCTTTTATACAAGCTAGATGGATTTTGTGGGTACATTCACTATAGGCCCTCACCAGACCTCACTCGTCCACTAGGGCTGCCTAGGGGTTTAAAGGGCTTGTTGCATATGCCAAATGCAGCCGTCACACCTACGAAAAGGAGTATAGGACTTTGCATCTAGATTTTCATTTTTTTTTACTCGAGGACGAGCAAAAGATAGGTATGGGGTCATTTGATAAGTGCATAATTTTATTACCTATTTATTGCTTGATCTCGTATTTTAATAAATTATTTTATTGAATTTCTGGAAATTCGTAAATAAATAAAGAAATGGCAAAATAAATAAATTGTAAGAACCCTAATTTTTGTAATATTTTCTTTTATATAATATCATATGACATTGTGAATTTGGAACCTTTTGAGTCATCCATGTTGTTTAATGGAATTGAATTATCTGAGAAATTATGTTGTTACATTCACCATGTAAGATAAAGGGAAGGTTGTTGAAGGCAAGAGTCTTATTGTTAGTAAGAATTATAAAAATTGGGATTTGAGAGTTATTGGAGTATTAAAAGATTTATTAGGAATTATGACGAGGAGCTATGGATATTCGAGGAATTTACACAATTAAATACTTAAGGAATTACAAGGGAAATCTCTACGCGACAAAGTATTATTACGAGAAATTAATTAAGATACGATACGAATTAAAGATTAAGTGGCAAGCATTGGTGGAAGAATAATGATACAAGGAAAGATATTGCATGCAAGTCCCATGCAACTAGGTAGTTAGAAAAGCAAACTAGTAATGCAAAAACAACTAGAGGAATAGTAACTAGTTATGGTGCATTGTCCAAGGAGAAAAGGAGGTATGGTTGGCCTAGGCACTAGACTTGCAACATGTGATACAATATACATACACCTAATACATATCACCCAACACACTTCACTTTATTCACCCAACACCATAAAACAAAACAAAACACTCTCCCCCAGCTCTTGAAGCTCTCGGCCAAGCACCAAAGAAGGAGAAGAAAAATTCTTTTCTTCAACTTCTCATCACTCATAACTCAAGACAAAAATCCTAGGTCCTCTACACCATATAAGAATGGTATGCTATGAATTCCAACCCCTTTCATCCACTAGTTTTTAAGTTATAAATTGTTGAAGTTTTGATGAATAGTAACTATGTTTAGTTTTCATTTAGATCTTGAGTTGTAAGGATTGTAAGGGCTCATCCAAGGTGTTCTTGAGACTTGTAAGGCATACCCAAGGCTCCTAGATACTCAAGAAGGTATAAAACTCTAACCCCCCTTGGTCATGAATTATTTATGGTGTTTAATGTTAGATCCATGGATGTTAGTGTGAATCTTTGACATATAAGTCATGGATGATGTAGATCTTGAGTTTAAATGTTGTGGTTGTGATTTTTAAGCTTGTGGTTAGTGTATGTAACTCCATGTATGCTATAGAGTATGATCTTGGTGGTTTAGATGATGGTTGTGATGTTTGTATGGGATTCTTGAATGGTTAAGTGGAAAAAGCATGCTGTGTAAATTTTCTGGGAACTTGTACTGTCTTGTAGGAGGGTTTTGAACCCCTAAATCTTGTCCCCTGAAGTCCTAATATATATTGTTGGAAAGGTATTTGAATGTAGTTTCCTGAAATATAAGGTTCATGACTAGGTGATGTATAGATTTTGAGTTATGGCCTGAGAAGTGAAAAGTGTTTCTGGAATCCGAACTGCACTAAATGGTAAACTTGTGAACCTTGTTTAAACCCCTAAAAATTTATGTAGGATCATGGAAAAATTAGAGGAGCTAGTAAATGCAGTGGTGAAGGCTACCCAAAAAGAATTTGATTAAAATATGTATTTTTCAATTTTATAAAAAGGTTAGAGTAAAATTGCGCAAGTGAAAAAGTCGTAAGTGGAGTGTGATTTAAGGGGGAATGAATATGATTCAGATATGGTAACCAAATTAAGTCGAATAAGTGACGAGCGTAATCGAGTGATGACATGAACCTATAGTGGGGCTAGAGAGTCATAAGACGAAGTCATTAAGTTAATTTTGTACCCCCTAAAACCTCGCAATTAAAAGAGATATTGTTAAGGTACTAACGAACGGCTATTGATTATGTATAGATCATTCCACTCCGCAAGCTCGACCACCCCAACCTTACCAAGGTAAGTTTACTTTTCAAAACTTACATACATAAGGACTTTCACTGTTGTGTTTGTAGTTTTCAATCGTATCATATGTTTATGCTTATTGAAGTAATGATGAAATTGAGATATATATGCACATATATGCTTGTACCCCTTGAACTTAGAATGAAATGTTTTCTTCAGACAACGAATCTAGCAATAGAGGTCGTAGCGGTCCATATATATCATTGATCGGGGAGCGGTATATTATTATATCGTAATTAAACTGCGAAAACCCGAAGGGTCATTCGGGAAGTATCGTATACTTAAGTAATTATTTATATATCATCATAAATACTCAAAAATACCTATCTTGGATTAAAAGCTTATTTAATTTAATAATTATTTTATTAATTATTAATATTAAATCTTAAAATATCATTTATTAATTATTGTTCATTATCTTAAAGACAAAGCTAATCCAAGATACCTTTAGTACTTTCAAACTCGAACTCTTTCGAACTCAAAACATTTTCGAAAACTCCCGGTCAGGTTTTGCTTCTTGTACGATTTCAAGAATTATCGGTCGACTGATGTCGGACCTCAACTACTCAGTTTCATTCAAAATCAAGTTTTAAAAGAAAAAGAAAAAGGGACTCTGGCAGGTGTGGGAACCGTTGACGAACGATTCCCGGGATGTGTAAGCGGCCGTAAGCCAGACGGTCCATCAATTATTATTCCGGCCCAGGTGTTGCCGAAGGATGATTACGGATGTAGTTATCATCGAGGGTGATTACGGATGTAGTTTTCACCCGGGGATAGTTACGGATGTAGTTTCTATCCTTCTACCGGTAGAGAAGACCCGCGGATTATTGGACATGGATGTGGCGACTGATCATCGTCAATCCCTGTCAGGTTTTATGTTTTGTTTAAGTCCCATTCCTCCACTTTGGAAAAAAAATACTCTGACACTACTTCTTAGGCTTATGTGCCAAGTTGCCAATAGTGTTCTATTTTGATGAGAAAGATGTTGACTCCATGCAGTATCTAGAACTGCAAGTTTACTTTGAAAACAAGGGTACATATTGGTGCACCTTTGAAATTTATCAACGATGACAAGTGATTTTATAACTGAATGATATAAACGAGTTTAATAACTGCTAAATACACGAAATGATATATTGCTTATCTTATACATATATTTCTTGCTGAGCTATAGTTGCTCACTCTTGCTTGTTTTCAAATTTACAAACACAACAGTTAAGGGAAATGGCAAGACCCAGACAGACTGCCCGAAAGCAGGTGACTAGGCCCGAGGCAGCAGTTGAGATTCCACCGGTAGGCCCCATTAGCCGGATTGGTTGACAACTTTTGTTAGTACGTTTTATTTATAAGTATGACCTGTGCAAAGCAGTGTACCGTAACAAACATTCAAGCCGCCAACACCGCTTCATATCGAAGTGTTGCTGGTAGCATAAATGCTATTTAATTCGGTCTGTAATAACTCTGAAACTTTTACTTTTGCTTAATCAAGTGTATGACGTTTTTGAGACTCTAACCTCTGTGTGTGTGTGCGGTGTGAGTTTTATTGTGGGGTCGATGGCTGTTTTATATATTATGTGCAAGAACAGGTATGTTATTAATGGAAAATGGACCGTGAGCGCCTAGATCTCCGACCCCGGATCTGGGGGCGTCACATAAATAAAGAGCAAGGAAGGGAAAAAGAGGAAGAAAAAGGACCAAAAATGAAAGAAGGAAAAGAATTAGGAGCTTGGAGCAAAAGGAATATTTCAAGACAAGTGGAAGGTGGAGATCATCCCAACACATTAGAGAAGTGTATGGCCAAGATCAACTCTTCAAAGCTTAAGGGGTAAGGAAACAAATAGATGGCTAGGATTTCACCACCACACAACCCAAATGTATGGTGGGGATTTACCCAACACCCCCCTTAACCCTAATTTCTATCCTATAAATACCCCCTCACCCCCCTTGTATTTAGTAACTTAGATTTTAGGGTAGTTTTAATTTCTTGTATTTCTTTTCTTAGTTTCAAATCTTGTAAACACTCCTATTATAATTAATGCAATTTTTATTTTCTTTATTTCTTGTCTTGCTCTTTCGTTATTGTTGCCTTATTTCGTTATATTCGTAAATCCCGTTGCTAACCACTTGGGGTTGAAAGTAATGAAATTTTAATTTCGTGTTCTTAGTTGCTAATTTAATTATGCCCCTCTAAATCTCCATTTTATTGTGGGCCATTTAATTCCAAATCATCGTTTTTATCGTTCAAGTAATTTTAATTTCGTAGTTAATCTCTTTAATTTCGTTTTTATTTTTTTTTTAAAAACCAAAAATATTAGTTTATAATTTTCCAGCATTTTTTTTTCCTGTTTTGTTTTTATCTTTATTCGAAGCAAACACAAGAATTTCCCCTGTTATTTTCAACACACCCAGATCATTTTTTTCATTTTAACCATTCCCCCCCCCCCCGCTCTCTCTCTCTCTCTCTCTCTCTCCCTCCCTCCCTCCCTCCCTCTCTCGCTCTCTCTCTCTCTCTCTCTCTCTCTCTCTCTCACCCCTCTCCCTCCCGTCCTTGCTTTGTTGCATACCAAACAAACGCCCCTCCTCTCACAATCTCGTTTTTTCTTTCTTTCCCCACACAGACGCAGCACCCCTGCCTCCTCTTTCCATTAAAATTTTTTTTCATTTCCTGTTTTTCCTCGTACCCTTTTAATTTCGATTTATTACCTGAAGTTTAATAAGTACGCAGAACCCAGTTTTCTTTTCGATCATTTTTCCGAATTCTCTGTGCTGTGTGGTTTTAATCGAGTTAGTTTTGATGGGTTTGAAGTTGATTACTGGTTCACGATTCAGTTGAGTTTTGCTGCCGTTTGTTGTTACCGAGTTGACTGGGGTCTTTTCTAGTGTTTTTGCAGCTGAGTTTGTGTTTGAATTCTGAGTTAAACGAACTGTGAATTTTGAGTTCCTGTATTGAGTTGTTAATTTTGTTTTTGGTTAGAGTTGAGTAGAGTTATAATGAGTCACCAGAGTCGTGTTTGTGCTAGTTTTACTGCTTCGTTTGTATTATGCTGTTTATTGTTCTTCGTAGCTAAAATAGGTCTAATTTATAGTATGAATTCGTAATCTCCGTGTTTGGTTTCGTTGTTGAGTAGTTTGAATTGTTGTAAGTGTCACTGAGTGTATTCCACCGAGTTGCTTTGCTTAGTCGAGTCCTTTTAGTGTAGTTTACATGGTTTCGTTTTTTTTGAGTTGTGTATTGGATCGTTAGAATTGTCGAATTAGGCTGTTTTAATGTTGGTATTGTTCTGTGAAATTGGTTTTACAGGTTATCTGCTGGAATTTGAGATTGTTTACATACTTTTGTTTGAGCTTTTGGTTCAATCTGGCTAGCTTAATTTACAAAATCTCCATGACGAATTTTCCTAAAAATTTCATAAAAATTAGTTAAAAATTCAATTTTCTGCTTTTAATAAATGTTTTTATTTTTAGAATATTTTAGTTAATTAGTTTTAGAGTAATTTAGAAAAAATAGTTGTAGATTAAAATTTAATTTTTTATTTAGAATTTTTTAGATTGATTTAGTTTAAGAATAATTTAGAATTAGGAATTAAAAATCAAAATCCAATTTCTCAAAAATCAAACTTGTTCTAATTCGATTAAATTAAAAATTAAAGAAATGCGAAAATATTAGTCTCCGAGGAACGAATCATAAATTTTACAACGAAACGAATTTTGCGCTTGCGATTCAAATTTAATCATTTTTTTAGCACAACAACTCATCAGTTGTAGTTCTAGGAGTGGTATTATACGACCACAAAACTCCAAGAAGCTCCGCTGGCCAGCTTCCTTTCTTATCTTCAAGCCTTGTCTTCAAAGTATGCTTGATAATCTTGTTCACAGCTTCAGTCTGTCCATTACTCTGTGGATAATACACTGCTAAAAATGCTTTCTGAATTCAAAACTGCTCGCACAATCCTCTAAGCTTTCTGCTATCAAACTGCTTCCCATTGTCAGAAATCAATTTCTGAGGAATACCAAACCTGCAAACAATAACTCGAAAAACAAATTCAGTCAACTTCGATGCTGTAATCTTAGCAAGTGGTTCTGCTTCTGCCCACTTTGTTAAATAATCAACTACAACCACTGCATATTTCACTCCTCCTTTTCCTTTTGAGAGCTCTCCAATGAGGTCTATCCCCCAAACGGCGAACGACCAAGGACTGAAAATCTACCTGATTGGTGCTACAGGCCTGCTATCTAAATTTGCAAACTTCTGACAATTGCTGCATGCCTGAACAAACTTGTGAGCATCTGCTTTGAGGGTTGGCCAATAATATCCTTGTCGAAGGACCTTCATGGCTAAAGAGCTACCCCCCGAGTGATTTCCACATACGCCTTCATGGATCTCTTCAAGGATGTATCTACACTGCTCTCCAGCTACACACTTAAGCAAAGGCTG
Organism: Saposhnikovia divaricata; assembly: GCA_036435485.1. NCBI lineage: Eukaryota > Viridiplantae > Streptophyta > Magnoliopsida > Apiales > Apiaceae > Saposhnikovia > Saposhnikovia divaricata. Next base: position 25,489,519 of record CM071599.1, read on the forward strand.
ATTGAATCCTCATTTATATAGAACTCCATCATAGATTACATACTTGGCTGCATGATACTTCAACTTCCTGGCTTCATCCTGACTGGGAGGTACCTCTCCCTTAGCCAAGTATCTATAAATCGGAGTTATCCAAGAATCTTCAACTGGAAGTTCGATGTCCATGACCTCCTCTCTGAAGACACTAGGTTGCTCTTGAATCTGAAGTGGAATTACTCCCAACAGTGTTGACTCTCTCTGTGAGCCCAATTTAACTAATGCATCTGCAATGGTATTCTTTCCTCGTGGTATCTGATCTAGCTTTACCTCTCTGAACTTTGCGAGTAACTCCTGGGAGTACCTCAAATACAAATCTGTTCGTGGACCTCTTGCCTGAAAACCACCACGAATCTGCCAAACTACTAACATGGAATCGCTGAATACCCTGATATTTTAAACTTTCATCTCTAAAGCTAACTTGAGACCTGCAATCAACGCCTCGTACTCTGCATCATTATTATTCACTCTGAAAGCGAAGTGAATCGAGCTATGAAGTCTATGCCCCTCTGGACTTACTAACTCTATGCCTGCACCTGCTCCATTATTGTTAGCAGCTCCATCCACATACAATGTCCACCAAGGTGCACAATTATCGTCTTCAATCTGCTCTTTCTCTAGCTCTCTTGGCACCTCCTGGCCAGTAACCTCCACATGAGGTGGAAACTCAATCAAAAAATCTGCTAGTGCTTGAGCCTGAATTGTTGTCTTCGGCTTGTACTATATATCGAATTGCTCTAACTCCACAGCCCACTTTAACATTTTTCCCGAAGTTTCTGGTCTGTGCATCACTTGCCTAAGTGGATACGATGTTCTCACCTCAATCTTGTGAGCTTGAAAGTAGGGTCGCAGCTTCCTGGAAGCTAGGATCAAAGCATAAACCAGCTTCTCCATTCCTGTATACCTTGTTTCTGTATCAAGCAACCTCTTACTGACATAATAGATTGGACTTTGCTGTCCATCCTCTTCTCGAACTAAGACTGCATTAATAGAATACTCCGACACAGCTAAGTACAGTATCAATATTTCTCCATCTACTGGCTTAGCTAACAGGGGAGGGCTTCCCAAATGCTCCTTTAGATTTCCAAATGCTATCTCACATTCTTCTGTCCACTCAAACTTACTTCCTTTCTTTATCACTTTAAAGAACTCTTGGCATTTATCTGTAGATCTCGAGATGAATCTATTCAAAGCCGCAACTCTTCCTGTAAGAGACTGAACTTCCCTCACAGTCCTTGGTGACTTCATATAAATCAATGCTTTAATCTTGGTTGGATTTGCTTCTATACCTCTGTGATTCACCATGAACCCTAGAAACTTCCCAACTTCTACCCCAAACACACACTTCTGGGGATTAACCTTCATTCTGTATTTTCGTAAGATTCCAAACATCTCATCCAAATGCTTCACATGATCAGTAGCTTCCTTGGACTTAACTAACATATCAACCACACATACCTCCATGGTGTTTCCAATTTGCTCTTTAAACATCATGTTTACTAGCCGTTGATATGTGGCTCCAGCATTAATCAATCCAAATGGCATGTAGACATAACAATAGAGACCTCTATCCGTAATAAAAGAAGTATGTTCCTGATCAGGCTCATACATAGGGATTTGGTTGTAACCTGAATATGCATCCATAGCTGAGTAAAGCATGTCCGGCCATTGCATCCACTAGCTGGTCGATTCATGGCAACGGGAAGCTGTCCTTTGGGCATGCCTTATTGAGGTCTGTGAAGTCCACACAAGTCGTCCATTTCCCATTGGGCTTCTTTACCAAGACAGGATTTGCTAACCATACAGGATAAAAAGATTCCTTGACCAGACCTGCATCCAGCAATCTATCAACTTCTTCTTTCAATGCCTGAGCTCTCTCTCCACTAACCGGTCGGATTCACTATTTCAGCTTCAGGCTTCACTTGAGACGTACGACTGACCACCTTCTTACTGTCGCGATTATTAGGACTTCTAGGCCTTGACCTCTTATTTCCTGACCATCCACTTTGCCTTACAAAATCTGGATCCTTCTTCAAATCAGCTAGAGATTATTCCACGAGACGAAAAGGTTCTGCCTGAGCATAAAAGTCTGCCAACGTCTCTGGTTCCTTCCCTTGCAGTGCTTTCCAGAAATCTGAACCTCCTTTGACTCGAAAAATCAAGAAATTCTTTATGGTTTCCTCAGATGCTTTCCTAACCTTCGGGACCTCTGCATTAATCCTCTTGAAATATTCTGTCAATGTCTCATTGGGTCTCTGCTTGATGTTGGCTAGGGTGTTGGTAGGTTGTGCAAATGCGACATATTCCCTGAACTGGGTAACAAAGAGCTTTCCCATACTTTCCCAGGAACCAATTGAATCAGCAGGTAACCTCTTGAACCATTGATGAGCTCCACCCTGCAAAGTTGTAGCCAGTAACCTACACCTAGTAGCTTCCTTCACTTGATAGACATCCATCTCTGTGTCGAAACGACTTAGGTATTCAATTGGATCAGTGGTTCCATCGAACTTTAACTCATTCGAAGGCCTGTAAGATCTAGGTAAAGCGGACTTTCGAACCTTCTTAGTAAAGGGAGAAGCAGTTATTGGGTTAGCAGCAAGATTCTTTTCATCCATGAGTTGAGCTAATATTTTCTTGACGTCTTCAGCAGTTACTTCTCCAACTGCTTCTGCCTTCGTCTTTTTACTCGTTCCCTCATCCTCTTGTGACTCTGCAGTACTAGATTCCTTACTGGTTTCTTTTGAAACTGTCTCATCGTCCTCGATTATCTCCACAAATGGCTCCTTGCTCTACTTCTTTTTCTGCGAGGAACCTCTTGTTTTATTCTTCTTCTTTCCCTTGGACTCAGTACGAACCTGGGACTGCACCTTCTTGGTAGGAGTTTTATTCTTCTCAGGATTCTCTAGATCCTTATCATCATCATCATCCTGCTTTGGTTCTTCCTCTTCCTCCAGAATTTCCTCCTCTTCTTCAAGTTCTTTTTCCTCAAAATTCAACTGCTTTGGAGTAACCTTCGATTTCTTCCCCTTCTTAGCCTTCTTTTTCTTCTTGCTTAAGGCTTGCTCTAAGGTTGACAATCGTTCTCCAAAAGTCTTCAAAACCTCCAGCACATCTGTTGAGGTAACCTTCTTTCCCTGATGAGTACGTTCACTGCCATCATGAGTTTTCTCCACAGAACGGGTTGCTTCGCTATCCGAATCGCCTGCCATCTTTCCACTCTTAAGATGTTAACTCCCCTCCTTCTAGCGCCAATGTTGATGAGTGGATTTCGTAAAAATTTTTGAGAGGTTTTTGGTGAGTTGTAAGGCCTAACGATCAACTATTCAATGGAAGATTTGGGTTGTGTTTGTAGGGGTGAGCTGAGTTTAAGGGTGTCTCCAATAATCTCAACTGCCTTTAGAGAGAATTAGAGAGCTGAATTCATCTTACCCTCAAGGTGCCTACGTATCCTTTATATAGGAATCAAGCTCACGTAGTTCTAGTGTGACTCTGACTCTGCTGGAATAGCTGTATTCGATTGCCTAGTTCGTGTTGGACTCAGGTTCCTTTAGAGCCTTTCACAAACTAGTTGGTGAAATAGAGTAGAACTCGAGTTTGTCCCCCATTATAATTCTCTCATTAATTAGAGGTATTCTAGGATCATCTGTGCCCTAGAATTACACTCTGATAATATTTCGATATCGGTTCCAGATGGCTTCTAGAACTTTCTGTCGGTTGCTCTTAGAAACCTGGGGCTCAGGAACCTATAACTTAGGAGCCTTTTTCTCAGAAACCTACTTCTTTAGGGACCTGTTGCTCAGGAACCTCTTTCTAGGTATCTGTACCTGCACGAATAGCAAACATGTTATGCTGGATAACTCATCTAATGTCTTTGCACGTTCTTACCTATTTTTATGGCTGTAGTCATGATAATTCGAACTCTTCTGCTAGGAGGAACCTGGTCCATTGGTGATCTGCTCAGCTTCCAGACCTTCGAGAACCTCCTGATATTCATGGTTTCTTGTTCATTTCTCTGTTTGATGCTCATTTCTTCATACCTGATCTTCGTAACTCGTACTGGATCTATCTTCTGGCTCTTATGGATTGAACCCTAGGGCCTAATGGGCCTAAATTTAGCCCATGGTGATTTTGAGCACAACACCCATCATGATTCATCTACAGCGGGAACCCAATACACATGAGAGGAGATCCCTCGAAAGTGTATTCAATGTGGTAATAACAAGTTGTAAGGGTGAATTGGTTGTACCTTTAAATACATAGATTGATACTCACGTATCTGAAGTCTATCCCCTGTAAACCTATAAGGTACTGTCACTACCAGAATAGCAAGAGTTATTTGAACTCTGAATGGGGTCAAGTCATATGACGAGATGCTAGCAGTACATCTCTGGAGATGCCCAGCTAAGCGAATGTAATTGTGTGGACGCAATTAGAGGAAAGGGTTATCCCTTGATGCATTCGATGAACATGATCGAGACATGACCATCAATGTCTCAAAGCCGTAGATTAGCACCATAGCCTTTGACTTGTCGTCGTCTATGGAGTGTGGTTACACCAAACGGATAAAGATTCAAGGTGAAACATTCCATCTGTATCTGGTAGCCATCGAAGTAGAGGACTTAGGAGGGTTTAAACCTGGAAGGGTACCTACTCTGAAAACCAAGTCATGATGATGACACGACATGACTCGGGTCGGGTCAGGTTGAAGGGCGATTTGGGCGAATGTTTCGGCATCTCGCGTACGCGAGGAGACCTGGGCGAGGAATTTTATTACCTGAATTATTGATTTATTTTAACATGATTTCAGATTTATTTGTTTACAGCAGGAAATATTTATTGGATCCGTATTTGGATAAATCCTGATGGACTGGATCAGTACTTGGATCAAATCCTGATGGGCCTGGTCAGACATCAAATACTGATGGGCCAAATCATGACAGACATCAGATCCTGATGAGTACCGAATCCTGATCCTGACGGTGGTCAAATCCTGATGCTTCTGTAACTAAAATAAATCCTGATGCTGCAGTTAATGAAATTAAATCAGAATATTTACTTTCCTTTTATGGAGTATCAGTTACGTTTATTTTTGGTATTATATACATACAGAATAGAACGTTGAGATGTACTTCTAAGGATAGAAAAACCTATCTACCTTATTCTTTTCGCTGCTGCTCTCTCTTTCAATACATACAGTCTATATACATAATTATCAGGAGAACTGAGGTGCTAGTCGTTGTTGATCACTGGTGTATTTGTGAACACTTTGATCTGTTGCTGTTTTATCCTCGAAGCGATATTGCTGCAACCCAGTCACAACGTAAGTGGGGCAATAATCTCTTCAAGAACAACCAAGTCTTCTCGAAGGGCTTGGTGACTCAGCTGTTCTTCTCTCTCTGATCAGTTGTTACTAAAGCTTATGTGGGAGATAAGTTTTCTTTGCATTTCTTGTTAATTACAGTCTCTGATTATATTCTTGTTTATGCCTTCGTGATTTGTTTTGTTAATTGGTTATATGCATGTTCTTGTTTTAATATATATCACTGCCTCATTGTTTCTGTAGTGTAATATACCCAACAGTTTATGCGTCTCACTTGAGATACTCCACTTCATAAACTACCATATATAAAGTGGACTTTTATTTTTATTACATAATGTGTATCACAGTTAAATCAGTTTAGTTTAATGCAGGAATAAAATCGTCTTTTAACCGTCATCTTCTTCATCTCCCATTTCCACCATTAACAATTTATGCGTAAAGTACACTTCGTGTACCTACATTTTGGCCGTTAGACCACTTTTAATACTGACATTCAAAAACCCCCAGTTGCTATACCAGAGTTCCTAAATACTTAAAAAGTGTAAACTACCGTCTAGTGTAGCTAACTCCGTTAGTTTTTCAAGAGTATTTCCGTCTATGTAGTACTAAAATAGCTTAAAACAGTTTTTTCAATGTAAAAACATTACAGACAATTAGGAAAACAGTTAAAATAACCTAACACAAACATATATTAACTCTGCGAATCAATCACATGAAGACACACCTGGGCAATATACACACATACACACATGAACATACGAATGAAAATGAAGCAGGCATTAAAAAAGAAACAGTTCAAACATCTACATAAACTTAACAATCATAATAATCATTCAAATCATAACTTAAAACCATCAACAGTCAATCATAATCATAAAACCAGTCTTCCACCAACCACCATCACAATAATCAGTCCAAAAAGAAGTTACCAAACAGAAAATAGAGAAAACAATAAAACAGAACATTTTGCAGGAATGGAAATCATAGTAGTTAGGCCTTATCAGCAACAAGAACAGACTCCATGAAACTAGGGGCATCAACAAGCTCTGTCATTCCACCATCACCATCAAGCTGGGAGTTTGCAAGAGTAGTAGCAACTACAATGCCATCTTTGGAAACATACTGAATGACACATGACTTATGTTAAATAATATATGTTGTAGCATAAGATCCTGTTGGGGCCTTCCTCTGACACCTTAAGGTTTTAGATGAGCTGGTTACTTAATGGTATTAGAGCTCAGTTTAGGAGGGGTTTCAGGTTCGAGTCCCTCAACCCCCATTTATTTAATTCATTATTTGTTGTCCGTCTCCTTCATGCCTTCATTATCTGTTTGTCTTCTGTCAATCGTAGCGAAACGTATCGTACGATTGAGGGGGAGTGTTAAATAATTTAAATAATATATGTTGTAGCATAAGATCTAGTTGGGGCCTTCCTCTGACACCTTAAGATTTTAGATGGAGTGGTTACTTAACAACTTCCATGCCTAATTTTTCAGGTTTTTGATCAACAACAATAAATCTGTAAGACAAAATTCTGGATTAGGAATGTTCACTTGATTAACTGCCTCCTCATTTTCACATTCCAGGACAACATGCTTGACATCCCCCTTCTCCCAAGCCAACTTTAATCCATAGAAGATGGACTATAACTCTGTAGCTACTGGAACTACTATATTAATCATGACCTAAATCCATCTAATCCACTCTCCTCCATTGTTTCTCATCACAGAACCAACAACAGCTTTCAAAATTGGCCTATCAGACAGACCTTTGCAATTAACTTTCACAACATGAGGAGGGGGTTTTCTCCAACCAGACATGATTATGAACAGTTTTAGAGAAATACTAAGAACTTGGGATATATTTATGTGCAAAATAATACTTAAAATGTGTGTTTATATAGTGGATAATTCATTAAAGAGAAATTCAGCCCCCTTCTTACTCTTGGAAGATTACAATGCATTCAAATTGCTAGTTACAATGCATTTAAATGTTAAAGTTACAATGTAGTCAAACTTGTGATTCCAATACAGTTACTAATACCAAACATTCTTACTTTGCTTTTAGAATTTTAACAGCACATAACATCAATCATGATTACAAAATTCAAAATATTGCCACCAACACGAATTCGTAATTCCAAAATTCAAAATATTGCCACCAACACGAATTTGTAATTCCATAATTCAAAATACAACAGCACAAACAAAATAATTCATCAAAAAATTGAATAATCAAATATTTACCCCATTGTTATCGAAGAAAAGTAGCACTTGTCACCACCACGAATTGAAAGTTTCGTCTTCAAAAAATCCAACAATTGCTTCGTGCATTAATGTGTTTGGGTGAGGTAAATTTGTATAATAAGGCTTCAAAAATATGAACCCATAGCAATTAGGGTTTTTTGTAATGAATTGGGGAACAATCAGGTGGACTATACCCGTTTCATGTTTGAAAAGACAAAGCTACCTTGAAAAACTAACGGAGTTAGCTAGAATTAACGGATTGCCACATTTTATAAGTATTTTGGAACTCCGATATAGCAACTGGGGATTTGAATGTCAGTATTGAAAGTGATTTGACAGCCAAAGTGTAGGTACACAAAATGTACTTCACTTACAATTTATTTAGAACTTGGAGCTGGTATATCTCATTCTTTTTTTAAACCAAATCAGCTCATTTAAATTTCATTAAGATCATCTCTTTTTCCCCTACGATATGATATCAATATGGTAAGTCTCATTATCACTCTAGATTTATAGTTACCAGCCCCTTCACAGAGTATACCCTGCATTCGAATATCAAGAATGGTAAGTTCAGTAATGTATTCTTACTTTCTCAATGAATACACTTTATCGGCGTTGTAATGCATTATTTAAACATTTCCCGGTTCTATTCTGGTATAAAGATTGTGCCTTTTCTTTTATTTTTAGATATGCACTATCTTTAACAGTGTCAGAACCAAGTGATAATTAAGAGGAGTACCGACTCTACTCACTCAACTTAACTCGTAATTAGTACTAGGTACTAATGTAGAAAAATTGACAAGAATATGAGTAGCTGATATAGTTTGTATCATAGTACTTTTGCCAAATGTTATGGAAAATGGAATAGTCATTCTTCATTGTTTACTTCTAACTTGGAAAAGTCTAATATGGTCATTTAAATTGTTTAATTCTACTGAAAGCATGAGAGCATCAACACTCGACGAGATTGATATCATATTGTAGGGGAGAAAGAGATGATCTTAATGCAATTTAAATGAGCTTATTTGGTTGAGAAATGAATGAGATATATGAGCTCCAAGTTCTAAATAAATTGTTAAATGGGGTTGATGAAGAAGATGACGGTTAAATTGATTTCCCTGCATTTTCTAACAGAGTTAAATAGATTTAACGGCGATACACACCGTGTAATAGAAATAGAGGTCTAGTATTGCATGTGGTAGTTTCTGAAGTGGAGTATTTCAAGTGGTCCGGCATAAGTACGCAAAGTGCACTTTCCTCTAAAGATGGGAAATACCACTTGTGCTGAGAATTTTGTCCATAATATAGTAGACATTCTTGCAAACGCTTCCACGCCTCCATGGTGGTTTTTTTTAATTCTTGGCATATGATGCATGGTAAGCTCATTTTGGCTCTGAAATTCAATTTGTAACCAAGAGTATTGGCTAAAACTAATTGATTATGGTGGACTATATCCTTGTAGTTGTACATCAACCAATTTTGTGGAAAATGTAATTCTGTCTTAGCTGGCAATAAATTATAATATAATATTTCAATATTTAGGATTTGTAATGTAGTTCAATGATGGATGAGTCTATAACCTATCAATTTCTACTTTAAATATGTGTGACTAGGAACCTCAGGAACTATAATCAATGGGAAAGCACAATTGTTTGTGTAAGATAGAATATTGTAACTACAAGAAAATAGGTTAAAATCGACCACATGTAACCGACCATCTAAAAAAAAGCGGGGGATTAAAACCGAGCGATGTCTGATGGATCAGTTATATTTGTAGAACACCGATAAAACCTACCATGATGAAATGGTCGGTTTTATTGTTGATGTGGCTTAACTAAAGCCGCCATTCCATTCTATCAATTTTAAGTGGGCTAGAACAAAGAATAAAATATTAATAGAAATAAAATATTTGTACTTGGTTATGCGAAACGACATCGTTCAGTATAAATATAATAACCGATCGATGTATTAGACTTCGATCAGTTTGGTCAAAACCGACCACGTTGTCATGGTCGGTTTTATGGTTGACGTGGCATGACTTAAACCGACCTTTATGGTTGACGTGGCATGACTTAAACTGGCCTATTCCTGTGTTCGTGTTTAAGTTAGTCAGAATATTAAATAAAAAATAATTTAAACTAAAGTATTTGTACTTGGCTAGATCGTAGCGATGTCGTTTATTATAGACATCATAACCGTCTGGTCGATTTTGACCTTGGTCAATGGTTAGAACACATTATGGCTAACCAATTAGAACTTGGCTGGTTATTTATAACATGAATTCAAAATATTTATTGAAAAATATTATTTTTTTGACGATCCAACCGTATGATGTTAACACATACCTATTTTAGTGATAAAATAGGATGTGAAAAAATAATTGAAAAATAAAATTTTTATCTTGTACGACTTTTTAACTAAAATCTAGTATAAGTATTACTCCCTAGAGCGAGACGGGTTCCTGATTGAGAAAATAATTCTTTTAAAAGATGTTTTCCACTGTCCAACCATACGAATGTTAACTTATACTTATTTACTGATGTGAAAAAATGTAAAAAAAATAATATTATCTTATACGACTTTTTAACGAGAAACAAGTTAAAATACTACAATGCCTAGGCGAGACCCGTTCTCGATTGACGAAATTTTTTGTTTGGATTTTCTTTTGACGATCCAACCGTGCCGATGTAAAATCTTCTTAGTCTAATGATGTAAAAAATTAATAAACAAAATTTTTCTTTATCGAACAGGAACTCTAAAAAGCGAAAGACAAAGCAGGAGTGTGATGCTAGGGACAAATATCCCCGAACTAGCAAGGACTCCGACTCTGCTCTAGGACCGAGGTTCGCTGATTATTCAAGGTTGAACACTCCCAGGAGTCGAATCCTGTTGGACTTTGAGAAGGATAAAGATTTTCGATGGCCAAAGCCACTTAGGGGTGATCCCGCAAAGAGAAACAAGAATCAGTATTGCAGATTCCACAAGGATGTGGGGCATAACACTGATGATTGCAAAAAACTCAAAAATGAAATCGAGTTCTTGATCCGTAGAGGGAAGCTGAGCCACTTCACTAAGGGTGAAGATCGTGGTAATCGGAGAGGAGAGTATGATAGGAGTGATGATGATCGAGATCGCACCCCACAGCCCCGAGGGCCAGTAATCAACATGATCTCAAGAGGCCCAACCGCAACGAGGACAACAAAGAATTCTCGAAAGGCTTATGCCAGAGAAGTGATGCACATTGTTGGAGAAACGCCTAAATGTGCAAAAGCCGAGGTAACAATCGGATTTGATGATTGAGACCTTGAAGGGGTGAAGTTCCCCCATGATGACCCACTAGTCATAACACCCATAATTAGAAATTCAGAGGTAAAATGAGTCTTGATAGACAATGGAGCTTCTATGGATGTCTTGTTTCACGACGCATTTGTGAAGCTGGGGTATATCAACTCTCAGTTGACCCCCTCCAAACAACCTATATACGGGTTCAATGGAGTAGAATCCAAAGTTGAGGGAACTATTCAGTTGCCCGTCACCATCGGACAGAAGCCGATAGAGGCCACTCAGATGTTGAACTTTTTGGTTATCAAAGCATCTTCTACTAACAATGCCATCCTCGAAAGGACTGGACTCCACGCTTTTAAGGCTATGGTCTCAACCTATCACATGAAGTTCAAATTTCCAATTAAGAATGGTGTAGGAGAACAAAGAGGAGACCAGAAAATGGCTAGGAGCTATTATATAACCGCGTTAAGGCCTGACGGAGTCGGGGGGCAGGTCCTTCCGATTGAAGACATGGATGTCCGCAGTGATAAGGAACACCAAGAAGGGCCAGCAGAGGACATCACACATAAGCCTCGGACATCCATTAAGGCAAAGGCATCAACTGACTTCGTGGTTGAATGTACCATGGCAACCAAGAAGTCGGGGGGCAGGAGATAGTACCCCAAGAAGGAAGTAAGTTTCAGAACAAGAATGAGGAACCTATATTTGACCAGAGCTCTATATTGATGGAGCATCAAAAACAAAATTAAAGCCATGCAAGGCTGTGAAGGCTAAGGACTAGCCACTCTTCAAAACAAGAAACAAGAAAAACAAGACAAACGTTGAAATCCTGATGGACCACCCGTTGTAAAAACATATCACACAGCCCAAAATCCAATTGAAGGCTAATCAAGTGGGCAATTGAGTTGGAAGATTTTGACATCACATATAAGCTTCAGATGACCATTAAGGCTCAGGCGTTAACTGACTTCGTGGTTGAATGTACTATTAACAACCAAGAAGTCGGGGGGTAAGAGATATTAACCCAAGAGGGTAAAGAACTAGAAAACAAGAATGAAATGAAAACATGACCCTGAAAAGAATAGTGGGTGCTCTATTTTGACGGAGCATCAAAAACAAAATCAAGAAGATTAGCTAAAAGGCTAATATTTTAGAAACAAAGAATAGTATGGAGAATATATTCCTGGACTAAGGTTTGAAGCCTTGAACTTCAAATCTCAACACAAAAGTTAAGCCTTGATGGCCAACAAGGCTGTCTCACTCCACTCGAGCTTGTTGTTTGAATTCAAGGCCTTGAATTAAGATCCGTCAGTCAAATCGAAACCTTAACAAGGTTCCTATGAGCATAAGAAGAAGGTTGGAATCCTAGAATGAAGATAAAGGGTTAAAAACCAACCAAGGCACACCAGACCTGAGGTCAAGCACTAAGGAGCAAGTGGACTTCCTGAACGATCAACCGAGAAGTAAGACCTACTCCATGTGAAACGAGGGGGAGCAAAGAACTAAAGAACTTCATCACAAGTTCTACATCTTAGAATGAGAATCAAGGGTTGATGATAACCTTAAAACCAAGGATTCAGCAAACAAGTTAAGGCCCGAAAGGTCACGAGGACTAAGAAACAAGTCATTTAAATTCAAGGTTCACGAAACCATTCAAGGCATAGCAAACACCTCCTATTAACCTGAAACCTCGTGTTGGTGGTCCAGAACACCCCCAACCTGAAAGAATTTTTGGTGGTTGATTAAGAATACTTATTGGAAAAACTAATAAGAAAGGTTGATACCTCAAATTGGAAATTGAAAAATCAACTTGGGATCCTGGGTCCTTGATCCAGAACACTAACGTTGAACATGTGAACATCAACCTTGAACGTTCAAATGTGAACTTTGAATTATGGGTTGATAACGTTATAAAAACTTAGAATCCTAGCCTTGTGTTCTAAATCAAGGACTAAGGAACTAAGTTGAAGCCATTGAAGGCCAACGAAGCTACTAGAGGCAACCTTGTATAAAGAGATTCAAGAATAGCTCAAGAATAAGCCACTGAATCAACATTCCAACATGGTAATTAAAAGGTTCGAAGTAATTCTATTTAAGATTAGGCAAGCGTGAAACCCTTGAAAGGAGTTTGAAGCTTCCTCATGGAAGGTCTGAGACCCTTAACAATCAACTAAGGATGTCTATTTATCAATGTTCAAAAATTGATATAGGATTTTCCAATGTTGTTGAGTAATATTCAAACATCCCAAAGGAATCCTTAGGAGGAAAGGCCAGGCAACCTCTCGCCAGGCAACCTCATGCCCGGGAGAGGCTCCGGCCAACCTCTCGCCAAACACCTCACGCCCGGGAGAGGCTCTAGATGACCTCTTGCCCGACCAACCTCTCGCCAGGCAACCTCATGCCCGGGAGAGGCTCCAGCCAACCAATTGCCCGGTCAACCTCACGCCAGGCAACCTTACGCCCGGGAGAGGCTCCAGCCGACCACATGCCCAGCCAAACCTCATGCCCCCTGTAGGAACCTTGAAACATGTCAGTGATGTTTCAAACATGACCTGATGCTTCAATGTTGAACTTTTTTGGTCTAAAAACGAAAGTTTTTTGGGTAGTACGCTTAGTCTCGATTAAGACCAATTAGCGTAATTAGCACCGTTTAGTGCCGTTTAGTGCCGTTTTAGCACCGTCTAGTGCTGTTTAGCACCATTTAGTGCCGTTTAATGCCGTTTAACATTGTTTAAACGTCGTTTAAGGCTGTTTAGCACCGTTTAGTGCCGTTTTAGCACCTTTTAGTGCCGTTTAGTGCTGTTTAATGCCGTTGATTGCTGTTTAACATTGTTTAAATGTCGTTTAAGGCTGTTTAGTGCCTTTTAGTGTCGTTTAGCAACGTTTAGCGCCATTTAGCAACGTTTAATGTCGTTTTAATACCGTTTAGCGCCGTTTTAGCACCGATTATCGCCATTTAGTGCTGTTTAATTCCGTTCAACACCGTTTAACATTGTTTAAACATCGTTTAAGGCTGTTTAGTGCCATTTAGTGCGTTTAGCATCATTTAACACCGTATAGCAACGTTTAATGCCGTTTTAGCACCGTTTAGCGCCGTTTTAGCACCGTTCAGCGCCGTTTAGTGCTATTTAATGCCGTTCAATGTCGTTCAACATTTTTTAAACATCGTTTAAGGTCATTTAGCGCCATTTAGTGGCTTTTAGCGCCGCTTAGGGCTGTTTAATGCTGTTTAACATTGTTTAAACGTCGTTTAAGGCTGTTTAGCACCGTTTAGTGTCGTTTGACACCGTTTATTGCCATTTAATGCCGTTCAACGCCGTTTAACACTGTTTGAACGTCGTTTAAGGCTGTTTAGCGCCGCTTAGTATCATTTAATGCCGTTTAGCATCGTTTAACACCATTTAAATGACATTTATGCCTGCTTAGTGCCGTTTAGCACCGTTGGAATACCGTTAAGGGGTTAATTCACCCGAAAAATGGGTAAACATCATCGTAAATACGTCAATCACTCCATGCTTTACATCAAGACGATGTTCGTGAAACACTAGTGTACAAAACAAATCGAGTCTCAAAAAAGACAATTATAACTTCAATGAAAACCTGATCAGTTTTCCTAGAAGTTGGGGGGCAAATGATATGGGCTAAAAAGAAGCCCTAAAGATACAATTAATGTTGCACTAATTAGACCTAGCTTGGTCCAAATACGAAGCCCGATAATGAGGCCCAAAACCCTAATTCAATTGTAAGAACCCAAATTTTCGGTAGAATTAAAACTTTTCTTATTATGATTAAGTGCATAAGTGAATGGTGATTCCAAAGAATAGTGGTTGTAAGAAATGGATATTGCTTTGGATAATGATCCCGATACATAGGTGTAATTTTTAGAATAGAGTAATTCCATGGTTGAGGACATAGATAAGAATAATCTATCGTCCAGGGAATGAGCTGATGGACCCCTAGAGGGGAAATGAGAAGTGAGTTAGTGTAATAACCTTAAATTTCTGGATTTGAGAGAATATTTCACCTTTTGAGGAATAGTGTTTTTTTCATATGTGAATAGTAATTTTGTAAGTTGGAAAACTTTTCATGCCACCCTATGTACGAGACGTGGTATGGATGTTTCGAAGTCATATTAGTAATCCACGGAGTAAATAAGTGTATGTAAAGACGATCGGAATTCAGAAATTCCTATTTTAATTTTGGTGTAATATTTGACCGAGTAGTGAATTATATATTATTATATTCAAGAAATGAGATATTAAATTTGGGGAAATTGAGGATTTAATATTTTGGAATTTTATTATATTGGATTTGAGAATTTAGAATGAAAAGCACCGAGGCAGCGAAGCAAACGTTCTAGAAACCGCTGAAACGTTATAACGAGATTAAGCGATAAAGCGAATGAATCATGGATTATGGATTGAGTTCATATCAAGATTAATTATCCTACATGATCATTAAGAGAATTATATCCAAGGGATTTACAAGAGACAAACCACTGAGACGATCACATAATTCAATCGGTGAGTCAAACGACTAAAGAACTTTGCATAAAGCCCAAACAAAAAGCCCAAGAGCTTGGTAAAGGATCAAGTTTTGGCCCAACTACAAGACAAAGAGTTATGTGAAGATATTTAAGAGTAGAAGCCCCTTGGTGCAATAATAAAATGGAAGGAAGGACTTGGATGCAATAACCATGAAGCTAAGGACTATCTTTCAATTACGGTTGGATAAAGGTAATCTAAATGGACCAATTGGAAGGTTCCACCACATGAAGATAAGATGAGGTTGAATAAGAAGATAACTACATGTATTATTCAAGAAAGAGAAAGCAAAAACACCACCATTCATTCCTTTACATTCGGTTTTTAAGAAAAAAAAAGAAGATAATGAATAGTAAATTTTTGCAACTCAAGTTCTAGCCAACCACAATTCATGATCTATAGCTTAAATCAAACCTTGAAGGAAGTTAGGAAGACCCACCAAGTTTGAGAGCAAGAAAGTAAGTGGATGATTTTCATTTTAATTTTACAAGATTCAATGTTCTTGGATGAATAGTAATTTTATGATTTTCATGTTTTGTTTTCTTGATGATATAGCTCCTAAAGGATGTTCTAAGCAAGATTCAAGACTTGTAAGGCTTTTCTAGCACTCTTAAGCTTCAAATATAGGTATAACACTTGAACCCCCTTGGTTAGATTATGAGTTTTAATGGAGTTTTGGATGAGTGTTTGAATTATAGGAATGTTTAGATTACTAGAGCTATGTATGAGTTTTGTTAGATGTTAAAATATGTTGCACGGCTCCAAGACCTGTTTAGACAGTGAGGGAGACAATGAATAGTGTCCATGAGTGTTGATGGTGGATTGGATGATTATTTGGAGGGTTTTGATTTTGGAAATGTCCGAGTTATAGCCGTCGTAATGGCAAAATTTCATTAACCCTTAAAAATGGAGCATGTTCGAACCAAAAAGTATCTGACCAAGTTGAACACTCGACCCATGCATGTAGGTCTTGAATCATAGATCGTTTTGGAGAAAGAATCGAAACATTCCGACTTACGGTTTAGGAGTTATGGTCAAATTACTAAAATTAGTTCGGAACCGTAAGTAAAAGTTCGTAACTTCAATTGAACCCTCGTAAAGCATGATTCTCAGTGGCGAATCTTGGTAAATAAATACTAGAGGTCATAAGGAAGGTATGAAAGAAAACCACATGTCAAGCAGATCGTTTTCCGATTTTATAAAAATGTTTGAATCGAAGTTAAACGCGAACGAACCCCTAAAAACCCGCTTGGTTATAACTTTGGTAAAACACTTAGGAAATGAACGATAAAGCTCGAGGTATAATCTCGGTTCATAATCGATCGACTTTAGAACTTATAGGACTTAAGTATATGCCGAGTGTGGGTATGATGACATGTGGTAATAACGAACAAATGTCGGATCGTATCAGTAATAAAAAGAGTTACACTAAAAGGTGTATAACGAGATAATTCGAAAACATGTTTTAATTTAAGTAAAGTTTATACCTAGACTTTTAAAACGTGATAAGTGGTTAATCTAGAATGTTCTGATTGTTTTTAGATCATCGAGCAGACCCAGGACATGCTTACTCCACCCACACCCGATTACCAAGCAAGTGTTCAAAACTTTGAATCTGTTGTTGTGATAATATATATATGTGATTGCCATCTTACATATGCCATAGCATGCATGCCTATTGTCAAATTATATTATGATACCTGTTCCCTGAATTGATATTGGCTTATAGACTAGATACGAATTATCAGTTATAAGCCGGATTGTTTTGATAAGACCCTTAGCGAAGGGCATATGATATTCGTTCTTAAATATAGACCGAGACTCGGTATTTTGAGATATAGATAGTCGTGGAAACCCGGAGGGATTCCAACGGCAGATTATTATTTATCTTGAGGAATGTTATTATTAAACATTATTTATATTTCCATAAAGTATCAATTACTTGGAAATATTTCGAGGAATGTTATTCGAGTATTATCTCAGTCGAGAAATATTAAATGAATGTTAGTTTCGAATATTCATTTAGAGTTGATTATTTATTGAATATTATTTTGATATTCATTAGAATGTTATTTATTAAATTAATATTACTTTCGAATATTCATTTAAGGTTTATATACTTGATGAATATTATTTTAAAATATTCATTGGAAGTTCTATTTACTTAAGGAAGATTATTTCGATTATTCCTTTAAAGTTTTGATTACTAAAGGAATATTATTTGGATATTCATTTAGAAGATTATTTATTAGATGAATATTATTTTCAAATATTCATTTAAAGTTTGACTCATTTACTGAATATTATATTAAATTCTTATTGAAGTCTAAGTATTAATGAATATTATTTTGAATATTCATTTAAGGAGTGATTTATTTAGTAAATAATTCTATATATTCATTCAAGGATTACTTACGAGCAATATTATGATTTAATAATATTCAGTAATTATTATGGAGTTAATAAATATTCTTGGAATATTTATTTAATTTTTTTAAATTCTTTTAAAATGATTTATATTATTTGGAGATTATCTTTCACCTCCAAATATTATGTAAAATATTTCGGAGTATTTTTACGACTATTTTATCAAGGAAAGGTTCCCAACTCTTTTTATTTTCATTTAAATCTATCTTAAAAGGATTTAAATGCTCCCTCAAACTTCCATATTATAGGGGAACCTACTTGAGCAAGGTTATTTATCTTGTTGACTTCCCGGTCATAATTTATCCTGTTCACTCGCAACTTGGTTGCTATGGATTCATTAAGTCTGTGTGTACCTTCTCATCATTCGAGGGGTAAGATTGTTGGAACAAGTTGATATCCATTAACTAGCAAATGCTTGGGAAATGTTGGTGAATTTTCCTTTCCAACTAGATACGACTACTTTGTGGAGTCTTATCAACAAGTATTTCACTTGGGGAAAGGGAGGACAAACTCTACGTTTCAATGCTGTGGATTTATTCGAACTAGGAGTCGTTTGTAAGAGGCCGAGTCGTGCGGTCCATCACACGGCCTAACCATTGGCCAGGGAGTTACTATTAAAGGCAATCGAGAAGTGGATCCGCCAGTTCTTCCTTCTATCGGTAGTAAACTATATTGGGCTGTACCATCCCCGACTGATCATCAGGGAGTGGGACAGCTGGCACGTGATAACTCCAGTATTGGTTCGTCTCCCAAATTGGGAATTCCCTGCAACACGTATCGAAGAGACTTCTTTCAGGTTGACGGTGTCTTTCGCAACACGTATCAAAGAGACTTCTTTCAGGTTGTAGGACTTCGAAAAATGTTAATAACTGGAATTGCAATTTTTTTTCCTTGCAAGTTCCTATTTATTTTGAGTTACCTCGTAACTTCATCGTTAATGTTATTCTGGCTTCATTTCCGTAAATGCATGGCATATGGTTTGAAAGATACTTTTGAACTGTTATATATTATCGTTCAGTTAAATATTATTATTTGTGGGCTATTGCTCACCCTTGCTTTATTATTATATCACAACAACAGCTAGACCAGATGACTCGCACAAGGCGCACTCGACGCTGGCAGGGACGATGAGACTACCAGAGCCGAATAGAAAGCTATTGGTAGGATAGATTTATTCTTTCAGTACCAAGTATATGGTCTTGTATGACTTATGCAAATGGATGGCAAAGAGTATGTATTCATATTGAAATTCTTTTGGATTGTAAGAACTCATAATGTGTTTAATAAAATTTGATTGTTACTCTGATTTCATCTCTGGGACTATAACGGGTGTGTTTTATATTGTTGTGTTGGGTCATAAAGATGTAAATTATTTTATATTGAGGTAAGTTCAAGTATTGTGGACAGAATTGGAGACCGTAACGACCTGATCCCGGACCCCGGATCTGGGGGTGTTACAGAAATGGTATCAGAGCGTACGTTATAAAACCCAGAGATGAGGCGACGTTAAAACAATAAATTCACTAAGATAATAAGAACTCTTGCCAAGTTCATAGTCGGACTACGTAATGTAGTGATGACATATAAAACCCTTATGGGAACTCTTAAGTATCATGATAGTAACTTAGCTCGATATCGTATCGCCGAATAAGGCGACAGACCTTGAGGCATACGAGCAGTAGCGTGATGATGCTTTATATGCTAAAGATCAGCGGGTAAATTCGATAGAGTACCCTACTGGAGACCCGGAAGAGGTTCCAGCAGATAAGGACAGTCCTGTTAGGATAAGAAGCTTACCCTTGAGGAATGAGGGCTGCAACCAGAAACACTGAGATGATTAAGGTATAGTGCTCAGAAAAGTGACCATAAAGAGCTGAGCTATTAGCAAGAAAACCGAAGATTCATGTTGGATCCGTAGCAGAACTACTGGATGTAGTACCAGCAAGTAAGACGGATTGGAAGAATTACTTGAGATCTTATACGGGAATAGACAAGAATCCTTAGAGACTTTCATATTAACGAAGAAAGAGCTAGAGGGATGTATGATTATCAAAGACATCGATATAGGATGAGCAGCAGAGTTTTTAGGAATAGTTAAGAAGGAGGCAGTAAGTGCCATATCATTTGACAAATGAATTAGTATGAATACTGTTAGTAATAATTCGCCATGAGAAGGCAGATGTCATAGGTTGTCATTTATAGAATCAAATTGAGGTTGATGAAGTTGTTTTATTTAGGAAAATGTCCATTTTATGAATGAATCAGTTAGAAAGTGAAAACATTGGGGAGTGACAGCATGATTGGATAAAGTTATATAAGGAAGTAGTAGGCAAGGCAATGATCTCAGAACCTATCGGAAGATAAGACCAGTGAGTCAAGATGAACTCGTAATGAGACTACAATCAGAGACTGAGTATAGAGTTAATTCAACTCAGTTAAATGATGAACCAAAAAACGTTAGATGCATGTGATTTAGAGGAATATTAAATTCTTTCTCTGAATGAATTATAGTAGTTACCTTAAGTTATTCCGACGCGGAATTATAATGGATCAAGTAATACGATCAGCAGTTAAAGAGAAAAATGTGAGAAAATCTTCATGGAGCTAAAAGATGAAATTGGTAATGACCAAGAGTTGGCATTACTTAATGGAAAAAGGAGACTTTGTGCTTCCAACGACGCTTCGCATAAAGGATTAGGATGTGTGCTTGCACAGCATGACAAAGTACTTGTGGATGCATTCGGACAACACGATTCACCAGGTTCGGATGGCCTTAGTAGTGCCAATTTTTGGGGAACAACCAACTCTGACGGTAATGTCCCTTCTGAGACTAGTAGTCAGGTAGACTGACATTTGGTAATATTGAATATCAGG
The DNA here is from genome assembly GCA_036435485.1 of Saposhnikovia divaricata. NCBI lineage: Eukaryota > Viridiplantae > Streptophyta > Magnoliopsida > Apiales > Apiaceae > Saposhnikovia > Saposhnikovia divaricata. Next base: position 25,510,248 of record CM071599.1, read on the forward strand.
ACATATAGGTATCAGGACGTTGTGACAGGTTTCAGTTTGAAACTGTTGATTTCCCTTCTAAGGGATGTATATAATTGGTTCCTCTCCAGTGGTTAAACTTCCAATCTGATGACGATTATTTCGTTAACTATGACTGCTGATGGTTCTACCTACTTGGTGGTTCATAGGATTATTCTTTAGGTTTCGAAACTGGTCTCCTTAATGTTACCAGTAGGTGGATAGATTGACCAAAATTTCCCTGGTTCTGGAAAGAACTTCAATGAATTCTGGCAAACCTTGTCTTTCTGATTATCAGAGAACATAATTGAAGAGAATGGGAACTAGGGCGAACCCCGTGAATTGGGTAAGGTAGCCGCTATATGGGTTGGTGGACAGACCCCGATTACCGTGATTGATTGTAGAAATATAATGATGAAGTGAGATTGGACGAAAACAGGAAATATAAGTAAGAAACCAGCCGGACTGAGAAACTCCGGGATTGACTTAAGTGAAAAGGCTGTTATGCCAAGAATGGTAAGCTTGCGTGGCACGCGGGATTGATAAGAAAAGTTGAAAAGATAAAAATAGAGGAAAGGTGACCGGAGACGGTGCTGAGTAGCCGATTAAGACTTATATGAAGTAAAGTTTTAGAAAGGTAGAAAGGTATCAAAGAAGAAGACACTATGCCGGCAATTATTAGAAAGTAATGCGATGAGCCAAACTCCTAAAAGCATATATTTTATTTTAGTGTGGCCAGTTGAGGCCAAGTCACAAAGGATTATCAAGTGACTAGGCCAGCAATGAAAGGACAAAGCAGGGTTGCTTCTAAGGAAGCACCGACTGCAAGGGCTTCTGATATAAATGAAACATTAATGAGATTGTAGGAATCCTCTACTGAACCCTTTGCAACCCATGTTTCGATTGGGAAATTACTAGACTTCTTTTTGAAGTGGGGTCACCCGTACTAAAGTGATTCATATGTATATGATTGCCCAAGATTACGAGTAAAAATGGAAGTATAATGACTTGAGATGTATGATGTTAGGGTATTATAAATACCATGAATATATTATGACTAAGGGAAGTAAACAATGAAGGTTTATGAAGAGAGTATAGAAATGGTCAGAGATGGATCAGTATGCTGTAGAAATTTTGTCTAAGGCAAGAACCTTTGAGAAGAACGATAAGTACCAAGAGATTCACGTTGAACTCGACCAATATCTTCCAAAACATCCTTGCTACAATTACCAAGTTCTGTAAGAGAGCAGATATGCATACGTTGCCTTTTGGAAGGCCAAATAGGCTGACAACTATCTGAAAGAAGAGGGTGGCATTAAGTTACCAATCGATTATCAAATGAGAATAGTTGAAAAGAGACCCTTATTAAGGATACATGATCTGATTGCCAATTATAGGATGCAAGAATTCCTTGGCAGTTGAATTAAGGATAGGATATCCATAAAGTAAGACAAACCCTGGGGAATGCCCAAGGGATGGCATTAACCATAATAAAGACATTATGAATTCAAATGATATGAGTTGGATTTGCTAAGGCAACAATGACCTGTAAGGATTATTAAAAAGAGTTCTGGAAAGAACATAGACAGAATTATTAGAGTATTGATCAATGACATTTTGTGATACCCTGTACCTAGAAAATACAGGAAGAATGACGAGGATGACCTAAGAAACCTTACAAGGAAAAAAAGTAATATTCCGAACTTCAAAATGGAAGTTTGGTAAGGAATATATGACATAGCAACAATAATGCCAGATGAGGCATGTATGAAACCCTGAGGAAGTATGGATTGAACCTATAAAGGTTGAGATTATCCTAAGATAAGGAAAGAACTAAGAAAAGAAGTATCCTAAGTAGGATTGAGAATAAACGTGATATAAAGTTCCCACGGGTAGGTGGAAGCAATTACTTATGGAAAAAGACTGATAGTTATATTTTCTCCTTAGCAGAGCTTAAGGGAGAATGTGTTGAGTATTGAATACAGTAAAAGAATACAGAGGGGGGGGGGTGAATGGATTCTTGAATTTTTCTTAGGTTTTGAATCTTTGCAGCAAGATAAGTGATGAGTGTGTGAGATATGAAGATGCGGATAATTAAACACAAACACAACACAATATCACTTTAATCTAATATTTTATTAGATAAAGATTTTGCTACAATCTGTGAATACAAATGATAGTATTCTCAGCTTCGTTTTTCTCAGAGAGATATTTTCTGGATATTTTTGAGAAACTTCAAAACCTTAACAGCTAAGGAAGTGAGGCTGTATCCTTATAGACATGGATACACCCACTTGCTACAAATGAGGTAGGTAAAACAAAAGCACTTTCCAGTCTGTCTATCTCATTTTAGTAAGAGTCCAAACGGCTACAGATTTGACTTTGAAAAGCCTGTTTAGATCCACTTCTTCAGCTCCTTGTCCCTTGTCTTATCTCTCCAAGCTTCTTTGTAGGCTTTCCAGCATGCTTTATAGGACAGAGTCAAATAAAGTGTGCTGGCTTGTTGCAGGTTTCTGACTTGTACAATTCTTCAGTATTTTGTCCTCAAGAATGTATTCGAGAAGTGACTAAGTGAGTGATTCGAGAACTGGAGTTGACTTGATCGATAACTCTGAGTTCTCGAATAGTGTTATCTTGACATATCGAATCACTTCTCGAATAGCTCTTTTCTCTGGGACTCCTTGAGATATCGAATAGAGCATTTTGACATATCGAATCCCTGAGATATCGAATAGAGCATTTTGACATATCGAATCCCTGAGATATCGAATAGAACATTTTGACATATCGAATCCCTGAGATATCGAATAGCATATTGAGAGATATCGAATAGTGTCTTCTGAGATATCGAACTCCAGATTTCTCGAATGCTAGACTTCTCGAATAGACAAATGTACTTCTCGAATTGGTACTTAGGCAAATTCTTCATTTCTTCAAATCCCAACTGTGATTATTTGGCAGTCTTTATCTCCTTGCTTGAGGCATGAACCTTGGAACTTCTTTCAAGCATTATTCTTGACTTTATAATTACAGTAACACAACTAGAATTTGATGCCTATTACAAGTACAGAACAAATAGAAACTCTACAACTAGAGGTTCCCTCAGTTAAGAGGTCATGTAGGTAATGCATAGCATTACACATACTTAGGCTTGTTATTAGAGGTATTCAGGCATGCCTCTGTGACTAACAATCTCCCCCAAATTGTGAGTAAGACCCTTAGTCACAATTTCATGTCTGATAACAAGCCTATCATACATAAAGATAAAACTTGACAGTACAGGTATGAATTTCCATTAGCAATTTGGTTTTTGAAACATACAGATGGTTTCTTGACTTGAATCTTCTTCTCTTCTTGAGGTGGCAAGACAGTTGCAGAAGCCATAGATGCAAATTTTGAAAGGTCACTACTGGCAGCATTCACCCTAGACTTAGAGTCTTGTGTTGTGGTGAGGTTACTGTCAGCAATGCCTGAGGCTTGCTGTCTTCCACTTTTCCTCTCAGAGCCTTTACCTTGATCATCATCATTCTTCCTCTTCTCATCATCCTTCTTCTTCTTCTTGTCTTCATCACCCTTATTACTCCTGTGATGTCTTCTCCTTCCATCACTTTTATCTTCATCCTTGTCTTGATCTTTGCTTGGGTTGAACTTAGCAGTCTCAGATACAATGCCAGTTGCAATATATGACCTGAGATAAGATATAGCTTCTAATTCTTCTGCTGTTCTTGATCCCTTCTTCTTGATCAGTTTCTCAATGATGGCTATGATGAGATTTTTATTTTGAGGAGTTAGATGCTTAGGAATGACCAGCTGCTTGATATCTTCAATTCTTGTTCCAGCCTGGTAGATAATAGTTCTAGGATCTGTGAAAACTTCAGGTAGCCTTGAAGGTTGACCATTCCTCAATTCATCATGAAGACTCTTGTTGTTCTCATTTCCATTCTCAATTAGTCCAAGGAGCACATTCACTTCTGAGTGCTTTAGACTCTGTAGAGTATTGATGGTTAAGTGCCATATCTTGTTCTTTCCTACCATCAATATCTCCTTGAGCCATAGATCATTAAGCCTCCTTGGTACTACAGTGAGACAGTCAATCTGACTCTTCAAACTCTCATGATATAGCAGAGCATCACCAGCCTGTTCTCTAGAGACTTTCAGAAGCTCCAAGAATGCATCATCATGATAGACATTTGGGTTTGCAATTTCTTGTAGCTTGGCCTCAGTGACCACCTTCACTTCTACTGGCTTGGCACTCTTAGATATTGAGATTCGAGGCTTGTCAGATGGCATACTCCCCGCAACCACTGTGGTTGTAATAGACTGCCTTTGACCATCAGGAGTAGTGATGTGCACAGTTGGTAGAGTGACAACTGGTAGAGAAGTGGGAGGCTCATCAACTTTGTCCTTTCCTTTTCCAGGCACATGAGTAGTAGATTTCAAAGTTCTCTGATGGCCACCCTCAGTGATCTTGATGCGCTTTTCTAGTGGTCTCTCCCCCTTTGGATTTGAGTTCTTTGATATCCTCTTCTCCCCCTTAGGCTTGTTGACAGACACAGGGACTGTAGGAGACACCTTTGGAGTTGAAGATTCATCAGGAGGAGGGAGACCCATGTGCTTCATCATTGCAGACAACATTGATTGTTGATGCAGAAGAACATCAGTTGTGGTGGTGGCTTGAGTGTTCAACTGCTCAGTCAGAGTTGTCACAGTGTCTGTAAGATGAGCATTGGACTTGTGGAGAGAGACTACCTCCTTGTCAAGAGTATCCACTTTAATGAAGAGTTCATTGGACTTAAAACCAGATAGGGATTGATCCTTCAGTCTCTGCACTTCGAACCTTGACATCTCATGCACAGGAACCTCAGTGACCAGCTTGTCTCCATATTGATTTGCAAAGAGGGTCCTGAGCATGGCATTGGCATCAGTTGTCTGATCTGATAAGGATTGAAATTTGTGCCCCAGACCTGTGACAGCATCCTTGAGAATAGCCAAACCATTGTCCATCCTGGTGCAAGTAGCATTGCAGGTTCGAATGTCCTTGAGAACAGTCTCCAATTGAGGGAATTTAGCATCAAAAGTCCTCTTGATCTCATGCACCTCCTTGGTTGTAGCTGAACACACTTCATTAATTTCTGTCTTTAAGCCTTTACCAAGATAGTGTGCAGCCTTGAGAATGCCTTTATAGTTGTCATTCACTGCTTCAAACACATCAGTAGGGTTGAGAGATTTGGCATTGGACCCTAGTGAAGTGATGTACTCTTCTCTGAGATACTGGAGACCTTCTGAGAGAGGGATTGAATTGGTTCCTTGCAGCCAAGCATCGATATTCCCATCTCTCTCAGTTTCATCTATGATCTTCTCCTTCTGTAGCTCTACATCCTCTTTGTGACATAGGTGTATAGCTTCATAGTCTGGATTGGGCATGTTTGCAGTGAGAAGGTGCTGAGCAATTTTTGTGAACTCAGGGATCTGATCCACAACTAAGCTTTGAAGTGCTTCAACCGTCAATTGTGGTGGAACAGACCCTGATCCTGAAGCACTGTCATGTTGCACAGGCTTCAGCCATTGAGACAAAAAGTTAGAGCTAGAGCTAGGCTTGCTAGGCTCCTCAGTTACAGATGCAACTTCTGCAACCGGATGAACAGACTCTACTACTGTTGTCTCCACAGAAGTGGGATGAGTTACAACAGTAGTTGACACAGGCACAGAGTCTCTAGTAAGAACTAGTGAATCCTCTGTGTTTGTGATGGTGTCATTAGGATATGCCCCAGCATGCATTCCCTGACCATCCAAATGTGGTACCTGGGTGGTGAGCAAGGTGTCATGCACCAAGTCACTTGAATTCATTGGCTCATCAAAGGAAAAGAATTCTTGATGATCAATGCCTTGCTCCTCAATTGCTTGAGTTGCAGGCTTCAAAGAAATATGAGTGGTAGATTCTGAAAGAGAAGTGTGTTGTAGACAAGATTTTGGCAACTCCCCCTGAGAAATAGAGGGAGTTTCAGTTATGATGTGCTCTCCACTCAGTGTTGTGCCAGCCTTATCACTCCCTTGTGCTGACTCTTTACAGATAGGTGCATTGGGGAGGATGCTTGATTCTATAGATGCATCCTGTTGAGAGGATACATCTAGTGAGCTGTGTGCCCCTGATTTTACAACTTCAGCCATTTGAGTGACTGAAGAGGTGGTTTTAGACTTCTTCTTCTTCTTTAGGCTTATGATAGGTAACTCAGGTTTCTCACTTTCTAACCCTAGTTCTACAGCCAAGGCTGCTTCAGTTAAGATTTCTAAGGGTTCAGAAGCAACCTGTTTTCTCTTCTTTTTACTAACATCACCCTTTTGAGAGGATGATGCAGTTGGCTCTTTGCTGGATAGAGTGTTTGGCTGAGGGGGTTGGTTAGCAGGCCTTGGGCTAGCACTTTGTTCTCCTTGCTTAGGCTGTGCTAACTGTGATTTTGAATCAAATATTGGCATGTTGTGGGGGTAAGACCTAAACAAACCCTCCATGTGGGGAGTTATGCTAAGTCTTACATCCACATCATTCCTAGTCTCCAAATTACCAAAAATGAGTTTGGTCATGGACCTAGGATAGCCTATTTTACTCTTATCTACTCCAGGCAATTCAATCAATGAAGCATTTTTAAAGTTAAGTACTGATTGAATAAAGCGAGGAAAGAAAATTTCATTACCTCTCTTGGATGTGGTCTGACCAAGTCTCCCATAGAGTTCCTGTAGGATGAGAAGTCCAACATCTATCTTTCTCCCATGAGCCAAGGCATAGGCAAGCTGCTGCACGGGTGTACTAATCTGATCAAAGCTTGATTTCCGTGCAGTGAATACATGAAGGAGTGTAGCAAATACAAAGCTCCATTCTTTCCTCAAGAACTTCCTATTCAACTTTCCCAGCTTGATAGTATCAGAGTAGTTGATGAAGTCAAAGAATTCTTCCAACTCATCATTGGAGGCCAGAGCATCATACATCTCTTGCTGCATATCCAAGGCTTGATTCATGTCTGCAGTGGTGATAGTGATATCCTCTCCTTGAATCTTGCAGTGAACAATATAAGAAGTGATAGCATTCTCAAGAGCGATGACCTCCACAGTAGCAGTCCTCCAGAATTGTTCCAATAGATCTATGTACAGAGTTGGGTTGGCTGAGAGCGCACTCTTGATGTATGATTCAGACAACCACCGAACAAAGCACTTGAAATTAGCATTCGGTGCTTCCACATCACTGGTGATTGCAATGAAATTAGTTTGGGATGGTATGGTGAGTTTAGGGTTTGCCATTTGGGTAGAGAAGAAAAGAGAATTAGGATTGAAGAAGAAATTCGCAGTTAGGGTTTTTCAGAGGTTTCAGGAGTTGAGATGCTTGAGAAATCGAACGAAAAGAATTGAATAGTTGTGAAGTTGTATATGTATATATGAATGTCTTGAGTTGTCGATAGATAAGTGTTCTGTAGCGACAAGTCATTCGAGAAGTATGAAACAACTATTCGAGAAGTCAAGAAAGGCTTATTCGATATCTCAGGCAGTTTTTAACTCACAGCTGGCAGTGTTTTAACTCAGAAAATAATTCAAAGTTAAGAATATATTTTTATGAGTGAAATGAAGGTTTGAATATAAATCCAAAAAGCGATTAAGTGTCAGCGAAAAATCAGCCTTTTTCAAATGATTCGATAACTCAAATGCAGTATTCGAGAACTCTATTATTACAGAACTAAAATACTCTATTCGAGAACTCAAAGTGTGCTATTCGATTTCTCTAAAAGACACTATTCGAGAACTCAAGAGGGTTCTAGATAGGCCTATTTGAGAACTCGAGCCAAGACATAACAATGAACCATTCGAGAAGTCTGACTTATCGAACTATACTTTTCACTCATAAAATTCAATTTTCACTATCTTTTAAAATTTACCAGAAATATTCACTGAAGAATATTCTACTAAATTAAATAGTGATTTTCTCAAAATTTCACAGAAATTTCAAGCTAAAGATGTATGATTTTCAACATGTGCAGCATTGGAATATTTATACATCATACTCCAGCCAACACTTACTTTAAAAATATTGAGCATTTGATAAGGTAAGTATTTACTGCTACAACAATCTAGTTGATATATTCACTTAGCCAGAATTTGAAGAATTCAGCATTCCAATCTCACTAACCAACCTTGTGAAGGTGGCTTCATCTAGTGGCTTAGTGAATATGTCAGCTAGTTGTTTTTCTGTGGGAACATAATGTAACTCAATGGTTCCATTAGTTGCATGCTCCCTTATGAAATGATATCTGATGTCAATGTGCTTTGTCCTAGAATGATTGACAGGATTGGCAACTATAGAGATTGCACTTGTGTTGTCACACATGATAGGAATTCTTTCCAACACAAGTCCATAATCTCTAAGTTGGTTTCTAATCCAAAGCACTTGAGCACAGCAACTTCCAGCAGCTATGTATTCAGCTTCAGCTGTGGAAGTTGACACAGATTGTTGTTTCTTGCTGTACCAAGAGACTAACCTTTGTCCAAGAAACTGGCAGCTACCTGATGTGCTTTTCCTATCCACTCTGCATCCAGCATAATCAGCATCAGAATAACCAACCAGATTGAACCCTGTGTCCTTAGGATACCATAACCCCAAGTTTGGTGTGCCTTTCAGATATTTGAAGATCCTTTTTATTGCTATCATGTGTGATTCCTTTGGGTTTGATTGAAACCTTGCACATAAGCATGTAGCAAACATGATATCTGGCCTACTAGCAGTGAGGTAGAGTAGAGAACCAACCATGCCTCTGTAGATTGAGATATCTACCTTTTTGCCCTTAGCATCATCATCTAACTTGGTGGCAGTGGCCATGGGTGTCTTCGCAGGTGAACATTCTTCCAAATCAAATTTCTTCAGTAAATCTTTAATGTATTTGGTTTGGCTTATAAAAATGCCATCCTTCCTTTGACTAACTTGCAGTCCAAGAAAGAATGTTAATTCTCCCATCATACTCATCTCATATCTGCTTTGCATGAGTTTAGAGAATTTTTCACACAGCTTCTCATTTATAGAGCCAAATATGATATCATCCACATAGATTTGAACTAGGATAATATCATCATCATGTTTCTTGTAGAACAGTGTCTTGTCCAGTATGCCTCTAGTGAATTGATTCTCCAGTAGAAATTGTGATAGTGTGTCATACCATGCCCTAGGAGCTTGCTTGAGTCCATACAATGCTTTAAGTAATCTGTAGACAAAGTGGGGAAACTGTGGATCCTCAAAGCCAGGTGGTTGTTGCACATATACTTCTTCTTCCAACTCCCCATTCAGGAATGCACTCTTGACATCCATTTGATAGACCTTGAAATTAGAATGTGCAGCAAATGCCAAGAAAATTCTGATGGCTTCTAGTCTAGCAACAGGGGCAAAGGTCTCATCATAGTCAATACCTTCCTGTTGAGAGTATCCTTTTGCAACCAACCTTGCTTTGTTCCTTATGACTACACCATTTTCATCAACATTATTCCTTAGAACCCATTTAGTTCCAACAACGGTTCTATCCTTTGGTGCAGGCACTAGTTCCCATACTTTGCTCCTCTCAAATTGATTTAGCTCCTCTTGCATAGCAATTATCCAGTCAGGATCCAACAATGCATCATCAAGTTTCTTAGGCTCAACTTGGGATAGAAAGCAGCCATAGAGACATTCATTTATAGTTGCTCTCCTTGTCCTTACTCCTGCATTTGGATTTCCAATTATCTGATCTGCAGTGTGTGATCTATCCCATTTCCTTGTATGTTCAGATTGATTTCTCATCCTTGATGTTGCTTCATCATTTAGATCATGATCATCTACATTTCCTCCCCCTGTGAAGTTGTCACTCCTCACAGGTGTATCTTGGATGCTTGTTTCTTCATTGTTGGTTGACACAGGTTCTTCATTCACTTGAGTTTGTTGGATTATGAGTTCAGATTCACTTTCAATCTCCTCATCAGAATCATCTAGATTGTCAAACTTCAAGGGATCTTTATCTTCATCATTGGCTTCTTCTAATCCAGGTAGTTTGCTGTCATCAAATGTTACATCTGTGCTCTCCATTACTTTCTTTTGACAAATGACATAAACTTTGTATGCAATTCTTTCCATAGAATAGCCAAGAAAGATTCCTTCAAATGCCTTTGCATCAAACTTTCCAACATATTCTGAATTATCTTTTAGCACAAAGCACTTGCTTCCAAAAGTATGAACATACTTTAGAGTAGGCTTCTTTCCAGTCATCAAGTTGTAAGGTGTCTTTCCAGTGTTTTTGTTGATGAGGGTTCTGTTTTGGATGTAGCATGCAGTGCTCACAGCCTCAGCCCAAAAACATGTAGGCATCTTTGCATCAAGTAGCATTGTTCTAGCAGCCTCTATCAGAGTCCTATTCTTTCTCTCAACAACTCCATTTTGTTGTGGGGTCCTTGGAGCTGAGAATTGTTGAGAAATACCATTTTCTTTGCAGAATGCTCCAAGCATGGCATTTCTGAATTCTGTCCCATTATCACTTCTTAATGCAATCACACTTGCATTTATGGCCTTTGCTTCTTTGTCAACTTTCTTTATGTGCTCAATGATTACTTGTGGAGCCTCATCCTTTGATGCCAGAAATTCTACCCATGTATACCTTGTAAAATCATCAACCATCACTAGAGCATACTTCTTCCTTCCTAGTGACATAATATTGACAGGCCCAAACAAATCCATATGAATCAGTTGCAGGGGCTTGGTTATAGATGTCACTGTTTTTGACTTGTGGCTTGATCTTTTCATTTTTCCCTTTTGACACGCCTCACACACTCCTTCTTGACAGAATTCAAGTGTGGGCATGCCTCTCACTAACTCCCTTTTGACTAGGGAATTAATGGCTTTGAAGTTCAGGTGTGATAGCTTCTTGTGCCACAGCCAACTGTCTTCATTTGATGCTTTTGAGTAGAAGCAACAAATTGTGTCCTTGCTTGCAGAGTCCATATTGGCTACAAACAGGCTTCCTTTCCTTACTCCAGACAGAGCAAAATCACCAGTCTTCTTGTGGGTGATCAAACATTCATCTTTGTCAAAGTTCACTTTGAAGCCTCTGTCAGTGAATTGACCAACACTCAGTAGATTATGCTTGAGCCCCTTGACCAGTGCTACATTCTCAATGATGACATTTCCAATTTCCAACTTGCCATATCCCAGTGTGTTGCCAATGCTGTCATCTCCAAAAGCAACCATTGGGCCAGCCTTTTCCTCATACTGTGATAGCAGGGCCATATCACCAGTCATATGATTTGAGCATCCACTGTCCAAAATCCACATGACCTTCTTTTTACTTTCTTTGCCCTGCAAACACAAAAGTATTACTTCTCCTTTGGTACCCAAACGAGTTTGGGTCCATGTGACTTAGTGACAGTTTTATCAAAATCAGCATGCTTATTAGTTTTCTTGATGTTGGTCTTCTTGTCACTGTTGGGAGTCTTAGAATCAGGGTTCTTAGACTTAGGTGACAGAGGTACCTTCCTAACTTTAGGAGGACTTGAAGACTTTGTCCTTGTGTAGTGTGTGTGAACATTATGATTGATACAGCCCTCCATGAATTGTCTTCTCAAATTAAAACAACTAGTCATCACATTCATGTTACATGGCATACAATCAAGTTTATCACAGAAAGGAGAGTCTCTATGTCTTAAAGGCACAGAGCAATCATAGAAGGGTTTAGCAACACTACCAGATGGTTTCTTGCAAGCATGAGTCAAATGATTAGAGCTAAAACAGTTTTGACAAACTTTCCTAGGGGCATTTGGCACATAAGCATAGTTGTTATCTTTGTTAATCCCTAATTTGCCATTCCTGTTTGGTCTCTTATTAGTCACTTTCTTCTTAGTCTCATAATTTCCAGCTGAAACAAAATTTACAGATTTCCCAAGTCTAGGTCTACCTCCTACTGGCTCCTTGGCTTTGGTTTTGACATTCTTACTCTCAGAGGATGCTTGTTGTTCATTTGATTGTGCCTCATCTTCATCCTCCAACATTTGCTTGATGAGTAAGGCATCCTCATCAATCTCAAGTGTTGGTGTTTTAAATATTGGATTCTCAGTCTTTTTCAAAATCTGAGGCACCTCCTCTTGAACAACAATGTCATCTTCAATGACTGCATAGCCTTTCCTCTGTTTAAGAGTGTCATAATCAAGTCCAATGGCAGCCTTAGGTCTAGCTAGATTTTTCTCATGATAAGACTGCAATAGACTAGAGGAATTCTTAAATGTTTTCAACTTAAATTCATTTTCAGCTAATTCATCCCTAAGAGCTTTCTCAACTTGACTAGCACATAGAACTTTATTCTTTAGATACTCAATCTCTTGTTTAAGATTTTCTATTTGCACAGTAGTTAGCTCTAGTTCCTCATTTCTCTTATTTAACAGTTCATTCCTAGTAGACAGTTTAGCAATTTCTTCATTAGCAGCAGTCATACTAGTATGAATGTTAAACATCTCAACGGATAGTTGTTCAACCAAAGATTTATATTCAGAAACAGACAAGTCTATGGTAGTGAGAGATGGTACCTGTGAGTCTGATGCAGATGGTTCTTCCTTGGAATTGGCCATCAAGGCATAGTTGCAGAATTCTTGTTCTTCCCCATCACTGTCAGAATCATCCCAACACTTCCCTTCAGCTATGTAAGCCTTACCTGGTGTCTGCTTCTTTAGAAGGGCCTCATACTTAGCTTCAAGCTCAAGAAACTCCTTATCCTTCTTTTTAGGCTTCTTGCATTCACTGGCAAAATGCCCTAGGTCATTGCATCTGTAACATCTTACAGATGACCTATCCACATAGCCGGTTTTGAATCTGTTCTTGTTTGTTTTCATAGGTGCCTTGCTCTTGTTGAATGAATGATTTTGAGGTCTAGGCTTGAAGGGCTGATTCCTCTTGAATCTGATGTTTGGGAATTTTCTAGCCATAAAAGCATATGATGTATTTTCCATGCCATCCAGCTCTTCAAGAGTGTAGAACTCATCTTCTTCCTTGTCATCAGCAGGTTCAGTCACTACTTCCTCAGTTTCTTCATCATCTACTATCTCTTCTATTCTCAGCTGACTTGTAGATGCTTCCAGATCTTGAATAGATTTGTTGACAATCAAGGCACAGGATGTGTTTATCATTCTGCCTTGGTTAGCTTGGATAGCCCTCTTTTGAAGCAACTCAAGCTCGTGTGTCTTTAAAACCCCATAGAGCACATCATACGTGACTTTGTTCAAATCTCTTTCCCTTAGAGATATGACCCTTTGCTCTAGATGGTTTGGTGACGATAGTAGAAACTTCATATTTAATTCCTTAGTGCTGTAAACCTTCCCATTCATTTGGAGCTCAGTCACCAGCTTGTGAAATCTTTCAAACATATCAGTGATACTTTCCTTGGGCTGTGCCATGAACGCCTCATACTGTGTGACCAGTATCTGTTTCTTATTTTCTCTTACCTCCTCTGTCCCTTCACATAACACCTCGATGTGATTCCACATGTCCTTGGCTGATCTGCATGATGCTACGTTGGCAAACATCGACATATCCAAGGAGTCTATGATTAACAACATGAGGTGGCTGTCTAGGGCAATCTTTTCCTTCTCTGAGTCCGTCCATTTGGATGGCTCTTTTGGAACGTATGATCTAGGAATGACTACTGCGCCCACTGTGGATTCAGCAACTTCTTGTTGTGGTATGAATGGACCATTCTTGAGAATGTCAGGGTAGAGAGGATTGGCAGCTTTGATGAACAACAGCATTTTTATTTTCCAGAGGTTGTAATTCTCTTTGTCGAACTTAGGGACCTTTACCGTACCTGTAGTCTTTGGTGTATTCGAACTCATGATCGTTTTCTGTTTAGATTAAACAGCCTGCTCTGATACCACTTGTTGAGTATTGAATACAGTAAAAGAATACAGAGGGGGGGGTGAATGGATTCTTGAATTTTTCTTAGGTTTTGAATCTTTGCAGCAAGATAAGTGATGAGTGTGTGAGATATGAAGATGCGGATAATTAAACACAAACACAACACAATATCACTTTAATCTAATATTTTATTAGATAAAGATTTTGCTACAATCTGTGAATACAAATGATAGTATTCTCAGCTTCGTTTTTCTCAGAGAGATATTTTCTGGATATTTTTGAGAAACTTCAAAACCTTAACAGCTAAGGAAGTGAGGCTGTATCCTTATAGACATGGATACACCCACTTGCTACAAATGAGGTAGGTAAAACAAAAGCACTTTCCAGTCTGTCTATCTCATTTTAGTAAGAGTCCAAACGGCTACAGATTTGACTTTGAAAAGCCTGTTTAGATCCACTTCTTCAGCTCCTTGTCCCTTGTCTTATCTCTCCAAGCTTCTTTGTAGGCTTTCCAGCATGCTTTATAGGATAGAGTCAAATAAAGTGTGCTGGCTTGTTGCAGGTTTCTGACTTGTACAATTCTTCAGTATTTTGTCCTCAAGAATGTATTCGAGAAGTGACTAAGTGAGTGATTCGAGAACTGGAGTTGACTTGATCGATAACTCTGAGTTCTCGAATAGTGTTATCTTGACATATCGAATCACTTCTCGAATAGCTCTTTTCTCTGGGACTCCTTGAGATATCGAATAGAGCATTTTGACATATCGAATCCCTGAGATATCGAATAGAGCATTTTGACATATCGAATCCCTGAGATATCGAATAGAACATTTTGACATATCGAATCCCTGAGATATCGAATAGCATATTGAGAGATATCGAATAGTGTCTTCTGAGATATCGAACTCCAGATTTCTCGAATGCTAGACTTCTCGAATAGACAAATGTACTTCTCGAATTGGTACTTAGGCAAATTCTTCATTTCTTCAAATCCCAACTGTGATTATTTGGCAGTCTTTATCTCCTTGCTTGAGGCATGAACCTTGGAACTTCTTTCAAGCATTATTCTTGACTTTATAATTACAGTAACACAACTAGAATTTGATGCCTATTACAAGTACAGAACAAATAGAAACTCTACAACTAGAGGTTCCCTCAGTTAAGAGGTCATGTAGGTAATGCATAGCATTACACATACTTAGGCTTGTTATTAGAGGTATTCAGGCATGCCTCTGTGACTAACAGAATGCTTTAACCCCACAGTGATGGGAATGAGGTAGAAAAATTTGAGTTGGAACGTATCCATAGAACATTGATTATAAGAAATTATTATTATCAGAAAAGGCCAATGAGGTTGCCGACAGTCTAAGTATAAAGGAATAATTACAAATGTTCATACCGAAGAAACAAAATAATATTTGGAAAGACCTTGAAGGTCATATCGGAGTGGAGGAATTTACATTCCTTTTGATGATTGTGCAAGAATCGAAGGTAATAATAGTTTAAGTAAAGATTCGATTCCTGATGGAGTCTTAAGCATATTACGTACCTTAGAAGGTCCCGTTTTGAGGCAAGCCAGGACCGTGATACAAAATTGATGAAGTAAACCGTTAAGTTTCCAGTCTTTTATGGAAGCTGCATGAGTGATAGTTTCATCAACCTGACATAGCTGCGATGCTTGAAACCCTTCTGCAATTTTATCTACTTCATGTAATATCTACATCAAGTTCAGGAAGTGTTCCTTGTAGATAAGGAATAGTGATTACTTTGTCTCCCTAAAGGATTAAAACCCGTATGGTTAGCTATTAACGCACTACGTAAACAACAAGCGATGATGATTCGTCTAAGAAAGTAGATGACAACGTAAAGTTAAAGAAAGTGCTGCTATTAATGAGCTAAATGGCATGTTGATGAATGATAAGCAAGTTTGGTTTAGTGTACTTCTGCGTAAACAAGATAGAGAATATGAGGTTGATGATTCATGATGCTAAATGTATTCCCATGGAAAGAATTAATGAGACTTGGAGGGAAGTACAGTTGAGCCCGAGACTTATTGGGCCACCTGAGAGTTTAAAAGTGTTCGGAAAGTGGTATTCGAGCCAGCCTTACCCCTTAAACTTATAGCATGATCGTAGCGTGTTTCATGTGGCAAGGCTACACCAGTAAAATGTAGATGCTCGATAGATGATAAGAGTACGAGTAGGTAGATATACGACCTAGTCTGACTTACGAAGAACAACCTGTGGAAAATCACGGGTAGAAAAGAACAAGTGATGAGAAATAAGGTCGGCGGAAGTAGATTATATTGGATCTAAGCTAAAGGGACCGGCCAGATTCATTTCGGAAAGTTTAAATTGGAATAATGTGATGATTATAGAGTAAATGTGACGGGATACCAATAAGGAGGTACCAAGTGCAAAAGATGTCTCAATAAAGAGATGAAGGTGGAAGTAAATAACAGAAGTAAATAAGGATCAAATAATAAGAAGGATGTGATTGATAAAGAAAAGATGGGGAAGATAATTATGGAATGTGAAGCAAGGAATGTCATGAATGGATTAATAAATGGGTTTTCTGATGAATTCTCGGGATGACAACCTGATAGTGTTAATATTATAGATATGAAAAAGCTAGTAGCGTGACATGGAATGTTAGTAACAATGGTGTCAAGCGAGAAACTAAGATTTAACCTGAGAGGTTCAAAGATTTTCCAAAAGTAAGTGTTGCTAAGGTTGAACCAGAGTACAGGTCCAGAGAATAGTGGACAAAGCAGCAAGATATGTTGACACGTGAGGTTACGATCAAATAGTATTGGATATAATTATGATTAATTTCTTCCTTAATGAACCTCTATAGTTCAGAGGTAAATTCTGAGTATGATATTTTGCAATCATGTAAACTTTCTATAATCCTTTAGAATTATTTTCTTTTCTTCTCTTTTATTCATCTTCTTTATGAATTGAGAAGAACAACCCTTTAAGGAGGGGAGGTACTGCTACGTGACTATCTGTCTATGTGATAGAAGTCTAAGTGGAATACCATAACTTGTTTAATTGCTTGTCAAGTACTAAAGACTGGCTCCCTTCTGTACTAACTATGCAATATAACAAATGTTCAATTGATCATAGTGATCTCTCTATAAATCTTTCCACTTCTCTATATTGATCGAGATTGCGAAGATTAAAGCGATGAGGAAATGCACAGTACGAGCGAGGTTACCTCCGAATTCGCAGGGTGATAGTGATACCAATGTTACTGCAGGTATCAATAAGGATAAGATTGAGTAAGAGTATAACCCGGATAGTGTGTTGTACGAAAAGTAGCAACGTTGATGGAAAAAGGATACAGTATGGATTGTAGCACTAGAAGATGTGCTGAGGAAGGGTGGAACGACTAAGAATTGACCGGGAAGTTGAAAGGTGAAACGACAGTTAAGAGACTCTTGTTTTCTACCTAATTTCGGGACGGAATCCTTTTAAGGAGGGGAGACTGTAAGAACTCAAATTTTCGGTAGAATTAAAACTTTTCTTATTATGATTAAGTGCATAAGTGAATGGTGATTCCAAAGAATAGTGGTTGTAAGAAATGGATATTGCTTTGGATAATGATCCCGATACATAGGTGTAATTTTTAGAATAGAGTAATTCCATGGTTGAGGACATAGATAAGAATAATCTATCGTCCAGGGAATGAGCTGATGGACCCCTAGAGGGGAAATGAGAAGTGAGTTAGTGTAATAACCTTAAATTTCTGGATTTGAGAGAATATTTCACCTTTTGATGAAAAGTGTTTTTTTCATATGTGAATAGTAATTTTGTAAGTTGGAAAACTTTTCATGCCACCCTATGTACGAGACGTGGTATGGATGTTTCGAAGTCATATTAGTAATCCACGGAGTAAATAAGTGTATGTAAAGACGATCGGAATTCAGAAATTCCTATTTTAATTTTGGTGTAATATTTGACCGAGCAGTGAATTATATATTATTATATTGAAGAAATGAGATATTAAATTTGGGGAAATTGAGGATTTAATATTTTGGAATTTTATTATATTGGATTTGAGAATTTAGAATGAAAAGCACCGAGGCAGCGAAGCGAACATTCTAGAAACCGCTGAAACGTTATAACGAGATTAAGCGATAAAGCGAATGAATCATGGATAATGGATTGAGTTCATATCAAGATTAATTATCCTACATGATCATTAAGAGAATTATATCCAAGGGATTTACAAGAGACAAACCACTGAGGCGATCACAGAATTCAATCGGTGAGTCAAACGACTAAAGAACTTTGCATAAAGCCCAAACAAAAAGCCCAAGAGCTTGGTAAAGGCCCAAGTTTTGGCCCAACTACAAGACAAAGAGTTATGTGAAGATATTTAAGAGTAGAAGCCCCTTGGTGCAATAATAAAATGGAAGGAAGGACTTGGATGCAATAACCATGAAGCTAAGGACTATCCTGCAATTATGGTTGGATAAAGGTAATCTAAATGGACCAATTGGAAGGTTCCACCACATGAAGATAAGATGAGGTTGAATAAGAAGATAACTACATGTATTATTCAAGAAAAAGAGAAAGCAAAAACACCACCATTCATTCCTTTACATTCGGTTTTTAAGAAAAAAGAAGAAGATAATGAATAGTAAATTTTTGCAACTCAAGTTCTAGCCAACCACAATTCATGATCTATAGCTTAAATCAAAGCTTGAAGGAAATTAGGAAGACCCACCAAGTTTGAGAGCAAGAAATTAAGTGGAAGATTTTCATTTTAATTTTACAAGATTCATTGTTCTTGGATGAATAGTAATTTTATGATTTTCATGTTTTGTTTTCTTGATGATATAGCTCCCAAAGGATGTTCTAAGCAAGATTCAAGACTTGTAAGGCTTTGCTAGCACTCTTAAGCTTTGAATAGAGGTATAACACTTGAACCCCCTTGGTTAGATTATGAGTTTTAATGGAGTTTTGGATGAGTGTTTGAATTATAGGAATGTTTAGAGCACTAGAGCTATGTATGAGTTTTGTTAGATGTTAAAATATGTTGCATGGCTCCAAGACCTGTTTAGACAGTGAGGGAGACAATGAATAGTGTCCATGAGTGTTGATGGTGGATTGGATGATTATTTGGAGGGTTTTGATTTTGGAAATGTCCGAGTTATAGCCGTCGTAATGGCGAAATTTCATTAACCCTTAAAAATGGAGCATGTTCGAACCAAAACGTTTCTGACCAAGTTGAACACTCGACCCATGCTTGTAGGTCTTGAATCATAGATCGTTTTGGCGAAAGAATCGAAACATTCCGACTTACGGTTTAGGAGTTATGGTCAAATTACTAAAATTGGTTCAGAACCGTAAGTAAAAGTTCGTAACTTCAATTGAACCCTCGTAAAGCATGATTCTCAGTGGCGAATCTTGGTAAATAAATACTAGAGGTCATAAGGAAGGTATGAAAGAAAACCACATGTCAAACAGATCATTTTCCGATTTTATAAAAATGTTTGAATCGAAGTTAAACGCGAACGAACCCCTAAAAACCCGCTTGGTTATAACTTTGGTAAAACACTTAGAAAATGAACGATAAAACTCGAGGTATAATCTCGGTTCGTAATCGATCGACTTTAGAACTTATACGACTTAAGTATATACCGAGTGTGGGTATGATGACATGTCGTAATAACGAACAAATGTCGGATCGTATCAGTAATAAAAAGAGTTACACTAAAAGGTGTATAACGAGATAATTCGAAAACATGTTTTGATTTAAGTAAAGTTTATACCTAGACTTTTAAAACATGATAAGTGGTTAATCTAGAATGTTCTAATTGTTTTTAGATCACCGAGCAGACCCAGGACACGCTTACTCCACCCACACCCGATTACCAGGCAAGTATTCAAAACTTTGAACCTGTTGTGATAATATATATATGTGATTGCCATCTTACATATGCCATAGCATGCATGCCTATTGTCAAATTATATTATGATACCTGTTCCCTGAATTGATATTGGCTTATAGACTAGATACGAATTATCAGTTATAAGCCGGATTGTTTTGATAAGACCCTTAACGAAGGTCATATGATATTCATTCTTAAATATAGACCGGGAGTCGGTATTTTGAGATATAGATAGTCGTGGAAACCCGGAGGGATTCCAACGGCAGATTATTATTTATCTTGAGGAATGTTATTATTAAACATTATTTATATTTCCATAAAGTATCAATTACTTGGAAATATTTCGAGGAATGTTATTCGAGTATTATCTCAGTCGAGAAATATTAAATGAATGTTAGTTTCGAATATTCATTTAGAGTTGATTATTTATTGAATATTATTTTGATATTCATTAGAATGTTATTTATTAAATGAATATTACTTTCGAATATTCATTTAAGGTTTATATACTTGATGAATATTATTTTAAAATATTCATTGGAAGTTCTATTTACTTAAGGAAGATTATTTCGATTATTCCTTTAATGTTTTGATTACTAAAGGAATATTATTTGGATATTCATTTAGAAGATTTTTATTAAATGAATATTATTTTCAAATATTCATTTAAAGTTTGACTCATTTATTGAAAATTATATTAAATACTTATTGGAGTCTAGGTATTAATGAATATTATTTTGAATATTCATTTAAGGAGTGATTTATTTAGTAAATAATTCTATATATTCATTCGAGGATTACTTACGAGCAATATTATGATTTAATAATATTCCGTAATTATTATGGAGTTAATAAATATTCTTGGAATATTTATTTAATTCTTTTAAATTCTTTTAAAATGATTTATATTATTTGGAGATTTTCTTTCACCTCCAAATATTATGAAAATATTTCGGAGTATTTTTACGACTATTTTATCAAGGAAAGGTTCCCAACTCTTTTTATTTTCATTTAAATCTATCTTAAAAGGATTTAAATGCTCGCTCAAACTTCCATATTATAGGGGAACCTACTTGAGCAAGGTTATTTATCTTGTTGACTTCCCGGTCATAATTTATCCTGTTCACTCGCAACTTGGTTGCTATGGACTCATTAAGTCTGTGTGTCCCTTCTCATCATTCGAGGGGTAAGATTGTTGGAACAAGTTGATATCCATTAACAAGAAAATGCTTGGGAAATGTTGGTGAATTTTCCTTTCCAACTAGATACGACTACTTTGTGGAGTCTTATCAACAAGTATTTCACTTGGGGAAAGGGAGGACAAACTCTACGCTTCAATGCTGTGGATTTATTCGAACTAGGAGTCGTGTGTAAGAGGCCGCGTCGCGCGGTCCATTACAAGGCCTAACCATTGGCCAGGGAGTTACTATTAAAGACAATCGACAAGTGGAGCCACCAGTTCTTCCTTCTACCGGCAGTAAACTATATTGGGCTGTACGATCCCCGACTGATCATCAGGGAGTGGGACAGCTGGCGCGTGATAACTCCAGTATTGGTTCATCTCCCAAATTGGGAATTCCCTGCAACACGTATCGAAGAGACTTCTTTCAGGTTGACGGTGTCTTCCGCAACACGTATCGAAGAGACTTCTTTCAGGTTGTAGGACTTCGAAAAATGTTAATAACTGGAATTGCAATTTTTTTCCTTGCAAGTTCCTCTTTATATGATAATTGTTAATATCTGGCTTATCTTCGACATAGCAGATATTCCCACCTATATATGTATTTTTAGTTACCTCGTAACTTCATCGTTCATGTTATCCTTGCATCATTTCCATAAATGCATGGCATATGGTTTGAAATATAGTTTTGAACTGTTATATATTATCGTTCAGTTAAATATTATTGTTGGTGGGCTATTGCTCACCCTTGCTTTATTATTATATCACAACAGCTAGACCAGATGACTCGCACAAGGCGCACTCGACGCTGGCGAGGACGATGAGACTACCAGAGCCGAAGAGAAAGCTATTGGTAGGATAGATTTATTCTTTCAGTACCAAGTATATGGTTTAGTATGACTTATGCAAGTGGATGGCAAAGAGTATGTATTCATATTGAAATTCTTTTGGATTGTAAGAACTCATAATGTGTTTAATAGAATTTGATTGTTACTCTGATTTCATCTCTGGGACTATAACGGGTGTGTTTTATATTGTTGTGTTGGGTCATAAAGATGTAAATTATTTTATATTGAGGTAAGTTCAAGTATTGTGGACAGAATTGGAGACCGTAATGACCGGATCCCGGACCCCGGATCTTGGGTGTTACATCAATATTTTCGTAATTAATTTTAAGGGTGTTTAACAGCTCAGCAATAAGAGTCAAATAAGGATATTACTCCTACAAGGAGTAGCCTCCAAGGCACCCAATTCAACATGGAAATAGACTCCTACAAGGAAGGAGTCTAGAACCTTCCTCAAGGAGGTGGCTTGTCTATCAAGTCTCCTAACCATACTCTAAATCTTAGGCTCCCAACGTCTATATAAGGGCCCGATCCCTCATTCTCAGAACTACATTTTTGGGCAGAGCTCAATACGTCATCCACGACGTTTTAGGCTTAATCCTCGAATAAGGACATACAAGCCACTACGTCCTTGGTGTGGCCTTGCCGCCACAGCCCCGAGGGCATCACCAAGAACTAAGTTTTTGATTTGACTATCTAGAAATACAGAGATACGTAGGCAACTTGTGAGAACCGTTTAGTCTCGAACGCAAGAACAACCATTAAAGCTTGAAGCTCACCAACCCTAGTATTAAATACGCACGAACCCTAGTAGCAATTCCATAACCTAGTTTTGTTCCACAACAACAACTAAAATACATAGTCAAAGAGTCTTTTCACTCTACTACTAATCCCCCCAGCTTCAGCTCCCTTCCACTTCATCCACTCTAAGCTCCCATGGGATTGCCCACATATATATTTACATTTGTTAGGTCACAAGGCATGCTGAATAATATGCCCATGTGTGTATAACCTGAGATCTTAAAGATAATTGATTAGCAATTACACAAACACATGTAGGTAAGAAATGGGATGTACCATCTGGCCGGTTCTTAGTCCAAAGCAGCTGCATTTTATATGCTTGTTCACCTGGACTATAATGTTTTTATTCAGATTGAATTTGTTTATGAGCTCTTCTTCTTTACAATCCAAGTAAGAGCGACTAATTGAATAAATCATTTCTTCATAGTGGTGATAACTTTTTATAGTATGAAAAAGTGAGGGGATTCATTTACCTGTTCTTTAGAAGAAAGATACTTCTTACAGTCCTCGGGCAGGATCAATGCAAAAAAATTCCTTGAAATCTGCTAGGTTTTTCTTGCTATTGGGAGGGACCTCCTTCTATCACTTGATATTGGTACATCCAGTGTCATTTCAAATGAAATTAATTATAAATTAAAACATTAGATACAAATTGAAAGATGTAACTAAAAACGTATGATTCAGATGTACCAGATCAGTTGAGAAGAAAATGTTCAGACAAGATATTAACAGCAAAAATTCATAAGTGGATACACGCATATTAAATTAACATAATCATCACCTCATAGGGAACAATAGCCAAGCTATCAGCATGCACTTAATTGTTTGAGGCCATTGTAATGAAAGTGGAAGCTTTATATTGGAGATAGAAAACATCTGACTATGAAGGAGCAAAAAGATTGTAGATGAATGTGAGGAAAAATGGTGGATAAAGGCTAGTATATATAGCTGAATAAGGGAAGGGTGTACGTGTGTAAGGCCACGAAAAAATAGAAAAAACTAGGTTTTCACTAAAACGCATGAGGAAACAAATATATCCATCAAAATAGGAAAGAAATATTTGTTTTTAACAAAAATGCCTTTATTAAAAATCTCACAAGAGATAAATGTATAAACATAGTTTTTCCTAGTAATTATATGATGACGGTGATTTGAAATTTAAATAAAGAAATATATCTTTAGATGGTAATTCGTTGAGAGATTGAGCTCATGGTTAAAAATTACTTATCAACTAGGTTAAATGATAGATGTTTTGTGAATGGTCCCAATTTTATGAAAATTATACATATAATATTTTCGTTTTCTATGTCTATCATTAAGTATTCAAAAATAGGATTCTTTTTAATCTTCTCTCAATATGATTTATTCTTGAGTTGAAATTGAGACCAATTTTTTTTTTTTTACTTTATACATTGTTTTAATAGTTTCATCCTAACATTGATATTATACCCCAATCAAGTAGTTTCATTTTAAATTTTTCTTTCTAAATTTTATGAGAATATAACTTTTTCAAAAATTTGGGAAATTCAAGGAGTAAAATACCTGTAGGTTCTCGGTAAACTTTCAATACAGAAAATTAATAGCGGTATTAACGATAATCACTGAAAACTAAATACATATTCCCTCTGTCCCTCCCGTTTATTTAAATTTTTTTAAATTATAAATGATTTATAGAACTATACTCTATACACAAGCGTGCAACCTATAAAAAATGGTAAAGAAATTAGAGGAACGAGAGTAATTACATACACATCTTTTAACTCTCCATTTCACCATGCACTTGGGCTACTAGGGATGTTTATAAGAACCCAACAGCCCAAAATCCAGTACAATCCAATCCGAAAAGAAGCCTAAAAGCCCAACATTCCGTCCTGGCCTACGAGCCTTATACGGGCCTCCTATTCTTTTTTAATCAAATTTGGCGCGGCCTTAAGCCCGGATAAAAGCCCGAGATTTTTAAAAGCCCAGTTCAGCCCGAATAAAAGCGAGCATACAATTCCAATTTTTAATATATAAAATCCGTATATATATAAGTATAATATTTTTAAAAGAGTTCCAAAATATTAATATATTAATTAAAAAACACATTTTGGCCCAATCTCGACCAATGTGCGGGCTTAAAACGATCCTCCGAGCAAGCCCCACTCTAACACGATTCTAAAAAAAATTGCTGTTTTTAAAACCAGGATAAAGCCATGCCTACGTGAATTTTTGTACACATGTGATAGTCACCCCATGATAGTTTAGTTAGTCACCATCACAACCACCACACCAACTCGATACCTCTACAACCGCCACCAAAATTAGAGGCAAATTATTGTAATTTAGACTATTGCTATGGCAACAAAATTTCCAAAATCACTTTGAATTCATCAAAAAAATTATTTTAAAAGAAACATGAGACATTATATTTTCATGATTAAATGATTTATTGTATTAGTATATTTTTTTTGACTATGTTGGCTTATATGCCTTACAATTTAGTATCCGTTCTAAGATAATTCTCGGGGTGAGCGAGAGTCGAACTCATGACCTGGGACAACAGAGGATACACCCTTTACCACTTGGGCTATCCAATCGCGTAAATTTAGTATGTTTTATAAATCAGCAAATATAATTATTTAAAGCAGGTTGTACGAGTAGCATTTGGTTAAAATGAGTATATAGGGCGGAGTTCATGGTGATGTGTCTCCAATTTTGACCGCTTTAAGTTGGATTCTTTGGAGCAATTGTGTTAAGACCCTGTATTAATATATATATCATTTTTGATTGATGTAACAACATTCTCCCAATAATATTACCCTTTATCCACCTCTTTGTACTCACAAATATATTTTAAGATTCTAGAGAATTTTTCTTTCATTATTTGTGGATCAATTAAAATTCGATAATAATTTGGAGTGGTATAAATAAAACACTAGTTTTCTGACATATAAAATAAATGAAAGTTGAAAATTTTAAAAAATGTGAAGTTTTTTTGTGGAATCATTTTTTATAAATTTAAATGTATGTTGAAGATTGGAATTAATATTACTAAGAAAATAACAAGCATCATATGCATATCTACAAATGAAGATTAATGGGATGCCTTCCAAGAATAAAAGTTTGTAAACTAGGTCATCTCAAAGAACATTTTCTTTCACATTGTAAAGTACAACTAAAATATATACATAGTCAAAGAGTGTTTTCACTGTACTACTATCCCCCCCAAGCTTCAGCTCCCTTCCACTTCATTCACTCTAAGCTCCCATGGGATTGCCTGCATATATATTTACATTTGTTAGGTCACAAGGCACGCTGGATAATGTGCCCATGTGTGTATAACCTGAGATCTTTAAGATAATTGATAAGCAATTACACAAACACATGTACATGTAGGTAAGATATGAGATGTACCATCTGGCCGGTTCTTAGTCCAAAGCAGCTGCAGTTTTATCTGCTTTGCAGTCCAGGTAAGAGCGACTTCTACTTGTGCTCGGTCCAGCCTCCTGCACATGTAAGGGAGGAGTTCAATATCCAAATAAATAGATCTATATAGGTTTAACTAATTATTAACACACAATAAGATGATACTTTTGTTGTAACTAGAACATGCAAACCCTATTTATATAATTCATTATATGTATTACACCATGTGTCATATTTAAATTACAATGTGCGAGGCAAGATACATTATAACTGGAAAAAGAAATGATTGAGCACAATATTCAAATTACCTCAAGGTTTTTTTGAGTTCTTTTCTCTTGTGATTTACGAGGCATGAATCCAAACTTAACATAAAATGTTAACTCCTTGAGTGATCGTAATTTCATATTTGCGTGATTAAAGTGCTGCAACATGGAACATGAAATTCATATTTAAGAGGAAATTACTAGTGCATTGTTAAACCTTGAAGCCTAAAATAGGGTAGGTAAGATAAAACTATCAGAAAAGAAGCCCTAAAGCCCTATATGCGTGCTGGCCTACGAGCATTATACGGGCCTTCTATTCTTTTTAATCAAATTTGGCACGACCTTAAGCCTGGACAAAAGCCCAAATTTTAAAAAGATGAGAGGCCCAAATAAAAGCCCGCATACAATTCCGATTTTTAATATACAAAATCCAATATATATATATATATATATATATATATATATATATATTGTTAGGAATAATTCATAAGTTGTGATGTTAAGAATAGAATTTTGCTAATACTTCTTGTATATCCTGATCTTATAAAGGATTTAGCACTTTGTTTAGGATATATGTGTTAAACAGTAATCTGTAGAATTTAGTCAGGAACAGTGCGTCAGAGACTACATGTCAGGAACAGTGTATCGGGGACTATATGTCAGGAACAGAGGAGCAGATCCTGATACATTAAGTCAGATCCTGATCAAATACTGATGGGATAATCAGATCCTGATGCAATGGGAAATCCTGATATCAGTCATGTTACTGATGATGTCAGTCGTGTTACTGATGATGTCATTATGGATGCTACAGTAACTGGCAAGTGCTATAAAACAGGATCTTTGTTTTGGAAAACAAGCAAGAAGATATCGTGAAGGAAACGAATTCTCTGTTGATGGAAACTAATCAACTAAACGGCAGAACATTGTCATAGATAGATTATAATTCTGTTATTAGTTGATAGGTAGCATTATAAATACTCTCTCTATATCATTGTAAACGGAGTTCGTGCGTAAGTGAACAAGTGAGTTCATAAGATTTGTATTCGAGAGTTCGAAACAAACAGAGAGAGAGATTTATATTGTCAGCAGCTGCTAAAGGTATTATACACCTTTGGTAGAGTTTGTATTTGATTATTTTAATACAAACAAAGGTTGATTCATTCGTTTATTCTTGTTTATATAATCAAGCAAAAATCAGACACGATTATATAACTTGTATTCAACCCCCCCTTCTACAAGTTATTCGAGTTAACATATATATATATATATATATATATATATATATGGGGCTACTCCAATACAAACCTCCTTAAAATACAAACCTACAAACCAAGCATAATCTAATATTTCAAGCTAATCTAATGACCAAACTAGGGGTACCCCAATACAAAAAACGTTTAAAATACTTGGCTCTATCCAACAAAAAAAAAATAAAAAAAAAAATCACTGTTCACGTGATGATGTGGCAGTGGATTTCACTGGTTAACGGTGCTTCGCACCTTCTTGTACGGCGCTTCGCGCCTTTATCATTCTAAAGTTGTAAGGAATGGCAATCAATGGTAAAGGCAATAGTCGATTGACGGGTGTGTCGAGAGCCTTCGGCCCTCATGACTACCTAACTCATCCGTTTACTGTCTTAAATGCTTCGCATTTCCACGGCAAGATTTTTTTTTTGTTGGATAGAGCCAATTATTTTAAGCATTTTTTGTGAAGGTACCCTTAGCGGGAACCTTAGAATAGATGAAATATAATTAATTTAGTGTTGGTTTGTAGGTTTGTATTTTAAAAGTGGTTTGTATTTGAGCACTTACCTATATATATACATACACATATATATATATATATATATATATATATATATATATAAGTATAATACTTTTAAAAGTGTTCAAAAATATTAATATTTTTAAAAGTTTTCAAAAATATTAATATTTTAATTAAAAAAACACATTTTGGCCAAATCTCGACCAATGTGCGCGCTTAAAACGGTCCCCGGAGCAAGCCCAAGCTAACACGATTCTAAAAAAACTGGGGTTTTTAAAACTAGGATAAAGCCCAGCCTACAGGAATTTTTGTGCACCTGGGAATCTTTGTACACCTTATGATAGCCGTCCCATGATAGTTAGTTAGTCACCTTCACAACCACCACACCAACTCGATACGGCTACAACGCGACCAAAATAAGAGGCAAATTGTTGTAATTTAGACTATTGCTACCGCAACGAAATTTCCAAAATCAATTTGAATTCATCAAAAAAATTATTTTAAAAGAAACATGAGACATTATATTTTCATGATTAAATGATTTATAGTATTAGTATGTTTTGTAAATAAGCAAATTAATTATTTAAAGCAGGTTGTACGAGTAGGATTTGGTTAAAATGATTGACCGTGTAGTTTTTTTTGGGTCGTCAACCCGACCCATTTAATAAAGCCCTAACCCATGTAGAGTATATATGGTGGAGTTCATGGGTGATGTGTGTCCAATTTTGACCGCTTTAAGTTGGATTCTTTGGAGCAATTGTGTTAAGACCCTGGATTAATATATATATCATTTTTGATTGATGTAACAACATTCTCTCAATAATATTACCAAACCCTTTATCCACCTCTGGCACCTTAAGGTTTTAGATGAGCTGGTTACTTAACATGGTATTAGAGCTCGGTTTAGGAGGGGTTTCAGGTTCGAGTCCCTCCACCCCCATTTATTTAATTCATTATTTGTTGTCCATCTCCTTCATGCCTTCATTATCTGTTTGTCGTCTGTCAATCGTAGCGAAATGTATCGTACGATTGAGGGAGAGTGTTAAATAATATATGTTGAAGCATAAGATCCTGTTGGGGCCTTCCTCTGACACCTTAAGGTTTCAGAGGGACTGGTTACTTGCCAACTTCCATGCCTAATTTTTTAGGTTTTTGATTAACAACACTAAATCTGTAAGACAAAATTCTGGATTAGGATTGTTCACTTGATTAACTGCCTCCTCATTTTCACATTCCAGGAAAACATGCTTGACATCCCACTTCTCCCAAGCCAACTTTAATCCATAGAAGATGGACTATAACTCTGCAGCTACTAGAACTACTATACTAATCATGACCTAAATCCATCTAATCCACTCTCCTCCATTGTTTCTCATCACAGAACCAACAACAGCTTTCAAAATTGGCCTATCAGACAGACCTTTGCAATTAACTTTCACAACATGAGGAGGGGGTTTTCTCCAACCAGACATGATTATGAACAGTTTTAGAGAAATACTAAGAACTTGGGATATATTTATGTGCAAAATAATACTTAAAATGTGTGTTTATATAGTGGATAATTCATTAAAGAGAAATTCAGCCCCCTTCTTACTCTTGGAAGATTACAATGCATTCAAATTGCTAGTTACAATGCATTTAAATGTTAAAGTTACAATGTAGTCAAACTTGTGATTCCAATACAGTTACTAATACCAAACATTCTTACTTTGCTTTTAGAATTTTAACAGCACATAACATCAATCATGATTACAAAATTCAAAATATTGCCACCAACACGAATTCGTAATTCCAAAATTCAAAATATTGCCACCAACACGAATTTGTAATTCCATAATTCAAAATACAACAGCACAAACAAAATAATTCATCAAAAAATTGAATAATCAAATATTTACCCCATTGTTATCGAAGAAAAGTAGCACTTGTCACCACCACGAATTGAAAGTTTCGTCTTCAAAAAATCCAACAATTGCTTCGTGCATTAATGTGTTTGGGTGAGGTAAATTTGTATAATAAGGCTTCAAAAATATGAACCCATAGCAATTAGGGTTCTTTGTAATAAAATGGGGAACAATCAGGTGGACTATACCCGTTTGATGTTTAAAAAGACAAAGCCACCTTGAAAAACTAACGGAGTTAGCTAGAATTAACGGATTGCCACATTTTGTAAGTATTTTGGAACTCCGATATAGCAAGTGGTGATTTTTGAATGTCAGTATTGAAAGTGATTTGACAGCCAAAGTGTAGGTACACAAAATGTACTTCACTTACAATTTATTTAGAACTTGGAGCTGGTATATCTCATTCTTTTTTAAAACCAAATCAGCTCATTTAAATTGCATTAAGATCATCTCTTTCTCCCCTACGATATGATATCAAGACGGTAAGTCTCATTATCACTCTTGAAATATAGTTACCAGCCCCTTCACAGAGTATACCCTACATTCGAATATCAAGAATGGTAAGTTCAGTAATGTATTCTTACTTTCTCAATGAATACACTTTATCGGCGTTGTAATGCATTTTTTAAACATTTCCCGATTCTATTCTGGGATAAAGATTGTGCCTTGTCTTTTATTTTTAGATATGCACTATCATTAACAGTGTCAGAACCATAAATTCAGAAAATCATAAATTGATTAAATTGTTTAATGGTTACGGTCAAAGTAGTAGTTGACCATTAAATTAGTTGGTCAAACAATTTATTTTTTCCCAAAATTTTGGCAATAACATTTAAAAGGGTGGACTTGACCTCTGTACGGTTGGGTCATCCAGAAATATTTTTTAAAAAATTGAAACTCCAAATCCTGACGAAACCGTGTTTATGGATTACGGTCAAAGTAATAGTTGACCGTTAAATTACTTGGTCAAACAAATTTTTTTTTTCCAAAATTTTGGCAATGAAATTTAAAAGGGTGGATCTTGAACTCCGTATGGTTGGGTTGTCAAGTAATATTTTTAAAAAAATCGAAACTCCAAATCCTGACGAAACCGTGTTTAGGGGTTACGCTCAAAGCAATAGTTGACCGTTAAATTACTTGGTAAAACAAATTTATTTTTTCCCGAAATTCTGGAAATAACATTTAAAAGGGTAGATCTTGACCTCTGTACGGTTGGGTCATCCAGAAATATTTTTAAAAAAATTGAAACTCCAAATCCTGACGAAACCGTGTTTAGGGATTACGGTCAAAGTAAAAGTTGACCGTTAAATTACTTGGTCAAATAAATTTATTTTTTTCCAAAATTTTGGCAATAACATTTAAAAGGGTGGATCTTGACCTCCGTATGGTTGGGCTATCAAGAAATATTTTTTAAAAAATCGAAACTCCAAATCCTGACGAAACCGTGTTTAGGGGTTACGGTCAAAGAAATAGTTGACCGTTAAATTACTTGGTCAAACAAATTTAGTTTTTTCAAAAATTTTGGCAATAACATTTAAAAGGGTGGATATTGACCTCCGTACGGTTGGTTCATCCAGAATTGTTTTTTAAGAAACCGAAACTCCAGATCCTGACGAAACCTTGTTTAGGGGTAACGGTCAAAGTAACAGTTGATCGTTAAATTACTTGGTCAAACAAATTTATTTTTTTCAAAAAATTTGGCAATAACATTTAAAATGGTGGATCTTGACTTCCGTATGGTTGGGTTGTCCAGAAATAATTTTTAAAAAATTGAAACTCCAAATCTTGACGAAAACGTATTTAAGGATTACGGTCAAAGTAATAGTTGACCGTTAAATTACCAAATCAAAAAAGATTATTTTTTTCTAAAATTTTGGTAATAGCGTTAAAAAGAATGGATCTTGACCTCCGTATAGTTGGGCAGTTGAGAAATATGTTTAAAAAAATTGAAACCCCAAACCTTGAGGAATCTCGTTTTAGGGAGTAGTACTTTGACTAGATCTATGTAAAAAAGTTATACGAGAAAAATTTGAATTTTTTTAATTATTTTTCTTAACACTGGAATGAGTACCTATTAATATCCGTAAGGTTGGATCGTTGAAAAATTCATTTAAAAAAATATTTTGTGAATCGGGGACGTATCTCGTTATAGGGAGTAGTACCTTGATTAGAAGTTTGTTAAAAAGTCGTACAAGATAAATTTGAAATTTTTTTATTATTTTTTCTCAACACTAGGATGAGTACCTATTAACATCTGTATGGTTGGATCGTCAAAAAATTCATTTAAAAAAATTATTTTGTGAATCGGGTACGAATCTCGTTATAGGGAGCGGTACTTTGACTAGAAGTTTGTAAAAAAGTTGTACAAGATAAATTTGAAATTTTTTGATTATTTTTTCCCAACACTAGAATGAGTACATGTTACCATCCGTACGATTGGATCATTGAAAAATTTATTTAAAAAATATTTTGTTAATCGAAGACGAATTATTTAGATCTATGTTAAAGTTCTTTTCCCTCTCTACCCGATATTTCATTTCCCCCTTCTTCTTTTCCCCCTGTACCCAAAAATTCGTTTCCCTCCCTACTAAGTATTTCATTTCCCACTTCTTTTTCAGCCGCAGCTCTTAGCTCGATTTCAATGTGTTCACGGCTCAAATTCAAATCAAACACACATATACAAAACTCAAGGGAAACCTTCTTTTCTTACATAGTCCCCGATTTGTTGGTCGGACAGAAATTGAGAAATTTATATACATACAATTATGGTGATATTTGTATGTATATCACCAAGGGAAAACTCAACACGATCAAAAGAATCATTTTGCTAGAAACGAGGACAACAATCTCAAGCTCAATTCATTTTGCTAGATGTAGGTGTTCCTGATTTTATCAAAAACTTAATGGTGATTTCGTTATTATGATTACCAAATTTTGTTTCTGATAAAGTCAGGGAACACCTACATCTAGGAAATCTCAAGCTCTCTCAAGCTCGTTTACCTGTTCAAGGATTTTGAGTAAATAAAGGTAAATGCACCCTCAATTATCCTTTTTAAATTCATTGCTTTTTTCATTTCGTTTCAACGTGTGTGTTTTGAATCGGCTTTGTTGTGTGTTTTAAATTCATCGTTTTTTTCATTTCGTTTCACTGTTATGTAGTTTTTGAATAACTTGTTCATTCTATAATAATTGCTAAACCCTTTATAAAATCAGGGTATTACAAGAAGTACATGATTATTCTATTCTAAACATCACAACTCATGAATTATTCCTAACAATCTCCCCCTATTTATGCTTTATAATGTGAAGCATAAATTTGAGTTGTTGATGTCAAACCCTTTAACAAAACAATTAGAATAGAATACACATGAAGTAAAGTTAAACAAGTACCTCCATTACTCAATCTTATTCCTGTAGATGTAGTATCTGGTACTTATAAGAATCTAACTATTTTGATGCAGACTCTGACTGATTAATCACCTGCTTTCCTTTAAATCCAGTATGACTAGATTTATCAGTATCAGCATCAATTATATATTTTTGGGGATTTTTTATTTGTGTATTGTTTGTTGAATTGGATGCCTCCATTAGCTTCCTAGGGTTGATTATAGTAGATTAGCATGTTTAATCGAGTTGTGTGATCTTGTTTTAGTGAAGTACGAATTCACGGTGGTTGTTGAAAATTTTTGAATCATTCGTCCGCTTATTATAATGATTGTCTATTAAAACTGTAACCATAAGTACATTCTAGAGGTTCACAGCTTTGTTTTGACACCTTGTACGTGTAATTTAGTTTATAAAATTCTTAGTTCGAATTTTGGCCAGAATTTGCTTCGACTTGTCAGATTTCGGTTGTTTTTGATTGTTTTTGTAATGGAATTGTATCAGAGGAGTTTGGGGAAGTTATAAAATGAATTTTAAGCTGAAAAACTAGGCGAAACGTGTGAAATCAGGGGTAATTGAGTGTTGCCGGAGTACGAGTTAGCTGGCCGGAATCTGCATTTTCTGCCGGAATCTAGGGAATGTGAAGAACATTCTTCATGTTCTTGATTTTTACATTTTTGTTTTAATTATTAGCTGTGTTTTATCTGTTTTCAGCTGATGTGGTTAAAACCATAGTGATTTTTAACTATTTACCCTTATTACTTGTAAAACAATTCTTTTAACCTTTAAAAAGGGGTAAATCATTTTTACCTTTTACCAAATTGTTTTACTTTAAAATATTTATTTTAAAAATCTGAATTTTATTTCTAAATTCAGAAAATCATAAATTGATTTCATTGTTTAGGGGTTACGGTCAAAGTAATAGTTGACCGTTAAATTACTTGGTCAAACAAATTTATTTTTTCCCGAAATTTTGGCAATGACATTTAAAAGGTTGGATCTTGGCCTCCGTACGGTTGGGTCATCCAGAAATATTTTTTTTAAAAATCGAAACTCCAAATCCTGACGAAACCGTGTTTAGGGGTTACGGTCAAAGTAATAGTTGATCGTTAAATTACTTGGTCAAACAAATTTATTTTTTTCAAAAATTTTGGCAATATCATTTAAGAGGGTGGATCTTGACCTCCGTACGGTTGGTTCATCCAGAAATATTTTTTAAAAATCGAAACTCCAGATTCTGACGAAACCGTGTTTAGGGGTTACGGTCAAAGTAACTGTTGATCGTTAAATTACTTGTCAAACAAATTTATTTTTTTCCAAAATTTTGGAAATAACATTTAAAATGGTGGATCTTCACTCCATATGGTTGGGTTGTGCAGAAATAATTTTTAAAAAATTGAAACTCCAAATCTTGACGAAACCGTGTTTAGGGGTTACGGTCAAAGTAATTGTTGACCGTTAAATTACCAAATAAAAAAAAATTATTTTTTTCTAAAATTTTTGTAATAACATTAAAAAGAATGGATCTTGACCTCCGTACAGTTGGACCATTGAGAATTGATGTTTGCTAAGGTATGCGTACATCTCTACGAGCGGAGATATGATGTTTGCTTTGGTTGATATTTCTTGATTGAGAATTGAAAACCAATGCAGTTCTCTAGTTTCCATAAATTATATGCTTCTATATTGGAACGCTTTCAAACGCAACTCTGGAACTGTATGTAAACACACTAGTACAGAATACACCTATAGCGTCGCCACCTATAGCGTCGGTTGTTGACTTATAGCATCGCCAGTTTACCTATTGCGTCCGTTGTTTGCATTAATCGACGCCTTAGGTCATCTGCCAGAAGCTATTGCGTCGGTTGTTTGCATTAACCGACGCTATAGATATAGCCTATAGCGTCGCCTTTTTAAGGGGCGACGCTATAGGTTATACCCAGAAGCTATTGCGTCGGTTGTTTGCATTAACCGACGCTATAGGTATAGCCTATAGCGTCGCCCTTTTAAGGCGCGACGCTATAGGCTCTACCTATAGCGTCGCCCCCTAAAATGCCGACGCTATAGGTTAATGTTTTTTTTAAAAAGAGCCTATAGCGTCGCCCATTCAAATGACCGACGCTATAGGTCAATTTTTTTTAAAAAAATAATTATTTCAAAAGTGGAATTTCACCATTACAAAATATAATCCAAGAACACCAAACAAGTCTAAACACAATTTTAATCCCATTAAAAAATAAACCATTCAATACAACCAAAATATTAACTAGTTTTACTCATTAATGTTACCCTACTTTCAATAATTTTCTATTTTTTTTATATTTTTCCCCATTTTTAAACTAGTTTGTCAAAGAAATCAAAAAATTAAATAAAAATAGGAAAAATGCCAATTTTTGAAAATAAATTCATACACAACAAATTAGTGATACTGACAATTTGTATGATTAATTTTACCCTACTTTCCCTAATTTTCCATTTTTTTATTTTTTTCCCTATTTTTAACTAGTTTGTAAAAGAAATAAAAAAATTAAATAAAAATAAGAAAAATGCCACTTTTTGAAAATGAATTCATACACACCGAAGTAGTCATATTCACTATTTGTGTGATGAATGTTACCCTACTTTCCTTAATTTTCCATTTTTTTTATTTTTCCTATTTTTAACTAGTTTTTCAAATAAATCAAAAAATTAAATAAAAATAGGAAAAATTCCAATTTTTGAAAATAAATTCATACACACCAATTTAGTCATACTCACTATTTGTGCGATGAATGTTACCCAACTTTCACTAATTTTTCATTTTTTTTTATTTTTCCACCATTTTTAACTAGTTTGTCAAATAAATCAAAAAATTAAATAAAAATTGGAAAAATGACAATTTTTGAAAATAAATTCATAGACACCAAAGTAGTCATACTCAATATTTGTGTGATGAATGTTACCCAACTTTCACTAATTTTTCTTTTTTATTTATTGTGATTAATCAATTCAATTATGCAAAAATCGAATTTTCTTCACATTTTTTTAATTATAAAAATAATAAATAATAATTTTTTATAATAAAATTTTAAAGCACACGCGTGTCAAAATAAAAAAATGGGCGGTCAATGAAAATATTGTATTTATAAGATCAAAACTTGTAAAATTTAATTTAATCATTTTAAAATCATTTTGATATGTGTGTGATAAAAAGAATTATAAAAATTATAATTTATAATTTTGATATGAAAATTATAAAAAAAATATAATATTTATTTATATGTGTGTGTGAATGTGTGTGGGAAAATTTGAATTATAAAATTAATAAACTACCATAGTTTCCTTTTAACCATAAATCGCGGGTTTCCCCCAATTCATTTCTGGGGCTCTGTTATCACTCTCAATTTCTCTTGAACTCTCCTCTCTCTCTCTCTCTCTCGAACAATTGACTCTCTCCTTCTCCTCTAACAGACTCTCTCCCTGTCCTCTAACAAAATCACCGGTCCCCAATTTTCACAGACCTTCGACCCTTTCATCACCTTAATTCAATCGGCCTATTCCTTAATTCTCTTCGTGTTCTTCCAAATAGCCCTAATTGTACTTCTTTTTCTTCCGCGAAGAAGCTGAGTTAATTTGAGAAGTTGTAATTAGAAGCTGCGAGCCCTAATCTCCATCTTCATTCTGAGTTTATCTTGGTACTCTCTCTCTCTCTCTCTCTGTACACCTGATTTTATGAACCTCAAGATTTTCATTCAAGCCTTTGATGGCATATCGAATGATGCATCTGCTCAACTTTCTTTTTTGGTACTAAGAATTTCTCTTAGTGTTTATGTATATCTTATAAATAATTAGGCCACTAACTCGAATTGTAAATCTGTACAGGCGACTTTGGCTCCACCGGCCACCGAAAAGATGGTGAAAGGCCTAACAATGTGTTACTTAGTAAATATTCAATATTCAATACTTTCTACTCTGCTGCAATTTCTGGGTATTGGGTATTTGGGAACAAAGCTAATTCAAGTATTCTCAATAGCCTAATGCCAGATGAAGGACCTGCACTGGCTCCAACATGGGTTTTAGGCCTTGCTATTATCTTTGTTCTTCTTCAGCTCTTTGCCATTGGCCTGGTAAACTGATGTACTACCTTTTAGAGTATTTGTATTCTGGTTTGATTTATTTTGGTTTTGTTATGTAGATGTGGTTTAAGAAGACCCAAAAAACATTGTTCCTGACCTGTACATACATGATACATAGTCATGTCTCAAATGATTTTTCTTTTAAATGCAACATAAATGCTCTCTGCATAGCTTAGCATCTGGTAATTTCACATCATGGTTCTCTTTGGTAATTAATGCATTAAACCTTTTCGTCTCGTTTTGTATCTTGCAGATCCATAGTAAGGTTTTAACCCTGATAGTAATCATATGCGAGATCTGTGCTTTTATCTGGTGAGTTTATTCTGTAACGGTGCAACCACTTTTGTAGGAAGTAATTAAGTAAAAACTTTGCAGTGGGTGTTTTACTTCAGAGAGATGGAACTTTTAGTGAAGTTTTAGGGATCTGATTATTTTACTTTCTTCTTTACCATCCCCTTCCTGTAGAATGAGAATACATCATGCTATTGTAAAATAAATTTAGAACTAGAATGCTATGGTTCTCCGGTTTCATTTTGCTAACGAAAGTACATTCTGATTGTCATGAATACATCTGAGTCCTGAGATACATTTTTGGAGTATATATAATGCACACTCCTGAGATCATAGTAGTTAGTCAGGTGCATGACAAGTGAAAGCTGAATTTGGACATTGTCTACCAGCCTCAATAATTTGGGAATGTTACTCTATAACGTATCTGTAAGCATTTTGCCTCCTAAGTTTAGGATTTTCTGCCAGCCTGTGTATTTTAATGCCAGACCATATTCTGATCTTTGTGTTTTAATGCTAGACCATTTATGAAGAGGATTGTGCTTCTGCTAGCCTCTTGCATTTTTCAACTATTGCTTGAATATGAGACAGTTATTTGTAACTATTGCTCTTTGATTTACAACTACAGCTCATGATCAAGGTTGGAGACAGTTATTTGCTGGCCTCAGCATTAATTATATCAAGGTATATCTTTCATTTATTCTCATAGCATGATTCTTTGAGTCTTTTATTGAATTTAGGTTGTAAATTTTTTGCAAGTTGATGCCATATCATTCTGTTTCGTTAGTAAATTGTTTGGCAGCTTGAATATTAAGCTGGTTCTGCTGTACTATGAATCTTGGTGGAAACTGGACTTGCATCTAATGTAATATGCCTGTCATAGTTACACGAAAAGGACATGAGATGCATTAAAATTAAAATGGGAAAATATTAACAATAATTTGCATTTTCTTTGTGATGTCATATTCTTTTAGTTGGGTGCATAATACTTGAGCCAATGCCTGGAAAAATTCAGTAACAAAAGTAGTGTAAAGCAAGAAATATTTTTCTGGAATTTTCTTTTTCTAGTATTAGTTGGTGGGTAATGGCACTCCTGAAATGTTTTTGTAGTATCCCTTCAGTTCTGTGATCTTTAAAGTTTGGAGGTTTGATTATCATAGTCTTTTCTGTTGCACAAGATTCTAACCAATCCTGTATAATTCTATTCTGTTTTCTTCTTGTTGATCTGGTTCAAGGAAAGTAGTTTAGCGTCCAAGTGTTTTGCTAAAAAACTAACCAAATATGATATGTTATAGATACATAACAGTGCTATTATGTAATAACTCCTTGTACTTTCTTTTTATAGATTGTGCCTTCAGTAGCAATCGGCTTCATAGAAAATGACATTATGAAGTCTTGGCTAAAACTACCACAACGACAGAGGTCGGGATCAGCTTCTGCTGCTTAATGCACATCTCAAAGTTATTGGATCAGCTTCAGTGCATAAAGCACATCTTAAAGTTAACAGAGTTTAAATGTTACATGTATGTTACATTGCATCATTTTATATCACAACAGACATATCAGGTATGAATAATATATAGTACCACCTCTCTAATAGTCAAAACAGCTAATATCTATCACAATATCCTTATGAATAAAATATCAGGTATGAGTATAGATGGGCTGATGGTGTACAAATCAAGAAACCTATTGAAGTTTCAGCTCCAAAATATGTGGAGTATTTGATGGATTGGATTGAATCTCAGCTGGATGACGAGTCCTTATTCCCTCAGAGGCTGGGTAATAGGGGCATTTTAACTTGAATTTTCTTCTACAATTTTATGTCTTAAAAAATAAAATTAGCCTCCTAGACTAAGTGCATAGTACTTCGGTTTCAGCTCACAAC
Organism: Saposhnikovia divaricata; assembly: GCA_036435485.1. Taxonomy (NCBI): domain Eukaryota; kingdom Viridiplantae; phylum Streptophyta; class Magnoliopsida; order Apiales; family Apiaceae; genus Saposhnikovia; species Saposhnikovia divaricata. The sequence goes on from CM071599.1 coordinate 25,549,881, forward strand.
ATGTTCATTTACATTTCACAGGTGCACCCTTTCCTCCCAACTTCAGAGATGTTGTGAAAACAATATTTAAACGTCTGTTCCGTGTATATGCTCATATATATCACTCTCACTTTCAGAAGATTGTGAGTCTTAAGGAGGAGGCCCATCTAAATACTTGTTTCAAGCATTTCATCTTGTTTACATGTGTAAGTGTCATCAAAATCATTTTTTTATTAGCATTTAAGTTGCTATATATTATAACTTGAGCATCTCCAGTGGGACAGTATAATACCAAAATATATAGTGTAACTATTACACCATTTAGGTGTAAAATGCTCTTCAATGGGACATGATATCTAATTAGGTGAATCAGAATGATATTAGCTACATTAAAAGCTTAATGTTGTTTGTTAATATTATAGGGAACAAGATGTTCTGGGGAGGATGTTATTATAGGGAAGACTACTCCCATTCCTCAAGATGATCCTGGTCAGGGGCAAGTTGCATCGAGGTACACTCGTCGCAACGATAGCACAAGTTTACGTCACAGTGAAACAGGGATGGTTGATCAGGTAGGCATTTATAAAATATGTCATTTGCAGTTCAAAGTACTTGTATATACAAAAACGATTAAGTTTAGAAGCGGGTCCTGTAAAATGTTGATTATTTTAATTCCGTAATGTTAACGTTATCTTTGTTGTATAATGCTTCTGTAGGTACTACTTGCAACGAATGCTGATGGTTTAGGATTTGTGAAAGTAAGGGTAAGATCAGTGAGGATACCTCAAATCGGGGATAAATTTAGCTGTAGGCATGGTCAGAAAGGAACCGTTGGCAGCTACTCTGTTGTTTCAGCTTTTAAACTTTATAGAATAGATTTTAGACCAGTGTAGTGTAAATGTGTCTGCAGCTTGTAATTTTGCATTCTGTAAGTGTAAATATGGATGGTAGGAAATGGAGTTCAAACTCTTGTTTCTCACTGATGAATATTATTCTGAGAATTGCAATTTTTATATATATTTTTTAAAAAAATTGGCTTTATGAATATTGTTATGAGAATTGCAATTTTTATATTTTTTTTAAAAAAAAAAATGACATGTAGCGTCGGTCATTTGAAAGGGCGACGCTATAGGCTTTTTTTTTAAAAAAAATTAACCTATATCGTCGGTCATTTGAAAGGGCGACGCTATAAGCTGTATCAATAGCGTCGGCATTTTAATGGGCGACGCTATAAGATATACCTATAGCGTCGACATTTTAAAGTAGCGACGCTATAAGATATACCTATAGCGTCGGCATTTTAAGGGGTGACGCTATAAGCTATACCTATAGCGTCGGTCATTAAATGACCGACGCCTAAAGTAGACTTCAGCGTCGCCATTTTAACCGACGCTATAGGCCTATACCTATAGCGTCCCCTGCATATACTACGCCAAACAACCGACGCTATAGGCCCAAAAAACCGACGCCTTAGGTCCTTTTTGTACTAGTGACAAGTATAGTTTCATTTGACTTAGAAGAGTAGCATCGTTGTTTAACTGTGTAACTCCTAAAGTTTAGGTTGGCTTAAGATCTTCATATATTCAGTAATTAATCAAAGAAAATTTCAAAGAATGTACAGTTAGGTAAGTTAGGTAAGAAATAATAATTATTGATTACACTTTGATGTAATAAGAAGGGAGGGAGGAGGAATAAGAGGCAGAGAGAATTACAAAGTTATCTTATTATAAAGTTCCTATATGGTGTAACCAATTTTTTTGAACTGATGCACTGCTTGTGTTTAAAAAAGGCCATGCCAAATGCAGGTATGCAACTGCAGTTCCTACATGGTGTTTTGTTTTCAAAGTGTTACTAGGATTATTTACTGCTATATTTTAATAGTATTCACTTGTATTAGCAGAAGATTGTGAATCATTACTAGGATTATTTACTGCTTTATTTTAATAGTATTCACTTATATTAGCAGAAGATTGTGAAATACTTGCAGGTGACTATGAGGTTGGACACAGATTAGAGAGATTGGGCAGGGAGGGACTGGAGATCAGATGGGGATCAAACTCACAATATTCTGGCATACCAGTTAAGTGTAATTTGCATGTAGCTACAAGTTTTTTGTCATTTATTAAACGTTAACTCTGCTTCCCAAATATTTTTCCACAGGATAATAATGCAAAATGTGTCTGTTTGTGTATTCAATCATATTAAATTGAATGAAATGTAGGTGGAGACAATAAGAGGAATCAGTAATCTCAAGTAAAATTCAGTAGCATAAGCAAGTTAAAGTTATAACATTGGAGTCTTCTAAAAAGGCACATGAAGAAGCCAAGAAAAAAACCAATAAATTTCAATCAAATTCAAAGCATCCTTCATTTCTAGCTAGTTGATCATACTTTTGTTCTAATTGAAATTGTGGTTTTAGTTTGGTGATGGATTATGTATGGATTGGTCTTAGCTATTATATTAATTATGTTGCTATTTAGTTTGGTGATGGATTATGTATGGCTAAGTGTTTGAATTTTAGAATAGCATTGTGTTTCAATTTTGACATTTTGGTATTATTACTTATTATGGATCATTTATAATACAAATAAAACCCTGTATAATTTAGTTAAGTGTGTGTGGCTATTACTATCCTTTAGCCACACTATAATTTAAATGGTACCCTATAATTTGGTTAAGTGTGTGTGGCTATTACTATCCTTTAGCCACACTATAGTTTCTTAACAGTTTTGTGACTAAAATCATTTTTCTTATAGTGACAAAAATGTAATAGAAACGACCACACAAAATTCTTTTCATGTAGCCATACCAAACTTTTTTGCCACGATTTCTAAGAAATAGTGGCACCAAAACTAAGCCTTTGATGTATATATGACGTTATTAATACTCTTTAGCCACTAAGGCGTCTGTTGCTGAATGTTTGTATTTAGTCACACTTTTAAGCTTAAAGGGGGCTGTCAGACAAAAATGGTGGCATACTTTAGTCACTCGTTTTTTTTTTAATCAAAAATGGTACCTACGATGCTCTCACCTTTGGTGACACTTGGGCCGAAAAAAAGCGTGACATAAGGTGAACAGCCACACATATTTTATGTGGCGAAAACCAAAATTTGACGTAGTGTTAATTCCAATTTTCAACATGCATTTAAATTTATAAAAAATGATTCCACAAAAAAATTTCACATTTTCTTTTTGAATTTTGAATTTTCATTTATTTTATATGTTAGAAAATTAGTGTTTTATTTATATCACTCCAAATTATAATCGAATTTCATTTGATCCATAAATAATGAATGAAAAATTCTCTAGAATCTTAAAATATATTTGTGAGTACAAAGAGGTGGATAAAAGGTTTGGTAATATTATTGAGAGAATGTTGTTACATCAATCAAAAATCATATATATATATATATATATATATATATATATATATATATATATATATATATATATATATATATATATATATATATATATATTAATCCAGGGTCTTAACACAATTGCTCCAAAGAATCCAACATAAAGAGGTCAAAATTGGACACACATCACCCATGAACTCCACCATATATACTCTACATGGGTTAGGGCTTTATTAAATGGGTCGGGTCAAAAATCGGTGGGACTAGAAAGTGATGACCAAAAAAAAACTACACGGTCAATCATTTTAACCAAATCCTACTCGTACAACCTACTTTAAATAATTAATTTTCTTATTTATAAAACATACTAATACAATAAATCATTTAATCATGAAAATATAATGTCTCATGTTTCTTTTAAAATAATTTTTTTGATGAATTCAAATTGATTTTGGAAATTTCATTACGGTAGCAATAGTCTAAATTACAACAATTTGCCTCTGATTTTGGTGGCGTTGTAGCCATATCGAGTTGGTGTGGTGTTTGTGAAGGTGACTAACTAACTATCATGGGATGGCTATCACAGGTGTACAAAGATTCCCGGGTGCAGAAAAATTCCCGTAGGCTGGGCTTTATTGTGGTTTTAAAAACCCCAGTTTTTTTAGAATCGTGTTAGTTTGGGCTTGCTCTTTCAAGCGCGCACATTGGTCGAGATTGGGCCAAAATGAGTTTTTTTATTAAAATATTAATATTTTTAATCTCTTTTAAAAATATTATACTTATATATATATATATATATTGATTTTATATATTAAAAATCGGAATTGTATGCGGGCTTTTATTCGGGCCGAACTGGGCTTTTAAAAATCTGGTCTTTTTACAATTCGGGCTTTTATACGGGTTTAAGGCCGTGCCAAATTTGATTAAAAAAGAATATAAGGCTCGTATAATGCTCATAGGCGAGGACGGATATGGGGCTTTCGGGCTTCTTTTCAGATTGGATAACCGTTGTCTGTGTTGCAGAAAGATAACAGACGTGATTTCAAAATTGTTGTATGAAACTTGGGTCATACAACGATTAGTTTCTTGAAAATGTTGTGTTTATTACATGATGACAACGACAATGTTTCCTAAAAACGTTGTGTAATGCCTGGATCATACAATGGTGTTTAAATTTGGTCTATTATCTTATTATGTTTTTAACAAGGGTTATTTTAGACATGTCTATTGTGTAATACTTGGATCATACAATGGTTTTTTAAATTTAGTCTATTGTCTCATTATGTTTTCAACAAGGGTTTCTTGAGACATGATTATACAATGGATTTTTAAATTTGGTCTATTATCAATTATTTTTGCCATCTAAAGACAATGGTTTGTTTAATTTGAACTGTTATTTCTTCCATATACAGACAATGGTTCCTGAAAAATAAAGCGTTGTCCCTTCATTATGTTCGCAACGATTTCTTGAAAGATAACCATTGTTAGAGATCTTAGCACACAATGGTATCAATCATCCAAAGCATCATTTTTATTTGATTCACACTATGGTTTAATATAAATTATTTTCCCATTTTTATTCATAAACAATGATTTACCAAAACAAAAATACAAAATCAAAACATTTACGAAAAATCCAAATATTACCAAAATTACCAATACATAACTTGTCCACAAAACTAGTACCCGTAACTAGTGCTTTGTTACGAATTGTTGTTTCTATTTTTTTAAAAATATTTCTCGACAATCCAACCGTAAGGATGTCAAAATATATCTAATATAATGATATTCACAAATTTTCAAAAAATAAAAAATTAATTTGGTTTGTAAAATTTAATATTTAATAAACGAAGTGGTCTTGCTAAACGAAGTGGTTATTTGTCAAATACCGTTGTCTCGAGTGATACCAAACAACGGTTTTGGACAAATTAACCATTGTCTGATAACGGACAACGGTATTTTAACAACTACAATTGTAATGTGAAGCTTCAGACAACGATATGTTATAAAGATACCGTTGTCTAACACTAGTTATTTTTTTTGAACATTTATATTACACATCCACGTTACAACGTTTATTTGTAAAATATTTTTGTTGAAAATGAAATCAGACAACGGTGTGGACTAAAATGATGAAGACAACGGTTTAATTTACAAACCCGTTGTGTGAACATATATATATGTATTCTTAATCTAACGGCTAATATCTAATCTCATTTCAATCAAGGGCTCTTATTTCGCCATCTCAACAATCTAGGTGAAATATTTTCCACCAATCATGTGCTGTCACATCAGACAATGGTTTATTTGTAAAACGCTTGTATAAATATGGTTATGACAACAGTTTAAATATAAAAAAGCTTGTTTGAAAGTGTTGAAGACAATGGTTTAATATACAAACCCGTTGTGTGAACACACACACACATACATACATACATATATATATATACATATATATATATATACATATATATATATATATATATATATATATATAACGGTTAATATTATTTCGCCACCTCAGCAATCCAGGTGAAAGATTTTCCACCAATCACGTGATGTCACATCAGACAACGTTTTGTTTGTAAAACCCTTGTATAAATAAGTTTATGACAATAGTTTAAATTTTTAAAAGCTTGTCTGAAAGTTTTAAAGACAAAGATTTAATGTACAAAAACCATTGTGTGTTGCATGCAATTCAGACAGTAGTATTCACAAACCATTATCTGATTACATTTTACGCAACGTCTTATCAAAACACTTGTCTAATTTTAACAACGTTTTGGAAAGCATTATCTGAAGAAACCATTATCTGATTACATTTTATGCAACGTTTATCAAAACACTTGTCTAATTTTAATAACGTTTTTGGAAAGCATTATCTGAAGAACTTCAGATAATGCTTTCCAAAACGTTGTTAAAATCAGACAATAGTATTTAATCACCGTTGTGTGACTACTTTTGAAACAATATTTGATAAAAACACTTGTCTAAGTTTTACAATGTTTTTTAGGAACATTGTAAGACAACCTGTTAGACAACACTACGTTCCAAAACCGTTGTAAAGCAGTTGTCTATCTTGATCTTCTAGACAACACTTTTTAAAACTGTCGAAAAGTTCAGATAATACACCGTAAAGCATGAATAATAAACCGTTGCGTGCAATTTCAGCCAACACTTTTTCATCAAAGCGTTGTCTGATGTGTGTCGTCTGATTCAGTTTTTCTTGTAGTGTCCCTCCCAACACCAAGAAAAACCGAGCAGATTTCAATGGATCAATTTGCATTGAACCTGCCCGAGGACTGTATGAAGTATCTTTCTTCTAAAGAACAGGTAAATGAATCCCTTACTTTTTTATACTATAAAAAGTTACCACCACTATCACTATACAGAACTGTCTTTTAGCGTCGCACTTTTACCGTCGGTTATATAGAGAGCCGTGGCCTATACATACTTTAGGCGTCGCTTGCTAGCTTAACCGACGCTGAATGTAATTTGTGTTGGACCTTTTGCTTCTTTTCGGATTGGATTGTACCGAATTTTGGGTTCTTATAAACATCTCTTGTAGCCCAAGTGCATGGTGAAATGGAGAGTTAAAAGATGTGTATGTAATTACTGCCTCGTTCCTCTAATTTCTTTACCATTTTTTATTGGTTGCACGCGTGTATATAGAGTATAGTTCTATAAATCATTTATTAAAATTTTAAAAAATTGTAAATAAACAAGAGGGACCGAGGGAATATGTTTTTATTTTTCAGTGATTGTCGTAAATACCGCAATTAATTTTATGTATTGTATATTTACCTAGAACCTAAAGGTATTTTACTCCTTGAATTTCCCAAAATTTTGAAAAAGCTATATTCTCATAAAATTTAGAAAGAAAAATTTAAAATGAAACTACTTGATATCAATAAAAAATGTGTTTTTAATTAAAATATCAATATTTTTAATTAAAATATCAATATTTTTGAACTCTTTTAAAAATGTTATACTTATATATATATGGATTTTATATGTTAAAAATCGGAATGCGGTCTTTTATTCGGGCCTCTCATCTTTTTACAATTCAGGCTTTTATCCGGGCTTAAGGCCGTGCCAAATTTGATTGAAAAGAATAGAAGGTCCGTATAATGCACATAGGCCAGGACGTATATAGGGCTTTAGGGCTTCTTTTCTGATAGTTTTATCTTACATACCATATTTTAGGCTTCAAGGTTTAACAATGCACTAGTAATTTCCTCTTAAATATGAATTTCATCTTCCATGTTGCAGCATTTTTATCACGCAAATGTGAAATTACGATCACTCAAGGAGTTAACATTTTATGTTAAGTTTGGATTCATGCCTCGTAAATCACAAGAGAAAAGAACTCAAAAAAAACCATGAGGTAATTTGAATATTGTGCTAAATCATTTCTTTTTCCTGTTATAATGTATCTTGCCTGGCACATTGAAATTTAAATATGACATATGGTGTAATACATATAATGAATTATATAAATAGGGTTTGCATGTTCTAGTTACAACAAAAGTATCATCTTAATGTGTGTTAATAATTAGTTAAACCTATATAGATCTATTTATTTGGATATTGAACTCCTCCCTTACATGTGCAGGAGGCTGGACCGAGCACAAGCAGAAGTCGCTCTTACCTGGACTGTAAAGAAGAAGAGCTCATAAACAAAGATAACTAGAATGCCCTTTAAAGAGGTTAATAGGGTGTCTGATGTTTTAGAACTAATACATAGCGATTTATGTGATTATAATTCTACACCATCATTAGGAAATAAAAAGTATGTAGTTACTTTTATTGATGAGGCTACTAGATATTGCTATGTATATTTATTGCATGCTAAGGATGAAACTCTTGACTTCTTTAAAATTTATAAAGAAGAAGTAGAGCTACATCAGAGTACCATGATTAAAAATCTATGTACTGAAAGAGGAGGTGAGTATTATGTTCCGGTTTATTTTCAATCTACTGGTATAATACATCAAACCACGGCTCCTTATACACCACAACAAAATGGTGTGGCAGAGAGAAAAAATAGGACTTTGAAAGAAATGGTTAATTCCTTGTTATCCTACTCGGGTTTGAATGAGGTATTTTGGGGTGAGGCTATGTTAACAGCCTGTCATTTATTGAATCGAATTCCTAGTAAGAGGAATAAGATTACCCCTTATGAACTTTGGTATAAAGAGTCACCAAAATTGAGTTTTCTGAGAGTTTGGGGATGTAGAGCAGTTGTAAGACTCACTGAACCCAAAAGAAGAAACTTGGGTGAACGAGGTATAGATTGCATATTTATTGGTTATGCTGAGCATTCCATAGCATATAGATTTTATGTGTTATAATCTAATGACTATGTATCTGTGAACTCGATTATCGAGTCAAGAGATGCTATATTTGATGAAAACAGATTTACATCTATACCTAGACAAACGGACATGATTCAGAATTCTTCTAGTAGGAACTTAGTTTCTACTGAAGATGTGTATGGACCGTCTGAACCAAGGAGAAGCACTAGAGCTAGAAAAGCAAAGTCTTTTGGAGATGACTTTCATCTTTATCTAGTAGAAGGCTCTAGAGATGAAATTGAATATCAATACCAATATTGTTTTGTTATTGAGGAGGATCTAAATACTTTTAGCGAAGCTATGAAATCTAGGGATGTTGCATTCTGGAAAGAAGCTATCCAAGATGAAATGGATTCTATCATGAATAATAATACTTGGGAATTGAGTGATCTGCCCCCTGGCTGTAAAGCATTGGGAAACAGATGGATCTTCAAAAGGAAAATGAAGGTGGATGGTACAATAGATAAGTTTAAAGCCAGATTGGTAATCCAAGGTTTTAGACAAAAAGAAGGGATTGATTATTTTAATACTTATGCTCCTGTTGCTAGAACCTCCACTATTAGGTTGTTAATAGCAATTATTGCTATACACAACCTTGTCATTCACCAAATGGATGTGAAAACTGCATTCTTGAATGGTGAATTAGATGAAGAGATTTATATGAAACAACCCGAAGGGTTTGTTATGCCTGCTTGTGAGAACAAGGTGTGTAAATTGAAGAAATCAATTTATGGTTTGAAACATGCACCGAAGGATTGGCATGATAAATTTGATATTGTGGTCTCTTGTCTAACGGTTATTTTCTCAACCAAGCAGACAAGTGTGTATATAGCAAATTTGATGCTTCTGGTAAAGGAGTTATAATTTGTTTATATGTGGATGACATGTTTATTTTTGGTACTGACGAAAATCAAGTGGATAAAACCAAGAAATTCTTGTCATCTAATTTTGATATGAAAGACATGGGGGAGGCTGAGGTGATTCTTGGTATAAGGATCAAGCGTGAGAACAATGGTATTTCAATTTCTCAATCTCATTATATTGAGAAGATTCTGAAAATATTTAACTTTAAGGATTGTTCTCCTGTTAGCACTCCTCTTGATCCTAATATTAAACTCCTACCTAATACAGGTATTGCAGTATCTCAACTTGAATACTCAAGGGCTATTGGTAGTCTTATGTATACCATGATAAGCACTAGGCCAGATATTGCCTATGTTGTTGGAAAGTTTATTAGGTACACTAGCAAACCAAGTTCACATCATTGGCAAGCCTTAAGCCGAGTGTTCAAGTACTTGAAAGGAACCATGGATTATGGTTTGTCATATACTGGATTTCCTTCGGTGATTGAAGGTCATTCAGATGCATGTTGGATTTCCAATAAGGAAGATCATTATTCCACAAGTGGATGGGTATTCCTTCTTGGGGGAGGTGCTATCTCTTGGGCATCAAAGAAACAGAGTTGCATTACTGATTCAACGATGGAATCTGAATTTGTGGCATTATCAGCGGCTGGTAAAGAAGCTGAATGGCTAAGAAATCTGATTTATGAGATTCCATTATGGCCTAAACCGATTTCACCCATATCTATCAGATGTGATAGTGAATCTGCCTTGGCTAATGCTTATAGACAAGTGTTCAAAGGCAAGTCTAGACACTTAGGTGTTAGACACAGCATGATTCGTGAGCTGATCACGCATGGTGTTATATTAGTGGAGTTTATAAGAACTCAACATAATTTAGCCGATCATCTAACCAAAGGATTGAGTAGAGATCCTGTGTACAAGTCGGCTGTGGGGATGGGATTAAGTCCATCAAAAACCTCTCATGTTGAGATACCCAATTCCCATCTAATATGACATTAGGTGCTGAATTCAATGTGGAAAGCTTAACATCTAGAGTTTGGAACACATTAGTATTGTCATCCCAAGGTATGTGTTCAGACCTGCAAGTTAAAGAGGTTGAAGTTTATCTTCTTAATAGTTCTTTTGAAAAATTGCATATGCAGGTGCGATAATAAAAGAACTACCTATTTAAGCATGAAGTTTAGCCGCTTCAAGAAGCTTGGACTTGGCTTTGATATGCTTAAGAAGGATTGGACACTAGGCTAGTAAAATATAGTGTCAAGTAAGAACATTTAAGAATGTAAATTTATGTGTATATTATCTTCATGTATTCAATATGAATAACAAAGGTTCAATCCATAGTGACACCTTGGTATTCGAATATTTGGAATGTGTAATATACTAATGTGAAATTCAATCGTCACGATATTTCATTTATGCATAAGTTTGTTATTTGTTGTGATTTTGTTTAGTTAATCATGGATCACGCTAAAATGGGGGAGGATTGTTGGATATTTTAGTGTAATTGGATTGACTAGTTGATCAATGTAATCGTAATGTCACATCGAACAAGTTGGGAGAGTGCGGAGTGCATGCTCTGTTCGAGTTCGTTATGATTTCAGTATTATTGCTTATGAGACATGTCTATTGACATCAAACACATCTGTTAGAATGAGATGAATAAGATGTGTCTGTTGGCAAAAGACACATGTTGAGAATGAGATGTGTCTGTTGGCAAAAGACACATCTTGAGATGTGTCTGTTAGCATTAGACATGACTGTTGGAATGAGATGTGTCTGTTGGCAAAAGACACATCTTGAGATGTGTCTATTGGTAAAAGACATATCTGTTGACATCTATATATAGGTGTTGCATTGATCATTTTCAGTATGGGTTCATTTTGAAATTCACAACAAAACACATTCTCTCTTCTTGCAGAATTTCTGATTTTATCCGATTGAATTATTTGGGTGAACCACAAATAACTTCAATTTGAAAGTGTTCACACGACTTCAGAAAAATCCAAGTCATCACCCTATTCCCCAACAACAATCAAGTGCATGCTGATAACTTGGCTATTGTTCCCTATGAGGTGATGATTATGTTAATTTAATATGCGTGTATCCAATTATGAATTTTTTCTGTTAATATCTTGTCTGAACATTTTCTTCTTACACCCTATTACTCGCAGCAAATCCTTTCCAAAGTTGTACTGGCGCCGGAGCCTATATCCTTTACCTTCCCCACTGATCTGGTACATTTGAATAATACGTTTTTAGTTACATCTTTCAATTAGTATCTAATGTTTTAATTTTTAATTAATTTCATTTGAAATGTCACAGGATGTACCAATATCAAGTGATAGAAGGAGGTCCCTCCCAATAGCAAGAAAAACCTAGCAGATTTCAATGAATTTTTTTGCATTGATCCTGCCCGAGGACTGTATGAAGTATCTTTCTTCTAAAGAACAGGTATATGAATCCCCTCACTTTTTCATACTATAAAAAGTTATCACCACTATGAAGAAATTATTTTTTCAATTAGTTGTTATACTCATATCAGTACTTTTCGTTAAATATTTTCAAATACTTGAATACACATTTGTGCTAGCAGGTATTCTTGGAATACAAAAATGAGACTCGTTGGTGGTCCCCACGGACGATGGTTCACCATTGCCTTTCGGTTAAAAGGTTGGCAATGTGAAAGGCGTATGCGTAGTACAGACAATAGAGTTGACAAGGTTGATTACATAATATTCTTTTCTTTTCTGATAGTTTTATCTTAGATACCCTATTTTAGGCTTCAAGGTTTAACAATGCACTAGTAATTTCCTCTTAAATATGAATTTCATCTTCCATATTGCAGCACTTTTATCACGCAAATATGAAATTACGATCACTCAAGGAGTTAACATTTTGAGGATTCATACCTCGTAAATCACAAGAGAAAAGAACTCAAAAAAACCTTGAGGTAATCTGAATATTGTGCTCAATCATTTCTTTTTCCAGTTATAATGTATCTTGCCTCGCACATTGAAATTTAAATTTGACACATGGTGTAATACAGATAATGAATTATATAAATAGGGTTTGCATGTTCTAGTTACAACAAAAGTATCATCTTATTGTGTGTTAATAATTAGTTAAACCTATATAGATCTATTTATTTGGATATTGAACTCCTCGCTTACAGGTGCAGGAGGCTGGACCGAGCACAAGCAGAAGTCGCTCTTACCTGGACTGTAAAGAAGAAGAGCTCATAAACAAATTCAAACTGAATAAAAACATTATAGTCCAGGTGAAAAAGAATATAAAATACAGCTGCTTTGGACTAAGAACCGGCCAGATAGTACATCCCATTTCTTACCAACATGTGTTTGTGTAATTGCTTATCAATTATCTTAAAGATCTCAGGTTATACACACATGGGCATATTATTCAGCATGCCTTGCGACCTAACTAATGTAAATATATATGTGGGCAATCCAATGGGAGCTTAGAGTGGATGAAGTGGAAGGGAGATGAAGCATGGGGGATTAGTAGTAGAGTGAAAACACTTTTTGACTATGTATTTTAGTTATTATTGTGGAACAAAAACTAGGTTATGGAATTGCAACTAGGGTTCGTGCGTATTTAATACTAGGGTTGGTGAGCTTCGAGACTAAACAGTTCTCACAAGATGCCTACGTATCTCTGTATTGCTAGAGAATCAAGCTAAAAACTTAGTTCTTGGCGATGCCCTCGGGGCTATGGCGGCAAGGGCACACCAAGGATGTAGTGGCTTGTATGTCTTTATTCGAGGATTAAGCCTAAAATGTCGTGGATGACGTATTGAGCTCTGCCCAAAAACGTAGATCTGAGAATGAGGGGTCGGGCCCTTATATAGGCGTTGAGAGCCTAAGATTTAGAGTAGGGTTAGGAGACTTGATAGACAAGCCACCTCCTTGAGGAAGGTTCTAGACTCCTTCCTTGTAGGAGTCCGTTTCCATGTTGAATTGGGTGCCTTGGAGGCTACTCCTTGTAGGAGTAATATCCTTATTTGACTCTTATTGCTGAACTGTTAAACACCCTTAATATTAATTACGAAAATATTGAATTAGGGTTTTGGGCCTTATTATTGGGCTTCGTATTTGGACCAAGCTAGGTCTAATTAGTGCAACATTAATTGTGTCTTTAGGGCTTCTTTTTAGCCCATATCATTTGCCCCCAACTTCTAGGAAAACTGATCAGGTTTTCAATGAAGTTATAATTGTCTTTTTCGAGACTCGGATTTGTTTTGTACACTAGTGTTTCATGAACATCGTCTTGATGTAAAGCATGGAGCGATTAACGCATTTATGATGATGTTTACCTATTTTTCGGGTGAATTAACCCCTTAACGGTATTCCAACGGTGCTAAACGGCATTAAGTAGGCTTAAATGTCATTTAAATGGCGTTAAACGATGCTAAACGGCACTAAACGATACAAAACGACGCTAAACAGCCTTAAACAACGTTTAAACAAAGTTAAACGGCGTTGAACGGCATTAAATGGCACTAAACGGTGCCAAACGACACTAAACAGCGCTAAACAGCCTTAAACGACGTTTAAACAATGTTAAACGGCGTTGAACAGCATTAAACAGCCCTAAACGGTGCTAAAAGCCACTATATGGCACTAAACGACCTTAAACGACGTTTAAACAATGTTAAACGGCATTGAACGACATTAAACAGCACTAAACGGTGCTGAACGATGTTAAAACGGCATTAAACATTGCTAAACGGTGCTAAACAATGCTAAACGCGCTAAACGGCACTAAACATCCTTAAACGATGTTTAAACAATGTTAAATGGTGTTGAACGACATTAAACAGCACTAAATGGCGCTAATCGGTGCTAAAATGGTGCTAAACGGTGTTAAAACGGCATTAAACTTTGCTAAACGGCGCTAAACATTGCTAAACGACACTAAACGGCACTAAACGGCCTTAAACGACGTTTAACAATGTTAAACAGCATTCAACGGCATTAAATAGCACTAAACGGTGCTAAACGGCACTAAACAGTGCTAAAACGACACTAAACAGCCTTAAATGACATTTAAACAATGTTAAACGACATTAAACGACACTAAATGGTACTAAACGGCACTAAACGGTGCTAAAACGGCACTAAATGGCACTAAGCGGTGCTAATTACGCTAATTGGTCTTAATCGAGACTAAGAGCGTGTTTGGCTACACCTCCGTTAAGGAGGTTTCGACTTTAAGGAGAAAATGGTCTGTTTGTCTCCTTCGGCTTTAAGCTGGCTTTAAGTTAAAAAACTTCTTTAAACCATAAGTTCCATTTAGGTACTTATGACTTATGATTTATGGATTTTTTTTATTTTTTATTTTTTTTCACAATTCTTGTAAAGCTTAAATATCATGAATTAAAATTTTTTTTTTTAAGTCAAATTTAACTTTAAGCCAAAATTATTAAACCCCCATTTAACTTTAAGTAAAATTACCCAAACACTTTCATTCAACTTAAAATAAACAACTTTACTTTCTCCTTTAAGTTAAAAATACCCCCATTAAGTCAAAAGTAACTTATTTTAAGCAATCCCAAACACCCTTTAAGCGTACTACACAAAAAACGTTCATTTTTAGACCCAAAAAGTTCAATATTGAACCATCAGGTCATGTTTGAAACATCACTGACATGTTTCAAGGTTCCTACAGGGGGCATGAGGTTTGGCCGGGGATGTGGTCGGCTGGAGCCTCTCCCGGGCGTAAGGTTGCCTGGCGTGAGGTTGACCGGGCAATTGGTCGGCTGGAGCCTTTCCCGGGCATGAGGTTGCCTGGCGAGTGGTTGGTCGGGCAAGAGGCTGGCTGGAGCCTCTCCCAAGCGTGAGGTTGCCTGGCGAGAGGTTGGTCGGAGCCTCTCCCGGGCGTGAGGTTGGCTGACGAGAGGTTGCCTGGCCTTGCCTCCTAAGGCTTCCTTGGGATGTTTGAATCTTACTCAACAATATTGGAAAATCCTATATCAATTTTTGAACATTGTTAAACAGACATCCTTAGTTGATTGTTAAATGTCTCAGACCTTCCATGAGGAAGCTTCAAACTCCTTTCAAGGGTTTCACGCTTGCCAAATCTTAAATAGAATTACTTCGAACCTTTTAATTACCATGTTGGAATGTTGACTCAGTGGCTTATTCTTGAGCTATTCTTGAATCTCTTGATACAAGGTTGCCTCTAGTAGCTTTGCTGGCCTTCAATGGCTTCAACTTAGTTCCTTAGTCCTTGATTTAGAACACAAGGCTAGGATTCTAAGTTTTTATAACATTATCATCCCATAATTCAAAGTTCACATTCGAATGTTCAAGGTTGATGTTCACATGTTCAACGTTGATGAAGGACCCAAGATCCCAAGTTGATTTTTTCAATTTCCAATTTGAGGTATCAACCTTTCTTATTAGTTTTTCAATAAGTATTTTTAATCAACCACCAAAACATCTGTCAGGTTGGGGGTGTTCTGGATCACCAACACGAGGTTTCAGGTTTATAAGAGGTGTTTGCTATGCCTTGAATGGTTTCGTGAACCTTGAATTCAAATGACTTGTTTCTTAGTCCTCGTGACCTTCCGAGCCTTAACTTGTTTACCGAATCCTTGGTTTTAAGGTTATCATCAACCCTTGATTCTCATTCTAAGATGTAGAACTTGTGATCAAGTTCTTTAGTTCTTGCCTCCCCCTCGTTTCACATGGAGTAGGTCTTACTTCTCGGTTGATCGTTCAGGAAGTCCACTTGCTCCTTAGTGCTTGACCTCAGGTCTGGTGTGCCTTGGTTGGTTTTCAACACTTTATCTTGATTCTAGGATTCCAACTTTCACTAGTATAAAAACTGCTTTACGCGTCTGTCAAAAAGGGTGATATGCAGCTGTTCACAATAGATGCGTATGGAGGAGTTGTATCAGCTAAAAGAATATGCGTCTGTTAGGAAACAGAGGCATATAGTCTACTGTGTCTGTCATTAACTGACGCATAAAACAGGAAAACAGCCGCATAAAGTTTTGTCTTTTGCGTCTGCTTTATATAACAGACGCATAAAATTTTTTGCGTCTGTCTACAACCGATGTATAAAGTCCGAGAACAGCCGTATATAATAATGCATGATATGTCTGTTCTGCTAAAACAGGCGCAAAAAGTCTTTTTTTAAATATTTATTTTATATTTTCAGCTGTACCAGTCCATACCAATAATTTAAATGTACTATCATATATTTTCACTTAGCACCTGTCCATACCAATAATTTGCATGCATACATTCGGAATCCCAAAAATAGTAAAATTACTAATTTGACAGAATGGAATAGTACTTGATTAACAAAAACTGACAATAATCTTATTAATTTTCAACTTGTTCCAACAAAGTACAATGTTTCACGACAATTAAAAAACCTTAACTTTAAACATTTTCACAAACTAAATTAACAACTCCATCATACCTACCAATCATATAAATAATCATTCATACAATAATCGGCCCAAATGTCTCAAATTTCATCAATTTCTTGTCGAGTACAGGATGCCACCTTCCAATACCCTACAATAATATTTACATGCCAGGATTAATTTGAAACATAAGATTAGTAGTAGTGCAATCCGAAAGGACACGGTGTGTGTGCGATCATGGATGATTACATATAAGTTTTCACATGTTGAGTTGCACTTACAGTGTTGCCTATTAATGCTAGCGCATCAGGAGGCTGAAGGCAGAACTGATAAGCATTTTCTCCTTCAACCTAGGCATATCAAGAGTAAGAACATATGTAACAGAGCACATCCAATTTAAAGGGTTATGTGTGTAGTGTGTCTGAGAACAAGTGAGCAACACCTGTAAACAAGCCAACCATATTAAAGGGTCGATATCAGGAGTTGTCAAAACAAAACTCTGCTGCTCCGTGCAAGTATAACCTGATTTTCAGCAAAAGTCTAAAATAGTAACAAAAAAGAGAGATGGCAAACAGAAAAGTAAATAAAATAAATGCAGTTTCACATGTATGGCCATTTTAATAAAAGAAAACAGGAAATGATAGATTTTTATTGTAGTTCCGTTCATAATTGCAATCTACAAAATTAGCCATTTTCATTTCTAAAATAGTCTGCAAAATGCCAGAATGTACGGTTGACGTGGATTGAACTGATATTCTGATTTATATTACTATTTCGAAGAACATAATGAGAGTCATCGCAGTTAGCACACAAATAATCCTCTATTATGCTATGTTGTCTTTTTATGCAGAGTTTTTTTGAAAGTCAGTTAGCACACCGAGTGTTCACGAATCAGCAAAATAACTTTTCTAATTCTTGGAGTGCATATATATGAGAAAATTCATACCATATTCACTGAATACTGTGACAAGTGAATAATCAGAAAATATAGTACAAGAAAAAAAAATATTGCTGACCATAACGAAATCCAACTCCCTGGAACCTAGCAGAGAAAGCCAAGGTTTCTTTCACGGTCAATTCTCTGATGTGGAAATCATTCTGACTGATATATGCAGTAGTTCTGCGGGGTATAAATTTGTGCATTCCATGACTATTTTAACACTCCCAAAAATTACATAGTATGCAACAAAATCAATAAAAAAAAATGGAAACTGGAAAGTAAAATAAGATATTAAACGAATATTTTAATTTCTAACATTTCCATTACATGCCAGGATTGATTATTCCACTAACAACACTAAGTAAAGGGAAATTCTTCTTTCTATCTGGTAGTATGTGGAAGCAGTTCAAGAAGCCCTTTTGGGTAAATGCTCAAATATGACTTCGATTTTTATGTAGCAAATACACACTTCTAGGAATCAATATGTAGCAAATACACATAAAATATCACTTTCAATTAGAATAGAAAAGTCATTAATCGCATGTGAGACTATTTTGTATCATTACCAGTACAAACGTAAACAAGTCTGAGTATGAAGGCAGGGGGAATCTCACCTCTAGAGTCAATTCGAAACAGCCACCATGTATATAGTTCCAATCTTGCATACCACCATATATGGGATAGCTGCAAAGTAACAGCATTTATAAATACAAATTAGAGAAAATCAGTTAACCTCGTTTAGTGTGGAAATACAACAGAAATAAATATAGGATATCTGCCTACATTACTTACCACAATGCTCCATTTGTTATTCATCCTTTAAATTCCTTGCTCAGAGACATATTAGTGTGTGATCGACTGTATAAGCTTGCCATATACCTGAATGTTTTGTCATCAGGACAAGCATTGTAGTGCGTCCTGAAATTCAGCCAGTTTGAAAAGATAAAACATGGTGAAGAAACGTACAAATGAATGCAATAGTTCAGCAAACCATACTGAGATAGTGAAGTGAAGAAACAAATATACAGATTTAAACAAGAGTTAAACATATAAATGCTCAAATCTGACTTCGATTTTGGGTAAATGCTTAGATCTAAATTGCCTAGCTAAAATTACAAGCATGATTATGTTAACCAAACAACTCCATGAATTGCAATTCCTAGTAATTTCAACTTCCTGTATATTTTACATCTAACTAAACAACCACTTAAAAAAGGAGAGAAGAATCCAAGTCTTCCATCTAGCAATATTAAGTTTACTTCTTTGATTTTACTTTCTATTCAGAATAAGATAGTAATACACATGGATCCGACATGGTGTTTTGAAGTTGCTTCTTATCATGCTCTCTAATGATTTTAAAACATATAGAGGTCATCCTTGTTTTCTAATCTCAAAACTTGGATAGAAGCATTATATTACACTTTTAGTACATCATAGCAGATGTCAGAATCAGAACTTGGGAAGCCAGACTCGGTACTCATACATCTTCGTCACAATATTGTGTATAAGTTTTTTGATTAAGACATAAATAACTACACTGTAATCTACAAGGTGATTTTTTTTAAAAAAATATCAATATTATGCCTAGATAAACTAAATTTTTTAATTCTAATCAGTAGGTTTCGGTGCCAAGTTACAAATCCTAAGATGAAGATATAAAATGGCAGAGAAGACCAAGCAAGTTATACTAGTAATCTTTGAATAATACTAAAATCCAGTGTTCTAATGAATAAAAACGTGTCCAAAGAATTAGCAAAAGAAAAGGGAAAACAAGCATTTAAACACTACCAAATACCAAATGATTGAATCATCCGATTTAGATAAAGAACACCAAGAATCAAAGGTTGACCCTCTGTTTTACAGCAAGAATCGCCAAAGCCATCATACAAACCCAACACGTCCTTGATAAAGCTTCGAACTCCGAGACACAATCGATTCCTTAAGGTATTATTACCATCAATACACAATTTATTACTCAAGAGACCCGATCTGAATACTTTATTTTCAAAACTTGAATCAATTTTAGGCTTCTGGGGTTAGTTTTATTTGAGGAAACAGATCAAGGATGTAGTGTATGTGATGCTATAGTGACGATTTGATGAAGAACGAGGTAAACGGTGATGGATTTTGGCCGGAAAATTGAACGGGGCGGCTAGGGCTTTCATTGCAACTCCAAACGGGACGGTGTGGGGGTAGAATGAATTTAAATCATGAGAAGAGGAGATGTTTGTAATTGAAGAGGTTTGTAATTGCGCCACTTGATATTTACATATATTTTTTTAAAAAAATTAATCACGTTTATACGTCTGTTTTTAAAGACTAGACGCATATAGTTGAACTTTATACGTCTGTTGTAATATAACAGATGCATATAGTTGTATTTTATACGTCTATGGCAATATAACAGATGCAAATAATTCTCTGACAGACGTATAAAACTACTTTATACGTTTGTTTAGGTACAACAGATGTATAAACAAACCTCTTTTCAGTATATACATCTGTTTAATGTAGGACAGACGCATAAAACTACTTTATGCGTCTATTTTGCCTGCAACAGACGCAAATGGGGAGACGCATATGGTAGTTTTTGTACTAGTACTTCTTCTTATGCTCATGTGAACCTTGCTAAGGTTTCGATTTGACTAATGGCTCTTAATTCAAGGCCTTGAATTCAAACAACAAGCTCGATTGGAGTCAGACAGCCTTGTTTGCCATCAGGCTTAAATTTTGTGTTGAGATTTGAAGTTCAAGGCTTCAATCGTTAGTCCAGAAATATATTCTCCATACTATTCTTTGTTTCTAAAATATTAGCCTTTTAGCTAATCTTCTTGATTTTGTTTTTGACGCTCCGTCAAAATAGAGCACCCACTATTCTTTTCAGGGTCATGTTTTCATCTTCATTCTTGTTTTCTAGTTCTTTACCCTCTTGGGTTAATATCTCTTGCCCCCCGACTTCTTGGTTGTTAATGGTACATTCAACCACGAAGTCAATTAACTCCTGAGCCTTGATAGTCGTCCGAAGCTTATATGTGATGTCAAAATCTTCCAACTAAACTGCCCACTTGATTAGCCTTCAATTCGCTTTTGGGCTGTGTGATATGTTTCTTCAATGGGTGATCCATCAGGATTTCAACGTTTGTCTTGTTTCTTGTTTTGAAGAGTGACTAGTCCTTAGCCAAAACAACCTTGCATGACTTTGATTTTGTTTTTGATGCTCCAGAATATTAGAGCTCTGGTCAAATATAGGCTCCTCATTCTTGTTCTGAAACTTACTTCCTTCTTGGGGTACTATCTCCTGCCCCCCGACTTCTTGGTTGCCATGGTACATTCAACCATGTAGTCAGTTGATGCCTTAGCCTTAATGGCTATCCAAGGTTTATGTGTGATGTCCTATGCTGGCCCTTCTTAGTGTTCCTTATCACTGCCGACATCCATGTCTTCAATCGGAAGGACCTGCCCCCCGACTCCGTTAGGCCTTAACGCGGTTATATAACAGCTCCTAGCCATTTTCTGGTCTCCTCTTTGTTCTCCTACACCATTCCTAGTTAGAAATTTGAACTTCATGTGATAGGTTGAGACCACAGCCTTAAAAGCACGGAGTCCAGTCCTCCCGAAGATGGCATTGTGGGTGGAAGATGCTTTGATAACCAAAAAATTCAACATCTGAGTGGCCTCTATCGGTTTCTGTCCAATGGTGATGGGCAACTGAATAGTTCCCTCAACTTTGGATTCTACTCCATTGAACCCGTATATATGTGGTTTGGAGGGGGTCAACTGAGAGTTGTTATACCCCAGCTTCATAAATGCGTCGTGAAACAAGACAATCATACAAAGCTCCATTGTCTATCAAGACTCATTTTTCCTCTGAATTTCCAATTACGGGTGTTATGACTAGTGGGTCATCATGGAGGAACTTCACCCCTTCAAGGTCTCAATCATCAAATCCGATTGTTACCTCGGCTTTTGCACATTTAGGAATTTCTCCAACAATGTGCATCACTTCCCTGGCATAAGCCTTTCGAGAATTCTTTGTTGTCCCGGCTGCGGTTGGGCCTCTTAAGATCATGTTGATTACTGGCCCTCGGGGTTGTGGGATGCGATCTCGATCATCGTCGCTCCTATCATACTCTCCTCTCTGATTACCACGATCTTCACCCTTAGTGAAGTGGCTCAGCTTCCCTTTACGGATCAAAAACACGATTTCATTTTTGAGATGCTTGTAATCATCAGTGTTATGCCCCACATCCTTGTGGAATCTACAATACTGATTCTTGTTTCTCTTTGCGGGATCACCCCTAAGTGGCTTTGGCCATCGAAAATCTTTATCCTTCTCAAAGCCCAACATGATTCGACTCCTGGGGGTGTTCAACCTTGAATAATCAATGAACCTCGGTCCTAGAGCAGAGTCGGAGTCCTTGCTAGTTCGGGGATATTTGTCCCTAGCATCACACTCTTGCTTTTTCTTTCGGTTCTTAGAGTTCTTGTTCGATAAAGAAAAATTTTGTTTATTACTTTTTTACATCATTAGATTAAGCAGATTTTACATCGGTACGGTTGGATCGTCGAAAAAAATCTAAACAAAAAATTTCATCAATCGAGAACGGGTCTCGCCTAGGCATTGTAGTATTTTAACTTGTTTCTCGTAAAAAAGTCATATAAGATAATATTATTTTTTTGCATTTTTTCACATCAGTAAATAGGTATAAGTTAACATTCGTATGGTTGGACAGCGGAAAACATCTTTTAAAAAAATTATTTTCTCAATCATGAACCCGTCTCGCTCTAGGGAGTAGTACTTATACTAGATTTTTGTTAAAAAGTCGTACAAGATAAAAATTTTATTTTTCAATTATTTTTTCACATCCTATTTTATCAATAAAATAGGTATGTGTTAACATCGTACGACTGGATCGCCAAAAAAATAATATTTTGAATTCATGTTATAATATAACCAGCCAAGTGCTAATTGGTTAGCCATAATGTGTTCTAACCATTGACCAAGGTCAAAATCGACCAGACGGTTATGATGTCTATAATAAACGACATCGCTAGCCAAGTACAAATACTTTAATTTAAATTATTTTTTATTTAATATTCTGACTCACTTAAACACGAACACAGTAATAGGCCAGTTTAAGTCATGCCACGTCAACCATAAAGGTCAGTTTAAGTCATGCCACGTCAACCATAAAACTGACCATGACAATGTGGTCGGTTTTGACCAAACTGATCGAAGTCTAACACATCGATCGGTTATTATATTTATACTGAACGATGTCGTTTCGCATAACCAAGTACAAATATTTTATTTCTATTAATATTTTATTCTTTGTTCTAGCCCACTTAAAATTGATAGAATGGAGTGGCAGTTTTAGTTAAGCCACATCAACAATAAAACTTACCATTTCATTGTGGTAGGTTTTATCGGTGTTCTACAAATATAACTGATCCATCGGACATTGCTCGGTTTTAATCCCCCGCTCTTTTTTAGACGGTCAGTTACATGTGGTCGATTTTAACCTATTTTCTTGTAGTTACAATATTCTATCTTGTAGTTCCTGAGGTTCCTAGTCATACATATTTAAAGTAGAAATTGATAGGTTGTGGACTCATCCATCATTGAACTACATTACAAAATCCTAAATATTGAAATAATATATTATAATTTATTAGCAGCGAAGACAGATTTACATTTTCCACAAAATTGATTAATGTACTACTACAAGGATATAGTCCACCATAATCAATTAGTTTTAGCCAATACTCTTGGTTACAAAGTGAATTTCAGAGCCAAAATGAGCTTACCATGCATCATATGCCAAGAATTAAAAAAAACCACCATGGAGGCGTGGAAGCGTTTGCTAGAATGTCTACTATATTATGGACAAAATTCTCAGCACAAGTGGGATTTCCCATCTTTAGAGAAAAGTGCACTTTTTGTACTTATAGTACATGTGTCGGACCACTTGAAATACTCCACTTCGGAAACTACCACATGCAATACTAGACCTCTATTTCTATTACACGGTGTGTATCGCCGTCAAATCTATTTAACTCTGTTAGAAAATGCTGGGAAATCATCTTTTAACCGCCATCTTCTTCATCAATCCCATTTCCACCATTAATAATTTATTTAGAACTTGGAGCTCATATATCTCATTCATTTCTCAACCAAATAAGCTCATTTAAATTGCATTAATATCGTCTTTTTCTCCCCTACAATATGATATCAATCTCGTCGAGTGCTGATGCTCTCATGCTTTCATTAGAATTAAACAATTTATATGACCATATTAGACTTTTCCAAGTTAGAAGTAAACAATGAAGAATGACTATTCCATTTTCCATAACATTTTGCAAAAGTACTATGATACAAACTATATCCGCTACTCATATTCTTGTCAATTTTTCTACATTAGTACCTAGTACTAATTACGAGTTAAGTTGAGTGAGTAGAGTCAGTACTCCTCTTAATTATTACATGGTTATGACACTGTTAAAGATAGTGCATATCTAAAAATAAAAGACAAGGCACAATCTTTATACCAGAATAGAACTGGGAAATGTTTAAAAAATGCATTACAACGCCGATAAAGTGTATTCATTGAGAAAGTAAGAATACATTACTGAACTTACCATTCTTGATATTCGAATGCAGGGTATACTCTGTGAAGGGGCTGGTAACTATATTTCTAGAGTGATAATGAGACTTACCATCTTGATATCATATCGTAAGGGAGAAAGAAATGATCTTAATGCAATTGAAATGAGCTGATTTGGTTTAAAAAATGAATTAGATATACCAGCTCCAAGTTCTAAATAAATTGTAAGTGAAGTTCATTTTTTGTACCTACACTTTGGCTGTCAAATCACTTTCAATACTGACATTCAAAAATCCCCACTTGCTATATCGGAGTTCTAAAATACTTACAAAATGTGGCAATCCGTTAATTCTAGTTAACTCCGTTAGTTTTTCAAGGTAGCTTTATCTTTTCAAACATGAAACAGGTATAGTCCACCTGATTGTTCCCCAATTCATTACAAAGAACCCTAATTGCTATTGGTTCATATTTTTGAAGCCTTATTATACAAATTTACCTCACCTAAACACATTAATGCACGAAGCAATTGTTGGATTTTTTGAAGACAAAACTTTCAATTCGTGGTGGTGACAAGTGCTACTTTTTTCGATAACAATGGGGTAAATATTTGATTGTTCAATTTTTTGATGAATTATTTTCTTTGTGCTGTTGTATTTTGAATTATGGAATTACAAATTCGTGTTGGTGGCAATATTTTGAATTTTGGAATTACGAATTCGTGTTGGTGGCAATATTTTGAATTTTGTAATCATGTTTGATGTTATGTGCCGATAAAATTCTAAAAGCAAAGTAAGAATGTTTGGTATTATAAATTACCTGCATTTAGCAAAAAAAAAAATTGTTAACCTGCATAATTTATTGAGTCCAAAATGCTTAGTTAGTAACTGTATTGGAAATCACAAGTTTGAATACATTGTCACTTTAAAATTTGAATGCATTGTAACTAGCAATTTGAATGCATTGTAATCTTCCAAGAGTAAGAAGTGGGCTCAATTTCTCTTTAATGAATTATCCACTATACAAACACACACTTTAAGTATTAGTTTACACACAAATATATCCTAAGTTCTTAGTATTTCTCTAAAACTGTTCATAATCATGTCTGGTTGGAGAAAACCCCCTCCTCATGTTGTGAAAGTTAATTGCAAAGGTGTCTCTAATAGGCCAATTTTGAAAGCTGTTGTTGGTTCTGTGATGAGAAACAATGGAGGAGAATTATGGGGATTTAGGTCATGATTAGTATAGTAGTTCCAGTAGTGCAGAGTTATAGTCCATCTTCTATGGATTAAAGTTGGCTTGGGAGAAGGGGGATTTCAAGCATGTTGTCCTGGAATGTGAAAATGAGGAGGCAGTTAATCAAGTGAACAATCCTAATCCAGAATTTTGTCTTACAGTTTTAGTGTTGTTGATTAAAAACCTGAAAAATTAGGAATGGAAGTTGTTAAGTAACCAGTCCATCTAAAACCTTAAGGTGTCAGAGAAAGGCCCCAACAGGATCTTATGCTACAACATATATTATTTAATACTCCCCCTCAATCGTACGATACGTTTCACTACGATTGACAGACGACAAACAGATAATGAAGGAGACGGACAACAAATAATGAATTAAATAAATGGGGGTGGAGGAACTTGAACCTGAAACCCCTCCTAAACTGAGCTCTGATACTATGTTAAGTAACTAGCTCATTTAAAACCTTAAGGTGCCAGAGGTGGATAAAGGGTTTGGTGATATTATTGAGAGAATGTTGTTACATCAATCAAAAATGATATATATATTAATCCAGGGTCTTAACACAATTGCTCCAAAGAATCCAATAAAGCGGTCAAAATTGGACACACATCACCCATGAACTCCACCATATATACTCTACATGGGTTAGGGCTTTATTAAATCGGTCGGGTCAAAAACCGGTAGGACTGGAAAGTGACGACCCAAAAAAAAACTACACGGTCAATCATTTTAACCAAATCCTACTCGTACAACCTGCTTTAAATAATTAATTTGCTTATTTATAAAACATACTAATACAATAAATCATTTAATCATTAAAATATAATGTCTCATGTTTCTTTTAAAATAATTTTTTTGATGAATTCAAATTGATTTTGGAAATTTCGTTGAGGTAGAAATAGTCTAAATTACAACAATTTGCCTCTGATTTTGGTGGCATTGTAGCCGTATCAAGTTGGTGTGGTGGTTGTGAAGGTGACTAACTAACTATCATGGGATGGCTATCACAGGTGTACAAAGATTCCCAGGTGCACAAAAATTCCCGTAGGCTGGGCTTTACCCTAGTTTTAAAAACCCCAGTTTTTTTAGAATCGTGTTAGCTTGGGCTTGCTCTGGGGACCGTTTTAAGCGCGCACATTGGTCGAGATTGGGCCAAAATGTTTTTTTAATTAAAATATTAATATTTCTGAACTATTTTAAAAATATTATACTTATATATATATATATATATATGTGGATTTTATATATTAAAAATCGGAATTGTATGCGGGCTTTTATTCGGGCCTCTAGTCTTTTTATAATTCAGGCTTTTATCCGGGCTTAAGGCCGTGCCAAATTTGATTAAAAAGAATAGAAGGCCCGTATAATGCTTGTAGTCCAGGACGCATATGGGGCTTTAGGGCTTTTTTTCTGATAGTTTATCTTACCTACCCTATTTTAGGCTTCAAGGTTTAACAATGCACTAGTAATTTCCTCTTAAATATGAATTTCATCTTCCATGTTGCAGCACTTTTATCACGCAAATATGAAATTATGATCACTCAAGGAGTTAACATTTTATGTTAAGGAGTTAACAAGAGAAAAAAACTCAAAAAAAACCTTGAGGTAATTTGAATATTGTGCTCAATCATTTCTTTTTCCAGTTATAATGTATCTTGCCTCGCACATTGAAATTTAAATATGACACATGGTGTAATACATATAATGAATTATATAAATAGGGTTTGCATGTTCTAGTTACAACAAAAGTATCATCTTATTGTGTGTTAATAATTAGTTAAACCTATATAGATCTATTTATTTGGATATTGAACTCCTCGCTTACAGGTACAGGAGGCTGGACCGAGCACAAGCAGAAGTCGCTTTTATCTGGACTGCAAAGCATATAAAACTGCAGCTGCTTTGGACTAAGAACTGGCCAGATGGTGCATCTCATATCTTACCTACATGTGTTTGTGTAATCACTACAAGAAAAAATCGACCACACAACGGTTTATATCCGTCGTCTGAAGCCCTCATTTTCCGTTGTCTATTGGAATGCCGTCTGTTACGCGTATCAGACGATAGTAGCTTAACCGTTGTCTTTGTTGCAGAAAGACAACGACAGCGTTTCTGAAAAACGTTGTGTAATACTTGGATCACATAATAGTATTTAAATTTTATCTATTGTCTGATAATGTTTTTAAGAAGGGTACCTTGAGACATGTCTATTGTCTAATACCTGGATCATACAATGATTTTTTAAATTTGGTCTATTGTCTGATTATGTTTTTAACAAGGGTTTCTTCAAACATGTCTATTGTCTAATACCTGGATCATACAATGGTTTTTTAAATTTGGTCTATTGTCTGATTATGTTTTTAACAAGGGTTTCTTCAGACATGTTTATTGTCTAATACCTGGATCATACAATGGTTTTGTTAATTTGGTCTTTTGTCTGATTATGTTTTTAACAAGGGTTTCTTCAGACATGTCTATTGTGTAATACCTGGATCATACAATGGTTTTTTTAAATTGATCTATTGTTTCTTTATGGTATAGACATTGGTCTTTTTGTAACAGAAGTGTTGTGTGAAATGTAGTTAGACAGCAGTTTAGTTTCATTAGTATGTTGTATGTGTTACAAGTACACCACACTTTCTTTGTTTCCTACATGTTGTCTGAATGTATAAGACACTACATTTTATTTTTATAAAAGCATTGTGTTAATATGTAACCTACAATGTTTTCATTTCGTTTTTATGTTGTATGTGTTTTAAGTACACCACACTTGTTGTGCTTACTACATGTCGTCTGAATGTATAAGACACTACGTTTTTATTTTTGCAAAAGCATTGTGAAATATAGTTGTCTGATGATATTTTCCACAAGTGTTTCTAAAAGATGATAACATTGGCTAATGAAAAATGAAACAACACTTTTATTTACAACAAAAATTAGAGTTTATACAATACTAGCAACTAACCAATATTCATAACAAAAACTACCTATCAATATTCTTCCCTACAAAGCTACTTATATATTCAGTTATGAGAGGATCGGGTTGTTGAAACAACTTATAATTGCCGATCATCTTGCAAGGCGGTGACGTACTAGTCTCCTTTCTTCATCCAACTCAAAGTTGGCTCTCACAAACTTTCTAGAGAGGTGAAGAATGCTTTTAGATCCGTAATACCAAAATCTTGAACCTGCACCACAGGATGATGTCAAATTCTGCATTACCTACTACTGGAAAGTGGAAACAAAGACTTAAAAAGAACATTTCCAACAGGACACCTACCCATCTTGCTGTATCAAATAATGGGCAAGTCAAGCAGGATGCCTAGAGTCTGTGTGTAAGATCCTGGAGCTTCGATCTATTTAATTCCAGTGATACCACCCCCTCTTCATACTCTTTCATACTATATGACGCAACAAAGTTTGAAGCCCGTCAGAAATTAATGTATTTCACTTTTTTCATTATGCATTTCATACCTCACTACACAAAAGGAGGGTACTGAACGTGCACATACACTGGTAAAGAACATCATTAAAAAATTATAATAAAAAGCACCTGCTAACGATCATTTCCTCTCCGAGTCCAGTTGCTAGGCACAATGAACCAACAACTGTAGTCATTATTTTCTCCAAAGAAGTGTCACCCCCATTGGCAGACCAGCCCAAACAACATTTATGCCTGTAGTGTGTGCATTACAAAGAGGCCTGTGCAAGATGAAAAAAAATAGTTCGATTAAACTTGCTAATAATAACCAATTTTTAAAAGTATCCCTCAGTCTACAACATATATTACAAGTGAAGATTTAATGTACGATTCAAGGAACAAATCAGCTAAAGCACTACGCTTGATATGTTCACTTTTCATTGCAACATCTGTAAAAATAATTTTGTCTGGTTGCACTCCCTGTACAGCAGCATCTGGACAACACAGAGCAACCAAGTTAGATGCAAATGTAATCCATGCACCAGGAACAGAAGTATAAAGAACACTTTTACACTAAAAGAAAGCAAAAGATAACACAAATGCAGTAACTTGTCTTGTATACACGCTAAAACCATTTTTATACCCATTAAAATAATTTCACTAAACTAAAATTCAAAAACATACATGCACGCAGTCTTGGTTCACCTGCAGTTGGAAATCAGAAGCCAAAGTGCACTGTTAGGAACTCGTTTGAGATTGTTGCACCTGAAATAATTGTCAGAGTATACAGAGATAACTCAATTCTACTATGTGTGAAAGATAGGAATGCAGAATGATATGAGCATATATATAATCTAAACTCATGATATACACAAGTGCAGACTTACACCAAGCCCATATGATCCATATGGTATTATGGTTGCAGAAGCATTTCTAATGTCTTTTATGCAGATGATGCTTGCGAGCAACCTTCTTGATCCATATCTTCACAATCTGTAACACAAAAAATAATAATTTCATATTAAAAATTTAGAGTACAAATATATTACTTTGATAAACCAGTCCGCCAAATGCTAGCTTCAGAACCATAAGTTAAAAGGTAACAACATATACAACTCACAAAGTAATATGCATTACTTACAAGCATATATGCATATGCAACATATGCATTACGCACAAGCTAAAAGAGAATAAATTGTACTACATAAGCCTGATCATATCGCAAAGTCATTATCTTGTTTAATTATATGTACACAATAATCACTGCTACACAAGCACATACACATTTCATAAATTAATAATATTTAAGGCACACAAGGGTTTATATAATTATCTACAATTTTGATCAGGTGACAAAATGGGGTACAATCTTGGGGGTCTATAGATGATGCCTCTTCACGAATAGATTTACTTGCAGCATATATGTATCAAAGAAAGAAAAAAATATTAACAACCAAGAAGATCTCAGAGCTTTAGCAAAATCAGTTGCAATATGAGAATACATAACTTCAAAGTATATTCATTATTTTTGAGTGGGGTAAAAGGACATTTTCACCACTGTACTATTTCCGGAATTGCAATTGCATTACTGTACTACAAACGGACTACTGTACTTTAGCGTTTTTAACAAATTCACCACTCCCGTCAGTCAAATTGTAAAACAGTAGTGGTGAATTTGTTATAATTTGACTGACAGGAGTGGTGAATTTGTTAAAAACGCTAAAGTACAGTAGTCCATTTGTAGTACAGTAGTGCAATTGCAATTCCGGAAATAGTACAGTGATGAAAATGTCTTTTTACCCTTTTTGAGTGCTTGCTGGCTCAAGACAGATAATAATCTGAAGCATATAGCAGCCCTCATTTGTTGATTTGAAATAAAAATATATTTACTTAAGACAAGCAGACCTCTACCGTCCCTGGTAAAACCGTTTTCCCTTGTAGAAGCTCAGCAAAGATACGACCAACTGACCACATGTCAACAGCTGGACCATACTTGGTAACACCAAGAAGCAACTCAGGAGGTCTGCTCAAACAACAAGCTAAATCAGAGGACTAAACTGGATAATAGTCTCCCAAGTCAGGAAAAACACAGTAAGTTATTATCACATTCAAATATCTACCTGTATAGACCATAGCGTAACAACCTGATTTGTCAGATTTAAAAAAACAAACAGACAACATCAAGACTCTGCAAGCCTACTAAAATCAAATTTAAGCATAAAACCTTATTTTATTGCTCATTAACGAGAGATTAGTGCAAGTAGACCTGATTTGTTGGCCTGCCTGATTTGTGAGAAAGACCAAAATCTGCAGGCTTTAGGTTTCCCTGGTTATCAATGAGAAGATTGGAACCTAAAAAAACTTGTATTAGACTGGAAAGTTTCTTTACAGATAACTAAATTATGTAAGATAATAATAAAGTTTCAGATAGAAATTACTTTTAATATCCCGGTGAAGAACTCGATTGACATGACAGTAATGAAGCCCTAGTCAGTAATTGCTTCATATAACACTGCAAATAGATATTATCAGCTAAATATCAGATTGAGAGAGAGAGAGAGGTACATACAACACCCATGAATCGCTGAATCTGGAACTAGTCAAGCATTAAAAACCTTTGAACTGAAAAATCCCCAAATCGTAGAAACTAGGTTTGTAACCAATAAAATCATTCACAGTGATTAATAAATTTAAATCGCAAGTTTGCAATCGAAGATTAAAAAGAGAATGAAACAATCGACCGAATTTTGAAAGTTGAGGCATAAGAAAATTGACAGAAAATTGACAGATCTTAGATGTGAGGCATAAGAATAGAGCACCTAGGATTGGAGATTCGATGAACAAACTGAGCTGTGATTTCGAGTCAGGAATTCGAGTTGTGAATTAAATCTAGGGTTTTGAGGTAGGATTTCAAGATAGAGGTTGTTAAGAACGGTGAGTTCATAAACTTGGTTTTTTATTCGAGGATGGTGAGATGGGATTGGGGAGTGAGATAGGCGTGAGTTTGTATTTGTGTGTGTGAAAGCTACAGAGATTGAGTAAGTGAGATGGGCATGAGTTTGTATTTGTGTGTTTGAAAGATACAGTGATTGAGTACAAAAAGGTCTATAAGGGGGAAGTGAAATTTAGGAATGGGGGGAATTTGAGTTTAGTGAAATTTGAAGAAAATTTGGGTTTGTTCATAAAACGAAGGAGGGAAAATAGAAGAGGGAAATGAAAATAAAATCTTTTATAAAATAACTTTTTTACTAATTTTATAAAATAATTTTTATTTCTGAAATATTAAATTAACTAGCTTTTTATTAAAATATATTTAATTGAATGATATTTTCAAATTTTCAATAAATAAAAAATTAATTTGTTTGGAGATTTTAGAAGATCACTACTATATTGATTAGTACCCGTAACTAGTGCTTTGTCACGGATTGTTGTTTCTATTTTTTTAAAAATATTTCTCGACAATTCAACCTTAAGTATGTAAAGATATATCTAATATAATGATATTCACAAATTTTCAAAAAAATAAAAAATTAATTAGGTTTGTAAAATTTAATATTTAATAAACAAAGTGGTTTTGCTAAACAAAGTGGTTATTTCTCAAATACCGTTGTCTCGATTGATACCAGACAACGATTTTGGACAAATAAACCGTTGCCTAATAACAGACAACGGTATTTTAACAAATACAGTTGTATTGTGAAGCTTCAGACAACGATATGTTATAAAGATACCGTTGTCTGACACTAGTTATGTTTTTTTTGAACATAAATATAAATTAATATAACAAATTTGAAAATTTTTAATGATATATCCAGTCAAATTTCTCGACGATCCAAATGTACCGATGTCAAGATATATCTACTATATTATTATTCCCAAATTTTCAAAAAATAAAAAATTGATTTGGTTAGAGATCTTAATAGATCACTAGTATATTGACTAGTACCCGTAACTAGTGCTTTGTCACGAATTGTTGTTTCTATTTTTTTAAAAATATTTCTCGACAATCCAACCTTAAGGATGTCAAAATATATCTAATATAATGATATTCACAAATTTTCAAAAAAATAAAAAATTAATTTGGTTTATAAAATTTAATATTTAATAAACGAAGTGGTCTTGCTAAACAAAGTGGTTATTTCTCAAATACCGTTGTCTCGATTGATACCAGACAACGATTTTGGACAAATAAACCGTTGTCTAATGACAGACAACGGTATTTTAACAAATACAGTTGTAATATGAAGCTTCAGACAATGATATGTTATAAAGATACCGTTATCTGACACTAGTTATGTTTTTTTTGAACATAAATATAAATTAACATAACAAATTTGAAATTTTTTAATGATATATTCAGTCACATTTCTCGATGATCCAAATGTACGGATGTCAAGATATATCTAATATATTAATATTCCCAAATTTTCAAAAAATAAAAAATTTATTTGGTTGTAGATCTTAGTAGATCACTAGTATATTGACTAGTACTCGTAACTAGTGCTTTGTCACGGATTGTTGTTTCTATTTTTTTAAAAATATTTCTCGACAATCCAACCTTAAAGGATGTCAAGATATATCTAATATAATAATATTTACAAATTTTCAAAAAATAAAAAATTAATTTGGTTTGTAAAATTTAATATTTAATAAACGAAGTGGTCTTGCTAAACAAAGTGGTTATTTCTCAAATACCGTTGTCTCGATTGATACCAGACAACGATTTTGGACAAATAACCGTTTTCTGATAATAGACAACGGTATTTTAAGAAATACAGTTGTAATGTGAAGCTTCAAACAACGATATGTTATAAAGATACCGTTGTCTGACACTAGTTATGTTTTTTTTAACATAAATATAAATTAACATAACAAATTTGAAATTTTTTAATGATATATTCAGTCACATTTCTCGATGATCCAAATGTACGGATGTCAAGATATATCTAATATATTGATATTCCCAAATTTTCAAAAAATAAAAAAATTATTTGGTTGTAGATCTTAGTAGATCACTAGTATATTGACTAGTACCCGTAACTAGTGCTTTGTCACGGATTGTTGTTTCTATTTTTTTAAAAATATTCCTCGACAATCCAACCTTAAGGATGTCAAGATATATCTAACATAATAATATTCACAAATTTTCAAAAAATAAAAAATTAATTTGGTTTGTAAAATTTAATATTTAATAAACGAAGTGGTCTTGCTAAACAAAGTTGTTATTTCTCAAATACCGTTGTCTCGATTGATACCAGACAACGATTTTGGACAAATAAACCGTTTTCTGATAATAGACAACGGTATTTTAAGAAATACAGTTGTAATGTGAAGCTTCAGACAACGATATGTTATAAAGGTACCGTTGTCTGATACTAGTTATGTTTTTTTTGAACATAAATATAAATTAACATAACAAATTTGAAAATTTTTAATGATATATTCAGGCACATTTCTCGACGATCAAAATGTACCGATATCAGGATATATCTAATATATTGATATTCCCAAATTTTCAAAAAATAAAAAATTGATTTGGTTAGAGATCTTAGTAGATCACTAGTATATTGACTAGTACCCGTAACTAGTGCTTTGTCACGAATTGTTATTTCTAGTTTTTTAAAAATATTTCTGGACAATCCAACCCTAAGGATGTCAAGATATATCTAATATAATGATATTCACAAATTTTCAAAAAATAAAAAATTAATATGGTTTGTAAAATTTAATATTTAATAAACGAAGTGGTCTTGCTAAACAAAGTGGTTATTTCTCAAATACCATTGTCTCGATTGATACCAGACAAAAATTTTGGACAAATAAACCGTTATCTAATAACAAACAACAGTATTTTAACAAATACAGTTGTGATATGAAGCTTTAGACAACGATATGCTATAAAGATACCGTTTTTTGACACTAGTTATGTTTGTTTTGAGCATAAATATAAATTAACATAACAAATTTGAATTTTTTTAATGATATATTTAGTCACATTTCTCAATGATCCGAACGTACGGATGTCAAGATATATCTAATATATTGATATTCCCAAATTTTCAAAAAATAAAGAATTGATTTGGTTGGAGATCTTAGTAGATCACTAGTATATTGACTAGTACCCGTAACTGGTGCTTTGTCACAGATTGTTGTTTCTATTTTTTTAAAAATATTTCAAGATATATCTAATATAATGATATTCACAAATTTTCAAAAAATAAAAAATTAATGTGGTTTGTAAAATTTAATATTTAATAAACGAAGTGGTTTTGCTAAACAAAGTGGTTATTTCTCAAATACCGTTGTCTCGATTGATACCAGACAAGGATTTTGGACAAATAAACCGTTGTCTGATAACAGATAACGGTATTTTAATAAATACAGTTGTCATGTGAAGCTTTAGACAACGATATGTTATAAAGATACCGTTGTCTGACACTAGTAATGTTTTTTTTGAACATAAATATAAATTAATTTAATAAACCGTTGTCTGATAACAGCTAATATTTTCTTAATCTAACGGCTAATATCTAATCTCATTTCAATAAAGGGCTCTAATTTCGCCACCTCAGCAATCCAAGTGAAAGATTTTCCACCAATCACGTGCTGTCACATCAAACAACGGTTTATTTGTAAAACGCTTGTATAGATAAGTTTATGACAACATTTTAAATTTTAAAAGGCTTGTCTGAAAGAGTTGAAGACAACGGTTTTATATACAAACCCGTTGTGTGAACATGTATATATATTTTCTTAATCTAACGGCTAATATATAAACTCCTTT
Source organism: Saposhnikovia divaricata (assembly GCA_036435485.1). Lineage (NCBI taxonomy): Eukaryota > Viridiplantae > Streptophyta > Magnoliopsida > Apiales > Apiaceae > Saposhnikovia > Saposhnikovia divaricata. The sequence goes on from CM071599.1 coordinate 25,585,822, forward strand.
CAATCAAGGGCTATTATTTCGACACCTTAGCAATCCGGGTGAAAGATTTTCCACCAATCACGTGCTATCACATGAGACAACGGTTTATTTATAAAATGCTTGTATAAATAAGTTTATGACAACAGATTAAATTTTTAAATGCTTGTCTGAAAGTGTTGAAGACAACGATTTAATGTACAAAACCATTGTGTGTTGCATGCAATTCAGACAATAGTATTCACAAACCATTATCAGATTACATTTTATGCAACGTCTTATCAAAAAACTTGTCTGATTGTAACAACATTTTTGGAAAGTATTGTTGAAAGCATTGTCTAAAGTTTCTTCAGACAATGCTTTCAAAAAGCGTTGTTAAAATCAGACAATAGTATTTAGTCACCATTGTGTGACTACTTTTGAAACAATATCTAATAAAAACAGTTGTCTAAGTTTTACAACGCTTTTGAGGACCATTGTAAGACAAGTTGTTAGACAACACTACTTTCAAAAACCGTTGTAAAACGGATGTCTATTTTGATCTTTTAGACAACACTTTTTAAAACTGTCGTTAAGTTCATGATCAGACAATACACCGAAAAGCTTGAAAAAAAAACCGTTGTGCAAAAATTTCAGCCAACGCTTTTTCCTCGAAGTGTTGTCTGATGAGTGTCGTCTGATTCAAAAATTCTTGTAGTGAATTTCTTATCAATTGTCTTAAAGATCTCAGGTTATACACACATGGGCACATTATCCAGCGTGCCTTGTGACCTAACAAATGTAAATATATATGCAGGCAATCCCATGGGAGCTTAGAGTGGATGAAGTGGAAGGGAGCTGAAGCTTGGGGGGGGGGGGGGAATAGTAGTACAGTGAAAACACTCTTTGACTATGTATGTATTTTAGTTGTACTTTACAAGGTGAAAGAAAATGTTCTATGAGGTGACCTAGTTTACAAACTTTTATTCTTGGAAGGCATCCCATTAATCTTCATTTGTAGATATGCATATGATATTTGTTATTTTCTTAGTAATATTAATTCCAATCTTCAACATACATTTAAATTTATAAAAAATGATTCCACAAAAAAATTTCACATTTTTTTAAAATTTTCCATTTTCATTTATTTTATATGTCATTAAACTAGTGTTTTATTTATACCATTCCAAATTATTATCGAATTTTAATTGATCCACAAATAATGAAAGAAAAATTCTGTAGAATCTTAAAATATATTTTTGAGTACAAAGAGGTGGCTAAAGGGTAATATTATTGGGAGAATGTTGTTACATCAATCAAAAACGATATATATATATATATATATATATATATATATATATATATATATATATATATATATATATATATATATATATATATATATATATATATATATATATATATTAATACAGGGTCTTAACACAATTGCTCCAAAGAATCCAACTTAAAGCGGTCAAAATTGGACACACATCACCATGAACTCCGCCCTATATACTCATTTTAACCAAATGCGCGCTACTCGTACAACCTGCTTTAAATAATTATATTTGCTTATTTATAAAACATACTAAATTTGCGCGATTCGATAGCCCTAGTGGTGAAGGGTGTATCCTCTGTTGTCCCAGGTCATGGGTTCGACTCTCGCTCACCCCGAGAATTATCTTAAAATGGATACTAAATTGTAAGGCATATAAGCCTACGTAGTCAAAAAAAACATACTAATACAATAAATCATTTAATCATGAAAATATAATGTCTCATGTTTCTTTTAAAATAATTTTTTTTGATGAATTCAAACTCATTTTTGAAATTTGTTGCCATTATAGAGGTATCGAGTTGGTGTGGTGGTTGTGATGGTGACTAACTAAACTATCATGGGGTGGCTATCACAGGTGTATAAAAATTCACGTAGGCCTGGCTTTATCCTTGTTTTGAAAACCACAATTTTTTTTAGAATCGTGTTAGAGTTGGGCTTGCTCGGAGGATCGTTTTAAGCCTGCACATTGGTGAAGTGGCTCAGCTTCCCTTTACGGATCAAGAACTCGATTTCATTTTTGAGTTGCTTGCAATCATCAGTGTTATGCCCACATTGATCCTTGTGGAATCTGCAATACCGATTCTTGTTTCTCTTTGCGGGATCACCCCTAAGTGGCTTTGGCCATCGGAAATCTTTATCCTTCTCAAAGTCCAACAGGATTCGACTCCTGGGAGTGTTAAACCTTGAATAATCAACGAGCCTCAGTCCTAGAGCAGAGTCGGAGTCCCTGCTAGTTCGGGGATATTTGTCCCTAGCATCACACTCCTGCTTTGTCTTTCGCTTCTTAGAGTTCCTGTTCGATAAAGAAAAATTTTGTTTATTACTTTTTTACATCATTAGACTAAGTAGATTTTACATCGGTACGGTTGGATCGTTGAAAAAAAATCCAAACAAAAAATTTCGTCAATCGAGAACGGGTCTCGCCTAGGCATTGTAGTATTTTAACTTGTTTCTCATTAAAAAGTCGTATAAGATAATATTATTTTTTTTTTACATTTTTTCACATCAGAAAATAAGTATAAGTTAACATTCGTATGGTTGGACAGTGGAAAACATCTTTTAAAAGAATTATTTTCTCAATCCGGAAACCGTCTCGCTCTAGGGAGTAGTACTTATACTAGATTTTTGTTAAAAAGTCGTACAAGATAAAAATTTTATTTTTCAATTATTTTTTTACATCCTATTTTATCACTAAAATAGGGATGTGTTAACATCGTACGGTTGGATCGCCAAAAAAACAATATTTTTCAATAAATATTTTGAATTCAGGTTATAATATAACCAGCCAAGTGCTAATTGGTTAGCCATAATTTGTTCTAACCATTGACCAAGGTCAAAATCGACCAGAGGGTTATGGTGTCTATAATAAATGACATCGCTACGATCTTGCCAAGTACAAATACTTTAGTTTAAATTATTTTATATTTAATATTCTGACTCACTTAAACACGAACACAGTAATAGGCCAGTTTAAGTCATGCCACGTCAACCATAAAGGTCAGTTTAAGTCATGCCACGTCAACCATAAAACCAACCATGACAATGTGGTCGGTTTTGACCAAACTGATCGAAGTCTAATACATCGATCGGTTATTATATTTATACTGAACAATGTCATTTCGCATAACCAAGTACAAATATTTTATTTCTATTTCTATTTTATTCTTTTTTCTAGCCCACTTAAAACTGATAGAATGGAGTGGCGGTTTTAGTTAAGCCACATCAACAATAAAACCGACCATTTCATTGTGGTAGGTTTTATCGGTGTTCTACAAATATAACTGATCCATCGGACATCGCTCGGTTTTAATCCCCCGCTTTTTTTTAGACGGTCGGTTACATGTGGTCGATTTTAACCTGTTTTCTTATAGTTACAATATTCTATCTTACACAAACAATTGTGCTTTCCCGTTGATTATAGTTCATGAGGTTCCTAGTCACACATATTTAAAGTAGAAATTGATAGGTTGTAGACTCATCCATCATTAAACTACATTACAAAATCCTAAATATTGAAATAATATATTATAATTTATTGGCAGCTAAGACATATTTACATTTTCCACAAAATTGATTGATGTACAACTACAAGGATATAGTCCACCATAATCAATTAGTTTTAGCCAATACTCTTGGTTACAAAATGAATTTCAGAGCCAAAATGAGTTTACCATGCATCATATGCCAAGAATTAAAAAAAACACCATGGGGGCGTGGAAGCGTTTGCAAGAATGTCTACTATATTATGGACAAAATTCTCAGCACAAGTGGTATTTCCCATCTTTAGAGAAAAGTACACTTTGTGTACTTATAGTACATGTGTCGGACCACATGAAATACTGCACTTCAGAAACTACCACATGCAATACTAGACCTCTATTTCTATTACACGGTGTGTATCGCCGTCAAATCTATTTCACTCTGTTAGAAAATGCAGGGAAATAATCTTTTAACCGTCATCTTCTTCATCAACCCCATTTAAAAATTTATTTAGAACTTGGAGCTCATATATCTTATTCATTTCTCAACCAAATAAGCTCATTTAAATTACATTAAGATCGTCTCTTTCTCCTCTACAATCAATAGCTTAAAATGAATATTCAAAATAATATTCATTAATTAAATAATCTCGAATGAGTATTCAAATAACATTCCTCGAATAATTTCCATGTACTTAATACTTATGGAAATATAAATAATGTTGTAAATAACATCCCTCAAATAATCTGTCACTGGCATCCCTCCGGGTTTCCATGACTATCTCTATATTACAAATTACGGACTCCCGGTCTTTATTAAAAGAATGAGATTCATATGCCCTTCACTAAGGGTCTTAGCAATATCTGGCTTATAATTAGTATATCTCATATTTAACTTATAAGCCAACATCAATCAGGGAACAAGTATCACATTATAATTTGAAAGCAGGCATGCATGCTATGGCATATATATTATCACAACAACAGTTCCAAAGTATTGGAAACTTGCCTGGTAGTCGAGTAGGGGTAGCGTGTCCTGGGTCTGCTCGGTGATCTATAAACAATCAAAGCATTCGAGGTTAATCACTTAACGCTTTGAAAGGTTAAGTACATACTATACTTAGGTTAAAAACACATTTTCGAGTTATCTCATTATGTACACTCTAGTGTACTCTTTTTATCACCGTTATGATCTGACACTTGCTCGTTATCAAGGCATGTCATTTTACTTACACTTGGTGGGTACTTAAGCCATATAAGTTCTAAGGTCGGTCGCTTACTATAAGAGATTATACCTCGAGGTTTATTGATCACTTTCTAAGTGATTTTCCAAAGTTATAACCAATTGTCCTTTTTAAGGGTTCATTCGCACTTAACCTTGATTCGAATATTTATATAAAATCGAAAAAAGATCCGTTTGACATGAGGTCTTCTCTCACACCTTCCTTATGATATCTAATATTTTATTATTAACATTTACAACCGAATTACTCATGATAAGGGGATTCAATTGTATTTACAAACTTACTTACGGTTTCGAACCACTTTTACTAATTTGACTATAACTCCTAAACCGTAAGTCCGTTTATTTCGATTTTCACGCCAAAACGATCTATGACTCGAGATCTACAAGGGTATGTCATATAATCATCAAGATCAGTGAATTATGGCTACTGCTATGCACGAATTTCAAAGGTTAACGAAATTTTGGCATTACGACGGCTATAAATTGAACGTTTCTAAATTTGTTACGTCAAAACCAAGCCACACCGGGCATACCATTCATCATAATCAGTCCATAAACATCTTAATTTAACATCATATGCATCATATTGCTTAGATCAACTAAACCACTAACTAGTCATGCTTACATGCTAATAATAACACCATAATCATATCTCATCTAAAATTACTAAGAACAATCACAAAACTCAAAGTATGATCTAGGGTTTATGAGAGTTATACCTTCCTTGGAGGATGTAGAGACCTTAATAAGCCTTGATTAGCCCTTAGAACACCTTTACCAGGCTTAGATCATCCAAAGAAACAAGAAAACTAATGTTAGTTTCTTGAAAATTACTATTCATCATCATCTTGTAAAATTCATAACAAATCGAAAAATAAGAGTTTGGTGCTCAAATTTTTACCTCATCTTCTGCCATTCAAGGGCTTTCTTTTGAACTATAGATCATCAAATTTGAAGCTTGGTAGCTATGATTTTGAACCCGTTTTTCCTACTAGACAGAAACTAGTCAGATTTGTTTCCCCAACTTTGAGCATGGATTTGACTAGGCTATACTACTTGGATTGCAATGAAATTTTGAACGAACCTTACCCATGGAGTGGAGAAGCTATGATTAAAATTTGGTGATTTTTTAAGCTTTAGATTGGGAGATATGATTTTTTCTTCCCTTGCTGCTCCTGCTGGACAGTTTGTAAGGTTTTTGGTTTTGCTTTTCTTTTTGCTTGCATTCTCTTGTTCTTATCCAATCTAATGTGTATTATTGCTAAGTCACTTGGATGCATCCTTTCTTTTGTGTTGTTAATAATCCATTGGTCCACATGTTGGCTTCTTATTAGTCCACTTGTTGCCATTACATTAAGCATACCCCTTTTTGTACAAGTGCAACTTCATCACTTCACTTGTAGTTGACTTACATGTAAAATACTTTGGTTTTTTACTCCATCCACTTGCACATGTTTACCTCTTGGTTCTCTGCTTGTTTCTTTGTCCGGTTATTGCTCAATTTCATCTATCGTTCGGAGGAATATCTCAAGTATTTCTAATTAGGGTTTTACCGGAAACCGTCTTAATATATATAATATCATTCTTAATTCTCTTTAATAATTCTTGAATCTATATTCCTTAAATCTTTTCAATAATTCCTTAAGTCTTTCAGGGTCCAGGGAAATCTCGGGGAAAATAAAAGTGCTATTTTCAGAATCCGATAACTTTTACATACACTTTTTTCCCCTTGGATCATTAATACGAACTCAAAGACAACAGCCGTATATAATAATGTATGATATGTCTGTTCTGCTAAAACAGACGCAAAAAGTCTTTTTTTAATATTTATTTTATATTTTCAGCTGTACCAGTCCATACCAATAATTTAAATGTATTATCTTATATTTTCACTTAGCACCTATCCATACCAATAATTTGCATGCATACATTCGGAATCCCAAAAATAGTAAAATTACTAATTTGACAGAATGGAATAGTACTTGATTAACAAAAACTGACAATAATCTTATTAATTTTCAACTTGTTCCAACAAAGTACAATGTTTCACGACAATTAAAAAACCTTAACTTTAAACATTTTAACAAACTAAATTAACAACTCCATCATACCTACCAATCCTATAAATAATCATTCATACAATAATCAGCCCAAATGTCTCAAATTTCATCAATTTCTTGTCGAGTACAGGATGCCACCCTTCCAATACCCTACAATAATATTTACATGCCAGGATTAATTTGAAACATAAGATTAGTAGTAGTGCCTTCCGAAAGGACACGGTGTGTGTGCGATCATGGATGATTACATATAAGTTTTCACATGTTGAGTTGCACTTACAGTGTTACCTATTAATGCTAGCGCATCAGGAGGCTGAAGGCAGAACTGATAAGCATTTTCTCCTTCAACCTAGGCATATCAAGAGTAAGAACATATGTAACAGAGCACATCCAATTTAAAGGGTTATGTGTGTAGTGTGTCTGAGAACAAGTGAGCAACACCTGTAAACAAGCCAACCATATTAAAGGGTCGATATCAGGAGTTGTCAAAACAAAACTCTGCTACTTCGTTCAAGTATAACCTGATTTTCAGCAAAAGTCTAAAATAGTACTCCCTCCGTCCCTCTCATTTCTTTACGGTTGCTATTTTGGGGTGTCCCTCTCATTTCTTTACATACCATAAATAGTAAGTTTCTTCCACTATTACACCCACTACTTTCCCCACTATCTCATATTTAATAATAAAAAAACACTATTACATCCACTACTTTCCTCCATTATCTCAAATCTATTATTAAATATTGATAGGTCCCACCACTTTACCCACTTTTCATCTAACTTTACTCATTTTTTATACATTTTCTTGGTCTCCGTGCCCATTACTAATGTAAACTACCTATAAGGACGGAGGGAGTAACAAAAAAGAGAGATGGCAAACAGAAAAGTAAATAAATAAATGCAGTTTCACATGTATGGCCATTTTAATAAAAGAAAACAGGAAATGATAGATTTTTATTGTAGTTCGGTTCATAACTGCGATCTACAAAATTAGCCATTTTCATTTCTAAAATAGTCTGCAAAATGCCAGAATGTATAGTTGACGTGGATTGAACTGATATTCTGATTTATATTACTATTTCGAAGAACATAATGAGAGTCATCGCAGTTAGCACACAAATAATCCTCTATTATGCTATGTTGTCTTTTTATGCAGAGTTTTCTTGAAAGTCAGTTAGCACACCGAGTGTTCACAAATCAGCAAAATAACTTTTCTAATTCTTGGAGTGCATATATATGAGAAAATTCATACCATGTTCACTGAATACTGTGACAAGTAAATAATCAGAAAATATAGTACAAGAAAAAAAAATATTCCTGACCATAACGGAATCCAACTCCCTGGAACCTAGCAGAGAAATCCAAGGTTTCTTTCACGGTCAATTCTCTGATGTGGAAATCATTCTGACTGATATATGCAGTAGTTCTGTGGGGTATAAATTAGTGCATTCCATGACCATTTTAACACTCCCAAAAATTACATAGTATGCAACAAAATCAATAAAAAAATTGGAAACTGGAAAGTAAAATAAGATATTAAACGAATATTTTAATTTCTAACATTTCCATTACATGCCAGGATTGATTATTCCACTAACATCACTAAGTAAAGGGAAATTCTTCTTTCTATCTGGTAGTATGTGGAAGCAGTTCAAGAAGCCCTTTTGGGTAAATGCTCAAATCTGACTTCGATTTTTATGTAGCAAATACACACTTCTACGAATCAATATGTAGCAAATACACATAAAATATCACTTTCAATTAGAATAGAAAACTCATTAATCGCATGTGAGACTATTTTGTATCATTACCAGTACAAACGTAAACAAGTCTGAGTATGAAGGCAGGGGGAATCTCACCTCCAGAGTCAATTCGAAACAGCCACCATGTATATAGTTCCAATCTTGCATACCACCATATATGGGATAGCTGCAAAGTAACAGCATTTATAAATACAAAATTAGAGAAAATCAGTTAACCTCGTTTAGTGTGGAAATACAACATAAATAAATATAGGATATCTGCCTACATTACTTACCACAATGCTCCATTTGTTATTCATCCTTTAAATTCCTTGCTCAGAGACATATTAGTGTGTGATCGACTGTATAAGCTTGCCATATACCTGAATGTTTTGTCATAAGGACAAGCATTGTAGTGCATCCTGAAATGCAGCCAATTTGAAAAGATAAAACATGGTGAAGAAACGTACAAATGAATGCAATAGTTCAGCAAACCATACTGAGATAGTGAAGTGAAGAAACAAATATACAGATTTAAACAAGAGTTAAACATATAAATGCTAAAATCTGACTTCGAGTTTGGGTAAATGCTTAGATCTAAATTGCCTAGCTAAAATTACAAGCATGACTATGTTAACCAAACAACTCCATGAAATGCAATTCCTAGTAATTTCAACTTCCTGTATATTTTACATCTAACTAAACAACCACTTAAAAAAGGAGAGAAGAATCCAAGTCTTCCATCTAGCAATATAAAGTTTACTTCTTTGATTTTACTTTCTATTCAGAATAAGACAGTAATACACATGGATCCGACATGGTGTTTTGAAGTTGCTTCTTATCATGCTCTCTAATGATTTTAAAACATATAGAGGTCATCATTGTTTTCTTATCTCAAAACTTGGATAGAAGCATTATATTACACTTTTAGTACATCATAGCAGATGGAACTTGGGAAGCCAGACTCGGTACTCATACATCTTCGTCACAATATTGTGTATAAGTTTTTTTATTAAGACATAAATAACTACACTGTAATCTACAAGGTGATTTTTTTTTAAAAAAAATATCAATATTATGCCTAGATAAACTAAATTTTTTAATTCTAATCAGTAGGTTTCGGTGCCAAGTTACAAATCCTAAGATGAAGATATAAAATGGCAGAGAAAACCAAGCAAGTTATACTAGTAATCTTTGAATAATACTAAAATCCAGTGTTCTAATGAATAAAAATGTGTCCAAAGAATTATCAAAAGAAAAGGGAAAACAAGCATACAAACACTACCAAATACCAAATTATTGAATCATCCGATATAGATAAAGAACACCAAGAATCAAAGGTTGACCCTCTGTTTTACAACAAGAATCGCCAAAGCCATCATACAAACCCAACACGTCCTTGATAAAGCTTCGAACTCCGAGACACAATCAATTCCTTAAGGTATTATAACCATCAATACACAATTTATTACTCAAGAGACCCGATCCGAATACTTTATTTTCAAAACTTGAATCGATTTTAGGCTTCTGGGGTTAGTTTTATTTGAGGAAACAGATCAAGGATGTAGTGTATGTGATGCTATAGTGACGATTTGATGAAGAACGAGGTAAACGGTGATGGATTTTGGCCGGAAAATTGAACGGGGCGGCTAGGGCTTTCATTGCAACTCCAAACGGGACGGTGTGGGGGGTAGAATGAATTTGAATCATGAGAAGAGGAGATGTTTATAATTGAAGAGGTTTGTAATTAGGTCTGCATATACAGATAATTGCGCCACTCGATATTTACATATATTTTTAAAAAAAAAATTAATCACCTTTATACGTCTGTTTTTAAAGACTAGACGCATATAGTTGAACTTTATACGTCTGTTGCAATATAACAGATGCATATAGTTGAAGTTTATACGTCTATTGCAATATAACAGATGTAAATAATTCTCTGACAGACGTATAAAACTACCTTATACATTTGTTTAGGTACAACAGATGTATAAACATACCTCTTTTCAGTATATACATCTGTTTAATGTAGGACAGACGCATAAAACTACTTTATGCGTCTGTTTTGCCTGCAACAGACGCAAATGGGGAGACGCATATGGTAGTTTTTGTACTAGTACTTCTTCTTATGCTCATGTGAACCTTGCTAAGGTTTCGAATTGACTGATGGCTCTTAATTCAAGGCCTTGAATTCAAACAACAAGCTCAATTGGAGTCAGACAGCCTTGTTTGCCATCAAGGCTTAAATTTTGTGTTGAGATTTGAAGTTCAAGGCTTCAATCCTTAGTCCAGAAATATATTCTCCATACTATTCTTTTTTTTCTAAAATATTAGCCTTTTAGCTAATCTTCTTGATTTTGTTTTTGACGCTCCGTCAAAATAGAGCACCCACTATTCTTTTCAGGGTCATGTTTTCATCTTCATTCTTGTTTTCTAGTTCTTTACCCTCTTGGGTTAATATCTCTTGCCCTCCGACTTCTTGGTTGTTAATGGTACATTCAACCACGAAGTAAATTAACGCCTGAGCCTTGATAGTCGTCAGAGGCTTATATGTGATGTCAAAATCTTCCAACTAAACTGCCAACTTGATTATCCTTCAATTGGATTTTGGGCTGTGCGATATGTTTCTTCAATGGGTGATCCATCAGGATTTCAATGTTTGTCTTGTTTTTCTTGTTTCTTGTTTTGAAGAGTGGCTAGTCCTTAGCCAAAACAACCTTGCATGGCTTTGATTTTGTTTTTGATGCTCCATCATATTAGAGCTCTGGTCAAATATAGGCTCCTCATTCTTGTTCTGAAACTTACTTCCTTCTTGGGGTACTATCTCTTGCCCCCCGACTTCTTGGTTGCCATGGTACATTCAACCATGTAGTCAGTTGACGCCTTATCCTTAATGGCTAGCCAAGGCTTATGTGTGATGTCCTCTGCTGGCCCTTCTTGGTGTTCCTTATCACTGCCGACATCCATGTCTTCAATCGGAAGGACCTGCCCCCCGACTCCGTTAGGCCTTAACGCGGTTATATAACAGCTCCTAGCCATTTTCTGGTCTCCTCTTTGTTCTCCTACACCATTCCTAGTTAGAAATTTGAACCTCATGTGATAGGTTGAGACCACAGCCTTAAAACCATGGAGTCTAGTCCTCCCGAAGATGGCATTGTAGGTGGAAGATGCTTTGATAACCAAAAAATTCAACATCTGAGTGGCCTCTATCGGCTTCTGTCCAATGGTGATGGGCAACTGAATAGTTCCCTCAACTTTAGATTCTACTCCATTGAACCCGTATATATGTGGTTTGGAGGGGGTCAACTGAGAGTTGTTATACCCCAGCTTCACAAATGCGTCGTGAAACAAGACAATCATACAAAGCTCCATTGTCTATCAAGACTCATTTTTCCTCTGAATTTCCAATTACGGGTGTTATGACTAGTGGGTCATCATGGAGGAACTTCACCCCTTCAAGGTCTCAATCATCAAATCCGATTGTTACCTCGGCTTTTGCACATTTAGGAATTTCTCCAACAATGTGCATCACTTCTCTGGAATAAGCCTTTCGAGAATTCTTTGTTGTCCCGGCTGCTGTTGGGCCTCTTAAGATCATGTTGATTACTGGCCCTCGGGGTTGTGGGGTGCGATCTCGATCTTCGTCGCTCCTATCATACTCTCCTCTCTGATTACCACGATCTTCACTCTTAGTGAAGTGGCTCAGCTTCCCTTTACGGATCAAAAACACGATTTCATTTTTGAGTTGCTTGTAATCATCAGTGTTATGCCCCACATCCTTGTGGAATCTACAATACTGATTCTTGTTTCTCTTTGCGGGATAACCCCTAAGTGGCTTTGGCCATCGAAAATCTTTATCCTTCTCAAAGCCCAACATGATTCGACTCCTGGGAGTGTTCAACCTTGAATAATCAATGAACCTCGGTCCTAGAGCAGAGTCGGAGTCCTTGCTAGTTCGGGGATATTTGTCCCTAGCATCACACTCCTGCTTTTTCTTTCGGTTCTTAGAGTTCTTGTTCGATAAAGAAAAATTTTGTTTATTACTTTTTTACATCATTAGACTAAGCAGATTTTACATTGGTACGGTTGGATCGTCGAAAAAAATCCAAACAAAAAATTTCATCAATCGAGAAACGGTCCAGCTTAGGCATTGTAGTATTTTAACTTGTTTCTCGTAAAAAAGTCATATAAGATAATATTATTTTTTTTGCATTTTTTCACATCAGTAAATAGGTATAAGTTAACATTCGTATGGTTGGACAGCGGAAAACATCTTTTAAAAGAATTATTTTCTCAATCATGAACCCGTCTCGCTCTAGGGAGTAGTACTTATACTAGATTTTTGTTAAAAAGTCGTACAAGATAAAAATTTTATTTTTCAATTATTTTTTCACATCCTATTTTATCACTAAAATAGGTATGTGTTAACATCGTACGATTGGATCGCCAAAAAAATAATATTTTTCAATAAATATTTTGAATTCATGTTATAATATAACCAGCCAAGTGCTAATTGGTTAGCCATAATGTGTTCTAACCATTGACCAAGGTCAAAATCGACCAGACGGTTATGATGTCTATAATAAATGACATCGCTAGCCAAGTACAAATACTTTAATTTAAATTATTTTTTATTTAATATTCTTACTCACTTAAACACGAACACAGTAATAGGCCAGTTTAAGTCATGCCACGTCAACCATAAAGGTCAGTTTAAGTCATGCCACGTCAACCATAAAACTGACCATGACAATGTGGTCGGTTTTGACCAAACTAATCAAAGTCTAATACATCGATCGGTTATTATATTTATACTGAACGATGTTGTTTCCCATAACCAAGTACAAATATTTTATTTCTATTAATATTTTATTCTTTGTTCTAGCCCACTTAAAATTGATAGAATGGAGTGGCGGTTTTAGTTAAGCCACATCAACAATAAAACCGACCATTTCATTGTGGTAGGTTTTATCGGTGTTCTACAAATATAACTGATCCATCGGACATTGCTCGGTTTTAATCCCCCGCTCTTTTTTAGACGGTCGGTTACATGTGGTTGATTTTAACCTATTTTCTTGTAGTTACAATATTCTATCTTGTAGTTCCTGAGGTTCCTAGTCACACATATTTAAAGTAGAAATTGATAGGTTGTGGACTCATCCATCATTGAACTACATTACCAAATCATAAATATTGAAATAATATATTATAATTTATTAGCAGCGAAGATAGATTTACATTTTCCATAAAATTGATTGATGTACTACTACAAGGATATAGTCCACCATAATCAATTAGTTTTAGCCAATACTCTTGGTTACAAAGTGAATTTCAGAGCCAATATGAGCTTACCATGCATCATATGCCAAGAATTAAAAAAAACCACCATGGAGGCGTGGAAGCGTTTGCTAGAATGTCTACTATATTATGGACAAAATTCTCAGCACAAGTGGTATTTCCCATCTTTAGAGAAAAGTGCACTTTTTATACTTACAGTACATGTGTCGGACCACTTGAAATACTCCACTTCAGAAACTACCACATTCAATACTAGACCTCTATTTCTATTACACGGTGTGTATCGCCATCTTTTAACTCTGTTAGAAAATGCTGGGAAATCATCTTTTAACCGCCATCTTCTTCATCAATCCCATTTCCACCATTAATAATTTATTTAGAACTTGGAGCTCATATATCTCATTCATTTCTCAACCAAATAAGCTCATTTAAATTGCATTAAGATCGTCTCTTTCTCCCCTACAATATGATATCAATATCATCGAGTGCTGATGCTCTCATGCTTTCATTAGAATTAAACAATTTATATGACCATATTAGACTTTTCCAAGTTAGAAGTAAACAATGAAGAATGACTATTCCATTTTCCATAACGTTTTGCAAAAGTACTATGATACAAACTATATCCGCTACTCATATTATTGTCAATTTTTCTACATTAGTACCTAGTACTAATTACTAGTTAAGTTGAGTGAGTAGAGTCGGTACTCCTCTTAATTATTACATGGTTATGACACTGTTAAAGAGAGTGTTTATCTAAAAATAAAAGACAAGGCATAATCTTTATACCAGAATAGAACTGGGAAATGTTTAAAAAATGCATTACAACGCCGATAAAGTGTATTCATTGAGAAAGTAAGAATACATCATTGAACTTACCATTCTTGATATTCGAATGCAGGGTATACTCTGTGAAGGGGCTGGTAACTATATTTCTAGAGTGATAATGAGACTTACCATCTTGATATCATATCGTAGGGGAGAAAGAGATGATCTTAATGCAATTTAAATGAGCTGATTTGGTTTAAAAAATGAATTAGATATACCAGCTCCAAGTTCTAAATAAATTGTAAGTGAAGTACATTTTGTGTACCTACACTTTGGCTGTCAAATCACTTTCAATACTGACATTCAAAAATCCCCACTTGCTATATCGGAGTTCCAAAATACTTACAAAATGTGGCAATCCGTTAATTCTAGCTAACTCCGTTAGTTTTTCAAGGTAGCTTTGTCTTTTCAAACATGAAACAGGTATAGTCCACCTGATTGTTCCCCAATTCATTACAAAGAACCCTAATTGCTATGGGTTTACCTCACCCAAACACATTAATGCACGAAGCAATTGTTGGATTTTTTGAAGACAAAACTTTCAATTCGTGGTGGTGACAAGTGCTACTTTTCTTCGATAACAATGGGGTAAATATTTGATTGTTCAATTTTTTGATGAATTATTTTCTTTGTGCTGTTGTATTTTGAATTATGGAATTACAAATTCCTGTTGGTGGCAATATTTTGAATTTTGAAATTACGAATTCGTGTTGGTGGCAATATTTTGAATTTTGTAATCATGTTTGATGTTATGTGCCGGTAAAATTCTAAAGCAAAGTAAGAATGTTTGGTATTATAAATTACCTGCATTTAGCAAAAAAAAATTGTTAACCTGCATAATTTTATTGAGTTCAAAATGCTTAGTTAGTAACTGTATTGGAAATCACAAGTTTGAATACATTGTCACTTTAAAATTTGAATGCATTGTAACTAGCAATTTGAATGCATTGTAATCTTCCAAGAGTAAGAAGTGGGCTCAATTTCTCTTTAATGAATTATCCACTATATAAACACACACTTTAAGTATTAGTTTACACACAAATATATCCCAAGTTCTTAGTATTTCTCTAAAACTGTTCATAATCATGTCTGGTTGGAGAAAACCCCCTCCTCATGTTGTGAAAGTTAATTGCAAAGGTGTCTCTAATAGGCCAATTTTGAAAGCTGTTGTTGGTTCTGTGATGAGAAACAATTGAGGAGAGTGGATTATGGGGATTTAGGTCATGATTAGTATAGTAGTTCCAGTAGTGCAGAGTTATAGTCCATCTTCTATGGATTAAAGTTGGCTTGGGAGAAGGGGGATGTCAAGCATGTTGTCCTGGAATGTGAAAATGAGGAGGCAGTTAATCAAGTGAACAATCCTAATCCAGAATTTTGTCTTACAGATTTAGTGTTGTTGATCAAAAACCTGAAAAATTAGGCATGGAAGTTGTTAAGTAACCAGTCCATCTAAAACCTTAAGGTGTCAGAGGAAGGCCCCAACAGGATCTTATGCTACAACATATATTATTTAACACTCCCCCTCAATCGTACGATACGTTTCACTACGATTGACAGACGACAAACAGATAATGATGGCATGAAGGAGACGGACAACAAATAATGAATTAAATAAATGGGGGTGGAGGAACTTGAACCTGAAACCCCTCCTAAACCGAGCTCTGATACTATGTTAAGTAACTAGCTCATTTAAAACCTTAAGGTGCCAGAGGTGGATAAAGGGTTTGGTGATATTATTGAGAGAATGTTGTTAAATCAATCAAAAATGATATATATATTAATCCAGGGTCTTAACACAATTGCTCCAAAGAATCCAATAAAGCGGTCAAAATTGGACACACATCACCCATGAACTCCACCATATTAAATTGGTCGGGTCAAAAACCGGTGGAACTAGAAAGTGACGACCCAAAAAAAATTACACGGTCAATCATTTTAACCAAATCCTACTCGTACAACCTGCTTTAAATAATTAATTTGCTTATTTATAAAACATACTAATACAATAAATCATTTAAGCATGAAAATATAATGTCTCATGTTTCTTTTAAAATAATTTTTTTGATGAATTCAAATTGATTTTGGAAATTTCGTTGAGGTAGAAATAGTCTAAATTACAACAATTTGCCTCTGATTTGGTGGCGTTGTAGCCGTATCAAGTTGGTGTGGTGGTTGTGAAGGTGACTAACTAACTATCATGGGATGGCTATCACAGGTGTACAAAGATTCCCAGGTGCACAAAAATTCCCGCTTTATCCTAGTTTTAAAAACCCCAGTTTTTTTAGAATCGTGTTAGCTTGGGCTTGCTCTGGGGACCGTTTTAAGCGCGCACATTGGTCGAGATTGGGCCAAAATGTGTTTTTTAATTAAAATATTAATATTTTTGAACTCTTTTAAAAATATTATACTTATATATATATGTGGATTTTATATATTAAAAATCGGAATTGTATGCGGGCTTTTATTCGGGCCTCTCGTCTTTTTATAATTCGGGCTTAAGGCCGTGCCAAATTTGATTAAAAAGAATAGAAGGCCCGTATAATGCTCGTAGGCCAGGACGCATATGGGGCTTTAGGGCTTCTTTTCTGATAGTTTTATCTTACCTACCCTATTTTAGGCTTTAAGGTTTAACAATGCACTAGTAATTTCCTCTTAAATATGAATTTCATCTTCCATGTTGCAGCACTTTTATCACCCAAATATGAAATTATGATCACTCAAGGAGTTAAAATTTTATGTTAAGGAGTTAACAAGAGAAAAAAACTCAAAAAAAAACCTTGAGGTAATTTGAATATTGTGCTCAATCATTTCTTTTTCCAGTTATAATGTATCTTGCCTCGCACATTGAAATTTAAATATGACACATGGTGTAATACATATAATGAATTATATAAATAGGGTTTGCATGTTCTAGTTACAACAAAAGTATCATCTTATTGTGTGTTAATAATTAGTTAAACCTATATAGATCTATTTATTTGGATATTGAACTCCTCGCTTACAGGTGCAGGAGGCTGGACCGAGCACAAGCAGAAGTCGCTCTTACCTGGACTGCAAAGCATATAAAACTGCAGCTGCTTTGGACTAAGAACCGGCCAGATGGTGCATCTCATATCTTACCTACATGTGTTTGTGTAATCACAACAAGAAAAAATCGACCACACAATGGTTTATATCCGTCGTCTGAAGCCCTCATTTTCCGTTGTCTATTGGAATGCCGTCTGTTACACGTATCAGACGATAGTAGCTTAACCGTTGTCTTTGCTGCAGAAAGACAACGACAGCGTTTCTTAAAAACGTTGTGTAATACTTGGATCACACAATAGTATTTAAATTTGATCTATTGTCTGATTATGTTTTTAACAAGGGTACCTTGAGACATGTCTATTGTCTAATACCTGGATCATACAATGGTTTTTTAAATTTGGTCTATTGTCTGATTATGTTTTTAACAAGGGTTTCTTCAGACATGTCTATTGTCTAATACCTGGATCATACAATGGTTTTTTAAATTTGGTCTATTGTCTGATTATGTTTTTAACAAGGGTTTCTTCAGACTTGTTTATTGTCTAATACCTGGATCATACAATGGTTTTTTTAATTTGGTCTTTTGTCTGATTATGTTTTTAACAAGGGTTTCTTCAGACATGTCTATTGTGTAATACCTGGATCATACAATGGTTTTTTTTAATTTGATCTATTGTTTCTTTATGGTATAGACATTGGTCTTTTTGTAACAGAAGTGTTGTATGAAATGTAGTTAGACAGCAGTTTAGTTTCATTAGTATGTTGTATGTGTTACAAGTACACCACACTTTCTTTGTTTCCTACATGTTGTCTGAATGTATAAGACACTACATTTTATTTTTGTAAAAGCATTATGTTAATATGTAACCTACAATGTTTTCATTTTATTTTTATGTTGTATGTGTTATAAGTACACCACACTTGTTGTGCTTACTACATGTCGTCTGAATGTATAAGACACTACGTTTTTATTTTTGCAAAAGCATTGTGAAATATAGTTGTCTGATGATATTTTCCACAAGTGTTTCTAAAAGATGATAACATTTGCTAATGAAAAATGAAACAACACTTTTATTTACAACAAAAATTAGAGTTTATACAATACTAGCAACTAACCAATATTCATAACAAAAACTACCTATCAATATTCATCCCTACAAAGCTACTTATATATTCAGTTATGAGAGGATCGGGATGTTGAAACAACTTATAATTGCCGATCATCTTGCAAGGCGGTGACGTACTAGTCTCCTTTCTTCATCCAACTCAAATTTGGCTCTCGCAAACTTTCTAGAGAGGTGAAGAATGCTTTTAGATCCGTAATACCAAAATCTTGAACCTGCACCACAAGATGATGTCAAATTCTGCATTACCTACTACTGGAAAGTGGAAACAAAGACTTAAAAAGAACATTTCCAACAGGACACCTACCAATCTTGCTGTATCAAATAATGGGCAAGTCAAGCAAGATGCCTAGAGTCTGTGTGTAAGATCCTGGAGCTTTGATCTATTTAATTCCAGTGATACCGCCCTCTCTTCATACTCTTTCATACTATATGACGCAACAAAGTTTGAAGCCCGTCAGAAATTAATGTATTTCACTTTTTTCATTATGCATTTCATACCTCACTACACAAAAGGAGGGTACCGAACGTGCACATACACTGGTAAAGAACATCATTAAAAAATTATAATAAAAAACACCTGCTAACGATCATTTCCTCTTCGAGTCCAGTTGCTAGGCACAACGAACCAACAAATCTAGTCATTATTTTCTCCAAAGAAGTGTCACCCCCATTGGCAGACCAGCCCAAACAACATTTATGCCTGTAGTGTGTGCATTACAAAGAGGCCTGTGCAAGATGAAAAAAAATAGTTCGATTAAACTTGCTAATAATAACCAATTTTTAAAAGTATCCCTCAGTCTACAACATATATTACAAGTGAAGATTTAATGTACGAGTCAAGGAACAAAAATATGATTCTTTTTAATCTTCTCTCAAAATGATTTATTCTTGAGGTGAAATTGAGACCATTTTTTTTTACTTTATACATTGTTTTAAAAATTTAATCCTATCATTGATATTATACCCCAATCAAGTAGTTTCATTTTAAATTTTTCTTTCTAAATTTTATGAGAATATAAATTTTTCAAAATTTTGGAAAATTCAAGGAGTAAAATAACTTTAGGTTCTAGGTAAACTTAGCGGTATATACGACAATCACTGAAAACTAAATACATATTCCCTCGGTCCCTCTCATTTATTTACAATTTTTTAAAATTTTAATAAATGATTTATAGAACTATAGTCTATATACACGCGTGCAACCAATAAAAAACCGTAAAGAAATTAGAGGAACCAACAGTAATTACATACACATCTTTTAACTCTCCATTTCACCATGCACTTGGGCTACAAGGGATGTTTATAAGAACCCAATAGCCGAAAATCATCTTTTAACTCTCTATTTCACCATGCACTTGGGCTACAAGGGATGTTTAACCCAATAGCCGAAAATCCTGTACAATCAAATCCGCGCGTGCAACCAATAAAAAACGGTAAAGAAATTAGAGGAACGAGCAGTAATTACATACACATCTTTTAACTCTCCATTTCACCATGCACATGAGCTACAAGAGATGTTTATAAGAACGCAACAGCCGAAAATCCGGAACAATCCAATCTGAAAAGAAGCCCGAAAGCCACAAATCCGTCCTGGCCTACGAGCATTATACGGGCATTATACGAGCATCAAATTTGGCAAGGCCTTAAGCCAGCATAAAAGCCCGAATTGTAAAATGACCAGATTTTTAAAAGACCAGTTCAGCCCGAATAAAAGCCCGCACACAATTCCGATTTTTAATATATAAAATCCATATATATATATAAGTATAATATTTTTCAAGGAGTTCAAAAATATTAATATTTTAATTTACAAAACACATTTTGGCCCAATCTCGACCAATGTGCGCGCTTAAAAGAGCAAGCCCAAGCTAACACGATTCTAAAAAAACTGGGGTTTTTAAAACCACGTTAAAGCCCAGCCTACGGGAATTTTTGTGCACCTGGGAATCTTTGTACACCAGAGATAGCCATCCCATGATAGTTTTCTAGTCACCTTCACAACCACCACACCAACTCGATACGGTTACAACGCCACCAAAATCAGAGGCAAATTAATTGTTGTAATTTAGACTATTGCTACCGCAACGAAATTTCCAAAATCAATTTGAATTCATCGAAAAAATTATTTTAAAAGAAACATGTGACATTATATTTTCATGATTAAATGATTTATTGTATTAGTATGTTTTATAAATAAACAAATTAATTATTTCACTACAAGAAAAATGACCTTTTCCTACCGTCAAATCGGTAGGAAAAGGCCCAAAATCGGTAGGAAATGTTGCATTTCCTACCGGCCCCGTGCGGTAGGAAATGCTTAAGTGGGAAATGACTTTGGTAGGAAATGATATTGACCGGGTCAACGTGGGTCCCACATAATGATGTGGCATGCCACATGGCGGAGACCCACATGCCAACTTGGACGATGATGTGGCGACATGTCAGATGCCATGTCATATGACACGTGGGTGGGCCCCGCACACGTCATCAGCCACGTCAGCTGCTGACGTGGAAATTGTAGCAAGTGCAGAGCCATTTCCTACCGACCACTTTTGCACACTTCGGTAGGAATTGTTCCAGACACCTTGTAAAATTGCATTTCCTACCGGCAATTTCCTACCGGCCATTTCCTACCGCTATTTATTATTTCCTACCGTTCTTATGAATGCGGTAGGAAATGTTTTGAAGACGGTAGGAAATACTAGGTTTCGAATTGTAATAACGGTGGGAAATGGCTTGAAGGCGGTAGGAAATACTGGGCAAATTTTTTAAAAATAAATGTTCTTCATTGATTCAAAAGCATACACATTGCATAACAAAATCAATATCTAATTCACAAGCATACAATCAAAACTAAAAATCAAACATCTATCATAAATCATAATCAGCCTTCATCACCATAAAATTAATAAATTAAAGTTACATCTACAAATTATTTGTACAAATGTACTAAAATACAACCATTACAACAAAGCAAAATAAAAATTTAAAAACCTAAACTAATCACTCTTGAAGTGGTCATCATAATTGTCTTTGTCATTGCCTTCTACATCGCCTTCATCCGAATAGATCTCTCTAGCCTTCTTCCGAAAAGTTCTTCTAATTTGTATCAAGTCCTAACAATTTACATAAAAAATGGAACAAAAAATTATACATATATACATACACAAATGAAAGATGATGAGCTCAAATAGCAAACAAAATGAAAGTTTGAACTAATCAAATTGAAGAATACTATATGTAATTCAAACATACAAATATTATTCAAATTGAACTAACACAAACACACACATATTATATGTAAATCAAATGGATATATAAAAGAGGGTAAAGATTTGTACCTAAATAATGGTGATGAAGAAGAAAATCGAGATGAAAAAAATGAAAAGAGTTGCTAAGAATGGTAAAAGATGGAGAGGTGGAGAAGAGAGTTGAAGTGAAGGGGAATGAAGAAAGTTATTGTTTTATAAATCTGAATTACACATTTCCTACCGCACTTCTATATTTCCTACCAATTTGCGGTAGGAAATGACTTTGGGCGCCATTTTGAATTTTGATTTGGGCGCTCATTTCGAATTTTTGGTTTAGGCGGTCATTTTAAATTTTTCGTGAATTATCATTTCCTACCGACTTGCGGTAGGAAATGACTCTGGGCGCCATTTTGAATTTTGATTTGGGCATTTTGAATTTTTTGTGAATTATCATTTCCTACCGCATGATACCATTTCATACCGTAAACCGGTAGGAAATGGGAAAAAAAATGAAAAATGAGACAGCGGGATTCGAACCCACATCTCCAGCGAAATTTGTACTACCTCCAACCATTATGCTAAAGTGTTTCTTGTGTTTTAATTTTACTCTAAAATTATATTACCACAATACCTTGTTTATCACTTTTTCTTTAAAAAGTCCTTACAAATGAACTTTAAAAATCACAATTTTTTGCAAATGTCACTAATTCACAGTGATCTTAAAATTCTCATGGTTGGATCGTTAAAAAATAGAACTAGAAAAATGGATTAGTACAAATTATTGTTAAAATAGGGGTTTTTCCTTATAAAATCACGTCAAATGAATTTTAAAAATCACAATTTTTTTCACACATGACTAATTTGCAGTGATAATGAGATTCGTATGGTTAAATCGTTCAAAAAAAATTTTCTCAAAAAATAAAGTCCAACCCTAGTAACCCTAAATATAACCCCTAAACTACAACCATAAGTTGTGGAAGCTAAGTTGTTAAAGATGGTGAATAATTTTTTAAAAAAAAATTAATTTGTAAGTGTATAATTTTGTTTTGGAACTACGCGCACTAATATACAACGAGTTTAACAACATAAATAAAAAAGGTTGAAATTATTTTGTAATAAATAAGGGTTAAAGTCAAATTAATAGTTGACCGTTAAATTAATTAATCAAATAAATTTATTAAATTTTAAATATTCTGCAATAAGATTTAAAAATATTGATTTTGACTCCCATACGATTCGATTGTCGAAATTCTATTTCAAAATTATAGAATCATGAATCGGGAACGAAAACTAATTTAGGGGTTAAAATCAAATTACTAGGTGACCTTTAAATTACTTAATCAAATAAATTTATTATTTTTCCTAAAACTTTGGAATAAAATTTAAAAAGATTGATCCTGACTCCCGTACGGTTTGATCGTCGAAATTCTTTTCAAAATAATCGAATCAAGAATCGGGAACGAGAACTAGTTTAGTGGTTAAAGTCAAATTACTAGTTGACCGTTAAATTACCCAACCAAAAAAATATATTATTTTTAAAAAAAATTGGAATAACATTTAAAATGATTGATCTTGACTTCCGTACGGTTAGATCGTCGAAATTCTATTTCAAAATGATCGAATCAAGAATCGGGAACGAAAACTAGTTTAGGGATTAAAGTCAAATTACTAGTTGACCGTTTAATTACAAAATCAAATAAATTTTTAAATTTTTTAAAATTTTAGTATATGATTTAATAAGATTGATCTTGACTCCCTTATGGTTCATCGTCGAAATTCTATTTCATAATGATCGAATCAAGAATCGGGAACGAAAACTAGTTTAGAGATTAAAGTCAAATTACTAGTTGACCATTTAATTACATAATCAAATAAATTTTTAAACTTTTAGTATATGATTTAAAAAGATTGATCTTGACTTCCGTACGGTTCGATCATCGAAATTCTATTTCAAAATGATCGAATCAAGAATCGGGAACGAAAACTAGTTTAGGGATTAAAGTCAAATTACTAGTTGACTGTTTAATTACATAATCAAATAAAATTTTAAAATTTTAGTATATGATTTAAAAAGATTGATTTTGACTCCCGTATGGTTCATCGTCGAAATTCAATTTCAAAATAATGGAATCAAGAATCGGGAACGAAAACTAATTTAGAGGTTAAAGTCAAATAATAGTTGACCTTTAAATTAACTAATCAAATAAATTTATTATTTTTTTAAAATTTTGGAATAACATTTAAAAAGATTGATATTGACTCCCGTACGGCTCGATCGTCGAAACTCTATTTTAAAATAATCGAATCAAGAATCCGGAACGAAAACTAGTTTAGTGGTTAAAGTCGAATTACTAGTTGACCGTTAAATTACACAACCAAATTTTTTTATTATTTTTTAAAAAATTTGGAATAACATTTAAAAAGATTGATCTTGACTTTCGTACAGTTCGATCGTCGAAATTCTATTTCAAAATGATCAAATCAAGAATCGTGAACGAAAACTGGTTTAGTGGTTAAAGTCAAATTACTTGTTAACCGTTAAATTAGCTAATCAAATAAATTTATTATTTTTTTAAAATTTTGGAATAACATTTAAAAATATTGATCTTGACTCCAGTATGGTTCGATCGTCGAAATTCTACTTCAAAATATTCGAATCAAGAATCGGGAACGAAGACTAGTTTAGGGATTAAAGTCAAATTACTAGTTGACCGTTGAATTAGCTAATCAAATAAATTTATTATTTTTTAAATTTTGGAATAACATTAAAAAAGATTGATCTTGACTCCCGTACGGTTCGATCGTCGAAATTCTATTTCAAAATAATCAATTTAAGAATCGAGAACGAAAACTAGTTTAGGGGTTAAAGTCAAAGTACTAGTTGACCGTTAAATTACCTAATCAAATAAATTTATTATTATTTTTAAAATTTTGGAATATCATTGAAAAAGATTGATCTTGACTCCCGTACGGTTCGATCGTTGAAATTTTATTTCAAAATAATCGAATCAAGAATCCGAAACGAAAGCTAGTTTAGGGGTTAAAGTAAAAAATAAAATAAAATTAGTGAATCTAGTGTGACATGCATCACAAAAATAGTGAGTATTAATATTTACGTTTGTATGTATTTTAATTCGAATTTTATCTTTTTTCCTATTTTTTATTTAAATTTTTAATGTAATTCACAAATTTTTATTTTTATTTAGTAGATAAGATTTTAATTTTTTGCACAGCTCATTTCCTACCGCTCATCGGTAGGAAATGTCCACCGACACGTCAACCAATCAGAAGCCGCCAAGTAGACATTTGCTGGTGAATAGCTAAGGCATTTCCTACCGCCTACACGCGGTAGGAAATGCTACACATAAAGCTACACTGCCATATGGCACTTGGGGCACACAACACTCATTTCCTACCAATGTCGGTAGGAAATGTGTCACTCATTTCCAACCGTAGTGAGACGGTAGGAAATGGTATGAGTGAAACGACGTCGTTTCATTGCGGCCGGACATTGACGTGGCCTTGCGGGTCCCACTCGACTCATTTCCTACTAACTTCGGTAGGAAATGTGGAGGCATTTCCTACCGGCTATGGGTCCGGTAGGAAATAATCGTTTGACTTGAAAAACGGTAGGAAATGGTCGGTAGGAAATGCGTCGGTAGGAAATAAACGGTAGGAAAAGGCCGTTTTTCTTGTAGTGTTTAAAGCAGTTTGTACGAGTAGGATTTGGTTAAAATGATTGAGCGTGTAATTTTATTTGGGTCGTCACTTTCTAGTCCCACCGGTTTTTGACCAAACCCATTTAATAAAGCCCTAACCCATGTAGAATACATATGGTGGAGTTCATGGGTGATGTGCGTCCAATTTTGTCCACTTTATGTTGGATTCTTTGGAGCAATTGTGTTAAGATCCTGGATTAATATATATATATATATAGTTTTTGATTGATGTAACAACATTCTCTCAATAATAATACCAAACCCTGTATCCACCTCTTTGTACTCACAAATATATTTTAAGATTCTATAGAATTTTTCATTCATTATTTATGGGTCA
The DNA here is from genome assembly GCA_036435485.1 of Saposhnikovia divaricata. NCBI lineage: Eukaryota > Viridiplantae > Streptophyta > Magnoliopsida > Apiales > Apiaceae > Saposhnikovia > Saposhnikovia divaricata. The sequence continues at coordinate 25,611,949 of CM071599.1, forward strand.
AATAAAATTCGATAAAAATTTGAAATGGTATAAATAAAACACTAATTTTCTGACATATAAAATAAATAAAAATTTAAAATTCAAAAAAAAAATGTGAAATTTTTTTGTGGAATCATTTTTTATAAATTTAAATGCATGTTGAAGATTGGAATTAATATTACTAAGACAATAACAAACATACTACATTTGCATATCTACAAATGAAGATTAATGGGATGCCTTCGAAGAATAAAAGTTTGTAAACAAGGTCAACTCAATGAACTTTTTCTTTCATACATTGTAAAGTACAACTAAAATACATAGTCAAAGAGTGTTAAACATTCTAATCTCCCACGGGATTGCCTGCATATATATTTACATTTGTTAGGTCACAAGGCACGCTTAATAATGTGCCCATGTGTGAATAACATGAGATCTTTAAGATAATTGATAAGCAATTACACAAACACATGTAGGTAAGAAATGGGTTGTACCATCTGGCCGGTTCACCTGGACTATAATGTTTTTATTCAGATTGAATTTTTTTATGAGCTCTTCTTCTTTACAGTCCAGGTAAGAGCGACTTCGGCTTGTGCTCTGTCCAGCTTCCTGTACATGTAAGGGAGGAGTTCAATATCAAAATAAATAGATCTATATAGGTTTAACTAATTATTAACACACAATAAGAAGATACTTTAGTTGTAACTAGAACATGCAAACCCTATAATTATATAATTCATTATATGTATTACACCATGTGTCAAATTTAAATTTCAACGAGGCAAGATACATTATACCTGGGAAAAGAAATGATTGAGCACAATATTCACATTACCTCAAGGTTTTTTTGAGTTCTTTTCTCTTGTGATTTACGAGGCATGAATACAAACTTAACATAAAATGTTAACTCCTTGAGTGATCGTAATTTCATATTTGCGTGATAAAAGTGCTGCAATATGGAAGATGAAATTCATATTTAAGAGGAAATTACTAGTCCATTGTTAAACATTGAAGCCTAAAATAGGCTATGTAAGATGAAACTATCAGAAAAGAAAAGAATATTATGTCATCAACCTTGTCAACTCTATTGTCTGCTTTCACATTGCCAACCTTTTAACCGAAAGGCAATGGTGAACCATCGTCCGTGGGGAGCACCACGAGTCTCATTTTTGTATTCCAAGAATACCTGCCAGCACAAATGTGTATTCAAGTATTTCAAAATATTTAACTAAAAGTACTGATATGAGTATAACAACTAATTGAATAAATCATTTCTTCATAGTGGTGGTAACTTTTTATAGTATGAAAAAGTGAGGGGATTCATTTACCTGTTCTTTAGAAGAAAGATACTTCATACAGTCCTCGGGCAGGTTCAATGCAAATTTATCCATTGAATTCATCAAAAAATTACTTTAAAAGAAACATGAGATTATATTTTCATGATTAAATGATATATTGTATTAATATGTTTTATAAATAAGCAAATTAATTATTTAAAACAGGTTGTACGAGTAGGATTTGGTTAAAATGATTGACGGTGTAGTTTTTTTTGGGTCGTCACTTTCTAGTCCCACGGGTTTTTGACCCGACCCATTTAATAAAGCCCTAACCCATGTAGGGTATATATGGTGGAGTTCATGGGTGTTGTGTGTCCAATTTTGACCGCTTTATGTTGGATTCTCTGGAGTAATTGTGTTAAGACCCTGGATTAATATATATATCGTTTTTGAATTATGTAACAACATTCTTTAAATAATATTACCAAACCCTTTATCCACCTCTTTGTACTCACAAATATATTTTAAGATTCTACAGAATTTTTCATTCATTATTTATGGATCAAATAAAATTCTATAATAATTTGGAGAGTTAAAAATAAAACACTTATTTTCTGATATATAAAATAAATGAAAATTGAAAATTCAAAAAAAAATGTGAAATTTTTTTTAGAATTAATTTTTATAAATATAAATGCATGTTGAAGATTGGAATTAATATTACTCAGACAATAACAAACATACTACATATGCATATCTACAAGTGAAGATTAATGGGATGTCTTCCAAGAATAAAAGTTTGTAAACAAGGTCAACTCATTGAACTTTTTCTTTCACATTGTAAAGTACAACTAAAATACATAGTCAAAGTCAAAGAGTGTTTTCACTGTACTACTAATCCCCCCCAGCTTCACTCCCTTCCACTTCATCCACTCACTACTACAGAATGGACCTATAGCGTCGCCTATATAGGCCTATAGCGTCGGTTGTTTGGCGTAGTATATGCAGGGGACGCTATAGGTATAGGCCTATAGCGTCGGTTAAAATGGCGATGCTAAGTCCACTTTAGGCGTCGGTCATTTAAATGACCGACGCTATAGATATAGCTTATAGCGTCGCCCCCTTAAAATGCCGACGCTATAGGTATAGCTTATAGCGTCGCCCCTTAAAATGCCGACGCTATAGGTAGAGCTTATAGCGTCGCCCCTTAAAATGCCGACGCTATAGGTATAACCTATAGCGTCGCCCTTTAAAAAGCCGACACTATAGGTATAACCTATAGCGTCGCCCTTTTAAATGACCGACGCTATAGGTTAAATTTTTTTTAAAAAAAAAAGTCTATAGCGTCGCCCTTTCAAATGACCGACGATATAGGTCAATTTTTTTAAAAAAAAATAATTTCAAAATTGGAATTTCACCATTACAAAATATAATCCAAGAACACCAAACAAGTCTAAACACAATTTTTCCATACATATATATTACAAACTTCAACTACAAAAAAAATGTCTATGAACTAAAAAACAATGTCTATATATTACAATTTTTCTATACATATATATAGTTACAACTTACAACCTAAAGACAATCAACTTTGGTGTAAACTAAAATGTCTTTGATGACTACCTCCTAATGACAAGAGAAAAATAAGAAGGTATCCTGACTTGAACTTGTGTTCCGCAACAAACTCTCAAGTCAAAAACGAGGCTGTCTATACCTATAAGAGCCACTTCCTGCCATAATTGTACAAAAGTTATTGTACAAAAGTTTATTCAAACAGCATACCACTTTTCTCAAAATATTGCGTCAGTAATATGATAAAAAAAAACCACATTTAAGTGTTTTACCTCTGCTTGAATACCCTTGGTTGACACCACCAGAAAGAATGCAATTTTCTGCCAAGAGAAGACAAAAAAAAATATATATATATATATAGATAACTAATCACAAATCCAAGAAATTACATAATTAGAATCATATTCAGATATACTGCATCTCGAAGGACACCAACCACAATTACAAGAGGCTTGTATTTTTGGTCACTTGGAGATAAGAACAAAATATATAGTTATTTAAGCAGGCTTGTAAATTCGATCTATATCCTGGAACTGGATATATGCAAACTTGCAAAGTATAATACAACTACATAATTATGTACTTCATATTATATAAACAAATCAGAAGAAAAGAAAAGTAATCATCACAAAGACAAAGATTTCTGAAATACCTCTCTAATTTTTTATATCACATAACTTACAATAAATTCTCCATGTAGCCAGCCTCTGGACATCTCATACTCTGCCTGTTCAATCAACTACATACAATAGATTTCAGGCATTGGATCTGAACTTCTATGTCAGGAGAAATGAAGTAAAGTATTTAACAGAAATAACTACTACTTTGATCCAATAAACGCATATAAAATCACTTTGAAACTCGAACTGAACTAGTCAAATTTCATAATTAATTTAAAAAAAAAATAGTTTTTCACTGCATCCGGAGGGACAAGTTAATAACTAATATTATGCAATTGATAATGGGGAAACAATGTGGCTCCTTACCCTGTGACAGCAGTAGTTGATCGGTATGAATGTTTAGCAGCTTCTTTCCATGACAAGTTAATTTTTCCATCCCCAATGAATGCAGGTATTTTCGAATGCAAGGGCTGAGTTGTAATGATTGTTAGAAAGGCATACATAAACACTGGAAAGAGAGCAGTAGAAAAAAATTTTAAAAAGTTAACTGATAAATAAGATTTTTTTTTTTGACTGACACTGATAAATAAGTTTTAATCTCAATAAGTGCTGCTAGCTAGTGATGTCTGATAATAGAGTATAATACTAGTTGGTGTCACTTACACATGCACATAGATGAAGTTAATGTGGACTACTTGAAGGTAATTATACTTATTGTAAGAGGTTATATACGTTCCACATCAAGTTTTTTCATATCAAATTTATTTTTGCAAGAATCCCTGTTCCGCAAGGAACATCAACCACAACCTGAATGCGTGGTTATAAAACTTATAAACTTACTTGGACATATAAGCATTCAACAAAGAATTGTATTCCATGCCTAACATCTATTAACCTAACTACATGATATGGTCAGCAATTAAACCAAGTTCACTGTAATAAGTTTGTGGTGGCTACAACACTGTTACATAGATATTTTGAAAACTAAAGCAGTAAAATGCCTTACTTTATTTAGTCAAGAAAACACCTCACCTTGTCTTTAATGTAATTATCCTGATGCTGAAAAATGGCGGCCCTATAAGTTTCATTCCGCACTTTGTCCTGTACAGTTCAGGGAAACTCAATAAATTGTTCAAGAATCTAAAAGAAGTCCATGGAAAGAAAGATAGTAAATGCATAGTGTCTCATTAGCAAATGTTAGGACTGACAGAACAACCCCTAAAATTTATAAATAGAGGAAAACACTGACTAGTAATTTCAGAAATCCTATTAAGTTCAGGTGGACACGACATTCTTAACATCAATATAATCAATATCTGACCTTCTGGTGTGACTCTAAAGAGCCTATACATTCACTAGCTAATATATTTTCTATCTTCTGTAATCTCTTAATCTTAGATAGTAGGAATTTTAGTAACACCGCCCTGTCCCATTAGAAAGAACTGAGTAGGTCCATTCTTGTTTGGAAATATAACAATTCTGGTAAAAGATCGAGTCCTCAAGTTGTAATATTGTTCTAACCTACATATATTAGCATATCAACACGTCCTTTAACACCTGACAACTGTTTTAAAATCTAGGTTTGGTGCCAGTATAACGTCAATACCTTTCCGGCATCTAACAGACACTTAAATCTCACAGTGATAACATCCAGAGACCCCCATAAAGGGTGCATTACAACAGAAACAGCAGAGTTCCATATTTCCAAACCAAGAACACAATCTAGCAGAAAACTACAAATTGTCAGGACCAAACATATAATCGCAAGAAGTGTTTACGTATTTATTCCCGATTAGTCATTCAAGATTTTTCCCAATTGAACTCCACATCCTAATGTAGCAATCAAGCTCAATAAATCACTATAATTGAAGATTCAATCATACACTGGCCTCATTTATATATACACAGTTTCTCGAAAATCTTGTGTTCTTTATATGCACCAACACAGACGTGTCTCTGCAAAAAGCAAGATGACACACACATACACAAACATATAATTACAAAGATCACACAAAACAAACAGAAATACAATCTTGCACAGAAACACACACACACACAATTTTGTGTTTGACAAAAATTGTACGACACAAATAGATAAGCAATCTTGCAAAGAAAAAAACACACACACACACACACAATTTGGTGTTTGACAAAGATTATACGAAACAAATAGATATGCAATCTTGCACAGAAAAACACACATACACACATAATTTGGTGCTTGACAAAGATTATACGAAACAAACCGATACATAATCTTGCAGAAGTCAAGTGCAAATACAGAAAGAATCCCTGTTCCGCAAGAATCCCTCGAATTTGTTTGAGGGAGTAGAGAGAGAGCTCGAGATATATAATTGAGAGAGAGACCACAGCCGACTAAAATTGGGAAAATTAGGGATTTTGAGAGAGAGAGAAAGAGGGAGAGAGAGAGAAAGGGACAGATAAAGAGACCGAGAGGGATTTTGTGCGGGTTAAAAATTTTAGCGGCCCTTTTGATTTTTCATCTGCTGCTCAGCAATCATTCTGTGCACTTCCCACACATATTCACACACACACATATAAATAAATATTATATTTTTTTTATAATTTTCATTTCAAAATTATAAATTATAATTTTTATAATTCTTTTTATCACACACATATCAAAATGATTTTAAAATGATTAAATTAAATTTCACAAGTTTTGATCTTATAAATACAATATTTTCATTGACCGCCCATTTTTTTATTTTGACACGCGTGTGTTTTAAAATTTTATTATAAAAAATTATTATTTATTATTTTTATAATTAAAAAAATGTGAAGAAAATTCGATTTTTGCATAATTGAATTGATTAATCACAATAAATAAAAAGAAAAATTAGTGAAAGTTGGGTAACATTCATCACACAAATATTGAGTATGACTACTTTGGTGTGTATGAATTTATTTTTAAAAATTGTCATTTTTCCAATTTTTATTTAATTTCTTGATTTATTTGACAAACTAGTTAAAAATGGTGGAAAAATAAAAAAATGAAAAATTAGTGAAAGTTGGGTAACATTCATCACACAAATAGTGAGTATGACTAATTTGGTGTGTATGAATTTATTTTAAAAAATTTGGAATTTTTCCTATTTTTATTTAATTTTTTGATTTATTTGAAAAACTAGTTAAAAATGGGAAAAAATAAAAAAAAAGGAAAATTAAGGAAAGTAGGGTAACATTCATCACACAAATAGTGAGTATGACTACTTCGGTGTGTATGAATTCATTTTCAAAAAGTGGCATTTTCTTATTTTTATTTAAGTTTTTAATTTCTTTTACAAACTAGTTAAAAATAGGGAAAAAAATAAAAAAATGGAAAATTAGGGAAAGTAGGGTAAAATTAATCATACAAATTGTCAGTATCACTAATTTGTTGTGTATGAATTTATTTTCAAAAATTGGCATTTTTCCTATTTTTATTTAATTTTTTGATTTCTTTGACAAACTAGTTTAAAAATGGGGAAAAATATAAAAAAAATAGAAAATTATTGAAAGTAGGGTAACATTAATGAGTAAAACTAGTTAATATTTTGGTTGTATTGGATGGTTTATTTTTTAATGGGATTAAAATTGTGTTTAGACTTGTTTAGTGTTCTTGGATTATATTTTGTAATGGTGAAATTCCACTTTTGAAATAATTATTTTTTTAAAAAAAATTGACCTATAGCGTCGGTTATTTGAATGGGCGACGCTATAGGCTCTTTTTTAAAAAAACATTAACCTACAGCATCGGCATTTTAGGGGGCGACGCTATAGGTAGAGCCTATAGCGTCGCCCCTTAAAAGGGCGACGCTATAGGGTATACCTATAGGGTCGGTTAATGCAAACAACCGACGCAATAGCTTCTGGGTATAGCCTATATCGTCGCCCCTTAAAAAGGCGACGCTATAGGCTATACCTATAGCGTCGGTTAATGCAAACAACCGACGCAATAGCTTCTGGCAGATGACCTAAGGCGTCGGTTAATGCAAACAACCGACGCAATAGATAAACTGGCGACGCTATAGGTCAACAACTGACGCTATAGGTGGCGACGCTATAGGTGTATTCTGTACTGGTGCTCTAAGCTCCCATGGGATTGCCTGCATATATATTTACATTTGTTAGGTCACAAGGCACGCTGAATAATGTGACCATGTGTGAATAACATGAGATCTTTAAGATAATTGATAAGCAATTACACAAACACATGTAGGTAAGAAATGGGATGTACCATCTGGCGGGTTTTTAGTCCAAAGCAGCTGCAGTTTTATTTGCTGGTTCACCTGGACTATAATGTTTTTATTCAGATTGAATTTTTTTATGAGCTCTTCTTCTTTACAGTCCAAGTAAGAGCGACTTCTGCCTGTGCTCTGTCCAGCCTCCTGCACATGTAAGGGAGGAGTTCAATATCCAAATAAATAGATCTATATAGGTTTAACTAATTATTAACACACAATAAGATGATACTTTTCTTGTAACTAGAACATGCAAACCCTATTTATATAATTCATTATATGTATTACACCATGTGTCAAATTTAATTTCAACGAGGCAAGATACATTATAACTGAAAAAAGAAATGATTGAGCACAATATTCAGATTACCTCAAGGTTTTTTTGAGTTCTTTTCTCTTGTGATTTACGAGGCATGAATCCAAACTTAACATAAAATGTTAACTCCTTGAGTGATCGTAGTTTCATATTTGCGTGATAAAAGAGCTGCAATATGGAAGATGAAATTCATATTTAAGAGGAAATTACTAGTGCATTGTTAAACATTGAAGCCTAAAATAAGCTATGTAAGATGAAACTATCGGAAAAGAAAAGAATATTATGTAATCAACCTTGTCAACTCTATTGTCTGTACTACGCATACGCCTTTCACATTGCCAACCTTTTAACCGAAAGGCAATGGTGAACCATCGTCCGTGGGCAGCACCACAAGTCTCATTTTTGTATTCCAAGAATACCTGCTAGCACAAATGTGTATTCAAGTATTTCAAAATATTTAACTAAAAGTACTGATATGAGTATAACAACTAATTGAATAAATCATTTCTTCATAGTGGTGGTAACTTTTTATAGTATGAAAAAGTGAGGGGATTCATTTACCTGTTCTTTAGAAGAAAGATACTTCATACAGTCCTCGGGCAGGTTCAATGCAAATTTATCCATTAAAATCTGCTCGGTTTTTCTTGCTGTTGGGAGGGACCTCCTTCTATCACTTGATATTGGTAAATCCTGTGAGTATATTTCAACATTTCAAATGAAATTAATTGAAAATTAAAACATTAGATACAAATTGAAAGATGTAACTAAAAACGTATGATTCAGATGTACCAGATCAGCCGGGAAGGCAAAGGATAGATGTTTTGTGAATGGTCTCAATTTTATGAAAATTTTACATATAATATTTTCGTTTTCTATGTTTATCGTTAAGTATCCAAAAATATGATTCTTTTTAATCTTCTCTTAGAATGATTTATTTTTGAGGTGAAATTGAGACCAATTTTTTTTACTTTATACATTGTTTTAAAAATTTAATCCTAACATTGATGTTATACCCCAATCAAGTAGTTTCATTTTAAATTTTTCTTTCTAAATTTTATGAGAATATAACTTTTTCAAAATTTTGGGAAATTCAAGGAGTAAAATACCTTTAGGTTCTAGGTAAACTTACACGCGTGCAACCAATAAAAACCGTAAAGAAATTAGAGGAACTAACAGTAATTACATACACATCTTTTAACTCTCCATTTGACCATGCACTTGGGCTACAAGAGATGTTTATAAGAACCCAATAGCCAGCAGCAATTACATACACATCTTTTAACTCTCCATTTACCATGCACTTGGGCTACAGGAGATGTTTATAAGAACCCAATAGCCGGTTTCAAAAAAAAATAAAAAAAACCCAATAGCCTAAAATCCGGTACAATCCAATCCGAAAAGAAACCCGAAAGCCCCATATCTGTCCTGGACTACGACCATTATACGGGCCTTAAATACCTTAATCAAATTTGGCACCGCCTTAAGCCAGCATAAAAGCCTGAATTGTAAAATGACCAGATTTTTAAAAGTCCAGTTCGGCCCGAATAAAAGCCCACACACAATTCCGATTTTTAATATATAAAATCCATATATATATATATATATAATTATAATATTTTTCAAAGATTTCAAAATTATTAATATTTTAATTAAAAAAACAAATTTTGGCCCCATCTCGACCAATGTGCGCGCTTAAAAGAGCAAGCCCAAGCTAACACGATTCTAAAAAAAATTGGATTTTTGAAACCACGATAAAGGCCAGCCTACGGGAATTTTTGTGCACCTGGGAATCTTTGTACACCTTTGATAGACATCCCATGATAGTTAGTTAGTCACCTTCACAACCACCACACCAACTCGATACCACTACAACGCCACCAAAATCAAAGGCTAATTGTTGTAGTTTAGACTATTGCTACCGCAACGAAATTTCCAAAATCAATTTGAATTCATCAAAAAATTATTTTAAAAGAAACATGAGATTATATTTTCATGATTAAATGATTTATTGTATTAATATGTTTTATAAATAAGCAAATTAATTATTTAAAACAGGTTATACGAGTAGGATTTGGTTAAAATGATTGACCGTGTAGTTTTTTTTTGGGTCGTCACTTTCTAGTCCCACGGGTTTTTGACCCGACCCATTTAATAAAGCCCTAACCCATGTAGGGTATATATGGTGGAGTTCATGGGTGATGTGTGTCCAATTTTGACCGCTTTATGTTGGATTCTCTGGACTAATTGTGTTAAGACCATGGATTAATATATATATGGTTTTTGAATTATGTAACAACATTCTTTAAATAATATTACCAAACCCTTTATCCACCTCTTTGTACTCACAAATATATTTTAAGATTCTACAGAATTTTTCATTCATTATTTATGGATCAAATAAAATTCTATAATAATTTGGAGTGTTAAAAATAAAACACTAATTTTCTGATATATAAAATAAATGAAAATTGAAAATTCAAAAAAAATGTGAAATTTTTTTTAGAATCATTTTTTATAAATATAAATGCATGTTGAAGATTGGAATTAATATTACTCAGACAATAACAAACATACTACATATGCATATCTACAAGTGAAGATTAATGGGATGCCTTCCAAGAATAAAAGTTTGTAAACAAGGTCAACTCATTGAACTTTTTCTTTCACATTGTAAAGTACAACTAAAACACATAGTCAAAGTCAAAGAGTGTTTTCACTGTACTACTAATCCTCCCCCCCCCCCAGCTTCACTCCCTTCCACTTCATCCACTCTAAGCTCCCATGGGATTGCCTGCATATATATTTACATTTGTTAGGTCACAAGGCACGCTGAATAATGTGCCCATGTGTGAATAACATGAGATCTTTAAGATAATTGATAAGCAATTACACAAACACATGTAGGTAAGAAATGGAATGTACCATCTGGCCGGTTTTTAGTCCAAAGCAGCTGCAGTTTTATTTGCTGGTTCACCTGGACTATAATGTTTTTATTCAGATTGAATTTTTTTATGAGCTCTTCTTCTTTACAGTCCAAGTAAGAGCGACTTCTGCCTGTGCTCTGTCCAGCCTCCTGCACATGTAAGGGAGGAGTTCAATATCCAAATAAATAGATCTATATAGGTTTAACTAATTATTAACACACAATAAGATGATACTTTTCTTGTAACTAGAACATGCAAACTGTTGTTTTATATAAACTCTGATCGTAAACTCTGATTGTTGTAAACTCTGATTATTGTTTTTATATAAACTCTGACTGTAAACTCTGATTGAAAGGTTTATGTATATATTTTAGTGTGTGTGTTGTGGAATAGAATAATGAAAAACAAGAGGCTTAAATTTCTGTTTTTTTTTCATTAATCAATCTTTACCTCCTTTATATAATAGGAGAATACAAACCAAATACATGAATGATAATAGATACATGATCAGATACATCTCCTTGATTCTATGAATCATATCTAATGCACTCTTCAAACTTCTTGGAGATTAGTTTATCCAACATATTCCTCCCTTAAACTAATTCCTTTCGATCCTTCATTCCCATCATCCTTTTGTAAGTATCTAGTAGAACTTTGGACATTGGTTTAGTGAGTACATCTGCAACCTGGTCACGACTAGCAACATGACTTAAATTCACATTCTTCTCCTTTACATGCTCCCGGATAAAATGAAAACGAACATCTATGTGTTTACTCCTTTCATGATGTACTGGATTCTTGGCAAGCTCAATTGCAGACTTGTTGTCAATGCAAACTTCAGTTGATCTCTGTTGTGGGATTCTTAATTCACTAAGTAACCTTCTTAACCAAATAGCATGACAAACACAGTGAGAGGCTGCCACATATTCTGCTTCACAGGTTGATAATGCCACTATTGGTTGCTTCTTAGAATACCATGTAAAAGCAGTGTCTCCCATAAAAAACAAGTAACCAGATGTGCTTTTTCGTTCATCCACATCTCCACACCAATCACTATCAGAATATCCCAGCAATTTGTAGTCTTCAGTTCTGGAATAAAACAATCCCAGTGACTTTGTTCCTTGAATATATCTCAGAATTCTTTTTATTGCCTTCCAATGTGACTGTTTTGGATCCTCCATAAATCTACTTACAATCCCAACACTATAAGCAATGTCAGGTCTTGTGCAAGTAAGATACCTCAGGCTTCCAACTAAACTCTGATATAAATTTGCTTCTACTGACTTTCCTCCCTCAAATTTAGAAAGTTTGACTCCCTGTTCCATCGGAGTTGCTACTGGATTGCAGTGCTCCATCCTGAATTTCTTTAAAATATTGTTTGCATATGCTTCTTGAGATATAAAAATTCCTGATTTCTCTTGCTTCACTTCAATGCCAAGAAAAAATCTCATCAAACCCAAATCTGTCATCTCGAACTCTTGAGTCATCTCCTTCTTAAATTCCTTAATCATCTCTTCATTGTTGCCCATAAAAATAAGATCATCAACATAAAGTGCAACAAACAGTAATTTACCTTGTTTTTCTTTGACATAGAGAGCAGCCTCATATGGACATTGAACAAAACCATTCCTTTTGAAGTAGGCATCAATTCGAGTGTTCCAAGCTCGTGGTGCCTGTTTTAAACCATACAATGCCTTGTATAATTTTAACACCATTCCTTCTTTCCCTGATTTTTCATATCCAGGTGGTTGGTTTACATACACCACTTCTTCGAGCAATCCATTTAAGAAAGCTGATTTTACGTCCATCTGGTAAATAGGCCATTTGTTTTGAGCTGCTTGAGAGATTAACAGTCTAATTGTCTCCATCCTTGCTACAGGTGCGAAAACCTCATCATAGTCTATTCCAGCCTTCTGTCGATAGCCCTTTGCTACCAACCTTGCCTTATATCTTTCCACTTCTCCTTGAGCATTCAGTTTCTTCTTATAAACCCATTTAACATCGATGGGTTTACATCCTTTTGGAGGTTCCACCAGTTCCCAAGTTTTGTTTTTTTCAATAGCTTTGATTTCATCATCCATTGCAGCTTTCCACTTTTTGTCTTTCACTGCTTCTCCAAAATCTATGCTTTCTGCATCAGCCACCAAACATACTAGGTGTACTTCACCATGTTCATATATATCTTGTAAACTTCGAGTTCTAGGATTCCTAGGCTCATCCTCATCTGATTCTTCATTTTCAGCATCAGAGTTTGTTGCTGAAATCTTAGAAATCTGAATATCATCTTCTGTTTTTTCTTTTTCTTGTCCTTTACTCCAACTCCATGCATCATCTTCTTGTATCTTTACATCTCGACTCACAACAACCTTCATAGCAACTGGATCAAGTAGTCTGTAGGCTTTTGTTTTCTCATCATAGCCAATAAAAATATATTTCTTGCTCTTATCATCCAACTTTGTTCTCCTTTGATCAGGAACATGTGAGTATGCCATACTCCCAAAAACTTTCAAGTGTGAAACAGTAGGCTTCTTTCCACTCCATAATTCTTGAGGTGTTTCATCCCCTAAGTTTGAATGTGGACATCGATTCTGAATATAAACTGCACATTGCACTGCTTCCGCCCAGAATTCTTTTGGTAATTCCTTTCTCTTTAACATTGATCGAACCATGTCTAAGATTGTTCGATTTTTCCGTTCAGCCACGCCATTCTGCTGTGGTGAATAGGGGGCTGTTAAGAACCTTCTAATGCCATGTTCTTCACAGTATTCCGTAAAAGCCTTTGATGTATATTCTCCTCCTCTATCAGAACGCAATCCCTTGATATGCATTCCTGTCTTCTTTTCTACCAGCACTTTGAACTTCTTGAAAAATTTTAATGCCTCAGATTTTTCATTTAAGAAATAAACCCATGTTCTTCGAGAATAATCATCAATGAAAGTGATGAAATACCTCTTGGAACCATATGATCCAGGTGTGATAGGACCACATATATCTGTATGCACCAACTCGAGAGGCTTTGAAGCACGATAAGTTGCCTTTTTCTGGAATGAACTTCTTGTTTGTTTTGCCAGCACACAATCTTCACAAAAACTGCCTGTGTGATCCATGCTTGGTATTCCATGAACCATCCCTTTGTTTGCCAACTCCTTCAGACCACCATAGTGTAAGTGTCCAAGTCTTTTGTGCCATAGAGTTGCTTTATCCTCTGACTTTGCTTGTAAACATTTCTCCTGTATGTTCTTCAGATTCAACTTGAACATTCGATTTTGAGACATTTCAGTTTTAGCAATTGTCCTGCCATTTTTGTCCTTCAATATCATGACTTTGTCACCCATAAAGATTGAGTAACCTTTTTCGAGTAGCTGTCCAAGACTCAGAATATTGTTCTTCATGTCAGGAACATAGTATACATCTTCAATTCTTCCTTGTTTGCCATCCTTTTTAGTAAAGCATATTTCACCCTTTCCTTTCACTTTTATCTTCGATGAATCTCCGAATGACACAACTCCATTATTTATTTCCTTTAAATCAGTAAAGAGATGCTTGAGACCAGACATATGGTTGCTGGCCCCACTATCAAGATACCACAAAACTTCATCTTCAGGAATCATACCTTTGCAGGCCATTAGTAGAACACCTTCATTTTGTTGCTCCTCCGTTTCGACTAGATTTGCATTTTCTGCAACCTTCTTGTTAAACCAGCAGTCTTTGGCAAAATGTCCAAATTTTCCACAATTGTAACATTCTACAGATCTGCTTCCTCTTCCAGAATATGATCTTCCACCTCTGCCACGATCACGACCACGTCCTTGGCCATGCCAATTTTGTTGATTTGTTTGCACCTTCTCTTCAAATCTGTTGCTTACAGGACCACGTCCTCTGCCTCGAGTGAAACTCTGTCTTGCACGTCCACGTCCTCTTCCTCTATTGTATTGTGTATACAATACTTTATCTTTGTCTTCAACTGAGACATCAGTTTTCAATACTTGAGATTCTGTCTCCTCCTTTTTTAATAATCTTTCTGAATATGCTTGTAGAGATCCCATCAGTTGATCAATAGTCATGGTCTCTACATCATTTGACTCTTCAATAGTAATTCCAACAAGTTGCAGTTTTGTATTTAAAGATCTTAATATCTTCTCATTTACACGTGCATCTTCGATTTTTTCTCCATAATTCTTCATTTGATTTACAACAGAGGAAACTCTCGTGAAGTAATCCGGGACTGATTCCATATCTTTCATATGTAAAGACTCAAATTCACCACGTAGAGTTTGTAATCGTACCTTTTTTACTTTGTCAACACCTTTAAAATTGTTCTGCAAAATCTCCCAGGCCTCCTTTGCTTTTGTTGCAGATGCAACCTTTTCAAACATGCCTTCATCAAGACCCATATGTATGATAGACAAAGCTTGTTGATCTTGTTTTCGTAACTTGGCAAGAGCGTTTTTCTGACCTTGATTTAAAGCTCCTTCATTCTCTGGTTCATCGTATCCTTTGTCAATTATTTCCCATGCCTCCTGTGAACCAAGCAACGCTTTCATTCGTAGACACCAGTGGCCATAGTTTTCTTTGGTAAGTTTTGGAACAGCAAAAGAATTATTCATGTTTGCAAGCTCTGATACCAATCTGTTGTTTTATATAAACTCTGATCGTAAACTCTGATTGTTGTAAACTCTGATTATTGTTTTTATATAAACTCTGACTGTAAACTCTGATTGAAAGGTTTATGTATATATTTTAGTGTGTGTGTTGTGGAATAGAATAATGAAAAACAAGAGGCTTAAATTTCTGTTTTTTTTTCATTAATCAATCTTTACCTCCTTTATATAATAGGAGAATACAAACCAAATACATGAATGATAATAGATACATGATCAGATACATCTCCTTGATTCTATGAATCATATTTAATGCACTCTTCAAACTTCTTGGAGATTAGTTTATCCAACACAAACCCTATTTATATAATTCATTATATGTATTACACCATGTGTCAAATTTAATTTCAACGAGGCAAGATACATTATAACTGGAAAAAGAAATGATTGAGCACAATATTCAAATTACCTCAAGGTTTTTTTGAGTTCTTTTCTCTTGTGATTTACGAGGCATGAATCCAAACTTAACATAAAATGTTAACTCCTTGAGTGATCGTAGTTTCATATTTGCGTGATAAAAGAGCTGCAATATGGAAGATGAAATTCATATTTAAGAGGAAATTACTAGTGCATTGTTAAACATTGAAGCCTAAAATAAGCTATGTAAGATGAAACTATCGGAAAAGAAAAGAATATTATGTAATCAACCTTGTCAACTCTATTGTCTGTACTACGCATACGCCTTTCACATTGCCAACCTTTTAACCGAAAGGCAATGGTGAACCATCGTCCGTGGGGAGCACCACAAGTCTCATTTTTGTATTCCAAGAATACCTGCTAGCACAAATGTGTATTCAAGTATTTCAAAATATTTAACTAAAAGTACTGATATGAGTATAACAACTAATTGAATAAATCATTTCTTCATAGTGGTGGTAACTTTTTATAGTATGAAAAAGTGAGGGGATTCATTTACCTGTTCTTTAGAAGAAAGATACTTCATACAGTCCTCGGGCAGGTTCAATGCAAATTTATCCATTGAAATGTGCTCGGTTTTTCTTGCTGTTGGGAGGGACCTCCTTCTATCACTTGATATTGGTAAATCCTGTGAGTATATTTCAACATTTCAAATGAAATTAATTGAAAATTAAATCATTAGATACAAATTGAAAGATGTAACTAAAAACGTATGATTCAGATGTACCAGATCAGCGGGGAAGGCAAAGGATATAGGCTCCGGCGCCAGTACAACTTTGGAAAGGGTTTGCTGCGAGTGATAGGGTTTGAGAAGAAAATGTTCAGACAAGATATTAACAGAAAAAATTCATAAGTGGATACACCCATATTAAATTAACATAATCATCACCTCATAGGGAACAATAGCTAAGTTATCAGCATGCACTTGATTGTTTGAGGCCATTGTAATGAAACTGGAAGCTTTATACTGGAGATAGAAAACAGCTGACTGTGAAAAAGCAAAAAGATTGTAGATGAATGTGAGGAAAAACGGTGGATAAAGGCTAGTATATATAACTGAATAAGGGAAGGGTGAAAAAATAGAAAAAACTAAATAGGTTTTCACTAAAACGCGTGAGGAAACAAATATACAAATATATCCAGCGTGAGGAAACAAATATATCCACCTAAAAAGGAAAGAAATATTTGTTTTTAACAAAATGCCTTTATTAAAAATCTCACACGAGATAAATGTAAAAACATAATTTTACCTAGTATTTATATGATGATGGTGACTTGAAATTTAAATAAAGAAATATATCTTTAGATGATAATTTTTTTTTTGTTGAGAGATTGAGCTCATGGTTAAAAATTACTTATCCAACTAGGTTAAATGATAGATGTTTTGTGAATGGTCTCAATTTTATGAAAATTTTACATATAATATTTTCGTTTTCTATGTTTATCGTTAAGTATCCAAAAATATGATTCTTTTTAATCTTCTCTTAGAATGATTTATTTTTGAGGTGAAATTGAGACCAATTTTTTTACTTTATACGTTGTTTTAAAAATTTAATCCTAACATTGATGTTATACCCCAATCAAGTAGTTTCATTTAAAATTTTTCTTTCTAAATTTTATGAGAATATAACTTTTTCAAAATTTTGGGAAATTCAAGGAGTAAAATACCTTTAGGTTATAGGTAGACTTACACGCGTGCAACCAATAAAAACAGTAAAGAAATTAGAGGAACTAACAGTAATTACATACACATCTTTTAACTCTCCATTTCACCATGCACTTGGGCTACAAGAGATGTTTATAAGAACCCAATAGCCGAAAATCCTGTACATTCCAATCCGCGCGTGCAACCAATAAAAAACGGTAAAGAAATTAGAGGAACCAGCAGCAATTACATACACATCTTTTAACTCTCCATTTACCATGCACTTGGGCTACAGGAGATGTTTATAAGAACCCAATAGACGGTTTCAAAAAAAAAAAAGAACCCAATAGCCTAAAATCCGGTACAATCCAATCCGAAAAGAAGCCCGAAAGCCCCATATCCGTCCTGGACTACGACCATTATACGGGCCTTAAATACCTTAATCAAATTTGGCACCGCCTTAAGCCAGAATAAAAGCATGAATTGTAAAATGACCAGATTTTTAAAAGTCCAGTTCGGCCCGAATAAAAGCCCGCACACAATTCCGATTTTTAATATATAAAATCCATATATATATATATATAATTATAATATTTTTCAAAGATTTCAAAAATATTAATATTTTAATTAAAAAAACAAATTTTGGCCCCATCTCGACCAATGTGCGCGCTTAAAAGAGCAAGCCCAAGCTAACACGATTCTAAAAAAACTGGGATTTTTGAAACCACGATAAAGGCCAGCGGGAATTTTTGTGCACCTGGGAATCTTTGTACACTTTTGATAGACATCCCATGATAGTTAGTTAGTCACCTTCACAACCACCACACCAACTCGATACCACTACAACGCCACCAAAATCAAAGGCTAATTGTTGTAGTTTAGACTATTGCTACCGCAACGAAATTTCAAAAATCAATTTGAATTCATCAAAAAATTATTTTAAAAGAAACATGAGATTATATTTTCATGATTAAATGATTTATTGTATTAAATTGTTTTATAAATAAGCAAATTAATTATTTAAAGCAGGTTGTACGAGTAGGATTTGGTTAAAATGATTGATCGTGTAGTTTTTTTTGGGTCGTTACTTTCTAGTCCCACGGGTTTTTGACCGGGCCCATTTAATAAAGCCCTAACCCATGTAGGGTATATATGGTGGAGTTCATGGGTAATGTGTTTCCAATTTTGACCGCTTTATGTTGGATTCTCTGGAGTAATTGTGTTAATACCATGGATTATCGTTTTTGATTGATGTAACAACATTCTTTAAATAATATTACCAAACCCTTTATCCACCTCTTTGTACTCACAAATATATTTTAAGATTCTACAGAATTTTTCATTCATTATTTATGGATCAAATAAAATTCTATAATAATTTGGAGTGGTAAAAATAAAACACTAATTTTCTGATATATAAAATAAATGAAAATTGAAAATTCAAAAAACAATGTGAAATTTTTTTTAGAATCATTTTTTATAAATATAAATGCATGTTGAAGATTGGAATTAATATTACTCAGACAATAACAAACATACTACATATGCATATCTACAAGTGAAGATTAATGGGATGCCTTCCAAGAATAAAACTTTGTAAACAAGGTCAACTCATTGAACTTTTTCTTTCACATTGTAAAGTACAACTAAAATACATAGTCAAAGTCAAAGAGTGTTTTCACTGTACTACTAATCCCCCCCCCCCAGCTTCACTCCCTTCCACTTCATCCACTCTAAGCTCCCATGGGATTGCCTGCATATATATTTACATTTGTTAGGTCACAAGGCACGCTGAATAATGTGCCCATGTGTGAATAACATGAGATCTTTAAGATAATTGATAAGCAATTACACAAACACATGTAGGTAAGAAATGGGATGTACCATCTGGCCGGTTTTTAGTCCAAAGCAGCTGCAGTTTTATTTGCTGGTTCACCTGGACTATAATGTTTTTATTCAGATTGAATTTTTTTATGAGCTCTTCTTCTTTACAGTCCAAGTAAGAGCGACTTCTGCCTGTGCTCTGTCCAGCCTCCTGCACATGTAAGGGAGGAGTTCAATATCCAAATAAATAGATCTATATAGGTTTAACTAATTATTAACACACAATAAGATGATACTTTTATTGTAACTAGAACATGCAAACCCTATTTATATAATTCATTATATGTATTACACCATGTGTCAAATTTAATTTCAACGAGGCAAGATACATTATAACTGGAAAAAGAAATGATTGAGCACAATATTCAGATTACCTCAAGGTTTTTTTGAGTTCTTTTCTCTTGTGATTTACGAGGCATGAATCCAAACTTAACATAAAATTTTAACTCCTTGAGTGATAGTAGTTTCATATTTGCGTGATAAAAGAGCTGCAATATGGAAGATGAAATTCATATTTAAGAGGAAATTACTAGTGCATTGTTAAACATTGAAGCCTAAAATAAGCTATGTAAGATGAAACTATCGGAAAAGAAAAGAATATTATGCAATCAACCTTGTCAACTCTATTGTCTGTACTACGCATACGCCTTTCACATTGCCAACCTTTTAACCGAAAGGCAATGGTGAACCATCGTCCGTGGGGAGCACCACAAGTCTCATTTTTGTATTCCAAGAATACCTGCTAGCACAAATGTGTATTCAAGTATTTGAAAATATTTAACTAAAAAGTACTGATATGAGTATAACAACTAATTGAATAAATCATTTCTTTCATAGTGGTGGTAACTTTTTATAGTATGAAAAAGTGAGGGGATTCATTTACCTGTTCTTTAGAAGAAAGATACTTCATACAGTCCTCGGGCAGGTTCAATGCAAATTTATCCATTGAAATCTGCTCGGTTTTTCTTGCTGTTGGGAGGGACCTCCTTCTATCACTTGATATTGGTAAATCCTGTGAGTATATTTCAACATTTCAAATGAAATTAATTGAAAATTAAAACATTAGATACAAATTGAAAGATGTAACTAAAAACGTATGATTCAGATGTACCAGATCAGCCGGGAAGGCAAAGGATATAGGCTCCGGCGCCAGTACAACTTTGGAAAGGGTTTGCTGCGAGTGATAGGGTTTGAGAAGAAAATGTTCAGACAAGATATTAACAGAAAAAATTCATAAGTGGATACACCCATATTAAATTAACATAATCATCACCTCATAGGGAACAATAGCTAAGTTATCAGCATGCACTTGATTGTTTGAGGCCATTGTAATGAAACTGGAAGCTTTATATTGGAGATAGAAAACAGCTGACTGTGAAGGAGCAAAAAGATTGTAGATGAATGTGAGGAAAAACGGTGGATAAAGGCTAGTATATATAACTGAATAAGGGAAGGGTGAAAAAATAGAAAAAACTATATAGGTTTTCACTAAAACGCGTGAGGAAACAAATATACAAATATATCCCGCGTGAGGAAACAAATATATCCACCTAAAAAGGAAAGAAATATTTGTTTTTAACAAAATGCCTTTATTAAAAATCTCACAAGAGATAAATGTAAAAACATAGTTTTACCTAGTATTTATATGATGATGGTGACTTGAAATTTAAATAAAGAAATATATCTTTAGATGATAATTTTTTTTTTTTGTTGAGAGATTGAGCTAATGGTTAAAAATTACTTATCCAACTAGGTTAAATGATAGATGTTTTGTGAATGGTCTCAATTTTATGAAAATTTTACATATAATATTTTCGTTTTCTATGTTTATCGTTAAGTATCCAAAAATATGATTCTTTTTAATCTTCTCTTAGAATGATTTATTTTTGAGGTGAAATTGAGGCCAATTTTTTTTACTTTATACATTGTTTTAAAAATTTAATCCTAACATTGATGTTATACCCCTATCAAGTAGTTTCATTTTAAATTTTTCTTTCTAAATTTTATGAGAATATAACTTTTTCAAAATTTTGGGAAATTCAAGGAGTAAAATACCTTCAGGTTCTAGGTAAACTTAGCTGTATTTACGACAATCGCTGAAAACTAAATACATATTCCCTCGGTCCTCTCGTTTATTTACAATTT
Organism: Saposhnikovia divaricata; assembly: GCA_036435485.1. NCBI lineage: Eukaryota > Viridiplantae > Streptophyta > Magnoliopsida > Apiales > Apiaceae > Saposhnikovia > Saposhnikovia divaricata. The sequence continues at coordinate 25,633,636 of CM071599.1, forward strand.
TTTAAAATTTTAATAAATGATTTATAGAACTATAATCTATATACACGTGTGCAAAATAAAAACGGTAAAGAAATTAGAGGAACCAACAGTAATTACATACACATCTTTTAACTCACTATTTCACCATGCACTTGGGCTACAAGAGATGTTTATAAGAACCCAATAGCCGAAAATTTTAGAATGACAATTTTAGAAAATAACTTTTCTGCATTTTTATAACTAAATTTTGGATTTAAAATAAATAATCAAAATAAAAACAATTATGAAAAGTAAATAAATAATTTACCTTTTTAAATAAAAGGTAATTTAGTAATTAGAAGTAAATAAGTTAAAAGGTGAAAAGGTTAAAAACGTTTCATTTTTTACCTTTTTACCAAAACATGATTAAAACAATACTATTCATCACCATCTTCAAACTTTCATTCCATGAACACGAAGAACACTATAATCAATCTCCAATTTCTACATGTTATGGAACTCAAAATCCAACATATGATATATGAAATTGACCAGAAAAACAAGATCTACAACATGGCATCTTCAGATTTCACAACAAACACTGTTTGCAATTTTTTTTTTATTTTAAATCATAATAATTTCGAAAATAAATCGAATTTAGAAAAAAAATCGAAATCACCTGCACCACATCCGAATTCAATAACGTCTTCGAATTGGACTTTGATCTTCAAGAACACTATTTACCGGAATCTATACTATTACAACGTTTTCGTTTTTGTTAAAATCACGTACAACCCGACCTTTTCATTTTTCTATTATTTTTTCCCAACTCTAAATTGAGTGTTTATTAACTTCCGTACGGTTGGATCATCGAAGAAATCATTCAAAAAAGTTATTCAGTGAATCTGGATCATGGCTCGTTATAGGAAGCAGAACCATTACTAATTTTTTGTTAAAATCTCATACAACCCGACCTTTTTATTTTTTGATAATTTTTTCCAAACACTAAAATGAGTGTTTATTAACATTCGTACGGTTCGATCATCGAAGAAATCATTCAAAAAAATTATTCAGTTAATCTGGATTGTGCCTCGTTACGAGAAGCAGCACCTTTACTAATTTTTTGTTAAAATCTCGTACAACCCGACATTTTTATTTTTTGATTATTTTTTCCCAACACTAGATTGAGTGTTTATTAACTTTCGTACGGTTCAATCGTCGAAGAAATCATATGAAAAAATTATTCAGTAAATCTGGATCGTGCCTCGTTATAGGAAGGAGCACTTTTGCTACGTTTTTGTTAAAATCTCGTACAACCCGAACTTTTTCTTTTTTGATTATTTTTTCCAAACACTAACATGAGTGTTTATTAACATCCGTACGGTTCGATCATCGAAGAAATCATTCAAAAAAATTATTCAATTAATCTGGATCGTGCCTCGTTACGAGAAGCATCACCTTTACTAATTTTTTGTTAAAATCTCGTACAACCCGACCTTTTTATTTTTTGATTATTTTTTCCCAACACTAGATTGAGTGTTTATTAACTTTCGTACGGTTTGACCGTCGAAGAAATCATATGACAAAATTATTCAGTGAATCTGGATCGTGCCTTGTTATAGGAAGGAGCACTTTCGCTACGTTTTTGTTAAAATCTCGTACAACCCGAACTTTTTATTTTTTGCAAACACTAACATGAGTGTTTATTAACATCCGTACGGTTTGATCATCGAAGAAATCATTCAAAAAAAATTATTCAATTAATCTGGATCGTGCCTCGTTAAGAGAAGCAACACCTTTACTAATTTTTTGTTAAAATCTCGTACAACCCGACCTTTTTATTTTTTGATTATTTTTTCCCAACACTAGATTGAGTGTTTATTAACTTTCGTACGGTTCGATCGTCGAAGAAATCATATGAAAAAATTATTCAGTGAATCTGGATCGTGCCTCGTTATAGGAAGTAGCACTTTTGCTACGTTTTTGTTAAAATCTCGTACAACCCGACCTTTTTATTTTTTGATTATTTTTTCCAAACACTAAAATGAGTGTTTATTAACATCCTTACGGTTCGATCATCGAAGAAATCATTCAAAAAAATTATTCAGTTAATCTGGATCGTGCCTCGTTACGAGAAGCAACACCTTCGTACAACCCGACCTTTTTATTTTTTGATTATTTTTTCCCAACACTAGATTGAGTTTTTATTAACTTTCGTACGGTTTGATCCTCGAAGAAATCATATGAAAAAATTATTCAGTGAATCTAGATCGTGTCTCGTTATAGGAAGCAACACTTTTACTATGTTTTTGAAAAAATCTCGTACAACCCGGCCTTTTTATTTTTTGATTATCTTTTTCAAACACTAAAATGAGTGTTTATTAACTTTCGTACGGTTCGATCGTCGAAGAAATCATTCAAAAAAAATTATTCAGTGAATCTGGATCGTGCCTCGTTATAGGAAGTAGCACTTTTACTACGTTTTTGTTAAAATCTACTACAATCTGACCTTTTTATTTTTGATTATTTTTCCCCAACCCTAAAATGAGTGTTTATTAAAATACCAAAAATTTAATTTTTCAAAAAAAAAGTTTTCAAAAATAAAATAATTACAAAACTTGCATTAAAAAAAAACAGCACTCGATGAAATTTGATGAGCGGCAATTTGTACCGCCTAAATTTTTGACAATTATTGTCTAAGTCAAAGAAAAGGATCGAAACGGTTTACAATTAGGGATACACACCCTCAGCCCCTCAGCCTCACAGTCTCGCCGCTCACTCTCGTAGACACTCTCACGCTCAATTAGGGGAAGCTCTATTATAACTTCAAGTCCTCAATTAGGTTAGATTAGGTTTGATTTGTACTTGTATTTGTTTATGTCTCTCTCTTTGTTCTTCGATTTGTACTTAGATTTGTATATGTCTCTCTCTATGTTCTCCGATTTGTAATTGTATTTGTATATTTCCCTCTCTCTATCTCTCGATTTGTTCTGTCCTCGTCTCTCCATCTCCTACTATGTCTCTCTCAGTATCTCTGTATGTTTAATTTGTACTTGTATTTCCTTTCAACGGTTCGAAAGGATATTGTAGTAGAGTTATCAAAAGCAATTGAAAGTGTTGGTCTTCATATGTGTGTCGCTTCTCTGGTAAGTTCTCATTCCTTCGTGATTAAAATTCTTAATAAAGGCTGATGTATTGATCTGTGGGTTGATTAAATAGGATGGTTATAGTCCAGATACATCGATGATGAAGATTGGTGGAGAGTCCTTTAACACAAGGACCTGGTCTCAATTGATACAGGTTCATCTTTTGCTCCTTGTTAATGGTTTCTTGATCTGTTAATCTATATATTATCTTGGACCTCATTTCTACTTGCCTTGACTAGCTCAATTTTCTGAAGCATTTTCTTGTGGGTGGGTTTGTCAAGCAAATGCAGGTCACTTCTATTCCTTTCCTTTGTTATGTATCAGTTGATGAGTCAGATGTTAGTGGTTCTGAAGGTGAATATGTTTCCTGGGTCTCCTGGTTTTGCAATCTGAAAGGACATGAATTCTTCTGCGAAGTGGATGATGATTACATTCAAGATGATTTTAACCTCTGTGGGCTAAGCAGTCAAGTTCCATACTACGACTACGCCCTCGACTTAATTTTAGATGTTGAGTCATCCCATGGTAATGTCTATTTGCCATTTCCTTGAGTAAATACTTTTATGTTTATCAGTTTAGTAGCTCGATTACTTGACAGCTTAATCACAATCAGAAAAGGTTTTTCCTTATTTACATTGAATTTTGTTCAAATTGAGTTAATACTCTATGTACCAAGTCTGTATCCTGATTCCTAAGTGCCATGTTTCACAGCTTTGAACCTTTTCCATATATAGCCTACCAAGTCTCATTTCCACTTTCATGTTTGTAGTTTTTTCCTCTGGTTAGTCTTGTTAAAGTGATTCCTACTTTCAAATTTTTTAAAAGGTTACATTGGGAAATCCTTTTTCAAATTACTTAAAAGGTTACACTGGGAAGTCCTTTTTCAAATTACTAAATAGTGGTTGCTAGTTCTGACTTCTGAATAATGTAGTCCGATAGCTTATGGTTCTGCTTGGAAATCATGTTGCAGCACATAACATATCATATAGCCGTTGTCTTAAAAATAGCTAGACAATTTAGGTTAAAAATTTGTTCCATTTGTCCCAGTCTTGATCTTATTCAGCTTTATAAGTATGTTGCTTGGGTTTGTGGCATTTCTAATTTCTTTTAATATAATTTTTCTGAAGAATTTGGTTTTATTAACATTATAAAAATTCCTTTTGTCATACAAAATCTTTTTGGCAACTGGTCTTTCACAAGGATCTTGAATGTGTTCATTCTCATACTGCAAATGTATATGTTTTATGAACAGTTCATTCTTATGTTTTATATAGGCGATAAGCTTAGTGAAGAACAGAATTCATTCGTTGAATCAGCAGCAAAGATGTTCTATGGTCTTATTCATGCCCGATATATATTGACTAGCAAAGGGATGTCAGCAATGGTAAGTTACTCTATTGTGTTAATTCTTTTCTCACTTATCTGTACAAAATACCATAACGATGTATCAGTAAATCTTGATCTGATTATTATTGTTATTAAAAGGTAGTGGTCGTTATCGTTTCAAATTTTTTTAACATAAAGTTTGCCTCCGATAAGTTCTTGTCTCTGCCCCCATGAAAGATCTAGATATCCCATGGAGTCATAAGTTCTTGTATGTCCTAAACCATGTGACTGGATTGATCAGATCATTATTATACTAAGAAGTATGTTGTAGGTTGTAACTTGTGTTTCAGATGTGAAAGCATCCGACATCAATTCCAAGTATTTTTGCTGGAGTTGGGGTAAAACATAAAGCATAAAGCTTGAAAATAGTCAAGTTTGGCCTGAAGCCAAAGAAAATAATTCATTTCTTTATCTTCTTATGGAAGTACCCCAAATTGTTCACTCAAAAACATGTTCGGCAGTTAAGATTTCATATCAAGTAATTCTTGTTTTTTTGTCCTTTTACATGTATTTAGTAAACATTTTTTATTCCACGTTAATCACCTGAGCCTCTCAGGATAACAACATTAAAGTTTAGTGTTGTATTTGCAGGTCATAGGTTGGTCAATGTGGTTCTCTGAGTATCTTTTTCTTGAAAGGAGCTGGGCCAAGGATGAAAATATGCTGAAGGTATGTGTGTAAATATAGAGTTGAAATATTTATACCATGTTTGAGTTACAATTTTATGCCTGCTGTTTTCTTTTAATATATTTAACATTTCATTGTAGATTTTATATATGTTCTTCATAACCCATGGGAATTTGTTCGTGCAGTTGGGTTTTCAACGCCTAAGGGATTTTCCACATGCTTTTTGGTTGGCACTATTTGTCGAGGGTACACGCTTTACACAGGCAAAACTTTTAGCTGCTCAGGAGTATTCATTTATGTTGGCTGCTTGTAGGGATGTGAAGCTCGAGCACAAGGTTCTTAAGGAGAAGGTAAAAGAAATCAACTAGAAGGATGCTCAATTCTATGGAAATATGTTTGCCAAACTGAACAAGCTGGAGCCTTTTGACACAAAAGTGAGTATTTGATGGTCATACTCACATTAGTTAGCATAGAAGAAAATAAAAAGTTTCGAAAACCTAGAAATCAGGCTGGAGGCAACCCACCAAGTGGTCTAAAGAATTTTGGCATGGCCTTAGGCAATCCTTTTGTTTTCAACATACTTCGAACAAGTTCCATGATTATTCGGTTCTTCCTCTCGGCCAACCCATTTTGTTGTGGGGTTGAACGAACCGTTAGTTGATGACGAATGTCATGCTTCTTCAAAAAACTTCCAAATTCATGGGACATATATTCACCACCACGATCGGATCGTAGTGTCTTTATAGAACGACCACTTTCTTTCTCCACAAATGCTTTAAAATCTTTAAATTTTTCAAATACTTGAGATTTTTCTTTGAGAAAATAAATCCACATCTTGATAAATAAAGTAGAGATCATTCTTGTCATTCTTTCGATTCTCCTTCAAAGTGTTTAATTGTTGTGTTGAGAGGTTTGTTTGATTCTCCGGTTCTTCATATCCATTCTCCACAATATCCCAAAGATCTTGAGAGCCATATAACACCTTCATTTGGATGCTCCATTGGTTGTAATTCTTTCCCGTCAATCGAGGAAGTTGAGGTTGCAACATGTTGTTGGAAGCCATCTCTTAACCTTGCTCTTAATACCACTTTGTAGGAATAAAAATGTATAATAAAATGTTGGAGATTAAAGAGAAGAAACTTGTTCTCAATAATCCACACAACTTACTCACACAAAATAGATATAAAAACTTACACTTGTATTTCACTCAAATGATTTGATAATTTTTTATATGATTACAAAGCTTGAAAGATTGTCCTATTTATAGGACTACATGGAACCTCCTAGAACATATCTAGTAAATGCACTTCATTTAATATATAACTCCTCAAGTACATGAACCATCTAAAAATGCTAAAGGTCTTGAACTCAAAAGTCTATTCCAAGTACATTCATGAACATTCTAGATAATAATAATAATAATAATAATAATAATAATAATAATAATAATAATAATAATAATAATAATAATAATAATAAACCAAAGTTTAGATTATAATATTTTAACAATATAATTCATTATATGTATTACACCATGTGTCAAATTTAAATTTCAACGAGGCAAGATACATTATAACTTGAAAAAGAAATGATTGAGCACAATATTCAGATTACCTCAAGGTTTTTTTGAGTTATTTTCTCTTGTGATTTACGAGGCATGAATCCAAACTTAACATAAAATGTTAACTCGTTGAGTGATCGTAATTTCATATTTGCGTGATAAAAGTGCTGCAATATGGAAGATGAAATTCATATTTAAGAGGAAATTACTAGCTAGTGCATTGTTAAACATTGAAGCCTAAAATAGGCTATGTAAGATGAAACTATCAGAAAATAATCAGCCTTGTCAACTCTATTGTCCGTACTACGCATACGCCTTTCACACTGCCAACCTTTTAACCGGAAGGCAATGGTGAACCATCGTCCGTGGGGAGCACCACGAGTCTCATTTTTGTATTCCAAGAATACCTGCTAGCACAAATGTGTATTCAAGTATTTGAAAGTATTTAACGAAAAGTACTGATATGAGTATAACAACTAATTGAATAAATCATTACTTCATAGTGGTGGTAACTTTTTATAGTATGAAAAAGTGAGGGGATTCATTTACCTGTTCTTTAGAAGAAAGATACTTCGTACAGTCCTCGGGCAGGTTCAATGCAAATTGATCCATTGAAATCTGCTCGGTTTTTCTTGTTGTTGGGAGGGACCTCCTTCTATCACTTGATATTGGTAAATCTTGTGAGTATATTTCAACATTTCAAATGAACTTAATTATAAATTAAACCATTAGATACAAATTGAAAGATGTAACTAAAAACGTATGATTCAGCTGTACCAGATCAGCCGGGAAGGTAAAACTTTGGAAAGGGTTTGCTGCCATTGATAGGATTTGAGAAGAAAATGTTCAGACAAGATATTAACAGAAAAAATTCATAAGTGGATACACACATATTAAATTAACATAATCATCACCTCATAGGGAACAATAGCCAAGTTATCAGCATGCACTTGATTGTTTGAGGCCATTGTAATGAAAATGGAAGCTTTATATTGGAGATAGAAAACAGCTGACTGTGAACGAGCAAAAAGATTGTAGATGAATGTGAGGAAAACTGTGGATAAAGGCTAGTATATATAGATGAATAAGGGAAGGGTGAAAAAATAGAAAAAACTAGGTTTTCACTAAAACCCGTGAGGAAACAAATCTATCCACCTAAAAAGGAAAGGAATATTCGTTTTAACAAAATGCCTTTATTAAAAATCTCACAAGCGATAAATGTAAAAACATAGTTTTACCTAGTATTTATAAGATGATGGAGATTTGAAATTTAAATACAGAAATATATCTTTAGATGATAATTGTTTTTTTTTTAATTTTTTTTTGTTGAGAGATTGAGCTAATGGTTAAAAATTACTTATCCAGCAAGGTTAAATGATAGATGTTTTGTGAATGGTCTCAATTTTATGAAAATTATACATATATTTCTATGTTTATCATTAAGTATCCAAAAATATTATTCTTTTTAATCTTCTCTCGAAATTATTTATTCTTGAGTTGAAATTGAGACCAATTTTTTTTTACTTTACACATTGTTTTAACAATTTAATCCTAACATTGATATTATACCCCAATCAAGTAGTTTAATTTTAAATTTTTCTTTCTAAATATTATGAGAATATAACTTTTTCAAAATTTTGGGAAATTCAAGGAGTAAAATACCGTTAGGTTATAGGTAAACTTACAATACAGAAAATTAATAGCGGTATTTACGACAATCACTGAAAACTAAATAAATATTCCCTCGGTCCCTCACATTTATTTACAATTTTTAAAAATTTTAATAAATGATTTATAGAACTATACTCTATATACACGCGTGCAACCAATAAAAACGGTAAAGAAATTAGAGGAACTAGCAGTAAATACATACACATCTATTTACTCTCCATTTCACCATGCACCTGGGCTACAAGAGATGTTTATAAGAACCCAATAGCAGTAATTGCATACATTCACCATGCAATTGGGCTACAAGAGATGTTTATAAGAACCCCATAGCCGAAAATCATGTACAATCCAATCCGCGCGTGCAACCAATAAAAAACTATAAAGAAATTAGAGGAACAAGCAGTAATTACATACATCTTTTAACTCCTCATTTCACCATGCACTTGGGCTACAAGAGATGTTTATAAAAACCCAATAGCCGAAAATCCGGTACAATCCAATCTGAAAAGAAGCGCGAAAGGCCCATATCTGTCCTGGCCTACGAGTACTATACGGGCCTTCAATTCTTTTTTAATAAAATTTGGCACGGCCTTAAGCCCGCATAAAAGCCCTAATTGTATATATAGCTGAATAAGGGAAGGGTGAAAAAATAGAAAAAACTAGGTTTTCACTAAAACGCTTGAGGAAACAAATATATCCACCTAAAAAGGAAAGAAATATTTGTTTTTAACAAAATTCCTTTATTAAAAATCTCACAAGAGATAAATGTAAAAACATAGTTTTACCTAGTATTTATATGATGATGGAGATTTGAAATTTAAATGAAGAAATATATCTTTAGATGGTAATTGTTTTTTTTTTAATTGTTTTTTTGTTGAGAGATTGAGCTAATGGTTAAAAATTACTTATCCAACAAGGTTAAATGATAGATGTTTTGTGAATGGTCTCAATTTTATGAAAATTATACATATATTTCTTTGTTTATCATTAAGTATCCAAAAATATGATTCTTTTTAATCTTCTCTCAAAATGATTTATTTTTGAGTTGCAATTGAGAACTTTTTTTTTACTTTACACATTGTTTTAACAATTTAATCCTAACATTGATATTATACCCTAATTAAGTAGTTTCATTTTAAATTTTTCTTTCTAAATTTTATGAGAATATAACTTTTTCAAAATATTGGGAAATTCAAGGACTAAAATACCTTTAGGTTCTAGGTAAACATTACAATACAGAAAATTAATAGTGGAATTTACGACAATCACTGAAAACTAAATGCTTATTCCCTCGGTCCGTCTCATTTATTTACAATTTTTTAAAATTTTAAAATGATTTATGGAACTATACTCTACATACACGCGTGCAACCAATAAAAAACGGTAAAGAAATTAGAGGAACTAGCAGTAATTACATACACATTTTTTAAATCTCCATTTCACCATGCACTTGGGCTACAAGAGATGTTTATAAGAACCCAATAGCCAAAAATCCTGTACAATCCAATCGGCGTGTGCAACCAATAAAAAATGGTAAAGAAATTAGAGGAACAAGCAGTAATTACATATATCTTTTAACTCCTCATTTCACCATGCATTTGGGCTACAAGTGATGTTTATAAGAACCCAATAGACGAAAATCTGGTACAATCCAATCCGAAAAGAAGCCCGAAAGGCCCATATCCGTCCTGGCCTACGCGCATTATACGGGCCTTCAATTCTTTTTTAATAAAATTTGGCACGGCCTTAAGCCCGCATAAAATCCCGAATTGTAAAAATACCAAATTTTTAAAACCCCAGTTCGGCCCGAATAAAAGCCCGCATACAATTTCAATTTTTAGTATATAAAATCCATATATATATATATATATATATATATATATATAAGTATAATAAAAGAGTTCAAAAATATTAATATTTTAATTATAAAAACACAATTTGGCCCGATCTCGACCAATGTGCGCGCTTAAAAGAGCAAGCCCAAACTAACACGATTCTAAAAAAATTGGGTTATTAAAACCAAGATAAAGCCCAACCTACCGGAATTTTTGTGCACCTTGGAATCTTTGTACACCTGTGATAGCCATCCCATGATAGTTAGTTAGTCACCTTCACATCCACCACACCAACTATATATGGCTACAACGCCACCAAAATCAGAGGAAAATTGTTGTAATTTAGACTATTGCTACCGCAACGAAATTTCCAAAATCAATTTGAATTCATCAAAAAAATTATTTTAAATGAAACATGAGACATTATATTTTCATGATTAAATGATTTATTGTATTAGCATGTTTTATAAAAAAGCAAATTAATTATTTAAAGCAGGTTGTACTAGTATAGTTTTTTTTTTGGGTCGTCACTTTCTAGTCCCACCATTTTTTTACCGGACCCATTTAATAAAGACCTAACCCATGTAGAGTATATATGGTGGAGTTCATGGGTGATGTGTGTCCAATTTTGACCGCTTTATGTTGGATTCTCTGGAGCAATTGTGTTAAGACCCTGGATTAATAAATATCGTTTTTGATTGATGTAACAACATTCTCTCAATAATATTACCAAGCCCTTTATCCACCTCTTTGTACTCACAAATATATTTTAAGATTCTAGAAAATTTTTGAATCATTATTTATGGATCAAATAAAATTTGATAAAAAATTGGAGTGGTCTAAATAAAACACTAATTTTCTGACATATAAAATAAAGGAAAATTCAAAATTCAAAAAAGAATGTGGAATTTTTTTGTGGAATCATTTTTTATAAATTTAAATTCATGTTGGAGATTGGAATTAATATTACTAAGACAATAACGAACATACTACATATGCATATCCACAAATGAAGATTAATGGGATGCCTTCCAAGAATAAAAGTTTGTAAACTAGGTCAACTCATAGAACATTTTATTTCACATTGTAAAGTCAACTAAAATACATAGTCAAAGAGTGTTTTCACTGTACTACTAATCCCCCCCGCCCCCCACAGCTTCAGTCCTTTCCACTTCATCCACTCTATAAGCTCCCATGGGATTGTCTGCATATATATTTACATTTGTTAAGTCACAAGGCACGCTGAATAATGTGCCCATGTGTGAATAACATGAGATCTTTAAGATAATTGATAAGCAATTACACAAACACATGTAGGTAAGAAATGGGATGTACCATCTAGCCGGTTCTTAGTCCAAAGCAGCTGCAGTTTTATTTGCTGGTTCACCTGGACTATAATGTTTTTATTCAGATTGAATTTGTTTATGAGCTCTTCTTCTTTACGGTCCAGGTAAGAGCGACTTCTGCTTGTGCTCTGTCATGCCTCCTGCACATGTAAGGGAGGAGTTCAATATCCAAATAAATAGATTTATATAGGTTTAACTAATTATTAACACACAATAAGATGATACTTTTGGTATAACTGAACATGCAAACCCTATTTATATAATTCATTATATGTATTACACCATGTGTCAAATTTAAATTTCAACGAGGCAAGATACATTATAACCGGAAAAAAAAATGATTGAGCACAATATTCAGATTACCTTAAGGTTTTTTGAGTTCTTTTCTCTTGTGATTTACGAGGCATGAATCCAAACTTAACATAAAATGTTAACTCCTTGAGTGATCGTAATTTTATATTCGCGTGATAAAAGTGCTGCAATATGGAAGATGAAATTCATATTTAAGAGGAAATTACTAGTGCATTGATAAACATTGAAGCCTAAAATAGGCTATGTAAGATGAAACTGTTGGGTTTTAATCTAAACTAATGGGCCTTGTCTAGTTGTTGGGCTTATGCTTAAGTTTTATGTTTATGTTAAATGCTGAGAATAAATTAGAATGTTGTGTAAGGCCCGTATTAGAGGCATTATTAGACTAGGTCTTTGTTTCTGTTACGTAGAATTTGGTCTTGATAATTAAGCTTCGGTGGGATTAGTGGAGTAGTATTAGGAAGTTGGTTGGTTAGTTATAGTTATCACTCTTTTGGTTTAGCTATTTATATATCTGTATGCACGTAGTTTTATTTATCAAGATGCTACACCAGTTCTTGGTTTTTCCCTGTGTTATATCAGCTGTCTCTACATTACTATGTATGTGAAATAAAGCCCAGGCCCAGTTTGCAAAACATACAGACTTGTGCTGGTGTTTAAGAATATCAGTTTCAGTTTCTACACTTGGTATCAAAGCTTCCAGGTGGTGTATGCCTAAATACCAACCCAAACACATAAACAAAACTATGGAGATAACCAAGACAAAAGAAGGTTCTGTGGGTTTAAGCTATCCAATGCTATCGAAAAGTAACTATACAACTTGGTCCCTGAAAATGAAAGTGTTCATGAAGGCGCAAGGAGTTTGGGGTGCGACCGAAGGAGACCCAAAGACTGTCGTTGATGAGAGGACGGTACAGATAGGCCTTGCAGCAATATATCAAGGCAAGCCAGAAGAAGTATTGCTGACCATTGCTGAGAAAGAAACCGCAAAGGAAGCTTGGGAAGCCATTAAAACGACGTGTGTGGGAGCAGACCGAGTGAAGGAGGCAAAGGTTCAAACGTTAAAGGGAGAGTTTGAGTCTCTTACCATGAAGGAGACAGATAAAATCGATGATTTTTGTATGAAGCTGAGCGGGATAGCAACCAATATACGGGTTCTTGGAGAAGTGATGGACGAGTCAAGCGTTGTGAGGAAGATCCTACGTGCAGTCCCTGATAAATTTCTCCAGATAGCTTCAAATATCGAGCAATTTGGAGATATGAAAGCTATGACGGTTGAAGAGGTAGTGGGTCGACTTAAGGCTCATGAAGAAAGAATGAAAGGTAGGTGTGAGAGCGGAGGAGAACAACTCCTTGTGACTCAGAAATGGAAGGCAAGAGCCCAAGGAGGAGCATATGGCAGAAATGGTGGACGTGATAAGAGTAAAATTAAGTGCTATAATTGCAACATCTTTGGACACTACGCCTCAGAATGTAATAAACCACCACGAGACACGGAACAAAGACAAGAAGTGAACTTTGCACAGATCATCGATGATGAACCAGCATTGCTATGAATAGGACAGCCAGATGGGCAAAGCCAGATGGGCAAAGAATATGTGCCAAACGGGCAAAATAAGTATTGCCAGACGGGCAAAGCAGTGTTCAGTCAAACGGACAAACAAAAGCCATATGGGCTTGTGAAGAAAAGCCAAACGGGCTCGGTTGAAAGCCATACGGGCTGTTGAAGAAGATGACAGATGGGCAAGGAAGATAAGTTTAGATTAAAGGGGTGATTGTTGGGTTTTAATCTAAACTAATGGGCCTTGTCTAGTTGTTGGGCTTATGCTTAAGTTTTATGTTTATGTTAAATGCTGAGAATAAATTAGAATGTTGCTGTCAGGCCCGTATTAGAGGCATTATTAGACTAGGTCTTTGTTTCTGTTACGTAGAATTAGGTCTTGATGATTAAGCTTCCGTGGGATTAGTGGAGTAGTATTAGGAAGTTGGTTGTTTAGTTATAGTTATCACTCTGGTGGTTTAGTTTTTTATATATCTGTATGCACGTAGTTTTATTTATCAAGAATATCAGTTTTAGTTTCTACAGAAACTATCAGAAAAGAAAAGAATATTATGTAATCAACCTTGTCAACTCTATTGTCTGTACTACGCATACGCCTTTCACATTGCCAACCTTTTAACCGAAAAGAAATGGTGAACCATCGTCCGTGGGGAGCACCACGAGTCTCATTTTTGTATTCCAAGAATACCTGCTAGCACAAATGTGTATTCAAGTATTTAAAAATATTTAACGAAAAGTACTGATATGAGTATACCAACTAATTGAATAAATCATTTCTTCACCTTCACAGTGGTGGTAACTTTTTATAGTATGAAAAAGTGAGGGGATTCATTTACATGTTCCTTAGAAGAAAGATACTTCATACAGGTCTCGGGCAGGTTCAATGCAAATTGATCCATTGAAATCTGCTCGGTTTTTCTTGGTGTTGGTAGGGACCTCCTTCTATCACTTGATATTGGTAAATCCTGTGAGTATATTTCAACATTTCAAATGAAATTAATTATAAATTAAAACATTAGATACAAATTGAAAGATGTAACTAAAACCGTGTGATTCAGATGTACCAGATCAGCCGGGAAGGCAAAGGATATAGGCTCCGACGCCAATACAACTTTGGAAAGGGTTTGCTGCTAGTGATAGGGTTTGAGAAGAAAATGTTGATATTTGTTGAAAATAAACAAATAACTGAATCATAATAACAAGAACAATAATGAAATAAGCAAGAGGAAAACTGATATGTACAAGACCCAAATACTCTAAAGACTACATTGTATTATGCTTCTGGCTTAATGATCCACTTAATGAAAATGATTACATTGTTTAAATAGAAAAAACTAAACATTACAAACTAAGGATAAGAACGATGATTTGATATCATCTTATCTCTTATCTTATTCTTATCTTACGATTGATCAAATCATGTTGACATATCAACACTTTATTTCCATAATCGAACTTGTTTCCTGATTTTCCTCCACGTTAATCTACAAGTTTAAATTAATTTTTCAACAATCTCTCCCTTAATCTAAACTTGTCTCGTGCAATCCTTCTAGCTCGTATTGCTTTTAAACTGAGCCCGTATGGCTGATTCGACTGAGCCCATATGGCTAATCCGATTGAGCCCGTATGGCTATTAAACTTCTCTACCCATCTGGCGCATCAACTTGTTTGCCCGTCTGGCACTTTTCGTTTTTACCCATCTGGCAATCAACTTTGCCCATCTGGCAATCAGCCCGTATAGCTTTCGTCTTGTCCTTCTGACACTACTAACTTGTTTTCTGCCTTCAGTAAGCTTCTCCTGCTTTGCCTCGTCTTTCTCGGCAGTCCTATACTACACATGCATCCCATACTACACATGCAGCTTTGCCACCATCCTTCTGCGACGTCTACCTGAAACTACCTCCTTCCATCAATCTGCACACCATCTGCTGCAACAAAAAAAACCAGTTCCTCTTCTTCAGTAACAAAATCATTCTTCTTCCTGCTCCTCTTGCTGAGGAATCCGCCTGTGGCCTTCTCAGCTCTTGAAGCTTCTTGTTTGAAATCATTTGTTACATCCCAAGGAACGCCCGCTTTGATACCATGTTGAAATTAAACAAATAACTGAATCATAATAACAAGAACAATAATGAAATAAGCAAGAGGAAAACTGATATGTACAAGACCCAAATACTCTAAAGACTACATTGTATTATGCTTCTGGCTTAATGATCCACTTAATGAAAATGATTACATTGTTTAAAGAGCTCTGATACTATGTTAAGTAACTAGCTCATTTAAAACCTTAAGGTGCCAGAGGTGGATAAAGGGTTTGGTGATATTATTGAGAGAATGTTGTTACATCAATCAAAAATGATATATATATTAATCGAGGGTCTTAACACAATTGCTCCAAAGAATCCAATAAAGCGGTCAAAATTGGACACACATCACCCATGAACTCCACCATATATACTCTACATGGGTTAGGGCTTTATTAAATCGGTCGGGTCAAAAACCGGTAGGACTGGAAAGTGACGACCCAAAAAAAAACTACACGGTCAATCATTTTAACCAAATCCTACTCGTACAACCTGCTTTAAATAATTAATTTGCTTATTTATAAAACATACTAATACAATAAATCATTTAATCATTAAAATATAATGTCTCATGTTTCTTTTAAAATAATTTTTTTGATGAATTCAAATTGATTTTGGAAATTTCGTTGAGGTAGAAATAGTCTAAATTACAACAATTTGCCTCTGATTTTGGTGGCGTTGTAGCCGTATCAAGTTGGTGTGGTGGTTGTGAAGGTGACTAACTAACTATCATGGGATGGCTATCACAGGTGTACAAAGATTCCCAGGTGCACAAAAATTCCCGTAGGCTGGGCTTTACCCTAGTTTTAAAAACCCCAGTTTTTTTAGAATCGTGTTAGCTTGGGCTTGCTCTGGGGACCGTTTTAAGCGCGCACATTGGTCGAGATTGGGCCAAAATGTTTTTTTAATTAAAATATTAATATTTCTGAACTATTTTAAAAATATTATACTTATATATATATATATATATATATGTGGATTTTATATATTAAAAATCGGAATTGTATGCGGGCTTTTATTCGGGCCTCTAGTCTTTTTATAATTCAGGCTTTTATCCGGGCTTAAGGCCGTGCCAAATTTGATTAAAAAGAATAGAAGGCCCGTATAATGCTTGTAGTCCAGGACGCATATGGGGCTTTAGGGCTTTTTTTCTGATAGTTTATCTTACCTACCCTATTTTAGGCTTCAAGGTTTAACAATGCACTAGTAATTTCCTCTTAAATATGAATTTCATCTTCCATGTTGCAGCACTTTTATCACGCAAATATGAAATTATGATCACTCAAGGAGTTAACATTTTATGTTAAGGAGTTAACAAGAGAAAAAAACTCAAAAAAAACCTTGAGGTAATTTGAATATTGTGCTCAATCATTTCTTTTTCCAGTTATAATGTATCTTGCCTCGCACATTGAAATTTAAATATGACACATGGTGTAATACATATAATGAATTATATAAATAGGGTTTGCATGTTCTAGTTACAACAAAAGTATCATCTTATTGTGTGTTAATAATTAGTTAAACCTATATAGATCTATTTATTTGGATATTGAACTCCTCGCTTACAGGTACAGGAGGCTGGACCGAGCACAAGCAGAAGTCGCTTTTATCTGGACTGCAAAGCATATAAAACTGCAGCTGCTTTGGACTAAGAACTGGCCAGATGGTGCATCTCATATCTTACCTACATGTGTTTGTGTAATCACTACAAGAAAAAATCGACCACACAACGGTTTATATCCGTCGTCTGAAGAACTCATTTTCCGTTGTCTATTGGAATGCCGTCTGTTACGCGTATCAGACGATAGTAGCTTAACCGTTGTCTTTGTTGCAGAAAGACAACGACAGCGTTTCTGAAAAACGTTGTGTAATACTTGGATCACATAATAGTATTTAAATTTTATCTATTGTCTGATAATGTTTTTAAGAAGGGTACCTTGAGACATGTCTATTGTCTAATACCTGGATCATACAATGATTTTTTAAATTTGGTCTATTGTCTGATTATGTTTTTAACAAGGGTTTCTTCAAACATGTCTATTGTCTAATACCTGGATCATACAATGGTTTTTTAAATTTGGTCTATTGTCTGATTATGTTTTTAACAAGGGTTTCTTCAGACATGTTTATTGTCTAATACCTGGATCATACAATGGTTTTGTTAATTTGGTCTTTTGTCTGATTATGTTTTTAACAAGGGTTTCTTCAGACATGTCTATTGTGTAATACCTGGATCATACAATGGTTTTTTTAATTTGATCTATTGTTTCTTTATGGTATAGACATTGGTCTTTTTGTAACAGAAGTGTTGTGTGAAATGTAGTTAGACAGCAGTTTAGTTTCATTAGTATGTTGTATGTGTTACAAGTACACCACACTTTCTTTGTTTCCTACATGTTGTCTGAATGTATAAGACACTACATTTTATTTTTATAAAAGCATTGTGTTAATATGTAACCTACAATGTTTTCATTTCATTTTTATGTTGTATGTGTTTTAAGTACACCACACTTGTTGTGCTTACTACATGTCGTCTGAATGTATAAGACACTACGTTTTTATTTTTGCAAAAGCATTGTGAAATATAGTTGTCTGATGATATTTTCCACAAGTGTTTCTAAAAGATGATAACATTGGCTAATGAAAAATGAAACAACACTTTTATTTACAACAAAAATTAGAGTTTATACAATACTAGCAACTAACCAATATTCATAACAAAAACTACCTATCAATATTCTTCCCTACAAAGCTACTTATATATTCAGTTATGAGAGGATCGGGTTGTTGAAACAACTTATAATTGCCGATCATCTTGCAAGGCGGTGACGTACTAGTCTCCTTTCTTCATCCAACTCAAAGTTGGCTCTCACAAACTTTCTAGAGAGGTGAAGAATGCTTTTAGATCCGTAATACCAAAATCTTGAACCTGCACCACAGGATGATGTCAAATTCTGCATTACCTACTACTGGAAAGTGGAAACAAAGACTTAAAAAGAACATTTCCAACAGGACACCTACCCATCTTGCTGTATCAAATAATGGGCAAGTCAAGCAGGATGCCTAGAGTCTGTGTGTAAGATCCTGGAGCTTCGATCTATTTAATTCCAGTGATACCACCCCCTCTTCATACTCTTTCATACTATATGACGCAACAAAGTTTGAAGCCCGTCAGAAATTAATGTATTTCACTTTTTTCATTATGCATTTCATACCTCACTACACAAAAGGAGGGTACTGAACGTGCACATACACTGGTAAAGAACATCATTAAAAAATTATAATAAAAAGCACCTGCTAACGATCATTTCCTCTCCGAGTCCAGTTGCTAGGCACAATGAACCAACAACTGTAATCATTATTTTCTCCAAAGAAGTGTCACCCTCATTGGCAGACCAGCCCAAACAACATTTATGCCTGTAGTGTGTGCATTACAAAGAGGCCTGTGCAAGATGAAAAAAAATAGTTCGATTAAACTTGCTAATAATAACCAATTTTTAAAAGTATCCCTCAGTCTACAACATATATTACAAGTGAAGATTTAATGTACGATTCAAGGAACAAATCAGCTAAAGCACTACGCTTGATATGTTCACTTTTCATTGCAACATCTGTAAAAATAATTTTGTCTGGTTGCACTCCCTGTACAGCAGCATCTGGACAACACAGAGCAACCAAGTTAGATGCAAATGTAATCCATGCACCAGGAACAGAAGTATAAAGAACACTTTTACACTAAAAGAAAGTAAAAGATAACACAAATGCAGTAACTTGTCTTGTATACACGCTTAAACCATTTTTATACCCATTAAAATAATTTCACTAAACTAAAATTCAAAAACATACATGCACGCAGTCTTGGTTCACCTGCAGTTGGAAATCAGAAGCCAAAGTGCACTGTTAGGAACTCGTTTGAGATTGTTGCACCTGAAATAATTGTCAGAGTATACAGAGATAACTCAATTCTACTATGTGTGAAAGATAGGAATGCAGAATGATATGAGCATATATAGAATCTAAACTCATGATATACACAAGTGCAGACTTACACCAAGCCCATATGATCCATATGGTATTATGGTTGCAGAAGCATTTCTAATGTCTTTTATGCAGATGATGCTTGCGAGCAACCTTCTTGATCCATATCTTCACAATCTGTAACACAAAAAATAATAATTTCATATTAAAAATTTAGAGTACAAATATATTACTTTGATAAACCAGTCCGCCAAATGCTAGCTTCAGAACCATAAGTTAAAAGCTAACAACATATACAACTCACAAAGTAATATGCATTACTTACAAGCATATATGCATATGCAACATATGCATTACGCACAAGCTAAAAGAGAATAAATTGTACTACATAAGCCTGATCATATCGCAAAGTCATTATCTTGTTTAATTATATGTACACAATAATCACTGCTACACAAGCACATACACATTTCATAAATTAATAATATTTAAGGCACACAAGGGTTTATATAATTATCTACAATTTTGATCAGGTGACAAAATGGGGTACAATCTTGGGGGTCTATAGATGATGCCTCTTCACGAATAGATTTACTTGCAGCATATATGTATCAAAGAAAGAAAAAAATATTAACAACCAAGAAGATCTCAGAGCTTTAGCAAAATCAGTTGCAATATGAGAATACATAACTTCAAAGTATATTCATTATTTTTGAGTGGGGTAAAAGGACATTTTCACCACTGTACTATTTCCGGAATTGCAATTGCATTACTGTACTACAAACGGACTACTGTACTTTAGCGTTTTTAACAAATTCACCACTCCCGTCAGTCAAATTGTAAAACAGTAGTGGTGAATTTGTTATAATTTGACTGACAGGAGTGGTGAATTTGTTAAAAACGCTAAAGTACAGTAGTCCATTTGTAGTACAGTAGTGCAATTGCAATTCCGGAAATAGTACAGTGATGAAAATGTCTTTTTACCCTTTTTGAGTGCTTGCTGGCTCAAGACAGATAATAATCTGAAGCATATAGCAGCCCTCATTTGTTGATTTGAAATAAAAATATATTTACTTAAGACAAGCAGACCTCTACCGTCCCTGGTAAAACCGTTTTCCCTTGTAGAAGCTCAGCAAAGATACGACCAACTGACCACATGTCAACAGCTGGACCATACTTGGTAACACCAAGAAGCAACTCAGGAGGTCTGCTCAAACAACAAGCTAAATCAGAGGACTAAACTGGATAATAGTCTCCCAAGTCAGGAAAAACACAGTAAGTTATTATCACATTCAAATATCTACCTGTATAGACCATAGCGTGACAACCTGATTTGTCAGATTTAAAAAAACAAACAGACAACATCAAGACTCTGCAAGCCTACTAAAATCAAATTTAAGCATAAAACCTTATTTTATTGCTCATTAACGAGAGATTAGTGCAAGTAGACCTGATTTGTTGGCCTGCCTGATTTGTGAGAAAGACCAAAATCTGCAGGCTTTAGGTTTCCCTGGTTATCGATGAGAAGATTGGAACCTAAAAAAACTTGTATTAGACTGGAAAGTTTCTTTACAGATAACTAAATTATGTAAGATAATAATAAAGTTTCAGATAGAAATTACTTTTAATATCCCGGTGAAGAACTCGATTGACATGACAGTAATGAAGCCCTAGTCAGTAATTGCTTCATATAACACTGCAAATAGATATTATCAGCTAAATATCAGATTGAGAGAGAGAGAGAGGTACATACAACACCCATGAATCGCTGAATCTGGAACTAGTCAAGCATTAAAAACCTTTGAACTGAAAAATCCCCAAATCGTAGAAACTAGGTTTGTAACCAATAAAATCATTCACAGTGATTAATAAATTTAAATCGCAAGTTTGCAATCGAAGATTAAAAAGAGAATGAAACAATCGACCGAATTTTGAAAGTTGAGGCATAAGAAAATTGACAGAAAATTGACAGATCTTAGATGTGAGGCATAAGAATAGAGCACCTAGGATTGGAGATTCGATGAACAAACTGAGCTGTGATTTCGAGTCAGGAATTCGAGTTGTGAATTAAATCTAGGGTTTTGAGGTAGAATTTCAAGATAGAGGTTGTTAAGAACGGTGAGTTCATAAACTTGGTTTTTTATTCGAGGATGGTGAGATGGGATTGGGGAGTGAGATAGGCGTGAGTTTGTATTTGTGTGTGTGAAAGCTACAGAGATTGAGTAAGTGAGATGGGCATGAGTTTGTATTTGTGTGTTTGAAAGATACAGTGATTGAGTACAAAAAGGTCTATAAGGGGGAAGTGAAATTTAGGAATGGGGGGAATTTGAGTTTAGTGAAATTTGAAGAAAATTTGGGTTTGTTCATAAAACGAAGGAGGGAAAATAGAAGAGGGAAATGAAAATAAAATCTTTTATAAAATAACTTTTTTACTAATTTTATAAAATAATTTTTATTTCTGAAATATTAAATTAACTAGCTTTTTATTAAAATATATTTAATTGAATGATATTTTCAAATTTTCAATAAATAAAAAATTAATTTGTTTGGAGATTTTAGAAGATCACTACTATATTGATTAGTACCCGTAACTAGTGCTTTGTCACGGATTGTTGTTTCTATTTTTTTAAAAATATTTCTCGACAATTCAACCTTAAGTAAAAAAATAAACAAAGTGGTTTTAATAAACAAAGTGGTTTTGCTAAACAAAGTGGTTATTTCTCAAATACCGTTGTCTCGATTGATACCAGACAACGATTTTGGACAAATAAACCGTTGCCTAATAACAGACAACGGTATTTTAACAAATACAGTTGTATTGTGAAGCTTCAAACAACGATATGTTATAAAGATACCGTTGTCTGACACTAGTTATGTTTTTTTTGAACATAAATATAAATTAACATAACAAATTTGAAAATTTTTAATGATATATCCAGTCAAATTTCTCGACGATCCAAATGTACCGATGTCAAGATATATCTACTATATTATTATTCCCAAATTTTCAAAAAATAAAAAATTGATTTGGTTAGAGATCTTAATAGATCACTAGTATATTGACTAGTACCCGTAACTAGTGCTTTGTCACGAATTGTTGTTTCTATTTTTTTAAAAATATTTCTCGACAATCCAACCTTAAGGATGTCAAAATATATCTAATATAATGATATTCACAAATTTTCAAAAAAATAAAAAATTAATTTGGTTTATAAAATTTAATATTTAATAAACGAAGTGGTCTTGCTAAACAAAGTGGTTATTTCTCAAATACCGTTGTCTCGATTGATACCAGACAACGATTTTGGACAAATAAACCGTTGTCTAATGACAGACAACGGTATTTTAACAAATACAGTTGTAATATGAAGCTTCAGACAATGATATGTTATAAAGATACCGTTATCTGACACTAGTTATGTTTTTTTTGAACATAAATATAAATTAACATAACAAATTTGAAATTTTTTAATGATATATTCAGTCACATTTCTCGATGATCCAAATGTACGGATGTCAAGATATATCTAATATATTGATATTCCCAAATTTTCAAAAAATAAAAAATTTATTTGGTTGTAGATCTTAGTAGATCACTAGTATATTGACTAGTACTCGTAACTAGTGCTTTGTCACGGATTGTTGTTTCTATTTTTTTAAAAATATTTCTCGACAATCCAACCTTAAGGATGTCAAGATATATCTAATATAATAATATTCACAAATTTTCAAAAAATAAAAAATTAATTTGGTTTGTAAAATTTAATATTTAATAAACGAAGTGGTCTTGCTAAACAAAGTGGTTATTTCTCAAATACCGTTGTCTCGATTGATACCAGACAACGATTTTGGACAAATAACCGTTTTCTGATAATAGACAACGGTATTTTAAGAAATACAGTTGTAATGTGAAGCTTCAAACAACGATATGTTATAAAGATACCGTTGTCTGACACTAGTTATGTTTTTTTTGAACATAAATATAAATTAACATAACAAATTTGAAATTTTTTAATGATATATTCAGTCACATTTCTCGATGATCCAAATGTACGGATGTCAAGATATATCTAATATATTGATATTCCCAAATTTTCAAAAAATAAAAAAATTATTTGGTTGTAGATCTTAGTAGATCACTAGTATATTGACTAGTACCCGTAACTAGTGCTTTGTCACGGATTGTTGTTTCTATTTTTTTAAAAATATTCCTCGACAATCCAACCTTAAGGATGTCAAGATATATCTAACATAATAATATTCACAAATTTTCAAAAAATAAAAAATTAATTTGGTTTGTAAAATTTAATATTTAATAAATGAAGTGGTCTTGCTAAACAAAGTTGTTATTTCTCAAATACCGTTGTCTCGATTGATACCAGACAACGATTTTGGACAAATAAACCGTTTTCTGATAATAGACAACGGTATTTTAAGAAATACAGTTGTAATGTGAAGCTTCAGACAACGATATGTTATAAAGGTACCGTTGTCTGATACTAGTTATGTTTTTTTTGAACATAAATATAAATTAACATAACAAATTTGAAAATTTTTAATGATATATTCAGGCACATTTCTCGACGATCAAAATGTACCGATATCAGGATATATCTAATATATTGATATTCCTAAATTTTCAAAAAATAAAAAATTGATTTGGTTAGAGATCTTAGTAGATCACTAGTATATTGACTAGTACCCGTAACTAGTGCTTTGTCACGAATTGTTATTTCTAGTTTTTTAAAAATATTTCTGGACAATCCAACCCTAAGGATGTCAAGATATATCTAATATAATGATATTCACAAATTTTCAAAAAATAAAAAATTAATATGGTTTGTAAAATTTAATATTTAATAAACGAAGTGGTCTTGCTAAACAAAGTGGTTATTTCTCAAATACCATTGTCTCGATTGATACCAGACAAAAATTTTGGACAAATAAACCGTTATCTAATAACAAACAACAGTATTTTAACAAATACAGTTGTGATATGAAGCTTTAGACAACGATATGCTATAAAGATACCGTTTTTTGACACTAGTTATGTTTGTTTTGAGCATAAATATAAATTAACATAACAAATTTGAATTTTTTTAATGATATATTTAGTCACATTTCTCAATGATCCGAACGTACGGATGTCAAGATATATCTAATATATTGATATTCCCAAATTTTCAAAAAATAAAGAATTGATTTGGTTGGAGATCTTAGTAGATCACTAGTATATTGACTAGTACCCGTAACTAGTGCTTTGTCACAGATTGTTGTTTCTATTTTTTTAAAAATATTTCAAGATATATCTAATATAATGATATTCACAAATTTTCAAAAAATAAAAAATTAATGTGGTTTGTAAAATTTAATATTTAATAAACGAAGTGGTTTTGCTAAACAAAGTGGTTATTTCTCAAATACCGTTGTCTCGATTGATACCAGACAAGGATTTTGGACAAATAAACCGTTGTCTGATAACAGATAACGGTATTTTAATAAATACAGTTGTAATGTGAAGCTTTAGACAACGATATGTTATAAAGATACCGTTGTCTGACACTAGTAATGTTTTTTTTGAACATAAATATAAATTAATTTAATAAACCGTTGTCTGATAACAGCTAATATTTTCTTAATCTAACGGCTAATATCTAATCTCATTTCAATAAAGGGCTCTAATTTCGCCACCTCAGCAATCCAAGTGAAAGATTTTCCACCAATCACGTGCTGTCACATCAAACAACGGTTTATTTGTAAAACGCTTGTATAGATAAGTTTATGACAACATTTTAAATTTTAAAAGGCTTGTCTGAAAGAGTTGAAGACAACGGTTTTATATACAAACCCGTTGTGTGAACATGTATATATATTTTCTTAATCTAACGGCTAATATATAAACTCCTTTCAATCAAGGGCTATTATTTCGACACCTTAGCAATCCGGGTGAAAGATTTTCCACCAATCACGTGCTATCACATGAGACAACGGTTTATTTATAAAATGCTTGTATAAATAAGTTTATGACAACAGATTAAATTTTTAAATGCTTGTCTGAAAGTGTTGAAGACAACGATTTAATGTACAAAACCATTGTGTGTTGCATGCAATTCAGACAATAGTATTCACAAACCTTATCAGATTACATTTTATGCAACGTCTTATCAAAAAACTTGTCTGATTGTAACAACATTTTTGGAAAGTATTGTTGAAAGCATTGTCTAAAGTTTCTTCAGACAATGCTTTCAAAAAGCGTTGTTAAAATCAGACAATAGTATTTAGTCACCATTGTGTGACTACTTTTGAAACAATATCTGATAAAAACAGTTGTCTAAGTTTTACAACGCTTTTGAGGACCATTGTAAGACAAGTTGTTAGACAACACTACTTTCAAAAACCGTTGTAAAACGGATGTCTATTTTGATCTTTTAGACAACACTTTTTAAAACTGTCGTTAAGTTCATGATCAGACAATACACCGAAAAGCTTGAAAAAAAAACCGTTGTGCAAAAATTTCAGCCAACGCTTTTTCCTCGAAGTGTTGTCGGATGAGTGTCGTCTGATTCAAAAATTCTTGTAGTGAATTTCTTATCAATTGTCTTAAAGATCTCAGGTTATACACACATGGGCACATTATCCAGCGTGCCTTGTGACCTAACAAATGTAAATATATATGCAGGCAATCCCATGGGAGCTTAGAGTGGATGAAGTGGAAGGGAGCTGAAGCTTGGGGGGGGGGAATAGTAGTACAGTGAAAACACTCTTTGACTATGTATGTATTTTAGTTGTACTTTACAATGTGAAAGAAAATGTTCTATGAGGTGACCTAGTTTACAAACTTTTATTCTTGGAAGGCATCCCATTAATCTTCATTTGTAGATATGCATATGATATTTGTTATTTTCTTAGTAATATTAATTCCAATCTTCAACATACATTTAAATTTATAAAAAATGATTCCACAAAAAAATTTCACATTTTTTTAAAATTTTCCATTTTCATTTATTTTATATGTCATTAAACTAGTGTTTTATTTATACCATTCCAAATTATTATCGAATTTTAATTGATCCACAAATAATGAAAGAAAAATTCTGTAGAATCTTAAAATATATTTTTGAGTACAAAGAGGTGGCTAAAGGGTAATATTATTGGGAGAATGTTGTTACATTAATCAAAAACGATATATATATATATATATATATATATATATATATATATATATATATATATATATATATATATATATATATATATATATATTAATACAGGGTCTTAACACAATTGCTCCAAAGAATCCAACTTAAAGCGGTCAAAATTGGACACACATCACCATGAACTCCGCCCTATATACTCATTTTAACCAAATGCGCGCTACTCGTACAACCTGCTTTAAATAATTATATTTGCTTATTTATAAAACATACTAAATTTGCGCGATTCGATAGCCCTAGTGGTGAAGGGTGTATCCTCTGTTGTCCCAGGTCATGGGTTCGACTCTCGCTCACCCCGAGAATTATCTTAAAATGGATACTAAATTGTAAGGCATATAAGCCTACGTAGTAAAAAAAAAACATACTAATACAATAAATCATTTAATCATGAAAA
The DNA here is from genome assembly GCA_036435485.1 of Saposhnikovia divaricata. Taxonomy (NCBI): domain Eukaryota; kingdom Viridiplantae; phylum Streptophyta; class Magnoliopsida; order Apiales; family Apiaceae; genus Saposhnikovia; species Saposhnikovia divaricata. Next base: position 25,660,706 of record CM071599.1, read on the forward strand.
TATAATGTCTCATGTTTCTTTTAAAATAATTTTTTTTTGATGAATTCAAACTGATTTTTGAAATTTGTTGCCATTATAGAGGTATCGAGTTGGTGTGGTGGTTGTGATGGTGACTAACTAAACTATCATGGGGTGGCTATCACAGGTGTATAAAAATTCACGTAGGCCTGGCTTTATCCTTGTTTTGAAAACCACAATTTTTTTTAGAATCGTGTTAGAGTTGGGCTTGCTCGGAGGATCGTTTTAAGCCTGCACATTGGTGAAGTGGCTCAGCTTCCCTTTACGGATCAAGAACTCGATTTCATTTTTGAGTTGCTTGCAATCATCAGTGTTATGCCCACATTGATCCTTGTGGAATCTGCAATACCGATTCTTGTTTCTCTTTGCGGGATCACCCCTAAGTGGCTTTGGCCATCAGAAATCTTTATCCTTCTCAAAGTCCAACAGGATTCGACTCCTGGGAGTGTTAAACCTTGAATAATCAACGAACCTCAGTCCTAGAGCAGAGTCGGAGTCCCTGCTAGTTCGGGGATATTTGTCCCTAGCATCACACTCCTGCTTTGTCTTTCGCTTCTTAGAGTTCCTGTTCGATAAAGAAAAATTTTGTTTATTACTTTTTTACATCATTAGACTAAGTAGATTTTACATCGGTACGGTTGGATCGTTGAAAAAAAATCCAAACAAAAAATTTCGTCAATCGAGAACGGGTCTCGCCTAGGCATTGTAGTATTTTAACTTGTTTCTCATTAAAAAGTCGTATAAGATAATATTATTTTTTTTTTACATTTTTTCACATCAGAAAATAAGTATAAGTTAACATTCGTATGGTTGGACAGTGGAAAACATCTTTTAAAAGAATTATTTTCTCAATCCGGAAACCGTCTCGCTCTAGGGAGTAGTACTTATACTAGATTTTTGTTAAAAAGTCGTACAAGATAAAAATTTTATTTTTCAATTATTTTTTTACATCCTATTTTATCACTAAAATAGGGATGTGTTAACATCGTACGGTTGGATCGCCAAAAAAACAATATTTTTCAATAAATATTTTGAATTCAGGTTATAATATAACCAGCCAAGTGCTAATTGGTTAGCCATAATTTGTTCTAACCATTGACCAAGGTCAAAATCGACCAGAGGGTTATGGTGTCTATAATAAATGACATCGCTACGATCTTGCCAAGTACAAATACTTTAGTTTAAATTATTTTATATTTAATATTCTGACTCACTTAAACACGAACACAGTAATAGGCCAGTTTAAGTCATGCCACGTCAACCATAAAGGTCAGTTTAAGTCATGCCACGTCAACCATAAAACCAACCATGACAATGTGGTCGGTTTTGACCAAACTGATCGAAGTCTAATACATCGATCGGTTATTATATTTATACTGAACAATGTCATTTCGCATAACCAAGTACAAATATTTTATTTCTATTTCTATTTTATTCTTTTTTCTAGCCCACTTAAAACTGATAGAATGGAGTGGCGGTTTTAGTTAAGCCACATCAACAATAAAACCGACCATTTCATTGTGGTAGGTTTTATCGGTGTTCTACAAATATAACTGATCCATCGGACATCGCTCGGTTTTAATCCCCCGCTTTTTTTTAGACGGTCGGTTACATGTGGTCGATTTTAACCTGTTTTCTTATAGTTACAATATTCTATCTTACACAAACAATTGTGCTTTCCCGTTGATTATAGTTCCTGAGGTTCCTAGTCACACATATTTAAAGTAGAAATTGATTGGTTGTAGACTCATCCATCATTAAACTACATTACAAAATCCTAAATATTGAAATAATATATTATAATTTATTGGCAGCTAAGACATATTTACATTTTCCACAAAATTGATTGATGTACAACTACAAGGATATAGTCCACCATAATCAATTAGTTTTAGCCAATACTCTTGGTTACAAAATGAATTTCAGAGCCAAAATGAGTTTACCATGCATCATATGCCAAGAATTAAAAAAAACACCATGGGGGCGTGGAAGCGTTTGCAAGAATGTCTACTATATTATGGACAAAATTCTCAGCACAAGTGGTATTTCCCATCTTTAGAGAAAAGTACACTTTGTGTACTTATAGTACATGTGTCGGACCACATGAAATACTCCACTTCAGAAACTACCACATGCAATACTAGACCTCTATTTCTATTACACGGTGTGTATCGCCGTCAAATCTATTTCACTCTGTTAGAAAATGCAGGGAAATAATCTTTTAACCGTCATCTTCTTCATCAACCCCATTTAAAAATTTATTTAGAACTTGGAGCTCATATATCTTATTCATTTCTCAACCAAATAAGCTCATTTAAATTACATTAAGATCGTCTCTTTCTCCTCTACAATCAATAGCTTAAAATGAATATTCAAAATAATATTCATTAATTAAATAATCTCGAATGAGTATTCAAATAACATTCCTCGAATAATTTCCATGTACTTAATACTTATGGAAATATAAATAATGTTGTAAATAACATCCCTCAAATAATCTGTCACTGGCATCCCTCCGGGTTTCCATGACTATCTCTATATTACAAATTACGGACTCCCGGTCTTTATTAAAAGAATGAGATTCATATGCCCTTCACTAAGGGTCTTAGCAATATCTGGCTTATAATTAGTATATCTCATATTTAACTTATAAGCCAACATCAATCAGGGAACAAGTATCACATTATAATTTGAAAGCAGGCATGCATGCTATGGCATATATATTATCACAACAACAGTTCCAAAGTATTGGAAACTTGCCTGGTAGTCGAGTAGGGGTAGCGTGTCCTGGGTCTGCTCGGTGATCTATAAACAATCAAAGCATTCGAGGTTAATCACTTAACGCTTTGAAAGGTTAAGTACATACTATACTTAGGTTAAAAACACATTTTCGAGTTATCTCATTATGTACACTCTAGTGTACTCTTTTTATCACCGTTATGATCTGACACTTGCTCGTTATCAAGGCATGTCATTTTACTTACACTTGGTGGGTACTTAAGCCATATAAGTTCTAAGGTCGGTCGCTTACTATAAGAGATTATACCTCGAGGTTTATTGATCACTTTCTAAGTGATTTTCCAAAGTTATAACCAATTGTCCTTTTTAAGGGTTCATTCGCACTTAACCTTGATTCGAATATTTATATAAAATCGAAAAAAGATCCGTTTGACATGAGGTCTTCTCTCACACCTTCCTTATGATATCTAATATTTTATTATTAACATTTACAACCGAATTACTCATGATAAGGGGATTCAATTGTATTTACAAACTTACTTACGGTTTCGAACCACTTTTACTAATTTGACTATAACTCCTAAACCGTAAGTCCGTTTATTTCGATTTTCACGCCAAAACGATCTATGACTCGAGATCTACAAGGGTATGTCATATAATCATCAAGATCAGTGAATTATGGCTACTTCTATGCACGAATTTCAAAGGTTAACGAAATTTTGGCATTACGACGGCTATAAATTGAACGTTTCTAAATTTGTTACGTCAAAACCAAGCCACACCGGGCATACCATTCATCATAATCAGTCCATAAACATCTTAATTTAACATCATATGCATCATATTGCTTAGATCAACTAAACCACTAACTAATCATGCTTACATGCTAATAATAACACCATAATCATATCTCATCTAAAATTACTAAGAACAATCACAAAACTCAAAGTATGATCTAGGGTTTATGAGAGTTATACCTTCCTTGGAGGATGTAGAGACCTTAATAAGCCTTGATTAGCCCTTAGAACACCTTTACCAGGCTTAGATCATCCAAAGAAACAAGAAAACTAATGTTAGTTTCTTGAAAATTACTATTCATCATCATCTTGTAAAATTCATAACAAATCGAAAAATAAGAGTTTGGTGCTCAAATTTTTACCTCATCTTCTGCCATTCAAGGGCTTTCTTTTGAACTATAGATCATCAAATTTGAAGCTTGGTAGCTATGATTTTGAACCCGTTTTTCCTACTAGACAGAAACTAGTCAGATTTGTTTCCCCAACTTTGAGCATGGATTTGACTAGGCTATACTACTTGGATTGCAATGAAATTTTGAACGAACCTTACCCATGGAGTGGAGAAGCTATGATTAAAATTTGGTGATTTTTTAAGCTTTAGATTGGGAGATATGATTTTTTCTTCCCTTGCTGGTCCTGCTGGACAGTTTGTAAGGTTTTTGGTTTTGCTTTTCTTTTTGCTTGCATTCTCTTGTTCTTATCCAATCTAATGTGTATTATTGCTAAGTCACTTGGATGCATCCTTTCTTTTGTGTTGTTAATAATCCATTGGTCCACATGTTGGCTTCTTATTAGTCCACTTGTTGCCATTACATTAAGCATACCCCTTTTTGTACAAGTGCAACTTCATCACTTCACTTGTAGTTGACTTACATGTAAAATACTTTGGTTTTTTACTCCATCCACTTGCACATGTTTACCTCTTGGTTCTCTGCTTGTTTCTTTGTCCGGTTATTGCTCAATTTCATCTATCGTTCGGAGGAATATCTCAAGTATTTCTAATTAGGGTTTTACCGGAAACCGTCTTAATATATATACTATCATTCTTAATTCTCTTTAATAATTCTTGAATCTATATTCCTTAAATCTTTTCAATAATTCCTTAAGTCTTTCAGGGTCCAGGGAAATCTCGGGGAAAATAAAAGTGCTATTTTCAGAATCCGATAACTTTTACATACACTTTTTTCCCCTTGGATCATTAATACGAACTCAAAGACAACAGCCGTATATAATAATGTATGATATGTCTGTTCTGCTAAAACAGACGCAAAAAGTCTTTTTTTAATATTTATTTTATATTTTCAGCTGTACCAGTCCATACCAATAATTTAAATGTATTATCTTATATTTTCACTTAGCACCTATCCGTACCAATAATTTGCATGCATACATTCGGAATCCCAAAAATATTAAAATTACTAATTTGACAGAATGGAATAGTACTTGATTAACAAAAACTGACAATAATCTTATTAATTTTCAACTTGTTCCAACAAAGTACAATGTTTCACGACAATTAAAAAACCTTAACTTTAAACATTTTAACAAACTAAATTAACAACTCCATCATACCTACCAATCCTATAAATAATCATTCATACAATAATCAGCCCAAATGTCTCAAATTTCATCAATTTCTTGTCGAGTACAGGATGCCACCCTTCCAATACCCTACAATAATATTTACATGCCAGGATTAATTTGAAACATAAGATTAGTAGTAGTGCCTTCCGAAAGGACACGGTGTGTGTGCGATCATGGATGATTACATATAAGTTTTCACATGTTGAGTTGCACTTACAGTGTTACCTGTGTAGTGTGTCTGAGAACAAGTGAGCAACACCTGTAAACAAGCCAACCATATTAAAGGGTCGATATCAGGAGTTGTCAAAACAAAACTCTGCTACTTCGTTCAAGTATAACCTGATTTTCAGCAAAAGTCTAAAATAGTACTCCCTCCGTCCCTCTCATTTCTTTACGGTTGCTATTTTGGGGTGTCCCTCTCATTTCTTTACATACCATAAATAGTAAGTTTCTTCCACTATTACACCCACTACTTTCCCCACTATCTCATATTTAATAATAAAAAAACACTATTACATCCACTACTTTCCTCCATTATCTCAAATCTATTATTAAATATTGATAGGTCCCACCACTTTACCCACTTTTCATCTAACTTTACTCATTTTTTATACATTTTCTTGGTCTCCGTGCCCATTACTAATGTAAACTACCTATAGGGACGGAGGGAGTAACAAAAAAGAGAGATGGCAAACAGAAAAGTAAATAAATAAATGCAGTTTCACATGTATGGCCATTTTAATAAAAGAAAACAGGAAATGATAGATTTTTATTGTAGTTCGGTTCATAACTGCGATCTACAAAATTAGCCATTTTCATTTCTAAAATAGTCTGCAAAATGCCAGAATGTATAGTTGACGTGGATTGAACTGATATTCTGATTTATATTACTATTTCGAAGAACATAATGAGAGTCATCGCAGTTAGCACACAAATAATCCTCTATTATGCTATGTTGTCTTTTTATGCAGAGTTTTCTTGAAAGTCAGTTAGCACACCGAGTGTTCACAAATCAGCAAAATAACTTTTCTAATTCTTGGAGTGCATATATATGAGAAAATTCATACCATGTTCACTGAATACTGTGACAAGTAAATAATCAGAAAATATAGTACAAGAAAAAAAAATATTGCTGACCATAACGGAATCCAACTCCCTGGAACCTAGCAGAGAAATCCAAGGTTTCTTTCACGGTCAATTCTCTGATGTGGAAATCATTCTGACTGATATATGCAGTAGTTCTGTGGGGTATAAATTAGTGCATTCCATGACCATTTTAACACTCCCAAAAATTACATAGTATGCAACAAAATCAATAAAAAAATTGGAAACTGGAAAGTAAAATAAGATATTAAACGAATATTTTAATTTCTAACATTTCCATTACATGCCAGGATTGATTATTCCACTAACATCACTAAGTAAAGGGAAATTCTTCTTTCTATCTGGTAGTATGTGGAAGCAGTTCAAGAAGCCCTTTTGGGTAAATGCTCAAATCTGACTTCGATTTTTATGTAGCAAATACACACTTCTACGAATCAATATGTAGCAAATACACATAAAATATCACTTTCAATTAGAATAGAAAACTCATTAATCGCATGTGAGACTATTTTGTATCATTACCAGTACAAACGTAAACAAGTCTGAGTATGAAGGCAGGGGGAATCTCACCTCCAGAGTCAATTCGAAACAGCCACCATGTATATAGTTCCAATCTTGCATACCACCATATATGGGATAGCTGCAAAGTAACAGCATTTATAAATACAAAATTAGAGAAAATCAGTTAACCTCGTTTAGTGTGGAAATACAACATAAATAAATATAGGATATCTGCCTACATTACTTACCACAATGCTCCATTTGTTATTCATCCTTTAAATTCCTTGCTCAGAGACATATTAGTGTGTGATCGACTGTATAAGCTTGCCATATACCTGAATGTTTTGTCATAAGGACAAGCATTGTAGTGCGTCCTGAAATGCAGCCAATTTGAAAAGATAAAACATGGTGAAGAAACGTACAAATGAATGCAATAGTTCAGCAAACCATACTGAGATAGTGAAGTGAAGAAACAAATATACAGATTTAAACAAGAGTTAAACATATAAATGCTAAAATCTGACTTCGAGTTTGGGTAAATGCTTAGATCTAAATTGCCTAGCTAAAATTACAAGCATGACTATGTTAACCAAACAACTCCATGAAATGCAATTCCTAGTAATTTCAACTTCCTGTATATTTTACATCTAACTAAACAACCACTTAAAAAAGGAGAGAAGAATCCAAGTCTTCCATCTAGCAATATAAAGTTTACTTCTTTGATTTTACTTTCTATTCAGAATAAGACAGTAATACACATGGATCCGACATGGTGTTTTGAAGTTGCTTCTTATCATGCTCTCTAATGATTTTAAAACATATAGAGGTCATCATTGTTTTCTTATCTCAAAACTTGGATAGAAGCATTATATTACACTTTTAGTACATCATAGCAGATGGAACTTGGGAAGCCAGACTCGGTACTCATACATCTTCGTCACAATATTGTGTATAAGTTTTTTGATTAAGACATAAATAACTACACTGTAATCTACAAGGTGATTTTTTTTTAAAAAAAATATCAATATTATGCCTAGATAAACTAAATTTTTTAATTCTAATCAGTAGGTTTCGGTGCCAAGTTACAAATCCTAAGATGAAGATATAAAATGGCAGAGAAAACCAAGCAAGTTATACTAGTAATCTTTGAATAATACTAAAATCCAGTGTTCTAATGAATAAAAATGTGTCCAAAGAATTATCAAAAGAAAAGGGAAAACAAGCATACAAACACTACCAAATACCAAATTATTGAATCATCCGATATAGATAAAGAACACCAAGAATCAAAGGTTGACCCTCTGTTTTACAACAAGAATCGCCAAAGCCATCATACAAACCCAACACGTCCTTGATAAAGCTTCGAACTCCGAGACACAATCAATTCCTTAAGGTATTATAACCATCAATACACAATTTATTACTCAAGAGACCCGATCCGAATACTTTATTTTCAAAACTTGAATCGATTTTAGGCTTCTGGGGTTAGTTTTATTTGAGGAAACAGATCAAGGATGTAGTGTATGTGATGCTATAGTGACGATTTGATGAAGAACGAGGTAAACGGTGATGGATTTTGGCCGGAAAATTGAACGGGGCGGCTAGGGCTTTCATTGCAACTCCAAACGGGACGGTGTGGGGGGTAGAATGAATTTGAATCATGAGAAGAGGAGATGTTTATAATTGAAGAGGTTTGTAATTAGGTCTGCATATACAGATAATTGCGCCACTCGATATTTACATATATTTTTTTAAAAAAAATTAATCACCTTTATACGTCTGTTTTTAAAGACTAGACGCATATAGTTGAACTTTATACGTCTGTTGCAATATAACAGATGCATATAGTTGAATTTTATACGTCTATTGCAATATAACAGATGTAAATAATTCTCTGACAGACGTATAAAACTACCTTATACATTTGTTTAGGTACAACAGATGTATAAACATACCTCTTTTCAGTATATACATCTGTTTAATGTAGGACAGATGCATAAAACTACTTTATGCGTCTGTTTTGCCTGCAACAGACGCAAATGGGGAGACGCATATGGTAGTTTTTGTACTAGTACTTCTTCTTATGCTCATGTGAACCTTGCTAAGGTTTCGAATTGACTGATGGCTCTTAATTCAAGGCCTTGAATTCAAACAACAAGCTCAATTGGAGTCAGACAGCCTTGTTTGCCATCAAGGCTTAAATTTTGTGTTGAGATTTGAAGTTCAAGGCTTCAATCCTTAGTCCAGAAATATATTCTCCATACTATTCTTTTTTTCTAAAATATTAGCCTTTTAGCTAATCTTCTTGATTTTGTTTTTGACGCTCCGTCAAAATAGAGCACCCACTATTCTTTTCAGGGTCATGTTTTCATCTTCATTCTTGTTTTCTAGTTCTTTACCCTCTTGGGTTAATATCTCTTGCCCTCCGACTTCTTGGTTGTTAATGGTACATTCAACCACGAAGTAAATTAACGCCTGAGCCTTGATAGTCGTCAGAGGCTTATATGTGATGTCAAAATCTTCCAACTAAACTGCCAACTTGATTATCCTTCAATTGGATTTTGGGCTGTGCGATATGTTTCTTCAATGGGTGATCCATCAGGATTTCAATGTTTGTCTTGTTTTTCTTGTTTCTTGTTTTGAAGAGTGGCTAGTCCTTAGCCAAAACAACCTTGCATGGCTTTGATTTTGTTTTTGATGCTCCATCATATTAGAGCTCTGGTCAAATATAGGCTCCTCATTCTTGTTCTGAAACTTACTTCCTTCTTGGGGTACTATCTCTTGCCCCCCGACTTCTTGGTTGCCATGGTACATTCAACCATGTAGTCAGTTGACGCCTTATCCTTAATGGCTAGCCAAGGCTTATGTGTGATGTCCTCTGCTGGCCCTTCTTGGTGTTCCTTATCACTGCCGACATCCATGTCTTCAATCGGAAGGACCTGCCCCCCGACTCCGTTAGGCCTTAACGCGGTTATATAACAGCTCCTAGCCATTTTCTGGTCTCCTCTTTGTTCTCCTACACCATTCCTAGTTAGAAATTTGAACCTCATGTGATAGGTTGAGACCACAGCCTTAAAAGCATGGAGTCTAGTCCTCCCGAAGATGGCATTGTAGGTGGAAGATGCTTTGATAACCAAAAAATTCAACATCTGAGTGGCCTCTATCGGCTTCTGTCCAATGGTGATGGGCAACTGAATAGTTCCCTCAACTTTAGATTCTACTCCATTGAACCCGTATATATGTGGTTTGGAGGGGGTCAACTGAGAGTTGTTATACCCCAGCTTCACAAATGCGTCGTGAAACAAGACAATCATACAAAGCTCCATTGTCTATCAAGACTCATTTTTCCTCTGAATTTCCAATTACGGGTGTTATGACTAGTGGGTCATCATGGAGGAACTTCACCCCTTCAAGGTCTCAATCATCAAATCCGATTGTTACCTCGGCTTTTGCACATTTAGGAATTTCTCCAACAATGTGCATCACTTCTCTGGAATAAGCCTTTCGAGAATTCTTTGTTGTCCCGGCTGCTGTTGGGCCTCTTAAGATCATGTTGATTACTGGCCCTCGGGGTTGTGGGGTGCGATCTCGATCTTCGTCGCTCCTATCATACTCTCCTCTCTGATTACCACGATCTTCACTCTTAGTGAAGTGGCTGAGCTTCCCTTTACGGATCAAAAACACGATTTCATTTTTGAGTTGCTTGTAATCATCAGTGTTATGCCCCACATCCTTGTGGAATCTACAATACTGATTCTTGTTTCTCTTTGCGGGATAACCCCTAAGTGGCTTTGGCCATCGAAAATCTTTATCCTTCTCAAAGCCCAACATGATTCGACTCCTGGGAGTGTTCAACCTTGAATAATCAATGAACCTCGGTCCTAGAGCAGAGTCGGAGTCCTTGCTAGTTCGGGGATATTTGTCCCTAGCATCACACTCCTGCTTTTTCTTTCGGTTCTAAGAGTTCTTGTTCGATAAAGAAAAATTTTGTTTATTACTTTTTTACATCATTAGACTAAGCAGATTTTACATTGGTACGGTTGGATCGTCGAAAAAAATCCAAACAAAAAATTTCATCAATCGAGAAACGGTCCAGCTTAGGCATTGTAGTATTTTAACTTGTTTCTCGTAAAAAAGTCATATAAGATAATATTATTTTTTTTGCATTTTTTCACATCAGTAAATAGGTATAAGTTAACATTCGTATGGTTGGACAGCGGAAAACATCTTTTAAAAGAATTATTTTCTCAATCATGAACCCGTCTCGCTCTAGGGAGTAGTACTTATACTAGATTTTTGTTAAAAAGTCGTACAAGATAAAAATTTTATTTTTCAATTATTTTTTCACATCCTATTTTATCACTAAAATAGGTATGTGTTAACATCGTACGATTGGATCGCCAAAAAAATAATATTTTTCAATAAATATTTTGAATTCATGTTATAATATAACCAGCCAAGTGCTAATTGGTTAGCCATAATGTGTTCTAACCATTGACCAAGGTCAAAATCGACCAGACGGTTATGATGTCTATAATAAATGACATCGCTAGCCAAGTACAAATACTTTAATTTAAATTATTTTTTATTTAATATTCTTACTCACTTAAACACGAACACAGTAATAGGCCAGTTTAAGTCATGCCACGTCAACCATAAAGGTCAGTTTAAGTCATGCCACGTCAACCATAAAACTGACCATGACAATGTGGTCGGTTTTGACCAAACTAATCAAAGTCTAATACATCGATCGGTTATTATATTTATACTGAACGATGTTGTTTCCCATAACCAAGTACAAATATTTTATTTCTATTAATATTTTATTCTTTGTTCTAGCCCACTTAAAATTGATAGAATGGAGTGGCGGTTTTAGTTAAGCCACATCAACAATAAAACCGACCATTTCATTGTGGTAGGTTTTATCGGTGTTCTACAAATATAACTGATCCATCGGACATTGCTCGGTTTTAATCCCCCGCTCTTTTTTAGACGGTCGGTTACATGTGGTTGATTTTAACCTATTTTCTTGTAGTTATAATATTCTATCTTGTAGTTCCTGAGGTTCCTAGTCACACATATTTAAAGTAGAAATTGATAGGTTGTGGACTCATCCATCATTGAACTACATTACCAAATCATAAATATTGAAATAATATATTATAATTTATTAGCAGCGAAGACAGATTTACATTTTCCATAAAATTGATTGATGTACTACTACAAGGATATAGTCCACCATAATCAATTAGTTTTAGCCAATACTCTTGGTTACAAAGTGAATTTCAGAGCCAATATGAGCTTACCATGCATCATATGCCAAGAATTAAAAAAAACCACCATGGAGGCGTGGAAGCGTTTGCTAGAATGTCTACTATATTATGGACAAAATTCTCAGCACAAGTGGTATTTCCCATCTTTAGAGAAAAGTGCACTTTTTATACTTACAGTACATGTGTCGGACCACTTGAAATACTCCACTTCAGAAACTACCACATTCAATACTAGACCTCTATTTCTATTACACGGTGTGTATCGCCATCTTTTAACTCTGTTAGAAAATGCTGGGAAATCATCTTTTAACCGCCATCTTCTTCATCAATCCCATTTCCACCATTAATAATTTATTTAGAACTTGGAGCTCATATATCTCATTCATTTCTCAACCAAATAAGCTCATTTAAATTGCATTAAGATCGTCTCTTTCTCCCCTACAATATGATATCAATATCATCGAGTGCTGATGCTCTCATGCTTTCATTAGAATTAAACAATTTATATGACCATATTAGACTTTTCCAAGTTAGAAGTAAACAATGAAGAATGACTATTCCATTTTCCATAACGTTTTGCAAAAGTACTATGATACAAACTATATCCGCTACTCATATTATTGTCAATTTTTCTACATTAGTACCTAGTACTAATTACTAGTTAAGTTGAGTGAGTAGAGTCGGTACTCCTCTTAATTATTACATGGTTATGACACTGTTAAAGAGAGTGTTTATCTAAAAATAAAAGACAAGGCACAATCTTTATACCAGAATAGAACTGGGAAATGTTTAAAAAATGCATTACAACGCCGATAAAGTGTATTCATTGAGAAAGTAAGAATACATCATTGAACTTACCATTCTTGATATTCGAATGCAGGGTATACTCTGTGAAGGGGCTGGTAACTATATTTCTAGAGTGATAATGAGACTTACCATCTTGATATCATATCGTAGGGGAGAAAGAGATGATCTTAATGCAATTTAAATGAGCTGATTTGGTTTAAAAAATGAATTAGATATACCAGCTCCAAGTTCTAAATAAATTGTAAGTGAAGTACATTTTGTGTACCTACACTTTGGCTGTCAAATCACTTTCAATACTGACATTCAAAAATCCCCACTTGCTATATCGGAGTTCCAAAATACTTACAAAATGTGGCAATCCGTTAATTCTAGCTAACTCCGTTAGTTTTTCAAGGTAGCTTTGTCTTTTCAAACATGAAACAGGTATAGTCCACCTGATTGTTCCCCAATTCATTACAAAGAACCCTAATTGCTATGGGTTTACCTCACCCAAACACATTAATGCACGAAGCAATTGTTGGATTTTTTGAAGACAAAACTTTCAATTCGTGGTGGTGACAAGTGCTACTTTTCTTCGATAACAATGGGGTAAATATTTGATTGTTCAATTTTTTGATGAATTATTTTCTTTGTGCTGTTGTATTTTGAATTATGGAATTACAAATTCCTGTTGGTGGCAATATTTTGAATTTTGAAATTACGAATTCGTGTTGGTGGCAATATTTTGAATTTTGTAATCATGTTTGATGTTATGTGCCGGTAAAATTCTAAAGCAAAGTAAGAATGTTTGGTATTATAAATTACCTGCATTTAGCAAAAAAAAATTGTTAACCTGCATAATTTTATTGAGTTCAAAATGCTTAGTTAGTAACTGTATTGGAAATCACAAGTTTGAATACATTGTCACTTTAAAATTTGAATGCATTGTAACTAGCAATTTGAATGCATTGTAATCTTCCAAGAGTAAGAAGTGGGCTCAATTTCTCTTTAATGAATTATCCACTATATAAACACACACTTTAAGTATTAGTTTACACACAAATATATCCCAAGTTCTTAGTATTTCTCTAAAACTGTTCATAATCATGTCTGGTTGGAGAAAACCCCCTCCTCATGTTGTGAAAGTTAATTGCAAAGGTGTCTCTAATAGGCCAATTTTGAAAGCTGTTGTTGGTTCTGTGATGAGAAACAATTGAGGAGAGTGGATTATGGGGATTTAGGTCGTGATTAGTATAGTAGTTCCAGTAGTGCAGAGTTATAGTCCATCTTCTATGGATTAAAGTTGGCTTGGGAGAAGGGGGATGTCAAGCATGTTGTCCTGGAATGTGAAAATGAGGAGGCAGTTAATCAAGTGAACAATCCTAATCCAGAATTTTGTCTTACAGATTTAGTGTTGTTGATCAAAAACCTGAAAAATTAGGCATGGAAGTTGTTAAGTAACCAGTCCATCTAAAACCTTAAGGTGTCAGAGGAAGGCCCCAACAGGATCTTATGCTACAACATATATTATTTAACACTCCCCCTCAATCGTACGATACGTTTCACTACGATTGACAGACGACAAACAGATAATGATGGCATGAAGGAGACGGACAACAAATAATAAATTAAATAAATGGGGGTGGAGGAACTTGAACCTGAAACCCCTCCTAAACCGAGCTCTGATACTATGTTAAGTAACTAGCTCATTTAAAACCTTAAGGTGCCAGAGGTGGATAAAGGGTTTGGTGATATTATTGAGAGAATGTTGTTACATCAATCAAAAATGATATATATATTAATCCAGGGTCTTAACACAATTGCTCCAAAGAATCCAATAAAGCGGTCAAAATTGGACACACATCACCCATGAACTCCACCATATTAAATTGGTCGGGTCAAAAACCGGTGGAACTAGAAAGTGACGACCCAAAAAAAATTACACGGTCAATCATTTTAACCAAATCCTACTCGGACAACCTGCTTTAAATAATTAATTTGCTTATTTATAAAACATACTAATACAATAAATCATTTAAGCATGAAAATATAATGTCTCATGTTTCTTTTAAAATAATTTTTTTGATGAATTCAAATTGATTTTGGAAATTTCGTTGAGGTAGAAATAGTCTAAATTACAACAATTTGCCTCTGATTTGGTGGCGTTGTAGCCGTATCAAGTTGGTGTGGTGGTTGTGAAGGTGACTAACTAACTATCATGGGATGGCTATCACAGGTGTACAAAGATTCCCAGGTGCACAAAAATTCCCGCTTTATCCTAGTTTTAAAAACCCCAGTTTTTTTAGAATCGTGTTAGCTTGGGCTTGCTCTGGGGACCGTTTTAAGCGCGCACATTGGTCGAGATTGGGCCAAAATGTGTTTTTTAATTAAAATATTAATATTTTTGAACTCTTTTAAAAATATTATACTTATATATATATGTGGATTTTATATATTAAAAATCGGAATTGTATGCGGGCTTTTATTCGGGCCTCTCGTCTTTTTATAATTCGGGCTTAAGGCCGTGCCAAATTTGATTAAAAAGAATAGAAGGCCCGTATAATGCTCGTAGGCCAGGACGCATATGGGGCTTTAGGGCTTCTTTTCTGATAGTTTTATCTTACCTACCCTATTTTAGGCTTTAAGGTTTAACAATGCACTAGTAATTTCCTCTTAAATATGAATTTCATCTTCCATGTTGCAGCACTTTTATCACCCAAATATGAAATTATGATCACTCAAGGAGTTAAAATTTTATGTTAAGGAGTTAACAAGAGAAAAAAACTCAAAAAAAAACCTTGAGGTAATTTGAATATTGTGCTCAATCATTTCTTTTTCCAGTTATAATGTATCTTGCCTCGCACATTGAAATTTAAATATGACACATGGTGTAATACATATAATGAATTATATAAATAGGGTTTGCATGTTCTAGTTACAACAAAAGTATCATCTTATTGTGTGTTAATAATTAGTTAAACCTATATAGATCTATTTATTTGGATATTGAACTCCTCGCTTACAGGTGCAGGAGGCTGGACCGAGCACAAGCAGAAGTCGCTCTTACCTGGACTGCAAAGCATATAAAACTGCAGCTGCTTTGGACTAAGAACCGGCCAGATGGTGCATCTCATATCTTACCTACATGTGTTTGTGTAATCACAACAAGAAAAAATCGACCACACAATGGTTTATATCCGTCGTCTGAAGCCCTCATTTTCCGTTGTCTATTGGAATGCCGTCTGTTACACGTATCAGACGATAGTAGCTTAACCGTTGTCTTTGCTGCAGAAAGACAACGACAGCGTTTCTTAAAAACGTTGTGTAATACTTGGATCACACAATAGTATTTAAATTTGATCTATTGTCTGATTATGTTTTTAACAAGGGTACCTTGAGACATGTCTATTGTCTAATACCTGGATCATACAATGGTTTTTTAAATTTGGTCTATTGTCTGATTATGTTTTTAACAAGGGTTTCTTCAGACATGTCTATTGTCTAATACCTGGATCATACAATGGTTTTTTAAATTTGGTCTATTGTCTGATTATGTTTTTAACAAGGGTTTCTTCAGACTTGTTTATTGTCTAATACCTGGATCATACAATGGTTTTTTTAATTTGGTCTTTTGTCTGATTATGTTTTTAACAAGGGTTTCTTCAGACATGTCTATTGTGTAATACCTGGATCATACAATGGTTTTTTTTAATTTGATCTATTGTTTCTTTATGGTATAGACATTGGTCTTTTTGTAACAGAAGTGTTGTATGAAATGTAGTTAGACAGCAGTTTAGTTTCATTAGTATGTTGTATGTGTTACAAGTACACCACACTTTCTTTGTTTCCTACATGTTGTCTGAATGTATAAGACACTACATTTTATTTTTGTAAAAGCATTATGTTAATATGTAACCTACAATGTTTTCATTTTATTTTTATGTTGTATGTGTTATAAGTACACCACACTTGTTGTGCTTACTACATGTCGTCTGAATGTATAAGACACTACGTTTTTATTTTTGCAAAAGCATTGTGAAATATAGTTGTCTGATGATATTTTCCACAAGTGTTTCTAAAAGATGATAACATTTGCTAATGAAAAATGAAACAACACTTTTATTTACAACAAAAATTAGAGTTTATACAATACTAGCAACTAACCAATACTCATAACAAAAACTACCTATCAATATTCATCCCTACAAAGCTACTTATATATTCAGTTATGAGAGGATCGGGTTGTTGAAACAACTTATAATTGCCGATCATCTTGCAAGGCGGTGACGTACTAGTCTCCTTTCTTCATCCAACTCAAATTTGGCTCTCGCAAACTTTCTAGAGAGGTGAAGAATGCTTTTAGATCCGTAATACCAAAATCTTGAACCTGCACCACAAGATGATGTCAAATTCTGCATTACCTACTACTGGAAAGTGGAAACAAAGACTTAAAAAGAACATTTCCAACAGGACACCTACCAATCTTGCTGTATCAAATAATGGGCAAGTCAAGCAAGATGCCTAGAGTCTGTGTGTAAGATCCTGGAGCTTTGATCTATTTAATTCCAGTGATACCGCCCTCTCTTCATACTCTTTCATACTATATGACGCAACAAAGTTTGAAGCCCGTCAGAAATTAATGTATTTCACTTTTTTCATTATGCATTTCATACCTCACTACACAAAAGGAGGGTACCGAACGTGCACATACACTGGTAAAGAACATCATTAAAAAATTATAATAAAAAACACCTGCTAACGATCATTTCCTCTTCGAGTCCAGTTGCTAGGCACAACGAACCAACAAATCTAGTCATTATTTTCTCCAAAGAAGTGTCACCCCCATTGGCAGACCAGCCCAAACAACATTTATGCCTGTAGTGTGTGCATTACAAAGAGGCCTGTGCAAGATGAAAAAAAATAGTTCGATTAAACTTGCTAATAATAACCAATTTTTAAAAGTATCCCTCAGTCTACAACATATATTACAAGTGAAGATTTAATGTACGAGTCAAGGAACAAAAATATGATTCTTTTTAATCTTCTCTCAAAATGATTTATTCTTGAGGTGAAATTGAGACCATTTTTTTTTACTTTATACATTGTTTTAAAAATTTAATCCTATCATTGATATTATACCCCAATCAAGTAGTTTCATTTTAAATTTTTCTTTCTAAATTTTATGAGAATATAAATTTTTCAAAATTTTGGAAAATTCAAGGAGTAAAATAACTTTAGGTTCTAGGTAAACTTAGCGGTATATACGACAATCACTGAAAACTAAATACATATTCCCTCGGTCCCTCTCATTTATTTACAATTTTTTAAAATTTTAATAAATGATTTATAGAACTATAGTCTATATACACGCGTGCAACCAATAAAAAACCGTAAAGAAATTAGAGGAACCAACAGTAATTACATACACATCTTTTAACTCTCCATTTCACCATGCACTTGGGCTACAAGGGATGTTTATAAGAACCCAATAGCCGAAAATCATCTTTTAACTCTCTATTTCACCATGCACTTGGGCTACAAGGGATGTTTAACCCAATAGCCGAAAATCCTGTACAATCAAATCCGCGCGTGCAACCAATAAAAAACGGTAAAGAAATTAGAGGAACGAGCAGTAATTACATACACATCTTTTAACTCTCCATTTCACCATGCACATGAGCTACAAGAGATGTTTATAAGAACGCAACAGCCGAAAATCCGGAACAATCCAATCTGAAAAGAAGCCCGAAAGCCACAAATCCGTCCTGGCCTACGAGCATTATACGGGCATTATACGAGCATCAAATTTGGCAAGGCCTTAAGCCAGCATAAAAGCCCGAATTGTAAAATGACCAGATTTTTAAAAGACCAGTTCAGCCCGAATAAAAGCCCGCACACAATTCCGATTTTTAATATATAAAATCCATATATATATATAAGTATAATATTTTTCAAGGAGTTCAAAAATATTAATATTTTAATTAACAAAACACATTTTGGCCCAATCTCGACCAATGTGCGCGCTTAAAAGAGCAAGCCCAAGCTAACACGATTCTAAAAAAACTGGGGTTTTTAAAACCACGTTAAAGCCCAGCCTACGGGAATTTTTGTGCACCTGGGAATCTTTGTACACCAGAGATAGCCATCCCATGATAGTTTTCTAGTCACCTTCACAACCACCACACCAACTCGATACGGTTACAACGCCACCAAAATCAGAGGCAAATTAATTGTTGTAATTTAGACTATTGCTACCGCAACGAAATTTCCAAAATCAATTTGAATTCATCGAAAAAATTATTTTAAAAGAAACATGTGACATTATATTTTCATGATTAAATGATTTATTGTATTAGTATGTTTTATAAATAAACAAATTAATTATTTCACTACAAGAAAAATGACCTTTTCCTACCGTCAAATCGGTAGGAAAAGGCCCAAAATCGGTAGGAAATGTTGCATTTCCTACCGGCCCCGTGCGGTAGGAAATGCTTAAGTGGAAAATGACTTTGGTAGGAAATGATATTGACCGGGTCAACGTGGGTCCCACATAATGATGTGGCATGCCACATGGCGGGGACCCACATGCCAACTTGGACGATGATGTGGCGACATGTCAGATGCCATGTCATATGACACGTGGGTGGGCCCCGCACACGTCATCAACCACGTCAGCTGCTGACGTGGAAATTGTAGCAAGTGCAGAGCCATTTCCTACCGACCACTTTTGCACACTTCGGTAGGAATTGTTCCAGACACCTTGTAAAATTGCATTTCCTACCGGCCATTTCCTACCGGCCATTTCCTACCGCTATTTATTATTTCCTACCGTTCTTATGAATGCGGTAGGAAATGTTTTGAAGACGGTAGGAAATACTAGGTTTCGAATTGTAATAACGGTGGGAAATGGCTTGAAGGCGGTAGGAAATACTGGGCAAATTTTTTAAAAATAAATGTTCTTCATTGATTCAAAAGCATACACATTGCATAACAAAATCAATATCTAATTCACAAGCATACAATCAAAACTAAAAATCAAACATCTATCATAAATCATAATCAGCCTTCATCACCATAAAATTAATAAATTAAAGTTACATCTACAAATTATTTGTACAAATGTACTAAAATACAACCATTACAACAAAGCAAAATAAAAATTTAAAAACCTAAACTAATCACTCTTGAAGTGGTCATCATAATTGTCTTTGTCATTGCCTTCTACATCGCCTTCATCCGAATAGATCTCTCTAGCCTTCTTCCGAAAAGTTCTTCTAATTTGTATCAAGTCCTAACAATTTACATAAAAAATGGAACAAAAAATTATACATATATACATACACAAATGAAAGATGATGAGCTCAAATAGCAAACAAAATGAAAGTTTGAACTAATCAAATTGAAGAATACTATATGTAATTCAAACATACAAATATTATTCAAATTGAACTAACACAAACACACACATATTATATGTAAATCAAATGGATATATAAAAGAGGGTAAAGATTTGTACCTAAATAATGGTGATGAAGAAGAAAATCGAGATGAAAAAATGAAAAGAGTTGATAAGAATGGTAAAAGATGGAGAGGTGGAGAAGAGAGTTGAAGTGAAGGGGAATGAAGAAAGTTATTGTTTTATAAATCTGAATTACACATTTCCTACCGCACTTCTATATTTCCTACCAATTTGCGGTAGGAAATGACTTTGGGCGCCATTTTGAATTTTGATTTGGGCGCTCATTTCGAATTTTTGGTTTAGGCGGTCATTTTAAATTTTTCGTGAATTATCATTTCCTACCGACTTGCGGTAGGAAATGACTCTGGGCGCCATTTTGAATTTTGATTTGGGCATTTTGAATTTTTTGTGAATTATCATTTCCTACCGCATGATACCATTTCATACCGTAAACCGGTAGGAAATGGGAAAAAAAATGAAAAATGAGACAGCGGGATTCGAACCCACATCTCCAGCGAAATTTGTACTACCTCCAACCATTATGCTAAAGTGTTTCTTGTGTTTTAATTTTACTCTAAAATTATATTACCACAATACCTTGTTTATCACTTTTTCTTTAAAAAGTCCTTACAAATGAACTTTAAAAATCACAATTTTTTGCAAATGTCACTAATTCACAGTGATCTTAAAATTCTCATGGTTGGATCGTTAAAAAATAGAACTAGAAAAATGGATTAGAACAAATTATTGTTAAAATAGGGGTTTTTCCTTATAAAATCACGTCAAATGAATTTTAAAAATCACAATTTTTTTCACACATGACTAATTTGCAGTGATAATGAGATTCGTATGGTTAAATCGTTCAAAAAAAATTTTCTCAAAAAATAAAGTCCAACCCTAGTAACCCTAAATATAACCCCTAAACTACAACCATAAGTTCTGGAAGCTAAGTTGTTAAAGATGGTGAATAATTTTTAAAAAAAAAATTAATTTGTAAGTGTATAATTTTGTTTTGGAACTACGCGCACTAATATACAACGAGTTTAACAAAATAAATAAAAAAGGTTGAAATTATTTTGTAATAAATAAGGGTTAAAGTCAAATTAATAGTTGACCGTTAAATTAATTAATCAAATAAATTTATTAAATTTTAAAAATTCTGCAATAAGATTTAAAAATATTGATTTTGACTCCCATACGATTCGATTGTCGAAATTCTATTTCAAAATTATAGAATCATGAATCGGGAACGAAAACTAATTTAGGGGTTAAAATCAAATTACTAGGTGACCTTTAAATTACTTAATCAAATAAATTTATTATTTTTCTTAAAACTTTGGAATAAAATTTAAAAAGATTGATCCTGACTCCCGTACGGTTTGATCGTCGAAATTCTTTTCAAAATAATCGAATCAAGAATCGGGAACGAGAACTAGTTTAGTGGTTAAAGTCAAATTACTAGTTGACCGTTAAATTACCCAACCAAAAAAATATATTATTTTTAAAAAAAATTGGAATAACATTTAAAATGATTGATCTTGACTTCCGTACGGTTAGATCGTCGAAATTCTATTTCAAAATGATCGAATCAAGAATCGGGAACGAAAACTAGTTTAGGGATTAAAGTCAAATTACTAGTTGACCGTTTAATTACAAAATCAAATAAATTTTTAAAATTTTTAAAATTTTAGTATATGATTTAATAAGATTGATCTTGACTCCCGTATGGTTCATCGTCGAAATTCTATTTCAAAATGATCGAATCAAGAATCGGGAACGAAAACTAGTTTAGAGATTAAAGTCAAATTACTAGTTGACCATTTAATTACATAATCAAATAAATTTTTAAACTTTTAGTATATGATTTAAAAAGATTGATCTTGACTTCCGTACGGTTCGATCATCGAAATTCTATTTCAAAATGATCGAATCAAGAATCGGGAACGAAAACTAGTTTAGGGATTAAAGTCAAATTACTAGTTGACTGTTTAATTACATAATCAAATAAAATTTTAAAATTTTAGTATATGATTTAAAAAGATTGATTTTGACTCCCGTATGGTTCATCGTCGAAATTCAATTTCAAAATAATGGAATCAAGAATCGGGAACGAAAACTAATTTAGAGGTTAAAGTCAAATAACTAGTTGACCTTTAAATTAACTAATCAAATAAATTTATTATTTTTTTAAAATTTTGGAATAACATTTAAAAAGATTGATATTGACTCCCGTACGGCTCGATCGTCTAAACTCTATTTCAAAATAATCGAATCAAGAATCCGGAACGAAAACTAGTTTAGTGGTTAAAGTCGAATTACTAGTTGACCGTTAAATTACACAACCAAATTTTTTTATTATTTTTTAAAAAATTTGGAATAACATTTAAAAAGATTGATCTTGACTTTCGTACAGTTCGATCGTCGAAATTCTATTTCAAAATGATCAAATCAAGAATCGTGAACGAAAACTGGTTTAGTGGTTAAAGTCAAATTACTTGTTGACCGTTAAATTAGCTAATCAAATAAATTTATTATTTTTTTAAAATTTTGGAATAACATTTAAAAATATTGATCTTGACTCCAGTATGGTTCGATCGTCGAAATTCTACTTCAAAATATTCGAATCAAGAATCGGGAACGAAGACTAGTTTAGGGATTAAAGTCAAATTACTAGTTGACCGTTGAATTAGCTAATCAAATAAATTTATTATTTTTTAAATTTTGGAATAACATTAAAAAAGATTGATCTTGACTCCCGTACGGTTCGATCGTCGAAATTCTATTTCAAAATAATCAATTTAAGAATCGAGAACGAAAACTAGTTTAGGGGTTAAAGTCAAAGTACTAGTTGACCGTTAAATTACCTAATCAAATAAATTTATTATTATTTTTAAAATTTTGGAATATCATTGAAAAAGATTGATCTTGACTCCCGTACGGTTCGATCGTTGAAATTTTATTTCAAAATAATCGAATCAAGAATCCGAAACGAAAGCTAGTTTAGGGGTTAAAGTAAAAAATAAAATAAAATTAGTGAATCTAGTGTGACATGCATCACAAAAATAGTGAGTATTAATATTTACGTTTTTATGTATTTTAATTCGAATTTTATCTTTTTTCCTATTTTTTATTTAAATTTTTAATGTAATTCACAAATTTTTATTTTTATTTAGTAGATAAGATTTTAATTTTTTGCACAACTCATTTCCTACCGCTCATCGGTAGGAAATGTCCACCGACACGTCAACCAATCAGAAGCCGCCAAGTAGACATTTGCTGGTGAATAGCTAAGGCATTTCCTACCGCCTACACGCGGTAGGAAATGTTACACATAAAGCTACACTGCCACATGGCACTTGGGGCACACAACACTTATTTCCTACCAATGTCGGTAGGAAATGTGTCACTCATTTCCAACCGTAGTGAGACGGTAGGAAATGGTATGAGTGAAACGACGTCGTTTCATTGCGGCCGGACATTGACGTGGCCTTGCGGGTCCCACTCGACTCATTTCCTACTAACTGCGGTAGGAAATGTGGAGGCATTTCCTACCGGCTATGGGTCCGGTAGGAAATAATCGTTTGACTTGAAAAACGGTAGGAAATGGTCGGTAGGAAATGCGTCGGTAGGAAATAAACGGTAGGAAAAGGCCGTTTTTCTTGTAGTGTTTAAAGCAGTTTGTACGAGTAGGATTTGGTTAAAATGATTGAGCGTGTAATTTTATTTGGGTCGTCACTTTCTAGTCCCACCGGTTTTTGACCAAACCCATTTAATAAAGCCCTAACCCATGTAGAATACATATGGTGGAGTTCATGGGTGATGTGCGTCCAATTTTGTCCACTTTATGTTGGATTCTTTGGAGCAATTGTGTTAAGATCCTGGATTAATATATATATATATATATATATAGTTTTTGATTGATGTAACAACATTCTCTCAATAATAATACCAAACCCTGTATCCACCTCTTTGTACTCACAAATATATTTTAAGATTCTATAGAATTTTTCATTCATTATTTATGGGTCAAATAAAATTCGATAAAAATTTGAAATGGTATAAATAAAACACTAATTTTCTGACATATAAAATAAATAAAAATTTAAAATTCAAAAAAAAAAATGTGAAATTTTTTTGTGGAATCATTTTTTATAAATTTAAATGCATGTTGAAGATTGGAATTAATATTACTAAGACAATAACAAACATACTACATTTGCATATCTACAAATGAAGATTAATGGGATGCCTTCGAAGAATAAAAGTTTGTAAACAAGGTCAACTCAATGAACTTTTTCTTTCATACATTGTAAAGTACAACTAAAATACATAGTCAAAGAGTGTTAAACATTCTAATCTCCCACGGGATTGCCTGCATATATATTTACATTTGTTAGGTCACAAGGCACGCTTAATAATGTGCCCATGTGTGAATAACATGAGATCTTTAAGATAATTGATAAGCAATTACACAAACACATGTAGGTAAGAAATGGGTTGTACCATCTGGCCGGTTCACCTGGACTATAATGTTTTTATTCAGATTGAATTTTTTTATGAGCTCTTCTTCTTTACAGTCCAGGTAAGAGCGACTTCTGCTTGTGCTCTGTCCAGCTTCCTGTACATGTAAGGGAGGAGTTCAATATCCAAATAAATAGATCTATATAGGTTTAACTAATTATTAACACACAATAAGAAGATACTTTAGTTGTAACTAGAACATGCAAACCCTATAATTATATAATTCATTATATGTATTACACCATGTGTCAAATTTAAATTTCAACGAGGCAAGATACATTATACCTGGGAAAAGAAATGATTGAGCACAATATTCACATTACCTCAAGGTTTTTTTGAGTTCTTTTCTCTTGTGATTTACGAGGCATGAATACAAACTTAACATAAAATGTTAACTCCTTGAGTGATCGTAATTTCATATTTGCGTGATAAAAGTGCTGCAATATGGAAGATGAAATTCATATTTAAGAGGAAATTACTAGTCCATTGTTAAACATTGAAGCCTAAAATAGGCTATGTAAGATGAAACTATCAGAAAAGAAAAGAATATTATGTCATCAACCTTGTCAACTCTATTGTCTGCTTTCACATTGCCAACCTTTTAACCGAAAGGCAATGGTGAACCATCGTCCGTGGGGAGCACCACGAGTCTCATTTTTGTATTCCAAGAATACCTGCCAGCACAAATGTGTATTCAAGTATTTCAAAATATTTAACTAAAAGTACTGATATGAGTATAACAACTAATTGAATAAATCATTTCTTCATAGTGGTGGTAACTTTTTATAGTATGAAACATATAATCGCAAGAAGTGTTTACGTATTTATTCCCGATTAGTCATTCAAGATTTTTCCCAATTGAACTCCACATCCTAATGTAGCAATCAAGCTCAATAAATCACTATAATTGAAGATTCAATCATACACTGGCCTCATTTATATATACACAGTTTCTCGAAAATCTTGTGTTCTTTATATGCACCAACACAGACGTGTCTCTGCAAAAAGCAAGATTACACACACATACACAAACATATAATTACAAAGATCACACAAAACAAACAGAAATACAATCTTGCACAGAAACACACACACACACAATTTTGTGTTTGACAAAAATTGTACGACACAAATAGATAAGCAATCTTGCAAAGAAAAAAAAACACACACACACACACAATTTGGTGTTTGACAAAGATTATACGAAACAAATAGATATGCAATCTTGCACAGAAAAACACACATACACACATAATTTGGTGCTTGACAAAGATTATACGAAACAAACCGATACATAATCTTGCAGAAGTCAAGTGCAAATACAGAAAGAATCCCTGTTCCGCAAGAATCCCTCGAATTTGTTTGAGGGAGTAGAGAGAGAGCTCGAGATATATAATTGAGAGAGAGACCACAGCCGACTAAAATTGGGAAAATTAGGGATTTTGAGAGAGAGAGAAAGAGGGAGAGAGAGAGAAAGGGACAGATAAAGAGACCGAGAGGGATTTTGTGCGGGTTAAAAATTTTAGCGGCCCTTTTGATTTTTCATCTGCTGCTCAGCAATCATTCTGTGCACTTCCCACACATATTCACACACACACATATAAATAAATATTATATTTTTTTTATAATTTTCATTTCAAAATTATAAATTATAATTTTTATAATTCTTTTTATCACACACATATCAAAATGATTTTAAAATGATTAAATTAAATTTCACAAGTTTTGATCTTATAAATACAATATTTTCATTGACCGCCCATTTTTTTATTTTGACACGCGTGTGTTTTAAAATTTTATTATAAAAAATTATTATTTATTATTTTTATAATTAAAAAAATGTGAAGAAAATTCGATTTTTGCATAATTGAATTGATTAATCACAATAAATAAAAAGAAAAATTAGTGAAAGTTGGGTAACATTCATCACACAAATATTGAGTATGACTACTTTGGTGTGTATGAATTTATTTTTAAAAATTGTCATTTTTCCAATTTTTATTTAATTTCTTGATTTATTTGACAAACTAGTTAAAAATGGTGGAAAAATAAAAAAATGAAAAATTAGTGAAAGTTGGGTAACATTCATCACACAAATAGTGAGTATGACTAATTTGGTGTGTATGAATTTATTTTAAAAAATTTGGAATTTTTCCTATTTTTATTTAATTTTTTGATTTATTTGAAAAACTAGTTAAAAATGGGAAAAAATAAAAAAAAAGGAAAATTAAGGAAAGTAGGGTAACATTCATCACACAAATAGTGAGTATGACTACTTCGGTGTGTATGAATTCATTTTCAAAAAGTGGCATTTTCCTTATTTTTATTTAATTTTTTAATTTCTTTTACAAACTAGTTAAAAATAGGGAAAAAAATAAAAAAATGGAAAATTAGGGAAAGTAGGGTAAAATTAATCATACAAATTGTCAGTATCACTAATTTGTTGTGTATGAATTTATTTTCAAAAATTGGCATTTTTCCTATTTTTATTTAATTTTTTGATTTCTTTGACAAACAAGTTTAAAAATGGGGAAAAATATAAAAAAAATAGAAAATTATTGAAAGTAGGGTAACATTAATGAGTAAAACTAGTTAATATTTTGGTTGTATTGGATGGTTTATTTTTTAATGGGATTAAAATTGTGTTTAGACTTGTTTAGTGTTTTTGGATTATATTTTGTAATGGTGAAATTCCACTTTTGAAATAATTATTTTTTTTAAAAAAATTGACCTATAGCGTCGGTTATTTGAATGGGCGACGCTATAGGCTCTTTTTTAAAAAAACATTAACCTACAGCATCGGCATTTTAGGGGGCGACGCTATAGGTAGAGCCTATAGCGTCGCCCCTTAAAAGGGCGACGCTATAGGGTATACCTATAGCGTCGGTTAATGCAAACAACCGACGCAATAGCTTCTGGGTATAGCCTATATCGTCGCCCCTTAAAAAGGCGACGCTATAGGCTATACCTATAGCGTCGGTTAATGCAAACAACCGACGCAATAGCTTCTGGCACATGACCTAAGGCGTCGGTTAATGCAAACAACCGACGCAATAGATAAACTGGCGACGCTATAGGTCAACAACCGACGCTATAGGTGGCGACGCTATAGGTGTATTCTGTACTAGTGCTCTAAGCTCCCATGGGATTGCCTGCATATATATTTACATTTGTTAGGTCACAAGGCACGCTGAATAATGTGACCATGTGTGAATAACATGAGATCTTTAAGATAATTGATAAGCAATTACACAAACACATGTAGGTAAGAAATGGGATGTACCATCTGGCGGGTTTTTAGTCCAAAGCAGCTGCAGTTTTATTTGCTGGTTCACCTGGACTATAATGTTTTTATTCAGATTGAATTTTTTTATGAGCTCTTCTTCTTTACAGTCCAAGTAAGAGCGACTTCTGCCTGTGCTCTGTCCAGCCTCCTGCACATGTAAGGGAGGAGTTCAATATCCAAATAAATAGATCTATATAGGTTTAACTAATTATTAACACACAATAAGATGATACTTTTCTTGTAACTAGAACATGCAAACCCTATTTATATAATTCATTATATGTATTACACCATGTGTCAAATTTAATTTCAACGAGGCAAGATACATTATAACTGAAAAAAGAAATGATTGAGCACAATATTCAGATTACCTCAAGGTTTTTTTGAGTTCTTTTCTCTTGTGATTTACGAGGCATGAATCCAAACTTAACATAAAATGTTAACTCCTTGAGTGATCGTAGTTTCATATTTGCGTGATAAAAGAGCTGCAATATGGAAGATGAAATTCATATTTAAGAGGAAATTACTAGTGCATTGTTAAACATTGAAGCCTAAAATAAGCTATGTAAGATGAAACTATCAGAAAAGAAAAGAATATTATGTAATCAACCTTGTCAACTCTATTGTCTGTACTACGCATACGCCTTTCACATTGCCAACCTTTTAACCGAAAGGTAATGGTGAACCATCGTCCGTGGGCAGCACCACAAGTCTCATTTTTGTATTCCAAGAATACCTGCTAGCACAAATGTGTATTCAAGTATTTCAAAATATTTAACTAAAAGTACTGATATGAGTATAACAACTAATTGAATAAATCTTTTCTTCATAGTGGTGGTAACTTTTTATAGTATGAAAAAGTGAGGGGATTCATTTACCTGTTCTTTAGAAGAAAGATACTTCATACAGTCCTCGGGCAGGTTCAATGCAAATTTATCCATTAAAATCTGCTCGGTTTTTCTTGCTGTTGGGAGGGACCTCCTTCTATCACTTGATATTGGTAAATCCTGTGAGTATATTTCAACATTTCAAATGAAATTAATTGAAAATTAAAACATTAGATACAAATTGAAAGATGTAACTAAAAACGTATGATTCAGATGTACCAGATCAGCCGGGAAGGCAAAGGATAGATGTTTTGTGAATGGTCTCAATTTTATGAAAATTTTACATATAATATTTTCGTTTTCTATGTTTATCGTTAAGTATCCAAAAATATGATTCTTTCTAATCTTCTCTTAGAATGATTTATTTTTGAGGTGAAATTGAGACCAATTTTTTTTACTTTATACATTGTTTTAAAAATTTAATCCTAACATTGATGTTATACCCCAATCAAGTAGTTTCATTTTAAATTTTTCTTTCTAAATTTTATGAGAATATCACTTTTTCAAAATTTTGGGAAATTCAAGGAGTAAAATACCTTTAGGTTCTAGGTAAACTTACACGCGTGCAACCAATAAAAACCGTAAAGAAATTAGAGGAACTAACAGTAATTACATACACATCTTTTAACTCTCCATTTGACCATGCACTTGGGCTACAAGAGATGTTTATAAGAACCCAATAGCCAGCAGCAATTACATACACATCTTTTAACTCTCCATTTACCATGCACTTGGGCTACAGGAGATGTTTATAAGAACCCAATAGCCGGTTTCAAAAAAAAATAAAAAAAACCCAATAGCCTAAAATCCGGTACAATCCAATCCGAAAAGAAACCCGAAAGCCCCATATCTGTCCTGGACTACGACCATTATACGGGCCTTAAATACCTTAATCAAATTTGGCACCGCCTTAAGCCAGCATAAAAGCCTGAATTGTAAAATGACCAGATTTTTAAAAGTCCAGTTCGGCCCGAATAAAAGCCCGCACACAATTCCGATTTTTAATATATAAAATCCATATATATATATATATAATTATAATATTTTTCAAAGATTTCAAAATTATTAATATTTTAATTAAAAAAACAAATTTTGGCCCCATCTCGACCAATGTGCGCGCTTAAAAGAGCAAGCCCAAGCTAACACGATTCTAAAAAAAATTGGATTTTTGAAACCACGATAAAGGCCAGCCTACGGGAATTTTTGTGCACCTGGGAATCTTTGTACACCTTTGATAGACATCCCATGATAGTTAGTTAGTCACCTTCACAACCACCACACCAACTCGATACCACTACAACGCCACCAAAATCAAAGGCTAATTGTTGTAGTTTAGACTATTGCTACCGCAACGAAATTTCCAAAATCAATTTGAATTCATCAAAAAATTATTTTAAAAGAAACATGAGATTATATTTTCATGATTAAATGATTTATTGTATTAATATGTTTTATAAATAAGCAAATTAATTATTTAAAACAGGTTATACGAGTAGGATTTGGTTAAAATGATTGACCGTGTAGTTTTTTTTGGGTCGTCACTTTCTAGTCCCACGGGTTTTTGACCCGACCCATTTAATAAAGCCCTAACCCATGTAGGGTATATATGGTGGAGTTCATGGGTGATGTGTGTCCAATTTTGACCGCTTTATGTTGGATTCTCTGGACTAATTGTGTTAAGACCATGGATTAATATATATATGGTTTTTGAATTATGTAACAACATTCTTTAAATAATATTACCAAACCCTTTATCCACCTCTTTGTACTCACAAATATATTTTAAGATTCTACAGAATTTTTCATTCATTATTTATGGATCAAATAAAATTCTATAATAATTTGGAGTGTTAAAAATAAAACACTAATTTTCTGATATATAAAATAAATGAAAATTGAAAATTCAAAAAAAATGTGAAATTTTTTTTAGAATCATTTTTTATAAATATAAATGCATGTTGAAGATTGGAATTAATATTACTCAGACAATAACAAACATACTACATATGCATATCTACAAGTGAAGATTAATGGGATGCCTTCCAAGAATAAAAGTTTGTAAACAAGGTCAACTCATTGAACTTTTTCTTTCACATTGTAAAGTACAACTAAAACACATAGTCAAAGTCAAAGAGTGTTTTCACTGTACTACTAATCCTCCCCCCCCCCCCCAGCTTCACTCCCTTCCACTTCATCCACTCTAAGCTCCCATGGGATTGCCTGCATATATATTTACATTTGTTAGGTCACAAGGCACGCTGAATAATGTGCCCATGTGTGAATAACATGAGATCTTTAAGATAATTGATAAGCAATTACACAAACACATGTAGGTAAGAAATGGAATGTACCATCTGGCCGGTTTTTAGTCCAAAGCAGCTGCAGTTTTATTTGCTGGTTCACCTGGACTATAATGTTTTTATTCAGATTGAATTTTTTTATGAGCTCTTCTTCTTTACAGTCCAAGTAAGAGCGACTTCTGCCTGTGCTCTGTCCAGCCTCCTGCACATGTAAGGGAGGAGTTCAATATCCAAATAAATAGATCTATATAGGTTTAACTAATTATTAACACACAATAAGATGATACTTTTCTTGTAACTAGAACATGCAAACCCTATTTATATAATTCATTATATGTATTACACCATGTGTCAAATTTAATTTCAACGAGGCAAGATACATTATAACTGGAAAAAGAAATGATTGAGCACAATATTCAAATTACCTCAAGGTTTTTTTGAGTTCTTTTCTCTTGTGATTTACGAGGCATGAATCCAAACTTAACATAAAATGTTAACTCCTTGAGTGATCGTAGTTTCATATTTGCGTGATAAAAGAGCTGCAATATGGAAGATGAAATTCATATTTAAGAGGAAATTACTAGTGCATTGTTAAACATTGAAGCCTAAAATAAGCTATGTAAGATGAAACTATCGGAAAAGAAAAGAATATTATGTAATCAACCTTGTCAACTCTATTGTCTGTACTACGCATACGCCTTTCACATTGCCAACCTTTTAACCGAAAGGCAATGGTGAACCATCGTCCGTGGGGAGCACCACAAGTCTCATTTTTGTATTCCAAGAATACCTGCTAGCACAAATGTGTATTCAAGTATTTCAAAATATTTAACTAAAAGTACTGATATGAGTATAACAACTAATTGAATAAATCATTTCTTCATAGTGGTGGTAACTTTTTATAGTATGAAAAAGTGAGGGGATTCATTTACCTGTTCTTTAGAAGAAAGATACTTCATACAGTCCTCGGGCAGGTTCAATGCAAATTTATCCATTGAAATGTGCTCGGTTTTTCTTGCTGTTGGGAGGGACCTCCTTCTATCACTTGATATTGGTAAATCCTGTGAGTATATTTCAACATTTCAAATGAAATTAATTGAAAATTAAATCATTAGATACAAATTGAAAGATGTAACTAAAAACGTATGATTCAGATGTACCAGATCAGCGGGGAAGGCAAAGGATATAGGCTCCGGCGCCAGTACAACTTTGGAAAGGGTTTGCTGCGAGTGATAGGGTTTGAGAAGAAAATGTTCAGACAAGATATTAACAGAAAAAATTCATAAGTGGATACACCCATATTAAATTAACATAATCATCACCTCATAGGGAACAATAGCTAAGTTATCAACATGCACTTGATTGTTTGAGGCCATTGTAATGAAACTGGAAGCTTTATACTGGAGATAGAAAACAGCTGACTGTGAAAAAGCAAAAAGATTGTAGATGAATGTGAGGAAAAACGGTGGATAAAGGCTAGTATATATAACTGAATAAGGGAAGGGTGAAAAAATAGAAAAAACTAAATAGGTTTTCACTAAAACGCGTGAGGAAACAAATATACAAATATATCCAGCGTGAGGAAACAAATATATCCACCTAAAAAGGAAAGAAATATTTGTTTTTAACAAAATGCCTTTATTAAAAATCTCACACGAGATAAATGTAAAAACATAATTTTACCTAGTATTTATATGATGATGGTGACTTGAAATTTAAATAAAGAAATATATCTTTAGATGATAATTTTTTTTTTTGTTGAGAGATTGAGCTCATGGTTAAAAATTACTTATCCAACTAGGTTAAATGATAGATGTTTTGTGAATGGTCTCAATTTTATGAAAATTTTACATATAATATTTTCGTTTTCTATGTTTATCGTTAAGTATCCAAAAATATGATTCTTTTTAATCTTCTCTTAGAATGATTTATTTTTGAGGTGAAATTGAGACCAATTTTTTTACTTTATACGTTGTTTTAAAAATTTAATCCTAACATTGATGTTATACCCCAATCAAGTAGTTTCATTTAAAATTTTTCTTTCTAAATTTTATGAGAATATAACTTTTTCAAAATTTTGGGAAATTCAAGGAGTAAAATACCTTTAGGTTATAGGTAGACTTACACGCGTGCAACCAATAAAAACGGTAAAGAAATTAGAGGAACTAACAGTAATTACATACACATCTTTTAACTCTCCATTTCACCATGCACTTGGGCTACAAGAGATGTTTATAAGAACCCAATAGCCGAAAATCCTGTACATTCCAATCAGCGCGTGCAACCAATAAAAAACGGTAAAGAAATTAGAGGAACCAGCAGCAATTACATACACATCTTTTAACTCTCCATTTACCATGCACTTGGGCTACAGGAGATGTTTATAAGAACCCAATAGACGGTTTCAAAAAAAAAAAAGAACCCAATAGCCTAAAATCCGGTACAATCCAATCCGAAAAGAAGCCCGAAAGCCCCATATCCGTCCTGGACTACGACCATTATACGGGCCTTAAATACCTTAATCAAATTTGGCACCGCCTTAAGCCAGAATAAAAGCATGAATTGTAAAATGACCAGATTTTTAAAAGTCCAGTTCGGCCCGAATAAAAGCCCGCACACAATTCCGATTTTTAATATATAAAATCCATATATATATATATATAATTATAATATTTTTCAAAGATTTCAAAAATATTAATATTTTAATTAAAAAAACAAATTTTGGCCCCATCTCGACCAATGTGCGCGCTTAAAAGAGCAAGCCCAAGCTAACACGATTCTAAAAAAACTGGGATTTTTGAAACCACGATAAAGGCCAGCGGGAATTTTTGTGCACCTGGGAATCTTTGTACACTTTTGATAGACATCCCATGATAGTTAGTTAGTCACCTTCACAACCACCACACCAACTCGATACCACTACAACGCCACCAAAATCAAAGGCTAATTGTTGTAGTTTAGACTATTGCTACCGCAACGAAATTTCAAAAATCAATTTGAATTCATCAAAAAATTATTTTAAAAGAAACATGAGATTATATTTTCATGATTAAATGATTTATTGTATTAAATTGTTTTATAAATAAGCAAATTAATTATTTAAAGCAGGTTGTACGAGTAGGATTTGGTTAAAATGATTGATCGTGTAGTTTTTTTTGGGTCGTTACTTTCTAGTCCCACGGGTTTTTGACCGGACCCATTTAATAAAGCCCTAACCCATGTAGGGTATATATGGTGGAGTTCATGGGTAATGTGTTTCCAATTTTGACCGCTTTATGTTGGATTCTCTGGAGTAATTGTGTTAATACCATGGATTATCGTTTTTGATTGATGTAACAACATTCTTTAAATAATATTACCAAACCCTTTATCCACCTCTTTGTACTCACAAATATATTTTAAGATTCTACAGAATTTTTCATTCATTATTTATGGATCAAATAAAATTCTATAATAATTTGGAGTGGTAAAAATAAAACACTAATTTTCTGATATATAAAATAAATGAAAATTGAAAATTCAAAAAACAATGTGAAATTTTTTTTAGAATCATTTTTTATAAATATAAATGCATGTTGAAGATTGGAATTAATATTACTCAGACAATAACAAACATACTACATATGCATATCTACAAGTGAAGATTAATGGGATGCCTTCCAAGAATAAAACTTTGTAAACAAGGTCAACTCATTGAACTTTTTCTTTCACATTGTAAAGTACAACTAAAATACATAGTCAAAGTCAAAGAGTGTTTTCACTGTACTACTAATCCCCCCCCCCCCCAGCTTCACTCCCTTCCACTTCATCCACTCTAAGCTCCCATGGGATTGCCTGCATATATATTTACATTTGTTAGGTCACAAGGCACGCTGAATAATGTGCCCATGTGTGAATAACATGAGATCTTTAAGATAATTGATAAGCAATTACACAAACACATGTAGGTAAGAAATGGGATGTACCATCTGGCCGGTTTTTAGTCCAAAGCAGCTGCAGTTTTATTTGCTGGTTCACCTGGACTATAATGTTTTTATTCAGATTGAATTTTTTTATGAGCTCTTCTTCTTTACAGTCCAAGTAAGAGCGACTTCTGCCTGTGCTCTGTCCAGCCTCCTGCACATGTAAGGGAGGAGTTCAATATCCAAATAAATAGATCTATATAGGTTTAACTAATTATTAACACACAATAAGATGATACTTTTATTGTAACTAGAACATGCAAACCCTATTTATATAATTCATTATATGTATTACACCATGTGTCAAATTTAATTTCAACGAGGCAAGATACATTATAACTGGAAAAAGAAATGATTGAGCACAATATTCAGATTACCTCAAGGTTTTTTTGAGTTCTTTTCTCTTGTGATTTACGAGGCATGAATCCAAACTTAACATAAAATTTTAACTCCTTGAGTGATAGTAGTTTCATATTTGCGTGATAAAAGAGCTGCAATATGGAAGATGAAATTCATATTTAAGAGGAAATTACTAGTGCATTGTTAAACATTGAAGCCTAAAATAAGCTATGTAAGATGAAACTATCGGAAAAGAAAAGAATATTATGTAATCAACCTTGTCAACTCTATTGTCTGTACTACGCATACGCCTTTCACATTGCCAACCTTTTAACCGAAAGGCAATGGTGAACCATCGTCCGTGGGGAGCACCACAAGTCTCATTTTTGTATTCCAAGAATACCTGCTAGCACAAATGTGTATTCAAGTATTTGAAAATATTTAACTAAAAGTACTGATATGAGTATAACAACTAATTGAATAAATCATTTCTTTCATAGTGGTGGTAACTTTTTATAGTATGAAAAAGTGAGGGGATTCATTTACCCGTTCTTTAGAAGAAAGATACTTCATACAGTCCTCGGGCAGGTTCAATGCAAATTTATCCATTGAAATCTGCTCGGTTTTTCTTGCTGTTGGGAGGGACCTCCTTCTATCACTTGATATTGGTAAATCCTGTGAGTATATTTCAACATTTCAAATGAAATTAATTGAAAATTAATACATTAGATACAAATTGAAAGATGTAACTAAAAACGTATGATTCAGATGTACCAGATCAGCCGGGAAGGCAAAGGATATAGGCTCCGGCGCCAGTACAACTTTGGAAAGGGTTTGCTGCGAGTGATAGGGTTTGAGAAGAAAATGTTCAGACAAGATATTAACAGAAAAAATTCATAAGTGGATACACCCATATTAAATTAACATAATCATCACCTCATAGGGAACAATAGCTAAGTTATCAGCATGCACTTGATTGTTTGAGGCCATTGTAATGAAACTGGAAGCTTTATATTGGAGATAGAAAACAGCTGACTGTGAAGGAGCAAAAAGATTGTAGATGAATGTGAGGAAAAACGGTGGATAAAGGCTAGTATATATAACTGAATAAGGGAAGGGTGAAAAAATAGAAAAAACTATATAGGTTTTCACTAAAACGCGTGAGGAAACAAATATACAAATATATCCCGCGTGAGGAAACAAATATATCCACCTAAAAAGGAAAGAAATATTTGTTTTTAACAAAATGCCTTTATTAAAAATCTCACAAGAGATAAATGTAAAAACATAGTTTTACCTAGTATTTATATGATGATGGTGACTTGAAATTTAAATAAAGAAATATATCTTTAGATGATAATTTTTTTTTTTGTTGAGAGATTGAGCTAATGGTTAAAAATTACTTATCCAACTAGGTTAAATGATAGATGTTTTGTGAATGGTCTCAATTTTATGAAAATTTTACATATAATATTTTCGTTTTCTATGTTTATCGTTAAGTATCCAAAAATATGATTCTTTTTAATCTTCTCTTAGAATGATTTATTTTTGAGGTGAAATTGAGGCCAATTTTTTTTACTTTATACATTGTTTTAAAAATTTAATCCTAACATTGATGTTATACCCCAATCAAGTAGTTTCATTTTAAATTTTTCTTTCTAAATTTTATGAGAATATAACTTTTTCAAAATTTTGGGAAATTCAAGGAGTAAAATACCTTCAGGTTCTAGGTAAACTTAGCTGTATTTACGACAATCGCTGAAAACTAAATACATATTCCCTCGGTCCTCTCGTTTATTTACAATTTTTTAAAATTTTAATAAATGATTTATAGAACTATAATCTATATACACGTGTGCAAAATAAAAACGGTAAAGAAATTAGAGGAACCAACAGTAATTACATACACATCTTTTAACTCACTATTTCACCATGCACTTGGGCTACAAGAGATGTTTATAAGAACCCAATAGCCGAAAATTTTAGAATGACAATTTTAGAAAATAACTTTTCTGCATTTTTATAACTAAATTTTGGATTTAAAATAAATAATCAAAATAAAAACAATTATGAAAAGTAAATAAATAATTTACCTTTTTAAATAAAAGGTAATTTAGTAATTAGAAGTAAATAAGTTAAAAGGTGAAAAGGTTAAAAACGTTTCATTTTTTACCTTTTTACCAAAACATGATTAAAACAATACTATTCATCACCATCTTCAAACTTTCATTCCATGAACACGAAGAACACTATAATCAATCTCCAATTTCTACATGTTATGGAACTCAAAATCCAACATATGATATATGAAATTGACCAGAAAAACAAGATCTACAACATGGCATCTTCAGATTTCACAACAAACACTGTTTGCAATTTTTTTTTTATTTTAAATCATAATAATTTCGAAAATAAATCGAATTTAGAAAAAAAATCGAAATCACCTGCACCACATCCGAATTCAATAACGTCTTCGAATTGGACTTTGATCTTCAAGAACACTATTTACCGGAATCTATACTATTACAACGTTTTCGTTTTTGTTAAAATCACGTACAACCCGACCTTTTCATTTTTCTATTATTTTTTCCCAACTCTAAATTGAGTGTTTATTAACTTCCGTACGGTTGGATCATCGAAGAAATCATTCAAAAAAGTTATTCAGTGAATCTGGATCGTGCCTCGTTATAGGAAGCAGAACCATTACTAATTTTTTGTTAAAATCTCATACAACCCGACCTTTTTATTTTTTGATAATTTTTTCCAAACACTAAAATGAGTGTTTATTAACATTCGTACGGTTCGATCATCGAAGAAATCATTCAAAAAAATTATTCAGTTAATCTGGATTGTGCCTCGTTACGAGAAGCAGCACCTTTACTAATTTTTTGTTAAAATCTCGTACAACCCGACATTTTTATTTTTTGATTATTTTTTCCCAACACTAGATTGAGTGTTTATTAACTTTCGTACGGTTCAATCGTCGAAGAAATCATATGAAAAAATTATTCAGTAAATCTGGATCGTGCCTCGTTATAGGAAGGAGCACTTTTGCTACGTTTTTGTTAAAATCTCGTACAACCCGAACTTTTTCTTTTTTGATTATTTTTTCCAAACACTAACATGAGTGTTTATTAACATCCGTACGGTTCGATCATCGAAGAAATCATTCAAAAAAATTATTCAATTAATCTGGATCGTGCCTCGTTACGAGAAGCATCACCTTTACTAATTTTTTGTTAAAATCTCGTACAACCCGACCTTTTTATTTTTTGATTATTTTTTCCCAACACTAGATTGAGTGTTTATTAACTTTCGTACGGTTTGACCGTCGAAGAAATCATATGACAAAATTATTCAGTGAATCTGGATCGTGCCTTGTTATAGGAAGGAGCACTTTCGCTACGTTTTTGTTAAAATCTCGTACAACCCGAACTTTTTATTTTTTGATTATTTTTTCCAAACACTAACATGAGTGTTTATTAACATCCGTACGGTTTGATCATCGAAGAAATCATTCAAAAAAAATTATTCAATTAATCTGGATCGTGCCTCGTTAAGAGAAGCAACACCTTTACTAATTTTTTGTTAAAATCTCGTACAACCCGACCTTTTTATTTTTTGATTATTTTTTCCCAACACTAGATTGAGTGTTTATTAACTTTCGTACGGTTCGATCGTCGAAGAAATCATATGAAAAAATTATTCAGTGAATCTGGATCGTGCCTCGTTATAGGAAGTAGCACTTTTGCTACGTTTTTGTTAAAATCTCGTACAACCCGACCTTTTTATTTTTTGATTATTTTTTCCAAACACTAAAATGAGTGTTTATTAACATCCTTACGGTTCGATCATCGAAGAAATCATTCAAAAAAATTATTCAGTTAATCTGGATCGTGCCTCGTTACGAGAAGCAACACCTTCGTACAACCCGACCTTTTTATTTTTTGATTATTTTTTCCCAACACTAGATTGAGTTTTTATTAACTTTCGTACGGTTTGATCGTCGAAGAAATCATATGAAAAAATTATTCAGTGAATCTAGATCGTGTCTCGTTATAGGAAGCAACACTTTTACTATGTTTTTGAAAAAATCTCGTACAACCCGGCCTTTTTATTTTTTGATTATCTTTTTCAAACACTAAAATGAGTGTTTATTAACTTTCGTACGGTTCGATCGTCGAAGAAATCATTCAAAAAAAATTATTCAGTGAATCTGGATCGTGACTCGTTATAGGAAGTAGCACTTTTACTACGTTTTTGTTAAAATCTACTACAATCTGACCTTTTTATTTTTGATTATTTTTCCCCAACCCTAAAATGAGTGTTTATTAAAATACCAAAAATTTAATTTTTCAAAAAAAAGTTTTCAAAAATAAAATAATTACAAAACTTGCATTAAAAAAAAACAGCACTCGATGAAATTTGATGAGCGGCAATTTGTACCGCCTAAATTTTTGACAATTATTGTCTAAGTCAAAGAAAAGGATCGAAACGGTTTACAATTAGGGATACACACCCTCAGCCCCTCAGCCTCACAGTCTCGCCGCTCACTCTCGTAGACACTCTCACGCTCAATTAGGGGAAGCTCTATTATAACTTCAAGTCCTCAATTAGGTTAGATTAGGTTTGATTTGTACTTGTATTTGTTTATGTCTCTCTCTTTGTTCTTCGATTTGTACTTAGATTTGTATATGTCTCTCTCTATGTTCTCCGATTTGTAATTGTATTTGTATATTTCCCTCTCTCTATCTCTCGATTTGTTCTGTCCTCGTCTCTCCATCTCCTACTATGTCTCTCTCAGTATCTCTGTATGTTTAATTTGTACTTGTATTTCCTTTCAACGGTTCGAAAGGATATTGTAGTAGAGTTATCAAAAGCAATTGAAAGTGTTGGTCTTCATATGTGTGTCGCTTCTCTGGTAAGTTCTCATTCCTTCGTGATTAAAATTCTTAATAAAGGCTGATGTATTGATCTGTGGGTTGATTAAATAGGATGGTTATAGTCCAGATACATCGATGATGAAGATTGGTGGAGAGTCCTTTAACACAAGGACCTGGTCTCAATTGATACAGGTTCATCTTTTGCTCCTTGTTAATGGTTTCTTGATCTGTTAATCTATATATTATCTTGGACCTCATTTCTACTTGCCTTGACTAGCTCAATTTTGTGAAGCATTTTCTTGTGGGTGGGTTTGTCAAGCAAATGCAGGTCACTTCTATTCCTTTCCTTTGTTATGTATCAGTTGATGAGTCAGATGTTAGTGGTTCTGAAGGTGAATATGTTTCCTGGGTCTCCTGGTTTTGCAATCTGAAAGGACATGAATTCTTCTGCGAAGTGGATGATAAGTACATTCAAGATGATTTTAACCTTTGTGGGCTAAGCAGTCAAGTTCCATACTACGACTACGCCCTCGACTTAATTTTAGATGTTGAGTCATCCCATGGTAATGTCTATTTGCCATTTCCTTGAGTAAATACTTTTATGTTTATCAGTTTAGTAGCTCGATTACTTGACAGCTTAATCACAATCAGAAAAGGTTTTTCCTTATTTACATTGAATTTTGTTCAAATTGAGTTAATACTCTATGTACCAAGTCTGTATCCTGATTCCTAAGTGCCATGTTTCACAGCTTTGAACCTTTTCCATATATAGCCTACCAAGTCTCATTTCCACTTTCATGTTTGTAGTTTTTTCCTCTGGTTAGTCTTGTTAAAGTGATTCCTACTTTCAAATTTTTTTAAAAGGTTACATTGGGAAATCCTTTTTCAAATTACTTAAAAGGTTACACTGGGAAGTCCTTTTTCAAATTACTAAATAGTGGTTGCTAGTTCTGACTTCTGAATAATGTAGTCCGATAGCTTATGGTTCTGCTTGGAAATCATGTTGCAGCACATAACATATCATATAGCCGTTGTCTTAAAAATAGCTAGACAATTTAGGTTAAAAATTTGTTCCATTTGTCCCAGTCTTGATCTTATTCAGCTTTATAAGTATTTTGCTTGGGTTTGTGGCATTTCTAATTTCTTTTAATATAATTTTTCTGAAGAATTTGGTTTTATTAACATTATAAAAATTCCTTTTGTCATACAAAATCTTTTTGGCAACTGGTCTTTCACAAGGATCTTGAATGTGTTCATTCTCATACTGCAAATGTATATGTTTTATGAACAGTTCATTCTTATGTTTTATATAGGCGATAAGCTTAGTGAAGAACAGAATTCATTCGTTGAATCAGCAGCAAAGATGTTCTATGGTCTTATTCATGCCCGATATATATTGACTAGCAAAGGGATGTCAGCAATGGTAAGTTACTCTATTGTGTTAATTCTTTTCTCACTTATCTGTACAAAATACCATAACGATGTATCATTAAATCTTGATCTGATTATTATTGTTATTAAAAGGTAGTGGTCATTATCGTTTCAAATTTTTTTAACATAAAGTTTGCCTCCGATAAGTTCTTGTCTCTGCCCCCATGAAAGATCTAGATATCCCATGGAGTCATAAGTTCTTGTATGTCCTAAACCATGTGACTGGATTGATCAGATCATTATTATACTAAGAAGTATGTTGTAGGTTGTAACTTGTGTTTCAGATGTGAAAGCATCCGACATCAATTCCAAGTATTTTTGCTGGAGTTGGGGTAAAACATAAAGCATAAAGCTTGAAAATAGTCAAGTTTGGCATGAAGCCAAAGAAAAGAATTCATTTCTTTATCTTCTTATGGAAGTACCCCAAATTGTTCACTCAAAAACATGTTCGGCAGTTAAGATTTCATATCAAGTAATTCTTGTTTTTTTGTCCTTTTACATGTATTTAGTAAACATTTTTTATTCCACGTTAATCACCTGAGCCTCTCAGGATAACAACATTAAAGTTTAGTGTTGTATTTGCAGGTCATAGGTTGGTCAATGTGGTTCTCTGAGTATCTTTTTCTTGAAAGGAGCTGGGCCAAGGATGAAAATATGCTGAAGGTATGTGTGTAAATATAGAGTTGAAATATTTATACCATGTTTGAGTTACAATTTTATGCCTGCTGTTTTCTTTTAATATATTTAACATTTCATTGTAGATTTTATATATGTTCTTCATAACCCATGGGAATTTGTTCGTGCAGTTGGGTTTTCAACGCCTAAGGGATTTTCCACATGCTTTTTGGTTGGCACTATTTGTCGAGGGTACACGCTTTACACAGGCAAAACTTTTAGCTGCTCAGGAGTATTCATTTATGTTGGCTGCTTGTAGGGATGTGAAGCTCGAGCACAAGGTTCTTAAGGAGAAGGTAAAAGAAATCAACTAGAAGGATGCTCAATTCTATGGAAATATGTTTGCCAAACTGAACAAGCTGGAGCCTTTTGACACAGAAGTGAGTATTTGATGGTCATACTCACATTAGTTAGCATAAAAGAAAATAAAAAGTTTCGAAAACCTAGAAATCAGGCTGGAGGCAACCCACCAAGTGGTCTAAAGAATTTTGGCATGGCCTTAGGCAATCCTTTTGTTTTCAACATACTTCGAACAAGTTCCATGATTATTCGGTTCTTCCTCTCGGCCAACCCATTTTGTTGTGGGGTTGAACGAACCGTTAGTTGATGACGAATGTCATGCTTCTTCAAAAAACTTCCAAATTCTTGGG
Source organism: Saposhnikovia divaricata (assembly GCA_036435485.1). Lineage (NCBI taxonomy): Eukaryota > Viridiplantae > Streptophyta > Magnoliopsida > Apiales > Apiaceae > Saposhnikovia > Saposhnikovia divaricata. The sequence goes on from CM071599.1 coordinate 25,703,901, forward strand.
ACATATATTCACCACCACGATCGGATCGTAGTGTCTTTATAGAACGACCACTTTCTTTCTCCACAAATGCTTTAAAATCTTTAAATTTTTCAAATACTTGAGATTTTTCTTTGAGAAAATAAATCCACATCTTGATAAATAAAGTAGAGATCATTCTTGTCATTCTTTCGATTCTCCTTCAAAGTGTTTAATTGTTGTGTTGAGAGGTTTGTTTGATTCTCCGGTTCTTCATATCCATTCTCCACAATATCCCAAAGATCTTGAGAGCCATATAACACCTTCATTTGGATGCTCCATTGGTTGTAATTCTTTCCCGTCAATCGAGGAAGTTGAGGTTGCAACATGTTGTTGGAAACCATCTCTTAACCTTGCTCTTAATACCACTTTGTAGGAATAAAAATGTATAATAAAATGTTGGAGATTAAAGAGAAGAAACTTGTTCTCAATAATCCACACAACTTACTCACACAAAATAGATATAAAAACTTACACTTGTATTTCACTCAAATGATTTGATAATTTTTGATATGATTACAAAGCTTGAAAGATTGTCCTATTTATAGGACTACATGGAACCTCCTAGAACATATCTAGTAAATGCACTTCATTTAATATATAACTCCTCAAGTACATGAACCATCTAAAAATGCTAAAGGTCTTGAACTCAAAAGTCTATTCCAAGTACATTCATGAACATTCTAGATAATAATAATAATAATAATAATAATAATAATAATAATAATAATAATAATAATAATAATAATAATAATAATAATAATAATAAACCAAAGTTTAGATTATAATATTTTAACAATATAATTCATTATATGTATTACACCATGTGTCAAATTTAAATTTCAACGAGGCAAGATACATTATAACTTGAAAAAGAAATGATTGAGCACAATATTCAGATTACCTCAAGGTTTTTTTGAGTTCTTTTCTCTTGTGATTTACGAGGCATGAATCCAAACTTAACATAAAATGTTAACTCGTTGAGTGATCGTAATTTCATATTTGCGTGATAAAAGTGCTGCAATATGGAAGATGAAATTCATATTTAAGAGGAAATTACTAGCTAGTGCATTGTTAAACATTGAAGCCTAAAATAGGCTATGTAAGATGAAACTATCAGAAAATAATCAGCCTTGTCAACTCTATTGTCCGTACTACGCATACGCCTTTCACACTGCCAACCTTTTAACCGGAAGGCAATGGTGAACCATCGTCCGTGGGGAGCACCACGAGTCTCATTTTTGTATTCCAAGAATACCTGCTAGCACAAATGTGTATTCAAGTATTTGAAAGTATTTAACGAAAAGTACTGATATGAGTATAACAACTAATTGAATAAATCATTACTTCATAGTGGTGGTAACTTTTTATAGTATGAAAAAGTGAGGGGATTCATTTACCTGTTCTTTAGAAGAAAGATACTTCGTACAGTCCTCGGGCAGGTTCAATGCAAATTGATCCATTGAAATCTGCTCGGTTTTTCTTGTTGTTGGGAGGGACCTCCTTCTATCACTTGATATTGGTAAATCTTGTGAGTATATTTCAACATTTCAAATGAACTTAATTATAAATTAAACCATTAGATACAAATTGAAAGAAGTAACTAAAAACGTATGATTCAGCTGTACCAGATCAGCCGGGAAGGTAAAACTTTGGAAAGGGTTTGCTGCCATTGATAGGATTTGAGAAGAAAATGTTCAGACAAGATATTAACAGAAAAAATTCATAAGTGGATACACACATATTAAATTAACATAATCATCACCTCATAGGGAACAATAGCCAAGTTATCAGCATGCACTTGATTGTTTGAGGCCATTGTAATGAAAATGGAAGCTTTATATTGGAGATAGAAAACAGCTGACTGTGAACGAGCAAAAAGATTGTAGATGAATGTGAGGAAAACTGTGGATAAAGGCTAGTATATATAGATGAATAAGGGAAGGGTGAAAAAATAGAAAAAACTAGGTTTTCACTAAAACCCGTGAGGAAACAAATCTATCCACCTAAAAAGGAAAGGAATATTCGTTTTAACAAAATGCCTTTATTAAAAATCTCACAAGCGATAAATGTAAAAACATAGTTTTACCTAGTATTTATAAGATGATGGAGATTTGAAATTTAAATAAAGAAATATATCTTTAGATGATAATTGTTTTTTTTTTAATTTTTTTTTGTTGAGAGATTGAGCTAATGGTTAAAAATTACTTATCCAGCAAGGTTAAATGATAGATGTTTTGTGAATGGTCTCAATTTTATGAAAATTATACATATATTTCTATGTTTATCATTAAGTATCCAAAAATATTATTCTTTTTAATCTTCTCTCGAAATTATTTATTCTTGAGTTGAAATTGAGACCAATTTTTTTTTACTTTACACATTGTTTTAACAATTTAATCCTAACATTGATATTATACCCCAATCAAGTAGTTTAATTTTAAATTTTTCTTTCTAAATATTATGAGAATATAACTTTTTCAAAATTTTGGGAAATTCAAGGAGTAAAATACCGTTAGGTTATAGGTAAACTTACAATACAGAAAATTAATAGCGGTATTTACGACAATCACTGAAAACTAAATAAATATTCCCTCGGTCCCTCACATTTATTTACAATTTTTAAAAATTTTAATAAATGATTTATAGAACTATACTCTATATACAAGCGTGCAACCAATAAAAACGGTAAAGAAATTAGAGGAACTAGCAGTAAATACATACACATCTATTTACTCTCCATTTCACCATGCACCTGGGCTACAAGAGATGTTTATAAGAACCCAATAGCAGTAATTGCATACATTCACCATGCAATTGGGCTACAAGAGATGTTTATAAGAACCCCATAGCCGAAAATCATGTACAATCCAATCCGCGCGTGCAACCAATAAAAAACTATAAAGAAATTAGAGGAACAAGCAGTAATTACATACATCTTTTAACTCCTCATTTCACCATGCACTTGGGCTACAAGAGATGTTTATAAAAACCCAATAGCCGAAAATCCGGTACAATCCAATCTGAAAAGAAGCGCGAAAGGCCCATATCTGTCCTGGCCTACGAGTACTATACGGGCCTTCAATTCTTTTTTAATAAAATTTGGCACGGCCTTAAGCCCGCATAAAAGCCCTAATTGTATATATAGCTGAATAAGGGAAGGGTGAAAAAATAGAAAAACTAGGTTTTCACTAAAACGCTTGAGGAAACAAATATATCCACCTAAAAAGGAAAGAAATATTTGTTTTTAACAAAATTCCTTTATTAAAAATCACACAAGAGATAAATGTAAAAACATAGTTTTACCTAGTATTTATATGATGATGGAGATTTGAAATTTAAATGAAGAAATATATCTTTAGATGGTAATTGTTTTTTTTTTAATTGTTTTTTTGTTGAGAGATTGAGCTAATGGTTAAAAATTACTTATCCAACAAGGTTAAATGATAGATGTTTTGTGAATGGTCTCAATTTTATGAAAATTATACATATATTTCTTTGTTTATCATTAAGTATCCAAAAATATGATTCTTTTTAATCTTCTCTCAAAATGATTTATTTTTGAGTTGCAATTGAGAACTTTTTTTTTACTTTACACATTGTTTTAACAATTTAATCCTAACATTGATATTATACCCTAATTAAGTAGTTTCATTTTAAATTTTTCTTTCTAAATTTTATGAGAATATAACTTTTTCAAAATATTGGGAAATTCAAGGACTAAAATACCTTTAGGTTCTAGGTAAACATTACAATACAGAAAATTAATAGTGGAATTTACGACAATCACTGAAAACTAAATGCTTATTCCCTCGGTCCCTCTCATTTATTTACAATTTTTTAAAATTTTAAAATGATTTATGGAACTATACTCTACATACACGCGTGCAACCAATAAAAAACGGTAAAGAAATTAGAGGAACTAGCAGTAATTACATACACATTTTTTAAATCTCCATTTCACCATGCACTTGGGCTACAAGAGATGTTTATAAGAACCCAATAGCCAAAAATCCTGTACAATCCAATCGGCGTGTGCAACCAATAAAAAATGGTAAAGAAATTAGAGGAACAAGCAGTAATTACATATATCTTTTAACTCCTCATTTCACCATGCATTTGGGCTACAAGTGATGTTTATAAGAACCCAATAGACGAAAATCTGGTACAATCCAATCCGAAAAGAAGCCCGAAAGGCCCATATCCGTCCTGGCCTACGCGCATTATACGGGCCTTCAATTCTTTTTTAATAAAATTTGGCACGGCCTTAAGCCCGCATAAAATCCCGAATTGTAAAAATACCAAATTTTTAAAACCCCAGTTCGGCCCGAATAAAAGCCCGCATACAATTTCAATTTTTAGTATATAAAATCCATATATATATATATATATATATAAGTATAATAAAAGAGTTCAAAAATATTAATATTTTAATTATAAAAACACAATTTGGCCCGATCTCGACCAATGTGCGCGCTTAAAAGAGCAAGCCCAAACTAACACGATTCTAAAAAAATTGGGTTATTAAAACCAAGATAAAGCCCAACCTACCGGAATTTTTGTGCACCTTGGAATCTTTGTACACCTGTGATAGCCATCCCATGATAGTTAGTTAGTCACCTTCACATCCACCACACCAACTATATATGGCTACAACGCCACCAAAATCAGAGGAAAATTGTTGTAATTTAGACTATTGCTACCGCAACGAAATTTCCAAAATCAATTTGAATTCATCAAAAAAATTATTTTAAATGAAACATGAGACATTATATTTTCATGATTAAATGATTTATTGTATTAGTATGTTTTATAAAAAAGCAAATTAATTATTTAAAGCAGGTTGTACTAGTATAGTTTTTTTTTTGGGTCGTCACTTTCTAGTCCCACCATTTTTTTACCGGACCCATTTAATAAAGACCTAACCCATGTAGAGTATATATGGTGGAGTTCATGGGTGATGTGTGTCCAATTTTGACCGCTTTATGTTGGATTCTCTGGAGCAATTGTGTTAAGACCCTGGATTAATAAATATCGTTTTTGATTGATGTAACAACATTCTCTCAATAATATTACCAAGCCCTTTATCCACCTCTTTGTACTCACAAATATATTTTAAGATTCTAGAAAATTTTTGAATCATTATTTATGGATCTAATAAAATTTGATAAAAAATTGGAGTGGTCTAAATAAAACACTAATTTTCTGACATATAAAATAAAGGAAAATTCAAAATTCAAAAAAGAATGTGGAATTTTTTTGTGGAATCATTTTTTATAAATTTAAATTCATGTTGGAGATTGGAATTAATATTACTAAGACAATAACGAACATACTACATATGCATATCTACAAATGAAGATTAATGGGATGCCTTCCAAGAATAAAAGTTTGTAAACTAGGTCAACTCATAGAACATTTTATTTCACATTGTAAAGTACAACTAAAATACATAGTCAAAGAGTGTTTTCACTGTACTACTAATCCCCCCCGCCCCCCACAGCTTCAGTCCTTTCCACTTCATCCACTCTATAAGCTCCCATGGGATTGTCTGCATATATATTTACATTTGTTAAGTCACAAGGCACGCTGAATAATGTGCCCATGTGTGAATAACATGAGATCTTTAAGATAATTGATAAGCAATTACACAAACACATGTAGGTAAGAAATGGGATGTACCATCTAGCCGGTTCTTAGTCCAAAGCAGCTGCAGTTTTATTTGCTGGTTCACCTGGACTATAATGTTTTTATTCAGATTGAATTTGTTTATGAGCTCTTCTTCTTTACGGTCCAGGTAAGAGCGACTTCTGCTTGTGCTCTGTCATGCCTCCTGCACATGTAAGGGAGGAGTTCAATATCCAAATAAATAGATTTTTATAGGTTTAACTAATTATTAACACACAATAAGATGATACTTTTGGTATAACTGAACATGCAAACCCTATTTATATAATTCATTATATGTATTACACCATGTGTCAAATTTAAATTTCAACGAGGCAAGATACATTATAACCGGGAAAAAAAAATGATTGAGCACAATATTCAGATTACCTTAAGGTTTTTTTGAGTTCTTTTCTCTTGTGATTTACGAGGCATGAATCCAAACTTAACATAAAATGTTAACTCCTTGAGTGATCGTAATTTTATATTCGCGTGATAAAAGTGCTGCAATATGGAAGATGAAATTCATATTTAAGAGGAAATTACTAGTGCATTGATAAACATTGAAGCCTAAAATAGGCTATGTAAGATGAAACTGTTGGGTTTTAATCTAAACTAATGGGCCTTGTCTAGTTGTTGGGCTTATGCTTAAGTTTTATGTTTATGTTAAATGCTGAGAATAAATTAGAATGTTGTGTAAGGCCCGTATTAGAGGCATTATTAGACTAGGTCTTTGTTTCTGTTACGTAGAATTTGGTCTTGATAATTAAGCTTCGGTGGGATTAGTGGAGTAGTATTAGGAAGTTGGTTGGTTAGTTATAGTTATCACTCTTTTGGTTTAGCTATTTATATATCTGTATGCACGTAGTTTTATTTATCAAGATGCTACACCAGTTCTTGGTTTTTCCCTGTGTTATATCAGCTGTCTCTACATTACTATGTATGTGAAATAAAGCCCAGGCCCAGTTTGCAAAACATACAGACTTGTGCTGGTGTTTAAGAATATCAGTTTCAGTTTCTACACTTGGTATCAAAGCTTCCAGGTGGTGTATGCCTAAATACCAACCCAAACACATAAACAAAACTATGGAGATAACCAAGACAAAAGAAGGTTCTGTGGGTTTAAGCTATCCAATGCTATCGAAAAGTAACTATACAACTTGGTCCCTGAAAATGAAAGTGTTCATGAAGGCGCAAGGAGTTTGGGGTGCGACCGAAGGAGACCCAAAGACTGTCGTTGATGAGAGGACGGTACAGATAGGCCTTGCAGCAATATATCAAGGCATGCCAGAAGAAGTATTGCTGACCATTGCTGAGAAAGAAACCGCAAAGGAAGCTTGGGAAGCCATTAAAACGACGTGTGTGGGAGCAGACCGAGTGAAGGAGGCAAAGGTTCAAACGTTAAAGGGAGAGTTTGAGTCTCTTACCATGAAGGAGACAGATAAAATCGATGATTTTTGTATGAAGCTGAGCGGGATAGCAACCAATATACGGGTTCTTGGAGAAGTGATGGACGAGTCAAGCGTTGTGAGGAAGATCCTACGTGCAGTCCCTGATAAATTTCTCCAGATAGCTTCAAATATCGAGCAATTTGGAGATATGAAAGCTATGACGGTTGAAGAGGTAGTGGGTCGACTTAAGGCTCATGAAGAAAGAATGAAAGGTAGGTGTGAGAGCGGAGGAGAACAACTCCTTGTGACTCAGAAATGGAAGGCAAGAGCCCAAGGAGGAGCATATGGCAGAAATGGTGGACGTGATAAGAGTAAAATTAAGTGCTATAATTGCAACATCTTTGGACACTACGCCTCAGAATGTAATAAACCACCACGAGACACGGAACAAAGACAAGAAGTGAACTTTGCACAGATCATCGATGATGAACCAGCATTGCTATGAATAGGACAGCCAGATGGGCAAAGCCAGATGGGCAAAGAATATGTGCCAAACGGGCAAAATAAGTATTGCCAGACGGGCAAAGCAGTGTTCAGTCAAACGGACAAACAAAAGCCATATGGGCTTGTGAAGAAAAGCCAAACGGGCTCGGTTGAAAGCCATACGGGCTGTTGAAGAAGATGACAGATGGGCAAGGAAGATAAGTTTAGATTAAAGGGGTGATTGTTGGGTTTTAATCTAAACTAATGGGCCTTGTCTAGTTGTTGGGCTTATGCTTAAGTTTTATGTTTATGTTAAATGCTGAGAATAAATTAGAATGTTGCTGTCAGGCCCGTATTAGAGGCATTATTAGACTAGGTCTTTGTTTCTGTTACGTAGAATTAGGTCTTGATGATTAAGCTTCCGTGGGATTAGTGGAGTAGTATTAGGAAGTTGGTTGTTTAGTTATAGTTATCACTCTGGTGGTTTAGTTTTTTATATATCTGTATGCACGTAGTTTTATTTATCAAGAATATCAGTTTTAGTTTCTACAGAAACTATCAGAAAAGAAAAGAATATTATGTAATCAACCTTGTCAACTCTATTGTCTGTACTACGCATACGCCTTTCACATTGCCAACCTTTTAACCGAAAAGAAATGGTGAACCATCGTCCGTGGGGAGCACCACGAGTCTCATTTTTGTATTCCAAGAATACCTGCTAGCACAAATGTGTATTCAAGTATTTAAAAATATTTAACGAAAAGTACTGATATGAGTATACCAACTAATTGAATAAATCATTTCTTCACCTTCACAGTGGTGGTAACTTTTTATAGTATGAAAAAGTGAGGGGATTCATTTACATGTTCCTTAGAAGAAAGATACTTCATACAGGTCTCGGGCAGGTTCAATGCAAATTGATCCATTGAAATCTGCTCGGTTTTTCTTGGTGTTGGTAGGGACCTCCTTCTATCACTTGATATTGGTAAATCCTGTGAGTATATTTCAACATTTCAAATGAAATTAATTATAAATTAAAACATTAGATACAAATTGAAAGATGTAACTAAAACCGTGTGATTCAGATGTACCAGATCAGCCGGGAAGGCAAAGGATATAGGCTCCGACGCCAATACAACTTTGGAAAGGGTTTGCTGCTAGTGATAGGGTTTGAGAAGAAAATTTTAATATTTGTTGAAAATAAACAAATAACTGAATCATAATAACAAGAACAATAATGAAATAAGCAAGAGGAAAACTGATATGTACAAGAGCCAAATACTCTAAAGACTACATTGTATTATGCTTCTGGCTTAATGATCCACTTAATGAAAATGATTACATTGTTTAAATAGAAAAAACTAAACATTACAAACTAAGGATAAGAACGATGATTTGATATCATCTTATCTCTTATCTTATTCTTATCTTACGATTGATCAAATCATGTTGACATATCAACACTTTATTTCCATAATCGAACTTGTTTCCTGATTTTCCTCCACGTTAATCTACAAGTTTAAATTAATTTTTCAACAATCTCTCCCTTAATCTAAACTTGTCTCGTGCAATCCTTCTAGCTCGTATTGCTTTTAAACTGAGCCCGTATGGCTGATTCGACTGAGCCCATATGGCTAATCCGACTGAGCCCGTATGGCTATTAAACTTCTCTACCCATCTGGCACATCAACTTGTTTTCCCGTCTGGCACTTTTCGTTTTTACCCATCTGGCAATCAACTTTGCCCATCTGGCAATCAGCCCGTATAGCTTTCGTCTTGTCCTTCTGACACTACTAACTTGTTTTCTGCCTTCAGTAAGCTTCTCCTGCTTTGCCTCGTCTTTCTCGGCAGTCCTATACTACACATGCATCCCATACTACACATGCAGCTTTGCCACCATCCTTCTGCGACGTCTACCTGAAACTACCTCCTTCCATCAATCTGCACACCATCTGCTGCAACAAAAAAAACCAGTTCCTCTTCTTCAGTAACAAAATCATTTTTCTTCCTGCTCCTCTTGCTGAGGAATCCGCCTGTGGCCTTCTCAGCTCTTGAAGCTTCTTGTTTGAAATCATTTGTTACATCCCAAGGAACGCCCGCTTTGATACCATGTTGAAATTAAACAAATAACTGAATCATAATAACAAGAACAATAATGAAATAAGCAAGAGGAAAACTGATATGTACAAGACCCAAATACTCTAAAGACTACATTGTATTATGCTTCTGGCTTAATGATCCACTTAATGAAAATGATTACATTGTTTAAATAGAAAAAAACAAAACATTACAAACTAAGGATAAGAACGATGATTTGATATCATCTTATCTCTTATCTTATTCTTATCTTACGATTGACCAAATCATGTTGACATATCAACACTTTATTTCCATAATCGAACTTGTTTCCTGATTTTCCTCCACGTTAATCTACAAGTTTAAATTAATTTTCCAACAATATTAACAGAAAAAATTCATAAGTGGATACACTCATATTAAATTAACATAATCATCACCTCATAGGGAACAATAGCCAAGTTATCAGCATGCACTTGATTGTTTGAGGCCATTGTAATGAAAATGGAAGCTTTATATTGGAGATAGAAAGCAGCTGACTGTGAAGGAGCAAAAAGATTGTAGATGAATGCGAGGAAAAACGCACTACGCCATAGATTGCTTATAGAACCCCCAAACTTTGTTACCATAGACCCCTGTTTGAAGTTGCTATAGGCCAAAATCGGACTATGGTAACACCTCAGCCGTGTTAGGTTCTCAGCAGTAACTACAGGTATCAAAGGTAACGTGAAAAACAACCTATAGTAACATGGCAAATGCAGTTACTAAAGACCTCTTTAGCAACATCTTAAACACTCTACAGCAACATAGTTTCTGTGTTACAATAGATGGTACAATTTTGCACAATGCTTCGGTGGGGCCCGCATGTAGGGCCCACATGTGGGCCCCACATATGGATCCATACGTGGGGCCCACATGTGGAACCCACATGTGGGCCCTACATGCGGGCCCCACCGAAGCATTGTGCAAAATTGTACCATCTAGGTGGGGTCCACAATCTATTGTAACACCCTCTTTTACTAATTGTAACACATTGAGTGTTACTGTTACATAATTAAAATCATTTATAACTAATTTTAATAACAAAAAAATTATGACATTTAAATATTACATTTTCAAGTAAAAGAAATCAAGAACCAAATTAATAACATTTCAATAACATCATCCAACATCATTTCAATAACATCATCTAGTACAAAACCAACCAAATCATCCAAAAATATTTATCAACACTAGCTAATGAACAAAACTTAAAACGTACAAGTACTAGAGCTAATAACATGGTAAATTTCAAATGACAACCGGTGTCCACATCCATATGACTTGCTAGAGCTGCTCCAACTATTGGACTATATCCAGAAACTATGTTCAGAACACCATGAGGGAGACCAGCCTGTTACAAGTGTATGCATTAGAATGAAACCAAAAAAGACCGTTTCTAAAATTTACTTGAGATTGTCTTTTGAGTTTTGACATTATATCTAACAACTAAATTACTTAACTAAAGAAAGAACAACAGTCAAAGTTCTATTGGAAAGCTCCGTAAAAGAACCAGTAGCAGCATAGTCAACTGCTTTGACATAGACACTAATATATCCAAGTTCCAACTTCCATAATTAGTTAATAATCTGGGCATTACTAATGCAGTTCTTTACATTTATGCATTTTCCTTCAATAATAAACTGAGTATGCTTCCTCCAATTTATCGAATATAAAAAATCCATCATATTGAAAGGCTAGTAATAAGTCTTCAGGATAAGTATTTCAAACACATCATTACCCTAACATTCTAGATATGATATAAAGAGTTAAAAGAGAGATTGGGAAAGCCTAAGGTAAAAGTCTCTCCACATAATAAATGAAAAAACAGAAAAAATAAAAAAAATTGCGGAATTACCTCATGAAACAATTTTGCTACATAAAGAGCAGTCAATGGTGTTTGCTCTGAGATTTTAGGACAATAGTATTACCACGAGAATCCCTAACTGTAGTAAAAATCCTACAATGAAAGCAATCAGCAATTTAGTATTAGCTAATTTACAAAGTATTTATTAATTTGTATTTAAAGCTCAGATCCATAGAGGTTAGGAAAAAAAATTTCAACCCCATAAAATGTACTATTTCTATAATTGTAAATGGAAGCAATGAAAATTATAATAATTTAAAATATCATACAGCGACCATTGTCTAACATGATGTCTAACATGATGTCTAATAGACTAATACTGGGCAGTAAACCCACATCGCAACAAACCATCTGGTACAATTATTAAATAACAAAAAATAAAATAGAAGTAGGCTACCTGTAAAAATTGACACCAATGATCAACAAATGGCCATTGTTTTTCTGCAAAAAGCAACTGCCACATCCCAATATTATGAGGACATGACTATCTGTGATGTAACACATACACGTACTTCTCGTTTGAATTTCAAGAACACGAGCTTTGAATCTGAAAAACTGAGCCACCTGAATTGTGAAAGAAAATGGACTAACAGAGGATGCAGTGGCTGGAAGTGTGGTAGAACCAACTACCGCAAAATTGCATCATTTCTTGAAACTCGGCACACCTATAGCGTCCAGGTAGGCATTCAAAAACGGCATATCCATGGCATCCACTGACGCAAATTATCCCATATGATCAGAGTTCGAATATATCATGTAATTGCAACATGGCACTCTATGTCATACCATGGAAACTGAGGAGAATAACTCACATTAAAGCAGAGGAGAGACCATGAAATTTATAGCACTATATAGTATACCATCAAAGTCACAATCAAAGATGTGTATTGGAAAGTGTTGTACTCTTGAATTACTTAAGAAGTCTATAATCAAGCGGCCGTTGCAGAACCTCCCACAAGGGTTCTTGAAGTAAGTCTGTCCATTTGGAGGTTCAAGCTGTTCGCCAACGCCAGCGATAAGGCCTCCTGTATCTGAATTTGAATCCCCGAAGATATATCACGAAAAGAGTAAAAAGGTTTCTTGAAAGAAGCATGCTTTTATAATCAAAATTTTAATATATCTTAAAATCAGGCATCACAAAAACAAATGAACAAGAGCACAGAACTTGTCAATGCAACTGTCACGTTTAAAACTGTCACACATTTAACCTGTTCACTGTGAAAATTTTCTGGTACAGAAACTCCTTCTCATACACAAACACAATTGGATTTAGGCTAAACACTGGTGTCTAGCATCCCAACTAGTCACTAACACTACATTCAACCGAATCTGTGGTTGCACTCAGATCCGTTGGTCTTAATTAATGCATTCTCAATCCTTGATTAGACGTCATTGTGATTTAAAATAATCTGAATAACAACAATATAGCACAATCAACATAACAAATATCAGAAGATAATAGTAGAGGAGCTACATGCCTTTCTAATTTTCTAGATTTCTAGATAGGTGGTCAGCTTGCTGTTTTTTTAATAATGATAAGACATTAATAGAGCACAAACAACGATGTGTTACACAAGCACCACACCCGTAGACAATTATAATCTAAAGCAGACAAACCTAAAGAACTGATTTCAAATCAGTCATCTTACCAGCCATATGACGACTCCTATGTTAATACAACATATGTCACATAATAAGCTGAAAGTGATTCTTTTCCAACGATATGAATATATAATTTTATAATTTACTTGGGAGAAGAGGCATAGAAGAGACACATTCGACTCATAAGAAGAGGATTCAGAATCAATCTTTAAATCATAAAGTTTAGGACCTGTGTAACAGCATTCAATACCTGCATATAAAAATATTATCACTATTCCATATTACATGTATAATAGATTTGCATACCAGCTTCCTCCTATTCATCTGCCAATGCTGAAGCTGCTCTTGCGGGCTTCTCCATTTACTTCCGTTAACTGTATTAGGAATAGAGCAATCAATATCCATTGGCTCTCCTAAAGCTTCATCATCCATAGGTTCATTCTCATTCAGTGTGGATAAAGCTCTACACTCCAGAGGCTTAGAAAGACCAAAATCTGAGAGTTTCATGTGCCCATTCTTGTCAAGAAGAAGGTTATCTGGTTTGATATCCCTGGAGATAATTAAATGCAGGTAAAACTTTGAGCTATGTAAAACTTTGACACTTTTCAAACAAGAAATTAAGTGATATTATTGTGAAAATGGTGAGGGACTCGTCATAACAGGATTAATCCGTTCTTTATTTAGCTCACCTCTCCCTTTTTCACCATTTCACTCTTCTTCATTTTCTTCATTGGTATCACTTTCTAAGATAATTAGAAAGTAATGTGAAACAATAACATCACGAGTGAGATACTTACTCAAGTTTCAGATTATGAATATAAAAATATATGTATATTCAACTACAACTACATAAGAATCGCGTCGACCAGGATATAAAATTAAATGTGTTTTTTTTGTAACTCTCTATTTCAGTTTTCTCCTATACAACATTACATACCCTAACAAAGCTCATTAGCTTTAGTCCAAAATTGGTAACCCTGACAAAGCTCAACTAACACTATAAAACCTAACAATGTGTGTGTATCACCAATAGTATTAGTTCTATTTAGAAGCAGCAGAACAGCAAAATCACATTAAAATGTACATAAAAACAATCAAGTGATTAATATATGCCTTCGATAGCTTTCCCTAACAGTTTCATGGAGAACTGGAGAGCCATTTCATGCCTCAAGTTATATACATTCAAGCTAACCTTACTTCCGTCTTCAAAAAACCAGGTAGAACAAGTGAAATTATAGAGGGTTCGGAAAGACAAACAATGAGTAATTATTAATAATTTTTATCTTACCTCGACCGTTCCGAAATTCCAAAATAGGGAACATCTGGGATAGCCTGGCACAAGTTGAGTAACTTGAGTTACATTAGATAAGAAATTTGGAAATGCTAAAATACTACTCAAACAATTAATAACTTAGTGTCTGCCATCATCAACACAAAATGGTAAGTAGATGAGATAAAAAGGTTTTGTATTAATACTATTACTACTCGATGAAACCTTAACAGAATTAGTTAGGTATCTAATAAAATTCAATAGTCTGTTCATACCAAGTGTCCTCAGCACAAACATTTTGCGAAGGAAGACCATGATCCCCAGGTAATAGTCGAATTGACAAATCGAGCATTGAGCTGATCGCAGAACCGGAGCCAAGCACATGTGCTAACGCCACCTAAAGAGATACAAAGAGACCGAAAGAGGGAGAGAGTGGGCGAGAGATAGAGGTCAAATTGAACATATAAAGTATACACAAATCGAAGCATATAAAGAAAGATTTATACCTTAATTGAACAAAGCTTGAACCCTAATTGAAATCTTCAATCAAACTTCAGTTGACCCAGCTTGAATCCTAATTGAATCGTGGAACCAAGTTTCGATTGATCCTGCTCAAATCCAAATTAAACCGTAATTGACCCAGTGAGAGAGAAGTGAGGGCGAGAGAAATGAAAGAGAGGTATGAGAAATGAAAGTTTAACTTGGTTTTCCCCAATTCTGAATTTTTGTTTGCCCGCTCTGTGTTTTTGTTTGCCCGCTATTTGTTTTTGTTTGCCGCTCAGGCCTCAGCACTCCTAATCAGTGTACTTTTCTTTTTTATTTTTTTTAAATATTATAAATTTATTCTAATTTATTGATATTAAAATATAATTGTTAAATCTATTATTTTCAATATTTTGTAATAATTCACAATTTATATAAAATTTGTTTTTTTTAATGAATTTAGTTAAAATTTAATATTTTCATTATTTTCTTGATATGATTTTTTTGGATATTGCTTTATTTTAAAATCTTTTTATTCGAAATTTATAAACAAAATTAATATATATGAAAAATCAATAATTTAATTATTTGATGGAATATTACTTTTTAAAATGATTACTTCAACGATTTTCTAAAATTTAATTATTTTTAAAGTCAAATAATTATTAAATTATTAATTTTAAATAAAATAAAAATTTTGTTCATGAATACTCTATGGTAACACAGCTCATAAATACTCTATGGTAACACAGCTCATGGTGTTACCCAATGTAAGACCTTTTATACCTATAGTAACATACTTCTATGGATTTGGTAACACAAAAATCAAAAGGTTGCAGTAGCTCAAAAATTCCATACCTATGGTAACACCCAAGATGGTAACACCCATGCCAAAAGGCCCATGCCAAAAGGTTGAGATAGGCCATCTATGGCGTAGTGAACGGTGGATAAAGGCTAGTATATATAGCTGAATAAGGGAAGGATGAAAAAATAGAAAAAAATAGGTTTTCACTAAAACGCGTGAGGAAACAATTATACAAATATATCCAGCATGAGGAAACAAATATATCCACCTAAAAAGGAAAGAAATATTTATTTTTAACAAAATGCCTTTATTAAAAATCTCACAAGAGATAAATGTAAAAACATAGTTTTACCTAGTATTTATATGATGATGGAGATTTGAAATTTAAATGAAGAAATATATCTTTAGATGGTAATTGTTTTTTTTTAATTGTTTTTTTGTTGAGAGATTGAGCTAATGGTTAAAAATTACTGATCCAACAAGGTTAAGAGGGTGTTTGTCAACAACTTATTGCTTATCCACAAGGCTTTAAGTCCATTTAGGTGTTTTGGGTATTAGCTTATTTGGTGAGCTTAAAGCCATTCCAAGCCCATAAGGAAAAAGCTCAGCGGAGGTACTTCTAGCTTATTGCTTCTCACTTATGTATGTAGCACAAACCGGAAAAAATACCAAATTAAAAATACGCCCAGAAAAATTAAATTCTATACATAAACACAAACCAAATTCTAAACGGACGATCCAAAACCAAGAATTCCGACGAATAAAAAATATGCCCAGAAAAATATATATATTGAACCATATACAACGATCTATGCATATATGAAATCAAAAACAACAAACAACCCACCGAAATTCAATATTGAAATTTGTCGAAAAATAAAATTTACCGAAACTCGGTTTCGATGGCATAAGGATCTAGAGGAGGAAGAGAGAAAGAGTTTGACTATTTATACGCTCGATTCGGGTTCCAGAAACATGAAGAACGAAGCTTTGATTGTGAATAAGATGAGAGAAAGAGACACTAAAGAGAGAGAGAGATGAGGGGGACGGGGAAAAGAAAACCGGGGGTGGGTGTCAGCATGGGGGTGTTGGGTAGATTAGGATAAAAAAAGTAAAAGTTAGTATATATTATTTAAAGTTTTTATGATTTTTATGAATTTTTTTTTGAAATTTTAATAAAAATTTACGATTTTTAATGTTTTTATGAATTATAAAAATTATTTTTTATAAATGTTTTATTATTTTTTACCTTAATTTTAGTTCATTTTAAATAAAATTTGAAATTATTTTTGAAGTCAAAAGTTACTTTAAGTCACAATTTACCAAACACACATTAATTAACTTTAAGTAAAATTATCCAAACACACATATTCAACTTAAAGCAAAAAAATTTACTTTTGACTTATGAAAATTATACATATATTTCTATGTTTATCAATAAGTATCCAAAAATATGATTCTTTTTAATCTTCTCTCAAAATGATTTATTCTTGAGTTGCAATTGAGAACATTTTTTTTTTACTTTACACATTGTTTTAACAATTTAATCCTAACATTGATATTATACCCTAATTAAGTGCTTTCATTTTAAATTTTTCTTTCTAAATTTTATGAGAATATAACTTTTTCAAAATATTGGGAAATTCAAGGACTAAAATACCTTTAGGTTCTAGGTAAACTTACAATACAGAAAATTAGTAGTGGTATTTACGACAATCACTGAAAACTAAGTACATATTCCCTCGGTACCTCTCATTTATTTACAATTTTTAAAAATTTTAATAAATGATTTATAGAACTATACTCTATATACACGCGTGCAATCAATAAAAAACGGTAAAGAAATTAGAGGAACCAGCAGTAATTACATACACATCTTTTAACTCTCCATTTCACCATGCACCTGGGCTACAAGAGATGTTTATAAGAACCCAATAGCAGTAATCCGTCATGGCCTACGAGCATTATACGGGCCTTCAATTCTTTTTTAATAAAATTTGGCACAGCCTTAAGCCCGCATAAAATCCCGAATTGTAAAAAGACCAGATTTTTAAAACCCTAGTTCGGCCCGAATAAAAGCCCTTATAAAATTTCGATTTTTAATATATAAAATCCATATATATATATAAGTATAATATTTTTAAAAGAGTTCAAAAATATTATTATTTTAATTAAAAAAACACAATTTGGCCAGATCTCAACCAATGTGCGCGCTTAAAAGAGCATGCCCAAGCTAACACGATTCTAAAAAAATTGGTGGTTTTAAAACCAAGATAAAGCCCAGCCAACGGGAATTTTTGTGCACCTGGGAATCTTTGTACACCTGTGATAGCCATCCCATGATAGTTAGTTAATCACCTTCACATCCACCACACCAACTAGATATGGCTACAACGCCACCAAAATCAGAGGCAAATTGTTGTAATTTAGACTATTTCTACAGCAACGAAATTTCCAAATCATTTTGAATTCATCAAAAAAATTATTTTAAATGAAACATGAGACAGTATATTTTCATGATTAAATGATTTATTGTATTAGTATGTTTTATAAAAAAGCAAATTAATTATTTAAAGCAATTTGTACGAGTAGGATTTGTTAAAATGATTGACCGTGTAGTTTTTTTTTTTTGGGTCGTCACTTTCTAGTCCCACCCGTTAACCCGACCCATTTAATAAAGCCCTAACCCATTTAGATTATATATGGTGGAGTTCATGGGTGATGTGTGTCCAATTTTGACCGCTTTATGTTGGACTCTTTGGAGCAATTGTGTTAAGACCCTGGATATATATATATGTGATTAATTTTACATTAGATTCACCAATTTTCTATTTTTGAGATTTTTACATTCGATTCACTAATTTAGGAGTACTGGTCAAATCGATAGTTGACTACCACTTTTACCATCGAAATAAACTTATTATTTTTTAAAACCTTGGGAATATCAATAAATTAGACATATATTGACATATGTGTGGTTGTATCGTCGATAAGTATTTTTTAAAAAATAGAAACAACAATCCGGGACAAAGCACTAGTTAGCAGTACTGGTCAAATCAATAGTTGACTACCACTTTTACCATCCAAATAAACTTATTATTTTTTAAAAACATGGAAATATCACTAAATTAGACATATATTGACATATGTGCGGTTGGATCGTCGATAAGTATTTTTTAAAAAATAGAAACAACAATCCGGGACAAAGCACAAGTTAGCAGTACTGGTCAAATCGATAGTTGACTACCACTTTTACCATCCAAATTAATTTTAATTTTTTGCAAATTTGGGAATATCACTAACTTAGATATATATTGACATCCATATGGTTGGATCTTCGAGAAGTATTTTTTAAAAAATAATAACAACAATCCGTGACAAAGCAGTAGTTACAAGTACTAGTTAGAATAGTAGTGATCTACTAAGATCCCCAACCAAATTAATTTTTTATTTTTTGAAAATTTGGGAATATCACTAACTTAGATATATCTTGACATCAGTACCGTTGGATCTTCGAGAAGTATTTTTTAAAAAATAATAACAACAATCCGTGACAAAGCACTAGTTACAAGTACTAGTTAGAATAGTAGTGACCTACTAAGTTCCCCAACCAAATTAATTTTTTATTTTTCAAAAATTTGGAAATATCACTAACTTAGATATATCTTGACATCCGTATGGTTGGATCTTCGAGAAGTATTTTTTTAAAAAAATAACAACAATCCGTGACAAAGCACTAATTACAAGTACTAGTTAGAATAGTAGTGATCTACTAAGATCCCCAACCAAATTAATTTTTTATTTTTTGAAAATTTGGGAATATCACTAACTTAGATATATCTTGACATCCGTACAGTTGCATCTTCGAGAAGTATTTTTTAAAAAATAATAACAACAATCGTGACAAAGAACTTGTTACAAGTACTAGTTAGAATGGTAGTGATCTGCTAAGATCCCCAACCAAATTAATTTTTTATTTTTCGAAAATTTGGGAATATCACTAACTTTGATATATCTTGACATCCGTACGGTTGGATAGTCGATAAGTATTTTTTAAAAATAGAAACAGTAATCCGTGACAAAGCACTAGTTACAAGTACTAGTTAGAATAGTAGTGATCTGCTAAGATCCCCAATAAAATTAATTTTAATTTTTTGAAAATTTTGGAATATCACTAACTTAGATATATATTAACATCCGTACGGTTGAATCTTCGAGAAGTTTTTTTTTAAAAATAATAACAACAATCCGTGACAAAGCACTAGTTACAAGTACTTGTTAGAATAGTAGTGATCTACTAAGATCCCCAACCAAATTAATTTTTTATTTTTTGAAAATTTGGGAATATCACTAACTTAGATATATCTTAACATCCGTATGGTTGGATCTTCGAGAAGTATTTTTTAAACTATAATAACAACAATCCGTGACAAAGCACTAGTTACAAGTACTAGTTAGAATAGTAGTGATCTACTAAGATCCCCAACAAAATTAATTTTTATTTTTTGAAAATTTGGGAATATCACTAACTTAGATATATCTTGACATCCGTTCGGTTGGATCTTCGAGAAGTATTTTTTAAAAAATAATAACAACAATCCGTGACAAAACACTAGTTACAAGTACTAGTTAGAATAGTAGTGATCTACTGAGATCCCCAACCAAATTAATTTTTTATTTTTTGAAAATTTGGAAATATCATTAACTTAGATATGTCTTGACATCCGTACGGTTGGATCTTCGAGAAGTATTTTTTAAAAAATAATAACAACAATCCGTGACAAAGCACTGGTTACAAGTACTAGTTAGAATAGTAGTGATCTACTAAGATCCCTAACCAAATTAATTTTTTATTTTTTGAAAATTTGGAAATATCACTAACTTAGATATATCTTGACATCCGTATGGTTGGATCTTTGAGAAGTAATTTTAAAAAAAAATAACAACAATCCGTGACAAAGCACTAATTACAAGTACTAGTTAGAATAGTAGTGATCTACTAAGATCCCCAACCAAATTAATTTTTTATTTTTTGAAAATTTGGGAATATCACTAACTTAGATATATCTTAACATCCGTACAGTTGCATCTTCGAGAAGTATTTTTTAAAAAATAATAAAAACAATCCGTGATAAAGCACTTGTTACAAGTACTAGTTGGAATAGTAGTGATCTGCTAAGATCCCCAACCAAATTAATTTTTTATTTTTTGAAAATTTGGGAATATCACTAACTTTGATATATCTTGACATCCGTACGGTTGGATCGTCGATAAGTATTTTTTGAAAATAGAAGCAGTAATCCGTGACAAAGTACTAGTTACAAGTACTAGTTAGAATAGTAGTGATCTACAAAGATCCCCAATAAAATTAATTTTAATTTTTTGAAAATTTTGGAATATCACTAACTTAGATATATATTGACATCCGTACGGTTAAATCTTCGAGAAGTTTTTTTTAAAAAATAATAACAACAATCCGTGACAAAGCACTAGTTACAAGTACTAGTTAGAATAGTAGTGATCTACTAAGATCCCCAACCAAATTAATTTTTTATTTTTTGAAAATTTGGGAATATCACTAACTTAGATATATCTTAACATCCGTATGGTTGGATCTTCGAGAAGTATTTTTTAAAAAATAATAACAATAATCCGTGACAAAGCACTAGTTACAAGTAGTAGTTAGAATAGTAGTGATCTACTAAGATCCCCAACAAAATTAATTTTTATTTTTTGAAAATTTGGGAATATCACTAACTTAGATATATCTTGACATCCGTACGGTTGGATCTTCGAGAAGTATTTTTTAAAAAATAATAACAACAATCCGTGACAAAGCACTGGTTACAAGTACTAGTTAGAATAGTAGTGATCTACTAAGATCCCTAACCAAATTAATTTTTTATTTTTTGAAAATTTGGAAATATCACTAACTTAGATATATCTTGACATCCGTATGGTTGGATCTTTGAGAAGTAATTTTAAAAAAAAATAACAACAATCCGTGACAAAGCACTAATTACAAGTACTAGTTAGAATAGTAGTGATCTACTAAGATCCCCAACCAAATTAATTTTTTATTTTTTGAAAATTTGGGAATATCACTAACTTAGATATATCTTGACATCCGTACAGTTGCATCTTCGAGAAGTATTTTTTAAAAAATAATAACAACAATCCGTGATAAAGCACTTGTTACAAGTACTAGTTGGAATAGTAGTGATCTGCTAAGATCCCCAACCAAATTAATTTTTTATTTTTTGAAAATTTGGGAATATCACTAACTTTGATATATCTTGACATCCGTACGGTTGGATCGTCGATAAGTATTTTTTGAAAATAGAAGCAGTAATCCGTGACAAAGTACTAGTTACAAGTACTAGTTAGAATAGTAGTGATCTGCAAAGATCCCCAATAAAATTAATTTTAATTTTTTGAAAATTTTGGAATATCACTAACTTAGATATATATTGACATCCGTACGGTTAAATCTTCGAGAAGTTTTTTTTTAAAAATAATAACAACAATCCGTGACAAAGCACTAGTTACAAGTACTAGTTAGAATAGTAGTGATCTACTAAGATCCCCAACCAAATTAATTTTTTATTTTTTGAAAATTTGGGAATATCACTAACTTAGATATATCTTAACATCCGTATGGTTGGATCTTCGAGAAGTATTTTTTAAAAAATAATAACAATAATCCGTGACAAAGCACTAGTTACAAGTAGTAGTTAGAATAGTAGTGATCTACTAAGATCCCCAACAAAATTAATTTTTATTTTTTGAAAATTTGGGAATATCACTAACTTAGATATATCTTGACATCCGTACGGTTGGATCTTCGAGAAGTATTTTTTAAAAAATAATAACAACAATCCGTGACAAAGCACTGGTTACAAGTACTAGTTAGAATAGTAGTGATCTACTAAGATCCCTAACCAAATTAATTTTTTATTTTTTGAAAATTTGGAAATATCACTAACTTAGATATATCTTGACATCCGTATGGTTGGATCTTTGAGAAGTAATTTTAAAAAAAAATAACAACAATCCGTGACAAAGCACTAATTACAAGTACTAGTTAGAATAGTAGTGATCTACTAAGATCCCCAACCAAATTAATTTTTTATTTTTTGAAAATTTGGGAATATCACTAACTTAGATATATCTTGACATCCGTACAGTTGCATCTTCGAGAAGTATTTTTTAAAAAATAATAACAACAATCCGTGATAAAGCACTTGTTACAAGTACTAGTTGGAATAGTAGTGATCTGCTAAGATCCCCAACCAAATTAATTTTTTATTTTTTGAAAATTTGGGAATATCACTAACTTTGATATATCTTGACATCCGTACGGTTGGATCGTCGATAAGTATTTTTTGAAAATAGAAGCAGTAATCCGTGACAAAGTACTAGTTACAAGTACTAGTTAGAATAGTAGTGATCTGCAAAGATCCCCAATAAAATTAATTTTAATTTTTTGAAAATTTTGGAATATCACTAACTTAGATATATATTGACATCCGTACGGTTAAATCTTCGAGAAGTTTTTTTTAAAAAATAATAACAACAATCCGTGACAAAGCACTAGTTACAAGTACTAGTTAGAATAGTAGTGATCTACTAAGATCCCCAACCAAATTAATTTTTTATTTTTTGAAAATTTGGGAATATCACTAACTTAGATATATCTTAACATCCGTATGGTTGGATCTTCGAGAAGTATTTTTTAAAAAATAATAACAATAATCCGTGACAAAGCACTAGTTACAAGTAGTAGTTAGAATAGTAGTGATCTACTAAGATCCCCAACAAAATTAATTTTTATTTTTTGAAAATTTGGGAATATCACTAACTTAGATATATCTTGACATCCGTACGGTTGGATCTTCGAGAAGTATTTTTTAAAAAATAATAACAACAATCCGTGACAAAGCACTAGTTACAAGTACTAGTTAGAATAGTAGTGATCTACTAAGATCCCCAACAAAATTAATTTTTATTTTTTGAAAATTTGGGAATATCACTAACTTAGATATATCTTGACATCCGTACGGTTGGATCTTCGAGAAGTATTTTTTAAAAAATAATAACAACAATCCGTGACAAAACATTTGTTACAAGTACTAGTTAGAATAGTAGTGATCTACTGAGATCCCCAACCAAATTAAATTTTTATTTTTTAAAAATTTGGGAATATCATTAACTTAGATATGTCTTGACATCCGTACGGTTGGATCTTCGA
Source organism: Saposhnikovia divaricata (assembly GCA_036435485.1). NCBI lineage: Eukaryota > Viridiplantae > Streptophyta > Magnoliopsida > Apiales > Apiaceae > Saposhnikovia > Saposhnikovia divaricata. The sequence goes on from CM071599.1 coordinate 25,727,850, forward strand.
GAAGTATTTTTTAAAAAATAATAACAACAATCCGTGACAAAGCACTAGTTACAAGTACTAGATAGAATAGTAGTGATCTACTAAGATCCCTAACCAAATTAATTTTTTATTTTTTGAAAATTTGGAAATATCACTAACTTAGATATATCTTGACATCCGTATGGTTGGATCTTTGAGAAGTAATTTTAAAAAAAAACAACAACAATCCGTGACAAAGCACTAATTACAAGTACTAGTTAGAATAGTATTGATCTACTAAGATCCCCAACCAAATTAATTTTTTATTTTTTGAAAATTTGGGAATATCACTAACTTAGATATATTTTGACATCCGTACAGTTGCATCTTCGAGAAGTATTTTTTAAAAAATAATAACAACAATCCGTGATAAAGCACTTGTTACAAGTACTAGTTGGAATAGTAGTGATCTACTAAGATCCCCAACCAAATTAATTTTTTATTTTTTGAAAATTTGGGAATATCACTAACTTTGATATATCTTGACATCCGTACGGTTGGATCGTCGATAAGTATTTTTTGAAAATAGAAGCAGTAATCCGTGACAAAGTACTAGTTACAAGTACTAGTTAGAATAGTAGTGATCTGCAAAGATCCCCAATAAAATTAATTTTAATTTTTTGAAAATTTTGGAATATCACTAACTTAGATATATATTGACATCCGTACGGTTAAATCTTCGAGAAGTTTTTTTTAAAAAAATAATAACAACAATCCGTGACAAAGCACTAGTTACAAGTACTAGTTAGAATAGTAGTGATCTACTAAGATCCCCAACCAAATTAATTTTTTATTTTTTGAAAATTTGGGAATATCACTAACTTAGATATATCTTAACATCCGTATGGTTGGATCTTCGAGAAGTATTTTTTAAAAAATAATAACAATAATCCGTGACAAAGCACTAGTTACAAGTAGTAGTTAGAATAGTAGTGATCTACTAAGATCCCCAACAAAATTAATTTTTATTTTTTGAAAATTTGGGAATATCACTAACTTAGATATATCTTGACATCCGTACGGTTGGATCTTCGAGAAGTATTTTTTTAAAAAATAATAACAACAATCCGTGACAAAGCACTAGTTACAAGTACTAGTTAGAATAGTAGTGATCTACTAAGATCCCCAACAAAATTAATTTTTATTTTTTGAAAATTTGGGAATATCACTAACTTAGATATATCTTGACATCCGTACGGTTGGATCTTCGAGAAGTATTTTTTAAAAAATAATAACAACAATCCGTGACAAAACATTTGTTACAAGTACTAGTTAGAATAGTAGTGATCTACTGAGATCCCCAACCAAATTAAATTTTTATTTTTTAAAAATTTGGGAATATCATTAACTTAGATATGTCTTGACATCCGTACGGTTGGATCTTCGAGAAGTATTTTTTAAAAAATAATAACAACAATCCGTGACAAAGCACTAGTTACAAGTACTAGATAGAATAGTAGTGATCTACTAAGATCCCTAACCAAATTAATTTTTTATTTTTTGAAAATTTGGAAATATCACTAACTTAGATATATCTTGACATCCGTATGGTTGGATCTTTGAGAAGTAATTTTAAAAAAAAAACAACAACAATCCGTGACAAAGCACTAATTACAAGTACTAGTTAGAATAGTATTGATCTACTAAGATCCCCAACCAAATTAATTTTTTATTTTTTGAAAATTTGGGAATATCACTAACTTAGATATATTTTGACATCCGTACAGTTGCATCTTCGAGAAGTATTTTTTAAAAAATAATAACAACAATCCGTGATAAAGCACTTGTTACAAGTACTAGTTGGAATAGTAGTGATCTACTAAGATCCCCAACCAAATTAATTTTCTATTTTTTGAAAATTTGGGAATATCACTAACTTTGATATATCTTGACATCCGTACGGTTGGATCGTCGATAAGTATTTTTTGAAAATAAAAGCAGTAATCCGTGACAAAGTACTAGTTACAAGTACTAGTTAGAATAGTAGTGATCTGCAAAGATCCCCAATAAAATTAATTTTAATTTTTTGAAAATTTTGGAATATCACTAACTTAGATATATATTGACATCCGTACGGTTGAATCTTCGAGAAGTTTTTTTTAAAAAATAATAACAACAATCCGTGACAAAGCACTAGTTACAAGTACTAGTTAGAATAGTAGTGATCTATTAAGATCCCCAACCAAATTAATTTTTTATTTTTTGAAAATTTGGGAATATCACTAACTTAGATATATCTTAACATCCGTATCGTTGGATCTTCGAGAAGTATTTTTTAAAAAATAATAACAACAATCCGTGACAAAGCACTAGTTACAAGTACTAGTTAGAATAGTAGTGATCTACTAAGATCCCCAACAAAATTAATTTTTATTTTTTGAAAATTTGGGAATATCACTAACTTAGATATATCTTGACATCCGTACGGTTGGATCTTCGAGAAGTATTTTTTAAAAAATAATAACAACAATCCGTGACAAAGCACTTGTTACAAGTACTAGTTAGAATAGTAGTGATCTGCTAAGATCCCCAACCAAATTAATTTTTTATTTTTTGAAAATTTGGGAATATCACTAACTTTGATATATCTTGACATCCGTACGATTGGATCGTCGATAAGTATTTTTTAAAAATAGAAGGAGTAATCCGTGACAAAGTACTAGTTACAAGTACTAGTTAGAATAGTAGTGATCTGCAAAGATCCCCAATAAAATTAATTTTAATTTTTTGAAAATTTTGGAATATCACTAACTTAGATATATATTGACATCCGTATGGTTGAATCTTCGAGAAGTTTTTTTTAAAAAATAATAACAACAATCCGTGACAAAGCACTAGTTACAAGTACTAGTTAGAATAGTAGTGATCTACTAAGATCCCCAACCAAATTAATTTTTTATTTTTTGAAAATTTGGGAATATCACTAACTTAGATATATCTTAACATCCGTATGGTTGGATCTTCGAGAAGTATTTTTTAAAAAATAATAACAATAATCCGTGACAAAGCACTAGTTACAAGTAATAGTTAGAATAGTAGTGATCTACTAAGATCCCCAACAAAATTAATTTTTACTTTTTGAAAATTTGGGAATATCACTAACTTAGATATATCTTGACATCCGTACGGTTGGATCTTCGAGAAGTATTTTTTAAAAAATAATAACAACAATCCGTGACAAAGCACTAGTTACAAGTACTAGTTAGAATAGTAGTGATCTACTAAGATCCCCAACAAAATTAATTTTTATTTTTTGAAAATTTGGGAATATCACTAACTTAGATATATCTTGACATCCGTACGGTTGGATCTTCGAGAAGTATTTTTTAAAAAATAATAACAACAATCCGTGACAAAACATTTGTTACAAGTACTAGTTAGAATAGTAGTGATCTACTGAGATCCCCAACCAAATTAAATTTTTATTTTTTGAAAATTTGGGAATATCATTAACTTAGATATGTCTTGACATCCGTACGGTTGGATCTTCGAGAAGTATTTTTTAAAAAATAATAACAACAATCCGTGACAAAGCACTAGTTACAAGTACTAGATAGAATAGTAGTGATCTACTAAGATCCCTAACCAAATTAATTTTTTATTTTTTGAAAATTTGGAAATATCACTAACTTAGATATATCTTGACATCCGTATGGTTGGATCTTTGAGAAGTAATTTTAAAAAAAAATAACAACAATCCGTGACAAAGCACTAATTACAAGTACTAGTTAGAATAGTATTGATCTACTAAGATCCCCAACCAAATTAATTTTTTATTTTTTGAAAATTTGGGAATATCACTAACTTAGATATATCTTGACATCCGTACAGTTGCATCTTCGAGAAGTATTTTTTAAAAAATAATAACAACAATCCGTGATAAAGCACTTGTTACAAGTACTAGTTGGAATAGTAGTGATCTGCTAAGATCCCCAACCAAATTAATTTTTTATTTTTTGAAAATTTGGGAATATCACTAACTTTGATATATCTTGACATCCGTACGGTTGGATCGTCGATAAGTATTTTTTGAAAATAAAAGCAGTAATCCGTGACAAAGTACTAGTTACAAGTACTAGTTAGAATAGTAGTGATCTGCAAAGATCCCCAATAAAATTAATTTTAATTTTTTGAAAATTTTGGAATATCACTAACTTAGATATATATTGACATCCGTACGGTTGAATCTTCGAGAAGTTTTTTTTAAAAAATAATAACAACAATCCGTGACAAAGCACTAGTTACAAGTACTAGTTAGAATAGTAGTGATCTACTAAGATCCCCAACCAAATTAATTTTTTATTTTTTGAAAATTTGGGAATATCACTAACTTAGATATATCTTAACATCCGTATGGTTGGATCTTCGAGAAGTATTTTTTAAAAAATAATAACAACAATCCGTGACAAAGCACTAGTTACAAGTACTTGTTAGAATAGTAGTGATCTACTAAGATCCCCAACAAAATTAATTTTTATTTTTTGAAAATTTGGGAATATCACTAACTTAGATATATCTTGACATCCGTACGGTTGGATCTTCAAGAAGTATTTTTTAAAAAATAATAACAACAATCCGTGACAAAGCACTTGTTACAAGTACTAGTTAGAATAGTAGTGATCTGCTAAGATCCCCAACCAAATTAATTTTTTATTTTTTGAAAATTTGGGAATATCACTAACTTTGATATATCTTGACATCCGTACGGTTGGATCGTCGATAAGTATTTTTTGAAAATAAAAGCAGTAATCCGTGACAAAGTACTAGTTACAAGTACTAGTTAGAATAGTAGTGATCTGCAAAGATCCCCAATAAAATTAATTTTAATTTTTTGAAAATTTTGGAATATCACTAACTTAGATATATATTGACATCCGTACGGTTGAATCTTCGAGAAGTTTTTTTTAAAAAATAATAACAACAATCCGTGACAAAGCACTAGTTACAAGTACTAGTTAGAATAGTAGTGATCTACTAAGATCCCCAACCAAATTAATTTTTTATTTTTTGAAAATTTGGGAATATCACTAACTTAGATATATCTTAACATCCGTATGGTTGGATCTTCGAGAAGTATTTTTTAAAAAATAATAACAACAATCCGTGACAAAGCACTAGTTACAAGTACTTGTTAGAATAGTAGTGATCTACTAAGATCCCCAACAAAATTAATTTTTATTTTTTGAAAATTTGGGAATATCACTAACTTAGATATATCTTGACATCCGTACGGTTGGATCTTCAAGAAGTATTTTTTAAAAAATAATAACAACAATCCGTGACAAAGCACTTGTTACAAGTACTAGTTAGAATAGTAGTGATCTGCTAAGATCCCCAACCAAATTAATTTTTTATTTTTTGAAAATTTGGGAATATCACTAACTTTGATATATCTTGACATCCGTACGGTTGGATCGTCGATAAGTATTTTTTGAAAATAAAAGCAGTAATCCGTGACAAAGTACTAGTTACAAGTACTAGTTAGAATAGTAGTGATCTGCAAAGATCCCCAATAAAATTAATTTTAATTTTTTGAAAATTTTGGAATATCACTAACTTAGATATATATTGACATCCGTACGGTTGAATCTTCGAGAAGTTTTTTTTAAAAAATAATAACAACAATCCGTGACAAAGCACTAGTTACAAGTACTAGTTAGAATAGTAGTGATCTACTAAGATCCCCAACCAAATTAATTTTTTATTTTTTGAAAATTTGGGAATATCACTAACTTAGATATATCTTAACATCCGTATGGTTGGATCTTCGAGAAGTATTTTTTAAAAAATAATAACAACAATCCGTGACAAAGCACTAGTTACAAGTACTTGTTAGAATAGTAGTGATCTACTAAGATCCCCAACAAAATTAATTTTTATTTTTTGAAAATTTGGGAATATCACTAACTTAGATATATCTTGACATCCGTACGGTTGGATCTTCAAGAAGTATTTTTTAAAAAATAATAACAACAATCCGTGACAAAGCACTTGTTACAAGTACTAGTTAGAATAGTAGTGATCTGCTAAGATCCCCAACCAAATTAATTTTTTATTTTTTGAAAATTTGGGAATATCACTAACTTTGATATATCTTGACATCCGTACGGTTGGATCGTCGATAAGTATTTTTTTAAAATAGAAGGAGTAATCCGTGACAAAGTACTAGTTACAAGTACTAGTTAGAATAGTAGTGATCTGCAAAGATCCCCAATAAAATTAATTTTAATTTTTTGAAAATTTTGGAATATCACTTACTTAGATATATATTGACATCCGTATGGTTGAATCTTCGAGAAGTTTTTTTTAAAAAATAATAACAACAATCCGTGACAAAGCACTAGTTACAAGTACTAGTTAGAATAGTAGTGATCTACTAAGATCCCAAACCAAATTAATTTTTTATTATTTGAAAATTTGGGAATATCACTAACTTAGATATATCTTGACATCCGTACGGTTGGATCGTCGATAAGTATTTTTTAAAAATAGAAGGAGTAATCCGTGACAAAGTACTAGTTACAAGTACTAGTTAGAATAGTAGTGATCTGCAAAGATCCCCAATAAAATTAATTTTTTATTTTTTGAAAATTTGGGAATATCACTAACTTAGATATATCTTGACATCCGTATGGTTGGATCTTCGAGAAGTATTTTTTAAAAAATAATAACAACAATCCGTGACAAAGCACTTGTTACAAGTACTAGTTAGAATAGTAGTGATCTGCTAAGATCCCCAACCAAATTAATTTTTTATTTTTTGAAAATTTGGGAATATCACTAACTTTGATATATCTTGACATCCGTACGGTTGGATCGTCGATAAGTATTTTTTAAAAATAGAAGGAGTAATCCGTGACAAAGTACTAGTTACAAGTACTAGTTAGAATAGTAGTGATCTGCAAAGATCCCCAATAAAATTAATTTTAATTTTTTGAAAATTTTGGAATATCACTAACTTAGATATATATTGACATCCGTATGGTTGAATCTTCGAGAAGTTTTTTTTAAAAAATAATAACAACAATCCGTGACAAAGCACTAGTTACAAGTACTAGTTAGAATAGTAGTGATCTACTAAGATCCCAAACCAAATTAATTTTTTATTATTTGAAAATTTGGGAATATCACTAACTTAGATATATCTTGACATCCGTACGGTTGGATCGTCGATAAGTATTTTTTAAAAATAGAAGGAGTAATCCGTGACAAAGTACTAGTTACAAGTACTAGTTAGAATAGTAGTGATCTGCAAAGATCCCCAATAAAATTAATTTTTTATTTTTTGAAAATTTGGGAATATCACTAACTTAGATATATCTTGACATCCGTACGGTTGGATCTTCGAGAAGTATTTTTTAAAAAATAATAACAACAATCCGTGACAAAACATTTGTTACAAGTACTAGTTAGAATAGTAGTGATCTACTGAGATCCCCAACCAAATTAAATTTTTATTTTTTGAAAATTTGGGAATATCATTAACTTAGATATGTCTTGACATCCGTACGGTTGGATCTTCGAGAAGTATTTTTTAAAAAATAATAACAACAATCCGTGACAAAGCACTAGTTACAAGTACTAGATAGAATAGTAGTGATCTACTAAGATCCCTAACCAAATTAATTTTTTATTTTTTGAAAATTTGGAAATATCACTAACTTAGATATATCTTGACATCCGTATGGTTGGATCTTTGAGAAGTAATTTTAAAAAAAAATAACAACAATCCGTGACAAAGCACTAATTACAAGTACTAGTTAGAATAGTATTGATCTACTAAGATCCCCAACCAAATTAATTTTTTATTTTTTGAAAATTTGGGAATATCACTAACTTAGATATATCTTGACATCCGTACAGTTGCATCTTCGAGAAGTATTTTTTAAAAAATAATAACAACAATCCGTGATAAAGCACTTGTTACAAGTACTAGTTGGAATAGTAGTGATCTGCTAAGATCCCCAACCAAATTAATTTTTTATTTTTTGAAAATTTGGGAATATCACTAACTTTGATATATCTTGACATCCGTACGGTTGGATCGTCGATAAGTATTTTTTGAAAATAAAAGCAGTAATCCGTGACAAAGTACTAGTTACAAGTACTAGTTAGAATAGTAGTGATCTGCAAAGATCCCCAATAAAATTAATTTTAATTTTTTGAAAATTTTGGAATATCACTAACTTAGATATATATTGACATCCGTACGGTTGAATCTTCGAGAAGTTTTTTTAAAAAAATAATAACAACAATCCGTGACAAAGCACTAGTTACAAGTACTAGTTAGAATAGTAGTGATCTACTAAGATCCCCAACCAAATTAATTTTTTATTTTTTGAAAATTTGGGAATATCACTAACTTAGATATATCTTAACATCCGTATGGTTGAATCTTCGAGAAGTATTTTTTAAAAAATAATAACAACAATCCGTGACAAAGCACTAGTTACAAGTACTTGTTAGAATAGTAGTGATCTACTAAGATCCCCAACAAAATTAATTTTTATTTTTTGAAAATTTGGGAATATCACTAACTTAGATATATCTTGACATCCGTACGGTTGGATCTTCAAGAAGTATTTTTTAAAAAATAATAACAACAATCCGTGACAAAGCACTTGTTACAAGTACTAGTTAGAATAGTAGTGATCTGCTAAGATCCCCAACCAAATTAATTTTTTATTTTTTGAAAATTTGGGAATATCACTAACTTTGATATATCTTGACATCCGTACGGTTGGATCGTCGATAAGTATTTTTTTAAAATAGAAGGAGTAATCCGTGACAAAGTACTAGTTACAAGTACTAGTTAGAATAGTAGTGATCTGCAAAGATCCCCAATAAAATTAATTTTAATTTTTTGAAAATTTTGGAATATCACTTACTTAGATATATATTGACATCCGTATGGTTGAATCTTCGAGAAGTTTTTTTAAAAAAATAATAACAACAATCCGTGACAAAGCACTAGTTACAAGTACTAGTTAGAATAGTAGTGATCTACTAAGATCCCAAACCAAATTAATTTTTTATTATTTGAAAATTTGGGAATATCACTAACTTAGATATATCTTGACATCCGTACGGTTGGATCGTCGATAAGTATTTTTTAAAAATAGAAGGAGTAATCCGTGACAAAGTACTAGTTACAAGTACTAGTTAGAATAGTAGTGATCTGCAAAGATCCCCAATAAAATTAATTTTTTATTTTTTGAAAATTTGGGAATATCACTAACTTAGATATATCTTGACATCCGTATGGTTGGATCTTCGAGAAGTATTTTTTAAAAAATAATAACAACAATCCGTGACAAAGCACTTGTTACAAGTACTAGTTAGAATAGTAGTGATCTGCTAAGATCCCCAACCAAATTAATTTTTTATTTTTTGAAAATTTGGGAATATCACTAACTTTGATATATCTTGACATCCGTACGGTTGGATCGTCGATAAGTATTTTTTAAAAATAGAAGGAGTAATCCGTGACAAAGTACTAGTTACAAGTACTAGTTAGAATAGTAGTGATCTGCAAAGATCCCCAATAAAATTAATTTTAGTTTTTTGAAAATTTTGGAATATCACTAACTTAGATATATATTGACATCCGTATGGTTGAATCTTCGAGAAGTTTTTTTTAAAAAATAATAACAACAATCCGTGACAAAGCACTAGTTACAAGTACTAGTTAGAATAGTAGTGATCTACTAAGATCCCCAACCAAATTAATTTTTTATTTTTTGAAAATTTGGGAATATCACTAACTTAGATATATCTTAACATCCGTATGGTTGGATCTTCGAGAAGTATTTTTTAAAAAATAATAACAACAATCCGTGACAAAGCACTAGTTACAAGTACTAGTTAGAATAGTAGTGATCTACTAAGATCCCCAACAAAATTAATTTTTATTTTTTGAAAATTTGGGAATATCACTAACTTAGATATATCTTGACATCCGTACGGTAAGATCTTCGAGAAGTATTTTTTAAAAAATAATAACAACAATCCGTGACAAAGCACTTGTTACAAGTACTAGTTAGAATAGTAGTGATCTGCTAAGATCCCCAACCAAATTAATTTTTTATTTTTTGAAAATTTTGGAATATCACTAACTTTGATATATCTTGACATCCGTACGGTTGGATCGTCGATAAGTATTTTTTAAAAATAGAAGGAGTAATCCGTGACAAAGTACTAGTTACAAGTACTAGTTAGAATAGTACTGATCTGCAAAGATCCCCAATAAAATTAATTTTAATTTTTTGAAAATTTTGGAATATCACTAACGTAGATATATATTGACATCCGTATGGTTGAATCTTCGAGAAGTTTTTTTTAAAAAATAATAACAACAATCCGTGACAAAGCACTAGTTACAAGTACTAGTTAGAATAGTAGTGATCTACTAAGATCCCCAACAAAATTAATTTTTATTTTTTGAAAATTTGGGAATATCACTAACTTAGATATATCTTGACATCCGTACGGTTGGATCTTCGAGAAGTATTTTTTAAAAAATAATAACAACAATCCGTGACAAAGCACTTGTTACAAGTACTAGTTAGAATAGTAGTGATCTGCAAAGATCCCCAATAAAATTAATTTTAATTTTTTGAAAATTTTGGAATATCACTAACTTAGATATATATTGACATCCGTATGGTTGAATCTTCGAGAAGTTTTTTTTAAAAAATAATAACAACAATCCGTGACAAAGCACTAGTTACAAGTACTAGTTAGAATAGTAGTGATCTACTAAGATCCCCAACCAAATTAATTTTTTATTTTTTGAAAATTTGGGAATATCACTAACTTAGATATATCTTAACATACGTATGGTTGGATCTTCGAGATGTATTTTTTAGAAAATAATAACAACAATCCGTGACAAAGCACTAGTTACAAGTACTAGTTAGAATAGTAGTGATCTACTAAGATCCCCAACAAAATTAATTTTTATTTTTTAAAAATTTGGGAATATCACTAACTTAGATATATCTTGACATCCGTACGGTAAGATCTTCGAGAAGTATTTTTTAAAAAATAATAACAACAATCCGTGACAAAGCACTTGTTACAAGTACTAGTTAGAATAGTAGTGATCTGCTAAGATCCCCAACCAAATTAATTTTTTATTTTTTGAAAATTTTGGAATATTACTAACTTTGATATATCTTGACATCCGTACGGTTGGATCGTCGATAAGTATTTTTTAAAAATAGAAGGAGTAATCCGTGACAAAGTACTAGTTACAAGTACTAGTTAGAATAGTACTGATCTGCAAAGATCCCCAATAAAATTAATTTTAATTTTTTGAAAATTTTGGAATATCACTAACTTAGATATATATTGACATCCGTATGGTTGAATTTTCGAGAAGTTTTTTTTAAAAAATAATAACAACAATCCGTGACAAAGCACTAGTTACAAGTACTAGTTAGAATAGTAGTGATCTACTAAGATCCCCAACAAAATTAATTTTTATTTTTTGAAAATTTGGGAATATCACTAACTTAGATATATCTTGACATCCGTACGGTTGGATCTTCGAGAAGTATTTTTTAAAAAATAATAACAACAATCCGTGACAAAGCACTTGTTACAAGTACTAGTTAGAATAGTAGTGATCTGCAAAGATCCCCAATAAAATTAATTTTAATTTTTTGAAAATTTTGGAATATCACTAACTTAGATATATATTGACATCCGTATGGTTGAATCTTCGAGAAGTTTTTTTTAAAAAATAATAACAACAATCCGTGACAAAGCACTAGTTACAAGTACTAGTTAGAATAGTAGTGATCTACTAAGATCCCCAACCAAATTAATTTTTTATTTTTTGAAAATTTGGGAATATCACTAACTTAGATATATCTTAACATACGTATGGTTGGATCTTCGAGATGTATTTTTTAAAAAATAATAACAACAATCCGTGACAAAGCACTAGTTACAAGTACTAGTTAGAATAGTAGTGATCTACTAAGATCCCCAACAAAATTAATTTTTATTTTTTAAAAATTTGGGAATATCACTAACTTAGATATATCTTGACATCCGTACGGTAAGATCTTCGAGAAGTATTTTTTAAAAAATAATAACAACAATCCGTGACAAAGCACTTGTTACAAGTACTAGTTAGAATAGTAGTGATCTGCTAAGATCCCCAACCAAATTAATTTTTTATTTTTTGAAAATTTTGGAATATTACTAACTTTGATATATCTTGACATCCGTACGGTTGGATCGTCGATAAGTATTTTTTAAAAATAGAAGGAGTAATCCGTGACAAAGTACTAGTTACAAGTACTAGTTAGAATAGTACTGATCTGCAAAGATCCCCAATAAAATTAATTTTAATTTTTTGAAAATTTTGGAATATCACTAACTTAGATATATATTGACATCCGTATGGTTGAATTTTCGAGAAGTTTTTTTTAAAAAATAATAACAACAATCTGTGACAAAGCATTAGTTACAAGTACTAGTTAGAATAGTAGTGATCTACTAAGATCCCCAACCAAATTAATTTTTTATTTTTTGAAAATTTGGGAATATCACTAACTTAGATATATCTTAACATCCGTATGGTTGGATCTTCGAGAAGTATTTTTTAAAAAATAATAACAACAATCCGTGACAAAGCACTTGTTACAAGTACTAGTTAGAATAGTAGTGATCTGCTAAGATCCCCAACCAAATTAATTTTTTATTTTTTGAAAATTTGGGAATATCACTAACTTTGATATATCTTGACATCCGTACGGTTGGATCGTCGATAAGTATTTTTTAAAAATAGAAGGAGTAATCCGTGACAAAGTACTAGTTACAAGTACTAGTTAGAATAGTAGTGATCTGCAAAGATCCCCAATAAAATTAATTTTAATTTTTTGAAAATTTTGGAATATCACTAACTTAGATATATATTGACATCCGTATGGTTGAATCTTCGAGAAGTTTTTTTTTAAAAATAATAACAACAATCCGTGACAAAGCACTAGTTACAAGTACTAGTTAGAATAGTAGTGATCTACTAAGATCCCCAACCAAATTAATTTTTTATTTTTTGAAAATTTGGGAATATCACTAACTTAGATATATCTTAACATCCGTATGGTTGGATCTTCGAGAAGTATTTTTTAAAAAATAATAACAACAATCCGTGACAAAGCACTAGTTACAAGTACTGGTTAGAATAGTAGTGATCTACTAAGATCCCCAACAAAATTAATTTTTATTTTTTGAAAATTTGGGAATATCACTAACTTAGATATATCTTGACATCCGTACGGTAAGATCTTCGAGAAGTATTTTTTAAAAAATAATAACAACAATCCGTGACAAAGCACTTGTTACAAGTACTAGTTAGAATAGTAGTGATCTGCTAAGATCCCCAACCAAATTAATTTTTTATTTTTTGAAAATTTTGGAATATCACTAACTTTGATATATCTTGACATCCGTACGGTTGGATCGTCGATAAGTATTTTTTAAAAATAGAAGGAGTAATCCGTGACAAAGTACTAGTTACAAGTACTAGTTAGAATAGTACTGATCTGCAAAGATCCCCAATAAAATTAATTTTAATTTTTTGAAAATTTTGGAATATCACTAACTTAGATATATATTGACATCCGTATGGTTGAATCTTCGAGAAGTTTTTTTTAAAAAATAATAACAACAATCCGTGACAAAGCACTAGTTACAAGTACTAGTTAGAATAGTAGTGATCTACTAAGATCCCCAACCAAATTAATTTTTTATTTTTTGAAAATTTGGGAATATCACTAACTTAGATATATCTTAACATCCGTATGGTTGGATCTTCGAGAAGTATTTTTTAAAAAATAATAACAACAATCCGTGACAAAGCACTAGTTACAAGTACTAGTTAGAATAGTAGTGATCTACTAAGATCCCCAACAAAATTAATTTTTATTTTTTGAAAATTTGGGAATATCACTAACTTAGATATATCTTGACATCCGTACGGTAAGATCTTCGAGAAGTATTTTTTAAAAAATAATAACAACAATCCGTGACAAAGCATTTGTTACAAGTACTAGTTAGAATAGTAGTGAACTACTGAGATCCCCAACCAAATTAATTTTTTATTTTTTGAAAATTTGGGAATATCATTAACTTAGATATGTCTTGACATCCGTACGGTTGGATCTTCGAGAAGTATTTTTTAAAAAATAATAACAACAATCCGTGACAAAGTACTAGTTACAAGTACTAGTTAGAATAGTAGTGATCTACTAAGATCCCCAACCAAATTAATTTTTTATTTTTTGAAAATTTGAAAATATCACTAACTTAGATATATCTTGACATCCGTACGGTTGGATCTTCAAAAAGTTTACGATAAACTCTTTTACTTCGAACGGGAGTTACATAATTAAAGTCGTTCTGATCATTAGAAGAGTTAGAATCATAATTAAATAAATAAGAAGCCATGAAAATTCTAACCTTATTTTTTGCTCTCCAAAGATGAACAAAGAAGCTGAAAAAACTGTGCAGTTTCAAAAAGACAAAATGGTGGAAAGTTGGAACAAAATGCTGGAAAGTTGGACCAAAAGGCTACGCCCTCCATGTTTCATGGAGGGTCCACCATGAAACATAGAGGGTGTCTGCACTACATCCCAAAATATTTTTATTATTTATTTTTTTTAAATATAGATTTTACTTTTCTTATGATAATTATTATTTCAAATAAATTAAAAAATTAGTAAATATCAACTCAATATCACTATTTTTCTATTTTCTATATTTTTTAATAATTTTTATTTAGTTTGTGAAATATATTATGAAATTAATTAAAAATGAAGAAAAGTTTAAATTGGAATTGAAAATTCATACACGCTCAACTAGTGGTACTCACTAATTTTAGGATGAATGTCAACTCAATATCACTATTTTCCTATTTTCTTGATTTTTCAATAATTTTTAACTAGTTTGTGATATATAATATAAAATTAATTAAAAAGGAAGAAAACATTAAATTTGAATTAAATATTCATACACACTCAATTAGTGGTAGTCACTAATTTTAGGATGAATGTCAACTCAATATCACTATTTTTCTATTTTCTTTATTTTTTAATAATTTTTATTTAGTTTGTTAAATATATTATGAAATTAATTAAAAACGAAGAAAAGTTTAAATTCGAATTTAAAATTCATACAAACTCAAATAGTGGTGGTCACTAATTTTGGGATGAATGTCAACTCAATATGATTATTTTTCTATTTTTAATTTAATTTTTACAAGTATACGCCCTCCATGTTTCATGGAGGGCGTCCGCCTCCATGTTTCATGGCGGACGCCCTCCATGAAACATAGATGGCGTACGGGATCAGGGGATATCCAACGGGGGTTGTGGAACGTGCCCCATATATATATATATATATATATATATATATATATATATATATATATATATATATCAATGAACTTCTTCCAAGATACATACTTATTACATTCCAGCAATTATTTGATTACAAGAACACACTCCGGTTGTGACAGTATGTTCTACTTAGCCTATACAAATAAACTAAGTACTAGTTAAGTTGTCTCTACGCTATCACCCATAAATCGTAACAATATATATAATTGCTGGAACGTAATAAGTATGTATCTTGGAAGAAGTTCATTGATATGTTCAAGCCTCAAGAGAATACATCCGTTCGACAGCAATAATAAAGTTACTTTCAATACATTGATGGTAACGTTACAAGAAGACTTCATGTTGCAAGGTCACGACAGCAAGTCTCATTTGACAGCAACATTGGCTGAAGCATGGGACAGCAACATTCTCACACTTGACAGCAAGTCTGGAATTCCGATAGCAACATTGGCGGGAGCTCATACTGTCAACTACTGAATATTCCTGTGACAACAAATTTGGCGGCAAAGGTTTCTATCTCACTGAATTGTTTGATTTGGAGATTTTATCTCAATCAAACCCCCGTGACAAGTCTACATCTACTAGAATTGTTATAGCTAATTTTAGAAAGAACCCAGAATGCCTTATATGCTTTATGATAACTCTGTTTGTATAGCATTTTATGAAAGGTCACATGGGTGGGAAACTTGTGAGGAGCTGCCACTTGAAAATGATAAAAGCTCCGCGACCTATGTGACTGAGATGTTAGAGAAAGTTTAGTCTATTTAGAGACACATCTCTCATTCTTTCTGAAGTGATTTCTTTCAAGAAGTCGAAGCTTGAGAAAATCATTTTTCTCGAGGTTGTAGCAACAAATTACAAAATAAATAAAATATTTATTTTGTGAGTATATCTTGAATTACTACTTGTGTTTGCAATTCTTGTGTAGAGAGTTTACAATCTTTATCACTGTTGTTGAGCTAAAGATTTGAAATTATCTATATTGCATTCAACCCCCCCTTCTGCAATATACTCCGGGACCAACAACTGGTATCAGAGCAATAGATTGATATACAAATCTGAAGATCATGACGAGTGTTCACAAGTCAAGTGGTATCAAGATTCCAGTCTTTGATAAAGAGAACTACAATTTCTGGAAAAAAAAGATCTTGTTATTCAACAAAACTACCCATCCAATATACATGGGAATCCTTGAGAACGACCCTTTTATTCCTCAAAAGGAAGTAGTTGCTGCTACTGTAAATGACGAAGTCATTCCAGCCCATTGGGTTGCCAAGAGGCCTTCAGAATACACAGAGACCGAAAAGGAGAAAGTAGCCTTGGATGACTACTTACAACTTATCTTGCTCGACTCTCTCACTTTAGATAAAGCCACGTGTGGTAATGTCATGGGATGTTCATCTGCAAAAGAGATGTGGAGTAAGATAGAGCTGCTGTGTGAAGGAAGTGAAGAGGTCCGAGAAAATCAAAGGCAAATCCTTGTATCACAATATGAAGCCTTCATGGCCAAGACAAGCGAAGAACTCACACAGATGTTTGAAAGGTTCAGTAAGCTTATAGCGGAGTTACAAATTCATGGGATGTTCTTTGATAGAAAGGAGATCAACATCCAATTTCTGCTCACTCTCCCTGAGCATCTTGAGCACAAAGTCATAGCCACAAGAGAAGGAAGGAACTTGAACGATGTCTCTCTAGAAACGCTTTATGGTGTGCTCAAATCATACGAACTCGAACTCTTTCAAAAGAGAGCTATTCAAATTGGAACTAAAGGAAAGTTGGCAAACATGTCAGGAGCCCTTGTAGCTCATGAACCACAAGTAGCTTGTCCAAGTGAATCTTCACAAAGTTCAGAACCAACACAAGTACCACTATTGAAGATTGAAGAGGTGTTGGATGACGAGGAGAAGGTGGTTCTGCAGCTCAAAGACGTTGAAGATGAAGACTTCTAATCAATAGAAGAGATTGAAAGCATGGATAATCCTACCATGGGTTATATGGCTAAGAGTTTCAAGAACATCAAGTTTAGATGGGACAAGTCATACATGCCATAGGGTCAAACATCTAAGTTCAACAAGGGGAGTTTTTCAAAAGCTGCTGGTGGTGCCACGAGAGGTGGATACAAGACCGGGATTGTGGATAGGTCGAAGTTCAGGTGTTACAACTGCAATGAGCTAGGTCATTTTGCCACTGAATGCAGAAGACCAAAACAGAATCAAGGAAAAGGATCTGGAAATCAGTTTAAGAGGAATCAAGGTAAAGCCTACGTGGCTGAAGGAAAATGCTGGGATGATTCTGAAGATGAGGAAGAAGAAGAGTTTGTAAACTTGGCCCTCATGGCTAAATCTGATGATGAAGCTTCTAGTTCCTCAACTCAGGGCAAAAAGCAGAAGCAAGTCATGTGGATCATCGATAGTGGATGTTCTAGACACATGACAGGTGATATAGCCCTGCTATCACATTTTGTGGAGAAATCCAGCCCAATCATAACTTTTGGAGACAACAGCAAAGGTTACACTGTGGGATATGGCTGTTTGGAAATTGGAAATATTGTCATTGAAGACATTGCTCTTGTCGATGGATTGAAGCATAACCTACTCAGTGTCAGCCAGTTTAGTGACAGGGGATTCAAGGTTGACTTTGATATGATGGTTTGCAATATCTATTACAAGAAGTATGGAAGCCTCTCCTTGAAAGGAGTCAGGAAAGGAAGCTTATTTGTTGCAGACTTAAATTTTGTGAAGAAAGACAAGGCTTACTGTTTTTACAGTAAAACATCAGTTGGTGAAAGCATGCTTTGGCACAAGATCTCAATTTCAAGAATATGAATATTCTGATGAAGAAGGATTTGGTGAGAGGACTACCTCAACAGGAATTCTGTCAAGAAGGATTGTGCAAGGATTTTCAAATGGGTAAATTGAAAAGATCAGTGCACAAGTCAAAGCAAGTGACTACCAAAACTAAGCCACTTAAATTAATTCATATGGATTTATTTGGTCCAGTAAATGTTCAATCTCTTCCAAGAAAGAGATATGCCCTGGTAACGGTGGATGATTACTCGAGGTACACTTGGGTAAAGTTCTTAGAGACAAAGGACGAAGCTGCTCAAGAAATCATTGATCACATATGAGTTCTTGATAGAACCCCGAATGCAAAAATTCAATATCTGAGAATTGACAATGGTACTGAGTTCAGAAATGCCACATTGGGAAACTTCTGCAAGGAAGAAGTCATTGTCCAACAATTCTCCACTGTCAGGACACCACAACAAAATGGAGTTGTAGAAAGGAAGAATAGAACTCTCATTGAAGCTGCGAGAACTATGTTGAATGATTCTAAATTACCAACATATTTCTGGGCAGAAGCTATTAATACAGCTTGCTACACACAGAACAGAACCTTGATCAACAAAACTCATGGAAACACTCCTTACTATCTGTTAATAGGAAAGAAACCAACTGTCAAATATTTTCATGTATTTGGGAGTAAGTGTTTCATGATGATTGATAACCATGAAAGGAAAGGAAAGTTTGATGCTAAAGCTTATGAAGGCATTTTAGGGATATGGATTGGAAAGGAATGCGTACAGAGTCTATGTCATTGATCACAAAGTCATTGAAGAAAGTTTAAATGTCACATTTGATGAAACCAAGTTCCCTGGATTACAAGAGGACGGTCAAATGGAGCCTCTTAGATTTGAAAATCAAGGTTACTTGGAAGAAGAAGTTGTTGCTGATGAACCTACTTGCACTCAGACCATTGAGTTTGAAAGAGATGCTGTCAACACCAATGATGTTACTCAAACTCCAGCTCAGTCTCAAACAATAACTCCCAATCATCAGAATGAGAATGAGTCTGGAGATGTTGAAGAACATGAAGGAGAAACCATCAATGGTGGAGAATCAAATCCTCAAAGAGGAACTGATCAAGCAGATCAAGAAAGAAGCATGCCTAGAACCACTAAGTGGAACAGAGATCAGACCAGCAATCTAATCATTGGTGATCCCACTACTGGTATAAGGACAAGGAGAAATGTTTCTGCTGACATCATGTTCTCTTGCTTTCTATCTCAAACTGAGCCAAAGTCAATTGATGAAGCATTGTTGGATTCAGATTGGGTGATAGCCATGCAATAAGAGCTCAACCAATTTGAGAGAAACAATGTATGGAAGCTAGTCCCTAGACCTAAAGGGAAATCAGTTGTTGACACAAAGTGGGTCTTCAGAAACAAACTGGATGAAGGTGGAAACGTGACAAGGAACAAAGCAAGACTAGTGGCTAACGGATACTGTCAACATGAAGGAATAGATTATGATGAAACATTTGCACCTGTTGCCAGACTTGAAGCCATAAGAATTTTCCTAGCCTATGCTGCACACTGTAACTTCAAAGTGTTCCAAATGGATGTCAAAAGTGTTTTTCTCAATGGAGAGCTATAGGAGGAAGTGTACGTTGACACTTGGGAGTTTAGTAATCTTCACCCTGTAGTCATCTCTCAAAGTGATTGATACTTCGAGAACACAAGAAGAACATCAATATCCCAAGCGGGCTGAAATTATGAGTGAATAATATTCGAAATTAAACACCAAATCTATTGAATCCATAAATCGTATGTTTAGGGTTTTAATAGCAAGAACAACAAATAGATTCAACCCCAAATTGATTGCATCTCTCCAATTGATTGAAAACGAAGTCGATTAGCTGCAATTATAGTTATGTATATCAATATATATGTATATTATCACAAACACATAAAATAGAAACAAAAATCAACAAATAAAATAGAGCCAAACAAATATTAAAAATAGATACATATCTTATTCGATCTTGAATGTTCGAGTTTTGATTCTTCGTCGAGCTTAATTTTCGAGTTTGAACCCTAATTCACATGTTTCCCCTCTTCTTCGAGTGAGTGTGTTTGTGTGTTTTTGATTCATTGTGTTGCATTTTTTATTTTTGTTCATGTTTTTTTAGTAATCTAGCTATTTTAGTACAGCCCGAGCAAAAATATTTGGAGAGCCCACTTTAATTTTTGGGAGCCCGCCAATAATTTGGCCCAAAAATATTAGGTTAACGGCAACGTTTTTTAAAATCGTTACAATAGACTACAAATTTTGGATAAGTTTAGTTTATTTCAATTCAATTGTAACATTTTTCAAAATCGTTACAATATATGCGAACTTATAATTTTTTTTGAGGAAATAGCAACCCTTTTTGACATTTTTTTTCATTATTGGTTGCAAAATCCAATCTATGGTGTAGTGATTAGTGAAAATTAAAACAATGGTTCAAGTATTAAAATATATACATGAGTTTGTGTGTATAGATAAGTGATTGTTATGTGTTGTTTTGTGAAGTTACCATGGCGTCTGCTTCTTCTTTTTCTTCGTCTGTGTGGCGCCGCTGCTACGTATGAAATGTGCAAGGACAGGGGTTAGGGTTTTGAAGTACTAACCTTAAGTAAAGTAACCAATCGTAAGCAAATTGCTGAACACAATTCGGTACAAACCAACCCCCAATAATCTGCTAGTCTTACTGAATATTCCAATTAGGAAATGAACTCGATTAACGTGTGGCTTACTAATTCGAACCCAATTACCATCTATCTTTACAAGTGGACAGCGGAGACAGAGTTTCTAGTTCTTGAAATGAGAAAGGCAAGTTTTGTAGCTTAGAGTTTAATTTGGGCAGGATATCTGGTTGTGCCGCTGTGTGTGGTGGTGAAGGACGGCGTTGTCGCCTGGAGAGAGTAGGAGAGAGAGAGAGAGAGAGAGAGAGAGAGAGAGAGAGATTTGGTGCGAGGGGGAACATCAGGGATGTGGTGGTTGGCTGAACAAGAAGGGAGTCGGCTGACTGAAAGAGATGTTAGGGTTAGTGAATTTGGTCATGTTTTTAGAAAAGGGGGAAAACAGAGCCTAGAGAAAAGAGGGAAGTGAAATTTTAGTAAAGAGGGAAGGGAAATGAAGGAGGGAAATCAAATAATATTAACAAGCGGCAATATGAATTAGACACTACGCCATAGATTGCTTATAGCAACCCCAAAATTGTATTACCATAGACCCCTGTTTGAAGTTGCTATAGGCCAAAATCGGGCTTTGGTAACACTTCAGCCGTGTTAGGTTCTCAACAGTAACTACATGTATCAAAGGTAACATTAAAAAAACCTATGGTAACATGGCAAATGCGGTTACTAAAGACCTCTATAGCAACATCTTAAACACTTTACAGCAACATAGTTTTTGTGTTACAATAGATGATACAATTTTGCACAAGTACACCTATGGGACCCACATCTATGTGGGGTCCAAAATCTATTGTAACACCCTCTTTTACTAGTTGTAACACATTGAGTGTTACATAATTAAAATCATTTATAACTAATTTTAATAACAAAAAAATTATGACATTTAAATATTACATTTTCAAGTAAAAGAATCAAGAACCAAATTAATTACATTTTAATATCATCCAACATCATTTTAATAACATCATCTAGTACAAAACCAAAAAAATCATCCAAAAATATCTACCAACACTAGGTAATGAACAAAATTTAAAAACGTACAAGTACTAAAGCTAATAACATGGTAATTTTCAACTATATGCGCCCTTTCATTGGTACAAGCAGACGGCTCTTTATTGCCTGGGAATTATTACTGTTGAGGCTCCTCTTCATTTTTGGACTCTTAACCTTGTCTGATGGTTGCAGCAGTGAAGAAGATCATAGAGAAGGCAATCCAAAGGTGCTGTGACAATGATTGGAAGCTAAGTTATCATGTGAGGAAGGATATCGTCATAATAAAAGCAGTAACCTTTACCTATCAATGTCAATTACAGACTTACAGGAAGGGCCTTTAATATTGCAGCATCAGCCACGCTAACCTCATCACCGGGAAGTAAATCCTTAAACATCCTAAAACGAGAAACAAGTGGTTACAGAGGTGTTACACAAGCACCACAAACAACGATGTGTTACACAAGCACCACAAACAACGATTTCATTTTCAGACTAGACAAGGAGAAAGCACCTGATGAATCGACTTTACTAATATAGGACAACTGCATATAATCTGGTTCAACTTTATAAGTTCTGTTTTGTGCATTAGGAGGAGAACAGAAATCCTGAGCATTATGAGGTTCTCTGGTGAAATTAGCTGAAATGCTCTCTGTCATACTTTCCGATGGGTCATGTCGCTCACCAGAACCAAACCTGCTATTATCTGAAGGTTCATTTTTCATATAATCATTAACATAGTATTCTTCATCATCGATTCCTTCCGAATCTTCCATCATATATAAATCCGCAAAATCATAGTCAAACTCATGTTTAACAGATAAATCCCACACAATCTGCGAGACTAATAACAAAGTGTCTATTAATAGTGAACCCAAGAAAATGTAGACTGGTTACAAAGTAATATAAAAAACAAAGTGCACTGTTGCTTGAAACCAAAAAAGGTCAACAATTGTTAACTATTTAGCAACTACTGTATCTTTCAGCACTCTATTTAGATGAAAAAAATACAATTAAATGTACGCTACAGACACAATTTAAGGGCAGAAGCAGTACTAAATATAGTCTAGCTGAAACTATACTTATATATAACTAATAACTCCCAAGCATTTCGAAGAATCGGACAAAGTATCCATAAAGCAGCTTTTTAGTTATCACAACAGTTATGAAACAAAAGTACCTCACAGTGCATCTGTTCATCACTACAAGTCCACCAATCGGAGGGGATACAGTCTATATACCAAAATGATGGACATCGCTTGTTTAGATTAATTCCATGGAGTTATGCCAGGGTCAAACCAGCAAGAGCTTTAAGTAACCATCCTGGAATACTGTCCATATCACTGCATTCAAACAGATATTAAGTTAATAACTTTATTAATGAGCTTCGCAACTCTTTTTTGATAATTTCGTCCCTAGATCTAGCAAAAGTTTCAGTTTCTCAAGTTCCGGAAGCCTCACCCTCCTGTTAAGGAACCAAATAGCCTTTATGATCTCCATTTGCACAACTTTTAAATGTAGTAAAAACGTTTTCAAGTCTGTCATGTATTGATTTACACCATGATCTACAAGAGAAAAGATAATGTTCAGGGAGTTAGCCTGTACTGAATTTATAGGTTATAAAGAAGTCAGTACGTATAGAACTTATATATCAAAATGGACTACTGATGCTTTGGCCTGGCATCTCCTGGGAAAAATATCACAACTTTGAGGGTTCAATTTTCATTATAAACACTACAAATCAGATTCTTATATTATAAACTTCCCACCAAACAAGGCCATACTTCTGGAGAGTGCGCAACAAAAATGAACCAGTTCTAATATCACCAACATAGAACTCTCACTTCCAGTCTATGCATACAGTTACTAATTTTTATACCTAAAACACCAAACATATCCAAATACATACTTTACCATCCGAAACAGCACATGTGTTGTAACAGATTGTGTATTTCTCGGATACATATTGATTCACAAGGGTACAATTAATAAGAACTCCTGAGCCATACTAATAACAAACAAGTAAAAAACACAATTCCAATCCCTTTATCAATTAAACACACTACCGGAAGTAATTAAAACAAAATAACCACAAGTTAATAGAAGAAAACAGCATACATATATATATATATATATATATATATATATATATATATATATATATATATATATAAAACAGAAAAAATTAATCCACAAAACAGCATAAACAAGAAATTTATACCTTCAATTAATCAAACACCTTCGAACACAAACTTCAATTAATCCAGCTGGAACCCAAATTGAATCCTTGACCAGTTGACCCAAGCTTCAATTAACCTAATTAGTTCAAACAAAATAGAGAAAGAGAGACAAAGACACAGAGAAAGCGAGAGAGGGGTAGACACACACACACAGAGAGAGAGAGGAAGAGATATAGAGAACAAGGTGAGAGAGGCCAGAGAAGTGAGACAGGGTTGTATTTTTTCCCCAATTTTTTCCCCTATTTGTGTTTGACTAAATTGATTCTAAATTTTCATTTTGCCGCTCTCTTTTTTGTTTACCGCTTAGCCCATCTTTTTTTTGTTTGTAGCCCAGCTAAATAATGAAGTGTACTTTTCATTTTTATTTTTTTAAAAGTATTTTAAATTTATCTTAATTTTTTGGTGTTAAATTATAATTTTTCAATTTATTATTTTCATTATTTTGAAATAGTTCATAGTTACTACAAATTATTATTTTCTCTATTTTCATTTTTTAATGAATTTAGTTAAAATTTAATAATGTTTGGGTATTATTTTATTTTAAAACCTTTTTATTTGAAATTTATAAACAAAATTTAATATTTATGAAAAATCAATAATTTAATTATTTGATGGAATATTACGTTTTAAAATGATTACTTCAACGATTTTGCTAAACTTAATTATTTTTAAAGTCAAATAATTATTAAATCATTAATTTTAAATAAAATAAAAGTTGTGTTCATGAATACTCTATGGTAACACAGCTCATGGTGTTACCCAATGTAACACCTTTTATAACTATAGTAACATACTTTTGTGGTTATCGTAACACCACAATCAAAAGGTTGCGATAGCTCAAAATTTTCATAGCTATGGTAACATCCAAGATGGTAACACCCATGCCAAAAGGTTGAGATAGGCCATCTATGGCGTAGTGAGATGAAGGGAGGGAAGATTTTGGATCACGAAAATTTAAGAAATTTAAGAAATTTGATTCGCTATAAAAAAATTCTCAAATTTTCGAAATACCAATAGCTAGTCTTACTCATTCTATTGTTGGAAAAAATAATCAAAAAATAAAAAAGCTTGGTCGTGCTGCATTTTAACGAAAACGTTGTAAAAGTACAAATTCGGAAACAGGTCAATTTTTTAAAAAATATTTCTCGATGACCCAACCATACGTAGGTCAAGCTCCATCCTTTTTAATGTTTTTGCCAAAATTTCAGAAAAAAAAAATTTATTTGATTTGGTAATTTAACGGTCAACTAGTAGTTTGACCAGTACCCCTAAACAGCGTTTCGTCCATGATCCGTGTTTCGATTTTTAAAATATTTAAAGGTTTTTCTCTAATTTTTTGTACACATCACTAAACTCAGTATATAACATCATTTGTACGGTTGGATCGTCGAAAAAAAAAATTAAAAAAATAGATCAGGTTCAATCGGTACGACACTAGTTAGAGGGAGTACTACTCTTGGCGGATTTATATTATAAACACATACAAGAATGATTTTTTTTTTCTAACTTTTTGTACACATCACTACAATTAGTATATAACATCATCCGTACGGTTGGATCGTCCAAAAAAATTGTTAAAAAATATTATTAAAAAATTATACTAGTTTGACGAAGGAGTACTTTGATAGTTGACCATTAAAATATCATACAAGAATGATTCATTTTCTTATAATTTTTTGTACACATCACTAAAATCAGTATATAACATCATTCATATGGTTGGATCGTCGAAAATTTTTTTAAAAAAATAGATCATGTTCAATCGGTACGATACTAATTAGAAGGAGTAGTACTTTTGGCGGATTTATATTATAAACACATACAATAATGATTTTTTTTCTAAATTTTTGTACACATTACTATAATTAGTATATAACATCATCCGTACGGTTGGATCATCCAAAATAAATTTTAAAAAAATATTATTCGAAATTTATACTAGTTTGCCAATGAGTACTTTGATAGTTGACCATTAAAATATCATACAAGAATGATTCATTTTTTTCTGATTTTTTGTACACATCACTAAAATCATTATATAACAACATTCGTACGGTTGGATCGTCGAAAAAAAATTAAAAAATAGATCATGTTCAATCGGTACGACACTAGTTAGAGGGAGTAGTACTCTTGGCGGATTTATATTATAAACACATACAAGAATGATTTTTTTTTTCTAACTTTTTGTACACATCACTACAATTAGTATATAACATCATCCGTACGGTTGGATCGTCCAAAAAAAATTGTTAAAAAATATTATTCAAAAATTATACTAGTTTGACGAAGGAGTACTTTGATAGTTGACCATTAAAATATCATACAAGAATGATTCATTTTCTTATAATTTTTTGTACACATCACTAAAATCAGTATATAACATCATTCATATGGTTGGATCGTCGAAAAAAAATTAAAAAAATAGATCATGTTCAATCGGTACGATACTAATTAGAAGGAGTAGTACTTTTGGCAGATTTATATTATAAACACATACAATAATGATTTTTTTTCTAACTTTTTGTACACATTACTATAATTAGTATATAACATCATCCGTACGGTTGGATCATCCAAAATAAATTTTAAAAAAATATTATTCGAAATTTATACTAGTTTGCCAAGGAGTACTTTGATAGTTGACCATTAAAATATCATACAAGAATGATTCATTTTTTTCTGATTTTTTGTACACATCACTAAAATCATTATATAACATCATTCGTACGTTTGGATCGTCGAAAAAAAATTAAAAAATAGATCATGTTCAATCGGTACGACACCAGTTAGAGGGAGTAGGACTTTTGGCGGATTTATATTATAAACACATATAAGAATGGTTTTTTTTTCTAACTTTTTGTACACATGACTAAAATTAGTATATAACATCATGCGCACGGTTCGATCGTCCAAAAAAAATTTTAAAAAATTATTATTCGAAAAATATACTAGTTTGACCAAGGAGTACTTTGATCGTTGACCATTAAAATATCATCCAAGAATGATTTGTTTTTTTCTAGTTTTTCTAATTTCGAAAACCGTTGTCTTATTATTTTCATTATTTTCCACCAAATTCAATTCAAATTATTTCATTATTCCCACCATATATTTCATTATTTCCCACCAAATTCTATTCAAAATTTTTTGTAGTTCAGACAACGGCTTCATAAAAACCGTTGTATAGTAGTTCATAGACAATGGTTCAGATAACCCGTTGTCTCATCAAAACACGATTTAACAACGGTTAATTATTCCGTTGTGTGAATTGTAATAACACAATGGTATATGTAAACAGTTGTGTAAACCTCCTTATTTACACAACATCACATTCATAACCGTTGTCTAATTCGATTTTCATGGCCACAAACACACAATGGTTTTTAAAACCGTTGTACTGATCATGGATCAGACAATACTATTTTAGGACAAAAAAACTGTTGTCTATTGATTTCACGCAACACTTTTTTCTCTGAGCGTTGTGTGATAAGTGTTGTCTAAAGCTGTTTTTCTTGTAGTGATACTATTGATTGCTTTAATAAAATCAAGTGATATGACTTTGCTCCACTCAATAACAATGCCTTGTGTTCTCTCAAAAAATGTGTGTATATATATTTCTCCAATCCATTAATAGATGGATACCTTATGATTTAGTGAAGTCCAAAAGCAAGTGGGGTTTTTTCAATTCTCCTCCACATAATTCATAAACGTCCAAGCACATGTTACTCTATTTTGCAAGATAATAGGCACCTCTAGAGGGTGTAATATGATATATGCCCCCCTAAAGGGTTGTGTATGGCTTTGGCACTTAAAAACTTCATCCTCTGGCTTGTATGGGTGCTCCCCCACTTGTATGATTTAAGTACTTGGCATTTTTCACTCCAATAAGCTCATAGGTGCCTATACTAATGATTTAGTGTAGTACTTAGCCAAATTCAAGCTCCTAGAGGTAGTAGGGACGTCCATCTTATACATACAAGAGTGTTGGAGCCTATAGAAATGAGTAGGAGAGAGAAAATCACTTGGACATGCTTTTTGGTACCACTTGAAAGGTCCTTCCACCAACTACCATGGACATCCCAAGAGTATGCATTATACACTACAAGGGAACAGGGTAATTGCGACAGAAAAAATACAAAGAATCTGTCGCAATTGCCCCACTTTGCGACGGAAATAATCTGTCGCAAATGCCCAAGTCGTAAGTTCTTATTCTGTCGCAATTTCTTATTCTGTCGTAAGTTATTAGTGGGTCCCCTCCCAACACAAAAACAATTATAAAAAAAGGAAAAACAACAAAGTACGACGGATGGTTTGTCGTAAATATGTCCAGAATTGCGACAGAAACCGTCATATATATTTCCATAATTACGACAGAATCCGTCGTAAATATTTCATTAATTGCGACAAAATCCATCCTAAATATTTCCATAATTGCGACAGAATCCGTCCTAATAAATACCAAATTACGAGGCATTATTTATTGTAAATATGCCAAGAATTGGGATAGAATTCATCATAAATACGCCCAGTATTGTGACAGAATTGGGACAGAATCTGTCATAAATTGCTAATACTTGCGACAGAATCTGTCACAATTTCTGGACCCCGAGCATGGTTTTGCCTATTTTTATCACTTCCAACCTATTAAAAATCAGATTCATCCATACATTCCACAACATACATACAAACTAATGCCAACATACATACAAATTAATCCCGACAAATATTACAACACACTGAAAAATATGAACTACGTAGAGCAAAAGGAAAATAACATCATAAAATCTCTTTCAAGAGTTAGATAAACATCCATACCAAAGTTACATTAACAAAATAATACAAATGCAACCTAAATATCCATTGGCCAGTTAATATCCGAAGGTAAACATAAATCAACCACCCAGCTGAATTATGCAAAAGTTAGCCACTAAGCTAATATCAACAAAAATTGGCCACTAAGCTAATATCATCAAAAGTTAGCCACTAAGCTAATATATCCAAAAGTACTCATAAACCAGCCTTATAACTACAACCTTGCTGGTACTACATCCAACTACCCTAATCTCCCTCAATCCAAAGGCTGCCATCCCGTTTACCATTTCGAGTTCGCCTTGGAGGTGCTGACTGACCCCATCATCATTGTCATCAGAAGTTGTAAGAACCCCAAATTTTGGATATAATTAAAACTTTTTATTAAGTACTGATAAAATGAGGAACAATGATTCCGACAACAAGGTCACCAGCTCTAATGAATGAAGGGAATGGATATGGATTCAAATACTTATATGTCATGAAGAATGCTAAAGGGTGACAACATAGGTAAGAATATTCTATCTCCTAAGGGAATAAGATATGGCAATTCCAAGCAGGAGAATATTCTCATGTCATCTAGATAGATATCGATTAATCCAGTGGTTCCGTAAAAAGGTTAAGGAACGATCGAAAGAGAATACGGACAATTGTACAACCCTAGATGAATAAGTAAAGAATAAGGATGAATAGTGATTTTGGTGTAATTGAGAATATTATTAGACGACGCTATATAGAAGTATTCGGAACGAATTTCCGAGTTCGTATTAGTGATCCAGGGGGAAAATAAATGTATGTAAAAGCTGTCGGATTCTGAAAAACCGCACTTTTATTTTCTCCGAGAGTTCCCTGGACACTGATAGCCTTAAGTATTTAACGAATGGATTTAAGGAATATAAATTGGAAGTTAGAATGAAAGATGGAGAATGATAGTATTAATATTAAGAGGATTCCCGGTAAACCCTAATTAGAAATCCGTGAAATATTCCTACAAACGATCAATCGAAACGAGCAATAACCGGACACAGAATCAAGCAGAGGAAGCAAGATACATGCATGTACAAATGATAAATATCTAGTAACTAGTATGGTTAGAGATTAACTAATACTTAGCAAATCAAACTACTAGTTGCATGTAAACCATCAAAATCTTAACACATGTCCCTCCATTTTCATCATCCATTACATCACTACTTTAATAAAGTAGCTTTACACAATATCTTCCACTACACACTAGAATTATTGGATGAAAAGTAGCAAGGTAAAATACACCACAAAACCAACCAAGGCAAAGAAACTCTCCATTTTCTCTTTCCTCTCAAACTGATCAGCTAGAGCAACCATCAAAGAAAAAATCATAACTCCATTTCCAACCATGATAAAATCACCAATATTTGACCATAGCTTCTCCACTCCATGTATAACATTCGTACAAAATTTCATAATTTTTGAAGGTCGTTTGAATGGGTAAATAAATTCAAGAAGATCACCCTGTTTTTCCTCTCAAAAACAGGGCATTCGAATTTTGCATAAATTCAAGGATCAAAATCAAGCTTCCACCCCTTATTTGATCTTCTAAATTTTATGGTGAGTCCTATATTTCATAAAACTAATCTCCATGAAATCTTAGCTTCAAATTCCTTTGTTAACATTTTCAAATAAATCAACAAAGATGAGCATGAATAGTGTTCTTCAAGATTTAACTTTGTTTTCTTTGATTCTTATGGTTGATCTAGCTACTCTAAGGCCACACAAGGGTAGATCAAGGCTTAGTAGGGCTTTAGAACACTCCAAGGAAGGTAATCATCACTTGAAACCCTAGGTCTTACTTTGAGATTTTGCATGCTTTGGATGGATTTAGTATAAGTGATGTTATTAGCATGATTAGTTAAGTGGTTTAGTTAATTTAAGAAGCATGATGATTTTGATGCTAAGATCAGTAGCTTCTGGACTTGTTGAGATGAAGATCATGTGTATAAGTTGGATTTGTGCCCGGTGTGGCTTGGTATTGTTGTTATGATTTTTGGAATGTTCGATTTATAGCCGTCGTAATGCCAAAATTTCGTTAACCTTAAGAAAACGATTTTGACAGAACATGTAACTCCCTGTTTGGCTTCGTTTTATGCCATGATAGGATAGATCATGTTATAAGCTTCGTTTTGATATAAAGATCGTGTGAAACGGACTTACGGTTTAGGAGTTATGGTCGGTTTACTAAAAGTAGTTCGAAACCGTAACCGAGAATTCGTAATTAAAAATGAACCCTCGTAAAATACGTAAGTCAGTGGCGAATCTTGGTAATTAAATACTAGAGGTAAAAAGGGATGTGTGAGAGAAAACCTCATGTGAATCGGATCATTTTTCGATTTTATAAAAATGTTCGAATCTAGGTTAAACGCGAACGAACCCCTTAAAAGTATAACTTTTGTTATAACGTAGAAAACGAGCGATAAAACTAGAGATATAATCTTGGTTCGTAATCGATCAAATTCAGAACTTATACGACTTAAGTATACACTAAGTGTGAGTACGATGACATGTCTTAATGACGAACAAATGTCAAATCGTATCGGTAATAAAAAGAGTTACACTAAAAAGGGGTATAACGAGATAATTCGAAAACATGTTTCGACTTAAGTTAATACTTAACCTTTTGAAAAATGTTAAGTGATTAATCTCGAATTTCTTGACTATTATAGATCGCCGAGCTGACTCGGGACACCCTAGCACTACCCCCACTCGTGCTCAATTACCAGGCAAGTGTTCAAACCTTTGAACCTGTTGTTGTGATAATATATGTATATGATTTCTGTTTTACATATGCCATCGCATGCATGCCTGTTTCCAATTATATTGTGACTCTGGTTTTTTTTGTGATACTTGTTCCCTGAATTGATATTGGCTTATAGACTAGATACGATTTATCAGTAATAAGCCGAATTGTTTTGGTAAGACCCTTAGCGAAGGGCATATGATATTCATTCTAAATATAGACCGGGAGTCGGTATTTTGAGTTATAGATAGTCGTGGAAACCCGGAGGGATTCCAACGACAGATTATTATTTATCTGAGGAAGGTTATTGTTAAACGTTATTATATTCCATAAAGTATCAATTACTTGGAAATATTTCGAGGAATGTTATTCGAGTATTATCTTAGTCGAGAGATAATAAATGAATGTTAATTTTGAATATTCATTTAGAGTTGATATTTAATGAATATTATTTTGATATTCTTTAGAATGTTATTTATTAAATGAATATTAATTTCGAATATTCATTTAAGGTTTTATGTACTTAATGAATATTATTTTAAAATATTCATTGGAAGTTCTATTTACTTAAGGAATATTATTTCGATTATTCCTTTAAAGTTTTGATTACTAAATGAATATTATTTGGATATTCATTTAGAAGAATATTTATTAAATGAATGCTATTTGGATTTTCATTTAAAAGAGTAAATATTAAATGAACATTATTTTCAAATATTCATTTAAGGTTCGACTTATTTATTGAATACTATTTTAAATATTTATTGGAGTTTAATTATTTAATGAATATTATTTCGAATATTCATTTAAGGAGGGATTTATTTATTAAATAATTCCATATATTCATTCGAGGA
This sequence comes from Saposhnikovia divaricata, assembly GCA_036435485.1. Classification (NCBI taxonomy): domain Eukaryota; kingdom Viridiplantae; phylum Streptophyta; class Magnoliopsida; order Apiales; family Apiaceae; genus Saposhnikovia; species Saposhnikovia divaricata. Next base: position 25,760,465 of record CM071599.1, read on the forward strand.
TTACTTACGAGCAATATTATGAGTTAATAATATTCCATAATTATTATTGAGTAAATAAATATTCTTGGAATATTTATTTAATTCTTTTAAAATTCTTTTTAAAATAATTTATATTATTCGGAGATTACCTTCCACCTCTAGATATTATGTAAAATATTTCGGAGTCTTTTTACGACTATTTTATCAAGGAAAGGTTCCCAACTCTTTCTTTTTCATTTAAATCTATCTTAAAAGGATTTAAATGCTCGCTCAAACTTCCATATTATAGGGGAACCTACTTGAGCAATGTTATTTATCTTGTTGACTTCCCGGTCATAATTTATCCTCTTCACTCGCAACTTGGTTGCTATGGACTCATTAAGTCTGTGTTTACCTTCTCATCTTTCGAGGGGTAAGATTGTTGGAACAAGTTGATGTTCGTTACCAAGCAATAGCTTGGAAGTTATTGGTGAATTTTCCTTTCCAACTAGATACGACTACTTTGTAGAGTCTTATCAACAAGTATTATACTTGGGGAAAGGGGGACGAACGTTACATTCAGAATCATGAATTCTATTTGAACTAGGAGTCGTGTAAGAGGCCGAGTAGCGCCGGTCCATCCCCTTTGGCCCAACCGTTGGCCGGGGAGAGCTAGTAAGGCGGTAGACAAGTAAAGCCGTCAGTTCTTCCTTCTACCGGTAGTAAATCTAATTTGAGCTGTACGATCTTGACTGATCATCAAGATTGGAACAGCGGGCGCGGTGAATACTCCATCATTGGTTCATCATCCAAACTTATTTATTTCCTGCAACATGATTACTGTTGGCAGAGCTGGAAAAGTGTTCGTAACTGGAATTGCAATATTTTCCTTGCAAGTTCCTCTTTATAATATCTTGCTTATATTCGACATAGCAGATATTCCATCATATATTTACATTTTGAGTTACCTTGTAACTTCATCGTTCATATTATACTGGCATCATTTCCGTAAATGCATGGCATATGGTTTGAAAGATACTTTTGAACTGTTATATATTATCGTTCAGTTAAATATTATTGTTGGTGGGCTATTGCTCACCCTTGATTTATTATTATATCACAACAACAGCTAGACCAGATGACTCGCACAAGGCGCACTCGATGCTGGTGAGGACGATGAGACTACCAGAGCCGAAGAGAAAGCTATTGGTAGGATAGATTTATTCTTTCAGTACCAAGTATATGGTCTAGTATGACTCATGTAAATGGATGGCAAAGAGTATGTATTTATATTAAAATTCTTTTGGGTTGTAAGAACTCATAATGTGTTTAATAAAATTTGGTTGTTACTCTGATTTCATCTCTGGGACTATAACGGGTGTGTTTTATGTTATTGTTTTGGGTCACAAGGTTGTAATTTAATATTTATGTTGAACTGTGGATGGGAATTGAGACGGTAACGACCAGATCCCTGACCCCGGATCTAGGGGTGTTACAGAAGTGGTATCAGAGCGTACGTTATAAACCCCAGAGATGAGGCGACGTTAAAACAATAAATTCACTAAGATAACAAGAACTCTTGCCAAGTTCATAGTCGGACTACTTAATGTAGTGATGACCTATAAAACTCTTATGGGAACTATTAAGTATCATGATAGTAACTTAGCTCGATATCCCATCGACAAGTAAGGCAACAGACCTTGAGGCATACGAGCAGCAGCGAGATGATGCTTTATTATATGCTGAAGATCAGCGGGTAAATTCAATAGAGTACCCTACTGGAGACCCGGAAGAGGTTCCAGCAGATAAGGAAAATCTTGTTAGGATAAGGAGCTTACCCTCGAGGAATGAGGGCTGTAGCCAGAAAGACTGAGATGATTAAGGTATAGAGCTCAGAAAAGTGGGCATAAAGAACTAAGCTTTAGCAAGAGAACTGAAGATTCATGTTGGATTCGTGGCTGGACTACTGGAGGTAGTACCAGCAAGTAAGACGGATTGGAAGAATTACTTGAGATCTTATACGGGAATAGATGAGAATCATTAGAGACTTTCATATTAACGAAAAGAGTGCTAGAAGGATGTATGATTATCAAAGGCATCGATATAAGGCGAGGAGCAGAGTCCCTAGGAATAGTTGAGAAGAGGCAGTAAGTGTCATATCATTTGATAAATGAATAAGTATGAATATTGTCAGTAATAATTCGCCATGAGAAGGCAGATGTCATAGGTTGTAATTTATGGAACCAAATTGAGGTTGATGAAGTTGTTTTATTCAGGAAAATGTCCATTTTATGAATGAATTAGTTAGAAAGTGAAAACATTGGGAAGTGACAGCATGATTGGATAAAGTTATATAAGGAAGTAGTAAGCAAGACAATGATCTCAGAACCTACCGGAAGATAAGACCAGTGAGTCAAGATGAACTCGTAATGAGACTATTGTCAGAGACTAAGTATAGGGTTAATTTAACTCAGTGAAATGATGAACCAGAAACGTTAGATGCATGTGACTCAGAGGAATATTAAATTCTTTCTTTTCTTTGAATAGATTATAGTAGTTACCTTAAGTTTACTCCGACGCGGAATTATAACGGATCAAGTAATACGATCAGCAGTTAAAGAGAAAAATGTGAGAAAATCTTCCTGGAGCTAAAAGATGAAATTGGTAATGACCAAGAGTTGGCATTGCTTAATGGAAAAAGGGAGACTTTGTGCTTCCAACGACGCTTCGCATAAAAGATTAAGATGTGTGCTTGCGCAGCACGACAAAGTACTTGCGGATGCATTCGGACAGCATGGTTCACCAGGTTCGGATGGCCTTAGTAGTGCCAATTTTTGTGGAACAACCAACTCCGACGGTAATGTTCCTTCTGAGACTGGTAGTCAGGTAGACTGACATTTGGTAATATTGAATATCAGGACGTATAGGTATCAGGACGTTGTGACAAGTTTCAGTTTAAAACTGTTGATTCCCTTCTAAGGGATGTATATAATTGGTTCCTCTCCAGGGGTTAAATTTCCAACCCGATGACGATTATTTGGTTAATTATGACTGCTTACGGTTCTACCTACTAGGAGGTTCATAGAACTATTCTTCAGGTTTCGAAACTGGTCTTCTTAGTGTTATCAGTCGATGGATAGATTGACCAAAATTTCCCTAATTCTGGGAAGAACTTCAACGAATTTTGGCAAACCTTGTCTTTCTGATTATCAGAGAACATCATGGAAGAGAGTAGAAACTGGGGAAAACCCCGTGAATTGGGTAAGGTAGCCGCTACATGGGTTGGTGGACAGACCCTGGTTATCGCGATTGATTGTAGAAATACAATGATGAAGTGAGATTGGACGAAAACAGGAAATGTAAGTAAGAAACCAGCCGGACTGAGAAACTCCGAGATTGACTTAAGTGAAAAGGCTGTTATTCCAGGAATGGTAAGCTTGCGTGGCACGTGGTAGTGATAAGAATAGTTGAAAAGATAAAAATAGAGGAAAGGTGACCAGAGACGGTGCCGAGAAGTCGATTAAGACTTATATGGAGTAAAGTTTTGGAAAGGTAAAAAGGTATCAAAGTAGAAGGCACTATGCCAGCAATTGCTAGAAAAGTAATGCTAAATTAGCCAACCCCTAAAATCATATATAATTTTAGTGTGGCCAGTTGAGGGCAAGTCACAAAGGATTATCAAGTGACTAGACCAGCAATGAAAGAACAAAGCAGGGTTGCTTCTAAGAAAGCACCGACTGCAAGGCCTTCTGATATAAAGGAAACATTAATGAGATCGTAGGAATCTTCTGCTGAACAGCCCATGTTTTGATTGGGAATTCACTAAACCTTTTTGGGATGGGGTCACCCGTACTAAAGTGACTCATGTGTATATGGTTGTCCAAGATTATGAGTAAAATGGAAGTATAGTGACATGAGATGTATGATGTTAGGGTATCGTGAATACCATGAATATATTATGACGGAGGAAAGTAAACAATGAAGGTATATGAAGAGAGTATAGAAATGGTCAGAAATTGAACAGTATGCTGTAGGAACTTTCTCTGAGGCAAGTACCTTTGCGAAGAACGATAAGCACTAGGAAATTCACGTTGAACTCGACCAATATCTTTCAGAACATCCTTGCTACCATTAACAAGTTCTGTAAGAGAGCAGATAGACCTACGTTGTCTTTTGGAAGGTCAAATAGGTTGACCACTATCTGAAAGAAGAAATTAGCAATAAGCTACCGATCGATTATCAAATAAGAATGATTGAAAAGAGACCCTTATTAAGGATACATGATTTGATTGCCAATTATAGGATGCAGGAATTCCTTGGCAGTTGAATTAAGGATAAGATATCCATAAAGTAAGGCAAACCCTGGGGAATGCACAAGGGATGGCACTAACCCTAATAAAGACATTGTGAATTCAGATGATATGAGTTGGATTTGCTAAGGCAACAATGACCTGTACAGATTATTAAAAAGAGTTCTGGAAAGAACAGAGATAGAATTATTAGGGTATTGATCAAAGACGTTTTGATGTACCCTGTACCTAGAAAATACAGGAGGAATGATGAGGACGACCTAAGAAACCTTACAAGGAAAAGCTAATATTCTGAGTTTCCAACTAGAAGTTTGGAAGAGAATGTAAGACACAATAACAATATACCAGATGATGCATGTATGAAACCCTGAGGGAGTATGGATTGAACCTATAAAGGTTGAGATTATCCTAAGATAAGGAAAGAACTAAGAAAAGAAGTATCCTAAGTAGGATTGGGAATAAACGTGATAAAGTTCCCAGGGTAGTTGGAAGGAATGACTTATGGAAAAAGACTGATAGATATATTTTTCTCCTTCAGCAGAGCTTAAGGGAGAATGCTTTCACCCAACAGTGATGAGAATGAGGTAAAAAAAAAATTGAATTGAAATGTATCCGGAGAACAAGGATTACCAGAAATTACTATTATTAGGAAAGGCCAATGAGGTGGCCGACAGTGTAAGTATAAAGGAATAATTACAAATGTTCATACCGAAGAAACAGAATAATATTTGGAAGGACCTTGAAGGTCATATCGGAATGGAGGAATTTACATTCCTTCTGATGATTGTGCAAGAATCGACGGTAATAGTAGTTTAAGTAAAGATTCGATTCCTGATGGGTCTTAAGCATATTACATACCTTAGAAGGTCCCGTTTTGAGGCAAACCAGGACCATGATACAAAAAAAATTGACGAAGTAAACCATTAAGTTTCCAGTCTTTTATGGAAGATGCATGAGTGATAGTTTCATCAACCTGACTTAGCTGCGATGCTTGAAACTCTTCTGCAATTTTATCTACTTCATGTAATATCTACATCAAGTTCAGGAAGTGTTCCTTATGGATAAGGAATAGTGATTACTTTGTCTCCTAAAGGATTGAAACCCGTACGGTTAGCTATTAAGGCACTACATAAGCAACAAGCGATGGTGATTCTTCTAAGAAAGTAGATGACAACGTAAAGATAAAGAAAGTGCTGCTATTGATAAGCTAAATGGCATGTTGATGAATGACAAGCAAGTTTGTGTTAGTGTACTTCTGCGCAAACAAGATAGAGAATATGAGGTTGATGATTCATGATGCTAAATGTATTCCCGTGGAAAAAAATTAATGAGACTTAGAGAGAAGGGCAGTTGAGCCCGAGACTTATTAGGACACCTGAGGGTTTAAAGTGTTCGGAAGGTGGCATTCGAGCCAGTTTTACCCCCAAAGCTTATAGCATGGTAGTAACGTGTTTCTTGTGGCAAAGCTACACCAGTAAAATGCAGATGCTCAACAGATGATAAGAGTGCGAGCAGGTAGGTGTACGACCTGGTCTGACTTACGAAAGACAACCTGTGAAAAACCGCGGGTAGAAAAGAATAATTGATGAGAAACAAGTTGACAGAAGTAGATTATATTGGATCTAAGCTAAAGAAATCGGCCAGATTCATTTCGGAGGTTTTAAATTTGAAATAATGTGATGAATATAGAGTAAATGTGACGGGATACCAATAAGGAGGTGCAAAGTGCAAAAGATGCCTCAATAAAGAGATGAAGGTGGAAGTAAATAACAGAGGTAAATAAATATCAGATAATAAGAAGGATGTGATTGATAAAGAAAAGACTGGGAAAGCAACTATGGAATGTGAAGTAAGGAATGTTATGAATGGATTAATAAATGGGTTTCTGATGAATTATCGGGATGACAACCTGATAGTGTTAATATAATAGATATGAAAAGCTAGTAGCGTGACATGGAATGTCAGTAACAATGATGTCATGCGAGAAACCTAAGATTTAACCTGAGAGGTTGAAAGATTTTCCAAAAGTGTTGCTAAGATTGAACCAGAGTATAGGTCCATAGAATAATGGACAAAACAGCAAGATATGTTGACACGTGAAATTGCGATCAAATGGTATTGGATATAATCATGATTATTTTCTTCTTTGATGAACCTCTATAGTTCAAAGGTAAATTCTGAGTATGATATTTTACAAAAAAAAATCTATAATCCTTTAGAATTCTTTTCTTTTCTTCTCTCTTATTCATCTTCTTTATGAATTGAGAAGAACAACCCTTTAAGGAGGGGAGGTACTGCTACGTGACTATCTGTCTATGTGATAGAAGTCTAAGTGGAATACCATAACTTGTTTAATTGTTTGTCAAGTACTAAAGGCTGGCCCCCTTCTATACTAACTATGCAATATAACAAATGTTCAATTGATCATAGTGATCTCTCAATAAATCTTTCCACTTCTCTATATTGATCGAGATTACGAAGATTAAGGCGATCAGGAAATGCATAGTGCGAGTGAGGTTATCTCTGAATTCGCAATGCGATAGTGATACCGAAGTCATTGTAGATACCAATAAGGGTGATATTATATGAATGAGTAAGATCAGAACCAGGATAGTGTGATGTGCAAAAGTAGAAAAGTTGATAAAAAGGAAAAAGAGAGTACTGTAGCACTACGGAGATGTGCTGTAAACGGGTTGAAATGGTTAAGGATCAACCGAGGACTGGAAAGCTAGATGACAAACAAGAACCCGATTGTTTCCTACCTGATTCCGGGATGAAATCCTTTTAAGGAGGGGAGACTGTAAGAACCCCAAATTTTGGATATAATTATAACTTTTTATTAAGTACTGATAAAATGAGGAACAATGATTCCGACAACAAGGTCACCAGCTCTAATGAATGAAGGGAATGGATATGGATTCAAATACTTATATGTCATGAAGAATGCTAAAGGGTGACAACATAGGTAAGAATATTCTATCTCCTAAGGGAATAAGATATGGCAATTCCAAGCAGGAGAATATTCTCATGTCATCTAGATAGATAGCGATTAATCCAGTGGTTCCGTAAAAAGGTTAAGGAACGATCGAAAGAGAATACGGACAATTGTACAACCCTAGATGAATAAGTAAAGAATAAGGATGAATAGTGATTTTGGTGTAATTGAGAATATTATTAGACGACGCTATATAGAAGTATTCGGAACGAATTTCCGAGTTCGTATTAGTGATCCAGGGGGAAAATAAATGTATGTAAAAGCTGTCGGATTCTGAAAAACCGCACTTTTATTTTCTCCGAGAGTTCCCTGGACACTAATAGCCTTAAGTATTTAACGAATGGATTTAAGGAATATAAATTGGAAAGTTATAATGAAAGATGGAGAATGATAGTATTAATATTAAGAGGATTCCCGGTAAACCCTAATTAGAAATCCGTGAAATATTCCTACAAACGATCAATCGAAACGAGCAATAACCGGACACAGAATCAAGCAGAGGAAGAAAGATACATGCATGTACAAATGATAAATATCTAGTAACTAGTATGGTTAGAGATTAACTAATACTTAGCAAATCAAACTACTAGTTGCATGTAAACCATCAAAATCTTAAAACATGTCCCTCCATTTTCATCATCCATTACATCACTACTTTAATAAAGTAGCTTTACACAATATCTTCCACTACACACTTGAATTATTGGATGAAAAGTAGCAAGGTAAAATACACCACAAAACCAACCAAGGCAAAGAAACTCTCCATTTTCTCTTTCCTCTCAAACTGATCAGCTAGAGCAACCATCAAAGAAAAAATCATAACTCCATTTCCAACCATGATAAAATCACCAATATTTGACCATAGCTTCTCCACTCCATGTATAACATTCGTACAAAATTTCATAATTTTTGAAGGTCGTTTGAATGGGTAAATAAATTCAAGAAGATCACCCTGTTTTTCCTCTCAAAAACAGGGCATTCGAATTTTGCATAAATTCAAGGATCAAAATCAAGCTTCCACCCCTTATTTGATCTTCTAAATTTTATGGTGAGTCCTATATTTCATAAAACTAATCTCCATGAAATCTTAGCTTCAAATTCCTTTGTTAACATTTTCAAATAAATCAACAAAGATGAGCATGAATAGTGTTCTTCAAGATTTAACTTTGTTTTCTTTGATTCTTATGGTTGATCTAGCTACTCTAAGGCCACACAAGGGTAGATCAAGGCTTAGTAGGGCTTTAGAACACTCCAAGGAAGGTAATCATCACTTGAAACCCTAGGTCTTACTTTGAGATTTTGCATGCTTTGGATGGATTTAGTATAAGTGATGTTATTAGCATGATTAGTTAAGTGGTTTAGTTAATTTAAGAAGCATGATGATTTTGATGCTAAGATCAGTAGCTTCTGGACTTGTTGAGATGAAGATCATGTGTATAAGTTGGATTTGTGCCCGGTGTGGCTTGGTATTGTTGTTATGATTTTTGGAATGTTCGATTTATAGCCGTCGTAATGCCAAAATTTCGTTAACCTTAAGAAAACGATTTTGACAGAACATGTAACTCCCTGTTTGGCTTCGTTTTATGCCATGATAGGATAGATCATGTTATAAGCTTCGTTTTGATATAAAGATCGTGTGAAACGGACTTACGGTTTAGGAGTTATGGTCGGTTTACTAAAAGTAGTTCGAAACCGTAACCGAGAATTCGTAATTAAAAATGAACCCTCGTAAAATACGTAAGTCAGTGGCGAATCTTGGTAATTAAATACTAGAGGTAAAAAGGGATGTGTGAGAGAAAACCTCATGTGAATCGGATCATTTTTCGATTTTATAAAAATGTTCGAATCTAGGTTAAACGCGAACGAACCCCTTAAAAGTATAACTTTTGTTATAACGTAGAAAACGAGCGATAAAACTAGAGATATAATCTTGGTTCGTAATCGATCAAATTCAGAACTTATACGACTTAAGTATACACTAAGTGTGAGTACGATGACATGTCTTAATGACGAACAAATGTCAAATCGTATCGGTAATAAAAAGAGTTACACTAAAAAGGGGTATAACGAGATAATTCGAAAACATGTTTCGACTTAAGTTAATACTTAACCTTTTGAAAAATGTTAAGTGATTAATCTCGAATTTCTTGACTATTATAGATCGCCGAGCTGACTCGGGACACCCTAGCACTACCCCCACTCGTGCTCAATTACCAGGCAAGTGTTCAAACCTTTGAACCTGTTGTTGTGATAATATATGTATATGATTTCTGTTTTACATATGCCATCGCATGCATGCCTGTTTCCAATTATATTGTGACTCTGGTTTTTTTTGTGATACTTGTTCCCTGAATTGATATTGGCTTATAGACTAGATACGATTTATCAGTAATAAGCCGGATTGTTTTGGTAAGACCCTTAGCGAAGGGCATATGATATTCATTCTAAATATAGACCGGGAGTCGGTATTTTGAGTTATAGATAGTCGTGGAAACCCGGAGGGATTCCAACGACAGATTATTATTTATCTGAGGAAGGTTATTGTTAAACGTTATTATATTCCATAAAGTATCAATTACTTGGAAATATTTCGAGGAATGTTATTCGAGTATTATCTTAGTCGAGAGATAATAAATGAATGTTAATTTTGAATATTCATTTAGAGTTGATATTTAATGAATATTATTTTGATATTCTTTAGAATGTTATTTATTAAATGAATATTAATTTCGAATATTCATTTAAGGTTTTATGTACTTAATGAATATTATTTTAAAATATTCATTGGAAGTTCTATTTACTTAAGGAATATTATTTCGATTATTCCTTTAAAGTTTTGATTACTAAATGAATATTATTTGGATATTCATTTAGAAGAATATTTATTAAATGAATGCTATTTGGATTTTCATTTAAAAGAGTAAATATTAAATGAACATTATTTTCAAATATTCATTTAAGGTTCGACTTATTTATTGAATACTATTTTAAATATTTATTGGAGTTTAATTATTTAATGAATATTATTTCGAATATTCATTTAAGGAGGGATTTATTTATTAAATAATTCCATATATTCATTCGAGGATTACTTACGAGCAATATTATGAGTTAATAATATTCCATAATTATTATTGAGTAAATAAATATTCTTGGAATATTTATTTAATTCTTTTAAAATTCTTTTTAAAATAATTTATATTATTCGGAGATTACCTTCCACCTCCAGATATTATGTAAAATATTTCGGAGTCTTTTTACGACTATTTTATCAAGGAAAGGTTCCCAACTCTTTCTTTTTCATTTAAATCTATCTTAAAAGGATTTAAATGCTCGCTCAAACTTCCATATTATAGGCGAACCTACTTGAGCAATGTTATTTATCTTGTTGACTTCCCGGTCATAATTTATCCTCTTCACTCGCAACTTGGTTGCTATGGACTCATTAAGTCTGTGTTTACCTTCTCATCTTTCGAGGGGTAAGATTGTTGGAACAAGTTGATGTTCGTTACCAAGCAATAGCTTGGAAGTTATTGGTGAATTTTCCTTTCCAACTAGATACGACTACTTTGTAGAGTCTTATCAACAAGTATTATACTTGGGGAAAGGGGGACGAACGTTACATTCAGAATCATGAATTCTGTTTGAACTAGGAGTCGTGTAAGAGGCCGAGTAGCGCCGGTCCATCCCCTTTGGCCCAACCGTTGGCCGGGGAGAGCTAGTAAGGCGGTAGACAAGTAAAGCCGTCAGTTCTTCCTTCTACCGGTAGTAAATCTAATTTGAGCTGTACGATCTTGACTGATCATCAAGATTGGAACAGCGGGCGCGGTGAATACTCCATCATTGGTTCATCATCCAAACTTATTTATTTCCTGCAACATGATTACTGTTGGCAGAGCTGGAAAAGTGTTCGTAACTGGAATTGCAATATTTTCCTTGCAAGTTCCTCTTTATAATATCTTGCTTATATTCGACATAGCAGATATTCCATCATATATTTACATTTTGAGTTACCTTGTAACTTCATCGTTCATATTATACTGGCATCATTTCCGTAAATGCATGGCATATGGTTTGAAAGATACTTTTGAACTGTTATATATTATCGTTCAGTTAAATATTATTGTTGGTGGGCTATTGCTCACCCTTGCTTTATTATTATATCACAACAACAGCTAGACCAGATGACTCGCACAAGGCGCACTCGATGCTGGTGAGGACGATGAGACTACCAGAGCCGAAGAGAAAGCTATTGGTAGGATAGATTTATTCTTTCAGTACCAAGTATATGGTCTAGTATGACTCATGTAAATGGATGGCAAAGAGTATGTATTTATATTAAAATTCTTTTGGGTTGTAAGAACTCATAATGTGTTTAATAAAATTTGGTTGTTACTCTGATTTCATCTCTAGGACTATAACGGGTGTGTTTTATGTTATTGTTTTGGGTCACAAGGTTGTAATTTAATATTTATGTTGAACTGTGGATGGGAATTGAGACGGTAACGACCAGATCCCTGACCCCGGATCTAGGGGTGTTACAGAAGTACTAGGCTCATCCTCACGAGCTTTGGACTTACCCTACATTATTAAAAAATATTCTGCATATCGTCATTATCTTAAAACCAGATAATATCAAATCAATGAATCGTGAACTTAAATAATAGTGAAATGTCTTGTTTATTTACTAAAATTCTGTACACATGTTCAACTATTTTTCTAAAAAAAATTCACTCTAAATATTATGGTTGCTAAATGTGATTCTAATAAATAATTCTAACTTTAATTTGTTTTTAATATTCTCAAACCTTGCAAATAAAATTTCAGCATAGTAATTGTTTTTTATTTTAATTTGTTATTGTGAATGGCACAAGAAAGTATAATGCATCAGAGTATTATAGTCACTATTTTTCTAAAAAAAAAATCACTCTAAATATTATGGTTGCTAAATGTGATTCTAACAAATAATTTGTTTTTAATCTTCTCAAACCTTGCAAATAAAATTTCAGCACAGTAATTTTTTTTTATTTTAATTTGTTATTGTGAATGGCACAAGAAAGTATAATGCATTTGAGTATTATAGTACTGTGTACTAGAATGTATTGTTTAACCACCATGTTTCCTCAGTACTGATAGCGTGGCCAGAGGCCCAGATCAAGGAAGCAACTAATTATATGATCACATAACATATAATAACAGATAAGAGCAAAAATCAAAAGGTCTTAACTAGCATCATAAATTTGCCTTTAGCCAGGGCATTATTTCCATGTCTATAGTGTGAAGCCTAAATGTATAGCCTAATTGTATATATATTTTAAACTTACACCTTCATTACTGGAATGCATGACCAAATTCGAGTTATTAAATTTAACTAAAGCATAGAGAAGGTGATGATGATGCATTTAAAAGAAAGATACATGCTAAAAAGTTGGACCTGAATATACCTTATTACAGTTGCTAGGAGGGCGGTTACTTTCATTGACGTCGCCTAACACCGACACCATCGCCTGCACAAGTTCCCTCATAGTTGACATGGTAAGAGGATGGTCTGATGGCAGGTCATTCACTCCATCCGTCACAACAGACTGTGCCAACATGTTGACCTGTTCTGGTGCGAGGTCAAACTGATCCGGATGTGCACGAGCAAAAGCAACAGTCCGATCCACAACCTGAATGACAAGATGGTCAGTGATGTGCTCAGTAGGGGATCTGCTAGTGGAAGCACCTGACTCATCTTCAACGGATCATCGATGATGCCTTTTACCATATGCAGGAGGAAGAGCTATGCACAAATGTACACACAAATATCATTAGACCAGAAAAAATGGCATGTAATGAATGATATGAATACTAATGCAGTACATAATAAATAATATATATAAACATACGTGTAATTTCAGAAGCACTCGTGCGTAGAATACCGATAATGTCATTCTTTCGAACACCCACTACTTCAACCCATGTATCAATTGGCGCTTCCATAGGATCCTCGTTGCGCTCCCCACAATTAGCGAGATATTGTTCCTAGATGCATGTGTAACAAAAATTACAGTTAAATGTTCAAATTAAAAAAATCATTAAAAATTATATGTATTTTATAATCTACATATGTATACTTAAAATAAAACAAGAAAACCATCACAAAAGAGTTGAGAGTGCTGAATAAAAATAAGATTACAAAGGAATAAGCATGTTTTTTTTTTTTCTAGCAAAATACCAAATATTATAGGTGTGCATTTGATGAGCAGCTTATGGACAAATTACTACTATCTTGATATAATTTAGTATATCACGATTATTCACATACATATACTTAAAATAAAACAAGAAAACCATCACAAAAGAGTTGAGAGTGCTGAATAAAAATAAGATTACAAAGGAATAAGCATGTTTTTTTTCTAGGAAAATACCAAATATTATAGGTGTGCATTTGATGAGCAGCTTATGGACAAATTACTACTGGAATCCATTTTGTTTTAGTAAAACTTTAGTTGTTAAAACCACTTGCAGACTAAATTTTTTTCATCCTGAGCATGTTCTAATCTCCCTCTTGAAGAAACATTAAAGGGCCCAAAGAAATATATAAATAACCTAATTCCATTTCTTGATGAACCTATGATCGAAAAATAACTGAAATGTGCTATAGGTAGTACCCTGAACTAAAAAACGGTAGGATATCAGCAAAAGACATATACTTTACAAAGTAGGACAACATATATATCTACAGCATAATGAACAAGCTACACACACACACACACATAACAAATAGGTTAGTTACAATACTGAGGATCAATATGTAAACAGAGCATTTGACAAATAATTTCTAGAGAGCACATAATAGAGCAGTTTGAATAACAACATGCATGTATTTCAGATTTCACTCAACTAAAGCTCAAGAAAGGATTGCCTTTAAAACAGTTTATCTTTTAAGATGATAGTCCTATCAGTTTTACTTTTACTTTAATTGGTTTGTTTGTTAAGAAATAATTTAAATATGAAGCGACCATGTTTTAATTGGTTTGACCAGATAAATTTCTAATGCCAAAAAAAAAAGGAACCACCAGCAACCCAACCAGAAAATACCACCAGCAACCCAACCAGAAAATATAATTGTGTTTACCAGAACATGTTATCATGGTGTTTGTTCTTAACTAGAATTCATATCTAAGAGCAAGTCCAATGCATAGCTATATCTGCTTCTATAGCTATAGTATAGAACTAAAACTACAAAAAACCTATTCCAATGCATAGCCATAGTTGAATGGAAAAATGCTTAAATGGATAACTAAGTGTATATTTAGGACCAAAGATAGCTATAGCCATCCTTGCTACCTCATTAATTATCTAGAAGTGGAGTGCAAGTCGGTTCACTTTAAATTAAAGTGAAATAGTTGGACAAAAACTTAGTTAAATTTGAAATTGTTTGGTTCAAAACATACAACTAGCATTGGAGTGTAAGTTCTATTTTAGCACAAAAAAAAACGCATTGAGCTTGCTCTAAGAGGCCATATCATATGTAACCCATTTTTTCTGCAAATTTTGTATGGACAGGTTGAGCCAGTTCTGTTCAAGATTAAATATTATATATACTACAACTTAGCTAAACTCATACTCAAATGTGAATATATTTTTTTAATTTGAATCAAGGCAGGACTTGCATTTTAAATGCTTCTTGGTAAAAAGGATAAGGATAGAGCATCGAGGAATAGCCCCCACTCCCATGACAAAGTCATGGGTTCCCTTCCACATTCCCTATTCCCAATCCCCTTGCACTTAAAACAAATAAATGTGTACTGCATAGGCTCTGATTTTAAAAACAACTCCACTGGTATTACTTATAGAAGCTGGTTTCTTGATTTTATCATGAAATCTTTTTATCTAAACTCCCATTTCAACATTAAAAATTAGTATAAATTTTACTTTGTGCGTGCCCAGGCTAATCATGCAAATATTAAAATGTTGTTCTTCCCTATCATTTAGTTTGATTGTCTTAGTAACTTGCTAATTAAGTTTTTTTCCTTTGCAAATACTATATGGTCAATTTAGTAGCATAGGCTGTGTAAAAAGATCATACATATAATATTTAGTAGCATATAATATGTAAAAAAAGGTACCACTATTATACGAACAGCCTCCGATGTGAATTCTTTATTTTCCTTGTCCTTGGTGTGCAAGCGGATGAAGAGGTCATACAACGTCGGCTCCTTACCAGTCTTGTCTCGTATATCCTGTAAAGTTCAAATATAAGATAAAAGAATATGCAAAATGACCTCGCTGCTGATTATTATTTTTAAATATCAATTATCATACCCAAGCACGACGCTGAAAGGAAATGGCACCAGAGGTATGGGGATTTTTTTGATGTCCTCTCGCGTCCTTAGCAGCATCTGATTTTTTCTGGAATTTAGGAGTATCCCAGTGGTCACAAATAGGTTTCTAAACAGCTTCCGAGTAATAACGTGGTCTGTGATCAAAGAAAGAGCCCCCCTCCTTATCAATGATCTTCTTGATATGTTTACGTTCGTTGCACAAAGTCTTGCGCATGTTTCTACGCATAAGCCTATTAAGAGCCTCACGAGCATCATTTTTCATCCCATATTTTGGGTCAAAGTCATAGTACCCCTACAATAAAAGTGATAAAAGAGGGGTTAATGCAAGCAACTAGCAGGTATATTGCATATACTTGGTATACAAAACAGACCCCCTACGCACCACCACCACCAAGTGTAACCAATTAAGCACTTGACATATACAAGTCAACAAGAAATTGTATCTTAAAAATGTTGTGCAGTAAATTTGAATACAAAAAGAAAAATCACATGTAGATGGGATTAGTTATGTATCTGTGAGGTTTATTATGTTATAGGGAAAGGTACAACCTATAAAACAGAGTAACAATTACTAAAGAATTGAGAATAATAACCCACCATTAAGTTAGTGCTACGGTGGAGATTTATCACGTGTTATAGTTCTGTATTCGGTAAAAGAAAAGTGCTTAAATCTATCAAGCATGCAATTTTCTTTCACCGAATAAAGAACTATAACACGTGATAAATCTCCACCGTAGCACTAACTTAATGGTGGACAGACCCAACTTATCTACTCAACAGACTTCAAGCATAAATACTTAACTAAGTGAATATATTAAATACTTAACCACTTACAAAGAACATTTTTCTAATGCGACTCCACCACCTTGGGAATCACCGATCAACATCCATGGCACCGATACATCCCGCTGGCCAGTACACACGCATAAGGGCCAGTAAGGTACGACATGCAGTGGGTGAATCGATACTGAAAAGTGAGCATATTTAATTAAGATATACTTTCTACAACATAAATAAATAATTATGCAGACATACATACATACAATATTTCATAAATGTTACTAGAACACACTAATTGAATGAAATACAGAAAATGAAAAAGGACTTACACCCGTCCAACCATGCGAATACGAATGGGCTCTGAAGGGGGCTGTCCAAAGAGACCAAGTGAATAGCCCCTTCTCCTATGCTCAATATTGACCTCTTCATCATGCTCACTGCCCTCAGCCTCATCATTATTACCGCCTTCAGCCTCATCATCCTCATCATCATCATGCTCACTGCCCTCAACCTCATCATCCTCATCATCGTTACTACCCCCAAAATCATCATCAAACTCGTCATCATCGTACTCATCATCATAATCAGCTTCATAATCAGAATCCCCCGAGTCTGAGCTAGCATCATAAATGTTATCACTCAAGCGGTATCCATACACTTGACCACCATCAAGACTTATACCGCCCCTGCCATGACCACCATTAGCACTCTTACCACCTCTCCAACAGCTACCACTAGCACCACCAGCATCAATACTCCTAACAACCCTTCCAGGGCCACCAATAGCTTTCTTACCACCTCTAGGACGGCTACCACTAGCACCACCGGCATCAAGACTCGTACCGCCCTTGCCATGGCCACCACTGACACCACTACCAACAAGACTCCTACCACCTCTCATGTTGTTGCTTCCACCACCACTACTGTTACCACTCCCATCATTTCTCCTACTACCACCATCACCAACATTTACGTGTCTCCTACCATCACCAACATTTACGTGTCTCCTACCCTCACCTCTCATGTCACTGCCTCCACCACCATTTCTCCTACTACCACCAGCACCACCATTTCTCCTATTCCCAGCAACTCTCCTATTAATACCATCTTCTCTTCTACCA
Organism: Saposhnikovia divaricata; assembly: GCA_036435485.1. Lineage (NCBI taxonomy): Eukaryota > Viridiplantae > Streptophyta > Magnoliopsida > Apiales > Apiaceae > Saposhnikovia > Saposhnikovia divaricata. The sequence goes on from CM071599.1 coordinate 25,777,959, forward strand.
CCACCTCTCCTACCACCACCAACTGGCCTCCTCCCCAACATGCTGTAATACACAAAAACATAAGAGTCTTAACTATACAATTAAAAACATTAACAAATTAATCTAATTCAACTTATTTACCGAAACCCATATGAAATTAATAACAAAGTGAGTATTATTCAATAATACAAACTGAAGCAGATCCCAGAATCCATCAAGAAGTAATAAATTAGAAAAAAACATCAAAGAATGCACATATTCAAATCACACACACACACATATATATATATATATATGTGCAAAACACACAAATATATTACACAATTCAGACGAATATATATGTGCGCACACACACAAGTGCTATAAAAACAAACACACACATTTACATACTACACCCATTTTTAGACACATACATTACAGAAGCACAAAAATACAAGAAAGGAAAAGAAATGAAGAATTGAGGATTATACCTGAAGAAATAAGAAAGGAATTGAGGATTAAATGGAAGAAAGAACGGAAGGATTGAAACCCTAATCGTAATCGCCGCACGAAAAAAAAGAAAACGAAGAGAGGCACAAGTGAGAAATGAAGTGAAAAGTAGGGTTTTAGCTGTAGAATGAGGAGGAACGACATCGTTTAACTTTAGATAATTAAAAAACATTTTTCTAATTTTTTTGATAAATTTTGTTCCTTTTTTTTGTCGGGATAAATTTTGTTCTTTTAGATTAACCAATTTTTAATATTTTATATTCAAAAACCATAATTTATTATTTTTCAAAAAAAAAATATTTTATTAATAAATTATTCAGGAACAATTTTTTAAATATATTTTACTCAAAAACATTTATTTAATTATTTAGTAAAACCAAAAGGATTATACTTATACTTAATTAAATAATCTACTGTACGAGTTTAAGAAAGTTCAACTGCATTACTGAGAAAACACATTTCCATTGATTTATCATGATTTTCTATTTTATTTTTTTACATAAAAATTACCAGAAGAGTGACAGATATTCGTCACAAGATAGTTACTTGCGACGGATTTCGGTCGTAAAGATGTAGCTTGCAACGACTGTCGGTCGCAAAATTTATCTTGCGACAGATAATAGTTTATTTCTGTCATAAATGCAACTGACTTCCAAAATGGACAGTTTGTTCTTTTCACATCCATTCAATAATAATAAACCTGTACCCATTCATCTAACATGCAAAAAGTAATATAGCACGAATTTTTTCAACTTAAACTTAACAACTAACAACAAGATTTAGTTTACTAGATATTACATCACATAATAAATCCATAAATTAATCAAACATTGCACTTAGTTCACAATTAAAATAGTACATGTAATAAAACTAACAAAACTACTTAGACGTCATCATAACCATCATCTTCGTTTCCATCATCTTTGTTTCCATCCTCATCACTTTCATTATCTTCACTTTCATCATTGTCATTATCTTCGGGTTCTTCTTCCAATGGTTCATCTCTTGTAGCATTTTCATATTGAGTAAAATCAATAAATAGGTTAATAGGGGGGAGTTCCACCGGCCTATCCTCTAGAGGTTCTTCTTCAAAGACATCCTCGTTGTAGGCTTTAGTAGTCTCATCTAGCGGACGACTTCTTGTTACAACAACTGTGTGCATTTTGCTCTTCAAATTCTTCACAATGGGTGCATAATAGACTTGTGTTGCTTGACTTGCTAAGACAAAAACATCATTTCCTCTTAGCTTAGATGTCATGTCTATTGTGACAATTTTATTTTTGTCAACTTTTATGCCCTTTCTATTATCAAACCAATGACATTTGAATAACACCACTTTGTTCACCTCATTGTAATTAAGTTCAAGAATCTCTTCCAAACGTCCATAGTAGTCATTAACAGTGTCATCATAACAGCTTCCTTTTACAAGTACTCCTATATGTGACTTTGTGGATTTGAATCTATAACCATTCACATCACATCCTCTATGAGAGATGACAAAAGGCGATGGACCTCTTATCAAGTACTTGAAGCGCTTATAATTGTCACGATCTCCATGTACCTAAAATGCAATAATTTATCAAATACATATCTCACCACATATGTCAAACTGTCGAGGCATTTTGTAAGAAATCATTATACCTTGTTAAGCATCCATTTTTTGAATTTTGTATCAAGTAGTGTATTCATATGATCAAGAGTGATAAGCGGATACTGTGCTCTCATTTCCGCTTCAAAATCTCTGAAAATGTAAAAGAATGTTTGAGAACAATATTCAATAAAGTGTTTACATCAATGCATATCAATATATCAAGTGTATGAATTCTTACAATCGATATGGTGCTACTCCTGGCATGTTAAAGAACACATAATTTGCTGCAATTTGAAGCAAATTTTCATCTAAGAAGTAGCCCTTGGATGCACCAAAGAGCCTCGTTGGATATGTAAATGCCTCAAGTTTTCTTGAATCACGCATACTACCATCTACCTGATAACGGCCTACCCTGTTGTGCACTGTCTGAACAGAGGACTCATAGTATAAGGAACAAAAATTTACAAGTTCCTCCTCAGCATAACGTTCTGCAATAGAACCTTCAACTTGTGCCTTGTTTCTCACTTTTACTTTCATCCGATGCATCTGCCTTTCAACCCAATACATCCATTGATATTGTACAGGACCACCAAGTCTACACTCTTCTGCAAGATGAAGGATAACGTGTTCCAATTGGATCAAAAGTGGCTCCTGGAAAAATATTTTCCAAACGACCCATAGTATTGATTATATTTCTCTCCATGATCAACAAATCATCTAAAACCAATGTTGAAGAGCATATTGCTCTAAAGTAACTGGAGAGTTGGCAAAGGGCATCATGCACATCATCAGGTAAAAGGCCACGAAAAACAGAAGGCAACAACTTTTGCATAAAAACATGACAATCATGTGTCTTCATCCCACTTAACTCCTTCTTCTCTAACTTGCTACATCTCGCAATATTTGAAGCACAACCATCTGGCATCCTCAGACTACTAATCCATGTATAAACCTGAAGATGCTGCTCTCAAGAAAGTGTGTATGATGCTTGGGGTTTTGAATTGCCTTGCATCCATAACTCTTCTCTAATGCCAAATGCTTTGAAATCTGCTCTTGCACTATTAGTATCCTTAGATTTTTTACTATCCATCACTGTGTGAAAGAAATTGTCAAATACATTCTTCTCAGTATGCATGACATCAATGCAATGGCGTAGACGTAGTGTGTCCCAATATGGAAGCTCAAAGAAAATGGAGAAATGTGTAAAATTATGAGTCACGCCAAATCCATGAGCCCTAGACTTTGCAGATTCTTTCCCATGTGGTGGAAAAGCTATTTTTACACATTTGTTACGAACTTGCCACCCTATTTGTCACCTCTGATTATGTCCTAGTCTTCTAAACTTTTTTACTGTCCCCCATAAACTGCACTTTCGACTATGAGGAAGTTGTGAAGCCTGACACTTCCCATGTAAACTGAACAAGCTAGCTTGCCTTTGGTTGACCAACCACTCAACATTGCTAAGGCCGGAAAGTCATTGATTGTCCACAATAGAGCTAGTCTCAAAATGAAATTAGCCTTTATAAAAGCATCATATGTTTGTACACCAGCACTCCACAGCTGTCTCAGCTCATCAATAAGTGGTCTCAAGTAGACATTGATGTCTCTCGTTGGGCTTTTATCCCCATGTATGAGTAATGATATGAAAATGTATGGATCCTTCATGCACATAAAAGGCGGGAGATTGTACACAACCATAATAACGGGCCATACTGAATAAGTCCTGGCAGACATGTTGCTATAAGGTGCAAATCCATCAGTAGCAAGTCCAAGTCTAATATTTCGAATGTCATGCGAAAAAACTGGAAAATTAATGTCAAACTGTTTCCATTCTTCCCCATCCGCTGGGTGTGTCATAATCCCCTCTGTCACCTCTCTAGTCTTGTGCCACCTCATACTCTCAGCAGTGCGAGATGACTTGTACAACCGCTGCAACCGCGATGTAAGAGGAAAATATCTCAAAATCTTTCTAGGAATGCATTGTCTTCTACCTTCTTTCGCCGGTTTATAGCGACTCGTGCCACAAATATTGCACTCCTGTCTATTAATGTTATCACCATAAAATAACATGTAATCATTTGCACATGCATGAATTTTTTCATATCCCAAATCCATGTCCTTTACCATCTTCTTGATCTCCCGGTAACTCGAGGTTAATGTGTGATTTTCTGGCAATGCATCCCCGATAAGACGTATTAACTTATTAAATCCCCTCTCACTACATCCATGAGAGCTTTTAAAATGTAACAATTTGCTCACAAATGACAACTTTGTATGCTTGTTGTTCCCGGGATATAATGGAATCTCTAAATCATTTTCCAAACCATGAAATCTAGGTGATTCATGGTTCGAATATATGTTATCCCATCCACCAAATCCGCCCGCATCCCTCAACATCTCATAAGTATCAAATACATCAACATGGTCATTATTCTCATCTTTTGAGCCACTAGAATGCGAATCTTCATCACTTTCGCTAGAACACAATTCTTCATCACCTTCCCCATGAAAATTCCAATATGTGTAACTTTGAAGAAATCCATTCGTCACAATATCAAATCTAACTTCATCAAGACTTTATTGAGGTCCAAGATGTTAAAAACGGTGAAGAGAATGTGAGGATGGAGTTGAAATATGTAAATGGAAGCTAATGCCTCTTTTTAGAAGAAAGTGACTTTGCTTGCGACAGAAATTTTGCATTCCGTCGCAAGTTATATTAAACAATATTTTTGAAGTCAGATTATTAATTTCTGGCCATTGGGAATTAAATGAGTTTAGGTAAACTTGCGACAAGATCTGTTGAAAATTCTACCTTACGACGGAAACTATGACTATCCGTCACAAAGTACTTTCCGACAGAATAAGCATCTTTGTTTCGGTCGCAAGTTCTATTTTGCGACAAATTGATTAGTCCTTCTGTCGCAAGGTGTCTTAGCGGGAAATTAAAAAAACGCAAAAAATAATAGCGGGAAATGAAATTGTTAAATTATTACTTGGGCGGTAAATATATTAATAAAATATTAATATTGTGACACAAACGATTTGTTCCGTCATAAGTTAAACTTGCGACTGAATGTTACTAAAATTCTGTCACAATTGCCCCTTCCCCTTGTAGTGGACTCATTCACCGTCTTCGTATCTTGACTTTATAATCACCACGACATGCTTCTATTATATTCCACCAACACTTGAACAGCTCTGTTGAAGACTTCTTCACTACAACCTCTTCTGATTCATGTATATATATTTTCATAAGAGTAGATTCCTGTGAATAAGTATTATTTGTAAGTCCGGTTTTGTAGTTGAGTTATCATATTGGATTCATGGATGCAATTTATAGCATCAATCTTAAACAATCTCCACCTAAAACCATTTCTACATGTTGACTTAACTGATAACCTCATCAATAATATTCTCTACAAATATCAGTTAACTTAACTAAGCTTACAAAGCTTTAGATCTACCTTGAAAGTGTTTCAGTGACTTACTTTTTGATTTTTGAAGTATTTTGAATTTTTTTGGTTACTTTTGATTAGTGAAGTGTTTTTTGTGAGATCAATAATAATATTTGCATTCATAAATATTTAAAAAATATAATTATAATAAATCCTAAATTATTTACAGAAGTATTTAGTTAAAAGATTAGTTTTTCGTCATAGTGAAATGGTTTAAAGTTGATTTTCTTTTATTATCTGAATCACACATAGAAGGTATACAAACCTGATTTTAAAATAGTTCGAAGAATTTTTTTTTTACATAGAAAATAATCAATAAAATATATTTTTTTAAAAAAGTAAAATTATTTCAGAGAAGATAATCTACATAGAGAATATTTATCAAATTTAAAAAGTAAATTGTGATAAAAAATGAAAGAATACGATAAGTATAAAAAGTAAAAGTAAAGCCTATACGTTACCAAAATGTAAGATTTTGGTAGTGGGTAGAAGGAATATCAAATTAAAAAAATAAATTATGAGATAAAAAGAAGAGTATATTTGGTGCATAAAAAGTAATGCATATACGTTACCAAAATGTAAGGCCTTCTTATCTGTAATATGTTCCACACTTTAAGGGAGATATCAAATTTTAAAAGTAAATCATGATAAAAAAATGAAAAGAATGTATTCTTCGAAAAAAGGTAATTTAAGTATAAAAAGTAAAGTTAGCAAAATGTAAGACTTTTTTAGTGGTTATATATTCCATGCAAGATATCAAATTTAAAAAGTAATTAATCATGATAAAAAACAAAAGAGTATATATATTAGTTGCATAAAAAGTAACGTAAGCATACAAATTAGTAACGTATATACGTTACCAAAATGTAAGACTTATTTAGTGGTTATATACCACTATGTTCCCCAGTGTAGGAGAGATATCTAATTCAGCTCCAATAAGAGTTATGAGAAAAACTCTTTGAAGAAATTTTATGTTATATTTATATTTATATATTACTAGTGATAGCTCAATGTCCATTAACAATCATGTATGTTAGGTAAGGTAAAAAGTTTTTGTGTTTGGTATCCCTTTCTTGCTAAATACATACCCCTCACTTGTGTTTTTTTTTTCTTGTTTATATAGTAGTATTGTAAGCACGTCTACAAGCTAAGCAACAAAAAACAATGAAGAATATGCTCCAAAAATCCATTAAATCTGATATATGCAAGATGGTGTATCTAAGGTACGTCTTTCATATGTTTCCTTTTTGTACAAATATATGTATTTTCTACCATCTCTGCACCAGCTTTATACCTAGATCTAATTTAATCTTTAATAGAGGTGCTGTTTGATGCATATGGAAGTGGGCCTTAAAGCACCACAAAGGTGTTATCTATATATTCTTAAAAAGTTTGTTATTAAATTTACTACATTGTAAATGATTTTTTTGGTTCTTGACTACCTAGATCAATATGACTCCCTTATAAATTTGAATTTATGGGCTTAGACCTAAAACTAATATATGTAATAAATTATATTAATTACTAAACATTTGTAACAACATAGATATGTTCAATTGTAATGAAGTTCTCGTTCCTAAACTAATTTTTTTAGCATTTCTTGATTATATGTTTCATTCCATGTTTGATCGCATTATTAAAACATATAGTTTGGTTGCTTAGTTTATTTTATTGTTACGGACACAATCTTTATTGATTTTATTGTTTACCGGCACAATCTTTCATATATTTCATTTTGTGAAAGGGCTAGGAAGTTTGTTGGTGGCTTGATTGATTTAGATTTAATATGATTGACTTTACCATTTGAAAAGTGATGGCATCGCACTTAGTTGGTAGCTTTTCTTTATTTTTATCAAAAACTTGTTGGATGCAAAGATAAATATCCTACTTAAAATGTGATATCTAAAAATGAAGCTTTTCCACTCGATTATGTGATGAGGACACCAAGAAGCAGTACTTGAAAAAAGAACAAGAGACATGACCCCCGAAGAAGTTGATGGAGGACACGGGGAAGTTGAAAAAAGAACAAGAGACATGACCCCCCGAGGAAGTTGATGCAGCTAAAGACAAAGCATGGGTAACAGGATCCAATGAGAAGTTGATGTTATCATATATGAAAAGTGTCAAGTGGCCATGAGGGAAATACATGATGCAACATGTATGGCAGAAACAGGAGTAAGGCATCAAGTCATACAGGAGTATAGAGATATGTATTTGACGACTAGTAAATTAGGTATTGATTATGCTATATTACTTTTATTATGTTTTGTAATGCATGTTATTATAAGGTAACAAAACCAATTAGGGTAAGAAACTTGTAAAGGTTTGGAGCCCCTAGTGGAAATTATATATTATGTATCAGTATTTATTAATGTTTATATAAGTTTTTGCTTAGAATTTAAATATCAATAAAATGTAAATTTTAAATAGTTTGAAACTTTTATATGTAAAGTAATCATTTTTTAATATTCATGTTGCAAAATGTTGAATTATTGTAATGAATATATAATGAAGGTCAGGCATACAACATAAAAATAGGTCACTCATACAATATAAAATTAGACTTCACATAAATTATATTTGAAGGTTCAAAGATACTAATCATATGAAGGATTTCATTAAAATAAGATTCACAAAGGTATAACATACAAATAATTGCATGAACGATTTCATTAAAAAAAATAATATATAAATGGTGTGTGGTACATGAGAAGGTTGAATTTAAATTTTATATTTGTATACCTACTTTTGTGATATTGGGTAAAAACTCTACTTAGTTATGATGATTAACAAAGATACATTGCCATAAAGATCAAAGTAAAGACAATGACAACAAAGAGAAGAAAAAGGATAAAAGCTTGCACCATCATGATAAATTACTTGTAAAATGACGTTATGATGCATTTAACTTGTAATTTTTAATACTATATGTTGTGGAATAAAAATTAGGGTTGTTAAATTGCGGCTAGGGTTCGTTATCTTCGTGCTTTAATGGCTGCGCTTGCATTTTCATGACCTAATTCGGGTCCTCACAAGATGCCTACATATCTCAGAGTTGATAATCAAGCCAAGACGTAGTTCTGAGAATGAGGGGTCAGACCCTTATATAGGCTATGGGAGCCTTAGAATTATGGTAGGACAAGTCACAGTCATTGAGGAAGGTTTTGGACTCCTTCCATGTGGGAATTAGTTTCCATGTCGAATTAGGTGCCGTGAATGCTAAATCTTATCCCAAGGATATTCTAGAACGTTCCTTGTTTCCAGAACGTTCCCGGTTTGTGGATCAGCCCACGTTAAAAACAAGCTTATACCGGGCATCCCCGGTTTGGGCTGTTCTTTGGGATTATTCATTAATTACGAATTTAATGCCCAACTAGGGTTTCAGGCCTTATTTATGAGCCAATAAATATTATATTAATTATGTCTTTAGGGATTATTTTTCACCCATATCATTTGCCCCCCAACTTATAGGAAAACTTGATTTCGTAGAAGTTTAAGGTCACACCGGCCCTACCAGGGTCTCGTCTTATAGTGAAGTGTGGAGCGACGTACACATTCATAATGATTATTCTCTCCCAATTTAATACTTAAGAAAGTTAAACGTTCCTTGGCCTCTCGAACCTTTTTCTTAAGATTTCTGGGCCTTTCGAGAATAGGATTAGTGCCATTTTGAGCTCGTAGACACTAATCCAAGTGCAATTCGTTCATAGGATCCTTTATCATAAATTCATTATTGATTTATCTCGCTCAACTTATCTAAGTTATGGTTAATATCAGGCAGTCATCGCTCATAAGCCTTAATAAGGCCTAATTCTTGAGCAAACGACGCTATCTTGGCCCTAATCAGGGCTAAACAACCCTAAACGGGGCTATAAAGGTCATGATCGAGGCTAACTAATTCGTACTTAATGTAATTACTACTAGGATATCCACCCTTAACCTTGAGATTGGTTAATTTTAGAGTGAAAGTCCTTAAACGTCGATAATCGAGGTTAATCACCCCCTAATTGCGATTAGTGAAACCCTAACCCCAAATTTTGGAGTCAAGCAAATCTAGTAGAGATTATTATAACCTCATGGTTGTAGAAAGAAGCACGTGAAAATTCTCATTTTTGAGTTTAGGCAAGGAATACGGTCCCCTAGACTAGGTGTTTTAAACACCTTCAGGGTCTTTCAACACCCTCACGGTTTCTGAACACCCCACATTTCTAAACCCAAATTTTGAAGTTGAGTTTATATGATAGGGATTCTTATAATCTCTTGGTGAAGAATCACATGAAAATATGCATTTTTGAAAGTTTTGGAGGCGAAATACCTCATTTTAAGCTGGTTTTCAAACCCGACCTTGTTTCAAACAAGGTCATTTTTTCAACTTCTTAAAATCACTAGGGAAGCTACATAGGCTTGTAAAGGACCTTATAAGGTTCTTGAATCTCAAATTTGAGCTCAAACTGAGCATTTTTTAGCGTTCTAGGGCCAAACGAATCAGCTAGGGTCCAAGTGTTCGCAACACCTGGACCCATTTTTCCTCCCCATTGTTTTGGTCGGCTAGGTCTGATCGGCCATTTAGCCAAGGGTGCCTGGTCAGCCACCCCTGGTCGGCTGGGCCCCATCAATTTTTTTTTGAATTTTTGACCAATTTTGACTATTTGACTTTGACCTTTGACTTTGACTTTTGACCTTGACTTTGACCAAAGCCAAATCTTGTTTTGAACTCCCCTCCTTGTTTCTAGAGTGAGTTTAAAACACCATGTCCGGTTTTGCGATCCTTGATCTCAAACAACCTACTTAGTTTTCAGGACCTTCCAGGTCTTAACTTGTTCTTGACCTCTTGGTTTCAAACAACCTTGGATTTAACTATGACCTTTGGTTTTCAATCACCCTTCCATCCTCATAATAGGATGTAGAATTTGTGATGAAGTATCTTTGGCCTTGCCCCCCTTCTCAAAGAGGTCTTTGCTTCTCGGTCGTCTGCATAGAGAATTCCCTTGTTTTTCAGCACCTGACTTCAAGTCTAGGATACTTTGGTTGGTTTTTTATCCTTGATTGTGATTCCAACCTTCTTCTTATGTTCATAGAACCTTGATTTGGTTTGAATTTTGTCGAAAAAGTATTGTACGAACAAAATCATCCGTAACTTTTGACTCGTTACTCCGATGGAGACCCACGATATATCAAATCCAGGTGGTACTGATAATAGATTGCAATACTAATTTATATTGTCAACCTTTATTGATTATGGCCATGTCAGAAAGTGCACATAGTATACTATGTTAATTTCATGATACATATAAGTATGCAGGAATTTTATCTCATATTTACAAGGATGCAAAGATTTAGGGGGAATATTTTAACTCTCCAAAAATTATTGAGTAATCATCAAAAGGGGGTAGATTGAAACCCTAGTGGTTTTGATGATCACTCTAGATAGCAAGCTGGTTGGCTTAATTACGTTCTTTATAGCTAGCTGTATGCATATGCTTTGTAACTCTGTTTTGCACGGTTGAATTGTAAGTCTGAACAAATACTTTGTCAGCAAGCTAAAACGGTGTAAACAAAGAATGACAGCAAGCTAAGACTAGATAAACTCTGTTTTGGATCACGAAATTTTAAGAAATTTAAGAAATTTGATTCGCTATAAAAAAATTCTCAAATTTTCGAAATACCAATAGCTAGTCTTACTCATTCTATTGTTGGAAAAAATAATCAAAAAATAAAAAAGCTTGGTCGTGCTGCATTTTAACGAAAACGTTGTAAAAGTACAAATTCGGAAACAGGTCAATTTTTTAAAAAATATTTCTCGATGACCCAACCATACGTAGGTCAAGCTCCATCCTTTTTAATGTTTTTGCCAAAATTTCAGAAAAAAAAAAAATTATTTGATAGGGTAATTTAACGGTCAACTAGTAGTTTGACCAGTACCCCTAAACAGCGTTTCGTCCATGATCCGTGTTTCGATTTTTAAAATATTTAATGGTTTTTCTCTAATTTTTTGTACACATCACTAAACTCAGTATATAACATCATTCGTACGGTTGGATCGTTGAAAAAAAAATTTAAAAAAATAGATCAGGTTCAATCGGTACGACACTAGTTAGAGGGAGTAGTACTCTTGGCGGATTTATATTATAAACACATACAAGAATGATTTTTTTTTTCTAACTTTTTGTACACATCACTACAATTAGTATATAACATCATCCGTACGGTTGGATCGTCCAAAAAAAATTGTTAAAAAATATTATTCAAAAATTATACTAGTTTGACGAAGGAGTACTTTGATAGTTGACCATTAAAATATCATACAATAATGATTCATTTTCTTATAATTTTTTGTACACATCACTAAAATCAGTATATAACATCATTCATATGGTTGGATCATCGAAAATGTTTTTAAAAAAATAGATCATGTTCAATCGGTACGATACTAATTAGAAGGAGTAGTACTTTTGGCGGATTTATATTATAAACACATACAATAATGATTTTTTTTCTAAATTTTTGTACACATTACTATAATTAGTATATAACATCATCCGTACGGTTGGATCATCCAAAATAAATTTTAAAAAAATATTATTCGAAATTTATACTAGTTTGCCAATGAGTACTTTGATAGTTGACCATTAAAATATCATACAAGAATGATTCATTTTTTTCTGATTTTTTGTACACATCACTAAAATCATTATATAACATCATTCGTACGGTTGGATCGTCGAAAAAAAATTAAAAAATAGATCATGTTCAATCGGTACGACACTAGTTAGAGGGAGTAGTACTCTTGGCGGATTTATATTATAAACACATACAAGAATGATTTTTTTTTCTAACTTTTTGTACACATCACTACAATTAGTATATAACATCATCCGTACGGTTGGATCGTCCAAAAAAAATTGTTAAAAAATATTATTCAAAAATTATACTAGTTTGACGAAGGAGTACTTTGATAGTTGACCATTAAAACACTACAAGAAAAACTGAAACAGACAACACTTATCAGACAACGGTCGGCAGTAAAAGCATTGTTTGAAATTTTCACACAACGGTTTTTTTTTTTTGCAAAATCTGTCTGTTGTCTGAAAGAACTTCCACAACGGTTTCTAAAACCATTGTCTATTAGAAAGAGTAAAGCAGAGGCTTTACACAACGGAATTATAAAACCGTTGTCTAAAGAAAGGTCAGACAAGTGTTTCATAAACCGTTGTTAAAAACAGACAAGTGTTTTTTTTTTCTGTTACTTAAATGGATGTCACACAACAGTTTGAATAAACACTTGTCTGATTCTAACAACGGTTTACAAAACCATTGTCTGAAGAAACTTCAGACAATGGTTTTGTAAACCGTTGTTAGAATCAGACAAGTGTTTTACTTGTACGTGGACTATACTTAATTCACACAACAGTTTCTGCATACCGTTGTCCAATTGAAATCTTAGAGACAATGGTTTTTGGCTGTTAAATATGTTGCTGTCACACAATTGTTTAGCTTACATAAACCGTTTTTACCTTTTACCAAAACAGGATTAAAGCAATACTATTCATCACCATCTTCAAGCTTTCATTCCAAGAACACGAAGAACACAATAATCAATCTCCAATTTCTATATGTTATGAAGCTCAAAATCCAACATATGATATATGAAATTGACCAGAAAAACAAGATCTATAACATGCAATCTTTAGATTTCACCACAAACACTATTTGCAATTTTTTTTATTTTTAATTCTAATAATTTCGAAAATAAATCGAATTTTAGAAAAAAATCGAAATCACCTGCACCACATCTGTTACCAAAAACACGTAGGGTTTGTTGAGAGATTCGATTCGACTATAGGAGCGTCAAAATCCGACTTCAATAACGTCTTCGAATTGGACTTTGATCTTCAAGAACAATATTTACCGGAATCTATACTATTACAACGTTTTCGTTAAGAGGCGGCACGACCGAGCCTTTTTATTTTTTGATTATTTTTTCCCAACACTGGAATGAGTATCTATTAACACCCGTATGGTTCAATCGTTGAAGAAATCATTTAAAAAAATTATTCAGTGAATATGGATCGTGCCCCGTTATAGGAGGCAACACTTTTACTACCTTTTTGTTAAAATCTCGTACAACTTGACCTTTTTATTTTTTGATTATTTTTTCCCAACACTAAAATGAGTGTTTATTAACATCCGTACGGTTGGATCGTCGAAGAAATCATTCAAAAAAATTATTCAGTGAATCTGGATCGTGCCTCATTATAGGAAGCAACACTTTTACTACGTTTTTGTTAAAATCTCGTACAATCCAACCTTTTTATTTTTTGAATATTTTTTTTCCAACACTAAAATGAGTGTTTATTAAATTTCGTACGGTTCGATTATCGAAGAAATCATTCAAAAAATTATTCAGTGAATCTAGATCGTGTCTCATTACAGGAAGCACCATTTTTACTACATTTTTGTTAAAATCTCGTACAACCCAACCTTTTTATTTTTTGATTATTTTTCCCAACACTAAAGTGAGTGTTTATTAGAATCTGTACGGTTGGATCGTCGAAAAAATCATTCAAAAAAAATTATTCAGTAAATCTGGATCGTGCCTCGTTATAGGAAGCAGCACTTTTACTACCCGACCTTTTCATTTTCTGATTATTTTTTCCCAACACTAGAATGAGTGTTTATTAACTTTTGTACGGTTCGATCGTCGAAGAAATGATTCAAAATTTTTTTCCAGTGAATCTAGATCGTGCCTCGTTATGGTAAGGAGCACTTTTTGCAATATTTTTGTTAAAATCTCGTACAACCCGACCTTTTTTTTTTATTATTTTTTTCCAACACTAGAATGAGTGTTTATTAACTTTTGTACGGTTCGCAAATATCACAAATGCAGCCGATGTCTAAAGACTTTTTAATATTGCAAATTTTAATACCGATATCTTTATATACTTAAGACATCACTGGATCATAGAAACGATGTTTTAAGACCCCTTTAAAAATTTAGATCCCGTTTCTAATAAAATTTCCTTCTTTATATCAAAATTTTAGATCCCGCCACTTAGCCAATTTCTGCTTCCCTCGTTTTTCACTCTCAGTTTATAGTCAACTAAAACAAAACAAATTAAACAAACATTTTAACAACTCTCTCATTCACTCTCGACCACCACCGTCAAGAACCCTAAAAACTCTCTCACTCTCTATTGAGTCTCGACCACCACACTCAAGAACGTACCCCTCTATCTTTCTCACTTAACAACTATGTCTCACTTTTTCTCTTAGCACTCAATTAAGAATTCTAGAATCGAACTGGAAGAATTGAAGCTGCATCTCTCTTTTACTCAAGAACACTCGAAACTGCTCTCTCTCACTCAAGAACACTCGAATCCGCTCTCTCTTACTGCTCAAATCCGCTCGAATCAGTTCGATTTGTAAGGGGTAAGCTTGATTTTATATTACAAGTTTTATTATTTCGATTTCATTACAAATTGGGGGTTTTAAATCGAAACCCTAAGTTTCATTAGCTCTATTTTGATGTAATTTTTAATTGGGCTTAATTAACTCAAAACCCTAATTTTTTAATTTATTTCACCTTCTTTTTAATTTGGGGTTAATTAGCATTTGTCATCCCTGTCTTTTGACTTTAATGTTGTATGCTGCAGGTTCGCTTATTCTTGATGGGGTAGATGTTACATTTCGATGGTTGCTAAGAAACCTGAGAATGACGAAGGTTGCTAACAGTCCGCAAATGTCTCATTTTATACCAACATCTAGACGAATTGTGTAATTTTCAAATGGCAAGGTATATTTTTTTTTCTATCTGTTACTCTAGTTGTGTATTATTCTTTTGTATGCTAAAAGTAAAAGGTTTTTATTTATTGGATTGTGAACTGACAATATCTTTATTTTTATATCCTGTTACCCTGAATGATCTTATTACTCCTCTCTATGAGCCACTGTATCTTCATAGTCCTGTTTCTGAATGTTATTTATTTCTGCTGCTTCTGCATCATGCATGCTGGTGATTTCTTTTCATTATTCTATTTCAGGGCACCAAAAGCATCTGTATCAGCTTCTTTGGTTAAACAATTGAGGGATGAAACATGGGCAGGAATGATGGCCTGCAAAAAAGCACTAGCAGAAACTGAAGGTGATCTTGAGAAAGCATTAGAATACTTGAGAAAGAAGAGTTCAAAGAATTGGTTGATGATCTAGCTATGCAAGTTGTTGCCATCTTGCAAGTGCAGTATGTATCTGTTGAAGATATTCCAGAGAGCATTGTGAGCAAGGAAAAAGAAGCGTCAAGAGGATGATCAGATCAAAAGAAGGAATTCAACCAGTTTGCTCGTTGGCTTCTGGTGATCAGTGTTCTGTTGCTATAGGGAAGATTGCTGATTGCGCTGCTGCTGATTATCTCAGTACCACTTCTTTGTTGGTAATTTACTTGCATCTTGATTCATTCTATAATTATTTTAAGTTTTTAAGAATTTTACATGCGATATTGATAATGTCTGTGACTTGAATAATTGATTTCCTTCGTGTTGTGCTAATTCATAACTTCATAACTAATGGTAAATTCATAACTAATGACTGGTGACGGAGTCAATGACGCCCCTGCCCTGAAACTAGCTGACATTGGTAGTTGCAATGGGCATTTCTGGTTCAGAGGTATAATATTGAATCTTTGTCTGTACAACAAAGACCGCCATGCATGTAAAGTTCGCCACCATAATCCTATATGCTTTAAATTTTCGGTCTGAATCAGATGTTTGTTAGTCAACAGTTTTTAAAAGAAGCTTTATAACACTTCTTTGAAGCTGAATGTAAGACGAGACCATCAACGTTTTGATTCTAATCTTTTCTTTCAAAATGTGGATCAACCATCTTATTATTCTTTGGTAGTCCCTGTTTCTGGTCCAAGTCAACTTGGGGGTTGTGCTGAGTCTATACTCGTTGTAAAGAACTGATGTCTTTATGTTTAAAAACTCAACTCTACGTCTGTCATGCTAGCATTTTCATGTTCTCCAGTTTTATCAGCCGTGTTTCAGTTTATATATCTACATTATCTTGTTTTAGGTTGCCAAGGAAGCTTCTGACATGGTTTTAGCTGATGATAATTTTAGCACAATTGTTGCTGCTGTAGGGGAAGGCAGGTCTATCTATAACAATATGAAGGCATTTATTAGGTACTTTTCATATTCCCCTCTGGTTCTTTTTTGAACTGATTAAGCAAAAAGAAAGCTTGGATTCAACATTTTGGTTAATTTGGATTTTTTTTATTGTATGGACATATCATTTTATAATCTTTGTTTATGTTAATTTAGAGTCAAAACAGTTGATATAATATACTATATGAACTGTGGGTTATGATGTGGTAACAAATTTAGTTAATCCTAAAATATATATATGATCTATGATCACATGGTGGTAAATACACTAGACGCTTGGCTTTTAACTGATCTTGGCGAATCAATTTTAAAGTATGAAAGTAGGAGCGTGGGTCCTCCTTGTACAGTAGTCAAGTTCTTTTAACCTTGGACATAGCACAGATCATATTTTTTCATTATTTATTAGTGAAAAACTTAAGTTCATGGAGAATACAAGGTTATGTTCAAGTGCTCATTTGTGTACATTCAAGTGTTTCATATCTAATAGATATCCTGCACATTTTGTTGTTTGATTTCTTTTTAGGAGAAACCTGTAATAGAAGTAGCTTGCTTTTGAGATACAATGAATGTAGAGAGGTTCTGAATTGTTGAAATGGAGCGATCATATATGGAGTTGACTTACGGTGTATATGTTGGAGAAAGTTTCCTTCACACTTCCTTAACAAAAATTACATGAAGATGCTTTTGGATCAGGTAAGAAGAATGTTATGTATTTTTTGGAGTTGCGCAGTATATATAACGACTAACTGATATGCTATGGACATGTAATGGCGTAACTATTTAACTTAAGTGAAGGTTTCAGTCTCTACTTTTGGGGTATGTGCATCCGAAAATCTGATGTTGTTGAACATATTTAACTTAATTAGTTCGTGAATTTTACTTGGTTGGATGTGTTGGTTGTAATGGTTTATTGAACACGATGGAATGAAATGGCTGTTTGGTTTGGTTTTAGTTTGGCTTCTTTATATTGTCAGTTTGGTTTCTTTATATTTCCAGTTTTGGTTTTTTAATTTTGTTATATAAAACCGTTGTCCAAATACATTACTTCAATACAAGCATATGAAACCATTGTGGTAAAGACATCAGACAACAGATACTTAATTTCAAACCACTGTCCAAAGAAATTTTTTACAAGCAATATACTAATAAAAACCGTTGTTGTTTTAAAAATAATTCAACGTATTTTATGCTAAACCATTGTCGTAAACACTTCAGACAACAGTTTTCTGTCCAATACCGTTGTCTATCAAAATCAGAAACAAGTGTTTTAGAAACAAAAACTGTTGTGGTTCTGCTAATGTTCAAACATGTTTATCTTTTTAAACCATTGCCTAACAGCTTTCAGACAACAGGTATTTAAAGAAAACAATTGTGCAAGTCAAGAATAGACAACAGTTTTTAGAAAGGAAACCATTGTGTTAAACTATTAAGACAATGGGGTTGTTCTACTAAAACCGTCGTAAATATTTAGATCACACAACACTCTTTTGGAAAATAAAGCCTTGTCTAAAAATTAAAATAACAACATTTTCTAGTTAATAAACAATTGTTGATTTATTTGTCAGACAATGGTTTCTACAACAACCGTTGTTGTTCACGCGTTTCAGACAACGTTTTCTAAGACCAAAACCGTTGTCTGTAGGGAATCAGACAACGGACGCGTCCGTTGTCTGAGCTGCGTAACAGACCGCATCTCAATAGACAACGGTTTTCTAGGGCATCAGACAACGGGCAAAAAGCCTTGTCTGATTCAATTATTCTTGTAGTGAAATATCATACAAGAATGATTCATTTTCTTATAATTTTTTGTACACATCACTAAAATCAGTATATAACATCATTCATATGGTTGGATCGTCGAAAAAAAATTTAAAAAAATAGATCATGTTCAATCGGTACGATACTAATTAGAAGGAGTAGTACTTTTTGGCAGATTTATATTATAAACACATACAATAATGATTTTTTTCTAACTTTTTGTACACATTACTATAATTAGTATATAACATCATCCGTACGGTTGGATCATCCAAAATAAATTTTAAAAAAATATTATTCGAAATTTATACTAGTTTGCCAAGGAGTACTTTGATAGTTGACCATTAAAATATCATACAAGAATGATTCATTTTTTTCTGATTTTTTGTACACATCACTAAAATCATTATATAACATCATTCGTACGGTTGGATCGTCGAAAAAAAATTAAAAAATAGAGAATGTTCAATCGGTACGACACTAGTTAGAGGGAGTAGTACTCTTGGCGGATTTATATTATAAACACATACAAGAATGATTTTTTTTTTGCTAACTTTTTGTACACATCACTACAATTAGTATATAACATCATCCGTACGGTTGGATCGTCCAAAAAAAATTGTTAAAAAATATTATTCAAAAATTATACTAGTTTGACGAAGGAGTACTTTGATAGTTGACCATTAAAATATCATACAAGAATGATTCATTTTCTTATAATTTTTTGTACACATCACTAAAATCAGTATATAACATCATTCATATGGTTGGATCGTCGAAAAAAAATTAAAAAAAATAGATCATGTTCAATCGGTACGATACTAATTAGAAGGAGTAGTACTTTTGGCAGATTTATATTATAAACACATACAATAATGATTTTTTTTCTAACTTTTTGTACACATTACTATAATTAGTATATAACATCATCCGTACGGTTGGATCATCCAAAATAAATTTTAAAAAAATATTATTCGAAATTTATACTAGTTTGCCAAGGAGTACTTTGATAGTTGACCATTAAAATATCATACAAGAATGATTCATTTTTTTCTGATTTTTTGTACACATCACTAAAATCATTATATAACATCATTCGTACGTTTGGATCGTCGAAAAAAAATTAAAAAATAGATCATGTTCAATCGGTACGACACCAGTTAGAGGGAGTGGGAGTTTTGGCGGATTTATATTATAAACACATATAAGAATGATTTTTTTTTCTAACTTTTTGTACACATGACTAAAATTAGTATATAACATCATGCGCACGGTTCGATCGTCCAAAAAAAATTTAAAAAAATTATTATTCGAAAAATATACTAGTTTGACCAAGGAGTACTTTGATCGTTGACCATTAAAATATCATCCCAGAATGATTTGTTTTTTTCTAGTTTTTCTAATTTCGAAAACCGTTGTCTTATTATTTTCATTATTTTCCACCAATTTCAATTCAAATTATTTCATTATTCCCACCATATATTTCATTATTTCCCACCAAATTCTATTCAAAATTATTTGTAGTTCAGACAACGGCTTCATAAAAACCGTTGTATAGTAGTTCATAGACAATGGTTCAGATAACCCGTTGTCTCATCAAAACACGATTTAACAACGGTTAATTATTCCGTTGTGTGAATTGTAATAACACAATGGTATATGTAAACAGTTGAGTAAACCTCCTTATTTACACAACATCACATTCATAACCGTTGTCTAATTCGATTTTCATGGCCACAAACACACAATGGTTTTTAAAACCGTTGTACTGATCATGGATCAGACAATACTATTTTAGGACAAAAAAACTGTTGTCTATTGATTTCACGCAACACTTTTTTCTCTGAGCGTTGTGTGATAAGTGTTGTCTAAAGCTGTTTTTCTTGTAGTGATACTATTGATTGCTTTAATAAAATCAAGTGATATGACTTTGCTCCACTCAATAACAATGCCTTGTGTTCTCTCAAAAAATGTGTGTATATGTATTTCTCCAATCCATTAATAGATGGATACCTTATGATTTAGTGAAGTCCAAAAGCAAGTGGGGTTTTTTCAATTCTCCTCCACATAATTCATAAACGTCCAAGCACATGTTACTCTATTTTGCAAGATAATAGGCACCTCTAGAGGGTGTAATATGATATATTCCCCCCTAAAGGGTTGTGTATGGCTTTGGCACTTAAAAACTTCATCCTCTGGCTTGTATGGGTGCTCCCCCACTTGTATGATTTAAGTACTTGGCATTTTTCACTCCAATAAGCTCATGGGTGCCTATACTAATGATTTAGTGTAGTACTTAGCCAAATTCAAGCTCCTAGAGGTAGTAGGGACGTCCATCTTATACATACAAGAGTGTTGGAGCCTATAGAAATGAGTAGGAGAGAGAAAATCACTTGGACATACTTTTTGGTACCACTTGAAAGGTCCTTCCACCAACTACCATGGACATCCCAAGAGTATGCATTATACACTACAAGGGAACAGGGTAATTGCGACAGAAAAAATACAAAGAATCTGTCGCAATTGCCCCACTTTGCGACGGAAATAATCTGTCGCAAATGCCCAAGTCGTAAGTTCTTATTCTGTCGCAATTTCTTATTCTGTCGTAAGTTATTAGTGGGTCCCCTCCCAACACAAAAACAATTATAAAAAAAGGAAAAACAACAAAGTACGACGGATGGTTTGTCGTAAATATGTCCAGAATTGCGACAGAAACCGTCATATATATTTCCATAATTACGACAGAATCCGTCGTAAATATTTCCATAATTGCGACAAAATCCGTCCTAAATATTTCCATAATTGCGACAGAATCCGTCCTAATAAATACCAAATTACGAGGCATTATTTATTGTAAATATGCCAAGAATTGGGATAGAATTCATCATAAATACGCCCAGTATTGTGACAGAATTGGGACAGAATCTGTCATAAATTGCTAATACTTGCGACAGAATCTGTCACAATTTATGGACCCCGAGCATGGTTTTGCCTATTTTTATCACTTCCAACCTATTAAAAATCAGATTCATCCATACATTCCACAACATACATACAAACTAATGCCAACATACATACAAATTAATCCCGACAAATATTACAACACACTGAAAAATATGAACTACGTAGAGCAAAAGGAAAATAACATCATAAAATCTCTTTCAAGAGTTAGATAAACATCCATACCAAAGTTACATTAACAAAATAATACAAATGCAACCTAAATATCCATTGGCCAGTTAATATCCGAAGGTAAACATAAATCAACCACCCAGCTGAATTATGCAAAAGTTAGCCACTAAGCTAATATCAACAAAAATTGGCCACTAAGCTAATATCATCAAAAGTTAGCCACTAAGCTAATATATCCAAAAGTACTCATAAACCAGCCTTATAACTACAACCTTGCTGGTACTACATCCAACTACCCTAATCTCCCCCAATCCAAAGGCTGCCATCCCGTTTACCATTTCGAGTTCGCCTTGGAGGTGCTGACTGACCCCATCATCATTGTCATCAGAAGTACTAGGCTCATCCTCACGAGCTTTGGACTTACCCTACATTATTAAAAAATATTCTGCATATCGTCATTATCTTAAAACCAGATAATATTAAATCAATGAATCGTGAACTTAAATAATAGTGAAATGTCTTGTTTATTTACTGAAATTCTGTACACATGTTCAACTATTTTTCTAAAAAAAATTCACTCTAAATATTATGGTTGCTAAATGTGATTCTAATAAATAATTCTAACTTTAATTTGTTTTTAATATTCTCAAACCTTGCAAATAAAATTTCAGCATAGTAATTGTTTTTTATTTTAATTTGTTATTGTGAATGGCACAAGAAAGTATAATGCATCAGAGTATTATAGTCACTATTTTTCTAAAAAAAAAATCACTCTAAATATTATGGTTGCTAAATGTGATTCTAACAAATAATTCTAACTTTAATTTGTTTTTAATCTTCTCAAACCTTGCAAATAAAATTTCAGCACAGTAATTTTTTTTTATTTTAATTTGTTATTGTGAATGGCACAAGAAAGTATAATGCATTTGAGTATTATAGTACTGTGTACTAGAATGTATTGTTTAACCACCATGTTTCCTCAGTACGCGTGGCCAGAGGCCCAGATCAAGGAAGCAACTAATTATATGATCACATAACATATAATAACAGATAAGAGCGAAAATCAAAAGGTCTTAACGAGCATCATAAATTTGCCTTTAGCCCGGGCATTATTTCCATGTCTATAGTGTGAAGCCTAAATGTATAGCCTAATTGTATATATATTTTAAACTTACACCTTCATTACTGGAATGCATGATCAAATTCGAGTTATTAAATTTAACTAAAGCATAGAGAAGGTGATGATGATGCATTTAAAAGAAAGATACATGCTAAAAAGTTGGACCTGAATATACCTTATTACAGTTGCTAGGAGGGCGGTTACTTTCATTGACGTCGCCTAACACCGACACCATCGCCTGCACAAGTTCCCTCATAGTTGACATGGTAAGAGGATGGTCTGATGGCAGGTCATTCACTCCATCCGTCACAACAGACTGTGCCAACATGTTAACCTGTTCTGGTGCGAGGTCAAACTGATCCGGATGTGCACGAGCAAAAGCAACAGTCCGATCCACAACCTGAATGACAAGATGGTCAGTGATGTGCTCAGTAGGGGATCTGCTAGTGGAAGCACCTGACTCATCTTCAACGGATCATCGATGATGCCTTTTACCATATGCAGGAGGAAGAGCTATGCACAAATGTACACACAAATATCATTAGACCAGAAAAAATGGCATGTAATGAATGATATGAATTCTAATGCAGTACATAATAAATAATATATATAAACATACGTGTAATTTCAGAAGCACTCGTGCGTAGAATACCGATAATGGCATTCTTTCGAACACCCACTACTTCAACCCATGTATCAATTGGCGCTTCCATAGGATCCTCGTTGCGCTCCCCACACTTAGCGAGATATTGTTCCTAGATGCATGTGTAACAAAAATTACAGTTAAATGTTCAAATTAAAAAAAATCATTAAAAACTATATGTATTTTATAATCTACATATGTATACTTAAAATAAAACAAGAAAACCATCACAAAAGAGTTGAGAGTGCTGAATAAAAATAAGATTACAAAGGAATAAGCATGTTTTTTTTTCTAGCAAAATACCAAATATTATAGGTGTGCATTTGATGAGCAGCTTATGGACAAATTACTACTATCTTGATATAATTTAGTATATCACGATTATTCACATACATATACTTAAAATAAAACAAGAAAACCATCACAAAAGAGTTGAGAGTGCTGAATAAAAATAAGATTACAAAGGAATAAGCATGTTTTTTTTCTAGGAAAATACCAAATATTATAGGTGTGCATTTGATGAGCAGCTTATGGACAAATTACTACTGGAATCCATTTTTTTTAGTAAAACTTTAGTTGTTAAAACCATTTGCATACTAATTTTTTTTCATCCTGAGCATGTTCTAATCTCCCTCTTGAAGAAACATTAAAGGGCCCAAAGAAATATATAAAATAACCTAATTCCATTTCTTGATGAACCTATGATCGAAAAATAACTGAAATGTGCTATAGGTAGTACCCTGAACTAAAAAACGGTAGGATATCAGCAAAAGACATATACTTTACAAAGTAGGACAACATATATATCTACAGCATAATGAACAAGCTACACACACACACATAACAAATAGGTTAGTTACAATACTCAGGATCAATATGTAAACAGAGCATTTGACAAATAATTTCTAGAGAGCACATAATAGAGCAGTTTGAATAACAACATGCATGTATTTCAGATTTCACTCAACTAAAGCTCAAGAAAGGATTGCCTTTAAAACAGTTTATCTTCTAAGATGATAGTCCTATCAGTTTTACTTTTACTTTAATTGGTTTGTTTGTTAAGAAATAATTTAAATATGAAGCGACCATGTTTTAATTGGTTTGACCAGCAACCCAACCAGAAAATACCACCAGCAACCCAACCAGAAAATATAATTGTGTTTACCAGAACATGTTATCATGGTGTTTGTTCTTAACTAGAATTCATATCTAAGAGCAAGTCCAATGCATAGCTATATCTGCTTCTATAGCTATAGTATAGAACTAAAACTACAAAAAACCTATTCCAATGCATAGCCATAGTTGAATGGAAAAATGCTTAAATGGATAACTAAGTGTATATTTAGGACCAAAGATAGCTATAGCCATCCTTGCTACCTCATTAATTATCTAGAAGTGGAGTGCAAGTCGGTTCACTTTAAATTAAAGTGAAATAGTTGGACAAAAACTTAGTTAAATTTGAAATTGTTTGGTTCAAAACATACAACTAGCATTGGAGTGTAAGTTCTATTTTAGCACAAAAAAAAACGCATTGAGCTTTCTCTAAGAGGCCATATCATATGTAACCCATTTTCTCTGCAAATTTTGTATGGACAGGTTGAGCCAGTTCCTTTCAAGATTAAATATTATATATACTACAACTTAGCTACACTCATACTCAAATGTGAATATATTTTTTTAATTTGAATCACGGCAGGACTTGCATTTTAAATGCTTCTTGGTAAAAAGGATAAGGATAGAGCATCGAGGAATAGCCCCCACTCCCATGACAAAGTCATGGGTTCCCTTCCACATTCCCTATTCCCAATCCCCTTGCACTTAAAACAAATAAATGTGTACTGCATAGGCTCTGATTTTAAAAACAACTCCACTGGTATTACTTACAGGAGCTGGTTTCTTGATTTTATCATGAAATCTTTTTATCTAAACTCTCATTTCAACATTAAAAATTAGTATAAATTTTACTTTGTGCGTGCCCAGGCTAATCATGCAAATATTAAAATGTTGTTCTTCCCTATAATTTAGTTTGATTGTCTTAGTAACTTGCTAATTAAGTTTTTTTCCTTTGCAAATACTATATGGTCAATTTAGTAGCATAGGCTGTGTAAAAAGATCATACATATAATATTTAGTAGCATATAATATGTAAAAAAAGGTACCACTATTATACGAACAGCCTCCGATGTGAATTCTTTATTTTCCTTGTCCTTGGTGTGCAAGCGGATGAAGAGGTCATACAACGTCGGCTCCTTACCAGTCTTGTCTCGTATATCCTGTAAAGTTCAAATATAAGATAAAAGAATATGCAAAATGACCTCGCTGCTGATTATTATTTTTAAATATCAATTATCATACCCAAGCACGACGCTGAAAGGAAATGGCACCAGAGGTATGGGGAATTTTTTGATGTCCTCTCGCGTCCTTAGCAGCATCTGATTTTTTCTGGAATTTAGGAGTATCCCAGTGGTCACAAATAGGTTTCTAAACAGCTTCCGAGTAATAACGTGGTCTGTGATCAAAGAAAGAGCCCCCCTCCTTATCAATGATCTTCTTGATATGTTTACGTTCGTTGCACAAAGTCTTGCGCATGTTTCTACGCATAAGCCTATTAAGAGCCTCACGAGCATCATTTTTCATCCCATATTTTGGGTCAAAGTCATAGTACCCCTACAATAAAAGTGATAAAAGAGGGGTTAATGCAAGCAACTAGCAGGTATATTGCATATACTTGGTATACAAAACAGACCCCCTACGCACCACCACCACCAAGTGTAACCAATTAAGCACTTGACATATACAAGTCAACAAGAAATTGTATCTTAAAAATGTTGTGCAGTAAATTTGAATACAAAAAGAAAAATCACATGTAGATGGGATTAGTTATGTATCTGTGAGGTTTATTATGTTATAGGGAAAGGTACAACCTATAAAACAGAGTAACAATTACTAAAGAATTGAGAATAATAACCCACCATTAAGTTAGTGCTACGGTGGAGATTTATCACGTGTTATAGTTCTGTATTCGGTAAAAGAAAAGTGCTTAAATCTATCAAGCATGCACTTTTCTTTTACCGAATAAAGAACTATAACACGTGATAAATCTCCACCGTAGCACTAACTTAATGGTGGACAGACCCAACTTATCTACTCAACAGACTTCAAGCATAAATACTTAACTAAGTGAATATATTAAATACTTAACCACTTAAAAAGAACATTTTTCTAATGCGACTCCACCACCTTGGGAATCACCGATCAACATCCATGGCACCGATACATCCCGCTGGCCAGTACACACGCATAAGGGCCAGTAAGGTACGACATGCAGTGGGTGAATCGATACTGAAAAGTGAGCATATTTAATTAAGATATACTTTCTACAACATAAATAAATAATTATGCAGACATACATACATACAATATTTCATAAATGTTACTAGAACACACTAATTGAATGAAATACAGAAAATGAAAAAGGACTTACACCCGTCCAACCATGCGAATACGAATGGGCTCTGAAGGGGGCTGTCCAAAGAGACCAAGTGAATAGCCCCTTCTCCTATGCTCAATATTGACCTCTTCATCATGCTCAATGCCCTCAGCCTCATCATTATTACTGCCTTCAGCCTCATCATCCTCATCATCATCATGCTCACTGCCCTCAACCTCATCATCCTCATCATCGTTACTACCCCCAAAATCATCATCAAACTCGTCATCATCGTACTCATCATCATAATCAGCTTCATAATCAGAATCCCCCGAGTCTGAGCTAGCATCATAAATGTTATCACTCAAGCGGTATCCATACACTTGACCACCATCAAGACTTATACCGCCCCTGCCATGACCACCATTAGCACTCTTACCACCTCTCCAACAGCTACCACTAGCACCACCAGCATCAATACTCCTAACAACCCTTCCAGGGCCACCAATAGCTTTCTTACCACCTCTGGGACGGCTACCACTAGCACCACCGGCATCAAGACTCGTACCGCCCTTGCGATGGCCACCACTGACACCACTACCAACAAGACTCCTACCACCTCTCATGTTGTTGCTTCCACCACCACTACTGTTACCACTCCCATCATTTCTCCTACTACCACCATCACCAACATTTACGTGTCTCCTACCATCACCAACATTTACGTGTCTCCTACCCTCACCTCTCATGTCACTGCCTCCACCACCATTTCTCCTACTACCACCAGCACCACCATTTCTCCTATTCCCAGCAACTCTCCTATTAATACCATCTTCTATTCTACCACCACCTCTCCTACCACCACCAACTGGCCTCCTCCCCAACATGCTGTAATACACAAAAACGTAAGAGTCTTAACTATACAATTAAAAACATTAACAAATTAATCTAATTCAACTTATTTACCGAAACCCATATGAAATTAATAACAAAGTGAGTATTATTCAATAATACAAACTGAAGCAGATCCCAGAATCCATCAAGAAGTAATAAATTAGAAAAAAACATCAAAGAATGCACATATTCAAATCACACACACACACATATATATATATGTGCAAAACACACATATATATTACACAATTCACACGAATATATATGTGCGCACACACACAAGTGCTATAAAAACAAACACACACATTTACATACTACACCCATTTTTAGACACATACATTACAGAAGCACAAAAATACAAGAAAGGAAAAGAAATGAAGAATTGAGGATTATACCTGAAGAAATAAGAAAGGAATTGAGGATTAAATGGAAGAAAGAACGGAAGGATTGAAACCCTAATCGTAATCGCCGCACGAAAAAAAAGAAAACGAAGAGAGGCACAAGTTAGAAATGAAGTGAAAAGTAGGGTTTTAGCTGTAGAATGAGGAGGAACGACATCGTTTAACTTTAGATAATTAAAAAACATTTTTCTAATTTTTTTGATAAATTTTGTTCCTTTTTTTTGTCGGGATAAATTTTGTTCTTTTAGATTAACCAATTTTTAATATTTTATATTCAAAAACCATAATTTATTATTTTTCAAAAAAAAATATTTTATTAATAAATTATTCAGGAACAATTTTTTAAATATATTTTACTCAAAAACATTTATTTAATTATTTAGTAAAACCAAAAGGATTATACTTATACTTAATTAAATAATCTACTGTACGAGTTTAAGAAAGTTCAACTGCATTACTGAAAAAACACATTTCCATTGATTTATCATGATTTTCTATTTTATTTTTTTACATAAAAATTACCAGAAGAGTGACAGATATTCGTCACAAGATAGTTACTTGCGACGGATTTCGGTCGTAAAGATGTAGCTTGCAACGACTGTCGGTCGCAAAATTTATCTTGCGACAGATAATAGTTTATTTCTGTCATAAATGCAACTGACTTCCAAAATGGACAGTTTGTTCTTTTCACATCCATTCAATAATAATAAACCTGTACCCATTCATCTAACATGCAACAAGTAATATAGCACGAATTTTTTCAACTTAAACTTAACAACTAACAACAAGATTTAGTTTACTAGATATTACAACACATAATAAATCCATAAATTAATCAAACATTGCACTTAGTTCACAATTAAAATAGTACATGTAATAAAACTAACAAAACTACTTAGACGTCATCATAACCATCATCTTCGTTTCCATCATCTTCGTTTCCATCCTCATCACTTTCATTATCTTCACTTTCATCATTGTCATTATCTTCGGGTTCTTCTTCCAATGGCTCATCTCTTGTAGCATTTTCATATTGAGTAAAATCAATAAATAGGTTAATAGGGGGGAGTTCCACCAGCCTATCCTCTAGAGGTTCTTCTTCAAAGACATCCTCGTTGTAGGCTTTAGTAGTCTCATCTAGCGGACGACTTCTTGTTACAACAACTGTGTGCATTTTGCTCTTCAAATTCTTCACAATGGGTGCATAATAGACTTGTGTTGCTTGACTTGCTAAGACAAAAACATCATTTCCTCTTAGCTTAGATGTCATGTCTATTGTGACAATTTTATTTTTGTCAACTTTTATGCCCTTTCTATTATCAAACCAATGACATTTGAATAACACCACTTTGTTCACCTCATTGTAATTAAGTTCAAGAATCTCTTCCAAACGTCCATAGTAGTCATTAACAGTGTCATCATAACAGCTTCCTTTTACAAGTACTCCTATATGTGACTTTGTGGATTTGAATCTATAACCATTCACATCACATCCTCTATGAGAGATGACAAAAGGCGATGGACCTCTTATCAAGTACTTGAAGCGCTTATAATTGTCACGATCTCCATATACCTAAAATGCAATAATTTATCAAATACATATCTCACCACATATGTCAAACTGTCGAGGCATTTTGTAAGAAATCATTATACCTTGTTAAGCATCCATTTTTTGAATTTTGTATCAAGTAGTGTATTCATATGATCAAGAGTGATAAGCGGATACTGTGCTCTCATTTCCGCTTCAAAATCTCTGAAAATGTAAAAGAATGTTTGAGAACAATATTCAATAAAGTGTTTACATCAATGCATATCAATATATCAAGTGTATGAATTCTTACAATCGATATGGTGCTACTTCTGGCATGTTAAAGAACACATAATTTGCTGCAATTTGAAGCAAATTTTCATCTAAGAAGTAGCCCTTGGATGCACCAAAGAGCCTCGTTGGATATGTAAATGCCTCAAGTTTTCTTGAATCACGCATACTACCATCTACCTGATAACGGCCTACCCTATTGTGCACTGTCTGAACAGAGGACTCATAGTATAAGGAACAAAAATTTACAAGTTCCTCCTCAGCATAACGTTCTGCAATAGAACCTTCAACTTGTGCCTTGTTTCTCACTTTTACTTTCATCCGATGCATCTGCCTTTCAACCCAATACATCCATTGATATTGTACAGGACCACCAAGTCTACACTCTTCTGCAAGATGAAGGATAACGTGTTCCAATTGGATCAAAAGTGGCTCCTGGAAAAATATTTTCCAAACGACCCATGGCATTGATTATATTTCTCTCCATGATCAACAAATCATCTAAAACCAATGTTGAAGAGCATATTGCTCTAAAGTAACTGGAGAGTTGGCAAAGGGCATCATGCACATCATCAGGTAAAAGGCCACGAAAAACAGAAGGCAACAACTTTTGCATAAAAACATGACAATCATGTGTCTTCATCCCACTTAACTCCTTCTTCTCTAACTTGCTACATCTCGCAATATTTGAAGCACAACCATCTGGCATCCTCAGACTACTAATCCATGTATAAACCTGAAGATGCTGCTCTCAAGAAAGTGTGTATGATGCTTGGGGTTTTGAATTGCCTTGCATCCATAACTCTTCTCTAATGCCAAATGCTTTGAAATCTTCTCTTGCACTATTAGTATCCTTAGATTTTTTACTATCCATCACTGTGTGAAAGAAATTATCAAATACATTCTTCTCAGTATGCATGATATCAATGCAATGACGTAGACGTAGTGTGTCCCAATATGGAAGCTCAAAGAAAATGGAGAAATGTGTAAAATTATGAGTCACGCCAAATCCATGAGCCCTAGACTTTGCAGATTCTTTCCCATGTGGTGGAAAAGCTATTTTTACACATTTGTTACGAACTTGCCACCCTATTTGTCACCTCTGATTATGTCCTAGTCTTCTAAACTTTTTTACTGTCCCCCATAAACTGCACTTTCGACTATGAGGAAGTTGTGAAGCCCTGACACTTCCCATGCAAACTGAACAAGCTAGCTTGCCTTTGGTTGACCAACCACTCAACATTGCTAAGGCCGGAAAGTCATTGATTGTCCACAATAGAGCTGCTCTCAAAATGAAATTAGCCTTTATAAAAGCATCATATGTTTGTACACCAGCACTCCACAGCTATCTCAGCTCATCAATAAGTGGTCTCAAGTAGACATTGATGTCTCTCGTTGGGCTTTTATCCCCAGGTATGAGTAATGATATGAAAATGTATGGATCTTTCATGCACATAAAAGGCGGGAGATTGTACACAACCATAATAACGGGCCATACTGAATAAGTCTTGGCAGACATGTTGCTATAAGGTGCAAATCCATCAGTAGCAAGTCCAAGTCTAATATTTCGAATGTCATGCGAAAAAACTGGAAAATTAATGTCAAACTGTTTCCATTCTTCCCCATCCGCTGGGTGTGTCATAATCCCCTCTGTCACCTCTCTAGTCTTGTGCCACCTCATACTCTCAGCAGTGCGAGATGACTTGTACAACCGCTGCAACCGCGATGTAAGAGGAAAATATCTCAAAATCTTTCTAGGAATGCATTGTCTTCTACCTTCTTTCGCCGGTTTATAGCGACTCGTGCCACAAATATTGCACTCCTGTCTGTTAATGTTATCACCATAAAATAACATGCAATCATTTGCACATGCATGAATTTTTTCATATCCCAAATCCATGTCCTTTACCATCTTCTTGATCTCCCGGTAACTCGAGGTTAATGTGTGATTTTCTGGCAATGCATCCCCGATAAGACGTATTAACTTATTAAATCCCCTCTCACTACATCCATGAGAGCTTTTAAAATGTAACAATTTGCTCACAAATGACAACTTTGTATGCTTGTTGTTCCCGGGATATAATGGAATCTCTAAATCATTTTCCAAACCATGAAATCTAGGTGATTCATGGTTCGAATATATGTTATCCCATCCACCAAATCCGCCCGCATCCCTCAACATCTCATAAGTATCAAATACATCAACATGGTCATTATTCTCATCTTTTGAGCCACTAGAATGCGAATCTTCATCACTTTCGCTAGAACACAATTCTTCATCACCTTCCCCATGAAAATTCCAATATGTGTAACTTTGAAGAAATCCATTCGTCACAATATCAAATCTAACTTCATCAAGACTTTATTGAGGTCCAAGATGTTAAAAACGGTGAAGAGAATGTGATGATGGAGTTGAAATATGTAAATGGAAGCTAATGCCTCTTTTTAGAAGAAAGTGACTTTGCTTGCGACAGGAATTTTGCATTCCGTCGCAAGTTATATTAAACAATATTTTTGAAGTCAGATTATTAATTTCTGGCCATTGGGAATTAAATGAGTTTAGGTAAACTTGCGACAAGATCTGTTGAAAATTCTACCTTACGACGGAAACTATGACTATCCGTCACAAAGTACTTTCCGACAGAATAAGCATCTTTGTTTCGGTCGCAAGTTCTATTTTGCGACAAATTGATTAGTCCTTCTGTCGCAAGGTGTCTTAGCGGGAAATTTAAAAAACGCAAAAAATAATAACGGGAAATGAAATTGTTAAATTATTACTTGGGCGGTAAATATATTAATAAAATATTAATATTGTGACACAAACGATTTGTTCCGTCATAAGTTAAACTTGCGACTGAATGTTACTAAAATTCTGTCACAATTGCCCCTTCCCCTTGTAGTGGACTCATTCACCGTCTTCGTATCTTGACTTTATAATCACCACGACATGCTTCTATTATATTCCACCAACACTTGAACAGCTCTGTTGAAGACTTCTTCACTACAACCTCTTCTGATTCATGTATATATATTTTCATAAGAGTAGATTCCTGTGAATAAGTATTATTTGTAAGTCCGGTTTTGTAGTTGAGTTATCATATTGGATTCATGGATGCAATTTATAGCATCAATCTTAAACAATCTCCACCTAAAACCATTTCTACATGTTGACTTAACTGATAACCTCATCAACAATATTCTCTACAAATATCAGTTAACTTAACTAAGCTTACAAAGCTTTAGATCTACCTTGAAAGTGTTTCAGTGACTTACTTTTTGATTTTTGAAGTATTTTGAATTTTTTTGGTTACTTTTGATTAGTGAAGTGTTTTTTGTGAGATCAATAATAATATTTGCATTCATAAATATTTAAAAATTATAATTATAATAAATCCTAAATTATTTACAGAAGTATTTAGTTAAAAGATTAGTTTTTCGTCATAGTGAAATGGTTTAAAGTTGATTTTCTTTTATTATCTGAATCACACATCGAAGGTATACAAACCTGATTTTAAAATAGTTCGAAGAATTTTTTTTTACATAGAAAATAATGAATAAAATATATTTTTTTAAAAAAGTAAAATTATTTCAGAGAAGATAATCTACATAGAGAATATTTATCAAATTTAAAAAGTAAATTATGATAAAAAGTGAAAGAATACGATAAGTATAAAAAGTAAAAGTAAAGCCTATACGTTACCAAAATGTAAGATTTTGGTAGTGGGTAGAAGGAATATCAAATTAAAAAAATAAATTATGAGATAAAAAGAAGAGTATATTTGGTGCATAAAAAGTAATGCATATACGTTACCAAAATGTAAGGCCTTCTTATCTGTAATATGTTCCACACTTTAAGGGAGATATCAAATTTTAAAAGTAAATCATGATAAAAAAATGAAAAGAATGTATTCTTCGATAAAAGGTAATTTAAGTATAAAAAGTAAAGTTAGCAAAATGTAAGACTTTTTTAGTGGTTATATATTCCATGCAAGATATCAAATTTAAAAAGTAATTAATCATGATAAAAAACAAAAGAGTATATATATTAGTTGCATAAAAAGTAACGTAAGCATACAAATTAGTAACGTATATACGTTACCAGAATGTAAGACTTATTTAGTGGTTATATACCACTATGTTCCCCAGTGTAGGAGAGATATCTAATTCAGCTCCAATAAGAGTTCTGAGAAAAACTCTTTGAAGAAATTTTATGTTATATTTATATTTATATATTACTAGTGATAGCTCAATGTCCATTAACAATCATGTATGTTAGGTAAGGTAAAAAGTTTTTGTGTTTGGTATCCCTTTCTTGCTAAATACATACCCCTCACTTGTGTTTTTTTTTTCTTGTTTATATAGTAGTATTGTAAGCACGTCTACAAGCTAAGCAACAAAAAACAATGAAGAATATGCTCCAAAAATCCATTAAATCTGATATATGCAAGATGGTGTATCTAAGGTACGTCTTTCATATGTTTCCTTTTTGTACAAGTATATGTATTTTCTACCATCTCTGCACCAGCTTTATACCTAGATCTAATTTAATCTTTAATAGAGGTGCTGTTTGATGCATATGGAAGTGGGCCTTAAAGCACCACAAAGGTGTTATCTATATATTCTTAAAAAGTTTGTTATTAAATTTACTACATTGTAAATGATTTTTTTGGTTCTTGACTACCTAGATCAATATGACTCCCTTATAAATTTGAATTTATGGGCTTAGACCTAAAACTAATATATGTAATAAATTATATTAATTACTAAACATTTGTAACAACATAGATATGTTCAATTGTAATGAAGTTCTCGTTCCTAAACTAATTTTTTTAGCATTTCTTGATTGTATGTTTCATTCCATGTTTGATCGCTTTATTAAAACATATAGTTTGGTTGCTTAGTTTATTTTATTGTTACGGACACAATCTTTATTGATTTTATTGTTTACCGGCACAATCTTTCATATATTTCATTTTGTGAAAGGGCTAGGAAGTTTGTTGGTTGCTTGATTGATTTAGATTTAATATGATTGACTTTACCATTTGAAAAGTGATGGCATCGCACTTAGTTGGTAGCTTCTTCTTTATTTTTATCAAAAACTTGTTGGATGCAAAGATAAATATCCTACTTAAAATGTGATATCTAAAAATGAAGCTTTTCCACTCGATTATGTGATGAGGACACCAAGAAGCAGTACTTGAAAAAAAAACAAGAGACATGACCCCCGAAGAAGTTGATGGAGGACACGGGGAAGTTGAAAAAAGAACAAGAGACATGACCCCCCGAGGAAGTTGATGCAGCTAAAGACAAAGCATGGGTAACAGGATCCAATGAGAAGTTGATGTTATCATATATGAAAAGTGTCAAGTGGCCATGAGGGAAATACATGATGCAACATGTATGGCAGAAACAGGAGTAAGGCATCAAGTCATACAGGAGTATAGAGATATGTATTTGACGACTAGTAAATTAGGTATTGATTATGCTATATTACTTTTATTATGTTTTGTAATGCATGTTATTATAAGGTAACAAAACCAATTAGGGTAAGAAACTTGTAAAGGTTTTGAGCCCCTAGTGGAAATTATATATTATGTATCAGTATTTATTAATGTTTATATAAGTTTTTGCTTAGAATTTAAATATCAATAAAATGTAAATTTTAAATAGTTTGAAACTTTTATATGTAAAGTAATCATTTTTTAATATTCATGTTGCAAAATGTTGAATTATGGTAATGAATATATAATGAAGGTCAGGCATACAACATAAAAATAGGTCACTCATAAAATATAAAATTAGACTTCACATAAATTATATTTGAAGGTTCAAAGATACTAATCATATGAAGGATTTCATTAAAATAAGATTCACAAAGGTATAACATACAAATAATTGCATGAACGATTTCATTAAAAAAAATAAGATATAAATAGTGTGTGGTACATGAGAAGGTTGAATTTAAATTTTATATTTGTATTGCTACTTTTGTGATATTGGGTAAAAACTCTACTTATTTATGATGATTAACAAAGATACATTGCCATAAAGATCAAAGTAAAGACAATGACAACAAAGAGAAGAAAAAGGATAAAAGCATGCACCATCATGATAAATTACTTGTAAAATGACGTTATGATGCATTTAGCTTGTAATTTTTAATACTATATGTTGTGGAATAAAAATTAGGGTTGTTAAATTGCGGCTAGGGTTCGTGGGCTTCGTGTTTTAATGGATGCGCTTTCGTTTTCGTGACCTAATTCGGGTCCTCACAAAATGCCTACGTATCTCAGAGTTGAGAATCAAGCCAAGACGTAGTTCTGAGAATGAGGGGTCTGGCCCTTATATAGGCTATGGGAGCCTTAGAATTATGGTAGTACTCGGAGACTTGGTGGACAAGTCACCGTCATTGAGGAAGGTTCTGGACTCCTTCCATGTGGGAGTTAGTTTCCATGTCGAATTAGGTGCTTTGGAGGCTATATCCTATCCCAAGGATATTCTAGAACGTTCCTTCTTTCCAGAACGTTCCCGGTTTGTGGATCAGGCCCACGTTAGAAACAAGCTTATACCGGGCGTCCCCGGTTTGGGCTGTTCTTTGGGCTTAATCATTAATTACGAATTTAATGCCCAACTAGGGTTTCGGGCCTTATTTATGAGCCAATGAATATTATATTAATTATGTCTTTAGGGATTATTTTTCACCCATATCATTTGCCCCCCAACTTTTAGGAGAACTTGATTTCGTAGAAGTTTAAGGTCACACCGACCCTACCAGGGTATCGTCTTACAGTGAAGTGTGGAGCGACCTACACATTCACAATGACTAAAATT
Organism: Saposhnikovia divaricata; assembly: GCA_036435485.1. NCBI lineage: Eukaryota > Viridiplantae > Streptophyta > Magnoliopsida > Apiales > Apiaceae > Saposhnikovia > Saposhnikovia divaricata. Next base: position 25,814,660 of record CM071599.1, read on the forward strand.
CTCTCCCAAGTTAATACTTAAGAAAGTTAAACGTTCCTTGGCCTCTCGAACCATTTTCTTAAGATTTCTGGGCCTTTCGGGAATAGGATTAGTGCCATTTCGAGCTCGTAGACACTAATCCAAGTGCAATTCGTGCATGGGATCCTTTATCATAAATTCATTATTGATTTATTATCCTCAACTTATCTAAATTATGGTTAATATCAGGCAGTCGTCACTCATAAGCCTTAATAAGGGCTAATTCTTGAGCAAAAGACGCTATCTTGGCCCTAATCGGGGCTAAACAACCCTAAACGGGGCTATAAAGGCCTTGATCGAGGCTAACTAATTCGTACTTAATGTAATTACTACTAGGATATCCACCCTTAACCTTGAGATAGGTTAATTTTAGAATGAAAGTCCTTAAACGTCGATAATCGAGGTTAATCACCCCCTAATTGTGATTAGTGAAACCCTAACCCCAAATTTTGGAGTCAAGCAAATCTATTAGATATTCTTATAACCTCATGGTTGTAGGAAGAATCACGTGAAAATTCTCATTTTTGAGTTGTTTAGGCAAGGAATACGGTCCCCTGGACTATATGTTTTAAACACCTTCAGGGTCTTTCAACACCCTCACGGTTTCTGAACACCCCTGACATTTCTAAACCCAAATTTTGAAGTTGAGTTTATATGTTAGGGATTCTTATAATCTCCTGGTGAAGAATCACATGAAAATATGCTTTTTTGGACGTTTTGGAGGCGAAATACCTCATTTTAAGCTGGTTTTCAAACCAGACCTTGTTTCAAACAAGGTCATTTTTTCAACTTCTTGAAATCACTAGGGAACCTATATAGGCTTGTAAAGGGCCTTATAAGGTTCTTGAATCTCTAATTTGAGCTCAAATTGAGCATTTTTTAGAGTTCTGGGGCCAAACGAATCAGCTAGGGGCAACACCTCGACCCATATTTCCTCCCCATTGTTCTGGTCGGCTAGGTCTGATCGGTCATTTGGTCAAGGGTTCCTGGTCGGCTGGACCCCATAATTTTTTTTTTTTGAATTTTGGACAAATTTTGACTATTTGACTTTAACCAAAGCCAAATCTTGTTTTGAACTCCCCTCCTTGTTTCTAGAGTGAGTTTACAACACCATGGTTGGTTTTGCGATCCTTGATCTCAAACAACCTACTTAGTTTTCAGGACCTTCCGGGTCTTAACTTGTTCTTGAACTCTTGGTTTCAAACAACCTTGGATTCAACTATGACCTTTGGTTTTCAAACACCCCTCCATCCTCATAATAGGATGTAGAATTTATGATGAAGTATCTTTGGCCTTGCCCCCTTATCAAAGAGGTCTTTGCTTCTCGGTCGTCTACATAGAGAATCCCTTGTTTTTCAACACCTGACTTCAAGTCTAGGATACTTTGGTTGGTTTTTCATCCTTGATTTTGATTCCAACCTTCTTCTTATGTTCATAAAACCTTGCTTTGGTTTGAATTTTATCAAAAAAGTATTGTACGCACAAAATCATCCGTAACTTTTGACTCGTTACTCCGATGGAGACCCACGATACATCAAATCCAGGTGGTACTAATAATAGATTGCAGTACTAATTTCTGTTGTCAACCTTTGTTGATTATGGCCATGTTAGAAAGTGCACATAGTATACTATGTTAATTTCATGATCCATATAAGTATGCATGAATTTTATCTCATATTTACAGGGATGCAAAGATTTAGGGGGAGTATTTTAACTCTCCTAAAATTATTGAGTAATCATCAAAAAGGGGGAGATTGAAACCCTAGTGGTTTTGATGATCACTCCAGATAGCAAGCTGGTTGGCTTAATTACGTTCTTTATAGCTAGCTGTATGCATATGCTTTGTAACTCTATTTTGCAGGGCTGAATTGTAAGTCTGAACAAATACTTTGTCAGCAAGCTAAAACGGTGTAAACAAAGAATGACAGCATGCTAAGACTACATAAACAGGAGGTTACAGCAAGCTCACAACTACCACCCATAAATATATGCTGCAGATTCGAAAGTCCTTAAATCAAGGAAATATCATAGGAAATGACATGTAGCATCTGTCTAATATATGCATATATTGTATTATATATATTAGAGCTCCACTTTCTTTGAAGCATCTTTCAAGACATCATTCTTTATTCTAAGGAACATTTTGCTTTGTAAAAGTACTTTACAAAATAACCCACATGCTTATTTTTCAAGCATGCCTTTGAAAAGCATTTGCTTTCTAAATATTTAACTCATAAATCAGCTCCTCTTGAACGTTTTTGTAAATGGTAGAAATCAACTCAATTGAACATGAGAATCGGTGCAACTTGATAATTTGAATTTCTTGAGTTTACTATATATATACTCGTGTGACTACCTCTTCACTTCATTAAACACTTCCAAGATCACACAAAAACAACTCAGTGACTTCATTCAAATTTTTCCTAAACGAGCTCTAGTAGTATATGCAATATATATATTTAGAGAGTTCTTAGTTTGAGTTATAGACACTTTCTTCTTGTATTGCTCAAGGTGTAATTTGTGTTGCTGGATAAATTGGCTTGGAAACAAGGGTTCGGAACTAGTTGCTAGAGAAGATTGTACTAAGGGTAGCATAGTTCTTAGAGAGCATTTGGTTCAAAGGGACAAGGTGTTTCAACAAGCTGCTATCAGCAACAGGGAGTTAAAGGGAGATATATTATTTAATCTTGTAATCGGAATTTATAGTGATCAATAATATATTCTCTTACCAGATTTGGTAAGGGACCAGGACGTAGACCATTAGTGTTTAGGTGTCGAACCGGGCTAAAATTCTTGGTGTTCTTTGTTATTATTTTTCTGTACTGCATTTACCCATCTTAGCTAGCTGATAGACTATTTCTTATTGCAATCAGTAAGCTACTAGAAAGTATACTAGACTATCTTTGCTTGATATAGTCGAACAACTTGGTAATTAATAAAAATTGGATATTGCTAGTCAAGTACACCTATTCACCCCCCTCTAGGTGTGTTTTTCAAAGAGAATAAAGATAGTGTCTTTGATGTTTACCTTTTCGATTTTTTGAATTCAGATCCATTTTGATGTTTTTCATCAGCTTTAGATATACCTTTTACGGTATTTTTTTTAGATCAAGCATATTTCTGGTTTGTTTCCCATGTAGAAGACTTTTGAGTTGTGCTACCACACTCTTCCGATTTGTTTGGCCAGAATTGGAGTTGAGGGTCAAGTTGGCTGTTGTGTATGATAGGGCATACATCAACCCCACACAAGTTACTAAATTCATTCATTTGTTTCTGTAACATCATTCTTTTTTTCAAGATGCTTTTCTCTTAGCAGCATTAATAACGAAAGCCTGCTCCACCTACATCCATCTTGCCTTTTGTTTTTCGACTAACCGTGTTTTTATATACACGGTTCCCCTTCAATAATTATAAACCTGTAAAACAAAAAATTGAAACAACGATTACATGACAGTATGAGACAATGAAACATAATGAAGTAGATCAAACAAGTTAGACATTGTTACACGATACAAGTATTTATGGAACTATGCAGAAAGTTACTAAACAATATAAGGATTTACTAATCTAAGCAAACGGCAGATAAAACAAACTACGCAGAAAGTTACTAAACAATATAAGGATTTACTAATCTAAGCAAACGGCAGATAAAACAAACTACACAATACAAGAATTCATAAAATTATGAAATTAACACAGAGAGAGAGACACACACAGCGAGAGAGGGATAAATTGACCAAAAGAACACAAGTTAAATCAAGCTGATTTACATAAAACCAATTACAAAACCAAACATACAAAATACAAAATCAAATTACAAAACCCTAAATCGAAAACCCATCAAAGTCAACATACAAAATCAACCCAAAAAACATGCATATGCATATGCCCTAATACCTTGAACCAAAAGCAGCTGTGTTCTTCGATTAAACCTGAAAAATTAACCAATTTGATCTGTGAAAAATTCAAAGGAAAGAAAAGAAATAAGAAAAAAGAGAAGAGGATAAATAAGAAATAAGCCTCTGTGTTCTTCAATTGGGCTTAGTATTCTTCGATCTGTGAGTGTTGAGCTAAGTAATCTTCGATCTGTGAGTGTGTTCTTCGACCGAGCTTAGTGTTGAGTGTGTGAGTGTGTGAGTGTGTGAGGCACGGCTGTGTGTGTAGGTGGGTGGACTTAGCATTTTTAGGGTAAATGGGTGAGTGGGCTTGCATTAATGCTGTGAGAATTGGGGGGAAACTTGCCGCCCACTATCTTTTTACGCTTTTTATTTTTACTTATAATTAAAACACATGTTTAGATAATTTAGATTGTAATTTTTTTGGCAAATTAAGAATTATGTTAATTTAAATTGTAATTAAGAATTAAGAATCAACATCCATCATATTTAATGTTATTCCCAAAATTTTAGAAAAAAAAAATTATTTGATAGGGTAGTTCAACGGTCAACTATCACTTTGACCCGAACACCTAAACAAGGTTTCGTCAGGGTTTAAGGATTCCATTTTCTAAAAAATATTCCTCGACCACCCAACCATACGGGAATCAAGATCCATCATATTTAATATTATTCCCAAAATTTTAGAAAAAAAAATTATTTGATCGGGTAATTCAACGGTCAACTATCACTTTGACCGGAACCCCTGAACAGGGTTTCGTCAGGGTTTAAGGATTCGATTTTTTAAAAAATATTTCTCGACCACCCAACCATACAGGAATCAAGATCCATCATATTTAATGTTATTCCCAAAATTTTAGAAAAAAAATTATTTGATCGGGTAATTCAACGGTCAACTATCACTTCGACCGAAACCCTTAAATAAGTTTCGTCAGGGTTTAAGGATTCAATTTTTTAAAAAATATTTCTCGACCACCCAACCATACGGGAATCAAGATCCATCATATTTAATGTTATTCCCAAAATTTTAGAAAAAAAAATAATTTGATCGGGTAATTCAACGGTCAACTATCACTTTGACCGGAACCCCTAAACAGGGTTTCGTCAGGATTTAAGGATTCGATTTTTTAAAAAATATTTCTCGACCACCCAACGATACGGGAATCAAGATCCATCATATTTAATGTTATTCCCAAAATTTTAGGAAAAAAAAATTATTTGATCGGGTAATTCAACGGTCAACTATCACTTTGACTGGAACCCCTAAACAGGGTTTCGTCAGGGTTTAAGGATTCAATTTTTTAAAAATATTTCTCAACCACCCAACCATACAGGAATCAAGATCCATCATATTTAATGTTATTCCCAAAATTTTAGAAAAAAAATTTATTTGATCGGGTAATTCAACGGTCAACTATTACTTTGACCGGAACCCCTAAATATGGTTTCGTCAGGGTTTAAGGATTCGAATTTTTTAAAAATATTTCTCGACCACCCAACCATATGGGAATCAAGATCCATCATATTTAATGTTATTCCCAAAATTTTAGGAAAAAAAATTATTTGATCGGGTAATTCAACGGTCAACTATCACTTTGACCGGAACCTAATATATAAATATTTAAAGAATTAACATATAATATATAAAATCTATTTCAATGAATAATACAGAATTTATTTCAACCTAATATATAAAATTTATTTCAGTGAACAATATAATATATTTAACATATATAAAGAATTAAAATTATTCTAATAATTTAGTAGTGGACCATATAACACGCGGCACCTGTGGGACCCACCTGACACGTGTCAGTGGGGAACGCCAGCCACGTGGCAGAATGGACCCACAAATGACTCATGGCAGTGGGGCCCACCTGACACGTGGGAGGCTGTGGTCCCATGTGACACGTGGCAGTGGCCCCCACGTGACACGTGGTTGTGGGACCCACGTGCCACGTGGTAGTTGTCCATCGTAGCACCTGTATCTTTTAAATGTTACACTGATTTCAGCAAATGTAACACTGCTTCTTGAAAATGCAACACTTCTGTGGGACCCACATGTTCATTTGTTTTTTTATTTTTAAATGTTAAAAAAAAGCAAATGCAACGCTCAACCTCTACTGTAACACAACAAATCTATTGCAACAGTACATGTTCTACTGCAACAGTACCTTCACAAGTAATGTAACACAATCTCAACAGTGTTTCAGTAGGTCAAAAAAGGTACCTCTAATGTAACACAAAGTGGGCGTTACAATAGAAAAGCATTGCGGACGCCAATCTATGGCGTAGTGCGCGGGAAGCCGTACTTGAAAAAAGAACAAGAGACATGACCCCCGAAGAAGTTGATGGAGGACACGGGGAAGTTGAAAAAAGAACAAGAGACATGACCCCCGAGGAAGTTGATGCAGCTAAAGACCAAGCATGGGTAACAAGATCCAATGAGAAGTTGATGTTAGCATATATGAAAATTGTCAAGTGGCCATGAGGGAGATACATGATGCAACATGTATGGCAGAAACAGGAGTAAGGCATCAAGTCATACAGGATTATAGAGATATGTATTTGACGACTAGTAAATTAAGTATTGATTATGCTATATTACTTTTATTATGTTTTGTAATGCATGTTATTAAGGTAACAAAACCAATTAGGGTAAGAAACTTGTAAAGGTTTTGAGCCCCTAGTGGAAATTATATATTATGTATCAGTATTTATTAATGTTTATATAAGTTTTTTCTTAGAATTTAAATATCAATAAAATGTAAATTTTTAATAGTTTAAAAATTTTATATGTAAAGTAATCATTTTTTAATATTCATGTTGCAAAATGTTGAATTATGATAATGAATATATAATGATGGTCAGGCATACAACATAAAAATAGGTCACTCATAAAATATAAAATTATACTTCACATAAATTAGACTTGAAGGTTCAAAGATACTAATCATATGAAGGATTTCATTAAAATAAGATTCACAAAGGTATAACATACAAATAATTGCATTAACGATTTCATTAAAAAAAATAATATATAAATGGTGTGTGGTACATGAGAAGGTTGAATTTAAATTTTATATTTGTATTCCTACTTTTGTGATATTGGGTAAAAACTCTACTTAGTTATGATGATTAACAAAGATACATTGCCATAAAGATCAAAGTAAAGACAATGACAACAAAGAGAAGAAAAAGGATAAAAGCTTGCACCATCATGATAAATTACTTGTAAAATGACGTTATTATGCATTTAACTTGTAATTTTTAATACTATATGTTGTGGAATAAAAATTAGGGTTGTTAAATTGCGGCTAGGGTTCGTTATCTTCGTGCTTTAATGGCTGCGCTTGCATTTTCATGACCTAATTCGGGTCCTCACAAGATGCCTACATATCTCATAGTTGATAATCAAGCCAAGACGTAGTTCTGAGAATGAGGGGTCAGACCCTTATATAGGCTATGGGAGCCTTAGAATTATGGTAGGACAAGTCACCGTCATTGAGGAAGGTTTTGGACTCCTTCCATGTGGGAATTAGTTTCCATGTCGAATTAGGTGCCGTGAAGGCTAAATCTTATCCCAAGGATATTCTAGAACGTTCCTTGTTTCCAGAACGTTCCCGGTTTGTGGATCAGCCCACGTTAAAAACAAGCTTATACCGGGCATCCCCGGTTTGGGCTGTTCTTTGGGATTATTCATTAATTACGAATTTAATGCCCAATTAGGGTTTCGGGCCTTATTTATGAGCCAATAAATATTATATTAATTATGTCTTTAGGGATTATTTTTCACCCATATCATTTGCCCCCCAACTTATAGGAAAACTTGATTTCGTAGAAGTTTAAGGTCACACCGGCCCTACCAGGGTCTCGTCTTATAGTGAAGTGTGGAGCGACGTACACATTCACAATGATTATTCTCTCCCAATTTAATACTTAAGAAAGTTAAACGTTCCTTGGCCTCTCGAACCTTTTTCTTAAGATTTCTGGGCCTTTCGAGAATAGGATTCACTACAAGAAAAACGGGCTTTTCCTACCGTCAAATCGGTAGGAAAAGGCCCAAAATCGGTAGGAAATGTGGCATTTCCTACCGTCCCCCTCCGGTAGGAAATGCTTAAGTGGGAAATGACTTTGGTAGGAAATGATACTGACCTGGTCAACGTGGGGCCCACAAAATGACGTGGCGTGCCACATGGCATGGACCCACATGCCAACTTGGACGATGACGTGGCAACACGTCAGATGCCATGTCACATGACACGTGGGTGGGCCCGCACACGTCACCAGCCACGTCAGCTGCTGACATGGAAATTGTGGAAACTAAACAGTTATTTCCTACCGTCTCCTTCTGCACCCATCGGTAGGAATTGTTCCAGGAGGATTGTAAGATAGCATTTCCTACCGCTCATTTCCTACCATCTTTTTGTGAAGGTGATAAGAAATGTTTGTTTTTAGTTTACCCTATTCCGCAAATAGTACCAATCATACAAACCAAAAAACCAACGAATAATTCAAATATACTAAAACATCTACAAACCAATTCACTCGCAAAATCAAACCATTCATCATTACATACTTGAACATCCACCTCAACACACCAATACACATTTCCACCTTATCACACCAATAAACATTTCCACCTTATCACACCAATAATTCAAATATACCACAAACCAAAAAGATCCGAAGATCATCACAACGCAAAATATCCAACCAAAATTAAGCAAGTTCTACACAAACCATAATTAAAACCAAACCAAACAAACCATAATCAACCAAGTACTAAATTACCACAAACCATACGGTTAATCCATTTCAGAGGCATGAGCATCCTAGCCACTAGCCACGCTATCTTCATCTTCACCAATGTCTTCTTCGACAATTTTTTCACTGCCATTTGCCATTGCAGTCAGCATCGTTGTCTTTTCACCACCATTGCAGTCAACATCGTTGTCTTGATCACTTTCATCCGTATAGTCGGATTCATCCAAAGTAGCCTCGCTACCTCCCTCCTCAGCAACAGCCTACAGTTGAAGTCAAAAGAGTTAATAGAGTTGCATGACAGTCCATGAATAAATGAATGCTTACATTGGAAAAATGTTTATAAAATGAAACTACCGTTTTATATTTTTTGAACATGTCAGTAACAATTTCCTTCACAACATGCACAACTTCCTGGGAAATTAATTGCGAGAACTGACTTCTAGCAGCTGGATCGCCAAGACTCAAAGCCGCCTCAGTTAGGCTCTCAATTTGCTCGTAATTGAGATCTCTCTGGTATGATTCCGGATTGGTTTTCAAATAATCCAGCACCCCGGAGACCACCTTCATAAAAGTGTCATTCGGCATCTTATGCCCAGCAGCAGAGCTAGAGGAGCCTTCAAGCGATGAGCATGGATTTTTCGCAATACGCTTCTGGTGGTTGTTTGCCAAGTCTGCCAAGAGTTTTCTAGCCGGAACACGGGGATAACCAATCAGCTTACCCAGCCCTGGTGCCGTGGCCTGCAGCCACCAGTCAAAGGGCTCCAAACTCTCATCAAGTTGGGTCTGATCAACCCCTTTATCATTCAAGATCGACGCATACCGAGTCTGAAACATATCACACCGTGTTATATGTTATTATATACAACATGCTCTGAAGACATATGGATGATGTGCTTAAATTAAAAGTGCAAATATATTTATAATCGACATTCTTACAGCGATTTCCATGGCAGCAGCAGTGGTGTACTGTTTCGGGTTTCCGTTCTCGTCAAGTTCTGTACCAGCTCGAGTATGAGTTCGGTCCCAAAGTTGAAGACGCGTTGGCATCTTTCCAGCTTTCTCCACCTTCATTATCTGCAAAAAAAAAAAATTAAGCAAGAGTAGATTAGTGGTCGAAGATTGACAAAACATAAAAATCAAATACTAGTTAAACGATCAAAAGAATTATGAGAAATTAATTAAAGGACCACCTCAGCAACTTCTTGGAAAGGTCTTGAACCTGAGCTATGCAAATTGGTCACTTTATTCCTGTTCTCAATCCCCACTTTCGATCTTTCTTGATGCTCTTCTGATCTCCAAAACTCTATCAATCCTTTCCAAAATTCAATATCATAGTAGGATGGACAGAGCTCCAAGAAAGACTTTCCGGTTGTCCTTGCCTTCTCATGAACTCTCTTTTTTTCTTCATACAATGTCCGCTTGCAAACTGCCTGGATGTATTCGATTACAATAGCTTTGGATTGTGACCGGCTTTGACCCTTCAAGTGCTTAAAATACATCTGCAATAAACATAATTATGCGTCAAATAATGATTCAAGTTTACCATAAAGAGTCATCACGGGAAAATACGTAAAATAATTAAGTTTGTGTATATGACATACCTTAAAGTTTTCCCAAACCTTTTCTGGGAAATCAGGATGCTTGTCCTCTAAATCTGTCCAAGTATAGGACCCCGCTGGCCAAAATGCACGTATGGCACCCAAAATTGTCTTCTTCGCACAATTATTCTTTATACTACATATGTATTATAATTAAGCACAATCATTAGTATCATGATTGACAGACTCGAACAAAGGTAAAGAACTAAAGGTAAGTTCTCGTAATAAATGCATTTTTTATGAGTTTAAAAAATTTGTCCCAACGAATCTATGCTATTATTCTATATTTCTATGCTTAATTATAACTGTCATAAAATTAAATTAATGTCACTAGTAACAATTTAAGAGTATATATAATGATTGCATATTGCTAATAAATGAAATAACTTACATCCCATTTGAAATGTCTATGCGAGTCGGATGGGTTGGAAAAGCAGCGGCAAACAATCCTTGAGAGTTAGATCTTGGCTTTGGGCCCCTCCACTTGATCACTTCCGTCCTTGTCATACCACCATAACTTTCCTTAAAAGCTTGAATCTGTTGCCTCCTTGTCATGATTTTCTTCCCCTTACCCTTACGCTTGTCAATCTTTTTCCTCGAAGCCAAACTGACTTTGGCCTTGGCTTTTCCCTTGTCCTGTGTCATCTCTGAAAGTTTCTTCGTCTTGCTCTGTTTGTTCAAAACATTTGGGCCCATGTCCTATTTTTCTGAAATTGTCTTCCCGTTGTCCTTAACACTGCCCTTTTGCAGTGCCTTGTTACCCTTAGTTCTTGCCATGATAACTAGGATCACAATCACATAAAAAAATTGTCAATATACTAGAGCAGTAGTATCAATGCGAGGATCATAGAGCAGATTACAGAGAATATAGTAGATATAGAATGAACCAATAAGTAACAATTATGTAGTAAAGGATAAAGGGACTTGCCACAGTACTGCAACATTACTGATATACAATTAACAATTTTATCAAGTCATAATTAACAATTACTGATATAAAACGAACCAATAAGTACTAATTAGATACGAGAATGCAATAAACTGGTTAGTAGAGATTTAAGGTGGTCTGTTTAATGGGGGATATTATTTAGAAGTAGTTGGGTTTGGTAAGGTTGAAATGCTAGAGTTGATCCTACTTTTAGATGTTAGGATATGAAGGTGAAGGAATGCTAGCTTGCTGCAGCAGTTCACTCTGTATCATATAAGCCTCCGGATATGCATTACTATGTTGTTCCTCTGGTCGCTTATTAAGTTGCTGCAATTGTCTAGGGAGGTTTTCTTATAGCAATTGGGTTGGTCCATGTAAAACATGAGGACTAGACTGCTGCTGCAATAGTGGATTATGGCTGCTGCCTGCCGCTTGGAGGTATTGCGCAGGTTGTTGAAACTGCATGAATGGCTGTCTTAGTGAATCTCCAGCTGCTAAATTCTGCAATCCGGCTGCTAACATAGCTTGGTACTGCTGGTTGGGATCGTTGCAAACAAAGGTTGGATCAACTCTCTGCTGCATCCAAGGAATCATACCAGCAGACTGAAAGTTTAGGGAGTTAATTCCTTGCTCACCAGTTTCACCTCTTAAACACGCCATGCCGTTAATTGCTTCATCTCTGCTATCTGCAATAAAAAAACAAAAATAAAGTCAATGGTGAATAATTGGACCCAACTTTTCGATAAGATATAAGAGAAACTTTTTGCTTAATGTAGAACGCACCCAATACCACTAGCACTTGACATGATAAGCACCCACACAACAGAAACTGGAACTAGTTGCATAAATGACAGTTCCATGATTTAATGAAGCAATTTTTTGTTTAAACATTTATATGTACCTTGGAAAGATGAGGCTCCAGGATACCATGGCCGTTTAAACCTATGTGGAAACAATGATGGATACTTTGGAAATGTAGTTAATGGTTCAATGTCCAATAATGACACCCGTGGTTGCCTATCACCTGCAGTTGATCCAGCAAGTCAGAACGGACTGAAGTTAATGGTGTGCAGACTAGTCCAGATAATGATGTGCATGGTACAGTCAACAATTCTAGTGACCTTGTTGTTGAAAACGATGACAGCCTAATCGAAATGAGCAATAGTAGAGATTATATTCAACATACACCTGCAGTTGCTTCTCTAGAAAGCCCGGTGCTTAATGGAAAATTGAATAATAAAGATGACAACCCTCCAGCATCCGCTCAAATTTCTAGACCTCAAGATGCTGAAACTGTGGATGACATATATGGATACAATCTTTTAACTTATATTGTAGCCCGGAGGTTTTGTGATAAGGTAGAGCTAAACCCTGGGGAGACTATATCTCTTATGAGGGATCCTAGTAACGCCAAAGATCTTAATGCCATCAAGGTTTCTTACTTTATAACTGGCATATTCAATTGATTAGAGTTTGTTGTTCTGATCTAAGGAATTAAAACTATTGCATGGGCCCTTTGGCCAGGTTCTCACTGCAGATCCTGGAAGTACTAAAACAGTTGGTTTTCTCCCACGAGATTTAGCCCAATACCTATCACCTTTAATGGATAAATTTGGCTTGTGCTTTGAGGTAAGGTAACTTTATCTTTTCTGTCCGTTCTTTAGACTCTCACTGATGCACATGCAATCTATGCTTGAATAAACCTTCGTTCATCATCTATACCCATAAATCCCATTTATTAGCTGCAATACAAACTTTGGCTCCAAGAACACGTGTTAGTGTCTAAAAGAGTTGTTCTAATCATTTATGGTGTTTACGTTAGTACATTTACTTCATACATTGTTAACATTTAGAACTAAAGTATGTTGCACAATGTATTATATAGCACATCTTCTTGTTTGTTTGATGTTCATATGTGTATATATATCTTGAGCTCCACCTACCAGGGGGAAAATGCTCATAATCTATATGTGGTTTACTCTGTAAGTTAAATTTAAATATTTGTGCGCTTGCAAGGTAAGTGAATGTGCATTTTGTAAACTACAATTCCTTCTAGCTCTGCAAAGTTAGCGGTCATTGGACTGATATCTAGAGTCATTACCCTGGTGTTTTACTAAGAAAATTTGTTACAGGGCTCCATTACTTCTGTTCCTGACCGTTCCCTTGCGGCTATTCCAGTTCAGATTGTTTGTTGCAAGAATATATATAGTGGTGAAAAAGAATGTGAAGATAATCAAACTTTCAACTTCTTGTGGAAGCATGTTTTAAATGTTGTCAAACTAGAAAATTCTAGTCCTGGTAATACAAAATACCAGCATAACTTTATCTTGATGTTGCAAGAGGTTTTAAAGACCAATCGTCATCTACTCACAGCCGATGAAAAGACGTTTTTAGGTATTTTACAAATTCTTAGTTAATTTAAATGGGCATTCTTATTGATGTACACTCACAGCCTTATGGTTTCTTATTGTCAGAATCATTTCTTTCACTTTCGGATGATGGTCAGAGACTTTTTGTTCGGCTGTATACACGAAAAGGTTTCAGAATATTACACCATTAACATAAATTATATTAACATGTTGCAATAATTTCCTACACATGATTCCTCCTTTTAATCTGTAATCAAAAAATCATAACAGATAACCATTTTTGATCATGTTTTTTAATGAAATAGGAGGACATTAATAGTTTAGCTTTATACCTGCCAGTATAGCTCTCATTTATCCTAGGATAATCAACAGAAGATGCTGAGAGCTTTTTCTGTGAAGCTAGACCACTGTTCATGTTGAATCTCATCTCAAACCTGAGAATTGTTTATAGTTAGTGGCTGCCAGCCTAGTAACACAATCTAGTATTGTTAACCTCTATTTGTAGCAAGAGCCTTACAGTTCAGAGTTATAATAGTCTAGTTCTAAGTCTAGATTCTCAATGCGGCAGCTGATCAAAATAACTTCATCACCTACCTCCCAAGCATTGGCTGGTAAGAGAAAGTGTCAAAAATATTCACCATAACAATCTAAGAGAAGCACCAGACACAGACAATTATATCCTCCTGAACTGCAATATTTTACGAGTTCTTAAAACAGGATTTAAGATAGAAACTAGCTGACTGTTCAGTGTTAACTAATAATACTGTACATTTATATATATAGAAGGACCAATAGGCCAATCAATATTGGGTTGGTGTTCAGTGTACTTCTTGTGCAAGAAAATGACTTGCTATCGTGAAGCTATAAGGTAATACACACACACAACATGTTAAGAAAAAAGTTAAATCAAAAATAATAAATAATAATAATAAATCACACCACACAAATCCAAGCACACCGAATTAAATAGAATAAAACAGAGATAATTGGAATCAATGTCTTGATGGGAACAGGAGTCACAACATATATAGCAGATACTATCATTAGCATTATGCAAAACTACTTCAAGTTGTGCTGCTATGCAAGCAGGAAACATTTTGTACTGACTAAGATCGATAATAGTGGTTCAGAAAAACATATATTGTACCTAATGTATGACTCAACGACATGCTTTGTTGATTTTTCATAGTCTTCTTTATATACTATAAACAGAATATAAATTACATCAACATGCTGCAAGAAGGATATAAATATCAACTGCAACTCATCAACTATCTGCTCTTGATGGCAAGTGTCACATAACGAAAGTATAACATGATATCTTGCAAATGCTTACCTTGATCTTATCAAGCATATCTGGATTTGAACGTCCGGTCCTAATAGAGTTAAAACTTGCTTTGACATTTTCAATAGTCTTTTCCATTCTTTCTTTCTGAGTGGTAACCAGTATTGTAAATTAGCCAATAAGTTTGCACAATTTAAAATAGATAATTATGATAAACCGCCGTAGAAAATCCAAGCTTCACACAAACAAAATAATGCTAGACCTAGCTAATAAACTTACAACATTTTTCTCAATCAGAGATTTTTCCGCTTCAATCTCTTCCATAGTTGCACACTTCAGGGTCCCCATTCTGAAATACAAACAAACAAAACATGACAAAAAAAGTCGAAAAAACCACACCCTAAAGCAACAACTACAATTAAAAAGTACCAAAATTCCCATCACTTGACTTGCCTCCTCTGTGAAAAAACAACAGCTTTTCGGGCAAATTTGCCGGTGTCCACTTGAATTTTCACATAATTACCAGCAGCAGTCCAAGATTTCACAAACCCAGATTGCAAATTGCATTTCACACAATTGGGTCCTTAACATATACAAAATAAAGTAAAACATGAACTGGGTCAGTAGAAAGGTCACTAAAAATGTGTGTCTTACTAAGTTCAATATCCAAGAAAGCAAGTATATAACCCTGATAGTTAAATAAAATTAAATCTTGTATATTTTAAGGAAATGTTAGAAAGATTGTACCTGTGGGTCTGAGAGAGACTGAGACAGGCTTAAGGTTTGATAGTTGATAAAGTGCAGCACTTGAAGAGGAGATTGAAATCGCCATTTTGTGTGTATGTATCAATGATAGCGTATGTAAATTTACTTAAATCGGCATTTCGAGTCAATCGGCAAGATAGAAACTAGAGTTGCTCACTTAAATCTTCTCAATCCATTGGAAATGGTTTTTCTAGCTGGACCCTAGAGTTGCTTACTCGATCTTCATTCATTTCAGCAGGAATATATGTGTAAGGAGAGGGTGAGATAAGGGTGAGATTTGGGGCTTCCTAATGTTTGTGATTTGATAT
Source organism: Saposhnikovia divaricata (assembly GCA_036435485.1). Classification (NCBI taxonomy): domain Eukaryota; kingdom Viridiplantae; phylum Streptophyta; class Magnoliopsida; order Apiales; family Apiaceae; genus Saposhnikovia; species Saposhnikovia divaricata. The sequence continues at coordinate 25,830,594 of CM071599.1, forward strand.
ATATAAATGTTTGTGATTCGATATATATATAGAGATTATACAAAATCATAATCCTAACTTCCTACAATTTCATTATCAATAGCAGTAAAGTAACAAGAAACAAGAAACAAGAAACAATCAGAGATATAAACATATTGAAAAACACAATCTAGCAATAGTAGTAAAGTAACAAGAAACAATCAGAGATATAAACATACATAACACAAATACAAGAATCGGCTTGATACTGCGATGAAAAAAGGAGAGAGGCGATGAAAGATGATCAGCAGAGTAAAGGAGAGAGTGAGAGAAGTAAAAAGGAAAAGGTATGTGTAAAGTGATTGAATTAACTTTCCGTGCATTTTTTTTGATATTTTTTGTGAAATTCGGGCACCATTTTACGAAAAGAAAAGAAAAACAGAGACGAGAATCGAACACCCATCTCCAGCCACATTTGTATCACTTCATACCATTATGCTAAGGTGTTTCTTGTGTTCTATATTTACTCTTAAATTTATAACCACAACACATTATTTTTCACTTTTTCATTAAAAAGTCTTTACAAATGAACTTTAAAAATCACAATTTTTTGTAAATGTCACTAATTCATAGTGATCATGAAATCCTTAAATTTGGATCATGAATTTTTTTTTTAATGAATTAATACAAATTATTGTTAAAATATGGGTTTTTCCTTATAAAATCGCGTCAAATGAATTTTAAAAATCTCAATTTTTTTCACACATGACTAATTTGCACTGATAATGAGATTCGTACGGTTAAATCGTTCAATTTTTTTTTATTATTATTATATTTTCTTTTAACAAAAAACGCAAATAAAATTGAAAAGAACAAAAACTAAATTAATCTAAAAACTCTAAGTTTGAATTGAATTTTTTTTTTTTGAAGTAGAAGTATGCACTACTTCTTTTAAGTAGAAGTATGCATTACTTCTTCTTTTTTTTTTGAGTTTAAATTTATTAAAAAATAATTATCCACCAGAATGAATTTGTAAAATTATTATTTTACAAATTATTATTTTTGAGTTTAAATTATTATTTATTAAAAAATATTAATTTAATTTTTAAAATTTTTTTTTGAACGAATTTTCCTACCGGATCTCAATATGACTGCAAATTAGTCATGTATGAAAAAAATATTGATTTTTAAAATTCATTTGACGTGATTTTATAAGCTAAAACCCCAATTTCAACAATAATTTGTATCAATTCATTTAAAAAAAACAATTTTCACGATCCAACTCATTTTTCAAGATCACTATGAATTAGTGACATTTACAAAAAATTGTGATTTTTAAAGTTCATTTGTGAAGACTTTTTAATGGAAAAGTGAGAAATAATGTGTTGTGGTTATATAATTTAAGAGTAAAATAAAACACAAGAAACACCTTGGCATAGTGGTTTGAAGTGATAAAAATGGGGTTGGAGATGGGGGTTCGATTCCCAGTAGGCTCATTTTTCATTTTAAGCCATTTCCTACCGATTAGAAAAGGATATGTAAGGTAGGCGGTGGGAAATAAAACAGGAGGCATGTAAGAATGCATTTCCCAGGTCATTTCCTACCGCCACTGGTCATTTCCTACCGCCACTAGCCATTTCCTACCGCGTTTCGATGAAGGCGGTAGGAATTACTGGGTTTTAACATATTATTTTTTTCACTTAGTTTATCCATATCTAGATTAAAAAATTTTGCTAGAAGCATTGCAATTAAATGTTTTGTAATACAATATCTATTACATAACAATTATTAGCATCACAATAACCAAATTCATAACAATTATTAGCATCACAATATCTATTACATAAATTTTCTTCATTTTCTTCATCTTCTTCTTCTTCTTCTTCTTCTTCTTCTTCTTCATTTTCTTCATCTTCTTCTTCTTAAACAGTCATTATCATCAAAATACACCAGAGATATATCCAAATCATCATTTGATGCAAGTAGTTAGGATACCATTGTCGGATTTCCATGTAGTAAAACACAACGATAACAATGATAAGTATAAAAAAATTCGAAATCCAAAACCATGGATCCATGTATAAGGGGGATGATTTACAGAAAGAGAATATGTAACCTTAACCCTAGCCACTCTTCTTTCTCTTCAGCAGCTCTTCTTTCTAAAAACCTTAACCCTAAAAAGTACATCTTAATGTATTTATAGGGAGAGGTAGAGATGGCCGGTAGGAAATGGTTGTGTGCGGTAGGAATTACTGGGTTTCGAATGGTAGGAAATGTCTCTTTGCAGTAGGAAATAGTGGATTTTAACATATTGTTTTTTCACTTAGTTTATCCATATCTAGATTAAAAAATTTTGCTAGGAAAGACATTTGAATAAATTTTCCAACCAAAAACAGAAAATAACATTTACTTAAGATTTAAAGCAATGCAATTAAATTTTTTATAATACAATATCTATTACAATATAAACTAATAAATATCTTCGTAACCATCGGTCTCGTCATCTTACTCTTCATCATTTTCTTCACCTTCCCCTTCTTCTTCTTCTTCTTCTTCTTCTTCTTCTTCTTCTTCTTCTTCTTCTTCTTCTTCTTCTTCTTCTTCCTCTTCATCATTTGAATCTCTTACAATTTGAATTGGGTCGTATTGTGCAAAATCAATAAAAAATGATGAGGAAGATGCATTTGATACATTCTCTTGAAATGCATCGTCATTTGGTTCATTAGTAGTTTCATCAATCGGACGATTTTTACAATTAATCACGGTATAAATATTACTCCGAGGATTCATTACACTAGGCGCATAGTACACTTGAATCGCTTGGCTTGCCAAAACAAAAACCTCGTTGGACCTCAATCTTGATTTGATATCCACGGTCACAACTCGATTTTGATCAACTCGAACACCGTTTCCAAAACTATCAAACCAACGACATTTGAACAAATATACAAAATTCCCACCCCCATATACAAGTTTTATTATGTCTTCTAATTGACCATAATAATTAGTAAGTGCATCATTGTGAGAAGTACCTTTGACAAGAACACCATCATTAATTTGAAACTTATATCCATTGATCGTGCAACTACGAAATGAGAAGATATTACGAATAGGTCCATCAATCAAATTCTTGAAGAGCAAACGTTTGGCATCATCATTCTCAATCTAATAAATCATGAGAATATATCAAAATACATATATAATATTATTGACTATATCAAACACAAATATTAAAATTGCTCCAAAATATACCTTTTGACGAAACCAATGTTTAAATTCGGATTTCTGAAGTGATTCTAATTGCTCACTTGACACGCCCGGAAAAGTTTCACGTACATGGGCATCATATTCCCTAAAATAAATAAATATAAACTAGAGTGGTATATCATATCACAAATTTACATTAGGAGTAAAGTTCACATACCGAATATATGATTGAACTTCCGGCATGTTTAAAAGGACGTAATATTCGGCAATCTTCAACTCATTATCTTTCAAGTACCCAATGACTTGTTTCTTACTCATTTTGATAGGATATCTAAAAACTTCTAAAATAGACTCCTCTCGTTCATCAATCACAATTTCATTACGACGCACGACATTATGAACCGTCTCTACGGTTGAACGAAAGTAGATTGAGAAAAAATTGACCATCTCTTCTTCGACGTATTTCTCCGCAATTGAACCTTCCACTCGTCCCTTTTGTTTTACTTTATCTTTCATGAATTTCAACAACCTCTCAAAAGGATACATCCATCGATAGTATACCGGTCCTCCAAGTCTACATTCTTCAATCAAGTGTAAAAGCAAGTGCTCCATAATATCAAAAAAACTAGCCGGGAATATAGTCTCAAGCACACACATTGTCCTGATTATGGATTTTTCTAAAGAATCCAAATCGTTGCGTAGTAAAACCGAAGAGCAAAGATCACGGAAAAAATTTGAAAGGGCCGCGAGAGCATCCATAATATAAGATGGCAAAAACTCACGAAACGCAATAGGCATTAGTTTTTGCATGAAAATGTGACAATCATGTGATTTGAAACCCGTGATTCTTAAAGTATCCCATTTTATGCAACGAGCTATGTTTGAAGCACATCCGTCCGGAAGTTTTAGTGATGAAATCCAATTGCATAAAAGCCGAAGTTGAGGCCTAGTAAGTGTGTATGGTGCTTTCGGTTTCACTCCATTTTCATCGAGCCACAATTCGGGCCTTATCCCTAGGAGCTTGCAATCTTTTCTACCATTTGAGTGATCTTTACTCTTCTTCCTATCATCCACAACTGTGTAAAAAATATTTTCAAACACATTTTTTTCCGTATGCATGACATCAATACAATGTCTTAACTTATGGGATGACCAATATGGTAATTCCCAAAACATAGAAAAGTGAGTCCAATGGTGTTGTTCCCCGTACCCACTAGGCATTGTTATCCTAAAAGCTTTTCCCGGGGGGGAGAATTCTAGTTGTAATATGGAAGACAACAAAGACTCGCCCGTAGACCGACCTTTGAACACTTTTTTCTCTACCGTGGGAAACTTCACACTTTTCTTCCGCAAAGGGTCATTTTCTTCCAAAAAGGTACGGTATGTACCATAGAAACAACATTTTTTAGAATGTTTGAGTTGGAAACCTTTTACATCTCCCACACAAACATTACAACCCATCTTTCCTTTTGTTGACCATCCACTAAGCATACCTAAAGCGGGAAAATCACTAATTGTCCATAATAGTGCATCTTTATAACGACTCGTATTGCAAATGTCACACACAATTTTCTTTGAGTCGTTACCGTAAAATAACATACAATCATTCTCACACACATCAATCTTGTCATAACCCAACTTCAATTTCTTCACCATCTTCTTTATATCATAATGGGTATTTGGTAGTGTATGATTTTTGGGAAGTACATCACCAATGATTTCAAGCAACAAGTTGAATGCTTTCTCGCTACACTTGGATACATCTTTGAAATGTAACAATCTCGTACTAAAGGTGAGTCTTGTGTAGTCTTTGTTTCCAGGATAAATGGGAGCTCCACAAGTATTAACATCGGTAAAAAATGTTGAAGTATCACTATTTGGGGGTTGTTGGACATTTTGAGTACTAGTACCCGCTGTATCATTGAAACTATAATAATCTTGCCCAGCGGCATCTCGTAACATCCCATCCAAATCAATCGGCGGTTCTACATTAATTGGTGTGGTTCGACGACGACGGCGTGGTGGTTGGGATTCCGTTCTTGGTTTACTCTCACCGTGAAAAGTCCATACGATATAATGTGGTAAAAATCCATCGGCATACAAATGAAATGTAACATCATCTATAGTTTGCCACTTTGAAGTTTTACATTTAACACAAGGACATTTGGTCTTACCCCCAATGAACCCAAACTTAGTTGCAACATCTATAAACTCGGCAACACCATTCTTGTATTCCGTTGTCAATATAATACGATCATTTTGTAAACGACGTCTAATCCATTCACGATTACTTCCGGTTGACATCTACAATGTTATAAACACACATTTCATTACATTTCTTTAAACTCTCTCTTTAACACAATCTCTTCACCATAAATATTTAACATTTCCACATAAACATTTGTATTTAACATTCATAAAATGTATTTGTATTTAACATTTATACACAAATCATTCAAGCATAAATTTGTATTTAACATTTATACACAAATATTTTAAGCATAAATAATATTTGAATTATCCAACATTTCAAATATATAAACATTGAATTTAACAAGTCAAGTTAAAAACTTGAAAATGTATACTTACAACTTCTTCTTCTTCTTCTTCTTCTTCTTCTTCTACAACTTTTTTCAAGCATAAATAATATTTGAATTATCCAACATTTCAAATATATAAACATTGAATTTAACAAGTCAAGTTAAAAACTTGAAAATGTATACTTACAACTTCTTCTTCTTCTTCTTCTTCTTCTTCTTCTTCTTCTTCTTCTTCTACAACTTTTTTCCTCAACCAACCACAAACAAAAGTAAAAATTTAGATAAGATTTTAATTTTCGTCACAGCTCATTTCCTACCGAAAATCGGTAGGAAATGTCCACCGTTTTCGGTAGGAAATGTCCACCGACCCGTCAACCAATCAGAAGCCGCCAAGTAAACATTTGCTGGTGAATACTAGAGACATTTCCTACCGATTTCGCGCGGTAGGAAATGATAAACGTAAAACAACACTGCCACATGTCACTTGGGGCCCATTCGACTCATTTCCTACTAACTTCGGTAGGAAATACTTCGGCATTTCCTACCGACTAGTGGTCCGGTAGGAAATAGCCGTTTGACTCGAAAATCGGTAGGAATTGGTCGGTAGGAAATGCGTCGGTAGGAAATAAACGGTGGGAAAAGCCCGTTTTTCTTGTAGTGATTAGTGCCATTTTGAGCTCGTAGACACTAATCCAAGTGCAATTCGTTCATAGGATCCTTTATCATAAATTCATTATTGATTTATCTCGCTCAACTTATCTAAGTTATGGTTAATATCAGGCAGTCGTCGCTCATAAGCCTTAATAAGGCCTAATTCTTGAGCAAACGACGCTATCTTGGCCCTAATCAGGGCTAAACAACCCTAAACGGGGCTATAAAGGTCATGATCGAGGCTAACTAATTCGTACTTAATGTAATTACTACTAGGATATCCACCCTTAACCTTGAGATTGGTTAATTTTAGAGTGAAAGTCTTTAAACGTCGATAATCGAGGTTAATCACCCCCTAATTGCGATTAGTGAAACCCTAACCCCAAATTTTGGAGTCAAGCAAATCTAGTAGAGATTATTATAACCTCATGGTTGTAGAAAGAAGCACGTGAAAATTCTCATTTTTGAGTTTAGGCAAGGAATACGGTCCCCTAGACTAGGTGTTTTAAACACCTTCAGGGTCTTTCAACACCCTCACGGTTTCTGAACACCCCTGACATTTCTAAACCCAAATTTTGAAGTTGAGTTTATATGATAGGGATTCTTATAATCTCTTGGTGAAGAATCACATGAAAATATGCATTTTTGAAAGTTTTGGAGGAGAAATACCTCATTTTAAGCTGGTTTTCAAACCCGACCTTGTTTCAAACAAGGTCATTTTTTCAACTTCTTAAAATCACTAGGGAAGCTACATAGGCTTGTAAAGGACCTTATAAGGTTCTTGAATCTCAAATTTGAGCTCAAACTGAGCATTTTTTAGCGTTCTAGGGCCAAACGAATCAGCTAGGGTCCAAGTGTTCGCAACACCTGGACCCATTTTTCCTCCCCATTGTTTTGGTCGGCTAGGTCTGATCGGCCATTTAGCCAAGGGTGCCTGGTCATCCACCCCTGGTCGGCTGGGCCCCATCAATTTTTTTTTGAATTTTTGACAAATTTTGACTATTTGACTTTGACCTTTGACTTTGACTTTTGACCTTGACTTTGACCAAAGCCAAATCTTGTTTTGAACTCCCCTCCTTGTTTCTAGAGTGAGTTTAAAACACCATGGCCGGTTTTGCGATCCTTGATCTCAAACAACCTACTTAGTTTTCAGGACCTTCCAGGTCTTAACTTGTTCTTGAACTCTTGGTTTCAAACAACCTTGGATTTAACTATGACCTTTGGTTTTCAATCACCCTTCCATCCTCATAATAGGATGTAGAATTTGTGATGAAGTATCTTTGGCCTTGCCCCCCTTCTCAAAGAGGTCTTTGCTTCTCGGTCGTCTGCATAGAGAATTCCCTTGTTTTTCAACACCTGACTTCAAGTCTAGGATACTTTGGTTGGTTTTTTATCCTTGATTTTGATTCCAACCTTCTTCTTATGTTCATAGAACCTTGATTTGGTTTGAATTTTGTCGAAAAAGTATTGTACGAACAAAATCATCCGTAACTTTTGACTCGTTACTCCGATGGAGACCCACGATATATCAAATCCAGGTGGTACTGATAATAGATTGCAATACTAATTTATATTGTCAACCTTTGTTGATTATGGCCATGTCGGAAAGTGCACATAGTATACTATGTTAATTTCATGATACATATAAGTATGCAGGAATTTTATCTCATATTTACAAGGATGCAAAGATTTAGGGGGAATATTTTAACTCTCCTAAAATTATTGAGTAATCATCAAAAGGGGGTAGATTGAAACCCTAGTGGTTTTGATGATCACTCCAGATAGCAAGCTGGTTGGGTTAATTACGTTCTTTATAGCTAGCTGTATGCATATGCTTTGTAACTCTGTTTTGCAGGGTTGAATTGTAAGTCTGAACAAATACTTTGTCAGCAAGCTAAAACGGTGTAAACAAAGAATGACAGCAAGCTAAGACTAGATAAACTGGAGGTTACAGCAAGCTCACAACTAGTGCCCAGAAATATATGCTGCAGATTCTAAAGTCCTTAAACCAAGGAAATATCAGAGGAAATGACATGTAGCAGCTGTCTAATATATGTATATATTGTATTATATATATTAGAGCTCCACTTTCTTTGAAGCATCTTTCAAGACATCATTCTTTATTCTGAGGAGCCTTTTGCTTTCTAAAAGTACTTTACAAAACAACCCACATGCTTACTTTTCAAGCATGCCTTTGAAAAGCATTTCTTTTCTAAATATTTAACTCATAAAACAGCTCCTCTTGAATGTTTTTGTAAATGTTAGAAATCAACTCAATTGAACATGAGAATCATTACTCAAGAGCCGTGCAATTATGCTTGATAATTTGAATTTTTTGAGTTTACTATATATATACTCGTGTGACTATCTCTTCACTTCAATAAACACTTCCAAGATCACACAAAAACAATTCAGTGCCTTCATTCAATTTCTTCCTAAACGAGCTCTAGTAGTATATGCAATATATATATATATATATATATATATATATATATATATATATATATATATATATTTAAAGATTTTTTAGTTTGAGTTGTAAACACTTTCTTCTTGTATTGCTCAAGGTGTAATTTATGTTGCTGGATAAGTTGGCTTGGAAACAAGGGTTCGGGAACTAGTTGCTAGAGAAGATTGTACAAAGGGTAGTATAGTTCTTAGAGAGCATTTGGTTCAAAGGGACAAGGTGTTTCAGCAAGCTGCTATTAGCAACAGGGAGTTAAAGGGAGATATATTATTTAATCTTGTAATCGGAATTTATAGTGATTAATAATATATTCTCTTACCAGATTTAGTAAGGGACCAGGACGTAGACCATTAGTGTTTAGGGGTCGAACCTGGCTAAAATTCTTGGTGTTCTTTGTTCTAATTTTTCTGCATAGCATTTACTCATCTTAGCTAGCTGACAGACTATTTCTTATTGCAATCAGTAAGCTTCCAGACAGTATACTAGACTATCTTTGCTTGATATAGTCGAACAACTTGGTAATTAATAAAAATAGGATATTGCTAGTCAAGTACACCTATTCACCCCCCTCTAGGTATGTTTTTCAAAGAGGATAAAGATAGTGTCTTTGATGTTTACCTTTTCGATTTTTGGAATTCAGATCCATTTTGATGTTTTTCATCAGCTTTAGATATACCTTTTATGGTATTTTTCTTATATCAAGCATATTTCTGATTTGTTTCAAATGTAGAAGTCTTTTGAGTTGTGCAACCACACGCTTCCGATTTGTTTGGCCAGAATTGGAGTTGAGGGTCAAGTTTGCTGTTGTGTATGATAGGGCATACATTAACCCTACACAAGGTACTAAATTCATTCATTTGTTTATGTAACATCATTTTTTTTGCAAGCTGCTTTTCTCTTAGCCGCATTAATAACGAAAGCCTGCTCCACCTACATCCGTCTTGCCTTTTGTTTTTCAGCTAACCGTGTTTTTATATACAAGTGAAGAACTATTCACCAAACTATAGATGCGCATTTTTCATATTTACACTACCACCCTAAGAGTCATTTCTCTTCAACTTCATGCTTTAATTTTATCATAATCAAGTTCAAAAGATGTAGTAAATTAAAGATTACATATACAAATTCCATACAACACAGTTATAATTAAATTTTAGCATTATTCCAGTATTTTGATAAACTCAATTTTTTTAATAGTACTCATGAAAAGTAATTTGGACAGACTCCAAGTGATGCCATAAGTCTAAGTAGTCACTTTGACATTCCTTAGTTACTAAACACTTAAAATTATTGGTACGTGTGCCATCTTCTTCTTTCCTTTGAAATATTGCATTATGTATTAATGGATCATATGACTCTTAACCCTAAAGTAATACATCATTATGTATTTATACATAATGACTCTTAACCCTAAAGTAATACATCATTTTGTATTTATACGAGAGAAATAATGGGCTAAAATCTAAAATCAAAAAACCGAATTGGGCTTCCTTAAACCCAATTCTATTTCTATTCTGATTTTATTATTGGACTTCCTTAAATCCAATTCTGTTCTTACTTTATTAAATTCGAATTTGCTTAGATAATTAATTAGGACCAGTCCAATTAATTAAATAGCCAATTCTCAATTTAATAATGATTTAATTTAAATTTTTAATTTAAACTAAATCTCCTTTTAAGACGTTCTAAGTGTGTGATCCTATAGGTTATTATTACGTTGGCAATAATTTTAATATCTAATAAAATTATAAACAATGAGCGGTATCTAGTAATACATCATTGCTACCCAAATAATAATAATAATCGGTGATTCAATTTAAACCTTTTGTGATTAATGTTTCTGTGTAATATAATCCCTTTAACCAAATATTATAAATTAAACTCGAGGCATGTGTTTAGTCATCCTCTTCAACATTTAATCCGGGTTTACTTGATGCATGAGTAGACTATTAAAACAAATAATTATTTGAGCACGACCATGCATTTTATAGTCTCACTCAATCAAGAGGCCAATAATATCTCTCCTACTTCTAGGAGGGTTAAATCCTTTATCTATCATTCATATTTCTCATACTACTCATGATATACCCGATGTCCACTTTTATCATCACCCGGTCAAAGGTAACTTTTAATGTAGTCAAAGTATATTAATACTCGTATAGAAATATAATGACTCAAGTCAAAGGACCATTACACCATTATCTCTGTGAGTCTTTCTTATGACTTTATTAAACATAAAGAATCTCACTGTGGGTCTGTCGAGTACCATGTACCCCTACATGTACCTATGTTTTTGACTTTAGTATCTCCATACTTATAACCAATGAGATGTGGTTATCTGTCAAACAACTTACTAGTCTATTTACGTATTATTATTGCCCTGTAATAATAATACTCGACTAGGGACCTTTAAGAATATGATATATTATATAATCTCAAGTTCAAGTCATGTACTTAAACTATACAATGTGTATCATGATTCTAAGGACATTTATTATGCTAACAAATATATCGCAGTAATTAAAGTCATAATAAATACGTTTAATGAATAATCAAATGACATAAGGGTTTATTAAAAGAAACAATGTATTGCCTCTAGGGCACCTACACTAACATGTTACGCGTATCAGACAACAGCAGCTTAACCGTTGTCTTTGTTGTAGAAAGACAACGACAGCGTTTCTTAAAAACGTTGTGTAATACTTAGATCACACAATAGTATTTAAATTTGATCTATTGTCTGATTATGTTTTTAACAAGGGTACCTTCAGACATGTCTATTGTCTAATACCTGGATCATACAATGGTTTTTTAAATTTGGTCTATTGTCTGATTATGTTTTTAACAAGGGTTTCTTCAGACATGTCTATTGTCTAATACCTGGATCATACAATGGTTTTTTAAATTTGGTCTATTGTTTGATTATGTTTTTAACAAGGGTTTCTTCAGACATGTTTATTGTCTAATACCTGGATCATACAATGGTTTTTTTAATTTGGTCTTTTGTTTGATTATGTTTTTAACAAGGGTTTCTTCAGACATGTCCGTTGTGTAATACCTGGATCATACAATGGTTTTTTTAATTTGATCTATTGTTTCTTTATGGTATAGACATTGGTCTTTTTGTAACAGAAGTGTTGTGTGAAATGTAGTTAGACAGCAGTTTAGTTTCATTAGTATGTTGTATGTGTTACAAGTACACCACACTTTTTTTGTTTCCTACATGTCTGAATGTATAAGACACTACGTTTTATTTTTGTAAAATCATTGTGTTAATATGTAACATACAATGTTTTCATTTTGTTTTTATGTTGTATGTGTTTTAAGTACACCACACTTGTTATGCTTACTACATGTCGTCTGAATGTATAAGACACTACGTTTTTATTTTTGCAAAAGCATTGTGAAATATAGTTGATATTTTCCACAAGTGTTTCTAAAAGATGATAACATTGGCTAATGATAAATGAAACAACACTTTTATTTACAACAAAAATTAGAGTTTATACAATACTAGCAACTAACCAATATTCATAACAAAAACTACCTATCAATATTCATCCCTACAAAGCTACTTATATATTCAGTTATGAGAGGATCGGGTTGTTGAAACAACTTATAATTGCCGATCATCTGGCAAGGCGGTGACGTACTAGTCTCCTTTCTTCATCCAACTCAAAGTTGGCTCTCGCAAACTTTCTAGAGAAGTGAAGAATGCTTTTAGATCCGTAACACCAAAATCTTGAACCTGCACCACAAGATGATGTCAAATTCTGCATTACCTACTACTGGAAAGTGGAAACAAAGACTTAAAAAGATCATTTCCAACAGGACACCTACCCATCTTGCTCTATCAAATAATGGGCAAGTCAAGCAGGATGCCTAGAGTCTGTGTGTAAGATCCTGGAGCTTCGATCTATTTAATTCCAGTGATACCGCCTTCTCTTCATACTCTTTCATACTATATGACGCAACAAAGTTTGAAGCCCGTCAGAAATTAATGTATTTCACTTTTTTCATTATGCATTTCATACCTCACTACACAAAAGGAGGGTACTGAACGTGCACATACACTGGTAAAGAACATCATTAAAAAATTATAATAAAAAGCACCTGCTAACGATCATTTCCTTTCCGAGTCCAGTTGCTAGGCACAATGAACCAACAACTCTAGTCATTATTTTCTCCAAAGAAGTGTCACCACCATTGGCAGACCAGCCCAAAGAACATTTATGCCTGTAGTGTGTGCATTACAAAGAGGCCTGTGCAAGATGAAAAAAAATAGTTCGATTAAACTTGCTAATAATAACCAATTTTTAAAAGTATCCCTCAGTCTACAACATATATTACAAGTGAAGATTTAATGTACGAGTCAAGGAACAAATCAGCTAAAGCACTACGCTTGATATTTTCACTTTTCATTGCAACATCTGTAAAAATAATTTGGTCTGGTTGCACTCCCTGTACAACAGCATCTGGACAACACAGAGCAACCAAGTTAGATGCAAATGTAATCCATGCACCAGGAACAGAAGTATAAAGAACACTTGTACACTAAAAGAAAGCAAAAGATAACACAAATGCAGTAACTTGTCTTGCACACACGCTTAAACCATTTTTATACCTATTAAAATAATTTCACTAAACTAAAATTCAAAAACATACATGCACGCAGTCTTGGTTCACCTGCAGTTGGAAATCAGAAGCCAAAGTGCACTGTTAGGAACTCGTTTGAGATTGTTGCACCTGAAATAATTGTCAGAGTATACAGAGATAACTCAATTCTACTATGTGTGAAAGATAGGAATGCAGAATGATATGAGCATATATAGAATCTAAACTCATGATATACACAAGTGCAGACTTACACCAAGCCCATATGATCCATATGGTATTATGGTTGCAGAAGCATTTCTAATGTCTTTTATGCAGATGATGCTTGCGAGCAACCTTCTTGATCCATATCTTCACAATCTGTAACACAAAAAACAATAGTTTCATATTAAAAATTTAGAGTACAAATATATTACTTTGATAAACCAGTCCGCCAAATGCTAGCTTCAGAACCATAAGTTAAAGGGTAACAACATATACAACTCACAAAGTAATATGCATTACGTACAAGCATATATGCATATGCAACATATGCATTACGCACAAGCTAAAAGAGAATAAATTGTACTACATAAGCCTGATCATATCGCAAAGTCATTATCTTGTTTAATTATATGTACACAATAATCACTGCTACACAAGCACATACACATTTCATAAATTAATAATATTTAGGCACACAAGGGTTTATATAATTATCTACAATTTTGATCAGGTGACAAAATAGGGTACAATCTTGGGGGTCTATAGATGATGCCTCTTCACGAATAGATTTACTTGCAGCATATATGTATCAAAGAAAGAAAAAAATATTAACAACCAAGAAGATCTCAGAGCTTTAGCAAAATCAGTTTCAAAATGAGAATACATAACTTCAAAGTATATTCATTATTTTTGAGTGCTTGCTGGCTCAAGACAGATAATAATCTGAAGCATATACCAGCCCTCATTTGTTGATTTGAAAAAAAATATATTTACTTAAGACAAGCAGACCTCTACCTTCCCTGGTAAAACCGTTTTCCCTTGTAGAAGCTCAGCAAAGATACAACCAACTGACCACATGTCAACAGCTGGACCATACTTGGTAACACCAAGAAGCAACTCAGGTGGTCTGCTCAAACAACAAGCTAAATCAGAGGACTAAACTGGATAATAGTCTCCCAAGTCAGGAAAAGCACAGTAAGTTATTATCACATTCAAATATCTACCTGTATAGACCATAGCGTAACAACCTGATTTGTGAGATTTAAAAAAACAAACAGACAACATCAAGACTCTGCAAGCCTATTAAAATCAAATTTAAGCATAAAACCTAATTTTATTGCAACATTAACGAGAGGTTAGTGCAACTAGACCTGATTTGTTGGCCTGCCTGATTTGTGAGAAAGACCAAAATCTGCAAGCTTTAGGTTTCCCTGGTTATCAATGAGAAGATTGGAACCTAAAAAAACTTGTATTAGACTGGAAAGTTTCTTTACAGATAACTAAATTATGTAAGATAATAATAAAGTTTCAGATAGAAATTACTTTTAATATCCCGGTGAAGAACTCGATTGACATGACAGTAATGAAGCCCTGGTCAGTAATTGCTTCATATAACACTACAAATAGATATTATCAGCTAAATATCATATTGAGAGAGAGAGAGGTACATACAACACCCATGAATCGCTGAATCTGGAACTAGTCAAGCATTAAAAACATTTGAACTGAAAAATCCCTAAATCGTAGAAACTAGGTTTGTAACCAATAAAATCATTCACAGTGATTAATAAATTTAAATCGCAAGTTTGCAATCGAAGATTAAAAAGAGAATGAAACAATCGACCGAAATTTGAAAGTTGAGGCATAAGAAAATTGATAGAAAATTGACAGATCTTAGATGTGAGGTATAAGAATAGAGCACCTAGGATTGGAGATTCGATGAACAAACTGAGCTGTGATTTCGAGTCAGGAATTCGAGTTGTGTTTTAAATCTAGGGTTTTGAGGTAGGATTTCAAGATAGAGGTTGTTAAGAACTGTGAGTTCATAAACTTGGTTTTTTATTCGAGGATGGTGAGATGGGATTGGGGAGTGAGATAGGCGTGAGTTTGTATTTGTGTGTGTGAAAGCTACAGAGAGTAAGTGAGATGGGCGTGAGTTTGTATTTGTGTGTTTGAAAGATACAGCGATTGAGTACAAAAAGGTCTATAAGGGGGAAGTGAAATTTGGGTAGGGGGAATTTCAGTTTAGTGAAATTTGAAGAAAATTTGGGTTTGTTCATAAAACGAAGGAGGGAAAATAGAAGAGGGAAATGAAAATAAAATCTTTTATAAAATAACTTTTTTACTAATTTTATAAAATAATTTTTATTTCTGAAATATTAAATTAACTAGCTTTTTATTAAAATATATTTAATTGAATGATATTTTCAAATTTTCAATAAATAAAAAATTAATTTGGTTGGAGATTTTAGAAGATCACTACTATATTGACTAGTACCTGTAACTAGTGCTTTGTCACTAATTTTTGTTTCTATTTTTTTAAAAATATTTCTCGACAATCCAACCTTAAGGATGTAAAGATATATCTAATATAATGATATTCACAAATTTTCAAAAAAATAAAAAATTAATTTGGTTTGTAAAATTTAATATTTAATAAACAAAGTGGTCTTGTTAAACAAAGTGGTTATTTCTCAAATACCGGTGTCTCGATTGATACCAGACACCAATTTTGGACAAATAAACCGTTGTCTAAAAACAGACAACGGTATTTTAACAAATACAGTTGTAATGTGAAGTTTCAGACAACGATATGTTATAAAGATACAGTTGTCTGACACTAGATATGTTTTTTTTGAACATAAATATAAATTAACATAACAAATTTGAAAATTTTTAATGATATATTCAGTCACATTTCTCGACGATCCAAATGTACCGATGTCAAGATATATCTAATATATTATTATTCCCAAATTTTCAAAAAATAAAAAATTGATTTGGTTAGAGATCATAGTAGATCACTAGTATATTGACTAGTACCTGTAACTAGTGCTTTGTCACGAATTGTTGTTTCTATTTTTTAAAAAATATTTCTCGGCAATCCAACCTTAAGGATGTCAAAATATATCTAATATAATGATATTCACAAATTTTCAAAAAAATAAAAAATTAATTTGGTTTGTAAAATTTAATATTTAATAAACGAAGTGGTCTTGCTAAACAAAGTGGTTATTTCTCAAATACCGTTGTCTCGATTGATACCACACAACGATTTTGGACAAATAAACCGTTGTCTAATAACATACAACGGTATTTTAACAAATACAGTTGTAATATGAAGCTTCAGACAATGATATGTTATAAAGATACCGTTATCTGACACTAGTTATGTTTTTTTTTTAACATAAATATAAATTAACATAACA
Source organism: Saposhnikovia divaricata (assembly GCA_036435485.1). Lineage (NCBI taxonomy): Eukaryota > Viridiplantae > Streptophyta > Magnoliopsida > Apiales > Apiaceae > Saposhnikovia > Saposhnikovia divaricata. The sequence continues at coordinate 25,847,444 of CM071599.1, forward strand.
AATTTGAAAATTTTTAATGATATATTCAGTCACATTTCTCGAAGATCCAAACGTACGGATGTCAAGATATATCTAATATATTGATATTCCCAAATTTTCAAAAAATAAAAAATTTATTTGGTTGTAGATCTTAGTAGATCACTAGTATATTGACTAGTACCCGTAACTAGTGCTTTGTCACGGATTGTTGTTTCTATTTTTTTAAAAATATTTCTCGACAATCCAAGCTTAAGGATGTCAAGATATATCTAATATAATAATATTCACAAATTTTCAAAAAATAAAAAATTAATTTGGTTTGTAAAATTTAATATTTAATAAACGAAGTGGTCTTGCTAAACAAAGTGGTTATTTCTCAAATACCGTTGTCTCGATTGATACCAGACAACGATTTTGGACAAATAAACCATTGTCTAATAACAGACAACGGTATTTTAACAAATACAATTGTAATTTGAAGCTTCAGACAATGATATGTTATAAAGATACCGTTATCTGACACTAGTTATGTTTTTTTTGAACATAAATATAAATTAACATAACAAATTTGAAAATTTTTAATGATATATTCAGTCACATTTCTCGATGATCCAAACGTACGGATGTCAAGATATATCTAATATATTGATATTCCCAAATTTTCAAGAAATAAAAAATTTATTTGGTTGTAGATCTTAGTAGATCACTAGTATATTGACTAGTACCCGTAACTAGTGCTTTGTCACCGATTGTTGTTTCTATTTTTTTAAAAATATTTCTCGACAATACAACCTTAAAGATGTCAAGATATATCTAATATAATGATATTCACAAATTTTAAAAAAATAAATGTGGTTTGTAAAATTTAATATTTAATAAACGAAGTGGTCTTGCTAAACAAAGTGGTTCTTTCTCAAATACCATTGTCTCGATTTATACCAGACAACGATTTTGGACAAATAAACCGTTGTCTAATAACAAACAACGGTATTTTAACAAATACAGTTGTGATATGAAGCTTCAGACAACGATATGCTATAAAGGTACCGTTGTCTGATACTAGTTATGTTTTTTTGAACATAAATATAAATTAACATAACAAATTTGAAAATTTTTAATGATATATTCAGTCACATTTCTCGACGATCAAAATGTACCGATATCAGGATTTATCTAATATATTGATATTCCCAAATTTTCATAAAATAAAAAAATGATTTGGTTAGAGATCTTAGTAGATCACTAGTATATTGACTAGTACCCGTAACTAGTGCTTTGTCACGAATTGTTATTTTAATTTTTTTGAAAATATTTCTGGACAATACAACCTTAAAGATGTCAAGATATATCTAATATAATGATATTCACAAATTTTAAAAAAATAAAAAATAAATGTGGTTTGTAAAATTTAATATTTAATAAACGAAGTGGTCTTGCTAAACAAAGTGGTTCTTTCTCAAATACCATTGTCTCGATTTATACCAGACAACGATTTTGGACAAATAAACCGTTGTCTAATAACAAACAACGGTATTTTAACAAATACAGTTGTGATATGAAGCTTCAGACAACGATATGCTATAAAGATACCGTTGTTTGACACTAGTTATGTTTGTTTTGAGCATAAATATAAATTAACATAACAAATTTGAAAATTTTTAATGATATATTCAGTCACATTTCTCGAAGATCCAAACGTACGGATGTCAAGATATATCTAATATATTGATATTCCCAAATTTTCAAAAAATAAAAAATTTATTTGGTTGTAGATCTTAGTAGATCACTAGTATATTGACTAGTACCCGTAACTAGTGCTTTGTCACGGATTGTTGTTTCTATTTTTTTAAAAATATTTCTCGACAATCCAAGCTTAAGGATGTCAAGATATATCTAATATAATAATATTCACAAATTTTCAAAAAATAAAAAATTAATTTGGTTTGTAAAATTTAATATTTAATAAACGAAGTGGTCTTGCTAAACAAAGTGGTTATTTCTCAAATACCGTTGTCTCGATTGATACCAGACAACGATTTTGGACAAATAAACCATTGTCTAATAACAGACAACGGTATTTTAACAAATACAATTGTAATTTGAAGCTTCAGACAATGATATGTTATAAAGATACCGTTATCTGACACTAGTTATGTTTTTTTTGAACATAAATATAAATTAACATAACAAATTTGAAAATTTTTAATGATATATTCAGTCACATTTCTCGATGATCCAAACGTACGGATGTCAAGATATATCTAATATATTGATATTCCCAAATTTTCAAGAAATAAAAAATTTATTTGGTTGTAGATCTTAGTAGATCACTAGTATATTGACTAGTACCCGTAACTAGTGCTTTGTCACCGATTGTTGTTTCTATTTTTTTAAAAATATTTCTCGACAATACAACCTTAAAGATGTCAAGATATATCTAATATAATGATATTCACAAATTTTAAAAAAATAAAAAATAAATGTGGTTTGTAAAATTTAATATTTAATAAACGAAGTGGTCTTGCTAAACAAAGTGGTTCTTTCTCAAATACCATTGTCTCGATTTATACCAGACAACGATTTTGGACAAATAAACCGTTGTCTAATAACAAACAACGGTATTTTAACAAATAGAGTTGTGATATGAAGCTTCAGACAACGATATGCTATAAAGGTACCGTTGTCTGATACTAGTTATGTTTTTTTTTAACATAAATATAAATTAACATAACAAATTTGAAAATTTTTAATGATATATTCAGTCACATTTCTCGACGATCAAAATGTACCGATATTAGGATTTATCTAATATATTGATATTCCCAAATTTTCATAAAATAAAAAAATGATTTGGTTAGAGATCTTAGTAGATCACTAGTATATTGACTAGTACCCGTAACTAGTGCTTTGTCAAAAATTGTTATTTTAATTTTTTTGAAAATATTTCTGGACAATACAACCTTAAAGATGTCAAGATATATCTAATATAATGATATTGACAAATTTTAAAAAAATAAAAAATAAATGTGGTTTGTAAAATTTAATATTTAATAAACGAAGTGGTCTTGCTAAACAAAGTGGTTCTTTCTCAAATACCATTGTCTCGATTTATACCAGACAACGATTTTGGACAAATAAACCGTTGTCTAATAACAAACAACGGTATTTTAACAAATACAGTTGTGATATGAAGCTTCAGACAACGATATGCTATAAAGATACCGTTGTTTGACACTAGTTATGTTTGTTTTGAGCATAAATATAAATTAACATAACAAATTTGAAATTTTTTAATGATATATTCAGTCACATTTCTCGACGATCCGAACGTACGAATGTCAAGATATATCTAATATATTGATATTCCCAAATTTTCAAAAAATAAAGAATTGATTAGTAGATCACTAGTATATTGACTAGTACCCGTAACTAGTGCTTTGTCACAGATTGTTGTTTCTATTTTATTAAAAATATTTCTCGACAATCCAACCTTAAGATGTCAAGATATATCTAATATAATGATATTCACAAATTTTCAAAAAATAAAAAATTAATGTGGTTTGTAAAATTTAATATTTAATAAACAAAGTGGTTTTGCTAAACAAAGTGGTTATTTCTCAAATACCATTGTCTCGATTGATACCAGACAAGGATTTTGGACAAATAAACCGTTGTCTGATAACAGACAACGGTATTTTAATAAATACGGTTGTAATGTGAAGCTTCAGACAACGATATGTTATAAAGATACCGTTGTCTGACACTAGTCATGTTTTTTTTGAACATAAATATAAATTAATATAATAAACCGTTGTCTGATAACAGCTAATATTTTCTTAATCTAACGGCTAATATCTAATCTCATTTCAATAAAGGGCTCTTATTTCGCCACCTCAGCAATCCAAGTGAAAGATTTTCCACCAATCACGTGCTGTCACATCAAACAACGGTTTATTTGTAAAACGATTGTATAGATAAGTTTATGACAACATTTTAAATTTTAAAAGGCTTGTCTTAAAGTGTTGAAGACAACGGTTTTATATACAAACCCGTTGTGTGAACATGAATATATATATATTTTCTTAATCTAACGGCTAATATATAAACTCCTTTCAATCAAGGGCTATTATTTCGACACCTCAGCAATCCGGGTGAAAGATTTTCCACCAATCACGTGCTATCACATGAGACAACGGTTTATTTATAAAATGCTTGTATAAATAAGTTTATGACAACAGATTAAATTTTTAAATGCTTGTCTGAAAGTGTTGAAGACAACGATTTAATGTACAAAACCATTGTGTGGTGCATGCAATTCAGACAATAGTGTTCACAAACCATTATCTGATTACATTTCATGCAATGTCTTATCAAAAAACTTGTCTGATTTTAACAACATTTTTGGAAAGTATTGTTGAAAGCATTGTCTGAAGTTTCTTGAGACAATGCTTTCAAAAAGCGTTGTTAAAATCAGACAATAGTATTTAGTCACCGTTGTGTGACTACTTTTGAAGCAATATCTGATAAAAACAGTTGTCTAAGTTTTACAACGCTTTTGAGGACCATTGTAAGACAAGCTGTTAGACAACACTACTGTCAAAAACCGTTGTAAAATGGATGTCTATTTTGATCTTCTAGACAACACATTTTAAATCTGTCGTTAAGTTCATGATCAGACAATACACCGAAAAGCTTGAAAAAAAAACCGTTGTGCAAAAATTTCAGCCAACGCTTTTTCCTCGAAGTGTTGTCTGATGAGTGTCGTCTGATTCAAAAAATCTTGTAGTGATCTAAATTATCTTTTCACAATCTATGGTTCTGGATAATCCTTCTGTTTTTCATGAACATAAATATATCCTGTGCAAACAAGAAGGTATTGCCCACGAAGTTTTGCAGTTGTACATATGCAGGATGGAAGCTTGGTTTGCTGCAGATGCCCATATGATATCTCTAAGGAACTGGGATGAGGCAAGTTAAATGTTTACACATACATATAAAATTTAATTCTATGTGCACAAATGAAGTGAATTCACTTAGACCTTAACTCCTGACATAATCAAAGAAAGTTAGGAATACAATATTCTCAATAAGATAAATAATGTTTATGTATTAACATTAAATGGTAACTGATGTGAGTCAATTGATTCATTCATAATAATGTGAAAATTGCTATTTTGTAGGATGAAGATGATGCTTGGGATGCAGTGTTGATGGCTTGGTAGTATAGTTCGCAATTTCTCATACAGTCTCTATGTTTTCCCTTATTTCTTAATTATTATTTCTTAATTAATAGAATCTTAATGTGCACAAGAATGCGATGTAAGGATATATGTATTTTCATATATGAATTGGATAATGTAGTTCGTCGATTGAATTTTATGTTTAGCTTTGGTATATATTGGCCTTTTGATTTCGATATTTGGAATGACTAGAAAACTTGGATTGTTTGTATGAACGTGGTTTTTATATTTGTTGGAATAATCGAACTTATGAAATTTTTATGTTTGTATGTTTGGTTATGTTATTATGAAGTTGAATGGTGTGGTGAATTGTTAATGTTGAAATGGAATGGCAGGCTGCAGTACTAGCAAAACCTGCAAAAAAAAATTTTTTTTTAAAACCCAGAAAATCGACCGACGAGCCTTAGAACCGACCACTTTTACCCTTCAATTCCCAGAAAACCGACCACAACAAGACATAATCGACCGTTTTTTACCATTCGATCCCTTTGAAGGTGGTCGGTTATATTATGGTGGTCGGGTATAAGTGGTCGGTTATACAAATTAGCATAGCTACTGGCATGAAACCGACCGATTGTGCACGTTTGACTATGGTCGGTTATGTGTGCCAGTCAAAATGTATTTTTCTATTTTTTTAAGTCATAACTGACCACTGTCGGTCAGTTATGTGTTGATGACGTCTGTCGACAGTTGTCACCACGTGGTGCCACGTGGTGCCACATGTCCAATTCGGACCCCACATTAGAGAATTTGTAAACACATATAACCGACCAAATTATTGGTCGGTTATGTGTGTTAAACCCGACCAAATGACATAACCAACCAGGCGTAAACCGACCAGCGTTTTTGTTCGGTTTTAGTCGTTAAACCGACAGATTCCTTTTATAACCGACCATTTTTGACGGTCGGTTTAAAACGATTTTCTTGTAGTGAAACCATATTCTATAATTTATGATTAAACATTGTATTGATTAACATAAATATAGCACTTGCATATGTAAATTAGTTCTAAATTATAAGTTAAGAATTATTTTTTAACCTGAGAAAATGAATTTATGTGTGATGTTGTAATTGTTTTATTAATTTTTTAACGGTGTTGATATGTATTACAAAGCTTTAGATCTACCTTGAAAGTGTTTCAGTGACTTACTTTTTGATTTTTGAAGTATTTTGAATTTTTTTGGTTACTTTTGATTAGTGAAATGTTTTTTGTGAGATCAATAATAATATTTGCATTCAAAAATATTTAAAAATTATAATTATAATAAATCCTTAATTATTTACAAAAGTATTTAGTTAAAAGATTAGTTTTTCGTCATAGTGAAACGGTTTAAAATTGATTTCTTTTATTATCTGAATCACACATCGAAGGTATACAAACCTGATTTTAAAATGGTTTGAAGAATTTTTTTTTTTACATAGAAAATAATCAATAAAATATATTTATTACAAAAAGTAAAATTATTTCAGAGAAGATAATCTACATAGAGAATATTTATCAAATTTAAAAAGTAAATTATGATAAAAAATGAATGAATACGATAAGTATAAAAAGTAAAAGTAAAGCCTATACGTTACCAAAATGTAAGATTTTGGTAGTGGGTAGAAGGAATATCAAATTAAAAAAATAAATTATGAGATAAAAAGAAGAGTATATTTGGTGCATAAAAAGTAATGCATATACGTTACCAAAATGTGAGTCCTTTTTATCTGTAATATGTTCCACACTTTAAGGGAGATATCAAATTTTAAAAGTAAATCATGATAAAAAAATGAAAAGAATGTATTCTTTGGAAAAAAGGTAATTTAAGTATAAAAAGTAAAGTTAGCAAAATGTAAGACTTTTTAGTGGTTATATATTCCACGCATGGATATCAAATTTAAAAAGTAAATCATGATAAAAAACAAAAGAGTATATTAGTTGCATAAAAAGTAACGTAAGCATACAAATTAGTAACGCATATACGTTACCAAAATGTAAGACTTATTTAGTGGTTATATACCACTATGTTCCCCGGTGTAGGAGAGATATCTAATTCAACTCCAATAAGAGTTCTGAGAAAAACTCTTTGAAGAAATTTTATGTTATATTTATATTTATATATTACGATTGATAGCTCAATATCCATTAACAATCATGTATGTTAGGTAAGGTAAAAAGGTTTTGTGTTTGGTATCCCTTTCTTGCTAAATACATACCCCTCACTTGTGTTTTTTTTCTTGTTTATATAGTAGTATTGTAAGCACGTCTACAAGCTAAGCAACATAAAACAATGAAGAATATGCTCCAAAAATCCTTTAAATATGATATATGCAAGATGGTTATCTAAGGTACGTCTTTCATATGTTTCCTTTTTGTACAAATGTGTATTTTCTACCATCTCTGCACCAGCTTTATACCTAGATCTAATTTAATCTTTAATAGAGGCGCTGTTTGATGCATATGGAAGTGGCCTTAAAGCACCACAAAGGTGTTATCTATACATTCTTAAAAAAGTTTGTTATTAAATTTACTACATTAATTGTAAATGATTTTTTTGGTGCTTGACTACCTAGATCAATATGACTCCCTTATAAATTTGAATTTATGGGCTTAGACCTAAAACTAATATATGTAATAAATTATATTAATTACTAAACATTTGTAACAACATAGATATGTTCAATTGTAATGAAGTTCTCGTTCCTAAACTAATTTTTTTAGCATTTCTTGATTATATGTTTCATTCCATGTTTGATCGCTTTATTAAGACATATAGTTTGGTTGCATAGTTTATTTTATTGTTACGGGCACAATCTTGATTGATTTTATTGTTTACCGGCACAATATTTCATATATTTCATTTTGTGAAAGGGCTAGGAAGTTTGTTAGTTGCTTGATTGATTTAGATTTAATATGATTGACTTTACCATTTGAAAAGAGATGGCATCACACTTAGTTGGTAGCTTCTTTTTTATTTTTATCAAAAACTTGTTGGATGCAAAGATAAATATCCTACTTAAAATGTGATATCTAAAAATGAAGCTTTTCGAGTCCATGATGTGATGGAGGACACCGGGAAGCAGTACTTGAAAAAATAACAAGAGACATGACCCCCGAAGAAGTTGATGGAGGACACGGGGAAGTTGAAAAAAGAACAAGAGACATGACCCCCGAGGAAGTTGATGCAGCTAAAGACCAAGCATGGGTAGCAGGATCCAATGAGAAGTTGATGTTAGCATATATGAAAAGTGTCAATTGCCATGAGGGAGATACATGATGCAACATGTATGGCAGAAACAGGAGTAAGGCATCAAGTCATACAGGAGTATAGAGATATGTATTTGACGACTAGTAAATTAAGTATTGATTATGGTATATTGATTTTATTATGTTTTGTAATACACGTTATTAAGGTAACAAAACCAATTAGGGTAAGAAACTTGTAAAGGTTTTGAGCCCCTAGTGGAAATTATATATTATGTATTAGTATTTATTAATGTTTATATAAGTTTTTGCTTAGAATTTAAATATCAATAAAATGTAAATTTTAAATAGTTTGAAACTTTTATATGTAAAGTAATCATTTTTTAATATTCATGTTGCAAAATGTTGAATTATGATAATGAATCTATAATGAAGGTTAGGCATACAACATAAAAATAGGTCACTCATATAGAATATAAAATTAGACTTCACATAAATTAGATTTGAAGGTTCAAAGATACTAATCATATGAAGGATTTCATTAAAATAAGATTCATAAAGGTATAAGATACAAATAATTGCATGAACGATTTCATTAAAAAAAATAAGATATAAATGGTGTGTGGTACATGAGAAGGTTGAATTTAAATTTTATATTTGTATTCCTACTTTTGTGATATTGGGTAAAAACTCTACTTAGTTATGATGATTAACAAAGATACATTGCCATAAAGATCAAAGTAAAGACAATGACAATAAAGAGAAGAAAAAGGATAAAAGCATGCACCATCATGATAAATTACTTGTAAAATGACGTTATGATGCATTTATCTTGTAATTTTTAATACTATATGTTGTGGAATAAGAATTAGGGTTGTTAAATTGTGGCTAGGGTTCGTGAGCTTCGTGTTTTAATGGATGCGCTTTCGTTTTCGTGACCTAATTCGGGTCCTCACAAGATGCCTACGTATCTCAGAGTTGAGAATCAAGCCAAGACGTAGTTCTGAGAATGAGGGGTCAGGCCCTTATATAGGCTATGGGAGCCTTAGAATTATGGTAGTACTCAGGAGACTTGGTGGACAAGTCACCGTCATTGAGGAAGGTTCTGGACTCCTTCCATGTGGGAGTTAGTTTCCATGTCGAATTAGGTGCCTTGGAGGCTATATCTTACCCAAAGGATATTCTAGAATGTTCCTTCTTTCCAGAACGTTCCCGGATTGTGGATCAGGCCCACGTTAGAAACAAGCTTATACCGGGCGTTCGCGGTTTGGGCTGTTCTTTGGGCTTAATCATTAATTACGAATTTAATGCCCAACTAGGGTTTCGGGCCTTATTTATGAGCCAATAAATATTATATTAATTAGGTCTTTAGGGATTATTTTTCACCCATATCATTTGCCCCCCAACTTGTAGGAAAACTTGATTTCGTAGAAGTTTCAGGTCACACCGGCCCTACCAGGGTATCGTCTTACAGTGAAGTGTGGAGCGACCTACACATTCACAATGACTAAAATTCTCTCCCAAGTTAATACTTACGAAAGTCAAACATTCCTTGGCCTCTCGAACCTTTTTCTTAAGATTTCTGGGCCTTTCGGGAATAGGATTAGTGCCATTTTGAGCTCGTAGACTCTAATCCAAGTGCAATTCGTGCATAGGATCCTTTATCATAAATTTATTATTGATTTATTTCCCTCAACTTATCTAAGTTATGGTTAATATCAGGCAGTCGTCGCTCATAAGCCTTAATAAGGGCTAATTCTTGAGCAAAAGACGCTATCTTGGCCCTAATCGGGGCTAAACAACCCTAAACGGGGCTATAAAGGCCTTGATCGAGGCTAACTAATTCGTACTTAATGTAATTACTACTAGGATATCAACCCTTCACCTTGAGATAGGTTAATTTTAGAGTGAAAGTCCTTAAACGTCGATAATCGAGGTTAATCACCCCCTAATTGCGATTAGTGAAACCCTAACCCCAAATTTTGGAGTCAAGCAAATCTAGTAGAGATTCTTATAACCTCATGGTTGCAGAAAGAATCACGTGAAAATTCTCATTTTTGAGTTGTTTAGGCAAGGAATACGGTCCCCTAGACTAGGTGTTTTAAACACCTTCAGGGTCTTTCAACACCCTCACGGTTTCTGAACACCCCTGACATTTCTAAACCCAAATTTTGAAGTTGAGTTTATATGATAGGGATTCTTATAATCTCCTGGTATGAAGAAGAATCACATGAAAATATGTATTTGTGAACGTTTTGGAGGCGAAATACCTCATTTTAAGCTAGTTTTCAAACCAGACCTTGTTTCAAACAAGGTCATTTTTTCAACTTCTTGAAATCACTAGGGAACCTACATAGGATTGTAAAGGACCTTATAAGGCTCTTGAATCTCAAATTTGAGCTCAAACTGAGCATTTTTTAGCGTTCTGGGGCCAAACGAATCAGCTAGGGGTCCAGGTCCTCCCAATTTTTCTGGTCGGCTAGGTCTGATCGGCCATTTGGCAAAGGGTGCCTGGTCGGCCACCCCTGGTCGGCTGGGCCCCATCAATTTTTTTTTGGAATTTTAGCCACATTTTGACTATTTGACTGACCTTTGACTTTGACTTTTGACCTTGACTTTGACCAAAACCAAATCTTGTTTTGAACTCCCCTCGTTTCTAGAGTGAGTTTACAACACCATGGTCGGTTATGCGATCCTTGATCTCAAACAACCTACTTAGTTTTCAGGACCTTCCGGGTCTTAACTTGTTCTTGAACTCTTGGTTTCAAACAACCTTGGATTCAACTATGACCTTTGGTTTTCAAACACCCTTCCATCCTCATAACAGGATGTAGAATTTGTGATGAAGTATCTTTGGCCTTGACCCCCTTATCAAAGAGGTCTTTGCTTCTCGATCGTCTGCATAGAGAATTCCCATGTTTTCCAACACCTGACTTCAAGTCTAGGATACTTTGGTTGGTTTTTTATCCTTAATTTTGATTCCAACCTTCTTCTTATGTTCATAGAACCTTGCTTTGGTTTGAATTTTGTCGAAAAAGTATTGTACGCACAAAATCATCCGTAACTTTTGACTCGTTACACCGATGGAGACCCACGATATATCAAATCGAAGGTATTTCAGAGCTCTAGGTCCTGCAAAAAACGTCGTTTAAGGCACTTTTGGAGCCAAAATAGTTTTTTATGGGTATTTCTAGCATCTGTGCGTATGTTTGAGAGACCATCAGGGCATTGACCCATTTGCTGAATCCTTGATTCGAGACCTTGAATTCAATCAACTAGTTTGAGTGGAGGCCTACAACCTTGGTAGCCATCAAGAACTACAAGAAAAAATCGATCTTGCAACTGTTTTTCACCGTTGTCTGACCTCCATTTTTTTCATTGTCTATCCGGAAGTTGTCTGATTGAAATCAGACAATGGTTTTTTACCCAATGCATAAAAGAAGGTAACACAAAAGTTTTAAATTGTTGTTAAAAATTAAGTGACACAACCATTCCACAGCCGTTGTCCAACAGCTTGCAAGATAACGCACCATTTTTTGGACGCCACTGTATAACACCTAGAAACAACAACGCTATGTTTAAAAACCGTTGTCTGAAATGAAGTCAGTCAAGTGTTTTAAAAATAACATTTATTGTTGTTGAAGGGTTAAGACAATGGTTCCTTAAATAGAAAGAGTTGTTAGAACTCTAACACTACAACAATATGATATTAGATTTGCCCGTTGTCTGATACCCTTGTTTCATGTGGTGAAAAGTCTCTAAATACAATGGTTTTATGTAAGAAAGTGTTATGTGAAAGGAGTGCTACAATGGTTTCTTCTAAAGCAGGGCTATCAAAATAATAATATTCCGCCGATATTATCCGGATAAGAATAATATTTGGATCCGAATCTGGCTCTCAAAAAATGATAAAATTTTATAAAATTTGCAAATAATAATCTGAACAAGCAAATAGATAACAAAAAAATCTGAACACTTTCTTTGATGCAATTCATCAGTAACAATCTTTGATGCAATTCATGAATAACAAAAAACAACCTAATTTTTAATTTATCTACTTTTCCTTTTCTTTTTCTACTAATGCAGGTGCAGCCTAATATGATGTAGCCTGAGCCTTGCTGTGCAGCTTGAACTTCAAAATCTTCTCTGGTGGTATAGCAAAGTCAGCAACCTTGTCTTTAAGCCAGGGATGTGCCTGAAATTAGATATAAGAGTATACAATTAGGGTGCCTTGAAAACATCTGTTTTCTTCTCAGTGGACTGGCCTGTTGAGAGATATTCAGGTGCTATATGCCCCACAGTACCCCCTCACCGCAGTTGTGACATGAGAATCTTGATGATTCATAAACTTTGCTAATCCGAAATCTCCTACAACTGCCTCACAATAGTCATCAAGAAGTATATTAGCTACTTTAACATCTCTATGAATGATCTTTGGATTACATTCACTACTAGAATTGGTAGATATAACATCACACCTTTAACATCAGTTAGAAATGTCACTGATGTTAAAAGTATTTGAGACATCGGTTGGTACACTACCGATGTTAAAGCATATTTCAGACATCACTTGTAATAACAAGCGTTGTCTAATCTCTTTTTTTAAAAATAAAAACTAACGCGTTCACTGTACCTTCCCCCTTAATACACAAAAAAATTTCAATTTCCCCCCTTAACGAAATTTCACTTCCCCCCTTAAACATAATATCACTCTCCAAGTCTCTCTCTCTCTCACTCTCAGCCCCCCTCTCTCTCTCGCAGCTCTCTCCCCCGCCCCTCTCTCTCTCTCTCTCTCTCTCACTATCTCCGGTTCTCACTATCTCTCTTATCTCTCTTACCTTAATTAGTTCGATTTAGGTTCAATTAAGTACGAATCCGACGATTTAAAGCACGAATCAGAGCTTGGAGTTTGGACCTTGGTTCGATTTACAACCCGATCTAAGCTTTCTTCACAGTAAGAAACCCTAATTTACTCAATTTTAAACCCTATTTAGTTCTGTTCTTGTGCCTTTTTTGCATGCATATATATATATGTATGTATTGACTTGTATAAATACATATGTATATATACTTGTTTTTATATGTATAATCTTTTATATGACAATGTTTTCTGAACTTTATTTTTTTGGGGTTTCTATACAGTAGTGATTTTTTGGGGTTTTGGTGTTTGATTACTTGTATTGGTGTTAGCTTTGGATTCTACCCTAGCTTTATTTTGATTATTATGATGTTATGCGTGTAGCTTTGTTTTGATTATTTTTTGGGGTTTTGGTGTTTTGCTTACTTGTTTTTAAATGTATAAACTGTTAGCTTTGTTTACAACTATTAGCTTTGTTTTAATTCCATAAGAAATGTCTGGAAGAGTTGGAAATGTAGAAAACTATATGCTTCAGCAGCTGGTTGAGGTACCCTATTAGAATTAGTTTAAAAGTAATGATATTCATGTCAATATATACTACAACTATATATAAGTTACAATATTAAAATCAAAATGAAATATAACCTTAGATTATAATCTACACTAGCTTATGAATATGCTAACTTATGAATGTAGCTTAGCAAAGTACTTAGTTATATACATATTAAATATAACTAGATTTATATTGTAGGTAGCTTGTCGTCTTATGAATATGGACAAGTCATGGATTTCGAAGGATAGGGATTCTTTAGAATACGAAATAGGGGTCGAGAGTTTCTTGATATTTGCAGAGGAAAATGCAACTGATCCTAAGAAGATACCTTGCCCTTGTACAAAATGCGTTAATTTTAGACAATTTAATGTAAAAGTAATCAGGGGTCATTTATATGAAAACGGTTGGTGTTTGGGGTATAGTGATTGGATTTGGCATGGAGAACAATGTTCTAAAAGTGTTAGGTCATCGGCTAATAGTGCATTTCATCCTAAGGATGAATTTGCTCCATCTGAAACCATTGATGTTTGTGAAGCGGCTTATAATTCTGGTGACTATGAATCCTATGACTTCAAGAGGTTTGTGGCTGATGCTGAACAACCTCTGTACAAGGGTAGTGAGTGCAACAAGTTAGAGTCAATGTTAATACTACATAATTGGAAAGCTAGGTTTGGTGTTAGCGATACTGTCTTCACTGATCTTCTCTCTTCTGTTGGCTCTTTCCTTCCTAAAGATCACGTGTTACCGGCTAGTGCATATGAGGCGAAAAAAACCCTATCTGATTTAGGCCTGGAGTATATAAAATTTCACTCATGTCCGAACGATTGCATACTATATAGGGGTAAAAATCTTAATGCATCTGAGTGTCCTAAATGTCATACATCTCGTTGGAAGGTTGGGAAAGACGGTAAACTTAGGGTCTACATTCCAGCTAAAGTGATGTGGTACTTCCCGATGATTCCTAGATTTAAACGAATGTTTAAATCTCCTGATACCGCTGAACAGTTGGTTTGGCATTCAAAACAGCGAACAAATGATGGTCAGATGCGACATCCAGCCGACTCTCCTTCATGGAGGAATATTGATTATCGATGGCCTGACTTTGCTAGTGATCCGAGAAATCTTCGATTAGCCTTGGCGGCTGACGGAATAAACCCACATAATAATGGCCTGAAGAATAGGTACAGCTGTTGGCCGGTACTATTGGTAGCTTATAATCTTCCTCCATGGTTATGCATGAAGAGGAAGTTTATAATGTTATCGATATTAATTCCTGGTCCACATGAGCCAGGTAATAATATTGACGTATATTTAGAGCCATTAATTGATGATCTGAAAATGCTTTGGCAAGCAAGTGAACCAAATGTGTACGACGCTTATAGTAAATCATATTTCACCTTAAAAGCAATTTTAATGTGGACGATAAATGACTTTCCTGGATATGCAAATCTGTCCGGTTGTGTCAATAAAGGGTATATGAGTTGTCCCATTTGTGGTGATGATACCGTGGCTAAGTACTTAACTCATAGTAGAAAAATGTGTTATCAAGGTCATCGTAGATATCTGCCTGACTATCATCCGTATAGAAGGCAGAAGTTAGCTTTTAATGGAGAGCAAGAGTTTCGGAACCCACGTCCACCCCTTTCTGGAGAAGAAGTATTAGCGCAACAGGAGCGAATTAAATTTTCTTTTGGAAAGGAAGTGAAGAAGTCAAAAAAGGTGGACTGTCCATGGAAGAAAAAATCTATATTTTTTGAGTTGGAATATTGGAAGTTTCACCATGTCCGTCATTGTCTCGATGTTATGCACATCGAGAAAATGATATGATTGAGATGGGTGTTAGGACTCAGTTAGCTCCACAAGTAGGAGAAAAGAAAACCTACTTGCCCCCTTCCGATTTTACTTTGTCAAAGGCTGAAAAAAAAGAAATGCTGTCATCATTGCAATCTATGAAGCTTCCTTATGGACATGCTTCGAACATTAAAAATTGCGTGTCCATGGCTGATTTAAAGATGTATGAGTTGAAATCCCATGACTGCCACATCCTCATTCAACAATTACTCCTGATTGCAATTCGTTCCGTTCTTCCAAAACATGTTAGGGTCACAATAATAAGATTGTGCTTTTTCTTTAACGCCTTGTGTAGTAAAGTAGTAGATGTCGCGAAACTGGATAAACTGTAGTCAGATGTGATATTGACTTTGTGTGACCTCGAAAAAGTATTTCATTCCTCATTTTTCGATGTAATGGTACATCTCATAGTTCACTTAGTTCGGGAATTGCGTTTATGTGGGCCAGTGTTCTATAGATGGATGTATCCATTTGAACGGTTCAATAAAGTGCTGAAAAGTTATGTGCGAAACCGTTATTATCCGGAAGGATGTATTGCAGAAAGTTATCTTGGTGAAGAATCGGTAGAATTCTGCACAGAATTTATTAAAGAGAGTTGCAAAACAGCCGGTATGCCAAAAGACCAAAGCAAGCTTTCTGGTCCATTGTCTACAGTGAAAATGAAGGAAGTTGAAGAGGCAGAGCGTGATGAGGCGCATCTGACTGTTCTTTTAAACAATCCTGAAGTGCTTCCTTATATAGTGTAAGCTTAATTTTTGTTTTTTCTCTTGTAAAATCCTCAATCGGTAAATATTTCATGGTTGTTTAATTGATATATGCATTTTCTCAGAAAGTATAAGGAGTATCTCGACGAACTTTACCGAGGAAAAAAGAAAAGTGTTCATTGGCTCATGGGAGAGCATAATCGACAGTTTGCTAATTGGTTTCAGAAAGAAGTTAGTTTCTTATAATTTTCTTTTGTTGTGTAATTCACTGTATATTATTAATTAGATTTTTGAAATTTAGTTTGCGAAAATCTTTGTAGGTTAGGACTGAACTGATGGAGAATCGTGCTGCTATTTCGGAAATGATAAGATGGTTGGCTGCCAAACCATCATTTTCTGTTTTGACTTACGAAGGTTTTCTAGTTGACGGGGTTCGCTACTTCACAAAAGATCGTGATAATTTAAGGGTTGTTCAAAATAGTGGTGTTTCCTTGGTTTCTAAGGCGGTCCAAGTCTCTAGTACTAGGGATTTAAATCCCGTAGAGAGTGATATGACGTTCTATGGCATCATCTTAGAAATATGGGAGTTGGATTACCATGCCTTCAAAGCCCCTTTGTTCTTATGTAAATGGGCAGCGAATGATAGAGGAATCAAGGTGGATGATCTTGGCTTCACACTTGTGGATTTTAGTCGACAAGGCCACAAAAAAGATAAATATGTTTCTGTTGACCAAGTGAAACAAGTGTTTTATGTTCAAGATCCGGCTGATCCTGCCTGGTCCATCGTATTGAACTCCACTACTCGAGATTATTACGATATTTATAATGAAGATGATTTAGGAGACACGTCCATGGAACACCAACCATTCTGCTGTAATGTTCCTACATGTGATGTCGCAGATGATATGGAGCATAGGGCTAGGGAAAATGTTGAGGGAATATGGGTTCAAAAGTGATCTAAATAATGTAGCACTATGTAGTAACCATTCTGTTGTCATCTATAATTAAAATCTGACTTCCTTGTAATGTATTTCCTCTAATTAATTGAACTATGTTATATATGAAGTGTACCATTTAGTTTACGTATTTTGTTACATATCTTGTTTAGTTCACTTTTATTTGCTTTTTGAATTATTCATGTTTTTTCGCATGACTTTACTGACCATCTCATTTATATACCAATATCTAATAGTTTTATGTTGTTTTTTTTACAGATTTAAGGATTAAAATGGCACCTAGGAAGTAGAAGCAGAAAAAGAGTAAAGTAGCACAGGAAAAAGTCCCAGAGTGCTCAGAAGATACCAATCAGTTGCAGCTGGAGGCCATAGCATCGAATCAGTGTGATCAGCCTAACAGAGCACCAAGAAACAGAACCTCAACCAACTGATTCTGCAGCAGCAGTTACCAGTACTGAAACAACCAAAAAAGGCTATGTGCGAGGTGTTTCAAGAATGTACAAAGTGTTGGCGAAAAAGGCTCAGGGGAAGAAAATTAAAGTTAGATGCAATATGTATGGTGAGCCTATAGGACAGACTAGGCACTTGTTAGAGTCCTACGTGGGGATGCTTGGTAGGAATATGATTCCAATTGATTTTTCTAGCTAGCCAAATGTGGATCGTCAACTAAAAGACAACTTGTGGCGTGATGTTCAGGTAAAAAAATTTACATTTGAGACACACACAACAGGTATACTTGTGCTTAAGGAAAAGTACAATATTTGAAACTATTTGATGTTTAATCCATTTGCTCGTATGTTGGTTTTTAGGATACATTTAAAGTTCCAGAAGAAATTGAGGCGCACGTGCTAAAGTCAGCGGGGGTGAAGTGGAGACAGTTTAAAACTAAGTTAACATCTGAATATGTGATGCCATATCTTCGTGACAAGAAACAATTACGAAAACCTCCGAAGAAATATGCATTTGTGGGTAAGGAGCCTTGGAAGAAATTTGTTGCACAGAGGACCTCTGAGAGTTGGCAGGTATGCAAGACTTGTGTATATAATTAGACGATTCTTATTTATTCTTATAGAATTGTATTTAATTATTGTAGTTTTTTGCAACAGCCATTACGTAAAATTCAGAGCGAGAGAGTGAAGGAGCGCAAGTATCCACATCGTACGGCAAGGAAGGGGTACCAAGGTTTACTGGAAGAGGAAGTAAGAACTTATCATTGTTACTTTAATTTTTACCGTGTGATCAATTTTAAATATTTCCAAATTTTAAACAGGAAAAGGCTGAAAGGTGGAGCCTGGAGAAAGGCCTGATAGAGCGATTATGTGGAAGAAAGCTCGTAAACGGAAGGACGGGAATATTGATGAAGATGTTGAAGAAGTTTTTGACATAATTGTAAGCATTTTTTTACATATTTCTGGTATTTGTTTTTTATTTTACTTCATTTACAAGGTGGAAAGAAACATGACTTCTTGGTAATTTTTTGTGTTGTTGACAGGATGATTTGCTGGAAAAAAAAGGAAAAGGGTGAATTTCAGGTGTCGGGTATTACAGATATGTTAAGCACGGCGTTGAAAAAAGAAGAGCACTCGGGTAGGGTTCGAGGGGTTGGAGGTTTTGTCACTCCTAAGATTTTCTTTAATTTGCCTAAAGGGAAAAGAACGAGAATTACGAAGGCTGAGTTGTTAGCTCGTGATAGACAAAGGGATGAGGAGTTGGAGAGAAGAAATGCAGATGCAGATTGATGCTCTAAAGGCAATGATATCTCCAGTTTCTGAAAAAGAAAGCTGCCAGAAATCTGATGATCAGGAAGCAACACAGGAACCAAAAATAATTCCACAAAAATTATTCGAAGAAGATGAGTGTTTGCCTTTTGACACCTCTCCAACTGGGAAAAAGGTAAAAGAATAAGTAGTAACTTGACCATACATTTTTTGCAGTGTTTTACACGTCTTTTCTTATGAATGTAGGTTCCAAGAAAATGTGAGCTAGCGGTGGACAATATCGAAAACAAGGTTGCATTTGGCATGGTCTTGGAAGAGGATTCCATGAATCAATTAGTACATGGAATGCCTATGCCTTATGGATGTGCTCGTGTTCTAGTGGACGGAATCATCCAAAAAGATGCTTTGGTTCCCGTACCAGTACGTGGTGAAATAGAAAAGGTCCAAGAAGCTGTTGGCTCACAGTTAGCATGGCCTCGGAACTTGATAGTCTACCCGACTATGACAAAGACGGTACGCACATGTATAAATTTTCTTAGGTTATGTACAACCTGGGTTTATATGTTTTAAACGTTTTGATCTTTATTTTTAGAGAAAGAAAAAAGTACCAACATTTGATCTACAAGGCCTGGTCAAAGCATTCAAAGATGCAGAGTCACATCCCAACGTGCCAAGTCGCTTCAAGTTATTGTACAAACATGCAAAATCAATCATGAAAGACTTTGGGACCTCAATACCCATTCCTTGTGCTCATGAGGTCTTTGGAATTGAGAAAATAATTTACATATTGCATGAGAACGTAATCGCCTTGTTAGAGTATGACATGCTTGGACAATCTGCAATATGTGCATACATGGCGTAAGCATTTTTTTGTTTTAAATCTTGTCATTCTGCACTCATGCATACACTAATTAGCAATACCAATTTTTTTGCGTATAGATACTTGCATACTTTGGTCCAGAAGAATGAAGATTTAGAAGTGTATGCCTTTTGCGATCCTGGAGCCACATTTACCCTTAAAAAAGATTTTGAATCTTATGTTGTTAATCGGTTGAAAGAGGATAATCCCGACCGCTTATTCCTAATGCCACATAATCAGAGGTAAATGTTAACTTTGTTACGACTTTTAGGTAATTTTTTCAGAAAGTCTAACTTCCTTATATTTTGTAATCAAAACAGTAGACACTGGATTTTGGTGATAATATGGAATGGTGACATTTACTTGTGCAATCCATTGTCTCACCCTCTAAGATTTCCTGCATTAGAAAAATCACTTTCAAGGTAATATATGTTTTTCAATTATTTAGGCATATATTTATGCATATATTTTTGATATTTCTGTCATTGATATATCTATACATATAGCGCGGTAAAATCTTTCAATGCTGAAACGGGAAGAGGGAGCACACCCCCAGTAGTAAAAAATCTTGTGGTAAGTATTTAATTATATCCTATTGCATGTGTGGTCAAGTTACTATCTATTGCAGTTTATATATAGATATTGACCACTTAATATTACTGAAATAGGGATCGCCTAAACAGCCAGGAGGTTATGAATGTGGTTACGTCGTCATGCGCTATATGAAAGAGATCATTTTTGACAAAGAAATGACTTTTATAAGCAGGGTATTTGATTTTTTATGTTGATCATTAATTGTAAAAAAAATATAGTGCATGTATCTGGTGGTTATCCTAATTATTTTTTGTGTGTGGCAATTTTCAGTGGGCGACCAAGACTCGGGATTCTTATAAAATGGAGGAGCTTGATGATGTGCGCTTCGAGGCTGCAGCATTCATCGAAGACAAGATTTGATCAGGCAGCAGCTTTTTAGTGCACTTTATTTAATTTTTGAATTATGTGATACTTTTGATGTTATTATGAATACTTTAGAAGTTTGGTAATTAGTCCGTGGATGTTAGCTAGGAGGATTGGTTTGTGTTGGAGGTTGGATTTGGATTTTGTTGGTGGTTACTTTTGGTAATTAATATATCAATGTTGAATGGTTTGTTTTGTTTTTGGATTCATTTTCTTGGCTAGTGCACAAAATCAGCAGGTTACTGACAAAATGTATTAAATTTTAACATCACATTCAATTTTTGGTCACTCTAAAACTGATGTTAAAAGTCTAAATGAACAACTGTTTTACTAGAAAATGGATGTCTAAATGACCAAAGCACATCAGGCATTGAGTTATAAACCGATGTTAAACAATAGGTAAACATCTGTTTTATAAGAAGAACGGATGTTGAAGGAAATATTAAACATCAATTAAATTACAAAAACTGATGTTAAAGAGTGTATTACATATCACTTCCTTAATTTAGCTGATGTCTAATCTATAATTCAACATCGGTTCTCCTATCAAAACTGATGTTAAACAAGAGGAAAGACATCCGTTATTTGTTAAAATCTGATGTCTATGATTAATTTCTTTTATGTGTGGTATGTTTATATTGACCTAAGCCTCCTCATATACCAATTTTTAAATTGTACTACTTCAATATTACTTTAAATATGAGGCAAAGACATCAATTTTTTTACGATTACTGATGTCTAAACCTGTATTAAACATCATTTCTTATTTATAAACCGATGTTAAACAGTAGGATAAACATCAGTTTCTTCTGATGAACCGATGTTTATAGAGATCCTTAACATCGGTTTATGACCGATGTTAAAGGTACCCCCCTTTATCTACACCGACAAAGACATCGGTTCTGACAGACTTTTAACATCAGTCAAAAACCGATGTTGTAGGGGGTATTTCCATTAGTGATTGCTCGTGGAGGCACAATAGTCCCCTTGTAGCTCCTAATGCGATCCTTTTCCTTACATCCCAATCAAGAACCAGTTTTGCTGTCAAGTGAACATAAATTGCAGTGAATCAAATACCAAAATTGAGCATCTTAAAATTTATGGATTTGAACATTAGAAAGATGACATGTCATCAATGTTATTACCTTTAAGACGTGAAGCAACACTTCCATTTGACATGAACGGATACACAAGGAGTTTTTCAGTGACAGTCATACAAAATCCATAGAGTCCAAGGAGGTTTCTAGGCCATTTGAAGAAGTGGAAGAATTTTGATCAAAATATAATTAAAAGTCATACATTACCTGACCAAATCGAGAATACCCACCAAAGCCTGAGTCGTTTTCTTGCATGTCTGATAAACTTTCGTCCTTAAAAGAATCACTCGGATCAAAATAAACCAGTCATTCTTGAAGGCTAAATTTCTATAAAAGGATAATGTTTCAGAATCGACTAATAATTTTCTCCAAAAAAAAAAATTCTTTGTTGCATACTAATTTATTTACATGACTGCGGGTATATAGTACGTGGACTATTTTATACAGTATTGAAACAAATAATTTGCAGGATTATCATAAACAAAAGTAGCCCTGTGATATTTCTTATATATATATCAAGTCTTCTTGTATTATGCCATATCAATGATTTACCAAATACATTTCTCCTTCTAAATTGAGCTGCTCACAATTGATGAAAGATATCACCAAATAATTATATAGTAGGAAGATAGTACAACTTGTAGTAACATAATAGTCCAATTACAGATTATTATCTTAACTTACTAATAAGTAATCCATTTCAAAACAATTATGTAATTAATTTAGAAGTAACAGGAACCATCAAGTGTTTGAATATATTCCTGCAACACATATAGCCTAAAAGAAGCAGGAAGGGCAAAGTAATTAAGTAATATATCCAAATGAATTACAAAATCTCAAATTATCTCAAAATCTAAAAGTTACATAGATAGAAGAATGAAGTGGAAGTACAGTTTGTGAAATTTAAAAGCACAGAATAAATTTCTACCTTTCTTGGTGATTTACCAATGTCCGGCTCTGAAATGCTTCTACTATGTCTTGGCTTTTGATTGCCAGTCCATTCGCTTATTGGTTCCATGGATGTTGATGGCACTAATGATGGCATTGCCGTTGTTGATTGACTACTTGATACCGTCGGTCCTTTTTGGTTCTCTTGCTTGTGTGTAGCATTAATATGTGATGTTGAGGGAACAGGTGGAGGAAGGCCTCCAACAGCCCGCTGAGCAGTACTATCAAACAATTTGAGAAATTTACCAACCAATTTCGCTTGAGATGAACTAGCAGTATAACCACCCTGTAACTTGCACATATAAGATACCTAATCAATTAAATTAGTTACGCGGATGTAATATATAGATACCTGTTGGTAAATTCGTAACCGCTCCTCAAGAGATGATACTAAATCTTTCCATGCGTCCACCTCTGGTGCTCGTCCGATTTTTCAACACTTCAAAATATGTAGTACATCTCTTTCCTGTTAAAAATATGTTGGAAATTATTGAATGACAAAACAGAGAGGGAGAAACCAACAACCATATTCTAAAAAAGAACCGACTTACCAAAGTTTCAAAAAAAGAGTAAAGTAGAGGAAGCAAAGAAGAGGAAAGTACCCAAAGTGGCTTGTTTGGAAACCTATTCACCCATCTTGATAACTTCATCCCAACTTACCTTTTCGAGAGATGAATCTCAGCTGTTTGATCCAAGGCCTATACATACATATGATATAGGCACAAGAGGATGTGATACCTGAAGGGTTTCGTGGATGTACACTCCATCTCCTTAACCTTCTGAACTCATTTTTCAAAACAAACCTGAGAGGGAGAGAGAGAGATTGAGGGAGAGAAGGAGAGAGAGACCACAAACCCCATCTTACCCTCCATCTCCTTAACCTTCCTCTCCGACTTCTTCAAAAGCTGGGTTAAAAAAAAGGGGCGGCTAAGAGGTATTTGGGTTAGTGAAATGAGAGAGGGATAGAAAAGAGGGGCGGCTGATTAGGTTATTGTAAAAAGAGAGATGGAAAAAGGGGGGGAATGAAATGTTGACAAAGAGGGAAATATTAACAAGGGGGAAATGAACTAGAGGAGGGAAATGAAATATGGATCAATTTTTTTACTAGCCCATGAAAAAATTAATTCAAATAGATAAATTTCATATAAGATAAATTTGGAATTTTTGTAATTTCTAATTATTTTAATTAATTACTATTAATAATGAATATCGAACTGAATGAATGTTAATAAACACTCATTTTATTCTTTAAAAAAATAATCAAATAATAAAATAATCGAATTGTACGAATTTTAATAAACACTCATTTTAGTGTTGGAAAAAAATAATCGAAAAATAAAAAATCAGGTTATTCGAAATTTTAACATAAATGTAGTAAAAAGTGCTGCTTTTTATAATGGGACACGAACCAGATTAACTGAATAATTATTTTTAAAGATTTCTTCGACGATCGAACCGCACAAATGTTAATAAACCCTCATTTTTGTGTTGGTCAAAAATAATCAAAAAATAAAAAGGTCGATTTGTACGAGATTTTAACAAAAAAGTAGTAAAAATGTTACTTCCTATAACGGGACACGATCCAGATTCACTGGATAATTTCTTTGAATGATTTCATTGACGATCAAATGTATGAATGCTAATAAACCCTCATTTTAGTGTTGGAAAAAATATTCAAAAAATAAAAAGGTCAATTTGTGCGAGATTTTAACAAAAATGTAGTAAAAATGTTACTTCCTATAACTGGACATGATCCAGATTCACTGAATAAATTTTTTGAATGATTTATTTGACGATCAAACCATATGAATGTTAATAAACCCTCATTTTAGTGTTGAGAAAAAATAATCAAAAAATAAAAAGGTCGGCTTGTACGAGATTTTAAAAAAAAAAAATTGTAAAAGTGTTGCTTCATGTAACGGGACATGATCCAGATTCACTGAATAATTTTTTTGAAAGATTTCTTCGACGATCAAACCATATGAATGTTAATAAACACCCATTTTAGTGCTGGAAAAATATAATCGAAAAATAAAAAGGTCGATTTGTACGAGATTTTAACAAAAATGTAGTAAAAATGTTACTTCCTATAATGGGACACGATCCAGTTTCACTGAATAATTTTTTTGAATGATTTCTTGGACGATCAAACCGTATGAATATTAATATAAACTCATTTTTGTGTTGCAAAAAAATAATCAAAAAATAAAAAGGTCGGCTTGTACGAGATTTTAATAAAAAAGTTGTAAAAGTGTTGTTTCATGCAACGGGACACGATCCACATTCACTGAATATTTTTTTTGAAAGATTTCTTCGACAATCGAACCGTACGAATGTTAATAAACACCCATTTTAGTTCTGGAAAAAAATAATCGAAAAATAAAAAGGTCGGGTTGTACGAAATTTGAGCAAAAATATAGTAAAAGTGTTGCTTCCTATAACTGGACACTATCCAGATTCACTGAATAATTTTTTGAATGATTTCTTCAACGATCGAACTGTACGAATGTTAATAAACACTCATTTTAGTGGTGGGAAAAAATAATCAAAAAATAAAAAGGTCGGGTTGTATGAGACTTTAACAAAAATGGAGTAAAAATGATGCTTCCTATAATGGGGCACGATCCAGATTCACTGAATAATTATTTTGAATAATTTTTTCAATGATCGAACCGTACGTATGTTAATAACCACCGATTTTAGTGTTGGGAAAAAAATCAAAAAATAAAAAGGTTGGGTTATACGAGATTTTAACAAAAACATAGGAAAAGTGATGCTTCCTATAACGGGTCACGATCCAGATTTACTGACTAATTTTTTGGAATGCTTTTTTCGACGATCGAACCGTACGAATGTCAATAAGCACTCATTTTATTGTGGGAAAAATAATCAAAAAATAAAAAGGTCGGGTAGTACAAGATTTTAACAAAAACATAGTAAAACACGCAAAATGTTGTTTAACGATTTAAAAGTGTAAAACATTACGCAACGGTTTTTATGAAAAACGGTGTTGTGTTTCACTATCACACAACATTTTTTTTATTAGGAAACCGTTGTCTGACTATTTTATAATTTCCCACCAAATCCAATTCAAAATTTTCATTATTTCCCACCAAATTCAATCAAATTATTTCATATCCCACCAAATATTTCATTATTTGCCACCCACTTTAATTCAAATTTTTCAGTAGTTCAGACAACAGTTTCATAAAACCGTTGTCTGTGAGCTTTCTTTTTCACAATGGTATGTAAGATCCGTTGTTTAAGTTTATTCAGACAACGGTTATAATAAACACTTGTTTGAATTACACAACGTAAAGACCAACAAAACCATTGTCCCAGGCTACTATTAGTTAGTTTATTAACAACGGTTTTGGAGTGTTGTGTTAAAGATGTAAGACAACATTACAATTTAAGAACTGTTGTCTGAATAATTGGAGGACTCCACATAGACAACAGTTTGCAAAAACGTGGATAATAGTTATCTGTTCAACCTCTCACACAACAGTTTTACGAGGACAAAACATTCACCGTTGTTTGTTTTTTCGGGACAACGGTATTTGTTTAACCATTGTGTGAAAGGTGTTGTATGATCGAGTTTTTCTTGTAGTGAAGGCTTAGATCAATGCATATCTCAACGCTCTCACTGATAGTTTCCATGCCTCCAAGGCATTATCAGGGAGCCAACCAATCTCAATATGAGCTTTGATGGGGATCTATCCAGCAACTTCCAACATTGATGGGTGCCAACAACTTGCGCTCTATAGTGGGGATCTCCAAGACCTGATAGTAGACACTTCTAGTGTAATTCTCGATTTCAGACGAGGTGAATTTAGACAAGGCATCGGCCATTATACAAGGAGGCATTCCTCGAACCATATCAACTGTGATTTTATAATCCTCTGGTATTTCATCATCATTTCATCTTTGGCTTCAGAATCTCCATTCTCTTGGGCTATCACCAGCCTTGAGTCTCCACCGACTTTAAGATTTTTTAGCCCTCATGGCTAGAGCCAAGCCTAGTCCAGCTATTAAGGCTTCATACTCTACCTCGTTATTGGTTGTTGATAAATTCAACTTCAAGGCATATCCAATCGTGAGCCATCAATGGTCAGTAGAACTAAACGAGCTCCACTTGTTTTTATTTTTGATGCCCCATCAAGATATGTCACCCAATATTCCTTCTGAACTTCATCTTTCTCTCCCTCTTAGGATGTCTCATCTTGCCCTTGCTAGGGTGTTGTGCCTTCCTGCCCCCCGACTTTTTGGTTGTAAATGATACATTCAACCACGAAGTCAGCAAGTGCTTGTGGCTTAATTGCAATTTTAGGATTGTACGCGATATCAAATTATCCGAGTTCTATTGCCTAACTAATAAATCTCCCACTAGCCTTCGGGTTGTGCATGATGTTTCTCAATGGTTGGTCTGTCAAGACTTCGATTTTATGTGACTAAAAGTAAGGTCTTAATTTTCTTGAGGCCATGGTCATGGCTAAAGCAAACTTCTTTATAGCGCAGTAGTTCAATTCGGCTTCATAGAGCACCTTGCTAAAATAGTAGATGGGTTTTTGAACCTTAGTTTCTTCTTTAATGAGCACAACGCTTAATGCTTGCTTAGATATTGCCAAGTATGAATAAAGGCTCTCTCCGGGACTAGATTTGGCCAACAACGGGGCTTCAGCTGCTCAAAGGCCTCTTGGATTTCCGTAGTCCACTCAAAATCCTTTACTCTCTTTTATGTTTGAAAGAAAGCAAAACACTTGTTTCCAGACTTGGAGATGAATCTCCCTAAGGCTGTAATTCTTCCAGTCAATTTTCGTAGGCCCTTTATGGAACGTGGTGATTCCATATCTAGGATTGCATTGATCTTATCAAGGTTGGCTTCTGTGCCTCGCTTTGAAACCATCAGACCCAAAAATTTTCCAGATCCCACGACAAAGGTACACTTGGCTGGATTTAACATCATCGTATGGTGCCTCAGCACTCCAAATGCCTCTCTGAGGTTCTTAATATGGCCAGCCTTGATTAGGATCTTGACTAACACGTCATCCACGTAGACCTCCATGGTCTTCCCGATCAAGGCTGTAAAAATCTTGCTTATTAGCCTTTGGTAAGTGGCTCCTGCAGACTCCTCATCTTGGGTTGACATCAACCTAGAGTTTTTGAAACAACCTTTCTCGACTTGCTTGGCCGTCGTGACTTCAATGTTTGTTTTGGTTCCTGGGGCTTCTCTGGTGGCCTCTCGGCTGGCATGTGCTCGGTCTCGGGGCTGTTCGAGTGTTGAACGTCGATGTTTGAATGTTGAACGTTGATGTTCAAAATCAAGGGTTTTCAACCTCAAGGAAGTTCTTTAAACTATAACCTTGAATGGATTTTAATGAAAGAGAGCATATTGGACTACCATCACATGGTTTCAAGCCAAGTTTTGGGTGTTTTAAACCACCAAAACATCTATCAGAGCTGCCGGTCCAAGACCAGAAGGTTTCTGGTCGGCTGAAGCCCCTCTAGAGCCTCTGGTCGGCTCCTTAAGGTCGGTTGAAGGCCTTATTGGCTTCTGGTAGGCCCCATGAGGTCTTCAACCTTCCCTAGGATGTTTTCAATCTCCATTTCGGGGATGATATTCAAGTGTTCAACGCTGGTGTTCAGATGTTCAACGTTGGCGATCTGGATCGAGAATCCAAAACTTCATATTGGTTTTCAAGTTTTGACTTGAAGTTTCAACCTTTGGATCTTGATTGGAGGTTCCTGACCCCCTCAAATTTGGCCTTCTTACCTAATCTTGGCCTTCATGGCTAATATCTCGTGTTTTTCCACCTAGGATTCGAGGTTGATGTTCACATGTTCAACGTTGGTGTTCATATGTCGACTACCAAGTATTCACAACCTTTCTTTTGGATTGATGTCAAACTAAAGTTCTCTAGGATCCCTTATTTGACTTCATGTCTTTCATGGCTTGTCTCAAACCTTTGTTCTGATTTCAGGGTTTTCAAACCTATCTTTGCTTCTCATTTTTGTTGATTCTAGGTCAAGGATCTAAGGTTGATTCCTCGATTTAGATTTTGAGAGTAGTTAGTCCTTAGCCTTCACAGCCATGCATGGCTTTGATTGCCAGACGTGGCTTTTTAATCAGCTTGTCTTTTATCCAGGGTCCTTCAAGGACTTAAACTCTTATTTGGTTGTACTGTAACCTAACTCTCGACCCTTCAAGGTTTTTATTATGCGTTTGTTTATTTCCATTCATGTAATCTTTTATTTTCGGTACTTGGTCATCTTTGACTTCCACACATCAGGTGCTTGGCACATAAATAAAATCATAGAATGAAAAGCAAAGTTGAATTAATAACTTGAAATGGGTTTAACCCTTACATAGAGTACAACTATCCTACTCGGAGCGACATGCTCTGCAATGGTTTCATCGAACCTTATTTCTATTTCTACTAGATAAATATGAAGCTATGTCCTACTAAGATAGTTTGAACCCATCCGGGCTTTGCAAGACTAGGCCTGCATTGCTTGATTTTGTTTTTGATGCTCCATCAAAATAGAGCACCCATTACTCCTTCTGGTCTCCTTATTCTTGTACTATCTCCTGCCCCCCGACTTCTTTGTTACCAATGGTACATTCAACCATGAAGTCAGTTGACGCCTTAGCCATAATGGCCATCCGAGGCTTATGTGTGTGTCCTCTGCTGGCCTTTCTCGGTCTTCCTTATCACTGCGGACACCCACGTCTTTAATTGGAAGGACCTGCCCCCAGACTTCCATCAGGCCTTAATGCAGCTACATAGCAGCTCCTAGCCATTTTCTGATCACCTTTTTGTTCTCCTACACCATTCCTGGTTGGAAACTTGATCTTCATGTGATAGGTTGAGGCCATAGCCTTAAAAGCGTGAAGTCCAGTCCTCCCAAGGATGGCATTATAAGAAGAAAATGCTTTGATAACCAAAAAGTTCAGCATCTGCGTGGCTGTACGTGGTCACAAGTAATATAAATCAAGTTCGTTCCATAGAGATCTGGTTAAGTTTCTAGTCAGTTAATGCACCTATTCAACAATTTATGGTTTTGATTCACTGCTAAGACAAATAACAAATTGGGGTTTTCGATTATCTAAATTAAATTAAGATGCTAATTATCAAACTAATAATTAATTAACTTATGAGATTTAAAACTGATTTACTTATATGAGAGAAAACATGGGATCCTAACTTCATTAACTATTTCGCTTAGAGTTGACGCCTTTAATCAAAGTATGTGGTGGTTATGATATCTGATTAAACAACACGAAACAAGTATAGGTTACTTCTCAGTATACAAATACCAAACTACGCATGCATCCACAAAAGATAGAAGATGGGTAGACACCAATTATGTTTAGACCCTATATCTCTATAGAATTTGAAAACATAACGGTTGAAGAACAAGTTATCCATATTGATCACATAGGGCAGCATAATATATCTCTATTTACGCCACAAATTACGATGATAATCATACATAAACCTATGCTAGCAAGGCAAGTTCTAAATCTCAAGATCCACTCTCGTTTAGCAAGAGATTAACAAATTAGATGTTCGCGACGAATCTAAATAAATTAAATTCAACCATACAAGGATATCACAAATTCACCACACAAAAATCTTGTAAGCAATCAAACAACTAAGCTACATAGATAACTCTTTTAGAATCCCATGACAACGATTAGTTCATAATTGAACCGTTCGTCACCATGGGAATTGATAAAAACATGATATTAAACAAACTCTGAATGATTATATTAAAACTAAAGTATGAGTTTAAGAAAATAAATCTGAAATCCAGAGTATCGCCTAATTTAGAAGAATACAAAAAGATGAATTAGAACTCCGAATGCTGTCACAACCCTCCGGAATCTTTAACTTTGGCTATCTCTGAGTGTTTCTGGTGTCTCTCCCTCTTTTCAGGAGTTGTATGTGCTTATATAGGCATTAGGTTGCTTAACCAGTAAGAAAACCCGATAAAAAAACCTTTTTCTAGTCAAAACAAAATTTTCTGCACCGCGCCCCTGCGCTCCCGCGCATTCCTGCTGCGCAGCCGCGTAGCCTGCGCTCCTACGGACCTTATCTGCGCTACAGCGCAGCCAATCTCTGAAGCTTGGCTATTTCGTCTCCAAAATCTTCATTTCAACTCCGTTTTCATCCGTTTTTTTTGCATCGGCTTCCTCTCTTCATGTGAAATCGTAATAGCACATGGTAGAAACCTCCATCTTTCATTGCAAACTCCAAATGGTCTCCACGATTTACGAATCACACCAGAACCTATCCGACACTTAACAAACCTGCACACTAAACAAAAACACATCAAATATACAACATACTTGAGGTCAAAACACCAATTTAAGCAGAAATGGAACGCTCCAAGTGGATATAAAATCCACTTATCACACCCCCAAACTTAAAATGATGCTTGTCCTCAAGCATAAACAAATAAACTATATACAACTAACTAGTACCACTTCCATAGGTGATCACGGCTGCATTTGGCATATGCAACATGCCCTTTAAACCCCTAGGTAGCCCTAATGGACGAGTGAGGTCTCGTAGGTCCTATAGCGAATGTACCCACAAAATCCATTTGCTAATGCAACTAATAATGCAATGCATGAATTTTGTAAAGTGTTAAAAATGCTGAAAAATGTTACCATAGGATTTAAGGCAACACTTTTGTCAATTTTGCAGGTGTTGGGAATTTGCATGTGGGCTTAGAGGTTAAGCCAACATATTTTGTCAAAACTATGCCAACATCAACGTGATGTTGCCTTAGGAACTTATGCCAACATTTCATGCAAAATAGCAACACTTTTTCCGGTGTTGGCATAAAGTCTATTCCAACATCTTTATCCCTCTACAGCAACATCGATTGATATAACAGTTCACATTTTTGCCAACATCCTAACATGTTATAGTAACACTTTTTAGTTTACATTGTTCAAGTTTTGG
This sequence comes from Saposhnikovia divaricata, assembly GCA_036435485.1. Taxonomy (NCBI): domain Eukaryota; kingdom Viridiplantae; phylum Streptophyta; class Magnoliopsida; order Apiales; family Apiaceae; genus Saposhnikovia; species Saposhnikovia divaricata. The sequence goes on from CM071599.1 coordinate 25,879,326, forward strand.
TAACATTTTTATAGGTTATGGCAACATTTTAGTAAAAAAAAATTAACAGCATGCTAAGTTCAAAGTCATAGTTCCAACTGTTGGTAAACTGATCAAACATACATAAATTATCCATACAAACTTATCAAACATACATAAATTATCCATACAAACTGTTGGCAACATACATAAACAAACCAAAGTCATAGTTCCAGCAGCTAAGTTCATAATTAAGCACCTAAGTTCATAATGTCTCAAAAGATTTCATTACTATCTAGACACAAGCATCAAGAAGCTAGCTAGACACAAGCATCAGTGTCGGGATTTGCATCACCATTTTTAGGTGGCTCCATAGTAATTAACTCGTCAATATCAACCTTCAGCAGCTCCTGCGCAATTTGATCCCGAATCTTCTTCTCCACTTTTTCATCCATCTCCTGCATCACCATTTCTCGAACCTTCTTCTCCACTTTTTCATCCATCTCCTACGCAATTTGATCCCGAATCTTTTCAATCAAACTTGCCAAGTGCTGATCTGAGATAGTTGAAGTGCTGATCTTTTCAGTTGCAGCTCGTGTTGCCAATTTTCCCTTTGCCTTTTTTCCGGATAAGTCTCCCTACTAAATAAGATCGGCAGTGTTCTTTGCCACCATAAACAAGCTTATTAGCCTCCTCCACATTTCCCTCATCAAGAACTTTCTGAACATCTTCCTGTAAAAAGAAAAGTTAATACAATAAATAATAATGCATAAACAATGCAGAAAAGAACTTTAATTACTAAAACAAAACTTACAATCTTCTTTGTAACCACATCAGTAGGTAACTTATACTCTCTTGTTTCCTCTCTTTTGCGTGTTTTAATGTAAATATCAGCTTCTGATACAGGTGCCGGTGGTTCATCAGGTTTAGCAATAGCAAGCTGCTCCCTCTCAATCACCTTGCATAAAGTAGTAATAGATGTTTAGTATTGATTTTCCTTATATAAACATGTCAATAGAAACAAAACAGAGTACAATAGAAAACGACATGAACGAAAAATGTATAAAATGCAAAAAAATGCAGGGGTTATGAACGATTTATTTATTTAATATGAGTGTCCAAATTTCTAACTAAACATGTCATATTTCTAACTAAACACTTAGTGACCATCTAATTTGCATTTTAAACCTCTATAATATTGTGAGTTTATAAAAAATGTTCCCTTACCATTTTATGGCATATTTGGGCGAAACTATTAGGCCCAGCAGTATGAGTTTCTGTTATCTTGCTTCGAGCTACAACATTTTTTCTGGTTCTCTCCTACAAAGGACAAAATATAGCAAATGCATAAACCGGGTGATTACTAAACTGACAGATTTGGTTAATTACTAAACAAATTTATTACCTGGACTTTTTCATCAGCCCAATAGTTTAAGAGGATCTTAAAGTCTGTCAAAGGAATGTTCCTTGGCCTATTTTGCAGCCTCTGCTCATCATTAGGATACTTAGTGTAATGATATTTCTTGACTGTAGCTTTGTGTGTCCTAAACTGATCACGCATCGTTGTCATTACATGCTGATAACCCTCCTCTTCAATGATGTACTTGTCCTAAAAAAATGCAAACCAATAATTGTAAAATATTTACAGGCAAAGACAACATTAGCAAAAGTAATCTCAAATATGGACAAGTAATTAAACACAAAAAAAAAATTTGTTACCTTGACATACTGCCATAAGATACCTTTTTCAGGAACTTCATTCCAACTACGGCATGTTAAAGATACAGAATCCCTTACCACAATTCCCAGAAAATTGCTAAACTCACGTAACAAGTGATCATCATCATCTGATATAGGTTGGCCATCTTTCGATAGCTTGATCTCTGGCTTCTTACCTCTTGTATGGACAGTAGACAATTTTGACTTCCCTCGAACCTTTCTCTTTTTGGCTCCTAGAGGTGCATCTGATGTATAACATCAAATCAAGATTAAAATGACTCAATGCATTCTTTTAGAAAGATCAATAGCTATATCAGTTCGAAATTACCCTGATTCTCCATTTCAGCCATTTCAGCCTGGGACTGTGACTGTAGGTTCTCCATTTCAGCCTGCTTTTCACGCTCACGTAACTCCAAGTATGCAGCCATTGAACCAGGAGCATTGTTTTTGAGTAACTTGAGCTTCTCAACTGTAGGAACTTCTGATGCATCATTTGCCTACAAAATGAAATTGGATAATAAGTCATAGCAAGAGAAAGTGGTAAACAAATTAACAAATAGTACCAAATTTACAGACCTCAACATCAACTTTGTTCACTTGCTTATAAGATGGAAGTGACATTTTAGATGCTCGGGAACGAGTTCTCGGGCCATCAGTCACCACAACTCTCTTGCCTTTTTTCTTCTACTAAAACAATATATACATCAGCATCAACAGTAAATAACTACTAATTAATATAATCAGACTTGGTTATATAATTTACCTTTGACGAAACAATACCCACATCAGCATTACTTCTCGGTCTGCTTCATTTTCCGGCTCTTTGCTTAAACCAAGTTCCCTTAGTTTTAGTTTATTTTCCTCAACTCTCTTGTTTCTACGCATTTCATACTCATTTACGCCACCTTCCAGAACTTCACCACCTCCTTCCACCAAGTTCTCATTTTCAGCAGGCTTCTTCTCGAATCTTTTCAAATACTCCCCCAATCCTATTTTTCCATCATCCGAATCTTCAGCAGGCTGCTCCAACTCCGCCGAAGGCAATTTCGAAAATTCAACAACCCCCTTTGCAGGACTTGCAACACTAGAACTAGGTTGCATTTTCTTGACTGAGTTGATCATCCTTCGTTGCTTCTCCTGATAATCTTTTATAGTCACAAACTTACGCTTTTTTGGATTACACTCTTTGGCTTGAACAGGGCTTTTTTTGGGTCTTATAATAACGTGAGGTTGCATTTGTGGCATTGGCTCTATCGTACGGTCAACATTCCAGTCAATGAACAAGTTCAAATCATCAGTCTCGCTTGTTATAATAGCCTCATTCATATCAGCATCATTTTTCACCAAAACCCAACCATCATTCTCGTTTCTCACATATGCTCCACCAATCTCTTTATAGCCAAGGTCTTTGACCCACTCCATGAATTCTGAAAATGAGAACCTATCACGATCCATGTCCTCGTAAGTCTGTACTAAGCCGCCAAGATACTTGTCTTTGTTGAACTCCCCATTATGGTGTACCCGTAAAGTCAAAGTGTTGTCTGCCATCCTGTAATTACAAGATTGAAAATACAATTACTTCATATTACATAAAAAACAGGTACTGTAATATTTAAAGGCACTACGAAAATGAATATTTAAAGGCAGACAATTGACTAAGACATATTTATCACAAAAAACACAAGTCATTAATTTAAAATCTTTTACATAATTATATAAGCTAATTACTCACTAACGTATGTCTTCAATGGGGCATAGTTTTGTTGGAACATCATCTCTGAACCAGTTAACTTCATGATCTTGATTTTTTATTAATGAATGAAAGCTCGTGTCATGTGTAAACTGCCCATTCATGTCATCTTCGGGTGAATTGTTCTCATTGTGTGGATCAGAGAACTCTGCTGACAACCTCTTGATAGGATAATGATAATGGTTTTCAACAGGATCTTGAATGTAAAAAACTTGTTGGACATGTGTTGACATAACAAAATTATCATTCTTTTGACACACCCTGTTAAAGTTGACTCGAGTAAAACCTAACGAATCCTTATCATCAACATACCAGGTGCATCTAAACAAAACAAATTTAAAAGACCCCCAATAGTCAAGCTCAATTATTTCTTCAACAGAACCATAATAACTAACATGCCCAACTATTGGGTTTTGGTCCTTCGAACTAGCGAAAATAGTGGTTAAGGCTTTTAAATAAACACCACTATTTTGTGTGGTACACTTATTATCTCTAATTTTCGTATGGAACCTATACCCATTTACTACATAACCACTAAACTGCTTAGCTGATCGATTAGGCCCCCTTGCTAATGATGCTACTTCACTTGACACATCCTCTTCTTTCTGAATTTCATTCTTAAACCACTCGCATAGTTCATCAGTGTGTGTTCTCTCTCTTTTAAACTTTCTGCACTATGCATTTTTGTCGAATAATGCACGACATTTCCTACAATTAGAGACAATTATAATGTCAATTTACTTAGGTTAACAAAATATGTAATTTACTAAATAGACAGGTTATAAACTAGGAATCTAGGACTTACTGAATTAGCTCTTCTACTTTCTTGTCATCATAATTAAATAGGATGTATCGATGAGCTTTTTTCCACGTATCTTTAGCCAAATGAATAGGTTTCCCTATTTTCGTTACCACCTAGGAATCTTGCACAAAATGTTAGACATTCATCGGCCAAGTAGCCCTCTGCTATAGACCCCTCTGGCTTACTTTTATTACGGACATATCTTTTTAATTTACCTAGGTACCGCTCAATTGAGTACATCCATCTTTGGTGGACTGGTCCGCCAAGTTCAATTTCATTGCACAAATGTACTGGTAAGTGAACCATGATATCAAAGAATGCTTATGTAAAAATCATTTCAAATTGGCAGAGTATTTCAATAATTTCCTGCTGCAACTTAGGTATATCCTCCTTCTCAATTACCCTGGAGCATATATTTCTAAGAAATTCACCAAGTCTTATTAACGGGACTGCAACCTCGGGCTTCAAGGATTTTTACAGCAATTTGTAACAGGTACTGCATAATAATATGCGCATCATGACTCTTGTACCCCATAACTTTCCTATCTTGAACACATCTGCTAATATTAGAAGCAAATCCATATGGTAACTTGGCATTTTGTAATACTGAACAAAATATATCTTTTTATTTGTTCGTCATGTCAAAGTTTGCCGCCATGATTTCGAGGTGCTTTCCATCACTGGAGGGGATAGGATGAAGGACCTTCCTAATACCCAATTCTTGCAAATCTAATCGAGCATTTACATGATCTTTTGTCTTGCCACTAATATTTAACAAAGTGCCAAGAATACTATCACATATATTCTTTTCTATATGCATGACGTTAAGGTTATGCCGTATTAAATTTTCACTCCAATATGGTAAGTCAAAAAATATCGACTTCTTATTCCAAGGGTTGACATCGCAACTAACTTTCCGCTTTCCTATCTCTTTACCAAAATTATTCTTATAACCCTCCAACAAATTTTTAATCATGCTCCCTGATAAAACTGCCGGGGCCTGGCCAAACTCAACTTGACCATTAAATCTTTTTTTATCTGATCTCCACTTATGATTGGGATCTAGGAATCGTCGATGGTTCATATAGCACACTTTCCTACTATGTTTTAGATATGTTGACGATGTCTCGTAATTGCAGATAGGGCAAGCTAGGTACCCTTTGGTACTCCAACCCGACAACATTGCATAACCGGGAAAATCACTTATCGTCCACAACACCCCTGCCCGTAAAATAAAATTTTCATCCGTCGAAGCATCATAAGTTTCAACTCCTACATCCCATAACTCTTTCAACTCCTCAATCAAAGGCTGCATGTAGACATCAATGTTGTTTCCAGGATCATTTGGACCTGGTATAAGTGTGGACAGCATCAAATTTTTCGGTTCCATATTTAGCCAGGGAGGTAGGTTGTAGTTGACCACTATAATTGGCCATGTGCTATGATTACTACTCATTGCTCGAAATGGATTGAACCCATCCGAAGCTATACCCAATCTGACATTTCGATTTTCTGACGAAAACAATGGATACTTGGCATCCATCGTCTTCCAAGCTAAGGCATCAGCCGGATGCCTTAACTTTCCGTCCTTTTTTCGATCTACTGCATGCCAGGTCATTTGCTTTGAGAAATCTTCGCACATATACATTCGTTGCAGCCTTGGTCTTAAAGGAAAATATCTCATTACTTTCGTCGGAATTTTGCTTTTGTTGTCTACTTCTTTCGTAACTCTCCACCTTGAGACGCCACAAGTTTTGCAGGAAACTTAATTCTTATTTTGACCCCAATATAACATGCAGTCATTAGGACATGCATGTATTCTTTCGTAGCCAAGCCCTAAATCCTTAATGACGTTTTTAGCAGAATTAAAAGAAACAGGTACTTCAACATACGGAAATGCCTCTTTTAATATTTGTAATATTTCACCGAACGCGGACTCGGTTACTCCATTAAGGCATTTCCAATGGTAAAGTCTGACAAGAAAACTTAGCCTAGAAAATTTTTTAGAACCAGGATATAAGGGCTTTTTTCCGTTTTCAAGACCGCGAAACAATTTACTTGCATCTTCATTCGGCCCCCTATTTGCGTAAGTAACATTCAACATCTGGTCTAGATTATCTTCAAACTCGATATTTTCTTCACAGTCCATCATATTAGCATCACCCTTCAAATTCGAGACATCATAAATCCAGCTTGTTACTTCCAGGTAAGGACCCTTGCAAATAATGTGATTATAAACATATTCTGGGCCCCACCACAACTTACCTTTACATCGACTACAAGGACATTTTAATTCATTTTCGATGGAAAAATTAAGCATGGCCTTTTTGACAAACTCTTTGGCCCCTTTCATAAACTCTTCACTAGATCTTGGAAGATCTATCCACATCTGGCCTTTATGATTCATAACTACAGTTAAAACATTGCGAAAATGATTACAACCTCTAGTTCTTTTTAATTTTATACCTAACAAACATATATATATATATATTATATATATGCGCTTAAATATATAGTATGTCCAGCCTAATTCCTAAAACCTAACTTATCAATCAATTATCACTCATATCAGTACCTATATTGTGTCTATTTTAACGTTTCGTAAACTAATCTAATTGTGTCTATCTATTTAATACATGTATAACCATACAACACATCCATACACGATCTACAATTCTCTTAACCTCTTCCGCTAAAATGCACACACACATCGAGACATAAACCATCACTTTCCGTATCAAACTGATTCCAAAATTACTTAACATTCGGTATCACATTAGTTATACTAGGGACTAGACTTGAGTACTCACATGGGATTTACTGCTATGAATCGACAAAGATTAGATAGAGAAAGTCTATATCAATTTGAAAAATAATACTAACACTAACATGAAAACTAATGTGATACTTTCAATAATAGGCGCGAAGCTCCGTTAACTGGAATTTGGAACAGATATAATTCGAAACAAATTAACTAAATAAAGATTTCACACTGCACAACTATGAATCTTAACATATGAAAAGCAGGAAACCCCCAATTAAGACATGCATAAGAAACCCCCAATTACACATGCATAAGAAACCCCCCAGAAAATCCTAAATTAAAAACCCCCAAACTTATAATTCATATACTATACACATACATTAAAAAACCCTAATTAAAAAACTCCCAAAAATTAGGGTTCATGAAACCCCAAAATTAAAATTAGGGTTTATGAAACATACCTTACGAATCAACTGACAGAGATGGCGGAGATGTACAACGGAGAGAGATGAGCACCGGATATGTAAACGGAGAGAGATGAGCACCGGAAAGAGATAGCGGAGAGAGATGGAGAGAGACAGCGGAGAGAGATGAGTGAGAGACGAGATGAGAGTGTGTCTGTGAGATTTCTTATTTTTTTTGTTTTGATTTCTAATTTTGTTTTATTGAGTGAGAGATGAGAGCGAGTTTTTTTTTTTGGACTAACAGCGGGCTTTTCAATTTTTGGTCAAAATTTTAGCGGGCATATTCAGTAAAAGAGGCAACATTTTTAAGGTGTCTAAGGCAACACCAATTATGTGTTGGCATTGAGGACTAAAAGTATATCTAAGGCAACATGAAGAGCAACATCCGGTTATGATGTTGGCTTATATCTAATTTATTCAATTTTTAGCATCTAAGGCAACATTTAACGTGGCAACATCGGTTTTCAGTGTTGGCAAAGACCATTTGTGGTGTAGTGCAACTAAGTTCCCGTATACCAATAATACATGAACAGAAACGTGCTCGTGTGTGATGCTCATCAGATATACTTCTAAAACTAGATCAAAAATCATACATATTCTTTGCCAAAACAATCACAGGTTTATAAATAGAATTGACGGTAAACACTTCATAACCTAGAAACACCTCCATCTCCATTTGAGTTAGACAGGAATTCATGCTTTATTGCCACAACTACGACACATAATAATACAAAAACAACGCATGCTTATATAACCGTGCAATGGATGAGACCCCTAAAGGCTTATACAATAATACCCATGTAGCGAGCGTTAGGTTAGTGGATCCCAGACTATAAAAGCCTTAGGTCACTAGGCACAAAGTCCCCGCGAACTTAATTGCTCGAGTATTAAAGAGCTCACCCTGGTTAATTTTGCATTAAACTATTTACATGACTTTTTTTTTCATATGCCATCTGGAATGAAAATTCTCATTTCCAACCCTAGACTACTCATATAAATATGAGCGGCTACTAGCCATTTGACGCCTAGCCATTATTGACAATTATTTACAATTAAGCATGAAATCCCTGTTCTTCCCCAAACTTAGACTTTGGTGTCCCTATGCTATCAAGGGAATAACGTAAATTCTAAATATAATCAAGTGATTAAATCTAAAACAACCAAACAATCATGACCGCAACCTAGTCCAAAAGCAAACGATGAGACTGTGGAAAAAATTTTGTTTTCGAAACATGCAAGTCAATTCCTAGGAACTATAAATCAACCCACTATTCATCATTACGACACTCAATAAGACATCTACCTACCAATCAGAATTAGCTCGTTCTAAGGGATCATGAAAAATGCATGCCATGAAATGCAACTAATATGAACTCACATATTATACGAAAAATAAAAAACAGAATATCCTATATGAAACCAACATAAATAACACGAACATACATGCATGAACTACACTGATATGTAAAATATGACATCTATTTGAACACAATAAACATATAATCACAAATAACTACATATACACTACTTATCCCCCAAACCACCCCCAAACTTAGAATATTCAATGTCCGCATTGAATGGAAGTAAATATGAGAGAAAGCAGAAAACATACCTACTCATCAGCATCGTCACCCTCCTCGGGTGAATCAGGTGGTGGATACTGAGCATGAGCACCAAAAACCGGCCACTGAACTGAAAAACCCGTAGACTGATGATAAACGTGCATTTAATCCTAATTTTATCCCTATATTTAAGTTATTTTGCATTGATTTGGATTTTTATTTAATAAATATTAATGTTTTATTATAGGTATCAAGGAGTTATAATAAAGGAAGGCTTGGAGCTTAAATAGCAAGAGTTGGAGATAAATTTGATTAAAATTCGGATTTTCCGGGTAGCTTGCGCAGTCTACACTGTTTGGGCCATATCTGGAGTTCTACAAGTCTGATTCTGACGATTCAACAGCCCACGGAAAGCTTAGGAGAAGAGATTTGTGCTAGATAAGTTTTCTTAGTTTTTTTTAGGACATTAGATATTTCTTTTTTAGATTTTATTTTAGGATAGTTAATAAAATTAGGACATTAATAGGTTTTTAGGACATTAATAAGTTTTTGGCGCCGATGCCGGGGACTGTTTAGTGTTAATTGCGAAGTTAATTTTCTTGCGATTTGGTTTTTGTTACTTCTGTGACTTGATTGTTTGAGGCCATTGTAATGAAACTGGAAGCTTTATATTGGAGATAGAAAACAGCTGACTGTGAAGGAGCAAAAAGATTGTAGATGAATGTGAGGAAAAACGGTGGATAAAGGCTAGTATATATAACTGAATAAGGGAAGGGTGAAAAAATAGAAAAAACTATATAGGTTTTCACTAAAACGCGTGAGGAAACAAATATACAAATATATCCAGCGTGAGGAAACAAATATATCCACCTAAAAAGGAAAGAAATATTTGTTTTTAACAAAATGCCTTTATTAAAAATCTCACAAGAGATAAATGTAAAAACATAGTTTTACCTAGTATTTATATAAAGATGGTGACTTGAAATTTAAATAAAGAAATATATCTTTAGATGATAATTGTTTTTTTTGTTCAGAGATTGAGCTAATGGTTAACAATTACTTATCCAACTAGGTTAAATGATAGATGTTTTGTGAATGGTCTCAATTTTATGAAAATTTTACATATAATATTTTAGTTTTCTATGTTTATCATTTAGTATCCAAAAATATGATTCTTTTTAATCTTCTCTTAGAATGATTTATTTTTGATGTGAAATTGAGACCAATTTTTTTTACTTTATACATTGTTTTAAAAATTTAATCCTAACATTGATGTTATACCCCAATCAAGTAGTTTCATTTTAAATTTTTCTTTCTAAATTTTATGAGAATATAACTTTTTCAAAATTTTGGGAAATTCAAGGAGTAAAATACCTTTAGGTTCTAGTTAAACTTACACGCACTTGGGCTAACAGTAATTACATACACATCTTTTAACTCAACATTTCACCATGCACTTGGGCTACAAGAGATGTTTATAAGAACCCAGTAGCCAAAAATCCTGTACAATCCAATCCGCGCGTGCAACCAATAAAAAACGGTAAAGAAATTAGAGGAACTAGCAGCAATTACATACACATCTTTTAACTCTCCATTTACCATGCACTTGGGCTACAGGAGATGTTTATAAGAACCCAATAGCCGGTTTCAAAAAAAAAAAACCCAATATCCTAAAATCCGGTACAATCCAATCCGAAAAGAAGCCCGAAAGCCCCATATCCGTCCTGGACTACGACCATTATACGGGCCTTAAATACCTTAATCAAATTTGGCACCGCCTTAAGCCAGCATAAAAGCCTGAATTGTAAAATGACCAGATTTTTAAAAGTCCAGTTCGGCCCGAATAAAAGCCCGCACACAATTCCGATTTTTAATATATAAAATCCATATATATATATATATATATATATATATATAATTATAATATTTTTCAAAGATTTCAAAAATATTAATATTTTAATTAAAAAAACAAATTTTGGCCCCATCTCGAACAATGTGCGTGCTTAAAAGAGCAAGCCCAAGCTAACACGATTCTAAAAAAACTGGGATTTTTGAAACCTCGATAAAGGCCAGCCTACGGGAATTTTTGTGCACCTCGGAATCTCTGTACACCTTTGATAGACATCCCATGATAGTTAGTTAGTCACCTTCACAACCACCACACCAACTCGATACCACTACAACGCCACCAAAATCAAAGGCTAATTGTTGTAGTTTAGACTATGGCTACCGCAACGAAATTTCCAAAATCAATTTGAATTCATCAAAAAATTATTTTAAAAGAAACATGAGATTATATTTTCATGATTAAATGATTTATTGTATTAATATGTTTTATAAATAAGCAAATTAATTATTTAAAGCAGGTTGTACGAGTAGGATTTGGTTAAAATGATTGACCGTGTGGTTTTTTTTGGGTCGTCACTTTCTAGTCCCACGGGTTTTTGACCCGACCCATTTAATAAATCCCTAACCCATGTAGGGTATATATGGTGGAGTTCATGGGTGATGTGTGTCCAATTTTGACCGCTTTATGTTGGATTCTCTAGAGTAATTGTGTTAAGACCCTGGATTAATATATATATCGTTTTTGATTGATGTAACAACATTCTTTAAATAATATTACCAAACCCTTTATCCACCTCTTTGTACTCACAAATATATTTTAAGATTCTACAGAATTTTTCATTCATTATTTATGGATCAAATAAAATTCTATAATAATTTGGAGTGGTAAAAATAAAACACTAATTTTCTGATATATAAAATAAATGAAAATTCAAAATTCAAAAAGAAATGTGAAATTTTTTTTAGAATCATTTTTTGTAAATATAAATGCATGTTGAAGATTGGAATTAATATTACTCAGACAATAACAAACATACTACATATGCATATCTACAAGTGAAGATTAATGGGATGCCTTCCAAGAATAAAAGTTTGTAAACAAGGACAACTCATTGAACTTTTTCTTTCACATTGTAAAGTACAACTAAAATACATAGTCAAAGTCAAAGAGTGTTTTCACTGTACTACTAATCCCCCCCCCCCAGCCACTCCCTTCCACTTCATCCACTCTAAGCTCCCATGGGATTGCCTGCATATATATTTACATTTGTTAGGTCACAAGGCACGCTGAATAATGTGCCCATGTGTGAATAACATGAGATCTTTAAGATAATTGATAAGCAGTTACACAAACACATGTAGGTAAGAAATGGAATGTACCATCTGGCCGGCTTTTAGTCCAAAGCAGCTGCAGTTTTATTTGTTGGTTCACCTGGACTATAATGTTTTTATTCAGATTGAATTTTTTTATGAGCTCTTCTTCTTTACAGTCCATGTAAGAGCGACTTCTGCCTGTGCTCTGTCCAGCCTCCCGCACATGTAAGGGAGGAGTTCAATATCCAAATAAATAGATCTATATAGGTTTAACTAATTATTAACACACAATAAGATGATACTTTTCTTGTAACTAGAACATGCAAACCCTATTTATATAATTCATTATATGTATTACACCATGTGTCAAATTTAATTTCAACTAGGCAAGATACATTATAACTGGAAAAAGAAATGATTGAGCACAATATTCAGATTACCTCAAGGTTTTTTTGAGTTCTTTTCTCTTGTGATTTACGAGGCATGAATCCAAACTTAACATAAAATGTTAACTCCTTGAGTGATCGTAGTTTCATATTTGCGTGATAAAAGAGCTGCAATATGGAAGATGAAATTCATATTTAAGAGGAAATTACTAGTGCATTGTTAAACATTGAAGCCTAAAATAAGCTATGTAAGATGAAACTATCGGAAAAGAAAAGAATATTATGTAATCAACCTTGTCAACTCTATTGTCTGTACTACGCATACGCCTTTCACATTGCCAACCTTTTAACCGAAAGGCAATGGTGAACCATCGTCCGTGGGGAGCACCACAAGTCTCATTTTTGTATTCCAAGAATACCTGCTAGCACAAATGTGTATTCAAGTATTTGAAAATATTTAACTAAAAGTACTGATATGAGTATAACAACTAATTGAATAAATCATTTCTTCATAGTGGTGGTAACTTTTTATAGTATGAAAAAGTGAGGGGATTCATTTACCTGTTCTTTAGAAGAAAGATACTTCATACAGTCCTCGGGCAGGTTCAATGCAAATTTATCCATTGAAATCTGCTCGGTTTTTCTTGCTGTTGGGAGGGACCTCCTTCTATCACTTGATATTGGTAAATCCTGTGAGTATATTTCAACATTTCAAATGAAATTAATTGAAAATTAAAACATTAGATACAAATTGAAAGATGTAACTAAAAACGTATGATTCAGATGTACCAGATCAGCCGGGAAGGCAAAGGATATAGGCTCCGGCGCCAGTACAACTTTGGAAAGGGTTTGCTGCGAGTGATAGGGTTTGAGAAGAAAATGTTAAGACAAGATATTAACAGAAAAAATTCATAAGTGGATACACCCATATTAAATTAACATAATCATCACCTCATACGGAACAATAGCTAAGTTATCAGCATGCACTTGATTGTTTGAGGCCATTGTAATGAAACTGGAAGCTTTATATTGGAGATAGAAAACAGCTGACTGTGAAGGAGCAAAAAGATTGTAGATGAATGTGAGGAAAAACGGTGGATAAAGGCTAGTATATATAACTGAATAAGGGAAGGGTGAAAAAATTGAAAAAACTATATAGGTTTTCACTAAAACGCGTGAGGAAACAAATATACAAATATATCCAGCGTGAGGAAACAAATATATCCACCTAAAAAGGAAAGAAATATTTGTTTTTAACAAAATGCCTTTATTAAAAATCTCACAAGAGATAAATGTAAAAACATAGTTTTACCTAGTATTTATATGATGATGGTGACTTGAAATTTAAATAAAGAAATATATCTTTAGATGATAATTTTTTTTTTTTGTTGAGAGATTGAGCTAATGGTTAAAAATTACTTATCCAACTAGGTTAAATGATAGATGTTTTGTGAATGGTCTCAATTTTATGAAAATTTTACATATAATATTTTCGTTTTCTATGTTTATCGTTAAGTATCCAAAAATATGATTCTTTTTAATCTTCTCTTAGAATGATTTATTTTTTAGGTGAAATTGAGACCAATTTTTTTTACTTTATACATTGTTTTAAAAATTTAATCCTAACATTGATGTTATACCCCAATCAAGTAGTTTCATTTTAAATTTTTTCTTTCTAAATTTTATGAGAATATAACTTTTTCAAAATTTTGGGAAATTCAAGGAGTAAAATACCTTTAGGTTCTAGTTAAACTTACACGCATGCAACCAATAAAAACGGTAAAGAAATTAGAGGAACTAACAGTAATTACATACACATCTTTTAACTCTCCATTTCACCATGCACTTGGGCTACAAGAGATGTTTATAAGAACCCAATAGCCGAAAATCCTGTACAATCCAATCCGCGCGTGCAACCAATAAAAAACGGTAAAGAAATTAGAGGAACCAGCAGCAATTACATACACATCTTTTAACTCTCCATTTACCATGCACTTGGGCTACAGGAGATGTTTATAAGAACACAATAGCCGGTTTCAAAAAAAAAAAAGAACCCAATAACCTAAAATCCGGTACAATCCAATCCGAAAAAAAGCCCGAAAGCCCCATATCCGTCCTGGACTACAACCATTATACGGGCCTTAAATACCTTAATCAAATTTGGCACCGCCTTAAGCCAGCATAAAAGCCTGAATTGTAAAATGACCAGATTTTTAAAAGTCCAGTTCGGCCCGAATAAAAGCCGGCACACAATTCCGATTTTTAATATATAAAATCCATATATATATATAATTATAATATTTTTCAAAGATTTCAAAAATATTAATATTTTAATTAAAAAAACAAAATTTGGCCCCATCTCGACCAATGTGCGCGCTTAAAAGAGCAAGCCCAAGCTAACACGATTCTAAAAAAACTGGGATTTTTGAAACCACGATAAAGGCCAGCCTACGGGAATTTTTGTGCACCTCGGAATCTCTGTACACCTTTGATAGACATCCCATGATAGTTAGTTAGTCACCTTCACAACCACCACACCAACTCGATACCACTACAACGCCACCAAAATCAAAGGCTAATTGTTGTAGTTTAGACTATTGCTACCGCAACGAAATTTCCAAAATCAATTTGAATTCATCAAAAAATTATTTTAAAAGAAACATGAGATTATATTTTCATGATTAAATGATTTATTGTATTAATATGTTTTATAAATAAGCAAATTAATTATTTAAAGCAGGTTGTACGAGTAGGATTTGGTTAAAATGATTGACCGTGTGGCTTTTTTTGGGTCGTCACTTTCTAGTCCCACGGGTTTTTGACCCGACCCATTTAATAAAGCCCTAACCCATGTAGGGTATATATGGTGGAGTTCATGGGTGATGTGTGTCCAATTTTGACCGCTTTATGTTGGATTCTCTGGAGTAATTGTGTTAAGACCCTGGATTAATATATATATCGTTTTTGATTGATGTAACAACATTCTTTAAATAATATTACCAAACCCTTTATCCACCTCTTTGTACTCACAAATATATTTTAAGATTCTACAGAATTTTTCATTCATTATTTATGGATCAAATAAAATTCTATAATAATTTGGAGTGGTAAAAATAAAACACTAATTTTCTGATATATAAAATAAATGAAAATTCAAAATTCAAAAAGAAATGTGAAATTTTTTTTAGAATCACTTTTTATAAATATAAATGCATGTTGAACATTGGAATTAATATTACTCAGACAATAACAAACATACTACATATGCATATCTACAAGTGAAGATTAATGGGATGCCTTCCAAGAATAAAAGTTTGTAAACAAGGACAACTCATTGAACTTTTTCTTTCACATTGTAAAGTACAACTAAAATACATAGTCAAAGTCAAAGAGTGTTTTCACTGTACTACTAATCCCACCCCCCCCAGCTTCACTCCCTTCCACTTCATCCACTCTAAGCTCCCATGGGATTGCCTGCATATATATTTACATTTGTTAGGTCACAAGGCACGCCGAATAATGTGCCCATGTGTGAATAACATGAGATCTTTAAGATAATTGATAAGCAGTTACACAAACACATGTAGGTAAGAAATGGGATGTACCATCTGGCCGGCTTTTAGTCCAAAGCAGCTGCAGTTTTATTTGTTGGTTCACCTGGACTATAATGTTTTTATTCAGATTGATTTTTTTTATGAGCTCTTCTTCTTTACAGTCCATGTAAGAGCGACTTCTGCCTGTGCTCTGTCCAGCCTCCTGCACATGTAAGGGAGGAGTTCAATATCCAAATAAATAAATTTATATAGGTTTAACTAATTATTAACACACAATAAGATGATACTTTTCTTGTAACTAGAACATGCAAACCCTATTTATATAATTCATTATATGTATTACACCATGTGTCAAATTTAATTCCAACGAGGCAAGATACATTATAACTGGAAAAAGAAATGATTGAGCACAATATTCAGATTACCTCAAGGTTTTTTTGAGTTCTTTTCTCTTGTGATTTACGAGGCATGAATCCAAACTTAACATAAAATGTTAACTCCTTGAGTGATCGTAGTTTCATATTTGCGTGATAAAAGAGCTGCAATATGGAAGATGAAATTCATATTTAAGAGGAAATTACTAGTGCATTGTTAAACATTGAAGCCTAAAATAAGCTATGTAAGATGAAACTATCGGAAAAGAAAAGAATATTATGTAATCAACCTTGTCAACTCTATTGTCTGTACTACGCATACGCCTTTCACATTGCCAACCTTTTAACCGAAAGGCAATGGTGAACCATCGTCCGTGGGGAGCACCACAAGTCTCATTTTTGTATTCCAAGAATACCTGCTAGCACAAATGTGTAATCAAGTATTTGAAAATATTTAACTAAAAGTACTGATATGAGTATAACAACTAATTGAATAAATCATTTCTTCATAGCGGTGGTAACTTTTTATAGTATGAAAAAGTAAGGGGATTCATTTACCTGTTCTTTAGAAGAAAGATACTTCATACAGTCCTCGGGCAGGTTCAATGCAAATTTATCCATTGAAATCTGCTCGGTTTTTCTTGCTGTTGGGAGGGACCTCCTTCTATCACTTGATATTGGTAAATCCTGTGAGTATATTTCAACATTTCAAATGAAATTAATTGAAAATTAAAACATTAGATACAAATTGAAAGATGTAACTAAAAACGTATGATTCAGATGTACCAGATCAGCCGGGAAGGCAAAGGATATAGGCTCCGGCGCCAGTACAACTTTGGAAAGGGTTTGCTGCGAGTGATAGGGTTTGAGAAGAAAATGTTAAGACAAGATATTAACAGAAAAAATTCATAAGTGGATACACCCATATTAAATTAACATAATCATCACCTCATAGGGAACAATAGCTAAGTTATCAGCATGCACTTGATTGTTTGAGGCCATTGTAATGAAACTGGAAGCTTTATATTGGAGATAGAAAATAGCTGACTGTGAAGGAGCAATAAGATTGTAGATGAATGTGAGGAAAAACGGTGGATAAAGGCTAGTATATATAACTGAATAAGGGAAGGGTGAAAAAATTGAAAAAACTATATAGGTTTTCACTAAAACGCGTGAGGAAACAAATATACAAATATATCCAGCGTGAGGAAACAAATATATCCACCTAAAAAGGAAAGAAATATTTGTTTTTAACAAAATGCCTTTATTAAAAATCTCACAAGAGATAAATGTAAAAACATAGTTTTACCTAGTATTTATATGATGATGGTGACTTGAAATTTAAATAAAGAAATATATCTTTAGATGATAATTTTTTTTTTGTTGAGAGATTGAGCTAATGGTTAAAAATTACTTATCCAACTAGGTTAAATGATAGATGTTTTGTGAATGGTCTCAATTTTATGAAAATTTTACATATAATATTTTTGTTTTCTATGTTTATCGTTAAGTATCCAAAAATATGATTCTTTTTAATCTTCTCTTAGAATGATTTACTTTTGAGGTGAAATTGAGACCAATTTTTTTTACTTTATACATTGTTTTGAAAATTTAATCCTAACATTGATGTTATACCCCAATCAAGTAGTTTCATTTTAAATTTTTCTTTCTAAATTTTATGAGAATATAACTTTTTCAAAATTTTGGGAAATTCAAGGAGTAAAATACCTTCAGGTTGTAGGTAAACTTAGCTGTATTTACGACAATCACTGAAAAGGAAATACATATTCCCTCGGTCCCTCTCGTTTATTTACAATTTTTTAAAATTTTAATAAATGATTTATAGAACTATACTCTATATACACTGTGCAACGAATAAAAACGGTAAAGAAATTAGAGGAACCAACAGTAATTACATACACATCTTTTAACTCTCTATTTCACCATGCACTTGGGCTACAAGAGATGTTTATAAGAACCCAATAGCCGAAAATTTTAGAATGACAATTTTAGAAAATAACTTTTCTGCATTTTTATAACTAAATTTTGGATTTAAAATAAATAATCAAAATAAAAACAATTATGAAAAGTAAATAAATAATTTACCTTTTTAAATAAAAGGTAATTTAGTAATTAGAAGTAAATAAGTTAAATGGTGAAAAGGTTAAAAACGTTTCATTTTTTACCTTTTTACCAAAACATGATTAAAACAATACTATTCATTACCATCTTCAAGCTTTCATTCCAAGAACACGAAGAACACTATACACTATAATCAATCTCCAATTTCTACATGTTATGGAACTCAAAATCCAACATATGATATATGAAATTGACCAGAAAAACAAGATCTACAACATGGCATCTTCAGATTTCACAACAAACACTGTTTGCAATTTTTTTTTTATTTTAAATCCTAATAATTTCGAAAATAAATCGAATTTAGAAAAAAAAATCGAAATCACCTGCACCACATCCGAATTCAATAACGTCTTCGAATTGGACTTTGATCTTCAAGAACAATATTTACCGGAATCTATACTATTACAACGTTTTCGTTTTTGTTAAAATCACGTACAACCCGACCTTTTCATTTTTCTATTATTTTTTCCCAACTCTAAATTGAATGTTTATTAACTTCCGTACGGTTGGATCATCGAAGAAATCATTCAAAAAAGTTATTCAGTGAATCTGGATCGTGCCTCGTTATAGGAAACAGAACCATTACTAATTTTTTGTTAAAATCTCATACAACCCGACCTTTTTATTTTTTGATTATTTTTTCCAAACACTAAAATGAGTGTTTATTAACATTCGTACGGTTCGATCATCGAAGAAATCATTCAAAAAAATTATTCAGTTAATCTGGATTGTGCCTCGTTACGAGAAGCAGCACCTTTACTAATTTTTTGTTAAAATCTCGTACAACCCGACATTTTTATTTTTTGATTATTTTTTCCCAACACTAGATTGAGTGTTTATTAACTTTCGTACGGTTCAATCGTCGAAGAAATCATATGAAAAAATTATTCAGTAAATCTGGATCGTGCCTCGTTATAGGAAGGAGCACTTTTGCTACGTTTTTGTTAAAATCTCGTACAACCCGAACTTTTTCTTTTTTGATTATTTTTTCCAAACACTAACATGAGTGTTTATTAACATCCGTACGGTTCGATCATCGAAGAAATCATTCAAAAAAATTATTCAATTAATCTGGATCGTGCCTCGTTACGAGATGCATCACCTTTACTAATTTTTTGTTAAAATCTTGTACAACCCGACCTTTTTATTTTTTGATTATTTTTTCCCAACACTAGATTAGATTGAGTGTTTATTAACTTTCGTACGGTTTGACCGTCGAAGAAATCATATGACAAAATTATTCAGTGAATCTGGATCGTGCCTTGTTATAGGAAGGAGCACTTTTGCTACGTTTTTGTTAAAATCTCGTACAACCCGAACTTTTTATTTTTTGATTATTTTTTCCAAACACTAACATGAGTGTTTATTAACATTCGTACGGTTCGATCATCGAAGAAATCATTCAAAAAAATTATTCAATTAATCTGGATCTCGTTACGAGAAGCAACACCTTTACTAATTTTTTTGTTAAAATCTCGTACAACCCGACCTTTTTATTTTTTGATTATTTTTTCCCAACACTAGATTGAGTGTTTATTAACTTTCGTACGGTTCGATCGTCGAAGAAATCATATGAAAAAATTATTCAGTGAATCTGGATCGTGCCTCGTAATAGGAAGTAGTACTTTTGCTACGTTTTTGTTAAAATCTCGTACAACCCGATCTTTTTATTTTTTGATTATTTTTTCCAAACACTAAAATGAGTGTTTATTAACATCCTTACGGTTCGATCATCGAAGAAATCATTCAAAAAAATTATTCAGTTAATCTGGATCATGCCTCGTTACGAGAAGCAGCACCTTCGTACAACCCGACCTTTTTTATTTTTTGATTATTTTTTCCCAACACTAGATTGAGTGTTTATTAACTTTTGTACGGTTCGATCGTCGAAGAAATCATATGAAAAAATTATTCAGTGAATCTAGATCGTGTCTCGTTATAGGAAGCATCACTTTTACTACATTTTTGAAAAAATCTCGTACAACCCGGCCTTTTTATTTTTTGATTATCTTCTTCAAACACTAAAATAAGTGTTTATTAACTTTCGTACGGTTCGATCGTCGAAGAAATCTTTCAAAAAAAATTATTCAGTGAATCTGGATCGTGCCTCGTTATAGAAAGTAGCACTTTTACTACGTTTTGGTTAAAATCTACTACAATCTGACCTTTTTATTTTTGATTATTTTTCCCCAACCCTAAAATGAGTGTTTATTAAAATACCAAAAATTTAATTTTTCAAAAAAAAAGTTTTCAAAAATAAAATAATTACAAAACTTGCATTAAAAAAAGAAAGAAAAAAACAGCACTTGATGAAATTTGATGAGCGGCAATTTGTACCGCCTAAATTTTTGACAATTATTGTCTAAGTCAAAGAAAAGGATCGAAATGGATTACAATTAGGGATACACACCCTCAGCCCCTCAGCCTCACAGTCTCGCCGCTCACTCTCGTAGACACTCTCACGCTCAATTAGGGGAAGCTCTATTAGAACTTCAAGTCCTCAATTAGGTTCGATTAGTTTTGATTTGTACTTGTATTTGTTTATGTCTCTCTCTTTGTTCTTCGATTTGTACTTAGATTTGTATATGTCTCTCTCTATGTTCTCCGATTTGTAATTGTATTTGTATATTTCCCTCTCTCCGTCTCTCGATTTGTTCTGTCCTCCTCTCTCCATCTCCTACTATGTCTCTCTCAGTCTCTCTGTATGTTTAATTTGTACTTGTATTTCCTTTCAACGGTTCGAAAGGATATTGTAGTAGAGTTATCAAAAGTAATTGAAAGTGTTGGTCTTGATATGTGTGTCGCTTCTCTAGTAAGTTCTCATTCCTTCGTGATTAAAATTCTTAATAAAGGCTGATGTATTGATCTGTGGGTTGATTAAATAGGATGGTTATAGTCCAGATACATCGATGATGAAGATTGGTGGAGAGTCCTTTAACACAAGGACCTGGTCTCAATTGATACAGGTTCATCTTTTGCTCCTTGTTAATGGTTTCTTGATCTGTTAATCTATATATTATCTCGGACCTCATTTCTACTTGCCTTGACTAGCTCAATTTTCTGAAGCATTTTCTTGTGGGTGGGTTTGTCAAGCAAATGCAGGTCACTTCTATTCCTTTCCTTTGTTATGTATCAGTTGATGAGTCAGATGTTAGTGATTCTGAAGGTGAATATGTTTCCTGGGTCTCCTGGTTTTGCAATCCGAAAGGACATGAATTCTTCTGCGAAGTGGATGATGATTAAATTCAAGATGATTTTAACCTTTGTGGGCTAAGCAGTCAAGTTCCATACTACGACTACGCCCTCGACTTAATTTTAGATGTTGAGTCATCCCATGGTAATGTCTATTTGCCATTTCCTTGAGTAAATACTTTTATGGTTATCAGTTTAGTAGCTCGATTACTTGACAGCTTAATCATAATCAGAAAAGGTTTTTCCTTATTTACATTGAATTGTGTTCAAATTGAGTTGATACTCTATGTACCAAGTCTGTATCCTGACTCCTAAGTGCCATGTTTCACAGCTTTGAACCTTTTCCATATATAGCCTACCAAGTCTCATTTCCACTTTCATGTTTGTAGTTTTTTCCTCTGGTTAGTCTTGTTAAAGTGATTCCTACTTTCAAATTTTTTAAAAGGTTACATTGGGAAATCCTTTTTCAAATTACTTAAAAGGTTACACTGGGAAGTCCTTTTTCAAATTACTAAATAGTGGTTGCTAGTTCTGACTTCTGAATAATGTAGTCCGATAGCTTATGGTTCTGCTTGGAAATCATGTTGCAGCACATAACATATCATATAGCCGTTGTCTTAAAAATAGCTAGACAATTTAGGTTAAAAATTTGTTCCATTTGTCCCAGTCTTGATCTTATTCAGCTTTATAAGTATGTTGCTTGGGTTTGTGGCATTTCTAATTTCTTTTAATATAATTTTTCTGAAGAATTTGGTTTTATTAACATTATAAAAATTCCTTTTGTCATACAAAATCTTTTTGGCAACTGGTCTTTCACAAGGATCTTGAATGTGTTCATTCTCATACTGTAAATGTATATGTTTTATGAACAGTTCATTCTTATGTTTTATATAGGCGATAAGCTTAGTGAAGAACAGAATTCATTCGTTGAATTGGCAGCAAAGATATTCTATGGTCTTATTCATGCCCGATATATATTGACTAGCAAAGGGATGTCAGCAATGGTAAGTTACTCTATTGCGTTAATTATTTTCTCGCTTATCTGTACAAAATACCATAACGATGTATCATTAAATCTTGATCTGATTATTATTGTTATTAAAAGGTAGTGGTCGTTATCGTTTCAAATTTTTATAACATAAAGTTTGCCTCCTATAAGTTCTTGTCTCTGCCCCCATGAAAGGTCTAGATATCCCATGGAGTCATAAGTTCTTGTATGTCCTAAACCATGTGACTGGATTGATCAGATCATTATTATACTAAGAAGTATGTTGTAGGTTGTGACTTGTGTTTGAGATGTGAAAGCATCCGACATCAATTCCAAGTATTTTTGATGTAGTTGGGGTAAAACATAAAGCATAAAGCTTGAAAATAGTCAAGTTTGGCATGAAGCCAAAGAAAAGAATTCATTTCTTTATCTTCTTATGGAAGTACCCCAAATTGTTCACTTAAAAATGTGTTCGGCAGTTAAGATTTCATATCAAGTAATTCTTATTTTTTTTGTCCTTTTACATGTATTTAGTAAACATTTTTTACTCCACGTTAATCACCTGAGCCTCTCAGGATAACAACATTAAAGTTTAGTGCTGTATTTGCAGGTCATAGGTTGGTCAATGTGGTTCTCTGAGTATCTTTTTCTTGAAAGGAGCTGGGCCAAGGATGAAAATATGCTGAAGGTATGTGTGTAAATATAGAGTTGAAATATTTATACCATGTTTGAGTTACAATTTTATGCCTGCTGTTTTCTTTTAATATATTTAACATTTCATTGTAGATTTTATATATGTTCTTCACAACCCATGGGAATTTGTTCGTGCAGTTGGGTTTTCAACGCCTAAGGGATTTTCCACATGCTTTTTGGCTGGCACTATTTGTCGAGGGTACACGCTTTACACAGGCAAAACTTTTAGCTGCTCAGGAGTATTCATTTATGTTGGCTGCTTGTAGGGATGTGAAGCTCGAGCACAAGGTTCTTAAGGAGAAGGTAAAAGAAATCAACTAGAAGGATGCTCAATTCTATGGAAATATGTTGCCAAACTGAACAAGCTTGAGCCTTTTGACACAGAAGTGAGTATTTGATGGTCATACTCACATTAGTTAGCATAGAAGAAAATAAAAAGTTTCGAAAACCTAGAAATGAGGCTGGAGGCAACCCACCAAGTGGTCTAAAGATACTTCGAACAAGTTCCATGATTATTCGATTCTTCCTCTCGGCCAACCCATTTTGTTGTGGGGTTGAACGAACCGTTAGTTGATGACGAATGTCATGTTCTTTAAAAAACTTTCAAATTCTTGGGACATATATTCACCACCACGATCGGATCGTAGTGTCTTTAAAGAACGACCACTTTCTTTCTCCACAAATGCTTTAAAATTTTTAAATTTTTCAAATACTTGAGATTTTTCTTTGAGAAAATAAATCCACATCTTGATAAATAAATTAGAGATCCTTCTTGTCATTCTTTCGATTCTCCTTCAAAGTGTTTAATTGTTGTGTTGAGAGGTTTGTTTGATTTTCCGGTTCTTCATATCCATTCTCCACAATATCCCAAAGATCTTGAGAGCCATATAACACCTTCATTTGGATGCTCCATTGGTTGTAATTCTTTCCCATCAATCGAGGAAGTTGAGGTTGCAGCATGTTGTTGGAAGCCATCTCTTAACCATGCTCTTAATACCACTTTGTAGGAATAAAAATGTATAATAAAATGTTGGAGATTAAAGAGAAGAAACTTGTTCTCAATAATCCACACAACTTACTCGCACAAAATAGATATAAAAACTTACACTTGTATTTCACTAAAATGATTTGATAATTTTTGATATGATTACAAAGCTTGAAAGATTGTCCTATTTATAGGACTACATGGAACCTCCTAGAACATATCTAGTAAATGCACTTCATTTAATATATAACTCCTCAAGTACATGAACCATCTAAAAATGCTAAAGGTCTTGAACTCAAAAGTCTATTCCAAGTACATTCATGAACATTCTAGATGATGATGATAATAATAATAATAATAATAATAATAATAATAATAATAATAATAATAATAATAATAATAATAATAATATTAATAATAATATTAATAATAATAATAATAATAATAATAATAATAATAATAATAAACCAAAGTTTAGATTATAATATTTTAACAATATAATTCATTATATGTATTACACCATGTGTCAAATTTAAATTTCAACGAGGTAAGATACATTATAACTTGAAAAAGAAATGATTGAGCACAATATTCAGATTACCTCAAGGTTTTTTTGAGTTCTTTTCTCTTGTGACTTACCAGGCATGAATCCAAACTTAACATAAAATGTTAACTCCTTGAGTGATCGTAATTTCATATTGGCGTGATAAAAGTGCTGCAATATGGAAGATGAAATTCATATTTAAGAGGAAATTACTAGCTAGTGCATTGTTAAACATTGAAGCCTAAAATAGGCTATGTAAGATGAAACTATCAGAAAATAATCAGCCTTGTCAACTCTATTGTCCGTACTACACATACGCCTTTCACACTGCCAACCTTTTAACCGGAAGGCAATGGTGAACCATCGTCCGTGGGGAGCACCACGAGTCTCATTTTTGTATTCCAAGAATACCTGCTAGCACAAATGTGTATTCAAGTATTTGAAAGTATTTAACGAAAAGTACTGATATGAGTATAACAACTAATTGAATAAATCATTACTTCATAGTGGTGGTAACTTTTTATAGTATGAAAAAGTGAGGGGATTCATTTACCTGTTCTTTAGAAGAAAGATACTTCGTACAGTCCTCGGGCAGGTTCAATGCAAATTGATCCATTGAAATCTGCTCGGTTTTTCTTGTTGTTGGGAGGGACCTCCTTCTATCACTTGATATTGGTAAATCCTGTGAGTATATTTCAACATTTCAAATGAAATTAATTATAAATTAAACCAATAGATACAAATTGAAAGATGTAACTAAAAACGTATGATTCAGCTGTACCAGATCAGCCGGGAAGGCAAAACTTTGGAAAGGGTTTGCTGCCATTGATAGGGTTTGAGAAGAAAATGTTCAGACAAGATATTAACAGAAAAAATTCATAAGTGGATACACGCATATTAAAGTAACATAATCATCACCTCATAGGGAACAATAGCCAAGTTATCAGCATGCACTTGATTGTTTGAGGCCATTGTAATGAAAATGGAAGCTTTATATTGGAGATAGAAAACAGCTGACTGTGAACGAGCAAAAAGATTGTAGATGAATGTGAGGAAAACTGTGGATAAAGGCTAGTATATATAGATGAATAAGGGAAGGGTGAAAAAATAGAAAAAACTAGGTTTTCACTAAAACCGGTGAGGAAACAAATCTATCCACCTAAAAAGGAAAGAAATATTCGTTTTAACAAAATGCCTTTATTAAAAATCTCACAAGCGATAAATGTAAAAACATAGTTTTACCTAGTATTTATAAGATGATGGAGATTTGAAATTTAAATAAAGAAATATATCTTTAGATGGTAATTGTTTTTTTTTTAATTTTTTTTTGTTGAGAGATTGAGCTAATGGTTAAAAATTACTTATCCAGCAAGGTTAAATGATAGATGTTTTGTGAATGGTCTCAATTTTATGAAAATTATACATATATTTCTATGTTTATCATTAAGTATCCAAAAATATTATTCTTTTTAATCTTCTCTCGAAATTATTTATTCTTGAGTTGAAATTGAGACCAATTTTTTTTTACTTTACACATTGTTTTAACAATTTAATGGTTAAAACATTTTTTGTGCCGCTGTGTGTGGTGGTGAAGGACGGCGTTGTCGCCTGGAGAGAGAGAGAGAGAGAGAGAGAGAGAGAGAGAGAGAGAGAGAGAGAGAGAGAGAGAGAGAGAGATTTGGTGCGAGGGGGAACATCAGGGATGTGGTGGTTGGCTGAACAAGAAGGGAGTCGGCTGATTGAAAGAGATGTTAGGGTTAGTGAATTTGGTCATGTTTTTAGAAAAGGGGGAAAACAGAGCCTAGAGAAAAGAGGGAAGTGAAATTTTAGTAAAGAGGGAAGGGAAATGAAGGAGGGAAATCAAATAATATTAACAAGCGGCAATATGAATTAGATGAAGGGAGGGAAGATTTTGGATCACGAAATTTTA
This sequence comes from Saposhnikovia divaricata, assembly GCA_036435485.1. Lineage (NCBI taxonomy): Eukaryota > Viridiplantae > Streptophyta > Magnoliopsida > Apiales > Apiaceae > Saposhnikovia > Saposhnikovia divaricata. The sequence goes on from CM071599.1 coordinate 25,906,295, forward strand.
AGAAATTTAAGAAATTTGATTCGCTATAAAAAAATTCTCAAATTTTCGAAATACCAATAGCTAGTCTTACTCATTCTATTGTTGGAAAAAATAATCAAAAAATAAAAAAGCTTGGTCGTGCTGCATTTTAACGAAAACGTTGTAAAAGTACAAATTCGGAAACAGGTCAATTTTTTAAAAAATATTTCTCGACGACCCAACCATACGTAGGTCAAGCTCCATCCTTTTTAATGTTATTGCCAAAATTTCAGAAAAAAATAAATTTATTTGATTTGGCAATTTAACGGTCAACTAGTAGTTTGACTAGTATCCCTAAACAGCGTTTCGTCCATGATCCGTGTTTCGATTTTTAAAAAATTTAATGGTTTTTCTCTAACTTTTTGTACACATCACTAAACTCAGTATATAACATCATTCGTACGGTTGGATCGTCAAAAAAAAAATTAAAAAAAATAGATCATGTTCAATCGGTACGACACTAGTTAGAGGGAGTAGTACTTTTGGCGGATTTATATTATAAACACATACAAGAATGATTTCTTTTTCTAACTTTTTGTACACATCACTACAATTAGTATATAACATCATCCGTACGGTTGGATCGTCCAAAAAAAATTGTTAAAAAATATTATTCAAAAATTATACTAGTTTGACGAAAGAGTACTTTGATAGTTGACCATTAAAATATCATACAAGAATGATTCATTTTCTTATAATTTCTTTTACACATCACTAAAATCAGTATATAACATCATTCATATGGTTGGATCGTCGAAAAAAAATTTAAAAAAATAGATCATGTTCAATCGGTACGATACTAATTAGAAGGGGTAGTACTTTTGGCGGATTTATATTATAAACACATACAATAATGATTTTGTTTCTAACTTTTTGTACACATTACTATAATTAGTATATAACATCATCCGTACGGCTGGATCATCCAAAATAAATTTTAAAAAAATATTATTCGAAATTTATACTAGTTTGCCAAGGAGTACTTTGATAGTTGACCATTAAAATATCATACAAGAATGATTCATTTTTTTCTGATTTTTTGTACACATCACTAAAATCATTATATAACATCATTCGTACGGTTGGATCGTCGAAAAAAAATTAAAAAATAGATCATGTTCAATCGGTACGACACTAGTTAGAGGGAGTAGGACTTTTGGCGGATTTATATTATAAACACATATAAGAATGATTTTTTTTTTCTAACTTTTTGTACACATGACTAAAATTAGTATATAACATCATGCGCACGGTTCGATCGTCCAAAAAAATTTTTAAAAATTATTATTCAAAAATTATACTAGTTTGACCAAGGAGTACTTTGATCATTGACCATTAAAATATCATCCAAGAATGATTTGTTTTTTTCTAATTTTTCTAATTTCGAAAACCGTTGTCTGATTATTTTCATTATTTTCCACCAAATTCAATTCAAATTATTTCATTATTCCCACCATATATTTCATTATTTCCCACCAAATTCTATTCAAAATTTTTTGTAGTTCAGACAACGGCTTCATAAAAACCGTTGTCTAGTAGTTCATAGACAATGGTTCAGATAACCCGTTGTCTCATCAAAACACGATTTAACAACGGTTAATTATTCCGTTGTGTGAATTGTAATAACACAATGGTATATGTAAACAGTTGTGTAAACCTCCTTATTTACACAACATCACATTCATAACCGTTGTCTAATTCGATTTTCATGGCCACAAACACACAATGGTTTTTAAAACCGTTGTACTGATCATGGATCAGACAATACTATTTTAGGGACAAAAAAAACTGTTGTCTGTTGATTTCGCGCAACACTTTTTTCTCTGAGCGTTGTGTGATAAGTGTTGTCTAAAGCTGTTTTTCTTGTAGTGATACTATTGATTGCTTCAATAAAATCAAGTGATATGACTTTGCTCCACTCAATAACAATGCCTTGTGTTCTCTCAAAAAATGTGTGTATATGTATTTCTCCAATCCATTAATAGATGGATACCTTATGATTTAGTGAAGTCCAAAAGCAAGTGGGGTTTTTTCAATTCTCCACCACATAATTCACAAACGTCCAAGCACATGTTACTCTATTTTGCAAGCTAATGGGCACCTCTAGAGGGTGTAATATGATGTATGCCCCCCTAAAGGGTTGTGTATGGCTTTGGCACTTAAAAACTTCATCCTCTGGCTTGTATGGGTGCTCCCCCACTTGTATGATTTGAGTACTTGGCATTTTTCACTCCAATAAGCTCATGGGTGCCTATACTAATGATTTAGTGTAGTACTTAGCCAAATTCAAGCTCCTAGAGGTAGTAGGGACGTCCATCTTATACATACAAGAGTGTTGGAGCCTATAGAAATGAGCTGGAGAGAGAAAATCACTTGGACATGCATTTTGGTACCACTTGAAAGGTCCTTCCACCAACTACCATGGACATCCCAAGAGTATGCATTATACACTACAAGGGAACAGGGTAATTGCGATAGAAAAAATACAAAGAATCTGTCGCAATTGCCCCACTTTGCGACGGAAATAATCTGTCGCAAATGCCCAAGTCGTAAGTTCTTATTCTTTCACAATTTCTTATTATGTCGTAAGTTATTAGTGGGTCCCATCCCAACACAAAAACCATTATAAAAAAAAGGAAAAACAACAAAGTACGACGGATGGTTTGTCGTAAATATGTCCAGAATTGCGACAGAATCCGTCATATATATTTCAATAATTACGACAGAATCCGTCGTAAATATTTCCATAATTGCGACAAAATCCGTCCTAAATATTTCCATAATTGCGACAGAATCCGTCCTAATAAATACCAAATTACGAGGCATTATTTATTGTAAATATGCCAAGAATTGGGACAGAATTCATCATAAATACGCCCAGTATTGTGTCAGAATTGGGACAGAATCTGTCATAAATTGCTAATACTTGCGACAGAATCTGTCACAATTTCTGGACACCGAGCATGGTTTTGCCTATTTTTATCACTTCCAACCTATTAAAAATTAGATTCATCCATACATTCCACAACATACATACAAACTAATGCCAACATATATACAAATTAATCCCGACAAATATTACAACACACTGAAAAATATGAACTACGTAGAGCAAAAGGAAAATAACATCATAAAATCTCTTTCAAGAGTTAGATAAACATCCATACCAAAGTTACATTAACAAAATAATACAAATGCAACCTAAATATCCATTGGCTAGTTAATATCCGAAGGTAAACATAAATCAACCACCCAGCTGAATTATGCAAAAGTTAGCCACTAAGCTAATATCAACAAAAATTGGCCACTAAGCTAATATCATCAAAAGTTAGCCACTAAGCTAATATATCCAAAAGTACTCATAAACCAGCCTTATAACTACAACCTAGCTGGTACTATATCCAACTGCCCTAATCTCCCCCAATCCAAAGGCTGCCATCCCGTTTACCATTTCGAGTTCGCCTTGGAGGTGCTGTTGGAGGTGCTGACTGACCCCATCATCATTGTCATCAGAAGTACTAGGCTCATCCTCACGAGCTTTGGACTTACCCTACATTATTAAAAAATATTCTGCATATCCTCATTATCTTAAAACCAGATAATATCAAATCAATGAATCGTGAACTTAAATAATAGTGAAATGTCTTGTTTATTTACTGAAATTCTGTACAAATGTTCAACTATTTTTCTAAAAAAAATTTACTCTAAATATTATGGTTGCTAAATGTGATTCTAATAAATAATTCTAACTTTAATTTGTTTTTAATATTCTCAAACCTTGCAAATAAAATTTCAGCACAGTAATTGTTTTTTATTTTAATTTGTTATTGTGAATGGCACAAGAAAGTATAATGCATCAGAGTATTATAGTCACTATTTTTCTAAAAAAAAATCACTCTAAATATTATGGTTGCTAAATGTGATTCTAACAAATAATTCTAACTTTAATTTGTTTTTAATCTTCTCAAACCTTGCAAATAAAATTTCTGCACAGTAATTTTTTTTTATTTTAATTTGTTATTGTGAATGGCACAAGAAAGTATAATGCATTTGAGTATTATAGTACTGTGTACTAGAATGTATTGTTTAACCACCATGTTTCCTCAGTACTGATAGCGTGGCCAGAGGCCCAGATCAAGGAAGCAACTAATTATATGATCACATAACATATAATAACAGATAAGAGCGAAAATCAAAAGGTCTTAACGAGCATCATAAATTTGCCTTTAGCCAGGGCATTATTTCCATGTCTATAGTGTGAAGCCTAAATGTATAGCCTAATTGTATATATATTTTAAACTTACACCTTCATTACTGGAATGCATGATCAAATTCGAGTTATTAAATTTTAACTAAAGCATAGAGAAGGTGATGATGCATTTAAAAGAAAGATACATGCTAAAAAGTTGGACCTGAATATACCTTATTACAGTTGCTAGGAGGGCCGTTACTTTCATTGACGTCGCCTAACATCGACACCATCGCCTGCACAAGTTCCCTCATATTTGACATGGTAAGAGGATGGTCTGATGGCAGGTCATTCACTCCATCCGTCACAACAGACTGTGCCAACATGTTGACCTGTTCTGGTGCGAGGTCAAACTTATCCGGATGTGCACGAGCAAAAGCAACAGTCCGATCCACAGCCTGAATGACAAGATGGTCAGTGATGTGCTCAGTAGGGGATCTGCTAGTGGAAGCACCTGACTCATCTTCAACGGATCGTCGATGATGCCTTTTACCAGATGTAGGAGGAAGAGCTATGCACAAATGTACACACAAATATCATTAGACCAGAAAAAATGACATGTAATGAATGATATGAATACTAATGCAGTACATAATAAATAATATATATAAACATACGTGTAATTTCAGAAGCACTCGTGCGTGGAATACCGATAATGGCATTCTTTCGAACACCCACTACTTCAACCCATGTATCAATTGGCGCTTCCATAGGATCCTCGTTGCGCTCCCCACACTTAGCGAGATATTGTTCCTAGATGCATGTGTAACAAAAATTACAGTTAAATGTTCAAATTAAAAAAAATCATTAAAAACTATATGTATTTTATAATCTACATACGTATACTTAAAATAAAACAAGAAAACCATCACAAAAGAGTTGAGAGTGCTGAATAAAAATAAGATTACAAAGGAATAAGCATGTTTTTTTTCTAGCAAAATACCAAATATTATAGGTGTGCATTTGATGAGCAGCTTATGGACAAATTACTACTATCTTGATATAATTTAGTATATCACGATTATTCACATACATATACTTTAAATAAAACAAGAAAACCATCACAAAAGAGTTGAGAGTGCTGAATAAAAATAAGATTACAAAGGAATAAGCATGTTTTTTTTCTAGGAAAATACCAAATATTATAGGTGTGCATTTGATGAGCAGCTTATGGACAAATTACTACTGGAATCCATTTTGTTTCAGTAAAACTTTAGTTGTTAAAACCACTTGCAGACTAAATTTTTTTCATACTGAACATGTTCTAATCTCCCTCTTGAAGAAACATTAAAGGGCCTAAAGAAATATATAAAATAACCTAATTCCATTTCTTGATGAACCTATGATCGAAAAATAACTGAAATGTGCTATAGGTACTACCCTGAACTAAAAAACAGTAGGATATCAGCAAAAGACATATACTTTACAAAGTAGGGCAACATATATATATACAGCATAATGAACAAGCTACACACACACACACATAACAAATAGGTTAGTTACAATACTGAGGATCAATATGTAAACAGAGCATTTGACAAATAATTTCTAGAGAGCACATAACAGAGCAGTTTGAATAACAACATGCATGTATTTCAGATTTCACTCAACTAAAGCTCAAGAAAGGATTGCCTTTAAAACAGTTTATCTTCTAAGATGATAGTCCTCGCAGTTTTACTTTTACTTTAATTGGTTTGTTTGTTAAGAAATAATTTAAATATGAAGCGACCATGTTTTAATTGGTTTGACCAGATAAATTTCTAATGCCAAAAAAAAAAAGGAACCACCAGCAACCCAACCAGAAAATACCACCAGCAACCCAACCAGAAAATATAATTGTGTTTACCAGAACATGTTATCATGGTGTTTGTTCTTAACTATAATTCATATCTAAGAGCAAGTCCAATGCATAGCTATATCTGCTTCTATAGCTATAGTATAGAACTAAAACTACAAAAAACCTATTCCAATGCATAGCCATAGTTGAATGGAAAAATGCTTAAATGGATAACTAAGTGTATATTTAGGACCAAAGATAGCTATAGCCATCCTTGCTACCTCATTAATTATCTAGAAGTGGAGTGCAAGTCGGTTCACTTTAAATTAAAGTGAAATAGTTGGACAAAAACTTAGTTAAATTTGAAATTGTTTGGTTCAAAACATACAACTAGCATTGGAGTGTAAGTTCTATTTTAGCACAAAAAAAACGCATTGAGCTTGCTCTAAGAGGCCATATCATATGTAACCCATTTTCTCTGCAAATTTTGTATGGACAGGTTGAGCCAGTTCTGTTCAAGATTAAATATTATATATACTGCAACTTAGCTACACTCATACTCAAATGTGAATATATTTTTTTAATTTGAATCACGGCTGGACTTGCATTTTAAATGCTTCTTGGTAAAAAGGATAAGGATAGAGCATCGAGGAATAGCCCCCACTCCCATGACAAAGTCATGGGTTCCCTTCCACATTCCCTATTCCCAATCCCCTTGCACTTAAAACAAATAAATGTGTACTGCATAGGCTCTGATTTTAAAAACAACTCCACTGGTATTGCTTACAGAAGTTGGTTTCTTGATTTTACATTGAAATCTTTTTATCTAAACTCTCATTTCAACATTAAAAATTAGTATAAATTTTACTTTGTGTGTGCCCAGGTTAATCATGCAAATATTAAAATGTTGTTCTTCCCTATAATTTAGTTTGATTGTCTTAGTAACTTGCTAATTAAGTTTTTTTCCTTTGCAAATACTATATGGTCCATTTAGTAGCATAGGCTGTGTAAAAAGATCATACATATAATATTTAGTAGCATATAATATGTAAAAAAAGGTACCACTATTATACGAACAGCCTCCGATGTGAGTTCTTTATTTTCCTTGTCCTTGGTGTGCAAGCGGATGAAGAGGTCATACAACATCGGCTCCTTACCACTATTATACGAACATTCCAGTCAATGAACAAGTTTAAATCATCAGTCTCGCTTGTTATAATAGCCTCATTCATATCAGCATCATTTTTCACCAAAACCCAACCATCATTCTCGTTTCTCACATATGCTCCACCAATCTCTTTATAGCCAAGGTCTTTGACCCACTCCATGAATTCTTAAAATGAGAACCTATCACGATCCATGTCCTCGTAAGTCTGTACTAAGCCGCCAAGATACTTGTCTTTGTTGAACTCCCCATTATGGTGTACCCGTAAAGTCAAAGTGTTGTCTGCCATCCTGTAATTACAAGATTGAAAATACAATTACTTCATATTACATAAAAAACAGGTACTGTAATATTTAAAGGCACTACGAAAATGAATATTTAAAGGCAGACAATTGACTAAGACATATTTATCACAAAAAACACAAGTCATTAATTTAAAATCTTTTACATAATTATATAAGCTAATTACTCACTAACGTATGTCTTCAATGGGGCATAGTTTTGTTGGAACATCATCTCTGAACCAGTTAACTTCATGATCTTGATTTTTTATTAATGAATGAAAGCTCGTGTCATGTGTAAACTGCCCATTCATGTCATCTTCAGGTGAATTGTTCTCATTGTGTGGATCAGAGAACTCTGCTGACAACCTCTTGATAGGATAATGATAATGGTTTTCAACAGGATCTTGAATGTAAAAAACTTGTTGGACATGTGTTGACATAACAAAATTATCATTCTTTTGACACACCCTGTTAAAGTTGACTCGATTAAAACCTAACGAATCCTTATCATCAACATACCAGGTGCATCTAAACAAAACAAATTTAAAAGACCCCCAATAGTCAAGCTCAATTATTTCTTCAACATAACCATAATAACTAACATGCCCAACTATTGGGTTTTGGTCCTTCGAACTAGCGAAAATAGTGGTTAAGGCTTTTAAATAAACACCACTATTTTGTGTGGTACACTTATTATCTCTAATTTTCGTATGGAACCTATACCCATTTACTACATAACCACTAAACTGCTTAGCTGATCGATTAGGCCCCCTTGCTAATGATGCTACTTCACTTGACACATCCTCTTCTTTCTGAATTTCATTCTTAAACCACTCGCATAGTTCATCAGTGTGTGTTCTCTCTCTTTTAAACTTTCTGCACTATGCATTTTTGTCGAATAATGCACGACATTTCCTACAATTAGAGACAATTATAATGTCAATTTACTTAGGTTAACAAAATATGTAATTTACTAAATAGACAGGTTATAAACTAGGAATCTAGGACTTACTGAATTAGCTCTTCTACTTTCTTGTCATCATAATTAAATAGGATGTATCGATGAGCTTTTTTCCACGTATCTTTAGCCAAATGAATAGGTTTCCCTATTTTCGTTACCACCTAGGAATCTTGCACAAAATGTTAGACATTCATCGGCCAAGTAGCCCTCTGCTATAGACCCCTCTGGCTTACTTTTATTACGGACATATCTTTTTAATTTACCTAGGTACCGCTCAATTGAGTACATCCATCTTTGGTGGACTGGTCCGCCAAGTTCAATTTCATTGCACAAATGTACTGGTAAGTGAACCATGATATCAAAGAATGCTTATGTAAAAATCATTTCAAATTGGCAGAGTATTTCAATAATTTCCTGCTGCAACTTAGGTATATCCTCCTTCTCAATTACCCTGGAGCATATATTTCTAAGAAATTCACCAAGTCTTATTAACTGGACTGCAACCTCGGGCTTCAAGGATTTTTTACAGCAATTTGTAACAGGTACTGCATAATAATATGTGCATCATGACTCTTGTACCCCATAACTTTCCTATCTTGGACACATCTGCTAATATTAGAAGCAAATCCATATGGTAACTTGGCATTTTGTAATACTGAACAAAATATATCTTTTTCTTTGTTCGTCATGTCAAAGTTTGCCGCCATGATTTCGAGGTGCTTTCCATCACTGGAGGGGATAGGATGAAGGACCTTCCTAATACCCAATTCTTGCAAATCTAATCGAGCATTTACATGATCTTTTGTCTTGCCACTAATATTTAACAAAGTGCCAAGAATACTATCACATATATTCTTTTCTATATGCATGACGTTAAGGTTATGCCGTATTAAATTTTCACTCCAATATGGTAAGTCAAAAAATATCGACTTCTTATTCCAAGGGTTGACATCGCAACTAACTTTCCGCTTTCCTATCTCTTTACCAAAATTATTCTTATAACCCTCCAACAAATTTTTAATCATGCTCCCTGATAAAACTGCCGGGGCCTGGCCAAACTCAACTTGACCATTAAATCTTTTTTTATCTGATCTCCACTTATGATTGGGATCTAGGAATCGTCGATGGTTCATATAGCACACTTTCCTACTATGTTTTAGATACGTTGACGATGTCTCGTAATTGCAGATAGGGCAAGCTAGGTACCCTTTGGTACTCCAACCCGACAACATTGAATAACCGGGAAAATCACTTATCGTCCACAACACCCCTTCCCGTAAAATAAAATTTTCATCCGTCGAAGCATCATAAGTTTCAACTCCTACATCCCATAACTCTTTCAACTCCTCAATCAAAGGCTGCATGTAGACATCAATGTTGTTTCCAGGATCATTTGGACCTGGTATAAGTGTGGACAACATCAAATTTTCCGGTTCCATATTTAGCCAGGGAGGTAGGTTGTAGTTGACCACTATAATTGGCCATGTGCTATGATTACTACTCATTGCTCGAAATGGATTGAACCCATCCGAAGCTATACCCAATCTGACATTTCGATTTTCTGACGAAAACAATGGATACTTGGCATCCATCGTCTTCCAAGCTAAGGCATCAGCCGGATGCCTTAACTTTCTGTCCTTTTTTCGATCTACTGCATGCCAGGTCATTTGCTTTGAGAAATCTTTGCACATATACATTCGTTGCAGCCTTGGTCTTAAAGGAAAATATCTCATTACTTTCGTCGGAATTTTGCTTTTGTTGTCTACTTCTTTCGTAACTCTCCACCTTGAGACGCCACAAGTTTTGCAGGAAACTTAATTCTTATTTTGACCCCAATATAACATGCAGTCATTAGGACATGCATGTATTTTTTCGTAGCCAAGCCCTAAATCCTTAATGACGTTTTTAGCGGAATTAAAAGAAACAGGTACTTCAACATACGGAAATGCCTCTTTTAATATTTGTAATATTTCACCGAACGCGGACTCGGTTACTCCATTAAGGCATTTCCAATGGTAAAGTCTGACAAGAAAACTTAGCCTAGAAAATTTTTTAGAACCAGGATATAAGGGCTTTTTTCCGTTTTCAAGACCGCGAAACAATTTACTTGCATCTTCATTCGGCCCCCTATTTGCGTAAGTAACATTCAACATCTGGTCTAGATTATCTTCAAACTCGATATTTTCTTCACAGTCCATCATATTAGCATCACCCTTCAAATTCGAGACATCATAAATCCAGCTTGCTACTTCCAGGTAAGGACCCTTGCAAATAATGTGATTATAAACATATTCTGGGCCCCACCGTAACTTACCTTTACATCGACTACAAGGACATTTTAATTCATTTTCGATGGAAAAATTAAGCATGGCATTTTTGACAAACTCTTTGGCCCCTTTCATAAACTCTTCACTGGATCTTGGAAGATCTATCCACATCTGGCCTTTATGATTCATAACTACAGTTAAAACATTGCGAAAATGATTACAACCTCTAGTTCTTTTTAATTTTATACCTAACAAACATATATATATATATATATTATATATATGCGCTTAAATATATAGTATGTCCAGCCTAATTCCTAAAACCTAACTTATCAATCAATTATCACTCATATCAGTACCTATATTGTGTCTATTTTAACGTTTCGTAAACTAATCTAATTGTGTCTATCTATTTAATACATGTATAACCATACAACACATCCATACACGATCTACAATTCTCTTAACCTCTTCCGCTAAAATGAACACACACATCGAGACATAAACCATCACTTTCCGTATCAAACTGATTCCAAAATTACTTAACATTCGGTATCACATTAGTTATACTAGGGACTAGACTTGAGTACTCACATGGGATTTACTGCTATGAATCGACAAAGATTAGATAGAGAAAGTCTATATCAGTTTGAAAAATAATACTAACACTAACATGAAAACTAATGTGATACTTTCAATAATAGGCGCGAAGCTCCGTTAACTGGAATTTGGAACAGATATAATTCGAAACAAATTAACTAAATAAAGATTTCACACTGCACAACTATGAATCTTAACATATGAAAAGCAGGAAACCCCCAATTAAGACATGCATAAGAAACCCCCAATTACACATGCATAAGAAACCCCCCAGAAAATCCTAAATTAAAAACCCCCAAACTTATAATTCATATACTATACACATACATTAAAAAACCCTAATTAAAAAACTCCCAAAAATTAGGGTTCATGAAACCCCAAAATTAAAATTAGGGTTTATGAAACATACCTTACGAATCAACTGACAGAGATGGCGGAGATGTACAACGGAGAGAGATGAGCACCGGATATGTAAACGGAGAGTGATGAGCACCGGAAAGAGATAGCGGAGAGAGATGGAGAGAGACAGCGGAGAGAGATGAGTGAGAGACGAGATGAGAGTGTGTCTGTGAGATTTCTTATTTTTTTTGTTTTGATTTCTAATTTTGTTTTATTGAGTGAGAGATGAGAGCGAGTTTTTTTTTTTTTGGACTAACAGCGGGCTTTTCAATTTTTGGTCAAAATTTTAGCGGGCATATTCAGTAAAAGAGGCAACATTTTTAAGGTGTCTAAGGCAACACCAATTATGTGTTGGCATTGAGGACTAAAAGTATATCTAAGGCAACATGAAGAGCAACATCCGGTTATGATGTTGGCTTATATCTAATTTATTCAATTTTTAGCATCTAAGGCAACATTTAACGTGGCAACATCGGTTTTCAGTGTTGGCAAAGACCATTTGTGGTGTAGTGCAACTAAGTTCCCGTATACCAATAATACATGAACAGAAACGTGCTCGTGTGTGATGCTCATCAGATATACTTCTAAAACTAGATCAAAAATCATACATATTCTTTGCCAAAACAATCACAGGTTTATAAATAGAATTGACGGTAAACACTTCATAACCTAGAAACACCTCCATCTCCATTTGAGTTAGACAGGAATTCATGCTTTATTGCCACAACTACGACACATAATAATACAAAAACAACGCATGCTTATTTAACCGTGCAATGGATGAGACCCCTAAAGGCTTATACAATAATACCCATGTAGCGAGCGTTAGGTTAGTGGATCCCAGACTATAAAAGCCTTAGGTCACTAGGCACAAAGTCCCCGCGAACTTAATTGCTCGAGTATTAAAGAGCTCACCCTGGTTAATTTTGCATTAAACTATTTACATGACTCTTTTTTTTCATATGCCATCTGGAATGAGAATTCTCATTTCCAACCCTAGACTACTCATATAAATATGAGCGGCTACTAGCCATTTGACGCCTAGCCATTATTGACAATTATTTACAATTAAGCATGAAATCCCTGTTCTCCCCCAAACTTAGACTTTGGTGTCCCTATGCTATCAAGGGAATAACGTAAATTCTAAATATAATCAAGTGATTAAATCTAAAACAACCAAACAATCATGACCGCAACCTAGTCCAAAAGCAAACGATGAGACTGTGGAAAAAAATTTGTTTTCGAAACATGCAATTCAATTCCTAGAAACTATAAATCAACCCACTATTCATCATTACGACACTCAATAAGACATCTACCTACCAATCAGAATTAGCTCGTTCTAAGGGATCATGAAAAATGCATGCCATGAAATGCAACTAATATGAACTCACATATTATACGAAAAATAAAAAACAGAATATCCTATATGAAACCAACATAAATAACACGAACATACATGCATGAACTACACTGATATGTAAAATATGACATCTATTTGAACACAATAAACATATAATCACAAATAACTACATATACACTACTTATCCCCCAAACCACCCCCAAACTTAGAATATTCAATGTCCGCATTGAATGGAAGTAAATATGAGAGAAAGCAGAAAACATACCTACTCATCAGCATCGTCACCCTCCTCGGGTGAATCAGGTGGTGGATACTGAGCATGAGCACCAAAAACCGGCCACTGAACTGAAAAACCCGTAGACTGATGATAAACGTGCATTTAATCCTAATTTTATCCCTATATTTAAGTTATTTTGCATTGATTTGGATTTTTATTTAATAAATATTAATGTTTTATTATAGGTATCAAGGAGTTATAATAAAGGAAGGCTTGGAGCTTAAATAGCAAGAGTTGGAGATAAATTTGATTAAAATTCGGATTTTCCGGGTAGCTTGCGCAGTCTACACTGTTTGGGCCATATCTGGAGTTCTACAAGTCTGATTCTGACGATTCAACAGCCCACAGAAAGCTTAGGAGAAGAGATTTGTGCTAGATAAGTTTTCTTAGTTTTTTTTAGGACATTAGATATTTCTTTTTTAGATTTTATTTTAGGATAGTTAATAAAATTAGGACATTAATAAGTTTTTAGGACATTAATAAGTTTTTGGCGCCGATGCCGGGGACTGTTTAGTGTTAATTGCGAAGTTAATTTTCTTGCGATTTGGTTTTTGTTACTTCTGTGACTTGATTGTTTGAGGCCATTGTAATGAAACTGGAAGCTTTATATTGGAGATAGAAAACAGCTGACTGTGAAGGAGCAAAAAGATTGTAGATGAATGTGAGGAAAAACCGTGGATAAAGGCTAGTATATATAACTGAATAAGGGAAGGGTGAAAAAATAGAAAAAACTATATAGGTTTTCACTAAAACGCGTGAGGAAACAAATATACAAATATATCCAGCGTGAGGAAACAAATATATCCACCTAAAAAGGAAAGAAATATTTGTTTTTAACAAAATGCCTTTATTAAAAATCTCACAAGAGATAAATGTAAAACCATAGTTTTACCTAGTATTTATATAAAGATGGTGACTTGAAATTTAAATAAAGAAATATATCTTTAGATGATAATTGTTTTTTTTGTTCAGAGATTGAGCTAATGGTTAAAAATTACTTATCCAACTAGGTTAAATGATAGATGTTTTGTGAATGGTCTCAATTTTATGAAAATTTTACATATAATATTTTAGTTTTATATGTTTATCGTTTAGTATCCAAAAATATGATTCTTTTTAATCTTCTCTTAGAATGATTTATTTTTTATGTGAAATTGAGACCAATTTTTTTTACTTTATACATTGTTTTAAAAATTTAATCCTAACATTGATGTTATACCCCAATCAAGTAGTTTCATTTTAAATTTTTCTTTCTAAATTTTATGAGAATATAACTTTTTCAAAATTTTGGGAAATTCAAGGAGTAAAATACCTTTAGGTTCTAGTTAAACTTACACGCACTTGGGCTAACAGTAATTACATACACATCTTTTAACTCTCCATTTCACCAAGCACTTGGGCTACAAGAGATGTTTATAAGAACCCAGTAGCCAAAAATCCTGTACAATCCAATCCGCGCATGCAACCAATAAAAAACGGTAAAGAAATTAGAGGAACTAGCAGCAATTACATACACATCTTTTAACTTTCCATTTACCATGCACTTGGGCTACAGGAGATGTTTATAAGAACCCAATAGCCGGTTTCAAAAAAAAAAAAACCCAATATCCTAAAATCGGGTACAATCCAATCCGAAAAGAAGCCCGAAAGCCCCATATCCGTCCTGGACTACGACCATTATACGGGCCTTAAATACCTTAATCAAATTTGGCACCGCCTTAAGCCAGCATAAAAGCCTGAATTGTAAAATGACCAAATTTTTAAAAGTCCAGTTCGGCCCGAATAAAAGCCCGCACACAATTCCGATTTTTAATATATAAAATCCATATATATATATATATAATTATAATATTTTTCAAAGATTTCAAAAATATTAATATTTTAATTAAAAAAACAAATTTTGGCCCCATCTCGACCAATGTGCGTGCTTAAAAGAGCAAGCCCAAGCTAACACGATTCTAAAAAAACTGGGATTTTTGAAACCACGATAAAGGCCAGCCTACGGGAATTTTTGTGCACCTCGGAATCTCTGTACACCTTTGATAGACATCCCATGATAGTTAGTTAGTCACCTTCACAACCACCACACCAACTCGATACCACTACAACGCCACCAAAATCAAAGGCTAATTGTTGTAGTTTAGACTATGGCTACCGCAACGAAATTTCCAAAATCAATTTGAATTCATCAAAAAATTATTTTAAAAGAAACATGAGATTATATTTTCATGATTAAATGATTTATTGTATTAATATGTTTTATAAATAAGCAAATTAATTATTTAAAGCAGGTTGTACGAGTAGGATTTGGTTAAAATGATTGACCGTGTGGTTTTTTTTGGGTCGTCACTTTCTAGTCCCACGGGTTTTTGACCCGACCCATTTAATAAATCCCTAACCCATGTAGGGTATATATGGTGGAGTTCATGGGTGATGTGTGTCCAATTTTGACCGCTTTATGTTGGATTCTCTAGAGTAATTGTGTTAAGACCCTGGATTAATATATATATCGTTTTTGATTGATGTAACAACATTCTTTAAATAATATTACCAAACCCTTTATCCACCTCTTTGTACTCACAAATATATTTTAAGATTCTACAGAATTTTTCATTCATTATTTATGGATCAAATAAAATTCTATAATAATTTGGAGTGGTAAAAATAAAACACTAATTTTCTGATATATAAAATAAATGAAAATTCAAAATTCAAAAAGAAATGTGAAATTTTTTTTAGAATCATTTTTTATAAATATAAATGCATGTTGAAGATTGGAATTAATATTACTCAGACAATAACAAACATACTACATATGCATATCTACAAGTGAAGATTAATGGGATGCCTTCCAAGAATAAAAGTTTGTAAACAAGGACAACTCATTGAACTTTTTCTTTCACATTGTAAAGTACAACTAAAATACATAGTCAAAGTCAAAGAGTGTTTTCACTGTACTACTAATCCCCCCCCCCCAGCCACTCCCTTCCACTTCATCCACTCTAAGCTCCCATGGGATTGCCTGCATATATATTTACATTTGTTAGGTCACAAGGCACGCTGAATAATGTGCCCATGTGTGAATAACATGAGATCTTTAAGATAATTGATAAGCAGTTACACAAACACATGTAGGTAAGAAATGGGATGTACCATCTGGCCGGCTTTTAGTCCAAAGCAGCTGCAGTTTTATTTGTTGGTTCACCTGGACTATAATGTTTTTATTCAGATTGAATTTTTTTATGAGCTCTTCTTCTTTACAGTCCATGTAAGAGCGACTTCTGCCTGTGCTCTGTCCAGCCTCCTGCACATGTAAGGGAGGAGTTCAATATCCAAATAAATAGATCTATATAGGTTTAACTAATTATTAACACACAATAAGATGATACTTTTCTTGTAACTAGAACATGCAAACCCTATTTATATAATTCATTATATGTATTACACCATGTGTCAAATTTAATTTCAACGAGGCAAGATACATTATAACTGGAAAAAGAAATGATTGAGCACAATATTCAGATTACCTCAAGGTTTTTTTGAATTCTTTTCTCTTGTGATTTACGAGGCATGAATCCAAACTTAACATAAAATGTTAACTCCTTGAGTGATCGTAGTTTCATATTTGCGTGATAAAAGAGCTGCAATATGGAAGATGAAATTCATATTTAAGAGGAAATTACTAGTGCATTGTTAAACATTGAAGCCTAAAATAAGCTATGTAAGATGAAACTATCGGAAAAGAAAAGAATATTATGTAATCAACCTTGTCAACTCTATTGTCTGTACTACGCATACGCCTTTCACATTGCCAACCTTTTAACCGAAAGGCAATGGTGAACCATCGTCCGTGGGGAGCACCACAAGTCTCATTTTTGTATTCCAAGAATACCTGCTAGCACAAATGTGTATTCAAGTATTTGAAAATATTTAACTAAAAGTACTGATATGAGTATAACAACTAATTGAATAAATCATTTCTTCATAGTGGTGGTAACTTTTTATAGTATGAAAAAGTGAGGGGATTCATTTACCTGTTCTTTAGAAGAAAGATACTTCATACAGTCCTCGGGCAGGTTCAATGCAAATTTATCCACTGAAATCTGCTCGGTTTTTCTTGCTGTTGGGAGGGACCTCCTTCTATCACTTGATATTGGTAAATCCTGTGAGTATATTTCAACATTTCAAATGAAATTAATTGAAAATTAAAACATTAGATACAAATTGAAAGATGTAACTAAAAACGTATGATTCAGATGTACCAGATCAGCCGGGAAGGCAAAGGATATAGGCTCCGGCGCCAGTACAACTTTGGAAAGGGTTTGCTGCGAGTGATAGGGTTTGAGAAGAAAATGTTAAGACAAGATATTAACAGAAAAAATTCATAAGTGGATACACCCATATTAAATTAACATAATCATCACCTCATAGGGAACAATAGCTAAGTTATGAGCATGCACTTGATTGTTTGAGGCCATTGTAATGAAACTGGAAGCTTTATATTGGAGATAGAAAACAGCTGACTGTGAAGGAGCAAAAAGATTGTAGATGAATGTGAGGAAAAACAGTGGATAAAGGCTAGTATATATAACTGAATAAGGGAAGGGTGAAAAAATAGAAAAAACTATATAGGTTTTCACTGAAACGCGTGAGGAAACAAATATACAAATATATCCAGCGTGAGGAAACAAATATATCCACCTAAAAAGGAAAGAAATATTTGTTTTTAACAAAATGCCTTTATTAAAAATCTCACAAGAGATAAATGTAAAAACATAGTTTTACCTAGTATTTATATGATGATGGTGACTTGAAATTTAAATAAAGAAATATATCTTTAGATGATAATTTTTTTTTTTGTTGAGAGATTGAGCTAATGGTTAAAAATTACTTATCCAACTAGGTTAAATGATAGATGTTTTGTGAATGGTCTCAATTTTATGAAAATTTTACATATAATATTTTCGTTTTCTATGTTTATCGTTAAGTATCCAAAAATATGATTCTTTTTAATCTTCTCTTAGAATGATTTATTTTTGAGGTGAAATTGAGACCAATTTTTTTTACTTTATACATTGTTTTAAAAATTTAATCCTAACATTGATGTTATACCCCAATCAAGTAGTTTCATTTTAAATTTTTTCTTTCTAAATTTTATGAGAATATAACTTTTTCAAAATTTTGGGAAATTCAAGGAGTAAAATACCTTTAGGTTCTAGTTAAACTTACACGCATGCAACCAATAAAACGGTAAAGAAATTAGAGGAACTAACAGTAATTACATACACATCTTTTAACTCTCCATTTCACCATGCACTTGGGCTACAAGAGATGTTTATAAGAACCCAATAGCCGAAAATCCTGTACAATCCAATCCGCGCGTGCAACCAATAAAAAACGGTAAAGAAATTAGAGGAACCAGCAGCAATTACATACACATCTTTTAACTCTCCATTTTCCATGCACTTGGGCTACAGGAGATGTTTATAAGAACACAATAGCCGGTTTCAAAAAAAAAAAAAAGAACCCAATAACCTAAAATCCGGTACAATCCAATCCGAAAAAAAGCCCGAAAGCCCCATATCCGTCCTGGACTACAACCATTATACGGGCCTTAAATACCTTAATCAAATTTGGCACCGCCTTAAGCCAGCATAAAAGCCTGAATTGTAAAATGACCAGATTTTTAAAAGTCCAGTTCGGCCCGAATAAAAGCCGGCACACAATTCCGATTTTTAATATATAAAATCCATATATATATATAATTATAATATTTTTCAAAGATTTCAAAAATATTAATATTTTAATTAAAAAAACAAAATTTGGCCCCATCTCGACCAATGTGCGCGTTTAAAAGAGCAAGCCCAAGCTAACACGATTCTAAAAAAACTGGGATTTTTGAAACCACGATAAAGGCCAGCCTACGGGAATTTTTGTGCACCTCGGAATCTCTGTACACCTTTGATAGACATCCCATGATAGTTAGTTAGTCACCTTCACAACCACCACACCAACTCGATACCACTACAACGCCACCAAAATCAAAGGCTAATTGTTGTAGTTTAGACTATGGCTACCGCAACGAAATTTCCAAAATCAATTTGAATTCATCAAAAAATTATTTTAAAAGAAACATGAGATTATATTTTCATGATTAAATGATTTATTGTATTAATATGTTTTATAAATAGCAAATTAATTATTTAAAGCAGGTTGTACGAGTAGGATTTGGTTAAAATGATTGACCGTGTGGCTTTTTTTGGGTCGTCACTTTCTAGTCCCACGGGTTTTTGACCCGACCCATTTAATAAAGCCCTAACCCATGTAGGGTATATATGGTGGAGTTCATGGGTGATGTGTGTCCAATTTTGACCGCTTTATGTTGGATTCTCTGGAGTAATTGTGTTAAGACCCTGGATTAATATATATATCGTTTTTGATTGATGTAACAACATTCTTTAAATAATATTACCAAACCCTTTATCCACCTCTTTGTACTCACAAATATATTTTAAGATTCTACAGAATTTTTCATTCATTATTTATGGATCAAATAAAATTCTATAATAATTTGGAGTGGTAAAAATAAAACACTAATTTTCTGATATATAAAATAAATGAAAATTCAAAATTCAAAAAGAAATGTGAAATTTTTTTTAGAATCACTTTTTATAAATATAAATGCATGTTGAAGATTGGAATTAATATTACTCAGACAATAACAAACATACTACATATGCATATCTACAAGTGAAGATTAATGGGATGCCTTCCAAGAATAAAAGTTTGTAAACAAGGACAACTCATTGAACTTTTTCTTTCACATTGTAAAGTACAACTAAAATACATAGTCAAAGTCAAAGAGTGTTTTCACTGTACTACTAATCCCACCCCCCCAGCTTCACTCCCTTCCACTTCATCCACTCTAAGCTCCCATGGGACTGCCTGCATATATATTTACATTTGTTAGGTCACAAGGCACGCCGAATAATGTGCCCATGTGTGAATAACATGAGATCTTTAAGATAATTGATAAGCAGTTACACAAACACATGTAGGTAAGAAATGGGATGTACCATCTGGCCGGCTTTTAGTCCAAAGCAGCTGCAGTTTTATTTGTTGGTTCACCTGGACTATAATGTTTTTATTCAGATTGAATTTTTTTATGAGCTCTTCTTCTTTACAGTCCATGTAAGAGCGACTTCTGCCTGTGCTCTGTCCAGCCTCCTGCACATGTAAGGGAGGAGTTCAATATCCAAATAAATAAATTTATATAGGTTTAACTAATTATTAACACACAATAAGATGATACTTTTCTTGTAACTAGAACATGCAAACCCTATTTATATAATTCATTATATGTATTACACCATGTGTCAAATTTAATTCCAACGAGGCAAGATACATTATAACTGGAAAAAGAAATGATTGAGCACAATATTCAGATTACCTCAAGGTTTTTTTGAGTTCTTTTCTCTTGTGATTTACGAGGCATGAATCCAAACTTAACATAAAATGTTAACTCCTTGAGTGATCGTAGTTTCATATTTGCGTGATAAAAGAGCTGCAATATGGAAGATGAAATTCATATTTAAGAGGAAATTACTAGTGCATTGTTAAACATTGAAGCCTAAAATAAGCTATGTAAGATGAAACTATCGGAAAAGAAAAGAATATTATGTAATCAACCTTGTCAACTCTATTGTCTGTACTACGCATACGCCTTTCACATTGCCAACCTTTTAACCGAAAGGCAATGGTGAACCATCGTCCGTGGGGAGCACCACAAGTCTCATTTTTGTATTCCAAGAATACCTGCTAGCACAAATGTGTAATCAAGTATTTGAAAATATTTAACTAAAAGTACTGATATGAGTATAACAACTAATTGAATAAATCATTTCTTCATAGCGGTGGTAACTTTTTATAGTACGAAAAAGTGAGGGGATTCATTTACCTGTTCTTTAGAAGAAAGATACTTCATACAGTCCTCGGGCAGGTTCAATGCAAATTTATCCATTGAAATCTGCTCGGTTTTTCTTGCTGTTGGGAGGGACCTCCTTCTATCACTTGATATTGGTAAATCCTGTGAGTATATTTCAACATTTCAAATGAAATTAATTGAAAATTAAAACATTAGATACAAATTGAAAGATGTAACTAAAAACGTATGATTCAGATGTACCAGATCAGCCGGGAAGGCAAAGGATATAGGCTCCGGCGCCAGTACAACTTTGGAAAGGGTTTGCTGCGAGTGATAGGGTTTGAGAAGAAAATGTTAAGACAAGATATTAACAGAAAAAATTCATAAGTGGATACACCCATATTAAATTAACATAATCATCACCTCATAGGGAACAATAGCTAAGTTATCAGCATGCACTTGATTGTTTGAGGCCATTGTAATGAAACTGGAAGCTTTATATTGGAGATAGAAAATAGCTGACTGTGAAGGAGCAATAAGATTGTAGATGAATGTGAGGAAAAACGGTGGATAAAGGCTAGTATATATAACTGAATAAGGGAAGGGTGAAAAAATTGAAAAAACTATATAGGTTTTCACTAAAACGCGTGAGGAAACAAATATACAAATATATCCAGCGTGAGGAAACAAATATATCCACCTAAAAAGGAAAGAAATATTTGTTTTTAACAAAATGCCTTTATTAAAAATCTCACAAGAGATAAATGTAAAAACATAGTTTTACCTAGTATTTATATGATGATGGTGACTTGAAATTTAAATAAAGAAATATATCTTTAGATGATAATTTTTTTTTTGTTGAGAGATTGAGCTAATGGTTAAAAATTACTTATCCAACTAGGTTAAATGATAGATGTTTTGTGAATGGTCTCAATTTTATGAAAATTTTACATATAATATTTTCGTTTTCTATGTTTATCGTTAAGTATCCAAAAATATGATTCTTTTTAATCTTCTCTTAGAATGATTTATTTTTGAGGTGAAATTGAGACCAATTTTTTTTACTTTATACATTGTTTTGAAAATTTAATCCTAACATTGATGTTATACCCCAATCAAGTAGTTTCATTTTAAATTTTTCTTTCTAAATTTTATGAGAATATAACTTTTTCAAAATTTTGGGAAATTCAAGGAGTAAAATACCTTCAGGTTGTAGGTAAACTTAGCTGTATTTACGACAATCACTGAAAAGGAAATACATATTCCCTCGGTCCCTCTCATTTATTTACAATTTTTTAAAATTTTAATAAATGATTTATAGAACTATACTCTATATACACTGTGCAACGAATAAAAACGGTAAAGAAATTAGAGGAACCAACAGTAATTACATACACATCTTTTAACTCTCTATTTCACCATGCACTTGGGCTACAAGAGATGTTTATAAGAACCCAATAGCCGTAAATTTTAGAATGACAATTTTAGAAAATAACTTTTCTGCATTTTTATAACTAAATTTTGGATTTAAAATAAATTATCAAAATAAAAACAATTATGAAAAGTAAATAAATAATTTACCTTTTTAAATAAAAGGTAATTTAGTAATTAGAAGTAAATAAGTTAAATGGTGAAAAGGTTAAAAACGTTTCATTTTTTACCTTTTTACCAAAACATGATTAAAACAATACTATTCATTACCATGTTCAAGCTTTCATTCCAAGAACACGAAGAACACTATAATCAATCTCCAATTTCTACATGTTATGGAACTCAAAATCCAACATATGATATATGAAATTGACCAGAAAAACAAGATCTACAACATGGCATCTTCAGATTTCACAACAAACACTGTTTGCAATTTTTTTTTTTTTTTAAATCCTAATAATTTCGAAAATAAATCGAATTTAGAAAAAAAAAATCGAAATCACCTGCACCACATCCGAATTCAATAACGTCTTCGAATTGGACTTTGATCTTCAAGAACAATATTTACCGGAATCTATACTATTACAACGTTTTCGTTTTTGTTAAAATCACGTACAACCCGACCTTTTCATTTTTCTATTATTTTTTCCCAACTCTAAATTGAATGTTTATTAACTTCCGTACGGTTGGATCATCGAAGAAATCATTCAAAAAAGTTATTCAGTGAATCTGGATCGTGCCTCGTTATAGGAAACAGAACCATTACTAATTTTTTGTTAAAATCTCATACAACCCGACCTTTTTATTTTTTGATTATTTTTTCCAAACACTAAAATGAGTGTTTATTAACATTCGTACGGTTCGATCATCGAAGAAATTATTCAAAAAAATTATTCAGTTAATCTGGATTGTGCCTCGTTACGAGAAGCAGCACCTTTACTAATTTTTTGTTAAAATCTCGTACAACCCGACATTTTTATTTTTTGATTATTTTTTCCCAACACTAGATTGAGTGTTTATTAACTTTCGTACGGTTCAATCGTCGAAGAAATCATATGAAAAAATTATTCAATAAATCTGGATCGTGCCTCGTTATAGGAAGGAGCACTTTTTCTACGTTTTTGTTAAAATCTCGTACAACCCGAACTTTTTCTTTTTTGATTATTTTTTCCAAACACTAACATGAGTGTTTATTAACATCCGTACGGTTCGATCATCGAAGAAATCATTCAAAAAAATTATTCAATTAATCTGGATCGTGCCTCGTTACGAGATGCATCACCTTTACTAATTTTTTGTTAAAATCTTGTACAACCCGACCTTTTTATTTTTTGATTATTTTTTCCCAACACTAGATTGAGTGTTTATTAACTTTCGTACGGTTTGACCGTCGAAGAAATCATATGACAAAATTATTCAGTGAATCTGGATCGTGCCTTGTTATAGGAAGGAGCACTTTTGCTACGTTTTTGTTAAAATCTCGTACAACCCGAACTTTTTATTTTTTGATTATTTTTTCCAAACACTAACATGAGTGTTTATTAACATTCGTACGGTTCGATCATCGAAGAAATCATTCAAAAAAATTATTCAATTAATCTGGATCTCGTTACGAGAAGCAACACCTTTACTAATTTTTTTGTTAAAATCTCGTACAACCCGACCTTTTTATTTTTTGATTATTTTTTCCCAACACTAGATTGAGTGTTTATTAACTTTCGTACGGTTCGATCGTCGAAGAAATCATATGAAAAAATTATTCAGTGAATCTGGATCGTGCCTCGTAATAGGAAGTAGCACTTTTGCTACGTTTTTGTTAAAATCTCGTACAACCCGATCTTTTTATTTTTTGATTATTTTTTCCAAACACTAAAATGAGTGTTTATTAACATCCTTACGGTTCGATCATCGAAGAAATCATTCAAAAAAATTATTCAGTTAATCTGGATCATGCCTCGTTACGAGAAGCAGCACCTTCGTACAACCCGACCTTTTTTATTTTTTGATTATTTTTTCCCAACACTAGATTGAGTGTTTATTAACTTTTGTACGGTTCGATCGTCGAAGAAATCATATGAAAAAATTATTCAGTGAATCTAGATCGTGTCTCGTTATAGGAAGCATCACTTTTACTACGTTTTTGAAAAAATCTCGTACAACCCGGCCTTTTTATTTTTTGATTATCTTCTTCAAACACTAAAATAAGTGTTTATTAACTTTCGTACGGTTCGATCGTCGAAGAAATCTTTCAAAAAAAATTATTCAGTGAATCTGGATCGTGCCTCGTTATAGAAAGTAGCACTTTTACTACGTTTTTGTTAAAATCTACTACAATCTGACCTTTTTATTTTTGATTATTTTTCCCCAACCCTAAAATGAGTGTTTATTAAAATACCAAAAATTTAATTTTTCAAAAAAAAAGTTTTCAAAAATAAAATAATTACAAAACTTGCATTAAAAAAAAGAAAGAAAAAAACAGCACTCGATGAAATTTGATGAGCGGCAATTTGTACCGCCTAAATTTTTGACAATTATTGTCTAAGTCAAAGAAAAGGATCGAAACGGATTACAATTAGGGATACACACCCTCAGCCCCTCAGCCTCACAGTCTCGCCGCTCACTCTCGTAGACACTCTCACGCTCAATTAGGGGAAGCTCTATTAGAACTTCAAGTCCTCAATTAGGTTCGATTAGTTTTGATTTGTACTTGTATTTGTTTATGTCTCTCTCTTTGTTCTTCGATTTGTACTTAGATTTGTATATGTCTCTCTGTATGTTCTCCGATTTGTAATTGTATTTGTATATTTCCCTCTCTCCGTCTCTCGATTTGTTCTGTCCTCCTCTCTCCATCTCCTACTATGTCTCTCTCAGTCTCTCTGTATGTTTAATTTGTACTTGTATTTCCTTTCAACGGTTCGAAAGGATATTGTAGTAGAGTTATCAAAAGTAATTGAAAGTGTTGGTCTTGATATGTGTGTCGCTTCTCTGGTAAGTTCTCATTCCTTCGTGATTAAAATTCTTAATAAAGGCTGATGTATTGATCTGTGGGTTGATTAAATAGGATGGTTATAGTCCAGATACATCGATGATGAAGATTGGTGGAGAGTCCTTTAACACAAGGACCTGGTCTCAATTGATACAGGTTCATCTTTTGCTCCTTGTTAATGGTTTCTTGATCTGTTAATCTATATATTATCTCGGACCTCATTTCTACTTGCCTTGACTAGCTCAATTTTCTGAAGCATTTTCTTGTGGGTGGGTTTGTCAAGCAAATGCAGGTCACTTCTATTCCTTTCCTTTATTATGTATCAGTTGATGAGTCAGATGTTAGTGATTCTGAAGGTGAATATGTTTCCTGGGTCTCCTGGTTTTGCAATCCGAAAGGACATGAATTCTTCTACGAAGTGGATGATGATTAAATTCAAGATGATTTTAACCTTTGTGGGCTAAGCAGTCAAGTTCCATACTACGACTACGCCCTCGACTTAATTTTAGATGTTGAGTCATCCCATGGTAATGTCTATTTGCCATTTCCTTGAGTAAATACTTTTATGGTTATCAGTTTAGTAGCTCGATTACTTGACAGCTTAATCATAATCAGAAAAGGTTTTTCCTTATTTACATTGAATTGTGTTCAAATTGAGTTGATACTCTATGTACCAAGTCTGTATCCTGACTCCTAAGTGCCATGTTTCACAGCTTTGAACCTTTTCCATATATAGCCTACCAAGTCTCATTTCCACTTTCATGTTTGTAGTTTTTTCCTCTGGTTAGTCTTGTTAAAGTGATTCCTACTTTCAAATTTTTTAAAAGGTTACATTGGGAAATCCTTTTTCAAATTACTTAAAAGGTTACACTGGGAAGTCCTTTTTCAAATTACTAAATAGTGGTTGCTAGTTCTGACTTCTGAATAATGTAGTCCGATAGCTTATGGTTCTGCTTGGAAATCATGTTGCAGCACATAACATATCATATAGCCGTTGTCTTAAAAATAGCTAGACAATTTAGGTTAAAAATTTGTTCCATTTGTCCCAGTCTTGATCTTATTCAGCTTTATAAGTATGTTGCTTGGGTTTGTGGCATTTCTAATTTCTTTTAATATAATTTTTCTGAAGAATTTGGTTTTATTAACATTATAAAAATTCCTTTTGTCATACAAAATCTTTTTGGCAACTGGTCTTTCACAAGGATCTTGAATGTGTTCATTCTCATACTGTAAATGTATATGTTTTATGAACAGTTCATTCTTATGTTTTATATAGGCGATAAGCTTAGTGAAGAACAGAATTCATTCGTTGAATCGGCAGCAAAGATATTCTATGGTCTTATTCATGCCCGATATATATTGACTAGCAAAGGGATGTCAGCAATGGTAAGTTACTCTATTGCGTTAATTATTTTCTCGCTTATCTGTACAAAATACCATAACGATGTATCATTAAATCTTGATCTGATTATTATTGTTATTAAAAGGTAGTGGTCGTTATCGTTTCAAATTTTTATAACATAAAGTTTGCCTCCTATAAGTTCTTGTCTCTGCCCCCATGAAAGGTCTAGATATCCCATGGAGTCATAAGTTCTTGTATGTCCTAAACCATGTGACTGGATTGATCAGATCATTATTATACTAAGAAGTATGTTGTAGGTTGTGACTTGTGTTTGAGATGTGAAAGCATCCGACATCAATTCCAAGTATTTTTTATGTAGTTGGGGTAAAACATAAAGCATAAAGCTTGAAAATAGTCAAGTTTGGCATGAAGCCAAAGAAAAGAATTCATTTCTTTATCTTCTTATGGAAGTACCCCAAATTGTTCACTTAAAAATGTGTTCGGCAGTTAAGATTTCATATCAAGTAATTCTTATTTTTTTTGTCCTTTTACATGTATTTAGTAAACATTTTTTATTCCACGTTAATCACCTGAGCCTCTCAGGATAACAACATTAAAGTTTAGTGCTGTATTTGCAGGTCATAGGTTGGTCAATGTGGTTCTCTGAGTATCTTTTTCTTGAAAGGAGCTGGGCCAAGGATGAAAATATGCTGAAGGTATGTGTGTAAATATAGAGTTGAAATATTTATACCATGTTTGAGTTACAATTTTATGCCTGCTGTTTTCTTTTAATATATTTAACATTTCATTGTAGATTTTATATATGTTCTTCATAACCCATGGGAATTTGTTCGTGCAGTTGGGTTTTCAACGCCTAAGGGATTTTCCACATGCTTTTTGGCTGGCACTATTTGTCGAGTGTACACGCTTTACACAGGCAAAACTTTTAGCTGCTCAGGAGTATTCATTTATGTTGGCTGCTTGTAGGGATGTGAAGCTCGAGCACAAGGTTCTTAAGGAGAAGGTAAAAGAAATCAACTAGAAGGATGCTCAATTCTATGGAAATATGTTGCCAAACTGAACAAGCTTGAGCCTTTTGACACAGAAGTGAGTATTTGATGGTCATACTCACATTAGTTAGCATAGAAGAAAATAAAAAGTTTCGAAAACCTAGAAATGAGGCTGGAGGCAACCCACCAAGTGGTCTAAAGAATTTTGGCACGGCCTTAGGCAATCCTTTTGTTTTCAACATACTTCGAACAAGTTCCATGATTATTCGATTCTTCCTCTCGGCCAACCCATTTTGTTGTGGGGTTGAACGAACCGTTAGTTGATGACGAATGTCATGTTCTTCAAAAAACTTTCAAATTCTTGGGACATATATTCACCACCACGATCGGATCGTAGTGTCTTTAAAGAACGACCACTTTCTTTCTCCACAAATGCTTTAAAATTTTTAAATTTTTCAAATACTTGAGATTTTTCTTTGAGAAAATAAATCCACATCTTGATAAATAAAGTAGAGATCCTTCTTGTCATTCTTTCGATTCTCCTTCAAAGTGTTTAATTGTTGTGTTGAGAGGTTTGTTTGATTTTCCGGTTCTTCATATCCATTCTCCACAATATCCCAAAGATCTTGAGAGCCATATAACACCTTCATTTGGATGCTCCATTGGTTGTAATTCTTTCCCATCAATCGAGGAAGTTGAGGTTGCAGCATGTTGTTGGAAGCCATCTCTTAACCATGCTCTTAATACCACTTTGTAGGAATAAAAATGTATAATAAAATGTTGGAGATTAAAGAGAAGAAACTTGTTCTCAATAATCCACACAACTTACTCACACAAAATAGATATAAAAACTTACACTTGTATTTCACTAAAATGATTTGATAATTTTTGATATGATTACAAAGCTTGAAAGATTGTCCTATTTATAGGACTACATGGAACCTCCTAGAACATATCTAGTAAATGCACTTCATTTAATATATAACTCCTCAAGTACATGAACCATCTAAAAATGCTAAAGGTCTTGAACTCAAAAGTCTATTCCAAGTACATTCATGAACATTCTAGATGATGATAATAATAATAATAATAATAATAATAATAATAATAATAATAATAATAATATTAATAATAATATTAATAATAATAATAATAATAATAATAATAATAATAATAATAATAATAATAATAATAATAAACCAAAGTTTAGATTATAATATTTTAACAATATAATTCATTATATGTATTACACCATGTGTCAAATTTAAATTTCAACGAGGTAAGATACATTATAACTTGAAAAAGAAATGATTGAGCACAATATTCAGATTACCTCAAGGTTTTTTTGAGTTCTTTTCTCTTGTGACTTACCAGGCATGAATCCAAACTTAACATAAAATGTTAACTCCTTGAGTGATCGTAATTTCATATTGGCGTGATAAAAGTGCTGCAATATGGAAGATGAAATTCATATTTAAGAGGAAATTACTAGCTAGTGCATTGTTAAACATTGAAGCCTAAAATAGGCTATGTAAGATGAAACTATCAGAAAATAATCAGCCTTGTCAACTCTATTGTCCGTACTACACATACGCATACGCCTTTCACACTGCCAACCTTTTAACCGGAAGGCAATGGTGAACCATCGTCCGTGGGGAGCACCACGAGTCTCATTTTTGTATTCCAAGAATACCTGCTAGCACAAATGTGTATTCAAGTATTTGAAAGTATTTAACGAAAAGTACTGATATGAGTATAACAACTAATTGAATAAATCATTACTTCATAGTGGTGGTAACTTTTTATAGTATGAAAAAGTGAGGGGATTCATTTACCTGTTCTTTAGAAGAAAGATACTTCGTACAGTCCTCGGGCAGGTTCAATGCAAATTGACCCATTGAAATCTGCTCGGTTTTTCTTGTTGTTGGGAGGGACCTCCTTCTATCACTTGATATTGGTAAATCCTGTGAGTATATTTCAACATTTCAAATGAAATTAATTGAAAATTAAACCAATAGATACAAATTGAAAGATGTAACTAAAAACGTATGATTCAGCTGTACCAGATCAGCCGGGAAGGCAAAACTTTGGAAAGGGTTTGCTGCCATTGATAGGGTTTGAGAAGAAAATGTTCAGACAAGATATTAACAGAAAAAATTCATAAGTGGATACACGCATATTAAATTAACATAATCATCACCTCATAGGGAACAATAGCCAAGTTATCAGCATGCACTTGATTGTTTGAGGCCATTGTAATGAAAATGGAAGCTTTATATTGGAGATAGAAAACAGCTGACTGTGAACGAGCAAAAAGATTGTAGATGAATGTGAGGAAAACTGTGGATAAAGGCTAGTATATATAGATGAATAAGGGAAGGGTGAAAAAATAGAAAAAACTAGGTTTTCACTAAAACCCGTGAGGAAACAAATCTATCCACCTAAAAAGGAAAGAAATATTCGTTTTAACAAAATGCCTTTATTAAAAATCTCACAAGCGATAAATGTAAAAACATAGTTTTACCTAGTATTTATAAGATGATGGAGATTTGAAATTTAAATAAAGAAATATATCTTTAGATGGTAATTGTTTTTTTTTAATTTTTTTTTGTTGAGAGATTGAGCTAATGGTTAAAAATTACTTACTTATCCAGCAAGGTTAAATGATAGATGTTTTGTGAATGGTCTCAATTTTATGAAAATTATACATATATTTCTATGTTTATCATTAAGTATCCAAAAATATTATTCTTTTTAATCTTCTCTCGAAATTATTTATTCTTGAGTTGAAATTGAGACCAATTTTTTTTTACTTTACACATTGTTTTAACAATTTAATGGTTAAAACATTTTTTGTGCCGCTGTGTGTGGTGGTGAAGGACGGCGTTGTCGCCTGGAGAGAGAGAGAGAGAGAGAGAGATTTGGTGTGAGGGGGAACATCAGGGATGTGGTGGTTGGCTGAACAAGAAGGGAGTGGGCTGATTGAACGAGATGTTAGGGTTAGTGAATTTGGTCATGTTTTTAGAAAAGGGGGAAAACAGAGCCTAGAGAAAAGAGGGAAGTGAAATTTTAGTAAAGAGGGAAGGGAAATGAAGGAGGGAAATCAAATAATATTAACAAGCGCCAATATGAATTAGATGAAGGGAGGGAAGATTTTGGATCACGAAATTTTAAGAAATTTAAGAAATTTGATTCGCTATAAAAAAATTCTCAAATTTTCGAAATACCAATAGCTAGTCTTACTCATTCTATTGTTGGAAAAAATAATCAAAAAATAAAAAAGCTTGGTCGTGCTGCATTTTAACGAAAACGTTGTAAAAGTACAAATTTGGAAACAGGTCAATTTTTTAAAAAATATTTCTTGACGACCCAACCATACGTAGGTCAAGCTCCATCCTTTTTAATGTTATTGCCAAAATTTCAGAAAAAAATAAATTTATTTGATTTGGCAATTTAACGGTCAACTAGTAGTTTGACTAGTACCCCTAAACAGCGTTTCGTCCATGATCCGTGTTTCGATTTTTAAAAAATTTAATGGTTTTTCTCTAATTTTTTGTACACATCACTAAACTCAGTATATAACATCATTCGTACGGTTGGATCGTCGAAAAAAAAATTAAAAAAAATAGATCATGTTCAATCGGTACGACACTAGTTAGAGGGAGTAGTACTTTTGGCGGATTTATATTATAAACACATACAAGAATGATTTCTTTTTCTAACTTTTTGTACACATCACTACAATTAGTATATAACATCATCCGTACGGTTGGATCGTCCAAAAAAAATTGTTAAAAAATATTATTCAAAAATTATACTAGTTTGACGAAAGAGTACTTTGATAGTTGACCATTAAAATATCATACAAGAATGATTCATTTTCTTATAATTTCTTTTACACATCACTAAAATCAGTATATAACATCATTCATATGGTTGGATCGTCGAAAAAAAATTTAAAAAAATAGATCATGTTCAATCGGTACGATACTAATTAGAAGGGGGAGTACTTTTGGCGGATTTATATTATAAACACATACAATAATGATTTTGTTTCTAACTTTTTGTACACATTACTATAATTAGTATATAACATCATCCGTACGGCTGGATCATCCAAAATAAATTTTAAAAAAATATTATTCGAAATTTATACTAGTTTGCCAAGGAGTACTTTGATAGTTGACCATTAAAATATCATACAAGAATGATTCATTTTTTTCTGATTTTTTGTACACATCACTAAAATCATTATATAACATCATTCGTACGGTTGGATCGTCGAAAAAAAATTAAAAAATAGATCATGTTCAATCGGTACGACACTAGTTAGAGGGAGTAGGACTTTTGGCGGATTTATATTATAAACACATATAAGAATGATTTTTTTTTTCTAACTTTTTGTACACATGACTAAAATTAGTATATAACATCATGCGCACGGTTCGATCGTCCAAAAAAATTTTTAAAAATTATTATTCAAAAATTATACTAGTTTGACCAAGGAGTACTTTGATCATTGACCATTAAAATATCATCCAAGAATGATTTGTTTTTTTCTAATTTTTCTAATTTCGAAAACCGTTGTCTGATTATTTTCATTATTTTCCACCAAATTCAATTCAAATTATTTCATTATTCCCACCATATATTTCATTATTTCCCACCAAATTCTATTCAAAATTTTTTGTAGTTCAGACAACGGCTTCATAAAAACCGTTGTCTAGTAGTTCATAGACAATGGTTCAGATAACCCGTTGTCTCATCAAAACACGATTTAACAACGGTTAATTATTCCGTTGTGTGAATTGTAATAACACAATGGTATATGTAAACAGTTGTGTAAACCTCCTTATTTACACAACATCACATTCATAACCGTTGTCTAATTCGATTTTCATGGCCACAAACACACAATGGTTTTTAAAACCGTTGTACTGATCATGGATCAGACAATACTATTTTAGGGACAAAAAAAACTGTTGTCCGTTGATTTCGCGCAACACTTTTTTCTCTGAGCGTTGTGTGATAAGTGTTGTCTAAAGCTGTTTTTCTTGTAGTGATACTATTGATTGCTTCAATAAAATCAAGTGATATGACTTTGCTCCACTCAATAACAATGCCTTGTGTTCTCTCAAAAAATGTGTGTATATGTATTTCTCCAATCCATTAATAGATGGATACCTTATGATTTAGTGAAGTCCAAAAGCAAGTGGGGTTTTTTCAATTCTCCTCCACATAATTCATAAACGTCCAAGCACATGTTACTCTATTTTGCAAGCTAATGGGCACCTCTAGAGGGTGTAATATGATGTATGCCCCCCTAAAGGGTTGTGTATGGCTTTGGCACTTAAAAACTTCATCCTCTGGCTTGTATGGGTGCTCCCCCACTTGTATGATTTGAGTACTTGGCATTTTTCACTCCAATAAGCTCATGGGTGCCTATACTAATGATTTAGTGTAGTACTTAGCCAAATTCAAGCTCCTAGAGGTAGTAGGGACGTCCATCTTATACATACAAGAGTGTTGGAGCCTATAGAAATGAGCTGGAGAGAGAAAATCACTTGGACATGCATTTTGGTACCACTTGAAAGGTCCTTCCACCAACTACCATGGACATCCCAAGAGTATGCATTATACACTACAAGGGAACAGGGTAATTGCGATAGAAAAAATACAAAGAATCTGTCGCAATTGCCCCACTTTGCGACGGAAATAATCTATCGCAAATGCCCAAGTCGTAAGTTCTTATTCTTTCACAATTTCTTATTATGTCGTAAGTTATTAGTGGGTCCCATCCCAACACAAAAACAATTATAAAAAAAAGGAAAAACAACAAAGTACGACGGATGGTTTGTCGTAAATATGTCCAGAATTGTGACAGAATCCGTCATATATATTTCAATAATTACGACAGAATCCGTCGTAAATATTTCCATAATTGCGACAAAATCCGTCCTAAATATTTCCATAATTGCGACAGAATCCGTCCTAATAAATACCAAATTACGAGGCATTATTTATTGTAAATATGCCAAGAATTGGGACAGAATTCATCATAAATACGCCCAGTATTGTGTCAGAATTGGGACAGAATCTGTCATAAATTGCTAATACTTGCGACAGAATCTGTCACAATTTCTGGACACCGAGCATGGTTTTGCCTATTTTTATCACTTCCAACCTATTAAAAATTAGATTCATCCATACATTCAACAACATACATACAAACTAATGCCAACATATATACAAATTAATCCCGACAAATATTACAACACACTGAAAAATATGAACTACGTAGAGCAAAAGGAAAATAACATCATAAAATCTCTTTTAAGAGTTAGATAAACATCCATACCAAAGTTACATTAACAAAATAATACAAATGCAACCTAAATATCCATTGGCTAGTTAATATCCGAAGGTAAACATAAATCAACCACCCAGCTGAATTATGCAAAAGTTAGCCACTAAGCTAATATCAACAAAAATTGGCCACTAAGCTAATATCATCAAAAGTTAGCCACTAAGCTAATATATCCAAAAGTACTCATAAACCAGCCTTATAACTACAACCTAGCTGGTACTATATCCAACTGCCCTAATCTCCCCCAATCCAAAGGCTGCCATCCCGTTTACCATTTCGAGTTCGCCTTGGAGGTGCTGTTGGAGGTGCTGACTGACCCCATCATCATTGTCATCAGAAGTACTAGGCTCATCCTCACGAGCTTTGGACTTACCCTACATTATTAAAAAATATTCTGCATATCGTCATTATCTTAAAACCAGATAATATCAAATCAATGAATCGTGAACTTAAATAATAGTGAAATGTCTTGTTTATTTACTGAAATTCTGTACACATGTTCAACTATTTTTCTAAAAAAAATTCACTCTAAATATTATGGTTGCTAAATGTGATTCTAATAAATAATTCTAACTTTAATTTGTTTTTAATATTCTCAAACCTTGCAAATAAAATTTCAGCACAGTAATTGTTTTTTATTTTAATTTGTTATTGTGAATGGCACAAGAAAGTATAATGCATCAGAGTATTATAGTCACTATTTTTCTAAAAAAATCACTCTAAATATTATGGTTGCTAAATGTGATTCTAACAAATAATTCTAACTTTAATTTGTTTTTAATCTTCTCAAACCTTGCAAATAAAATTTCTGCACAGTAATTTTTTTTTATTTTAATTTGTTATTGTGAATGGCACAAGAAAGTATAATGCATTTGAGTATTATAGTACTGTGTACTAGAATGTATTGTTTAACCACCATGTTTCCTCAGTACTGATAGCGTGGCCAGAGGCCCAGATCAAGGAAGCAACTAATTATATGATCACATAACATATAATAACAGATAAGAGCGAAAATCAAAAGGTCTTAACGAGCATCATAAATTTGCCTTTAGCCAGGGCATTATTTCCATGTCTATAGTGTGAAGCCTAAATGTATAGCCTAATTGTATATATATTTTAAACTTACACCTTCATTACTGGAATGCATGATCAAATTCGAGTTATTAAATTTTAACTAAAGCATAGAGAAGGTGATGATGCATTTAAAAGAAAGATACATGCTAAAAAGTTGGACCTGAATATACCTTATTACAGTTGCTAGGAGGGCGGTTACTTTCATTGACGTCGCCTAACATCGACACCATCGCCTGCACAAGTTCCCTCATATTTGACATGGTAAGAGGATGGTCTGATGGCAGGTCATTCACTCCATCCGTCACAACAGACTGTGCCAACATGTTGACCTGTTCTGGTGCGAGGTCAAACTTATCCGGATGTGCACGAGCAAAAGCAACAGTCCGATCCACAGCCTGAATGACAAGATGGTCAGTGATGTGCTCAGTAGGGGATCTGCTAGTGGAAGCACCTGACTCATCTTCAACGGATCGTCGATGATGCCTTTTACCAGATGTAGGAGGAAGAGCTATGCACAAATGTACACACAAATATCATTAGACCAGAAAAAATGACATGTAATGAATGATATGAATACTAATGCAGTATATAATAAATAATATATATAAACATACGTGTAATTTCAGAAGCACTCGTGCGTGGAATACCGATAATGGCATTCTTTCGAACACCCACTACTTCAACCCATGTATCAATTGGCGCTTCCATAGGATCCTCGTTGCGCTCCCCACACTTAGCGAGATATTGTTCCTAGATGCATGTGTAACAAAAATTACAGTTAAATGTTCAAATTAAAAAAAATCATTAAAAACTATATGTATTTTATAATCTACATACGTATACTTAAAATAAAACAAGAAAACCATCACAAAAGAGTTGAGAGTGCTGAATAAAAATAAGATTACAAAGGAATAAGCATGTTTTTTTTCTAGCAAAATACCAAATATTATAGGTGTGCATTTGATGAGCAGCTTATGGACAAATTACTACTATCTTGATATAATTTAGTATATCACGATTATTCACATACATATACTTAAAATAAAACAAGAAAACCATCACAAAAGAGTTGAGAGTGCTGAATAAAAATAAGATTACAAAGGAATAAGCATGTTTTTTTTCTAGGAAAATACCAAATATTATAGGTGTGCATTTGATGAGCAGCTTATGGACAAATTACTACTGGAATCCATTTTGTTTCAGTAAAACTTTAGTTGTTAAAACCACTTGCAGACTAAATTTTTTTCATACTGAACATGTTCTAATCTCCCTCTTGAAGAAACATTAAAGGGCCTAAAGAAATATATAAAATAACCTAATTCCATTTCTTGATGAACCTATGATCGAAAAATAACTGAAATGTGCTATAGGTAGTACCCTGAACTAAAAAACGGTAGGATATCAGCAAAAGACATATACTTTACAAAGTAGGGCAACATATATATATACAGCATAATGAACAAGCTACACACACACATAACAAATAGGTTAGTTACAATACTGAGGATCAATATGTAAACAGAGCATTTGACAAATAATTTCTAGAGAGCACATAACAGAGCAGTTTGAATAACAACATGCATGTATTTCAGATTTCACTCAACTAAAGCTCAAGAAAGGATTGCCTTTAAAACAGTTTATCTTCTAAGATGATAGTCCTCGCAGTTTTACTTTTACTTTAATTGGTTTGTTTGTTAAGAAATAATTTAAATATGAAGCGACCATGTTTTAATTGGTTTGACCAGATAAATTTCTAATGCCAAAAAAAAAAGGAACCACCAGCAACCCAACCAGAAAATACCACCAGCAACCCAACCAGAAAATATAATTGTGTTTACCAGAACATGTTATCATGGTGTTTGTTCTTAACTATAATTCATATCTAAGAGCAAGTCCAATGCATAGATATATCTGCTTCTATAGCTATAGTATAGAACTAAAACTACAAAAAACCTATTCCAATGCATAGCCATAGTTGAATGGAAAAATGCTTAAATGGATAACTAAGTGTATATTTAGGACCAAAGATAGCTATAGCCATCCTTGCTACCTCATTAATTATCTAGAAGTGGAGTGCAAGTCGGTTCACTTTAAATTAAAGTGAAATAGTTGGACAAAAACTTAGTTAAATTTGAAATTGTTTGGTTCAAAACATACAACTAGCATTGGAGTGTAAGTTCTATTTTAGCACAAAAAAAACGCATTGAGCTTGCTCTAAGAGGCCATATCATATGTAACCCATTTTCTCTGCAAATTTTGTATGGACAGGTTGAGCCAGTTCTGTTCAAGATTAAATATTATATATACTGCAACTTAGCTACACTCATACTCAAATGTGAATATATTTTTTTAATTTGAATCACGGCTGGACTTGCATTTTAAATGCTTCTTGGTAAAAAGGATAAGGATAGAGCATCGAGGAATAGCCCCCACTCCCATGACTTTGTCATGGGTTCCCTTCCACATTCCCTATTCCCAATCCCCTTGCACTTAAAACAAATAAATGTGTACTGCATAGGCTCTGATTTTAAAAACAACTCCACTGGTATTGCTTACAGAAGTTGGTTTCTTGATTTTACATTGAAATCTTTTTATCTAAACTCTCATTTCAACATTAAAAATTAGTATAAATTTTACTTTGTGTGTGCCCAGGTTAATCATGCAAATATTAAAATGTTGTTCTTCCCTATAATTTAGTTTGATTGTCTTAGTAACTTTCTAATTAAGTTTTTTTCCTTTGCAAATACTATATGGTCCATTTAGTAGCATAGGCTGTGTAAAAAGATCATACATATAATATTTAGTAGCATATAATATGTAAAAAAAGGTACCACTATTATACGAACAGCCTCCGATGTGAATTCTTTATTTTCCTTGTCCTTGGTGTGCAAGCGGATGAAGAGGTCATATAACGTCGGCTCCTTACCAGTCTTGTCTCGTATATCCTGTAAAGTGAAAATATAAGATAAAAGAATATGCAAAATGACCTCGCTGCTGATTATTATTTTTAAATATCAATTATCATACCCAAGCACGACGCTGAAAGGAAATGGCACCAGAGGTATGGGGAATTTTTTGATGTCCTCTCGCGTCCTTAGCAGCATCTGATTTTTTCTGGAATTTAGGAGTATCCCAGTGGTCACAAATAGGTTTCCAAACAGCTTCCAAGTAATAACGTGGTCTGTGATCAAAGAAAGAGCCCCCCTCCTTATCAATGATCTTCTTGATACGTTTACGTTCGTTGCACAAAGTCTTGCGCATGTTTCTACGCATATGCCTATTAAGAGCCTCACGAGCATCATTTTTCATCCCATATTTCGGGTCAAAGTCATAGTACCCCTACAATAAAAGTGATAAAAGAGGGGTTAATGCAATCAACTAGCAGGTATATTGCATATACTTGGTATACAAAACAGACCCCCTACGCACCACCACCACCAAGTGTAACCAATTAAGCACTTGACATATACAAGTCAACAAGAAATTGTATCTTAAAAATGTTGTGCAGTAAATTTGAATACAAAAAGAAAAATCACATGTAGATGGGATTAGTTATGTATTCTGTGAGGTTTATTATGTTATAGGGAAAGGTACAACCTATAAAACAGAGTAACAATTACTAAAGAATTGAGAATAATAACCCACCATTAAGTTAGTGCTACGGTGGAGATTTATCACCTGTTATAGTTCTGTATTCGGTAAAAGAAAAGTGCTTAAATCTGTCAAGCATGCACTTTTCTTTTACCGAATACAGAACTATAACACGTGATAAATCTCCACCGTAGCACTAACTTAATGGTGGACAGACCCAACTTACCTACTCAACAGACTTCAAGCATAAATACTTAACTAAATGAATAAATTAAATACTTAACCACTTACAAAGAACATTTTTCTAATGCGACTCCACCACCTTGGGAATCACCGATCAACATCCATGGCACCGATACATCCCGCTGGCCAGTACACACGCATAAGGGCGAGTAAGGTACGGCATGCAGTGGGTGAATCGATACTGAAAAGTGAGCATATTTAATTAAGATATACTTTCTACAACATAAATAAATAATTATGCAGACATACATACATACAATATTTCATAACTGTTACTAGAACACACTAATTGAATGAAATACAGAAAATGAAAAAGGACTTACACCCGTCCAACCATGCGAATACGAATGGGCTCTAAAGGGGGCTGTCCAAAGAGACCAAGTGAATAGCCCCTCCTCCTATGCTCAATATTGACCTCTTCATCATGCTCACTGCCCTCAGCCTCATCATTATTACCGCCTTCAGCCTCATCATCATTACCGCCCTCAACCTCAGCATCCTCATCATCATTACCGCCCTCAGCCTCATCATCCTCATCATCATCATGCTCACTGCCCTAAACCTCATCATCCTCATCATCGTTACTACCCCCAAAATCATCATCAAACTCGTCATCATCGTACTCATCATCATAATCAGCTTCATAATCAGAATCCCCCGAGTCTGAGCTAGCATCATAAATGTTATCACTCAAGCGGTATCCATACACTTGACCACCATCAAGACTTATACCGCCCCTGCCATGACCACCATTAGCACTCTTACCACCTCTCCAACAGCTACCACTAGCACCACCAGCATCAATACTCCTAACAACCCTTCCAGGGCCACCAATAGCTTTCTTACCACCTCTAGGACGGCTACCACTAGCACCACCGGCATCAAGACTCGTACCGCCCTTGCCATGGCCACCACCGACACCACTAACAACAAGACTCCTACCACCTCTCATGTTGTTGCTTCCACCACCACTACTGTTACCACTCCCATCATTTCTCCTACTACCACCATCACCAACATTTACGTGTCTCCTACCATCACCAACATTTACGTGTCTCCTACCCTCACCTCTCATGTCACTGCCTCCACCACCATTTCTCCTACTACCACCAGCACCACCATTTCTCCTATTCCCAGCAACTCTCCTATTAATACCATCTTCTCTTCTACCACCACCAACTGGCCTCCTCCCCAACATGCTGTAATACACAAAAACATAAGAGTCTTAACTATACAATTAAAAACATTAACAAATTAATCTAATACAGCTTATTTACCGAAACCCATATGAAATTAATAACAAAGTGAGTATTATTCAATAATACAAACTGAAGCAGATCCCAGAATCCATCAAGAAGTAATAAATTAGAAAAAAACATCAAAGAATGCCCATATTCAAATCACACACACACACACATATATATATATGTGCAAAACACACATATATATTACACAATTCAGACGAATATATATGTGCGCACACACACAAGTGCTATAAAAACAAACACACACATTTACATACTACACCCATTTTTAGACACATACATTACAGAAGCACAAAAATACAAGAAAGGAAAAGAAAGGAAGAATTGAGGATTATACCTGAAGAAATGAGAAAGGAATTGAGGATTAAATGGAAGAAAGAACGGAAGGATTGAAACCCTAATCGTAATTGCCGCACGAAATAAAAGAAACCGAAGAGAGGCACAAGTGAGAAATGAAGTGAAAAGTGGGTTTTAGCTGTAGAATGAGGAGGAACGACATCGTTTAACTTTAGATAATTAAAAAACATTTTTCTAATTTTTTTGATAAATTTTGTTCCTTTTTTTTGTCAGGATAAATTTTGTTCTTTTAGATTAACCAATTTTTAATATTTTATATTCAAAAACCATAATTTATTATTTTTCAAAAAAAAATATTTTATTAATAAATTATTCAGGAACAATTTTTTAAATATATTTTACTCAAAAACATTTATTTAATTATTTAGTAAAACCAAAAGGATTATACTTATACTTAATTAAATAATCTACTGTACGAGTTTAAGAAAGTTCAACTGCATTACTGAAAAAACACATTTCCATTGATTTATCATGATTTTCTATTTTATTTTTTTACATAAAAATTACCAGAAGAGTGACAGATATTCGTCACAAGATAGTTACTTGCGACGGATTTCGGTCGTAAAGATGTAGCTTGCAACGACTGTCGGTCGCAAAATTTATCTTGCGACAGATAATAGTTTAT
Source organism: Saposhnikovia divaricata (assembly GCA_036435485.1). Taxonomy (NCBI): domain Eukaryota; kingdom Viridiplantae; phylum Streptophyta; class Magnoliopsida; order Apiales; family Apiaceae; genus Saposhnikovia; species Saposhnikovia divaricata. The sequence goes on from CM071599.1 coordinate 25,947,870, forward strand.
TTCTGTCATAAATGCAACTGACTTCCAAAATGGACAGTTTGTTCTTTTCACATCCATTCAATAATAATAAACCTGTACCCATTCATCTAACATGCAACAAGTAATATAGCACGAATTTTTTCAACTTAAAACTTAACAACTAACAACAAGATTTAGTTTACTAGATATTACAACACATAATAAATCCATAAATTAATCAAACAATGCACTTAGTTCACAATTAAAATAGTACATGTAATAAAACTAACAAAACTACTTAGACGTCATCATAACCATCATCTTCGTTTCCATCATCTTCGTTTCCATCCTCATCACTTTCATTATCTTCACTTTCATCATTGTCATTATCTTCGAGTTCTTCTTCCAATGGCTCATCTCTTGTAGCATTTTCATATTGAGTAAAATCGATAAATAGGTTAATAGGGGGGAGTTCCACCGGCCTATCCTCTAGAGGTTCTTCTTCAAAGACATCCTCGTTGTAGGCTTTAGTAGTCTCATCTAGCGGACGACTTCTTGTTACAACAACTGTGTGCATTTTGCTCTTCAAATTCTTCACAATGGGTGCATAATAGACTTGTGTTGCTTGACTTGCTAAGACAAAAACATCATTTCCTCTTAGCTTAGATGTCATGTCTATTGTGACAATTTTATTTTTGTCAACTTTTATGCCCTTTCTATTATCAAACCAATGACATTTGAATAACACCACTTTGTTCACCTCATTGTAATTAAATTCAAGAATCTCTTCCAAACGTCCATAGTAGTCATTAACAGTGTCATCATAACAGCTTCCTTTTACAAGTACTCCCATATGTGACTTTGTGGATTTGAATCTATAACCATTCACATCACATCCTCTATGAGAGATGACAAAAGGCGATGGACCTCTTATCAAGTACTTGAAGCGCTTATAATTGTCACGATCTCCATGTACCTAAAATGCAATAATTTATCAAATACATATCTCACCACATATGTCAAACTGTCAAGGCATTTTGTTAGAAATCATACACCTTGTTAAGCATCCATTTTTTGAATTGTGTATCAAGTAGTGTATTCATATGATCAAGAGTGATAAGCGGATACTGTGCTCTCATTTCCGCTTCAAAATCTCTGAAAATGTAAAAGAATGTTTGAGAACAATATTCAATAAAGTGTTTACATCAATGCATATCAATATATCAAGTGTATGAATTCTTACAATCGATACGGTGCTACTTCTGGCATGTTAAAGAACACATAATTTGCTGCAATTTGAAGCAAATTTTCATCTAAGAAGTAGCCCTTGGATGCACCAAAGAGCCTCGTTGGATATGTAAATGCCTCGAGTTTTCTTGAATCACGCATACTACCATCTACCTGATAATGGCCTACCCTGTTGTGCACTGTCTGAACAGAGGACTCATAGTATAAGGAACAAAAATTTACAAGTTCCTCCTCAGCATAACGTTCTGCAATAGAACCTACAACTTGTGCCTTATTTCTCACTTTTACTTTCATCCGATGCATCTGCCTTTCAACCCAATACATCCATTGATATTGTACAGGACCACCAAGTCTGCACTCTTCTGCAAGATGAAGGATAACGTGTTCCATTGGATCAAAAGTGGCTCCTGGAAAAATATTTTCCAAACGACCCATGGTATTGATTATATTTCTCTCCATGATCAATAAATCATCTAAAACCAATGTTGAAGAGCATATTGCTCTAAAGTAACTGGAGAGTTGGCAAAGGGCATCATGCACATCATCAGGTAAAAGGCCACGAAAAGCAGAAGGCAACAACTTTTGCATAAAAACATGACAATCATGTGTCTCCATCCCACTTAACTCCTTCTTTTCTAACTTGCTACATCTCGCAATATTTGAAGCACAACCATCTGGCATCCTCAGACTACTAATCCATGTATAAACCTGAAGATGCTGCTCTCAAGAAAGTGTGTATGATGCTTGGGGTTTTGAATTGCCTCGCATCCATAACTCTTCTCTAATGCCAAATGCTTTGAAATCTGCTCTTGCACTATTAGTATCCTTAGATTTTTTACTATCCATCACTGTGTGAAAGAAATTATCAAATACATTCTTCTCAGTATGCATGACATCAATGCAATGGCGTAGACGTAGTGTGTCCCAATATGGAAGCTCAAAGAAAATGGAGAAATGTGTAAAATTATGAGTCACGCCAAATCCATGAGCCCTAGACTTTGCAGATTCTTTCCCATGTGGTGGAAAAGCTATTTTTACACATTTGTTATGAACTTGCCACCCTATTTGTCGCCTCTGATTATGTCCCAGTCTTCTAAACTTTTTTACTATCCCCCATAAACTGCACTTTCGACTATGAGGAAGTTGTGAAGCCCTGACACTTCCCATGCAAACTGAACAAGCTAGCTTGCCTTTGGTTGACCAACCACTCAACATTGCTAAGGCTGGAAAGTCATTGATTGTCCACAATAGAGCTGCTCTCAAAATGAAATTAGCCTTTATAAAAGCATCATATGTTTGTACACCAGCACTCCACAACTGTCTCAGCTCATCAATAAGTGGTCTCAAGTAGACATTGATGTCTCTCGTTGGGCTTTTATCCCCAGGTATGAGTAATGATATGAAAATGTATGGATCCTTCATGCACATAGAAGGCGGGAGATTGTACACAACCATAATAACGGGCCATACTGAATAAGTCCTGGCAGACATGTTGCTATAATGTGCAAATCCATCAGTAGCAAGTCCAAGTCTAATATTTCGAATGTCATGCGAAAAAACTGGAAAATTAATTTCAAACTGTTTCCACTCTTCCCCATCCGCTGGGTGTGTCATAATCCCCTCTGTCACCTCTCTAGTCTTGTGCCACCTCATACTCTCAGCAGTGCGAGATGACTTGTACAACCGCTGCAACCGTGATGTAAGCGGAAAATATCTCAAAATCTTTCTAGGAATGCATTGTCTTCTACCTTCTTTCGCTGGTTTATAGCGACTCGTGCCACAAATATTGCACTCCCGTCTGTCACTGTTATCACCATAAAATAACATGCAATCATTTGCACATGCATGAATTTTTTCATATCCCAAATCCATGTCCTTTACCATCTTCTTGATCTCCCGGTAACTCGAGGTTAATGTGTGATTTTCTGGCAATGCATCCCCGATAAGACCTGTTAACTTATTAAATCCCCTCTCACTACATCCATGAGAGCTTTTAAAATGTAACAATTTACTCACAAATGACAACTTTGTATGCTTGTTGTTCCCAGGATATAATGGAATCTCTAAATCATTTTCCAAACCATGAAATCTAGGTGATTCATGGTTCGAATATATGTTGTCCCATCCACCAAATCCACCCGCATCCCTCAACATCTCATAGGTATCAAATACATCAACATGGTCATTATTCTCATCTTTTGAGCCACTAGAATGCGAATCTTCATCACTTTCGCTAGAACACAATTCTTCATCACCTTCCCCATGAAAATTCCAATATGTGTAACTTTGAAGAAATCCATTCGTCACAATATCAAATCTAACTTCATCAAGACTTTATTGAGGTCCAAGATGTTAAAAACGGTGAAGAGAATGTGAGGATGGAGTTGAAATATGTAAATGGAAGCTAATGCCTCTTTTTAGAAAAAACTGACTTAGCTTGCGACAGAAATTTTGCATTCCGTCACAAGTTATATTAAACAATATTTTTGAAGTCAGATTATTAATTTCTGGCCGTTGGGAATTAAATGAGTTTAGGTAAACTTGCGACAAGATCTGTTGAAAATTCTACCTTACGACGGAAACTATGACTATCCGTCACAAAGTACTTTCCGACAGAATAAGCAGCTTTGTTTCGGTCGCAAGTTCTATTTTGCGACAAATTGATTAGTCCTTCTGTCGCAAGGTGTCTTAGCGGGAAATTAAAAAAACGCAAAAAATAATATCCTTCCATGTGGGAGTTAGTTTCCATGTCGAATTAGGTGCCTTGGAGGCTATATCCTATCCCATGGATATTCTAGAACATTCCTTCTTTCCAGATCGTTCCCGGTTTGTGGATCAGGCCCACGTTAGAAACAAGCTTATACCGGGCATCCCCGGTTTGGGCTGTTCTTTGGGCTTAATCATTAATTACGAATTTAATGCCCAACTAGGGTTTCGGGCCTTATTTATGAGCCAATAAATATTATATTAATTATGTCTTTAGGAATTATTTTGCACCCATATCATTTGCCCACCAACTTTTAGGAAAACTTGATTTCGTAGAAGTTTAAGGTCACACCGGTCCTACCAGGGTATCGTCTTACAGTGAAGTGTGGAGCGACCTACACATTCACAATGACTAAAATTCTCTCCCAAGTTAATACTTAAGAAAGTTAAACGTTCCTTGGCCTCTCGAACCATTTTCTTAAGATTTCTGGGCCTTTCGGGAATAGGATTAGTGCCATTTCGAGCTCGTAGACACTAATCCAAGTGCAATTCGTGAATGGGATCCTTTATCATAAATTCATTATTGATTTATTTCCCTCAACTTATCTAAGTTATGGTTAATATCAGGCAGTCGTCGCTCATAAGCCTTAGTAAGGGCTAATTCTTGAGCAAAACACGCTATCTTGGCCCTAAACGGGGCTAAACAACCCTAAACGGGGCTATAAAGGCCTTGATCGAGGCTAACTAATTCGTACTTAATGTAATTACTACTAGGATATCCACCCTTAACCTTGAGATAGGTTAATTTTAGAGTGAAAGTCCATAAACGTCGATAATCGAGGTTAATCACCCCCTAATTGCGATTAGTGAAACCCTAACCCCAAATTTTGGAGTCAAGCAAATCTATTAGATATTCTTATAACCTCATGGTTGTAGAAAGAATCACGTGAAAATTCTCATTTTTGAGTTGTTTAGGCAAGGAATACGGTCCCGTGGACTAGGTGTTTTAAACACCTTCAGGGTCTTTCAACACCCTCACGGTTTCTGAACACCCCTGACATTTCTAAACCCAAATTTTGAAGTTGATTTTATATGATAGGGATTCTTATAATCTCCTGGTGAAGAATCACATGAAAATATGCTTTTTTGAACGTTTTGGAGGCGAAATACCTCATTTTAAGCTGGTTTTCAAACCATACCTTGTTTCAAACAAGGTCATTTTGTCAACTTCTTGAAATCACTAGGGAACCTACATAGGCTTGTAAAGGGCCTTATAAGGTTCTTGAATCTCTAATTTGAGCTCAAATTGAGCATTTTTTAGCGTTCTGGGGCCAAACGAATCAGCTAGGGGTCCAGGTGTTCGCAACACCTGGACCCATTTTTCCTCCCCAATGTTCTGGCTGGGCCCCATCAATTTTTTTTGAATTTTGGACAAATTTTGACTATTTGACTTTGACCTTTGACTTTCACTTTTGACCTTGACTTTGACCAAAGCCAAATCTTGTTTTGAACTCCCCTCCTTGTTTCTAGAGTCAGTTTACAACACCATGGTTGGTTTTGCGATCCTTGATCTCAAACAACCTACTTAGTTTTCAGGACCTTCTGGGTCTTAACTTGTTCTTGAACTCTTGGTTTCAAACAACCTTGGATTCAACTATGACTTTTGGTTTTCAAACACCCTTCCATCCTCATAATAGGATGTAGAATTTATGATGAAGTATCTTTGGCCTTGCCCCCTTATCAAAGAGGTCTTTGCTTCTCGGTCGTCTACATAGAGAATCCCTTGTTTTTCAACACCTGACTTCAAGTCTAGGATACTTTGGTTTGTTTTTCATCCTTGATTTTGATTCCAACCTTCTTCTTATGTTCATAAAACCTTGCTTTGGTTTGAATTTTGTCAAAAAAGTATTGTACGCACAAAATCATCCGTAACTTTTGACTCGTTACTCTGATGGAGACCCACGATACATCAAATCCAGGTGGTACTAATAATAGATTGCAGTACTAATTTCTGTTGTCAACCTTTGTTGATTATGGCCATGTCAGAAAGTGCACATAGTATACTATGTTAATTTCATGATACATATAAGTATGCAGGAATTTTATCTCATATTTACAGGGATGCAAAGATTTAGGGGGAGTATTTTAACTCTCCTAAAATTATTGAGTAATCATCAAAAAGGGGAGATTGAAACCCTAGTGGTTTTGATGATCACTCCAGATAGCAAGCTGGTTGGCTTAATTACGTTCTTTATAGCTAGCTGTATGCATATGCTTTGTAACTCTATTTCGCAGGGCTGAATTGTAAGTCTGAACAAATACTTTGTCAGCAAGCTAAAACGGTGTAAACAAAGAATGACAGCAAGCTAAGACTACATAAACAGGAGGTTACAGCAAGCTCACAACTACCACCCATAAATATATGTTGCAGATTCGAAAGTCCTTAAATCAAGGAAATATCATAGGAAATGACATGTAGCATCTGTCTAATATATGTATATATTGTATTATATATATTAGAGCTCCACTTTCTTTGAAGCATCTTTCAAGACATCATTCTTTATTCTAAGGAACCTTTTGCTTTGTAAAAGTACTTTACAAAATAACCCACATGCTTATTTTTCAAGCATGCCTTTGAAAAGCATTTGCTTTCTAAATATTTAACTCATAAAACAGCTCCTCTTGAACGTTTTTGTAAATGTTAGAAATGAACTCAATTGAACATGAGAATCGGTGCAATTATGCTTGATAATTTGAATTTCTTGAGTTTACTATATATATACTCGTGTGACTACCTCTTCACTTCATTAAACACTTCCAAGATCACACAAAAACAACTCAGTGACTTCATTCAAATTTTTCCTAAACGAGCTCTAGTAGTATATGCAATATATATATTTAGAGAGTTCTTAGTTTGAGTTATAAACACTTTCTTCTTGTATTGCTCAAGGTGTAATTTGTGTTGCTGGATAAATTGGTTTGGAAACAAGGGTTCGGGAACTAGTTGCTAGAGAAGATTGTACTAAGGGTAGTATAGTTCTTAGAGAGCATTTGGTTCAAAGGGACAAGGTGTTTCAGCAAGCTGCTATCAGCAACAGGGAGTTAAAGGGAGATATATTATTTAATCTTGTAGTCGGAATTTATAGTGATCAATAATATATTCTCTTACCAGATTTGGTAAGGGACCAGGACGTAGACCATTAGTGTTTAGGTGTCGAACCGGGCTAAAATTCTTGGTGTTCTTTGTTATTATTTTTCTATACTGCATTTACCCATCTTAGCTAGCTGACAGACTATTTCTTATTGCAATCAGTAAGCTACCAGATAGTATTCTAGACTATCTTTGCTTGATATAGTCGAACAACTTGGTAATTAATAAAAATTGGATATTGCTTGTCAAGTACAGCTATTCACCCCCCTCTAGGTGTGTTTTTCAAAGAGGATAAAGATAGTGTCTTTGATGTTTACCTTTTCGATTTTTCGAATTCAGATCCATTTTGATGTTTTTCATCAGCTTTAGATATACCTTTTACGGTATTTTTTTTAGATCAAGCATATTTCTGGTTTGTTTCCCATGTAGAAGACTTTTGAGTTGTGCTACCACACGCTTCCGATTTGTTTGGCTAGAATTGGAGTTGAGGGTCAAGTTGGCTGTTGTGTATGATAGGGCATACATTAACCCCACACAAGGTACTAAATTCAATCATTTGTTTCTGTAACATCATTCTTTTTTGCAAGATGCTTTTCTCTTAGCCGCATTAATAACGAAAGCCTGCTCCACCTACATCCATCTTGCCTTTTGTTTTTCGACTAACCGTGTTTTTATATACACGGTTCCCCTTCAATAATTATAAACCTGTAAAACAAAAAATTGAAACAACGATTACATTACAGTATGAGACAATGAAACATAATGAAGTAGATCAAACAAGTTAGACATTGTTACACGATACAAGTATTTATGGAACTACGCAGAAAGTTACTAAACAATATAAGGATTTACTAATCTAATCAAACGGCAGATAAAACAAACTACGCAGAAAGTTACTAAACAATATAAGGATTTACTAATCTAAGCAAACGGCAGATAAAACAAACTACGCAATACAAGAATTCATAAAATTATGAAATTAACACAGAGAGAGAGAGAGAGAGAGAGACACACAGCGAGAGAGGGATAAATTGACCAAAAGAACACAAGTTAAATCAAGCTGATTTACATAAAACCAATTACAAAACCAAACATACAAAATCCAATTACAAAACCCTAAATCGAAAACCCATCAAAGTCAACATACAAAATCAACCCAAAAAACATGCATATGCATATGCCCTAATTACCTTGAACCAAAAGCAGCTGTGTTCTTCGATTAAACCTGAAAAATTAAACAATTAGATCTGTGAAAAATTAAAAGGAAAAGAAAAGAAATAAGAAAAAAGAGAAGAGGATAAATAAGAAATAAGCCTCTGTGTTCTTCGATTGGGCTTAGTATTCTTCGATCTGTGAGTGTTGAGCTAAGTAATCTTCGATCTGTGAGTGTGTTCTTCGACCGAGCTTAGTGTTGAGTGTGTGAGTGTGTGAGGCACGGCTGTGTGTGTAGGTGGGTGGATTTAGCGTTTTTAGGGTAAATGGGTGAGTGGGCTTGCATTAATGCTGTGAGAATTGGGGGGAAACTTGTCGCCCACTATCTTTTTACGCTTTTTATTTTTACTTATAATTAAAACACATGTTTAGATAATTTAGATTGTAATTTTTTTGGCAAATTAAGAATTATGTTAATTTAAATTGTAATTAGGAATTAAGAATCAACATCCATCATATTTAATGTTATTCCCAAAATTTTAGAAAAAAAAATTATTTGATCGGGTAGTTCAACGGTCAACTATCATTTTGACCGGAACACCTAAACAAGGTTTCGTCAGGGTTTAAGGATTCCATTTTTTTAAAAATATTCCTCGACCACCCAACCATACAGGAATCAAGATCCATCATATTTAATATTATTCCCAAAATTTTAGAAAAAAAAATTATTTGATCGGGTAATTCAATGGTCAACTATCACTTTGACCGGAACCCCTAAACAGGGTTTAGTCAGGGTTTAAGGACTCGATTTTTTAAAAAATATTTCTCGACCACCCAACCATACGGGAATCATGATCCATCATATTTAATGTTATTCCCAAAATTTTAGAAAAAAAAAATTATTTGATCGGGTAATTCAACGGTCAACTATCACTTTGACCGAAACCCCTAAATAAGTTTCGTCAGGGTTTAAGGATTCAATTTTTTAAAAAATATTTCTCGACCACCCAACCATACGGGAATCAAGATCCATAATATTTAATGTTATTCCCAAAATTTTAGAAAAAAAAATTATTTGATCGGGTAATTCAACGGTCAACTATCACTTTGACCGGAACCCCTAAACAGGGTTTCGTCAGGATTTAAGGATTCGATTTTTTAAAAAATATTTCTCGACCACCCAACCATACGGGAATCAAGATCCATCATATTTAATGTTATTCCCACAATTTTAGGGAAAAAAAATTATTTGATCGGGTAATTCAACGGTCAACTATCACTTTGACCGAAACCCCTAAATAAGTTTCGTCAGGGTTTAAGGATTCAATTTTTTAAAAAATATTTCTCGACCACCCAACCATACGGGAATCAAGATCCATCATATTTAATGTTATTCCCAAAATTTTAGAAAAAAAAATTATTTGATCGGGTAATTCAACGGTCAACTATCACTTTGACCGGAACCCCTAAACAGGGTTTCGTCAGGATTTAAGGATTCGATTTTTTAAAAAATATTTCTCGACCACCCAACCATACGGGAATCAAGATCCATCATATTTAATGTTATTTCCAAAATTTTAGGGAAAAAAAATTATTTGATCGGGTAATTCAACGGTCAACTATCACTTTGACTTGAACTCCTAAACAGGGTTTCGTCAGGATTTAAGGATTCAATTTTTTAAAAATATTTCTCAACCACCCAACCATACAGGAATCAAGATCCATCATATTTAATGTTATTCCCAAAATTTTAGAAAAAAAAAATTTATTTGATCGGGTAACTCAACGGTCAACTATTACTTTAACCGGAACCCCTAAATATGGTTTCGTCGGGGTTTAAGGATTCGAATTTTTTAAAAATATTTCTCGACCACCCAACCATATGGGAATCAAGATCCATCATATTTAATGTTATTCCCAAAATTTTAGGAAAAAAAATTATTTGATCGGGTAATTCAACGGTCAACTATCACTTTGACCGGAACCTAATATATAAATATTTAAAGAATTAACATATAATATATAAAATCTATTTCAATGAATAATATAGAATTTATTTCAACCTAATATATAAAATTTATTTCAGTGAACAATAGAATATAATTAACATATATAAAGAATTAAAATAATTCTAATAATTTAGTAGTGGACCATATAACACGCGGCACCTGTGGGACCCACCTGACACGTGTCAGTGGGGAACGCCAGCCACGTGGCAGAATGGACCCACAAATGACTCGTGGCAGTGGGGCCCACCTGACACGTGGGAGGCTGTATCTTTCAAATGTTACACTGATTTCAGCAAATGTAACACTGCTTCTTGAAAATGCAACACTTCTGTGGGACCCACATGTTCATTTGTTTTTTATTTTTAAATGTTTAAAAAAAAAAAAAGCAAATGCAACGCTCAATCTCTACTATAACACAACGAATCTATTGCAACACTACATGTTCTACTGGAACAGTACCTTCACAAGTAATGTAACACAATCTCAACAGTGTTTCAGTAGGTCAAAAAAGGTACCTCTAATGTAACACAAAGTGGGCGTTACAATAGAAAAGCATTGCGGACGCCAATCTATGACGTAGTGCACGGGAAGCCGTTCTTGAAAAAAGAACCAGAGACATGACCCCCGAAGAAGTTGATGGAGGACACGGGGAAGTTGAAAAAAGAACAAGAGACATGACCCCCGAGGAAGTTGATGCAGCTAAAGACCAAGCATGGGTAACAGGATCCAATGAGAAGTAGATGTTAGCATATATGAAACATGTATGGCAGAAACATGATATTAACTAGAAATAATTGCATGAACGATTTCATTAAAAACAGGATGAAACAGGAGTGGCCATGAGGGAGATACATGATGCAACATGTATGGCAGAAACAGGAGTAAGGCATCAAGTCATACAGGAGTATAGAGATATCTATTTGATGACTAGTAAATTAAGTATTGATTATGCTATATTACTTTTATTATGTTTTTTAATGCATGTTATTAAGGTAACAAAACCAATTAGGGTAAGAAACTTGTAAAGGTTTTGAGCCCCTAGTGGAAATTATATATTATGTATCAGTATTTATTAATGTTTATATAAGTTTTTGCTTAGAATTTAAATATCAATAAAATGTAAATTTTTAATAGTTCAAAACTTTTATATGTAAAGTAATCATTTTTTAATATTCATGTTGCAAAATGTTGAATTATGATAATGAATATATAATGATGGTCAGGCATACAACATAAAAATAGGTCACTCATAAAATATAAAATTAGACTTCACATAAATTAGACTTGAAGGTTCAAAGATACTAATCATATGAAGGATTTCATTAAAATAAGATTCACAAAGGTATAAGATACAAATAATTGCATGAACGATTTCATTAAAAAAATATATATATAAATGGTGCGTGGTACATGAGAAGGTTGAATTTAAATTTTATATTTGTATTCCTACTTTTGTGATATTGGGTAAAAACTCTACTTAGTTATGATGATTAACAAAGATACATTGCCATAAAGATCAAAGTAAAGACAATGACAACAAAGAGAAGAAAAAAGATAAAAGCTTGCACCATCATGATAAATTACTTGTAAAATGACGTTATGATGCATTTAGCTTTTAATTTTTAATACCATATGTTGTGGAATAAAAATTAGGGTTGTTAAATTGCGGCTAGGGTTCGTTAGCTTCGTGCTTTAATGGCTGCGCTTGCATTTTCGTGACCTGATTCGGGTCCTCACAAGATGCCTATGTATCTCAGAGTTGATAATCAAGCCAAGACGTAGTTCTGAGAATGAGGGGTCAGACCCTTATATAGGCTATGGGAGCCTTAGAATTATGGTAGAACAAGTCACCGTCATTGAGGAAGGTTTTGGACTCCTTCCATGTGGGAATTAGTTTCCATGTCGAATTAGGTGCCGTGAAGGATAAATCTTATCCCAAGGATATTCTAGAACGTTCCTGGTTTCCAGAACGTTCCCGGTTTGTGGATCAGCCCACGTTAAAAACAAGCTTATACCGGGCATCCCCGGTTTGGGCTGTTCTTTGGGATTATTCATTAATTACGAATTTAATGCCCAACTAGGGTTTCGGGCCTTATTTATGAGCCAATAAATACTATATTAATTATGTATTTAGGGATTATTTTTCACCCATATCATTTGCCCCCCAACTTCTAGGAAAACTTGATTTCGTAGAAGTTTATGGCCACACCGGCCCTACCAGGGTATCGTCTTACAGTGAAGTGTGGAGCGATGTACACATTCACAATGATTATTCTCTCCCAATTTAATAATTAAGAAAGTTAAACGTTCCTTGGCCTCTCGAACCTTTTTCTTAAGATTTCTGGGCCTTTCGGGAATAGGATTAGTGCCATTTTGAGCTCGTAGACACTAATCCAAGTGCAATTTGTTCATAGGATCCTTTATCTTAAATTCATTATTGATTTATCTCGCTAAGTTATGGTTAATATCAGGCAGTCGTCGCTCATAAGCCTTAATAAGGGCTAATTCTTGAGCAAACGACGCTATCTTGGCCCTAATCGGGGCTAAACAACCCTAAACGGGGCTATAAAGGTCTTGATCGAGGCTAACTAATTCGTACTTAATGTAATTACTACTAGGATATCCACCCTTAACCTTGAGATTGGTTAATTTTAGAGTGAAAGTCCTTAAACGTCGATAATCGAGGTTAATCACCCCCTAATTGCGATTAGTGAAACCCTAACCCCAAATTTTGGAGTCAAGCAAATCTAGTAAAAATTATTATAACCTCATGATTGTAGAAAGAATCATGTGAAAATTCTCATTTTTGAGTTGTTTAGGCAAGGAATACGGTCCCCTGGACTAGGTGTTTTAAACACCTTCAGGGTCTTTCAACACCCTCACGGTTTCTGAACACCCCTGACATTTCTAAACCCAAAATTTGAAGTTGAGTTTATATGATAGGGATTCTTATAATCTCCTGGTGAAGAATCACATGAAAATATGCATTTTTGAACGTTTTGGAGGCGAAATACCTCATTTTAAGCTGGTTTTAAAACCAGACCTTGTTTCAAACAAGGTCATTTTTTCAACTTCTTTAAATCACTAGGGAAGCTACATAGGCTTGTAAAGGACCTTATAAGGTTCTTGAATCCCAAATTTGAGCTCAAACTGAGCATTTTTTAGCGTTCTGGGGCCAAACGAATCAGCTAGGGTCCAAGTGTTCGCAACACCTGGACCCATTTTTCCTCCCCATTGTTTTGGTCGGCTAGGTCTGATCGGCCATTTAGCCAAGGGTGCCTGGTCAGCCACCCCTGGTCGGCTGGGCCCCATCAATTTTTTTTTTGAATTTTGGCCAAATTTTGACTATTTGACTTTGACCTTTGACTTTTGACCTTGACTTTGACCAAAGCCAAATCTTGTTTTGAACTCCCCTCCTTGTTTCTAGAGTGAGTTTACAACACCATGGTCGGTTTTGCGATCCTTGATCTCAAACAACCTACTTAGTTTTCAGGACCTTCCATGTCTTAACTTGTTCTTGAACTCTTGGTTTCAAACAACCTTGGATTCAACTATGACCTTTGGTTTTCAATCACCCTTCCATCCTCATAATAGGATGTAGAATTTGTGATGAAGTATCTTTGGCCTTGCCCCCCTTCTCAAAGAGGTCTTTGCTTCTCGGTCGTCTGCATAGAGAATTCCCTTATTTTTCAGCACTTGACTTCAAGTCTAGGATACTTTGGTTGGTTTTTTATCCTTATTTTGATTCCAACCTTCTTCTTATGTTCATAGAACCTTGATTTGGTTTGAATTTTGTCGAAAAAGTATAGTACGAACAAAATCATCCGTAACTTTTGACTCGTTACTCCGATGGAGACCCACGATATATAAAATCCAGGTGGTACTGATAATAGATTGCAATAATAATTTCTATTGTCAACCTTTGTTGATTATGGCCATGTCAGAAAGTGCACATAGTATACTATGTTAATTTCATGATACATATAAGTATGCAGGAATTTTATCTCATATTTACAAGGATGCAAAGATTTAGGGGGAATATTTTAACTCTCCTAAAATTATTGAGTAATCATCAAAAAGGGGTAGATTGAAACCCTAGTGGTTTTGATGATCACTCCAGATAGCAAGCTGGTTGGCTTAATTACGTTCTTTATAGCTAGCTGTAGCCTGTATGCATATGCTTTGTAACTCTATTTTGCAGGGTTGAATTGTAAGTCTAAACAAATACTTTGTCAGCAAGCTAAAACGGTGTAAACAAAGAATGACAGCAAGCTAAGACTACACAAACTGGAGGTTACAGCAAGCTCACAACTACTGCCCAGAAATATATGCTGCAGATTCTAAAGTCCTTAAACCAAGGAAATATCATAGGAAATGACATGTAGCAGCTGTCTAATATATGTATATATTGTATTATATATATTAGAGCTCCACTTTCTTTGAAGCATCTTTCAAGACATCATTCTTTATTCTAAGGAGCCTTTTGCTTTCTAAAAGTACTTTACAAAACAACCCACATGCTTACTTTTCATGCATGCCTTTGAAAAGCATTTCTTTTCTAAATATTTAACTCATAAAACAGCTCCTCTTGAACGTTTTTGTAAATGTTAGAAATCAACTCAATTGAACATGAGAATCATTACTCAAGAGCGGTGCAATTATGCTTGATAATTTGAATTTCTTGAGTTTACTATATATATACTCGTGTGACTATCTCTTCACTTCACTAAACACTTCCAAGATCACACAAAAACAACTCAGTGCCTTCATTCAAATTCTTCCTAAACGAGCTCTAGTAGTATATGCAATATATATATATATATATATATATATATATATATATATATATATATATATATATATAAAGAGTTTTTAGTTTGAGTTGTAAACACTATCTTCTTGTATTGCTCAAGGTGTAATTTATGTTGCTGGATAAGTTGGCTTGGAAACAAGGGTTCGGGAACTAGTTGCTAGAGAAGATTGTACAAAGGGTAGTATAGTTCTTAGAGAGCATTTGGTTCAAAGGGATAAGGTGTTTCAGCAAGCTGCTATCAGCAACAGGGAGTTAAAGGGAGATATATTATTTAATCTTGTAATCAGAATTTATAGTGATTAATAATATATTTTCTTACCAGATTTGGTAAGGGACCAGGACGTAGACCATTAGTGTTTAGGGGTCGAACCTGGCTAAAATTCTTGGTGTTCTTTATTTTAATTTTTCTGCACAGCATTTACTCATCTTATCTAGCTGACAGACTATTTCTTATTGCAATCAGTAAGCTGCCAGACAGTATACTAGACTATCTTTCCTTGATATAGTCGAACAACTTGGTAATTAATAAAAATTGGATATTGCTAGTCAAGTACACCTATTCACCCCCCCCTCTAGGTATGTTTTTCAAAGAGGATAAAGATAGTGTCTTTGATGTTTACCTTTTCGATTTTTCGAATTCAGATCCATTTTGATGTTTTTCATCAACTTTAGATATACCTTTTATGGTATTTTTCTTATATCAAGCATATTTCTGGTTTGTTTCAAATGTAGAAGACTTTTGAGTTGTGCAACCACACGCTTCCGATTTGTTTGGCCAGAATTGGAGTTGAGGGTCAAGTTGGCTGTTGTGTATGATAGGGCATACATTAACCCTACACAAGGTACTAAATTCATTCATTTGTTTCTTTAACATCATTTTTTTTGCAAGCTGCTTTTCTCTTAGCCGCATTAATAACGAAAGCCTGCTCCACCTACATCCGTCTTGCCTTTTGTTTTTTAGCTAACCGTGTTTTTATATACAAGTGAAGAACTATTCACCAAACTATAGATGCACATTTTTCATATTTACACTACCACCCTAAGAGTCATTTCTCTTCAACTTCATGCTTTAATTTTATCATAATCAAGTTCAAAAGATGTAGTAAATTAAAGATTACATATACAAATTCCATACAACACAGTTATAATTAAATTTTAGCATTATTCCAGTATTTTGATAAACTCAATTTTTTTAATAGTACTCATGAAAAGTAATTTGGACAGACTCCAAGTGATGCCATAAGTCTAAGTAGTCACTTTGACTTTCCTTAGTTACTAAACACTTAAAATTATTGGTACGTGTACCATCTTCTTCTTTCCTTTGAAATATTGCATTATTTGTTTCGGAGTGGTATGACTCATTTTCATCCCATCTTTGAATTGAACTATCCAATTTATAAAACTCGTTGTATAGGCGGTTATTCGTTACGTACCTTGTAGCAAACGATCAAACTTGCTGGCATTGAACAACCTCCATTGTTATACATACGAAATTTTGGCATCCTAATGATATGTGAGGGCATGTAAATGGCATCCTAATGAAATTTTGTGCAGTTTATTAGTGGGGCCTTTGAGGCAAATAGAATGACCATGTAGCACATGATCATAATCTTAATTGTAAACCCGATGTTGTGTAGAAATGTGTTCAACATTATTGCAAGGAGCCTTGAAATAAATGGCATGCCACTTTGAGGCCTTCTTCTGGCACCATTCTCTATTTTTTAGCCTAATAATGTTGTTAATACATTCTACACTTCTTATAAAGTATAGTTATATGTACAATATTTGTTTGGAGATAACACATTGCTTACTTACACATAATTTATATTTCTTGCTAAACATTTTACACTTAAAGAACATATACAATAATTTCAAGGTTAGAGCTATGTCACTTTCTTAAATATTTGAACATAAGGGTAGAATCTTAATACTAATATATGTTCTTTTGTAGTGTATGTATTTTAATTAATGCAACAATTAATATATATAGGAATGAGATAAAAATGTTGGAAAATTTGACTATTACAGCAACGTAGAGGCAGTTATATAACGTATTTAACAAGCCAAGGCCAAGCAAACAATTAACGAAACAAAACACGAAGGTAGAAAGCATGCATATCAGTAACTGTAAAAACAAAGGAAAGACAGAAGACATACCAGTAGCCATAGCTATAGAAGTATATCAAATAAATAAGATAACAGCTGAGTCATCAGGCCTTGCTCGAAGTCCTGACTGCTCTTGAAGAGATAATCGCCCCGACTTACAGTTGTCAGGATGCTGGCGATATTCTTCCAGGATAAAACAGCTCCGAGTTATATGATCATAGCAACCAGACAACTCAACTTCGATTAGCACCTCAATCGCTGGAAAAATCCTATGAGCAGAGCACTGTATATAGAGGGAGGGAGAGCAGAAAGTGTAGAGAGAACAAGAGAGAATGTACGGTGTAGTACATGAAAACCAGCAACTTAGCTCTCTATTTATAGGAGAGGCTAAGTGTAACTGATGCCACCTAATTAATATTGTAACTGCCGATTTACATTTAATAAAACGAAACGGCTGATTTAATAAAAACAAAACGGTTGTAACGGCTGATTTAGTAAATCGTAAAAGTTACGCTATACATATTTATCCACACATTTCAGTTTTATTTTAATTAATCCGAATATATATATATATATATATATATATATATATATATATATTATCCAAATGTGTTCAGGTCTAATCTTATATCCCGAAAAGCCCAACTATCCCATCAGATTAATCTCTGATCCAGTTCAGCCCAACGGATAAGAGATAACCCAGCCCAATTGATATATATATATATATATATATATATATATATATTTATTCTAATTAAAATATTATTAAACATATAAATAAAATCCCTCGCCTAGGTCGCCTCGCGTACGCGAGACGCTGAGACATTTGCCCAAATCGCCCTTCGACCGAGTCGAGACGAGACGAGACATGGCGAGGCGGGCGGCGCGCGTGTGTGCGCGCGCGCGTCAAGCACACAGTAACACCATGCACCATCATACAGCTTAGTAGTTGTACACTACCCATGTGTGTGATACTATATAAAGCCAACAACCCCCTTTATTTATTTCAATGTGGGACAAATACACATTCTATTTTCAAGCTCTTTCAAGCTACTAACTTCAACTCTATTTCTCTATGGATTTCACTAAGAAAATTACTTAGACCCATATATGAAAATTTAAGTCCCCATAGCAAGGAACAATTTCCAATCGTTAAAATCCGGAATTAATACCAAGAACATATAAAATATATGCTCTGAAAACTTCATTTTCTAACAATTGGTTCATGCTAAAAATAATTTATTTGATATGTAGTTTTCACAAAAATCAAGATATTTCGCATAACATCATATTTTATAAAATATTATTAAACATTTATTGAGGAGTATCAATTTGTAGGTTAATTGCACATTGTGTTAAAAATAACCATGTTAGGTCCGAAACAGTGGTAGGGGTGAATATAACTGGGTTCGTTTTTCAAAACTCAATATCAAATTACGGAACCTTCAAACTACTATGAGAAATTAAAATAACGAATAAAATTAAACATGAGTAATTCCTAGTTAAAAACTTTTTATTCAAAAGGTTAATAACTCGATGTTCTTACACCAATGTTTACAAAGATCGTCCGAACAAAGATTAAAATATAAAATTGTAAATCAATCTACTTCGAAAAGAAGCAACAAGTCTAATGATAAAGCTTTACAAAAGTACTTAAAGATTCTAAACAAAATAGCTTCTACGTGTGCAAGTGATTAACAATAAACAATACACTACAACAGAAACTGAATCATACAAGCGTTTTTGCCCGTTGTGTAAGCCCCTATTTTCTTGTTGTCTATTGAGATGCCGTCTCTTACCTGGATCAGACAACGGTACAGAATATGTTATGTGAGAATCCAATCATTGTCTGTTTGATATGTATACAACTTAATTGTATCATAAACTTGTTGTGTGATTTGGATTTTAGACAAGGCTTTATCGTTTATAAAAAATTGTGGGAAATGCGTCGTACAACACTTTTGTTTCTTAAATGCTTATTTTTGTTATTTTCACACAATGGTTTAGTTTTAATAGGATGGTATATTTTACTTATAGACAATGGTTTTACAATTTTTATACAGTGGTCAACTCTTTTTGGTACAATGGTTTTTTCAAACTTGTCCATTGTTTGATGATATTTTTAACAAGTTTTATCAAAGATGATGTTGTGCTAAAATAAATACAATTTGGAATCGCAAGCGCACGATTCGTTCATTGAATTATTTTAGGTTCGTTCCTCGGAGACTAACATTTTTGCAAACCTTAATATTTAACTTAATCGGACTAGAAAAAATTTGGAATTTGGAAAATTTTGGATTTTACTAATTAATTCCTAAATGGAAATTTAATTTAATTTTAAAACTAAATTTTATTCTAAATTTAAACTAGTTAATTAAGAGTAAAATGAGCAAAACTAAATTATTCTTACAATTATTAAAAGTAGAAATCTAAATTTAACTAATTTTATTTAAACAACATTTTAATAAAATTTTTGGCATGACTTGTTCGTAATTCTAACTAGCCAAAAACAAACCAAATTACCAATAACCAATCTCATAATTCGAATAAATCAGAAAACCAATTTTTTTTATTATTATTCTAAAAAAATCATAACAACAGCAATAAAAAAAACAGAAATTCAATAAGTTCAACTCAGACTACATAGCAATGAAAATCAGCAAAACCTCGCGCGACTCAGCCAAACAAGAACAGAAACTCAACACAGTACGAACTCGGTACTCAGCCCAGACTCAGAAAAACGCAAATTGCAACAAGAACGGTTTCTTCGCAAAAACTTAAACAGCATACTCAGTTCAGCCTCGACATAATCCAACTTCAGACAAAAACTCAGCACAAAAATGAGAAACAACTACGAAAATTAACAAAACGCAGCAAAGAAAACACGAACATCAACCAAAATTTAACTCAAAAATTGACTCAGTACATCACAATGCGGAAAACTCAGCGATTTAAACACATCAAACAACTCAAACAAAAAAAACACAGCAATGACTCACAAAAACAATAAACTCGCGAACCATAATTCAGACTTGATCAAAATAGAAGAGGGGAACTCGGCAATTTGGCAACTCGACAATCAGTGAAACGAGAACTCAGAAACTCTAAAACGAAGAACTCAAAACAAAAACAAAAACAATAGCTAGAGAACACCGAAAACGAAGATTAAATTTCAATGAAATACACAGGTGGGTTTTGACAATCTAATCGAACTGAAAACACAACAAAAAACAAAATTGTTCATCTTAACACACAATACAAAAAAAAACAGAAATCGAGACAGCAAATTCAGCGTAGAAAATGAATGGGGGAAAGGGGTTTTTGCAGTGAAAGGAGAGGTGGGTCTGGTGAAATCGAAACAGGGGAGGGGGAAGTTTGCGGTTGCAGTGGAGGAGAGGAGGAATCAAAATGAAGACCCGAAGAATGAGAGAGTGCTGGGTGTTTGGCGAGAAAGAGAATGAAGAAAATGATGAGAGGGGTTATGGGTTTGCAACGAAAGATTAAGAAGAAGAAGAAGAAGATAAATAGAGCTGGGTTCATAACAACAAAACAGGGGAGGACACTATTAAGCTTTGAATACCAATAATAAAACAAAAATATAAACACTGAAATTACGTAATAAAATCTTATAAATCTAATTTTTTTTTTTTTTTGAAAATTAAATATGGGAACAAAGGAAATAACTACGGGATTAAATTATACTAAGACGATGATCTGGAAATAAATTGGCCTACAATAAAATTGAGATTTAAAGGGGCAAAATTAAAATTAACAATAAAAACAAGAAATAAAAATTTTGTTATTTTCAACCCATAGTGGTTAGCATTTCGCTACTTTGTCCACTAAACGGATTCACGAAAATAACGAAAGCTATGCAACAAAAACAAAAGAACAAGACGAGAAATTAAAAGAAACGGAATTTTTGCATTAAAATAATAAGTGTTTACAAGATTTGAAACTAAAAAAAAACAAGAAATTAAAGCTACCCTAAAATCTAAGTTAATAAATACAAGGGGGTGAGGGGGTATTTATAGTACAAGAATTAGGGTTAAGGGGGTGTTGGGTAAATCTCCACCATACATCTGTGGTGTGTGGTGGTGAAATCCTAGCCATCTATTTGTTTCTTTCTCCTTAAGCTTTGATGAGTGAATCTTGGCCATACACTTATTTAGTGTATTGGGATGATCTCCACCTTCCACATGTCTTCAAATATTCCTTTTCCACCAAGCTCCTAATTCTTTTTCCTTTTTTTATTTAAGTCCTTTTTCTTCCTCTTTTTTTTTCCTTCCTTGCTCTTTATTTCTTTATTTTGTCATTTCTTTATTTATTTACGAATTTCCTGAAATGAAACGAAATAAATTATTAAAATACAAGTTCAAGCAATAAATAGATAATAAAAATATGCAAAAATATGCACTTATTAGGTGATAACATTGGCTAATAATAAATGAAACAACACTTTTATTTACAACAAAAATCAAAGTTTATACAATACTAGCAACTAACCATTATAATCAAAACCAATATTCATCTAAATATAAACTACCCATCAATATTAATCGCTATATAGCTACTGCGAATACCTCTCTTGTGCATTCTCTCTAGCAAGTTCTGTATCGGCACATTTAGTTGCCATCTTTACCTGGAAAACTAAGCCTTTGGGGGAGTAATTTGCATGCTCTGGCTGTTCTCTATCTCTCATCTCCATGCATGTAAAGTTTAATATAACTCCATGGTTACTTAGCATTCGTGCTAGTGTAAGGTAACCATCATGATTCCTTGTATTGTAGTAGCCTGCTGTTAGTTCTGCTGCATGAGATCTTGTTGTGTAGTGCCAGTAAATTACTTCATTTATTAAAACACAGTATCGATTACCCTCAAAGCTATAATATAATCATACGTGCTGATACCCTGTTAGCAAAGAATCAATATCAGCAACCCACTATGAAAGAAGAAAAGCTGAACAACTGGCAAAGTAGCAATCATTGCCAAGATGGTGCACACTGACTGCATTTATAAAACTAAGTTAACAGCAAAAATTAATATAATCCGCCTTACATATAATCAACAAAAAGAATCTAATAGCATCTATAAATGTAGACTATAAGCAAGCTCAAAATAAGGAGAAAAATAAGACAGGTATTTTAAACGAAGAACACTGAAAGATTCTCACCACCACAATAACGTAGGGCACTATAGATAAACTGCTACCAAGCTTGGTGGCTATATCTACGGAGTATCTCTTGTGCTCATGAAACAGCGAATCAGTACAAAAATTCCAGTTGACCACTGAAGTATTAGCTGCAATCTCAAGTCCAAGGTGCGCACAAACCATTTACAGACCTGTCAATAACTTGAAATAAATGCTGCTTATAAAAGCTTAGCATTAGTCTATCACTTTATGGAAGGTCAGACTGCTCTGTAATATTTAGTTTAACATTAGTTAGTAGCACACGTGAAGTTCAGGAAGCAGAAATAACACGGAATATCTGACAATAATTATCTACATCACGAATTTGATTATAATGACAAGGTTTTTCAGTTGAAGAGATCGGCATAAAGCAGCTCGAGAAGAAAATCAAAATGAAGCTGCAAAAAATTGATAACCATAGAGCAGCTATCCTGTTTGCTCATACTCTCCTCAGGAAAATCCTTAAAGCAATTATTTAAACTTTCGATCTAACAACCTAAAATTTCGATCCACCATCTACTTCAAGCCATCATATATTTCATAAATTATCAGTTCAGGTGAAGTACCAATATTTGATAAATAATAGGCAGACATTATGGTTGACAACCCATCCATTCAAGAATATAAAAGAAGAGAGGATAATACCAGTTCGGAACCACTAGTGAAGATGAGACCATCACCAGTTCAGAACCACTCTAGATGAGAACCACAACAGCAGAAGCACAATTGACACCATGGATAATATCTTCAACAGGCCTAGTTTGGCCCATTGCTGATGAATAAACATATATTAAAAACATAAAAATTCAAGAAAATGAAAATCTTGAAAAGAGGAGAGGGGGATAAATACCAAGAAAAATCAACAGGAATCTTTCAATCAAAATCAACCTTGCCCATTGCTGAAAAGAATAGCGAGTTGCATTGTCAAACGAGACAAAGACATCTGAGGCTTATTAGTTTTGCTCATAAAGAGCCTCTTCAATATCACAACATTGAACTTACTCCCAGTCCTCCTCACCAAAAATAAATAAAGCTGAACACAATTAATTTCAACATTCAGATTTCAAAACTCCAAATCACACACACTCACATACACATAACAATTAACTCAATCACATACAACAATTAACCAAAAAATTAAAAAAAAAAATATATATATATATATATATATATATATATATATATATATAAATGAACCTTGACAAATGAGCTTTAAGTAGATATCATCAGATTTAGGAGCAGTCCTCTTGGTCCTCTTACTCTTACCTCCAGCTATCAAATCAATACCCTAATTTCACAATTAAATAGATTCAGACAATCAATTCACTACACAATAGAATGGATACAGCAATGTCTGAAATACGTTGCAATATACCCTAAATTCGATGCAATAATGTCTATGGCAATGATTATTGAAAAATCAGGTGTAAGGTTTGCTCTGGTTGCCATAGGTGTCTTATGGCAACAAATTTAGTACCTTATTGCAGCATTGTATTATCGTTGCAATTAGGGGATATGGCAACGATTTAATGGCTATAGCAACATGTTTAACACCGTTGCAATATCTTGGAGGACATATGGCTTACTTTTTGTAACGATTTTTTATGTGTTAATTGTTGCAATACATGAACTCATGTAACTCTAAGGCAACATATATATGCCCAATTGCAACAAATTTTGGATCAAATGCAATCAAATATTTTAAAGAATATGACATATATGACCTTTAGAATTTATTAACATCCACCAATTTTAATTGGTATTTCATAACCACCAACCAACCAAGCAGTTCAGTTCCAACATCAGTTCCAACATCAATACACAAAATGACCAAGTTCAAGCAAAATAACTAAGTACAAGTGACACACAATCTAACTTAGTAATACATAAACCTAAAAATAAACATTTTGTAAACATGAGTCATGGCCTATCATCATGGTGTTGCTTCCTCTTCCACTTTCTTGCTCCCCTTTAGTTTCCTCGAGGGTATCTTTGTTTCCAAGTATATTAGAGTCAACACAGTAGCCTCTAGAAAAATCTCCAAGTTGCTGGTCAATTGTAACTTCCAAGACTAATTTACAGTTGCAGCAATACTAGGGGCTCGGATTTCCAATTTTTCCAACAAGTGTTGGGCCTTGTGGAGTTCCAATTCAGCCAAATCCTACACTTGTTCCTTGCAATATAGTTTTCCCGATAAAACGTAAAAACAGAAATACAATTCAACTTTGAGAACATTGTTTCTAGCCAACCACGGAAAGGCTGGCCTGCATCCTAAACAAAGCAAACAGTTGTATTATTTCTAGTTTTGTGTTATGGAAATAATCAGGCTCTGTATTGCCAAGAAACACATGTTGCATGCATGCTTTCTGGTTGAAACATGATACTACTTCCATTTGATTAATAAAAGAGTTCATAGAAGAAATGAAGCCAGTATAATATTACAGGAATTAAGTGAGCTCACTCACTTAGAATTGCCTTGAGATCTCCAATTCAGAAACTAACTCATCAACTTGTGCCATTTCCAATGCCGGCAAATAATAAAATACAAAGACAATGTTATTTAACAATAATATTTACAGTTCAGCATAAAAAGCATTATAATTAAGCATTATAATTAATTTGATCAAGGATACGGAATGAAAAAAGATGAAAGTACCTTGACCTGTGAACGCGACTGGATATCACTGTCAGTACTCACATAATTCATTAAAATTAAGTACCTTGACCTGTGAAGCCATTATAGTTCATCTCGTCATGATATCATCTCAAATTCATTAAAATTGTAGCATTCTATCATCTCGTCATAATATCATCTCAAATCCATTATTCAGTTACTCTTAAATTATAAGCATAATATTGATAAGATTCCTTATGAACTATCAATTCACAAATTCAGTCTATTAATATTAAAATGGCTTAATGAATCAAGAAGCTGAGCAAACCATTATTAATCATGCATATCAAAAACCACTTGGGTTTATATAGTAACAGATAGGTACTAATTGAAATTTGAATCTGGGGTACCAAGAATCAATTTGGATATACCTTTCCAGTATAACCTTCACCCAATATCTGCAACTGACTGAAGTCATTGCTGGCGTCTTTTAACTCTTCCAAGGAAAAAACTCGCTGCACTTGGTGACTGAAGTTATAATATGACACATATGCAGCTACAACTTACCATATATACATTATAATTGCACATAAATTCCAAAACTTATAGCAGCAAACAAAAACAGAGTTGTTATAATAAGTTCCTGGCAAAAGCTTTACTGTGAAGCTTGTTACATCCACACAATTTTAGAATGAAATGCCAAGCAAAACACAACCTATCCAGATATGTGTCTGTCTACCTTTTATGCAATGGAGTAGTACAAGAGATGAAGTCAATATCAGAATATGTGCAACACTTAGTCCTATTCTTTAACTAAATGTCAAATTATGCATTCAAACTTGCTGACTTGCAGTATATACTGTCAGCCACTTATCTATTAGCCTATTTTCTGCTTATTATGTGCCAAATATGAGCAAACACATGCAATCTTCATAGATGACCTAGACACGACAAACAATCAGCTTACTTTGTTAAATAATAACGTGCATATCTATCTCTACAAATATTTTATTTTCACCTTTGATTGAAAACTTGCATGATGATGTGAACCCAGTGATACTTATAATGGAACCTTGCTGGAGGACATACTTGTTCCAGGGGATGATGGTTGCAAGTGCTTTTAGAGCAAATATAGGAACAATACCTTATCCATATCTAGCAAACACAAGGGTCTGCCAAACTAATCTTCATGCCAGTGCAACATGATCAAATACTAAATTTGATTGAATCCTAAAACCTTTACTTATATGATACTTAGAATCTTTGGCATGCTTGTATATATATATGTCTGCAATTATTCTCTTGAAACATCCTCTAAAGGAATAGGAGGAGTTTATATTAAGTCGTCGTTAAAGAATAAGTAACAAATAAGGGATTCAAAATTAGGACCATGAGAATTTACAATACGAATGACCCAGTCAAGACTCAAGACTGAAGAGCAATCATATAAGTGAACAAGACATTACTTTTTTGCTGACAAGAGCACCTCTGGTTACGCACCCATGAACCTACTGATAATATCAGAACTGTTAGATCGGAACAAGATCTGGAACAATGAAAGCAAGAGGTTCAGTTGATGCCTTGTGACAAAGTCTGCAGAGGATCGATATTAGCCCTGAAAATAAGAGAGTAATTAAACCAACTTTAATAAACATTAAACCCTAAAATTTGACAAGATGTAATCCTATGAGGAAAAGGCGAATTTGATGTAATAAATCCAAAAAAGAAATTGTACTTATCACAGAGCCTTCTTGAAAAATTGAGCAGGAAGCTTATACACAATATTGTTGACATTTACTTGTTAACTTGGCCAAATTGACACTACTTTGATATATTCATTACTGAGACAACACAATCGCCCTCATAAATTCTTAAAAATGACCCACTTTACAAACTAAGATATCGATACTTACGCGAACACACATTTGACCAAATTCAATCAAATGGGCTGCAAATGGGCTGTTGTTAAAGCAATCCCATCTTAACCACCCTGAGGCCATAGCAAGGAGAAGTTAAAAGTACCTTTACTTTTCAAATGAAATGCTAAGAGAAGTTTAATATACCTTTTATACTAGAAATTAACACATGGGAGTTTAGTAATCTTCACCCTGTAGTCATCTCTCAAAGTGATTGATACTTCGAGAACACAAGAAGAACCTCAATATCCCAAGCAGGCTGAAATTATGAGTGAATAATATTCGAAATTAAACACCAAATCTATTGAATCCCTAAATTTTATGTTTAGGGTTTTAATAGCAAGAACAACAAATAGATTCAATCCCAAATTGATTGCATCTCTCCAATTGATTGAAAATGAAGTCGATTAGCAGCAATTATATTTGTGTATATAAATATATATGTATATTATCACAAACACATAAAATAGAAACAAAAATCAACAAATAAAATAGAGCCAAACAAATATAGAAAACAGATACATATCTTATTCGATCTTGAATGTTCGAGTTTTGACTCTTCGTCGAGCTTAATTTTCAAGTTTGAACCCTAATTCACATGTTTCCCCTCTTCTTCGAGTGAGTGTGTTTGTGTGTTTTTGATTCATTGTGTTGCATTTTTTATTTTTGTTCATGTTTTGTTAGTAATCCAGCTATTTTAGTAAAGCCCTGGCAAAAATATTTGGAGAGCCCGCTTTAATTTTTAGGAGCCCGCCAATAATTTGGCCCAAAAATATTAGGTTAACGGCAACGTTTTTTAAAATCATTGCAATAGACTACAAATTTTGCATAAGTTCACGTTATTTCAATTTAATTGTAACATTTTTCAAAATCGTTACAATATATGCGAACTTATAATTTTTTTTAGGAAATAACAACGCTTTTTGACATTTTTTTCATTGTTGGTTGCAAAATCAAATATATGGTGTAGTGATTAGTGAAAATTAAAACAATGTTTCAAGTATTAAAATAGATACATGAGTTTGTGTGTATAGATAATTGATTGTTATGTGTTGTTTTGTGAAGTTACCATGGCGTCTGCTTCTTCTTTTTCTATGTCTGTGTGGCGCCGCTGCTACTTGTGAAATGTGCAAGGACAGGGGTTAGGGTTTTGAAGTACTAACCTTAAGTAAAGTAACCAATCGTAAGCAAATTGTTGAACACAATTCGGTACAAACCAACCCCCAATAATCTGCTAGTCTTAGTGAATATTCCAATTAGGAAATGAACTCGATTAATGTGTGGCTTTCTAATTTGAACCCAATTACCATATATCTTTTACAAGTGGACAGCGGAGACAGAGTTTCTAGTTCTTGAAATGAGAAAGGCAAGTTTTGTAGCTTAGAGTTTAATTTGGGCAGGAGACTGGTTGTGCCGCTGTGTGCGGTGGTGAAGGACGGCGTTGTTGCCTAGAGAGAGAGAGAGAGAGAGAGAGATTTGGTGCGAGGGGGAACATCAGGGATGTGGTGGTTGGCTGAACAAGAAGGGAGTCGGCTCACTGAAAGAGATGTTAGGGTTAGTGAATTTGGTCATGTTTTTAGAAAAGGGGGAAAACAGAGCCGAGAGAAAAGAGGGAAGTGAAATTTTAGTAAAGAGGGAAGGAAAATGAAGGAGGGAAATTAAATAATATTAACAGGCGGCAATATGAATTAGATGAAGGGAGGTAAGATTTTGGATCACGAAATTTTAAGAAATTTTATTCGAAATAAAAAAATTCTCAAATTTTCGAAATATCAATAGCTAGTTTTATTCATTCTATTGTTGGAAAAAATAATCAAAAAATAAAAAATATTGGTCGTGCTGTATTTTAACGAAAACGTTGTAATAGTACAAATTCGGAAACAGGTCGATTTTTTAAAAAATATTTCTCGACGACCCAACCATACGTAGGTCAAGATCCATCCTTTTTAATGTTATTGCCAAAATTTCAGAAAAAAATAAATTTATTTGATTTGGTAATTTAACGGTCAACTAGTAGTTTGACCAGTACCCCTAAACAGCGTTTCGTCCATGATCCTTGTTTCGATTTTTAAAAAATTTAATGGTTTGTCTTTAATTTTTTGTACACATCACTAAACTCAGTATATAACATCATTCGCACGGCTGGATCGTCGAAATTTCTTTTTAAAAAAATAAATCATGTTCAATCGGTACGACACTAGTTAGAGGGAGTAGTACTTTTGGCAGATTTATATTATAAACACATACAAGAATGATTTTTTTTCTAACTTTTTGTACACATCACTAAAATTAGTATATAGCATCATCCGTACGGTTGGATCGTCCAAAAAAATTTTTAAAAAAATATTATTAGAAAATTATACTAGTTTGACCAAGGAGTACTTTGATAGTTGACCATTAAAATATCATACAAGAATGATTAATTTTTTTATAATTTTTTGTACACATCACTAAAATCAGTATATAACATCATTCATACGGTTGGATCGTCGAAAAAAAAAATTTTAAAAATAGATCATGTTCAATCGGTACGACACTAGTTAGAAGGAGTAGTACTTTTGGAGGATTTATATTATAAACACATACAATAATGATTTTTTTTCTAACTTTTTGTACACATTACTAAAATTAGTATATAACATTATCCGTACGGTTGGATCGTCCAAAATAAATTTTAAAAAAATATTATTCGAAATTTATACTAGTTTGCCAAGGAGTACATTGATAGTTGACCATTAAAATATCATACAAGAATGATTCATTTTTTTCTAATTTTTTGTACACATCACTAAAATCATTATATAAATTATTCGTACGGTTGGATCGTCGAAAAAAATTAAAAAACAGATCATGTTCAATCGGTACGACACTAGTTAGAGGGAGTTGTACTTTTGGCGGATTTATATTATAAACACGTAGAAGAATGATTTTTTTTTCTAAATTTTTGCACACATTGCTAAAATTAGTATATGACATCATACGTATGGTTGGATCGTCCAAGAAAAATTTTAAAAAAATATTATTCGAAAATTATACTAGTTTGACCAAGGAGTACTTTGATAGTTGACCATTAAAATATCATACAAGAATGATTCGTTTTTTCTAATTTTTTGTACACATCACTAAAATCATTATATAACATCATTCGTACGGTTGGATCATCCAAAAAAAATTAAAAAATAGATCATGTTCAATCGGTACGACACTAGTTAGATGGAGTATTACTTTTGGCGGATTTATATTATAAACACATACAAAATGATTTTTCTCTTCTAACTTTTCATACACATGACTAAAATTAGTATATAACATCATGCGCACGGTTTGATCGTCTAAAAAAAATTCAATTCAAATTATTTCATTATTCCCACCATATATTTCATTATTTCCCACCAAATTCTATTTAAAATTTTTTGTAGTTCAGACAACGGCTTCATAAAACCCGTTGTCTAGTAGTTCATAGACAACGGTTCAGATAACCCGTTGTCTCATCAAAACATGATTTAACAACGGTTAATTATTCCGTTGTGTGAATTGTAATAACACAATGGTAAATGAAAACAGTTGTGTAAACCTCCTTATTTGCACAACATCACATTTATAACCATTGTCTAATTCGATTTTCATGGCCACAAACACACAATGGTTTTTAAAACCGTTGTATTGATCATGGATCAGACAATACTATTTTAGGGACAAAAAAACTGTGTATAAATCAAGTGATATGACTTTGCTCCACTCAATGACAAAAATCAAAAACAGGATGAAACAGGAGTGGCCATGAGGGAGATACATGATGCATCATGTATGGCAGAAACAGGAGTAAGGCATCAAGTCATACAGGAGTATAGAGATATGTATTTGACGACTAGTAAATTAAGTATTGATTATGCTATATTACTTTTATTATGTTTTGTAATGCACGTTATTAAGGTAACAAAACCAATTAGGGTAAGAAACTTGTAAATGTTTTGAGCCCCTAGTGGAAATTATATATTATGTATCAGTATTTATTAATGTTTATATAAGTTTTTGCTTAGAATTTAAATATCAATAAAATGTAAATTTTAAATAGTTTGAAACTTTTATATGTAAAGTAATCATTTTTTAATATTCATGTTGCAAAATGTTGAATTATGATAATGAATCTATAATGAAGGTCAGGCATACAACATAAAAATAGGTCACTCATAGAATATAAAATTAGACTTCACATAAATTAGATTTGAAGGTTCAAAGATACTAATCATATGAAGGATTTCATTAAAATAAGATTCATAAAGGTATAAGATACAAATAATTGCATGAACGATTTCATTAAAAAAAATAAGATATAAATGGTGTGTGGTACATGAGAAGGTTGAATTTAAATTTTATATTTGTATTCCTACTTTTGTGATATTGGGTAAAAACTCTACTTAGTTATGATGATTAACAAAGATACATTGCCATAAAGATCAAAGTAAAGACAATGACAACAAAGAGAAGAAAAAGGATAAAAGCATGCACCATCATGATAAATTACTTGTAAAATGACGTTATGATGCATTTAGCTTGTAATTTTTAATACTATATGTTGTGGAATAAAAATTAGGGTTGTTAAATTTCGGCTAGGGTTCGTGAGCTTCGTGTTTTAATGGATGCGCTTTCGTTTTCGTGACCTAATTCGGGTCCTCACAAGATGCCTACGTATCTCAGAGTTGAGAATCAAGCCAAGACGTAGTTCTGAGAATGAGGGGTCAGGCCCTTATATAGGCTATGGGAGCCTTAAAATTATGGTAGTACTCGGAGACTTGGTGGACAAGTCACCGTCATTGAGGAAGGTTCTGGACTCCTTCCATGTGGGAGTTAGTTTCCATGTCGAATTAGGTGCCTTGGAAGCTATATCTTATCCCATGGATATTCTAGAATGTTCCTTCTTTCCAGAACGTTCCCGGTTTGTGGATCAGGCCCACGTTAGAAACAAGCTTATACCGGGCGTTCCCGGTTTGGGCTGTTCTTTGGGCTTAATCATTAATTACGAATTTAATGCCCAACTAGGGTTTCGGGCCTTATTTATGAGCTAATAAATATTATATTAATTAGGTCTTTAGGGATTATTTTTCACCCATATCATTTGCCCCCCAACTTGTAGGAAAACTTGATTTCGTAGAAGTTTAAGGTCACACCGGCCCTACCAGGGTATCGTCTTTCAGTGAAGTATGGAGCGACCTACACATTCACAATGACTAAAATTCTCTCCCAAGTTAATACTTAAGAAAGTCAAACGTTCCTTGGCCTCTCGAACCTTTTTCTTAAGATTTCTGGGCCTTTCGGGAATAGGATTAGTGCCATTTTGAGCTCGTAGACACTAATCCAAGTGCAATTCGTGCATAGGATCCTTTATCATAAATTTATTATTGATTTATTTCCCTCAACTTATCTAATTTATGGTTAATATCAGGCAGTCGTCGCTCATAAGCCTTAATAAGGGCTAATTCTTGAGCAAAAGACGCTATCTTGGCCCTAATCGGGGCTAAACAACCCTAAACGGGGCTATAAAGGCCTTGATCGAGGCTAACTAATTCGTACTTAATGTAATTACTACTAGGATATCCACCCTTAACCTTGAGATAGGTTAATTTTAGAGTGAAAGTCCTTAAACGTCGATAATCGAGGTTAGTCACCCCCTAATTGCGATTAGTGAAACCCTAACCCCAAATTTTGGAGTCAAGCAAATCTAGTAGAGATTCTTATAACCTCATGGTTGCAGAAAGAATCACGTGAAAATTCTCATTTTTGAGTTGTTTAGGCAAGGAATACGGTCCCATGGACTAGGTGTTTTAAACACCTTCAGGGTCTTTCAACACCCTCACGCTTTCTGAACACCCCTGACATTTCTAAACCCAAATTTTGAAGTTAAGTTTATATGATAGGGATTCTTATAATCTCCTGGTATGAAGAAGAATCACATGAAAATATGTATTTGTGAACGTTTTGGAGGCGAAATACCTCATTTTAAGCTAGTTTTCAAACCAGACCTTGTTTCAAACAAGGTCATTTTTTAAACTTCTTGAAATCACTAGGGAACCTACATAGGATTGTAAAGGACCTTATAAGGCTCTTGAATCTCAAATTTGAGCTCAAAATGAGCATTTTTTAGCGTTCTAGGGCCAAACGAATCAGCTATGGGTCCAGGTGTTCGCAACACCTGGACCCATTTTTCCTCCCAATTTTTCTGGTCGGCTAGGTCTGATCGGCCATTTGGGAAAGGGTGTCTGGTCGGCCACCCCTGGTCGGCTGTGTTATTCCCAGATTACACACTTGTATAATTGTAGAAGGGGGGGTTGAATACAATTTTTGATATTTATAAATTTCTGATAAGAACTCCAGAAATCTATACTTAGATAATTGCTTGTAAAAGATAAATGCACAAACACATAAAAATCAGGTGGTTAAATGCACCACCTGAAGCTTTTATTCGAAGAAAACTCTGTGATACAAAAGTACACAGCTTCTGTTTTACAACTCTTTGCTTTCTAAGAATATTCAATAGAAACCCTAAGCAAGATGTATCTGTTTTCTTAACCTACAAAGAGTTGCTACACTTGGTTATAAATCCCAAGTTTTACAAGTACTACTGGAATAAGATAATATTAATCTAATTCTAGTTGACTTGCTACTACACTCCAAATACACATGTAGCCGAAAGGTTGTCCTTGTGTTCAGACATGTCTCCTGCACCTTTCTTGTATTCATAGTGTAAATGGAATGCTTCTTTCTTCTGTGTTTCCAAAGTATGGCTGCCATACTGCTTTTTGTATCTACTATCAACCCACGTGATCTGTCAGTCAAACATGTCCTTATCAACTGCTAATCCCCATCTAATCATAGAAGACAGTGTCAATGATTATCCGTTGATGTTGTACACTGACATCCGTTGATGATGTATTGGGCGGTATCCGTTGATATTGAGACTTGAGCTGTATCCGTTGATAGAGTGGATTTGAGTTGCATCCGTTGATAGAGTTTTGTCTTCATCTGTTGATACACTTTCACTTAGGCAGAATAACATAGCATAGCTTATTTACAATTGGCTACCCTATTCTGCCTATCCGTTGATGGTCAACATGACTGTGGATAAAAACACTATCAACTGATAACATAGAGATACTGCAGTATGCTACAAAACCTCATCCGTTGATGAGCTACCTGTCAACGGATAGAGTTATAAATCCTCATCCGTTGGCAGCTACAAAACCTTATACAATTTGATTGATTGTGAAGTTATCATCAAGTACAACATATTCCTAACAATCTCCCCCAATTTAAACTTGATGGCAATAAAACATAAATTCAGGACTTTGATGATAACAAAACATTCCTAAGGATATATAAAGAACAATGCATAAATTGTATTAAGCTACAAAAATTAAAAACTGAAAGTTTGAGAAATTTACAGAGAAGTGCTCCTCTAGACTGAGCAGATTAAGACTGTTTCTTTTCTCTTGTTGGCATCACCCTTGATTTTCCTTCTTTGGCAGAGTTGGACTCAATCTGTATTTGGAGTTGCCTATAGAAGGCATCTTCTTCATCTACCTTTGGATTTAGCTTTTGTTGTAACCATCTCAGGTATTGAGAACTAGCCTTTGGTAGTTGGTCTTCTAACCTGAAGAATCTCCTGTTACCATCTTCATCCCTGAACTCCATCATCCAGAAGGGTTGAAGGTGGATTTTCTGTCCATTGTATGGGATCTTCATTTTCCTTGGTAGACTTGATGGTGAGTTCCATTCCCTCCTTATTTGTTCTATTCTGTCCAGTATCTCCCCTTTTGCTATCTTGGAGAACCCTGTGTATCTCTTGATTGCAGAGAACACTTTGGTTAAGGTATGATAATTTTCTCCAAGAACCCTTTGTAGTGGCCATGTCCTTTCCATTCCTCCCTTGTATACAAAGACCAATCTTTCAGGCAAATGTTTATATTTGTCAATTCCTCTTACTTCTGACAATTCATCCAGATAAAGATTCATGCCAGAGTATTCTTCAATATCTGCCTGATAGATAAAATCATCCTTGTTTTCCAAGATTGGCTGTCTGACAATTGCAGGTACCCTAGCAACTTGAATTGGTTCCTTTGAAGGTTGCTTCCTTGGTTTCCTTTTCTTCTGTATAGGCTTCTGTTGAGGCTTCAGCAAGAATGAAGGAACCTCAATGGAGTCAAGATTCATTGGTTCCTCTTTAGGTACTATAGGATCACCATGGAAATTCACAGCTGGGTTGAATACTTTTACAGAAGTAGGTTGTGATGAGCCAACTCTCTCCATGTTTTCAATTTCTGGAGAGACAGGCCTCCTTGCCTTTGATTTTATTCTCTTAGATTTGGATTTGGGGACTGATTTCCCTTTCTTTTTGAATTTGGGGACTTCCTCAGGTTCCCTCAATTCATCCTCTACCTCATCCATTAACTCTTGAGCCAGCCTTGCTTGCTTCTCATCTGAGTTTTCATATTGATATTCAGTGCTTGGTTGAGATTCTCTTAGCAGCCTTGAAGTCTCTTCTCTCTTGGCTTCAACAAATCTAGGATGGCTGTTGGATATGTTTAGAACTTTTCCATTCCTTATGATTACAGCCATCCATTCTCTTACACAACTGTTAGTCTTCTCCTTGAATTCCTTAATTTGCTTACCCATCAGCTTCTCTTCATCATCCTTGGGAAATGGAAAGTCCAGTTGTAACTTGTTCTTCCCATTTGCTTTTAGTGGTGAGTAGGGTCTTGTTTTGATGTAGGGTTCAAAATCTTTAACATGAGAAGGCTCAGCATCATAGAATGTAGGAGCCACAATTGCTGGAGTGAGCACCTTCAGAATTGTGGTAGATATTGTTGGAGCTGAGGTTTGGCTAGAGAACAGAGTTGATGCAATAGATTGATTGATCAATCTTTCTGTCCTCATTATCCTTTCATAGTTTTCCTCTTTCATCTTTTGTAGAGCTTCAGTTTTGGCTAGCTTTTCCTCTTCTGTCAAGTTTGAGAAATCAAACTCTTCAGATAGAGCTACTTGTATAGGTTTGGAATTGCTGGGAGAAGCTGTGACAATGAAGTCCTGTGGATTGACCACTATGGTAGGCTGCTGCTCCCCCTCACTTGCTGCTTCCCTTCTTTCAGAAATTAAGATTTGACTTGTAGTTGCCACAGCCTCTTCCACTTTCTCCCCCTTTTTATTAGCATCAAGGGTTTGACTAGAAGTTGGGGCTGCAACTAACTTTTCCAGTAGTTGGGTTTGCAGTTTTTGATGTTGAAGAAATTGCTCCATCTAGGATTCCATCTTTTCCACTCTTGAGTTGAGGAGTTGCACAGACTTAGCCAGGTTGTCTTCTTTGATGAACCTTTGTTGCAACACCCTCTGAGTTGCTGTAGGAGTTAGTTGCTCTAGCTTGGAATCCACAGAGATCTTCACATCCTTGATCTCTTGTTTGACCTCCTCTAAGTTGGATCTCTGAATCACCATTTGCATCTTTTGTAACTTAAGGGAGTCAATTGCCTGTTGAAGAACAACCTTTCTCTGTGGATCTGCTTCTGGGTGCTCAGCCAGGGCAGATTTATATTGCCTTATGATTTCCATATCAAGTTAATGATAGGTGTAGTTATGAGCAAATGTAAAATCATGAATACTGCTACCACCTTCATCTTCAGGGCTCTGGCTGTCTTCATCTTCAGAATCTTCAAATTCTTCACTCTCAGCAGTGGTTGGCAGAGCTTCTATAGATTCCTTAGCTCTAAGTAGAGACTGTGAGGTGTGCACTAGGTGCATTGCCTCCTCTGCTTCCACATTGCCCTGTTGTGCCAGAATTTGATAGGCAGGAACAGGGTGAGTAAAGGTTTCAGCATCCAAAGAGATGGAGTCAATCATGGACTGATATTCTCTTTGATATTCCATTTCCTTGGCTGCATCCTCAACCTCCATTGACCCACTAGCAATGGCTGCTTCTTCCATCCTTATTTCTCATATAGTCCCTTCTCTCCCCTCATCTCTCTTTTCTTGCATCAAGGGCTCCCCTTGGCTCACACCTCTCACACCCTCACCTTCACCTACTAAGGTGGAACTCTCAAACTCTCCTTTTACCTGACCGGAAGAAATGGCCAGCCTCTCATTATTTACCTCTCCTTTTGCCTGCTCACAAGGCAGCCTCTCACTCCCTTCCCTCAATCCTAAAAGTGTTTCAACTACTGAGAACTCCTCCACACTTGACACAGGAATGTCAGATATAGCAGTGGTAGAGTGAGTTATCAACGGATAAGGAATATCCGTTGATGGAGTAGTTATAGCTATCAACGGATGGCTAGATAGAGGCGCATCCGTTGATGGAGAAACACTTGTCAACGGATGAAGGATATCCGTTGAGGAAGGAATAATTTTATCCGTTGAAGAGAAAACCAACATTGAATCTGTGGAGATTGATTTTAAGTTCGAGGCCACAGTCTGTGTTGAGAATTCTGGAAGGGAAGATTGATGGTCCAACAAATCATCTAAAAGATGATGACCACCAATTTCAGAGTGGGGCTTCTCCAAGAATCTTAAAGATGGAGAATCAAGAATTGATGTAGATATCATATCCACATCCAGAGATGGAGTTGGTGATGGTGGATTGTAATGTGTATCGATTTGAAGATTGAGATCAAGGGGCTGTGACTCCACATTTATTGAAGCCACATCAAACTGAGTTTGGGAAGGTACAGTTTCCTATACTGTGTGTGCACCCTGTGATTCCCCTGTGGTTTTAGATTTCACTCTTCTTCCATAGGTTTTTGAGATTGGGCTATATGTGTCTCTAACCCTCTTGTGCAGTGTTCCTTGTGGGGAACTTGATTCAGTAGTCAAACTCTGTTGAGAGAGTGTAACTAGAATTTGGCCTGTAGTTACATTAGCAGTCTTTTGAGAGACTGAAATGGTGGTTGCACTCATCTCTCCTTCCTTATCCTTAGGGCTTCTTTGATGTTCACCCTGTCCCTCACCACTCACTACCACCTTCACACTCCCCACAAGAGTTTTGGTAGATTTTACAACAGGTGTCTTTTGAGAGACACTTGAGGTTTGCTTTTTAGAATGTGGTTTTGGAACTCTGGATTTGGTCACTTTGGTAGGAGCCTGTTTGGTCACAACTACAGACTCCATTGTGACACTAGAAGGCAAAGAAATTTGGGGGTTGGAGTAAGGGGTTTCAGAGTTAGAGATAGTTACCTGAACAATTGGTAGATATACCAATTGTACTCCTGCATTGAGGTTCATTCGAATTAGGTCACTTAAGACTCTCTTCTCCTGAACAAAACATTGGAACTTGCTATCCGGGTTAGCAATGGATAGCTTATTCTCAGAAACATGCAGTGCTAAGAGCATTAAAAATCTAGCAAAGTAGATATTCTTGCTCCTAGTTTCCTTTTTACCCAACTTTGCAGCTATCTCATACATAACTAATGTGCCAAAATTATAGAATTTATCATTTAAGAGCATACACATCATAGTTAGCATGGACTGGGTAACAGCATCAAAATTACTAATTTTGCCTGAAAAAGTTTTAATGAAGGCATCACAGAAATAGCTCCATTCTTTAACCATTCCTTTCCTAACAATTTTCCCTAAGTTTTCAGTACTAAGGGCATAATTAATAGAATTAAGCATGACAACAATTTCAGCATCAGTGGGTACTTTCAGACAGTTATTCTCAGGCAATTTTAAACAAGCAGTTATTACATCAGAATTAACCACATAGTTTTTACCATTTAAAGAAAAAGCAATTGTACCGTCTGTGCCATTGTACTCAGCAGATGTCCACATTTCTTCAATTACCTCGTGGATTAAGGGAGTGGTGGCAGTCATAGCATATGACAGTTTGCATTTCTTCACGAAACTCATCAAAGTGTGGTAAGCTTCTGGAGCATTCACTTTGTCAACAAAGGCCGCGAAATTGTTCTTCTCATAGGTAAACCCAGTGGAGGACATCATCTTAACAATGGGCGCCATTGAAGTGTTTGAACTTTGGTTACAGAGAGTTTTAGAGAAGAAGATGCAGTTAACTTTTGATATGCTTGAAAATGAATAAAAGTGAGATGTGAGAGTACAAGTCCGCCTTTTATATTTTTCAAGAATTAAAAATGAAATAATTAAAAGTAATTACTCCATTGGTCAAAAGTAACTGTCAGATAATAAATGAAAAGAAAATAAGTACAGCCATGATTAAATATACACGGTTACCAACGGTTATATAAAAAAAATGTATATCAACGGATATAGAATGAACGGTTGAGATACAGTTTATCCGTTGATGACGTGGGTAGCCTGTTACCCGTTGACATGCGAAAATCTAGTAATGTGTTTATACTATCAACGGATAAAAGGATATCCGTTGATAAGCTAATTTTGCCTTAGACAAAATTTCTGCAGAAAATTTTTCTGAAAGTTTTAACTTTCAAGTAAATCAAAACACATTTCTAGCTTCAATGCAGTGAAATCAAATATCACTAGGAATTATGAAAAGTTAAGCATACCTAGCTCACCTACCAATCTTGTGAATGTGGATTCATCAAGAGGCTTGGTG
Source organism: Saposhnikovia divaricata (assembly GCA_036435485.1). NCBI lineage: Eukaryota > Viridiplantae > Streptophyta > Magnoliopsida > Apiales > Apiaceae > Saposhnikovia > Saposhnikovia divaricata. The sequence goes on from CM071599.1 coordinate 25,987,305, forward strand.
AAGATATCTGTAAGCTGCATTTCACTTGGCACAAAGTGCATTTCTACTGTACCATTCATCACATGTTCTCTAATAAAGTGGTATTTGATGTCAATGTGCTTGGTTCTCGAATGTTGCACTGGATTCCCTGTGATGGCAATAGCACTTGTGTTGTCACAGAAAATTGGAATCTTCTCAACTTTTAGACCATAGTCAATGAGTTGGTTTCTCATCCATAGAATCTGTGCACAACAGCTTCCAGCAGCAATGTACTCAGCTTCAGCTGTAGAAGTGGAGACTGAGTTTTGTTTCTTACTGAACCATGAAACAAGCCTGTTTCCTAGAAATTGACAGGAACCTGTAGTACTTTTCCTATCAACACTGCAACCTGCATAATCTGCATCTGAATAGCCAGTTAGATCAAAACCAGATTCTCTTGGGTACCAAATGCCAAGGTTTGGTGTTCCCTTGAGATACCTGAAAATTCTTTTAATAGCTATTAAGTGAGACTCTCTAGGGTCAGCTTGAAATCTAGCACAAAGACAAGTAGAAAACATTATATCAGGTCTACTAGCTGTTAGGTATAGAAGTGAACCTACCATGCCTCTATAGCTTGAGATGTCCACAGACTTTTCCTTAGTATTCAACTCAAGCTTAGTTGCAGTGGCCATAGGTGTTTTAGCAGATGTACAATCCATTAAGTCAAATTTCTTTAAGAGATCATAAATATATTTTGTTTGACTTATGAAAATGCCCTCATTAACTTGCTTTACTTGTAGGCCAAGAAAGTAAGTTAATTCACCCATCATGCTCATTTCATACCTACTTTGCATAAGTTTGGCAAACTTTTTGCAAAGCTTCTCATCTGTAGACCCAAAAATAATATCATCTACATAGATTTGAACAAGTATTGAAGAGCCATTAATATCCCTATGAAATAAGGTTTTATCTACTGTACCTCTAGTGAAGTGGTTCTCCAAAAGAAATTGAGATAAATTGTCATACCAGGCTCTTGGTGCTTGCTTCAAACCATAAAGTGCTTTCATGAGAAGATATACATATTCTGGAAATTCTGGATCCTCAAAACCAGAAGGTTGATGGACATAGACCTCTTCTTCCAGTTCCCCATTTAGAAAGGCACTTTTGACATCCATCTGATAGACTTTGAAATTGGCATGTGCTGCATAGGCTAGAAAGATTCTTATTGCCTCAAGTCTTGCCACTGGAGCAAAAGTTTCATCAAAATCTATTCCTTCTTCTTGAGAGTAGCCCTTTGCCACTAATCTAGCTTTATTCCTCACAATTATGCCATTTTCATCTATCTTATTCTTGAGAACCCATTTAGTACCTATGACACTTCTATCATCAGGTTTGGGAACAAGTTTCCATACTTTATTTCTTTCAAATTGGTTTAGCTCTTCTTGCATTGCTAACACCTAATCTGGATCTAGAAGGGCATCTTCCACTTTCTTAGGTTCCTCTTGAGACATGAAGCTACTGTATAGACATTCTGCTTGAGTGGCCTTTCTAGTTTGGACTCTTGAATTTGATTCACCAATGATTAACTCAAATGGATGATTTCTAGTCCATTTTCTTGCAGGTGGAAGGTTTGATCTTGATGAGGTTGCTTCATTTCCATGATCATGTTGATTTAGCATTGAATTTTGACCTTGAGAAACTCCCCCTGAGTTTGTTGTCCTTGCTGAATTATGAAGTTGACTGTCAATGGATGCATCATTTTGCCTGTCGACGGATGCTTGAGAATATCTGTCAACGGATGCATCTCTAATAGTGTCAACGGATGTTGCAGAATGACTGTCAACAGATGTTCCAGAATGACTGTCAACGGATGCTTCATTTTCAGTGTAAGCATCACTTCTAGTTGGTATAACAGCTCTAGGTGGATCTCTATAGTCATGATCTTCATTTTCCTCATCATCATCATAGTACATTCTTCCTTCACCTTCATTCTCAAATTCCAACTTTTCATGGTAACCTTCATCATTTAGGCCTAGAATCTTTTGATCATTAAACACAACATGTACAGATTCCATAACAATGTTGGTTCTTAGATTGTAGACCTTGTAGGCTTTCCCTGCTGCATATCCAACGAAAATAGCTTCATCTGCCTTTGCTTCAAATTTGCCCAAGTTATCTCCATGATTCCTTAGCACAAAACACTTACATCCAAAGACATGTAGGAAAGCTAAAGTTGGTTTCTTGTTGGTTAATAACTGATAAGGAGTCATTCCTCTAGCTTGATTGACCAAGGAAATATTCTGAGTAAAGCATGCAGTGTTGACAGCTTCAGCCCAGAAATATGTTGGTAACCTTGATTCACTTAACATTGTTCTAGCTGCTTCAATGAGAGTTCTGTTTTTCCTTTCAACAACCCCATTTTGTTGAGGTGTTCTGGCAGCAGAAAACTCATGGACAATGCCATTCTCTTCACAGAAAATCTTCATTGTGGAATTCTTTAATTAAGTACCATTGTCACTCCTGATTCTTTGTACTCTGTCTTCAGAACCATTGTTTAGCATTCTGAGATGATTGATGATGATTTCACTTGCACAATCCTTGGAGTGCAGGAAGAAGGTCCATGTGAACTTAGAAAAATCATCAACAATCACCGGACAGTATTTCTTCTTTGAAATAGACATGACATTTACTGGACCAAATAAATCCATATGCAGCAATTGAAGAGGCTTAACAATGGATGACTCTGTCTTGCTTTTGAAGGATGATTTCTTTTGTTTCCCTAATTGGCAGGCATCACACAGCCCATCTCTGACAAACTCCAATTGAGGGATTCCTCTAGCAAGATCCTTTCTTACCAAATCATTCATAACCTTAAAATTCAAATGTGACAGCTTCTTATGCCATAGCCAACTCTCATCCTTACTTGCTTTGCTGAAGAGACAAGTAATGGATTCTGAGCATGCTGAATTGAAGTCAGCTATGTAAACATTTCCTTTTCTAAAACCTGTCAATACCACATTGTTGTCTTCCTTGGCAGAAACAACACAGGCTTCTTTTGTGAACTTTACTTCATAGTCTTTGTCACAAATCTGACTGATACTCAGCAAATTGTGCTTCAAACCTTCAACTAAAGCCACTTCTTCAATGATGACATTGTCTTTTGAAATCAGGCCATATCCCTTAGTATATCCTTTGCTGTCATCTCCAAAGGTAATTCTAGGGCCAGCTCCTTCCTTGAACTCTGTGAGCAGGGTTGAATCTCCTGTCATGTGCCTAGAGCATCCACTGTCTAGGTACCATAGATTCCTTCTGTTTCCCTGCACACATTTCAAAAACAAATCAAGTTGATTTTGGTACCCAAGCTTCCTTGGGTCCTTTCTTGTTAGCCTTTGACTTTGCACTCTTAGCATTCTTCAACTTAGGTGTAGATGCTTGAGTGATGGGGTTTGACAAATGCTCATTTGCATGAATATTGGATGCATGCATGTGTGGAAAATTGGCATACATATTATTCATGTTAGGTATGTTCCATGACATTTGTGGCACATTCATAGATTGAAAGTAAGGATTAGACATATATGGCATGTTCACATATGGATTTGAAAAACTAGCATTTTGATACAAACCAGGCATAACAGGCATTGCAGGCATACATGGCATTGGTTGAGGTACATGAACAGGAGCCTTGTTGACAATCTTGCAATTAGAAGATAGATGATTGACACTATTACAATTACTACAAGTTTTCCTAGGAGCAAACTTGTCAGGAGAGTAATTGTTTTTCTTGTTGATGCCTATCTTACCATTTCTGTTCTTTTTCTTTTTGCCCTCAATTTCTACCTTTTCATTGTCTGATTTACCAACAGCCTTTTTGTTGTGTAAATCACCTGTCTTAGCCTTCCCACTGGATTTGGTTTTGCTGCACTCACCACTAACAAAATTCTTGTTTACTGGACCATACTTGATATCCAGTTTCCTAAGTTCCTTCTTACTAACAGACTTTTTGTTAGTCGACGGATACCTCTCATCCGTTGACGGTTCATCTGTCAACGGATGATCACTATCCGTTGATTCACAAATAGTCTCTAGATCCTCAAGGCCAGGTTCTAGCTCCTTTTTCTTTTGAGTCCAGGTATCCTTCACAAATGATTCTATTCCCTGAACTTCTATTATGTTTTGAGAAATATTCCTACAGCTTTGAAATTTAGCAATTATCCCTTGTTCTTTTTCAAGCTGGTCTTTTAAAATCAGTTCTCTTTTTAACACAACTTCAAGTTCACTTTTAGCATTATTGCAATCAACTCTCATTTTCTCAAATTCTAGAAATTGAGTTTCTAGAGCAGCATTTCAATCACTTAAAAATAGATTAGACTCTTTAATCCTATTGTTCTCTTTAGTAAGTGATTTAAGAGTAACACTTAAGTGATATAGTTCAGTAGACATTTCATCTATAACAATATTGCATTCCTCTTTGGTGAGCTCAGAGAGATTAGTAGAAAATACCTGATTGCTAGCTGAACTTGCTTCCTGCTCTCCAGAATCAGCCATTAAAGCAAGGTTGACTAACTCAACATCATCATCAGAATGATTGTCATTAACAGCCCAGTCATACTCTTGGGTCAAGAATGCATTTCCTTTCTACCTGAGAAGATCAAAATATTTCTTCTTATAGTCAACAGCCTCAGTTGACTTTCCCTTATTCTCAGATCTAGGTTTCCTGCATACACTTATCATGTGACCAGCAATTCCACAATTGTAGCATTTAATTTTTGATTTATCCACATAGTTGCTTGTGGAAAAATCCTTGTTAAATGGCTTGGCCACCCCAGAGTTTCTCTTGAATTTCAGCTTAGAGAATCTCCTAGATAGAAAAGCTAAGTGCTCATCTATCTCATCCAACTCATCCTGCTGAAGAGCATTCAATTCCTCAGACACCTTTTCCTTGCTCCTGCTTGATTCTGCTCTACCTTTACAAACCTCCCTGTTTGGTGTAGAACTAGCAGTTTCTGTCCTTTCTTCCTTTTGCTCCAAGTTGGCAACAAGTGCAACTGACCCACTTTTCTTTTGAGACTTCTCAATCTCTTCATTCTGCTCCATTTCCAGCTCATAGGTCTTTAAAGTTCCATAGAGCCTTTCAAGAGTAAATGTCTTGTACTCTTGAGTGTTTCTTAGAGAAACAGTCATTGGCTTCCATTCCTTGGGCAGTGATCTCAGAAATTTGAGATTAGAATCTTTAACTTGATAGATTCTTCCATACAGTTTCAAACCATTTAGTAGCTTTTGAAATCTACTAAATGTATCATTCAATGTTTCTCTACTCTTAAAGTGAAAATGTTCATACTGTTGGATTAGTAATTGCATCTTGTTTTCCCTTACCTGTTCTGTTCCTTCACACAGGGTTTGAACAGTGTCCCATACTTCCTTGGCGGTAGTACAGTTAATAACATTGTCAACCATGTCTGTTTCTAGACCATTGAACAGAATATTGATGGTTTTTTTGTCTTTGTGGACTTCTGCAATATCTTCAAGACTCCACTCAGAAACAGGTTTGGGAATGAGAGTGTCAGGCACATCATCAGCCAGGCCAACTCTTGTTGCTGTCTTCATTGGAACGTGAGGACCCTTGTCAATGCAATCCACAAAACCCTCATCAATAGACGAGAGATGTAGACGCATTTTTACTTTCCAGTGAAAGTAATTTTCTCTATCAAGAACTGGAATCTTTACTCCAGAATCCTTCTTAGACATGTTGGAAGTGCGTTGATCTTTAAACTTCAAATATGTTAGAAGCTTGCTCTGATACCAATTGTTATTCCCAGATTACACACTTGTATAATTGTAGAAGGAGGGGTTGAATACAATTTTTGATATTTATAAATTTCTGATAAGAACTCCAGAAATCTATACTTAGATAATTGCTTGTAAAAGATAAATGCACAAACACATAAAAATCAGGTGGTTAAATGCACCACCTGAAGCTTTTATTCGAAGAAAACTCTGTGATACAAAAGTACACAGCTTCTGTTTTACAACTCTTTGCTTTCTAAGAATATTCAATAGAAACCCTAAGCAAGATGTATCTGTTTTCTTAACCTACAAAGAGTTGCTACACTTGGTTATAAATCCCAAGTTTTACAAGTACTACTGGAATAAGATAATATTAATCTAATTCTAGTTGACTTGCTACTACACTCCAAATACACATGTAGCCGAAAGGTTGTCCTTGTGTTCAGACATGTCTCCTGCACCTTTCTTGTATTCATAGTGTAAATGGAATGCTTCTTTCTTCTGTGTTTCCAAAGTATGGCTGCTATACTGCTTTTTGTATCTACTATCAACCCACGTGATCTGTCAGTCAAACATGTCCTTATCAACTGCTAATCCCCAACTAATCATAGAAGATAGTGTCAATGATTATCCGTTGATGTTGCACACTGACATCCGTTGATGATGTATTGAGCGGTATCCGTTGATATTGAGACTTGAGCTGTATCCGTTGATAGAGTGGATTTGAGTTGCATCCGTTGATAGAGTTTAGTCTTCATCTGTTGATACACTTTCACTTAGACAGAATTACATAGCATAGCTTATTTACAATTGGCTACCCTATTCTACCTATCCGTTGATGGTCAACATGACTGTGGATAAAAACACTATCAACTGATAACATAGAGATACTGCAGTATGCTACAAAACCTCATCCGTTGATGAGCTACCTGTCAACGGATAGAGTTATAAATCCTCATCCATTGACAGCTACAAAACCTTATACAATTTGATTGATTGTGAAGTTATCATCAAGTACAACATATTCCTAACAGGATGGGCCCCATCAATTTTTTTTTTGAATTTTGGCCACATTTTGACTATTTGACTGACCTTCGACTTTGACTTTTGACCTTGACTTTGACCAAAATGAAATCTTGTTTTGAATTAGCCGCCATCATTTCAATTAGTTCGTAGGCAGCTTCATAACTTTTAGCCCATAGTGCTCCTCCTGAAGCTGCATCCACAATAGGTCTTGATTGCCATCCCAATCCATTATAGAAACAATTTATGACCATCCAGTTGGGCATGCCATGATGAGGGCATTTTCTTAGCATCTCCTTGTAGCGTTCCCAAGCTTCACATAAAGATTCCCCCGCCTGTTGTGTGAACTGAGCAATAGCATTCCTTATGGCAACTGTTTTTGCCATGGGATAGAATTTAGTGAGGAATTTTTGAGCGAGTTCCTCCCATGTTGTTATCGAGCCAGCTGGGAGAGAGTGCAACCATCCTTTAGCTTTGTCCCGCAGAGAAAATGGAAAGAGTCTCAACCTTACAGCATCATCTGACACGTTGTTGAATTTGAATGTGTCACAAATCTCTATGAAGTTTCGGATATGCATATTTAGATCTTCCGTTGGTGTTCCCCCGAACTGGACAGAGTTTTGTACCATCTGGATTGTGCCAGGTTTGATTTCAAATGTGTTGGATGCAATGGCTGGCCTGACGATGCTTGACTGAATGTCACTGATTTTTGGTTGAGAATAGTCCATCAACGTCTTGGTCACATCTTCCGCCATGTCTAACTCTTCTTCCAGCTTTATTACGGTTCTTGATTTAAGGGCTTGGGCACGTGTTAGCATAAACAACTCAAGATCCTTATACTGGCAGAGCGAGAAAACACGACGTTTAGAAAAAATAAACAAAAAAAATTCAAGTCAGTTAAGTTTAACCTCCGTTGATGTAAACACAATTTCTAAAATTAACACCGAAGTCCCCGGCAGCGGCGCCAAAAACTTGTTCGTTCGAAAACTAACTGCGCAAGTGTACGCGGTCACAAGTAATATAATAAATTCGTTCCCACAGAGACTTGGTGTTTGTTCAGAAATAATATTTAAGCAACGACGTATGATTAAACAACAAACTGCTTGAACAAATATCAAAAGGGGGTATTTTTGTATTTTTCTAATTGATTAATTAAATTAGTAATATTAAATAATTCGAACTAATTAATTTAATTAAATGAAAATTTATATGTGAGAAAAACATGGGATTCTAATTTCATTATTTATTTCATTTAGAATTGATGCCTTAATTTCAAAGTAATTTTGATAATTACGAAAGCTAGCCAGGAACACGAAACTAACATAAGCGCCTTTCAGCTTTAACTTATATCAAACCACGCGAACATCCACTTAAAAAGATAGAAGTCGTGTGGACACATTTTATGCTTAGACCCTATATGTCTATAAGATTTGAAAACATAATTGGTTTACGAATAAGTTCCTTTATTATGACTACATAGGGTGATATGAAAAAAAATCTTATCACTTATCGTAAATGTATATGACAATTACGAACCTATGCTAACATGGCAAATTCTAAATTCCTAAATCCACTTTCGCATTCATTAGGAATTAATAATTTAGACGTTAGCTACGCATCTAATAAATTAAGCGCAACCATATTAGGCAATCTGAATTTTTATCATAATACAATTTTTAAGGCATCGAATTGCTAAATTACGTAAATAAATCCATTAGAATCCCATGACGGCGATTAGTTCATAATTGAACGAATCGTCATCATGGGATTAAATGAAAACATAATAATAATAGCAATAGTAATAATAATAATAATAATAATAATAATAATAATAATAATAATAATAATAATAATAATAGTAATAATAATAATAATAATAACTAAATTAAAAATTTCGATAAATTAAATATGAAATTGCAAGAGTTTAGAACGCAGAACCTAAATAGCTTCCAATGAAAGAAAAGAGCACTCCAAATAATTCCCGTAAAATCTTGACCAAAATAAGATTTATACTAAAATTGCAGAAATTTAAAATGCATAAAACAAAACTGAATTTACAAAAGAAGCTAGAGAGAATACAACTGAATATAAGAGAGAACTCAGTTGTGGGATGATTCAAAACTATGGAAAACACTGCTATTTATAGCAGAAATTAGCACACCATCCGGTAATAAAGAATTGAGCCGAAAGAGAAAAAGCATCCGGCGGCCGACCAGCTCCTACTTTTGCTTTCCAGAATCATTTCATTTGTTTACTTTATTCTTAAATAACCTGGCCACAAAACATGTACTAGTTAAATGATCCTTGCGTCCTTGTCACAAAACAATTCATGTGGTATGCTTTTGAATGGGTTCCGTAGAAATGCTTTTTATCCCGCATATCTTATAATCTTTAATTAATAAATAATTAATTTAATTTAAAAATTATAAAAATAAATATCTAATATTATTAGATATTTATAAATATAATTTTCTAATTAAATAAAATATTTATTAATATAAATAATTCCTTAAATCCTAAGTTGCGGTATTTTGAGGGTCAGAAACCGGACTCCTTTTGCTTAACGAAAAATATATTAATTCCAACCGGGGTTTTCTCTTTAAGAATATATCACTTTCCATCTTTTTGTGATAATTCTATTTTCTCATTGCTCGTCCAGGCGCAAATTACGGTCTCTTGAGGATCTGAAACTGGATTCCTTTTGCTTAACAGAAAATATATCAATTCCAACCGGGATTTCTGCTTTAAGAATATATCACTCCAAATTTCTTTATGATAATTCTTTTGGCAACTCTTAATTCCGAATTGGTGCAAAATTCCACCGTTTTTAGCCTTTTACCGCCACGATACCTAAAGTTGCGAGTTCTGCACAACAAATGCTGAAACACAACAAAAATGAATTAAAAAACACAACATACTTAAGGATAAACCACCAATCTAGGCCAAAGTAGTGCATAATAAGTGGATATAAAATCCACTTATCAGGTGCCTCAGCACTCCAAATGCCTCTCTGAGGTTCTTAATATGGCCATCCTTGATTAGGATCTTGACTAACACGTCATCCACGTAGACCTCCATGGTCTTCCCGATCAAGGTTGTAAAAATCTTGCTTATTAGCCTTTGGTAAGTGGCTCCTGCAGACTCCTCATCTTGGGTTGACATCAACCTAGAGTTTTTGAAACAACCTTTCTCGACTTGCTTGGCCGTCATGACTTCAATGTTTGTTTTGGTTCCTGGGGCTTCTCTGGTGGCCTCTCGGCTGGCATGTGCTCGGTCTCGGGGCTGTTCGAGTGTTGAACGTCGATGTTTGAATGTTGAACGTTGATGTTCAAAATCAAGGGTTTTCAACCTCAAGGAAGTTCTTTAAACTCTAACCTTGAATGGATTTTAATGAAAGAGAGCATATTGGACTACCATCACATGGTTTCAAGCTTTGGGTGTTTTAAACCACCAAAACATCTATCAGAGCTGCCGGTCCAAGACCAGAAGGTTTCTGGTCGGCTGAAGCCCCTCTAGAGCCTCTGGTCGGCTCCTTAAGGTAGGTTGAAGGCCTTATTGGCTTCTGGTAGGCCCCATGAGGTCTTCAACCTTCCCTAGGATGTTTTCAATCTCCATTTCATGGATGATATTCAAGTGTTCAACGCTGGTGTTCAGATGTTCAACGTTGGCGATCTGGATCGAGAATCCAAAACTTCATATTGGTTTTCAAGTTTTGACTTGAAGTTTCAACCTTTGGATCTTGATTGGAGGTTCCTGACCCACTCAAGTTTGGCCTTCTTACCTAATCTTGGCTTTCATGGCTAATATCTCGTGTTTTTCCAACTAGGATTCGAGGTTGATGTTCACATGTTCAACGTTGGTGTTCATATGTCGACTACCAAGTATTCACAACCTTTCTTTTGGATTGATGTCAAACTAAAGTTCTCTAGGATCCCTTATTTGACTTCATGTCTTTCATGGCTTTTCTCAAACCTTTGTTCTGATTTCAGGGTTTTCAAACCTATCTTTGCTTCTCATTTTTGTTGATTCTAGGTCAAGGATCTAAGGTTGATTCCTCGATTTAGATTTCGAGAAATAAAATCTCGTAGGCTTCTTGCCTTTTAAACTTCTGAGACAAAAACTTGCTTGAACTTCTTAATCCTTGTTCAAGGATATTCTTATATCCCTTAATCTTAGGACTGAAATGCAATGTTCTCTGTTGGTCTTCATCCTTGGATTCTCAACCCAAGTGCTTAAAAATTGAATATTGAAGAGTAGCTAGTCCTTAGCCTTCACAGCCTTGCTTGGCTTTGATTGCCAGACGTGGCTTTTTAATCAGCTTGTCTTTTATCCAGGGTCCTTCAAGGACTTAAACTCTTATTTGGTTGTACTGTAACCTAACTCTCGACCCTTCAAGGTTTTTATTTATGCGTTTGTTTGTTTCCATTCATGTATTCTTTTATTTTCAGTACTTGGTCATCTTTGACTTCCACACATCAGGTGCTTGGCACATAAATAAAATCATAGAACGAAAAGCAAACTTGAAATGGGTTCAACCCTTACATAGAGTACAACTATCCTACTCGGAGCGACATGCTCTGCAATGGTTTCATCGAACCTTATTTCTATTTCTACTAGATAAATATGAAGCTAAGTCCTACTAAGATAGTTTGAACCCATCCGGGCTTTGCAAGACTAGGCCTGCATTGCTTGATTTTGTTTTTGATGCTCCATCAAAATAGAGCACCCAT